>OY728145.1:1491306114-1492698811 GCA_963277665.1 Viscum album
ATAATATTTACTTACAATTCTATCGGCCACTTGATGAGCTTCCTATGTAAGATACAGTTCATTTTTTCTTCTTCTTTCTCGTTTCCATTTCTCATGGCGATTGGGAGGAGATGGAGGACCAAACTGGACCTCTTCTGAACCACTACTTGATTGAGCTCTTAATTCTTCAAATTTTTATTCAATCATTTTCTACTCCAAATACGAATACCCTCCACGTGATAAAGTATGAGGGTATACGTTTCTCAACTGGATCTCCTGATGAGATCTCCTGGAGGCCTGTTATATAAAAATAAACTACCAAGTAATAAGAAAAATATAGCATAAATTTTAAAATATAAAACAATTACCATACCTGAAATTTATCTTCCTGGTGACTATCTACAAATCACTTCCATGTTTCTCCATCTATATATGGATACTTAAGACATGGTCTTTCAAGCCTTCTCTTTCCAAAAACATAATTTCTTTTCAGTTTGGTTTTAAAATCTCTCCATCGAACCGCCGCTAAAGAGAGATGTCTTTTCTTAATTTCTTTGGTTTCCTCAAAATTGAATGTCATCTGTAATTGAATAAATTAAATATTTCATTTAAAATATATAATATTAAAAAATGAGATAAAAGAAATAAATTAAGATATTTTATCATCACGGCCTCCCAAAGCTGTTGTTTCGTCGTCCTGTCCACTGACATCCAATCATGATATAAAATACTAATCCTGCAATGGCTATGCATCGCTATATAACTGACAAACTGAACTGCATTTGGGACAACTGCATTATTATTATCATCAAAACAGATGTGTACTTTGTCATCATCACGAGAAAGTGATAGTTTTGGTAAATGTGTAATACCACATTTACCAACTTGAGAAATTTATTTTTGAGTAATAACAGGAGAAGTCTCCTCCGCCGAGGACGCATCAGTAGTCCTGCAAAAAAAATTGTAAATTAACAGTTTTATTTCATTAAATAAGTATATTACTGAATATTTAATAATATGTCAAAATAGATATACCTCAGTAACTTATCATCTCTATCTATATCTGATATTGCTACTAGAAAGTGTAATAAAATTTTGTGTACCTGCATATCATTAGAAAAATGAATAATTAAAAACAAGGAAGACAAAAATAAGTAAGTAAAAAAAGATGCATGCATTTTTAAGTTTCAAAAATGGAAACAAAATAAAAATATTTACCAAAAAAAATTAGGAGACTAATTTATTGTTTTCCCACATGCCTTCATCATGATCAGTACGTACTGCATGCACTATATCTATATTATACACATTGTAATCATCTGGAAATTGCGTAATAGATGAATAAGGCTCATGTAAATCACTAACATCATCAGAATCATCCTCATCACCCAAATGGTATCTTTTTCCTTGTAAAGAAACTGACCACTGATCATTCGACGGATCAATGACATAAAATACTTGTTTTGCATGTGTTGCCAGGATAGATGGTTCCTCATTGTAATTAAATCTTTTCAAATCAACCAGTTTAAACCCATATTCATCATGTTTCACACCACTATTAATATCAACCCAATTACACTTAAAAACAGTGACTCGAAATTTAATATAATCAATTTCCCATAAGTCTTCAATAACTCCAAAATATAACGTTGATTTAGAAATTGGGTTTTTATCTTTGGCACTCAAAAAATGAACTACTTCAGTGAAAACCATCACACCACTATTCTGAACGGTACTATTGCCATCCAGGTTTTTTTTATAAAATGTGTAGCCATTGATATCAAAACCAGAGCATGTGATCACATTAAGAGATGGTCCCCCTGCTAACCACTTCAATGTTTCTGATGCAGATATATCTGGGGTGACTTTCTCTTTAAACCATGAAACAAATGTCTTATTATGCTCAATCATCAACCACTTTTTGTTTCTTTTCTGTTATCATAACTTTAATTCAGTAATATGTGAGGATATATATGATTGAACCTCATCTATGTTGTTCAAAATGTATAAATGTGTCTGCATCACTTCATCACGTGGAATGAACTTTACCTTTAAGACTCTAACCCCTTTACCTTCACTATCAACTGTCATATGTTGAGATACAGGGAGACCAATATGCTCCACCTCATTCAAATAATCAGTACAGAACTCAATCACCTCTTCTGATACATATTTTTGAACAATAGAGGCCTCTAGTCGGTAAGGATTTTTAACATATCCTTTCAAAATTTTCATATATCTTTTAAAAGGATACATACATCTTAAATAAACATGCCCACATATTCTTATCTCACGCACCAAATGAATCAGCAGATGAACCATTATATCAAAAAATGTGGGTGGGAAATACATTTCTAGTTGACAAAGAATAAGAGTTTCTTCATTCTCCAACACATCTAACAAATTTGGATCAACAACTTTTCTACAAATGGATTTGAAGAAATTACATAACCTGGTGATAGTCTTTCTAATAGCTATCGGCAATATACCATGCACTGATACTGGTAGAAGTTGTTGCATCAACACATGGAAATCATGAGATTTCATACCTATTAATTTACAATCCTTCAATGACACCAAATTATTCACATTTGAAGAAAAACCACTGAGTACTTTAATACCATGAAGACACTACCAAAAATTCATATTTTCAATCTTGCTTAATGTGTGATAAGCCGGAGGTAAATATGTTCTATTTCCTTTCACAGTGGGAGCTAACTCCAAACATATTCTCATTAATATTAAGTACAATATAGCATGAAATCCATATTTTGTCTTTCCTTTTATGTCTAAAAAGTTCCAATCAAACTTTCACATATGTTTTTCTCAACATGCATAACATCAATGTTATGTTTTATCTCTAAAAATCTCCAATAAGGTAGTTCAAAAAAAATAGACTGCTTCTTCCATATATGTTTTTGAAAACCAAAACTTCTTCTCTTTCCAAATATCGAATCAATATATCTCACCCTATCATAGTATTCTTCAACTGAAAATGGTCGAGGGGGAAGATTGTATTTTTGTAAACCATTAAATTCTTTTTTCAATCTATGATAAGGATGATCAATTTGCAAAAATCTTCAATGTCCCATGTACACTGTCTTTCTTCCATTCTTCAGTTGATAATATGAAATTTGTTCTTCACAAATTGGACATGCTTTATGTCCCTTAATACTATATCCAGATAAGTTTCCATATGCAGGAAAGTAATTTATAGTGAACATTATCATAGCATGCAAAATAAAATACTCTTTCTTGTATGCATTGAAAACTTCAACACCTTCCTCCCATAGAAGTTTCAAATCATCAATCAATGGTGAAAGATACACATCAATATCATTTCCCAGTTGTTTTGGTCCAGAAATCATCAAGCTCATCATAACATATTTTTTCTTCATACATAGATGTGGGGACAAGTTGTAAACTACCAGCAAAACAAGCCATGAACTATGTTGTCTATTGAGGCTTTGATATGGATTCATTCCATCAGTACACAATCTCATTATGAGATTTCTAACTTCACTTCCAAAATCATGATTTTTTTATCAAAACTCTTCCACTGTGGTGAATCGGTAGGGTGACGTAAGTTACCATCAGAGATACGCTCATCTGAATTCCATATTAACCTTTTTTCATCAATTGAATTTGCAAATAGATGCTTCAAATGAGGAATTATTGGAAGGTGCCAAATTTCTTTAGCAGGAGTTTTGATTCTGGTACCTAAAAATGAATCAGAATTGAATTATCAGAATTGTATACAAAAAATATTGGATGACATCATTAGAAAGTACAAAATTGATTTTTCATGACGTTAGATGACATCACCTGAGAATGAATCTAAGTTGACTTTCCCATCTATCTTATAGCGTGATGCCCCACATTTAGGACAACTTGATAAATATTCATTTTCTTTCCTATATAATACACAATCATTGGGGCAAGTATGTATCTTTTTATACCCCAATCCCATTGATCATAATATTTTCTTTGCGTCATAATTAGAATCTCCAAGCCCATTTCCTTCTGGAAGTATCTCTTTTAAAAGCTCAAGTAAACTGGAGAAACTTTTATCACTCCACCCATTTTTTTCTTTTAAGTTAACTAATCTCAAAACCGTTGATAACACTGTATATTTACTGCAACCTGGGAATAATGGTTTCTCAGAATCTCCATACAATCATTCGACAGTTCGTGTTTTTTCGATGGTTTCAACACCTAAATCATGAATTAATTCTTCAATACGATCCTCTGCCTCATTATGAATATCATCATCAACATTGGATGTTGAATTTTCAGTTCTTTCACCATGCCAGATCCAACGTGTATAATTAAGGATAAAACCATAACAAATGAGATGATCCTTGATTTCTCTGGAGTTTAACTTTCTCATATTTACACACTTCACACATGGACAGAAAATCAAATCAATGTTTTGAATATTTCATTTAGCAAATTCCAAAAAATTATCAACTCCTTTTTCATATTCACTAGTGGTTCTTCGTAGATGAATCCAATTACGATCCATTAAATACCTGATATCACAATATATTTGGTGAATATATTAAAACATATAAACATTTAAATATATATCAGATAATTTGTAAACAAAAACACATTTAATAAAAACTATTGATAATCAGATAGAAAATATCAG
Organism: Viscum album; assembly: GCA_963277665.1. Taxonomy (NCBI): domain Eukaryota; kingdom Viridiplantae; phylum Streptophyta; class Magnoliopsida; order Santalales; family Viscaceae; genus Viscum; species Viscum album. The sequence goes on from OY728145.1 coordinate 1,491,310,748, forward strand.
ATATGAAACACATTTACAAATAGTAAAAATTTTATTTTCATATTATATACATGTGTGTTATATTGATATTATAATTTAATTATAATATCATTCATCTAAAATTTATTAGTTTATTTTACATAGTTGTTTCATTATTTTGATGTTGTGTGTGTCAAAAGTATTGAATAGTGCATTAATTTAAAGGATGCAGTAAATGTATTAGGTGAAATTTGATTGGAGTCAATTTAAAAATATACAATTTGTTGACAGGATATTTAAGAATGTTTGTTGAAAGAATATTTAACCATGTCCTAACACATTTAAAATAAAATATAAACTAATAATTAAAGAAAATCAATAAAAAATTGAATGATAAATGATTTATCTATAAAATTAAAAAAAACTTGCAAAATTTGAAGTTCAACCCGAATGGATATCTTCAATCCAAACTGCGTTCGGTATAATGACTTCGAAAAACAAACACTACAAAATCTATACCAACAATGATAATACAAAACCAAAAATAATGATAAAGAACAACTAAAATAGAACCAACATTGAAATTCATGTAAAATAAAGTTATGGAAGAATAAATAAACAATGGAAGATAAAAAAAGAGATAAAAATGAAGAACGCAAACCGAAAATCGTGAAAACGGAACAAAACCATCAATAATGGGCTTCCAAGATCACAAATAGAGCTTCAAAGGTCATCGGGAGTCCAAGGCACCGTAGCGGGTTTCGATTTTGACAATCCAACAAAATGAGGGTTTCGTGACCCCGATTAATTTTAAAAGACTTTCGACATTCATTTTGTTAAAAATCGACGCTGAAAATTTAAAAAAACATTCAGTGTCAGTTTTGAGAATAACCGGCGCCAATAATCTCTTTTTTTTATTTTTTGCGTCGATTTTTACCAAAACCGACGCTGAAAATAAACGGGTTTCAATGTTTCAGCGTCGGTTTTGGAGAAAACTGACACTGAAACATCAACCTATGGCATCGGTTTTCTTTAAAACCGATGGAAAAAATGTTTTTTTTATTATTGGGGTCGGTTTTCTTCAAAACTGACGCCAAAAAAATATTATTGGCGTCGGTTTTCTTCAAAACCGACCCCAAAACTTTTTTTTTTGATTTTCTGCATCGGTTTTCACAAAACCGACGCAAAATATCATCAAATAATTGTTTTTGGCATCGTTTTTACTAAAAAACAACGCCATAAATTTCCCTCACATACTGTTGGCATCGGTTTATAAAAAACCGCCGTTATTATGTCGACGTTAAATCTCATATTTCCACTAGTTATTGAAGATTTAGTGGAATTACATCTATTGTGAGAAGTGTGGTATTTATACTAATTATAAAATCTTAAAGTATATATTCATATATAAATAGGTCAATATAAACCAATGAATATGGTTAAATATTATCAAAGACTATGACTTCTCAATTCATTTCCATCTTAGAATAGAAAAAAAAAGTGTCAGATGCCCTGAGTAGAAAAATAACACCACCTTTTCTTTAAAGAAGATCGAAAGAGATCCAATTATCCTAGATATACCATGGGTGGACATGGAAATCATTAAGGAATGAAGTTTAACCATTATAAAACGATTTCTTGTCCATCTATATTAGAAAAGATTAAGGTTTCATAAAAGGAAAATATAGAGATATAAAATAAGGTATAAGTAATAAGGAGGGAGAAATTTCATAATTCAACATTGATAAATATGGAGTTGTAAGATTTGGGACACATTTATATATACCATCAAAGATATAAAAAAAGGAGTTATTATAAGACTCTCATAACTTATCTTTCTCTATCCACCTAGGAAGCATAAAGATTCACATAGATCTCTGAGAGCAATTTTTGTGGGAAAATATGAAGAAGGATATTATTGAATATGAATCATGGTGTTTATTATTCTATAAAGTTAAAGAAAAATGAAATAAGTCCAAAGGGGTGATGAAATCATTACTTATACAAAAATGGAAATGGGAAAAATGTCATCGTGTATTTTTTCATGGTTCTTCCAAGAACCTTTGAGGGAATCAATTCCATGTGGGGTGTGGTCAGTCTACTTAAAAAGTTATCTCACTTCATTACTATTCAAGAATAATTATCAATTAATTAAATTTACAAAATATATAACATGAAAATGGTGAGTCTATATGGAGAAACTATTTTAATTATATCTCTTTAGTAGTTGAGGTTCGCATCAAAGTTTAGGAGGAGTCTTCTAAAGGAATTGAGCATTTAGTTGAAATTTTGTATGATATATCACCCTAAAACATATATAAGAATTCCATTCAAACTTTAGAATAAATTTTTAGAGTTGACTTTATAGATTTTAAAGGAGGTTGTGATCAATATATTCTATTGATAGAGTTTTCATACAATAATAGATTTTACTCAAGCATTCAGATATCCCTATATGAAGACCTTTATGGGAAGAAATATATAACTTTGACATGCATGGATTTACTTGTATAAAAAATCAATTAGGACTAGAATTATTAGAAGAAATGTCAGGGAAGATCTAAGTTATATAATAATATATCATAGTGACATAGAGTTGACAGAATAGTTATGTTAACAATCATCTATGAGACATGGAGTTAAATGTTTGGTACAAAGTATTCCTTTTAATATTATCATGAAAGAGAATAATGAGATTTGGGAAGAAGGTAAGGTTTATCCCTAAGGGGTATTATCCCCTTCAGGATTCTTAATCGTGTTGGAGATGTGGATTATTGACTAACACTTCCCCAAAACCTTTCTCAAGTATATAATGCATTCCATGTATCTCTCCTAAGTAAGTACATAATAGATCCCTCTCATGTATTGAATCCATAGGTGGTATAGCTGGATCATGGTCTCTCTTATGAGGAACTTTCGATGGTGGTCTTGGATTATGGAGATAAAGTGATATCAAACAAAATGAATCACCTTGTCAAAGTAATGTGGTGAAACAAAAGTACCCTCATCTATTTTTATTTGAGAGTTTGAATTCAAATATTGTGGATGAAATTTCTAGAGAGGGTAGAATGATATATATCATGTTTTTATATGAAAATTTATTCCTTAATGCTATATATTTCATATTTAATTTTTTTAAGAAACTAAAGTGTACTATTATTCTATAAATAAATTATATTCTCCATGTAAAAAAATAAAAAATATTTTATTTCAGAATTGAACATCCAAAATAATGGTTGAATACATTTTATAAGATTAATACACATACAATGGGATAATAAATACAGGTAAATAAATTTTATAGAAGTTGGAAATTTGATGTCTCTTTATCTCTTAGAAATAATAGAACTAAAAAAACATTATATTAAGAAAGAAAAACATTAGAAATAATATAGGCATTTTTATAAAAATAAATATAGAGAACTTTAAGAGAAAACTAAGAGAATTAAGAATGAAGGAAATAAATGGAATATATAAGAAGTAAAATGGAAATATGGCCAATGTAAATGGGTAAAGTGGTCTTTGGAAATATGGTAGAATTGTAATGTAGTCATTAGAATAATAACCTGATAGTTAGAATGGTAAAATGATTATTAGGGTAATTGATGAAGTGACCTTATAAGAAAATTTATACAATGAATAAAATAAGTAAATATAAGTATTATAATACCATAAAATGAATGTTCAATTTAAGTAACTCAAATGAAATATAATTTCACATTTTTAATAAAATTTTTTAACTTATTTAAAAAAAACCTTAATTTTTATATTAAATTTAAATATTATAATTACCTAATTTATAAAATTATTTTGAAAAAATGGGTATAATTTTTGTGATGAGGTCATCAAAAATAGTCATGGTTTATTTTTTGGTATTCTTTTAAAAAATTGAATTTTAGAGTGAAAATTAAAAATAAAATTTTGCATATACAATATGTTTTGTGATCTCATTTGGATGTAGAAATGACTCAATAATTTATAAAAAAATAATTAACAAAAAAATTATTTAATGAGTTAAATAATGTATTTGAAAATAATAAATTAAATTTCCAAAACTTATACAGAAATTTCCAAATTCTAAATTATTTTTATTCCAATATAAAATGGTTTTTGATACTTTGTATAATTTATTCCAATGATACCTTTGGTATTAAAATGGTTAACAAGTCATGAAAATATAATTTTTTTAATCAAATACCATTTTAAGTCACAATAATCAAAACTATTCATATTCTTGAGCAAAAATAATAATTTATTAATTTGTTATTCAAAAACACTTCTACCCTTAACGAATAAATATTACCCCATTTACTCATTTCTCATTTATTCCAAAAATTGTTCCTTTTCCAAATATCAGCTAAAATATCTCCCTAAACCCCCCTACCCTTGTTGGAGGAGCCATGGTCTCATCAAAAGACAATCCTTTGAATCATTAAATCACATTCCAAAGGAGTTTTCTCAAAGAGGAAGAAAAAAAACTTTAATCCAAGATCTTTCATTTCATTTATTCTTATTTCTTATACATCCTCTTTCTAAAATTCATAAGTATTCCAACATAAAATAAAGGATACAATGAAACTTTAATATTGAATAGGCCAAGTGAATGTTGAGGATGAGTGTTGTATTCGTTTTCAATGTATTTATGAGAAGCGAAGTCAATATGTGGTGAAGTTTGGGTGATGTGGAAGTTCCCAATAAATGAAAAAGGAATGATGAGGTTTTACCTATGCATAAGTAGGCAAAGGGAATTAATGTTTCTATTTGAAGAAGCCATATTCTACTTAGAGTTCTTGAAGATACATATTCAAATTAGCAACCCTTACTTTTGATGAATGATGAGATTTTATGGAATGATTCAATGTCAAGTGCTGATGAATAATGAATGCACTAACTATAATAGTTTTAAGTGAGTTTTTGAGTAGCTGGATAAAGGGGAGATTGAAGACCTAGAATTAAAAAGGAGACAAAGCTAACTGGAATTATTGAGAAACTATCCAAAGGATATTGATATTCAAGGCTGTTGTGATCAATTATAAATGTTGGTTGGATGGTGTTTTAAGTTGATTTAAAGTGTTTGAGGAGTCTCTGAGATGATTTGAGTAAAGGTGGATTGATTCTATCATATGCAATTTCTAGTGAATTTGACGAAGTCCTTAACACCATAGGAATTCATAAGGTTGATCCTCAATACCTCAAAGGTTGGCTCTAGGCAGAATTTTGAGAAAAATAGAAAAGGAAATTTTCATAAGTTTGCCTTGGATCTTAGTATGGTTCATTGTGAGACTTCATAAAATTGACCCTATGTAGTGTACTTAAAAAATAGAAAGGAAAAACATTGTAGAGTTGTTTGTCAACTTTTTAAGGTTGTTTATAAACTTCATAAGGATGATTGTCAACTTCATAAGGTTGTATTCCAACTTCTTAAGGTTGATTTTGGAGACTAAGGGGCTTCGTGATGTTGAAAATAGAACTTCGTAAGGTTCATTCAATCTAATGAAATAGAAGCTGGTGAAAAATATAACAAAGTAAAAAATTAATAATGAGGCTCATAAGGTTGATTATGGTACTTCATTAGGTTTCTTGCCTTTGAGAAAAATCAGTAGATCAACTTTGTGAGGTTGGCATGGGGAATTTAATAAGGTTCCCTACCTTTGTCAAATATCTTAGAAATTTGATATTTTTGAAGGAAAAAATATTAAGGAATCCCATAATGGAATATTCTGAAGGAAAATAAATTAGATGATGCTCTATGTTAATCTTCATTGAAACAAACATCATAATAAGATTTTGTGATTTAAGATGGATTTTGAGAATTCCACGATGTGAGAAGAAGCGCCACATCGTAGTGATGCATTATTCCATGCACACGTGAAGGGAGATTAAAAGAATGAGAATTCTTTGGATTTTGTGGAACATTTGAAGTGGAAATATCATGAGTCTCTTAGTAAGGTAAATGGAGATTACTGATCGATATTTGAATGAAATTTGAATGAGATTTAAACTAAAAATATCTAGCAATTTTAATTAGGAGATCATCTGCCACCAAGAATGAAGGAGTTTCCATATTCAAATTATGAAAGTAATAATCATGAGATAATGTGAATATAAATGAGAAGGTGAAAAATAAATAAATTTTATGATGGAGAGAGAACTTGATACTAAATTCAAAAAAAAGATCATTTATGTATCGAAGTAAGAAGCCAACTACATCCAGGAGTGTGAACTTGTGGATCAAAGAAGGAAATAAAAAGGAGCTCTGTGATATTTTGTTATCATAGAAGATAACTGATAAGAGTCAACATTGTTGATGTTGTTGATGATCATTATGTTGAAACTCTTAGAGATTTCAGAGCCACTATGATTAAAGATCACAATGAGATCAAGTTGAAGACCAAGGATAACTTGCATGAAGTATTGTTGATTACATATTGGCGATTGAAGTCCTGCTCATTGAGGGAAAAGATCTAAATATTATTGATGTTGTGACATCTGGAGCAGAAGACAAATCTTGATCATAGAGTTTGTGAAGGACCATTGAAGACTATTGGTTCCAGTATAAACAATGTTATCATTCTAGTTATGAAGACCAAAGACTGTGGGATGTAGTATAATTATCTCTTCACATGCATATTAGGGTGAAAAGTTTCCCAAGGCCTTGGATGATACTAGGCAACCTCTGAAGTATAAGGAAAATACTTAGGGATGCATATGATATCTTCTCGACCCTTATGTTCTAATTATTAGGTATTTGTAATCACTGCAATTAATTAGTGATAAAATCTATGACTCAAGGTGACTAATTGATCATAATGAGTAGGTTTCTCATGAAGGGGTCGAACCTTGTCAAAATCTTTGTGTGGTGTTGTTCCTTTTATTATCTATATTTCATGTAGTGGTGAGTATTGAGGGTGTATATCATATCCATACTTCTTAACCAAGACAGAGGTCCAAGTAAGAAGATGGGATAATTATAAGAGAAAGTAAAACTTGATAAAATAGGGGAACACTAATTCACCCCCCAGTGTCCTTGTATAATCCACCGGACACTTCAAGTGGTATCAAAGCGAACCAAGTTTCCTCTAATTGGATCTAACTTTTTCCCCGATTGTTTTAGTAGCTCTATATGATTTGTAGATTTCAAAAAGTTTTTGAGATGCCTCGGACAGGAAAAAAAATGAAGTTAATTATATTGGTGTTGGTATGGAGGTCTCACCCAAAACCCTAAAGAACATAAAGAAATGGGAGGCAAATAAGTTGAAGAAGATTCCAAAAGTGAATGAGGATATATCAATACTTGAAGCTGCTCAAAGTGATAATTTTTCAACTATTAAATATGTTGAGAGTGGTCCTTTTAAAGAAGCAAGTTCAAGTTGTGGAGTGTGTTAAGAGTATGAATCCATTGAAATAATTGAAGACCTCTGCTCTAAAGTCAAAAATCATTTGAAGAAAGTTTCCATTGAAGTGGTCACTTATATATTTAGGTTTATCATGAGACTAATTAATGAAAAGGCATAGCTGACATTAGAGGCTGAATATATGGAGAAAACTTTGGACAAGAAATTTCAAAGATGAAAAACTCACACAACTTTTTGAAGTCAAAGAAGAATTAGTACTACTTTTGCAATGAACATCTTTCCCTGGTTGAAGAAGAATTACAAAGAAATGATTGTGAGAAAGTTGTGACTGAAAAGGTTTTTACATAAGTGATGCATTAGAAAAGCTACACAAAACCTTTATGAATACCAAAGAATCCCAATTAGAGATCAAAGCCAAGAAGATTAAGGACCTTGATAATTCTTTTCAAGACAATATAAAAAAGAATAAAGAATATATTGAGAGGAAGAAGAGATAATGAGAAGACGGTTTGAGATCAATTGAGGATGAGAAGACTTCTGTTAACATGAAGTGTTTTGAACTGGGAGTGAAATTGAAAAATCAAGTATCAATACAATCTGAAACTTCTCAAATAGGTGAGAATAGTAAAAGGTCAAACCCAAGGGAAGGAGGTCATCATGATCGTCAAAATGTCATTTATTACTCTTACAGCAGTATAATAGTAAAGGGTCAAACCCAAGAAAATGAGGGTGAATATTCAAGGGTTTATTTAATTATAACTAGGAAAAAATAGTAAAAAGAATATGTGTGAGTTAGAAAATGGGAAGTTACTAGAGTTATGGGGAAGAGGACATCCAAAAGATGGTTGAGAGGAGATTAAATTCAAGCAGCCTATCAAAAAAGTGATAGTTCTTGAAAATGAGTTGAACCAAACTTGGAAACTTAATCATAGAACGGCTTAAAATCAATGTCGAAAAATATAACAATTACTGCACTAAACACGATCCCTATCAAGAAAGTATTTTATTGGGAAACGAGAAAAGAGAGTGATTGGGGGTCATTCACATATTTTACTATCGCTTAACCATGAATGCTCATTCTATCTTATTTTATTTTCTCAATCTGTCAATGTTTAGCAGTGGATGAAATTATTTTAAACCAATCTTGAGATTAATTGTCAATCAACCAAGATCAATACTAAAAATTGAATATTTTATTATACAAAGAGGTGGGGGGGGGGGCAAGTACATAAAAAGTTCGAGGGTGAAAGTGATGGAGCTTGAGGGAATCCCTTGGATGATACTAATACAGTCCAGTAGGAGGAAACCTACATCCAAATAAATGGCCAGCACCTCTGCTTGGTCACCATTTCAAACAAGGAGATCAGTCACCTTATTCCCCTCATGTCAAGCGTGTAATCTCCACTTCTGGATGTAGCATATTCCATTAATTCTTGATAATGTAGGCTATGCTCCAAGGGCTAGAAGAGTGAGCCATAAGAGAATTGACCAACATAGATGAATCAGATTCGATGGTGGAAATGATGATGTTCTTGGTCCTGTATATATTAATACCGGTTAACATGGCATGAGCTTCCGCTTAAATAGACCTTCATTCCCCATAGAAATCCGAATATGCCATCATAACTGAGCCTCTATGATTGCAGACAAGACCACCCCCATGAGCACATAAATCATCCGTATTGAGTACAAGCCCCTCTCTTGGGTTCCAGCACACCCAAACCCCATTGTTCCCTGTACTGACTGCAGAGCCATTTGAAAACGCCTGAGGGGTCTAGTTGCTAAGGGTGTGAGGCAAAGTAGCCTCATTGCACAGCAAGCTGAGAGAACAGCATCTTGAAACGATGAAAACAAGAAAAAGAATGATTGTAACAGACTATAATGATAGAATTCACCTCTTCAAATTTTAACTACAGTGCATGATTACAAAACTAGGATAATATGAGCAACTGAAATTAGAAATACAATAAAAGAGAAGAGAGGAAAGGGACTTCTCTATCGAGATGAGATCTTTCTCCCTACTTCATCTTCCACATTCTTCCTTCTTTAAGTATCGACTCGTGCCTCTGAAAATGGTCTTGTCCCCAGCTCTCGAAGTTGGTCTCCCCGCTGTCCAAGAATTAGTTTTTTATTCTCCCAAAATTAGTTCCAAAATATCCTTTTAATAGAATTCCAGTCACCGACTTATTTTGTTAAATTCATCACTATCTCAATACAACTGTCCTTTCTTCATTTAATTTTCAGGCTTAAAATCCCACATGATAGTCAGTAGCAACACTCTACAGCTTTGACTTCTTCCAGTTTCAGACTGCAGTCGATTTCCTAGGAGCCTGCATAAATCAGCTCAGACAGCATACTCCATAGACATATTCACCTTCTTCAACAGTCCGGCAGCTTGATTAGCTCAGGCACTACTCATCTTCAGCATGTTAAAACTCTTCTTCAACAGTCAGGCACTTTGAATGCTTTCGGCGTCTTCTTCTTCTTCACACCCAAATCGTCAGTCTAGGATCCTCCAGTCAGCACTGGCTTCACTCGGTTTCATTAAGATGACTTGGATCTTGGCATTTGATCATCAAAGCATCATCATACCAACTCCATATGCAACGACGAAGCTCAGCCGAGGCTCTCAGCCTTAGCTTGATGAATTTCAGATGAGCCCTGCTTCAATCAAGAAAGTCAGGAGCTTCATCTTCACTAGCACTCACCCAGTCCAAACATTGGCTTCACTAAAGCATATCACCAGTCACCATGTATGCAGCTCCCTTCATCCTCTCAACCAACGCATTGGAAAGGATTGAAGCCCCCCCACCATCATCTTCAACAATTCAATCCTATATCAAAACTAGCGGACACGTCTTTGGATTCATCTAGGACCGACTTCATCCCAATTATTGAGAACCAACCAACGATCAGACGTCGTCCTCTCCTAACTCGAATGAACTTCAATCACAATGCTCCTTCATTTTTCTCACCATGTTCGATCTTCTCCAGACTTATCCATCTTCGATCCAGGTTCTGCCATGCTTTCCCTCAAGTAATCGAGATTTGATCGACTTGAATCAACTCCTCCGGTTCACAGCGATTATCAATGGTAAATAGGCTTTAATATCAGCCTTGGTCGTCTTTTTCGATCGAGCCCGGGCTTGATTTCCTTGCTCGCTCAAAGCCACAGCTCGAGCATATCTTCTCGGTTCAAATAGAGCTCACCCAAGGTCCTTGCAAGCTTCGGCCAGTCTTGGTAGAAATCCCTTCAAGCTACTCATTGAGCCCTTTGTGCTTTGATGAGCTCGGTTTCAAATGACCTTATTTTACTCAAACGTAGTTCCACCCTCCACTAACTCATAAATAGAAGCAGATGACTCATGCAAAGCTGGTGTCGTGACTCATACGCACTGATGAAGTCCGCTCAAACATTATTATTCACTTCACTAAAACGAAAATATATTCAAAATAAAAAAATGGAATGTTGGAAAATAAATTTTAAAGCTGTAGCAATGTTTGTCCTAAAGTAATCGATTAAACATATTCAGTGAAAGGAAATTCATCTTAGAAATAAAAGAATTACAATGTTAACAAAGAGGTGATTTTCAAAATTAATTTCCCTCATGAACTTCCTCAAGTAATAAAAAATGATCACACTACTTAAAAGAAAAGGTTTGGTGAAAAATTGATTTCGTGTTTTATAAAAAATGATTGAATTTGAAAGTTTTGAAAGGATTTTAACGAACTTCATTTTCCATCCAAATATTCTTTAAAATTACACTTTTTCTACATGGTGAACAGACATATTTTAGCAGCTCAGCATAATTAGACTCGACAGAAGGATGAGTGAGATTTAATAATTAACGGGACAATATAATTAAACTCATCCAACAGTTTAAAAAGAAATAAAAAGATCAACCATGATTCTGAGTTCATTCTCAGAGCATATTAATGCAAAGCTTATTAGTTTAACTCCAAACAAGGAGTTCGAATTCAATAAAAATTATAAAACTTATACCCAAAGTTTAATAAAAAACAACTATTTTAAAAAGAGAAATACAAAGATGTTACTTGATTGAACCTGTGGTTAAGTTCAAATAGATTTGGAAAAAAATTAGTTCAAAACATTGTTTAAAGGGGTTACAAGATAATTAAAACATCATATTTTCCACTCAGCCCAAAGCCACTACTCAAATCTATAATGAACCAATGATTTCAGCCAGCTATGACCTAAATAACTCTGTTCATAAATAGGATTTTCATAAAGATGCATGCTCAAACTTTGAAGTTTCAAAAAGGTTTTCAGAGAGCCACCAAAACAAACATGCATCATTAATTTTGGAAAAGTCATCAAAACAGTGGCAGTAACCATCAGAATTTTCCAATGAATTTAGCATGTATCAGCTCTTTCAAAAACAATTATTAACCATAAAATTCATAAAAACAACAGTAGGAGTTTTTAGCAACTAAATGAGCAGAAAAAAGTATGAAATTAAATAGAAACTCCCTTGATGCAGAAGCTTTACTCAATTAAATTTAGTTAACAACACTCGCCTTTTCCCCTTAAGAAAGATCTGTAAAGACCCGTAAAATTCAAGGGAAATTTTTTTTCTTAATTTTCTTTGGAATTTTACAAGAACGCGGTTTCTGACAACACTTAATTCTGAGACTCGGAGTGCCCAGAATCAATTTCCGAAGTTTGGCTCGGGTACGTTCAGTGAACGAACGAGCAGAAATTCCTATCTTTTGAACCAGTGCTCGGAATTGAAATCTGATGGCACCGATGAACTCGCAACGCCGGTAATCGCTTAAGGGAACCTTTACCGTAGTTGCGTTTGTGCGGGTGAAGAAGTTAATTAATGAGGTTTAATTAAAAAGTAAATAAAATTGTTGGATCAATTTTATTTCATATCAAGGTGGTTAATTTCTCCCATGGGAAGTTGGTGGTGGGGCCCACATCCACCCAACTTCCCATGTGTGGATAATTGAAAGGGTGGGGCCCACACGAGCCCCAACCTTTCACCTTCCCCCTTTAAACTCCTTAACCCCCCATTTAAGTCTTGCCAACTTAACTCCTCATTAATTTATACAACTCATGTTAATGACTTAAGTGAGTTAAGTGTGGGTTTTGATTTTCAAACTCTTAAATTTTCAAAAGCCTTTTTGTGATAATAAAATAAGTTGGGAACTTATTTTATTTGGGTTAGTTTTGGGTTGTTTGAGAGCTTTTGGAGAGAAAGCTAAAGGAAGTCTTCTTCTTCTTCAACTTCGACGAAGAACGTGAAGAACACCTCGAACTCCGACGAAGAACATCTTCGCCGAAGAACGCGACGTCTTCTTCCAAGGACGTTTCCTCTTCGGACGTACCTCGACGACAACGGAATCGACGTTCGTTTTCCGCGACGCAGACCTCCGCGATGCTCGTCTTCCGCGGCTCGTTGACGTGCACCGTTCTTTAAACCAAGGTAGAGGATTATTTTATTTAATTATTTCCGTTCATGATTCTAGTTTGTCGATCTTCGTGGATATTCGACTAAATGTTATCGTTTAACGAGAGGGGGTCGGACCGCACAAACACGGCCGAACCCCCTCCTTTATTCATGTTTGATACTTTGTGGATGGAACGGAATGGCGTGGTGCATTCGCACCATGCGGGAATCACACAACAAGTATTACGCGACGCCGTCGCGCCACGCCAAGGAGTTGAACGAGGACGCGACGCCGTCGCGCCGCGTCGAAGAAAACCGAAGACACCGCGGCCGGAGCAGGGCCGCGGTGGAAGGGCGTGGTGTCGTCGCACCGCGCCGGACGACAAGGGCCGCGGCCGGTTCCGGGCCGCGGCGGAGCAAGGTGACCGGCGGCCGGTACCGGGCCGCCGGCGACGGAGCCGGAAGGGGACCGGCCATCGCCGGTCCCGTTGAGCAGGAACCGGCCGGCCAGGTCGGGCCAGCCGGACAAGGAGGAGCCGGGGGAATTAATTCCCCCGGCCGGACTTTAAGCGGCCCCAATTAAGGGGCCGCGGTTACAAAATCGGGAAGGGCACCCCCCCTGCGAGCTGCATGCCAGCTGGCGCCGGGCCGGGTCGGGCCGACCCGGACCCGGGGTCGGGGTCGGGTCGACCCGGACCCGGGGTCGGGTCGACCCGGTTCGGGCCGACCCTAGGGGGCTCGGGCCGGGTCGGTCCGGGCCCGAAACCCCGTTCTCGGATTGTTTGGGTTCAATTGCCCATAACTCGGGCTAAGGACCTCCAACCGATGCGCCGTCAGCGGTGACACGATCCTTGGAATGAGATGGTCGTTTCGACATATCGCACTCAAGGTTTCGGAATACTTTGAGTTCGGCCGGGTTGGTTCGTACACGAAACCAACTGGGCCCTCGGAGCGGAAACACTCATATCTTGAGCTCCGGACGTCCGATTGACGTGCCGTCGACTTGGTTGAGTTCCTCTTAGTGAGACGGATATTTTGGAATACTCCGCCTGAGGTTTGGACGTAGGCGGAGTACGGTCGGCTTGGTTTTGACCTAAAAACCAACCGGGCCCCTGGGACGAAAAAGCCAATAACTCTCAGACCGGGCGTCCGATTGACGCGCCGTCTGCGACGTTGAGTTCCTGTTGACGATACGGAACTTTTGGATACATCAACTCTGGACTATGTGTCAGTTGATGTATCAGCCTCTCGGCTCGTGGAGCGGACCCTCCCGAACGAGCTTGCTGTGTGCGAGAACCCTAGTGCTGGCTGCGACTGCTACTGTGACGACGGCGACTGTACAGGGATCCTCAGTGGATTCGACGACGACGACTGCAACACTCAGCGATCCTATGTGGATCAGTGCTACCGATCCTGTGTGGGTCTGATCCTGTGCGGGTCAGCGCTCAGCGGTTCTGTGTGAGCCAGCGCCTACAGATCCTGTGTGGGTCTGATCCTGTGTGGGTCTTTGCGAGGGTTAGTTTCCTACCGATCCTGTGTGGGTCTTTGCGGGGGTTAGTACCTATCGATCCTTTGTGGGTCCGACGACTTAGATGGATCAGTGATCATCTCTATCGTCTTCGAAGAAGTATACCTGTGTGAGCTGAATCCTGTTTGCTTTCCTGTGTGGATTGTGTTGTGCTATCCTGTGTGGATTACGTTTTTCTTTCCTGTGTGGAATACATATACTTTCCTGTGTGGACTGGGTTGTTCTTGGGCTCGGAGGTTGGAGCGTATTGGAATTGATGACTTAGGTATATGTATGGGCATATACCTAAGTAGTGTCGGTTGTTACTTCGTGATTGTATCTTTCCTTTGTGGTTTATCCTTTGTGGATTTTGGGAGACCTTCGGGGGTCTCGGGGTCCCTACTGAGTAGCTTATACTCACCCCTGCACGGGCTATGCCCGCACTACGTTGTGTTGGTTGCAGACGACGGACAACGTTGATCGTGGTTGAGGCTTGCAGAGCAAGACGATACCTGGAGGTGGACCACTGGGTGGGACGTACTCGGAGCAGACGGCGGGACCGAGGAGCAGTGGAGCTATCTGTACCCACCCTTCAGGTGGGATTTCCAGTGGACAGCTCGGTGTAGCGACTTTTACTTTTCAGTTGTTGTTTTCCCTTTCGAGTTGTACCTTACTTTCAGTTTGAGTTTGTATACTGGCCCACTTACTTTCTGCACTTACAGTTGTACTCTGTTTTTACTTAGTGTTTTCTTTTTCCGCTTGCTTACTCTGTGGTGCTTGTTTACTTTACAAAGGCAATGCCTTTCCTTTTTATCGGGATTTACGCCTTGGTGCTAGTCGCTAGCCCCTGGCCTATGGAAGGCGGGCTTGGGGTAGTCACGGCACGGGCCCCGAGGACAGGTCGTGACAAATTGGTATCAAAGGAGTTTGGTTCTACCGCAGACTCTGATCTTTCTTCTATGTGAAGCAATAGTGTTAAGCGTATTGGGTGTGGTTATCAGTCCAGGGAGTCCAGTGTTGGTGCTGCGGCCGACGTATCCGTACACCAGGACCCTGACTTTTGATTTCCGACTTAATGCACGAAAACATTGACTGCATGTGTGTTTCAAGTTTTCTTTGTGATTACTTTGTATCAGCTCACCAAGTATACTGTTCTGACCGTGGCGCACCTGTTTCCTTTTCAGGATGGCCCCACGACGGCAGCCAGCTAGGGTTCCGAGAGTCGAGCATGACAACAGCCCACCGAGCAACGAGGCCTCGGTGCATGGCCCTTTGTCAGCAGTGGCACCGGCGGTAGCTCTACCCGCCGAGCCACCGATGCTTCCAGCACCAGCCGCTAACGATGCACGTCGCCTCAGTGCACTGCATGAGTTCCAGCGCCAGCGACCGCCCAGGTTCCGCGGGGAGACGGACCCCCAGGCAGCCGAGGACTGGCTGGAGGCAGTCGTACGAGTTTTTATGCTAGTGAGGACACCAGCAGACCTCATGGTGATCCTCGCTGCGAGCCTACTGCACGCAACAGTGGGCCGATGGTGGAGCTTGATGCTCCAGGTGCACGATGAGGCATCTCTACTTTAGACGGACTTTGAGAGCCTCTTCTGCTCGAAGTTCGTCCCAGCAACCCTCCGTGCGGTGTGCATTCAGGAGCTTCTTCAGCTGCGGTAGGGCAGCATGACGGTCGCTCAGTACTCGGCGAGATTTACCGATCTCTTGCGCTACTCGACAGACATGGTACGGGACCCATTCTTCCAGGCTCGGACCTTTGAGCAGGGATTGAGACACGAGATCAGGGCATCGCTGATCTCCCTCAGCATCCCGACTCAGACAGGAGTACTGGAGCGAGCCCTTTTGATCGAGAGCTTTCTTTCTGAGTCTACACCAGCGCCGAGACCCACCGCAGGGCGGCACGTAGCAGAGTCTTCTGTAGCAGGCAGTCGATAGATGACTCTTGGGTCCAAGTAGACCAGACCCTCAGGCAGACGACCTCAGGACACTGGCTCAGCAGTGCGGGGCACACAGCGCGGAGCCAGTCTTTCGAGAGGCAGGCAGTGCTACTCATGCGGCGGGCAGGGCCACATGGCTCATGATTGCCCGACCCGTCGTGCCGAGGAGCAGCATACGGTTGAGGGACCACCGAGGCAGAGGCAGAGGGTCGACCGTGGCGGTCCGCAGGGAGGAGGCGGACGAGGTAGAGGAGTTGGCCGAGCAGTAGGTGGTGGGCGATGCTTTGAGGCTCTACCACCACCACCACCAGGAGGTCCACCCCGACCACAGGGAGCTGGCGGGTAGAGACAGGCACAACTCCAGGCAGCAGAGGCCTACGACCACGGTGCGCCCGAGATGATTCGAGGTACTATCTGTGTCTATTCCACCCTTGCTGCAGTACTTATAGACACAGGAGCGAGTCACTATTTCATAGCCGCTGCCCTTGTTCGGAGCTCGGAGATTCCGACAGAGCCGTTGGCTCGATCCTTACGGCTAGAGACTCCTACGGGAGCAGACTCGACGATTACGCACTGGTGCCAGCAGTGTGAGATTACTCTAAGAGGCAAGAGCTTCGGCTGGGATCTTCTTGTAGCGGCATCGAGGCCTTACGACGTCATCTTGGGCATGGATTGGTTATCTACGGTCCATGCATAGATTGACTGTTTTAGGCGCAAGGTGCGATGTGTACGCACCGACGGGCGCAGGTTCACCTTCACCGGTGAGAAGGGAGCCTTTGCAGCACAGGATGGAATTCCGCGGAGGAGAGGACAGCCCATCACTCATCAGTTGGCTAGACTCATCCTAGGAGCAGTTGACGTGCGGAGTCCTGGTTTTCCTTCAATGGTGGATCAGTTTGCGGACGTTTTTCCCGACAACATTCCAGGGTTAACTCCTCGCAGAGAGGTAGACTTTTATATTGACATGTACCCCGGGACAACCCCAATATCGACTCCATCATATCGGATGGCCCCCGCCGAGCTTCGAGAGCTACGGGTACAGTTGGAGGAATTGCAGGGCAAGGGGTTCATCCGACCCAGTGTTTCACCCTGGGCTTCCCTGATTTTGTTCGCCAAGAAGGCGGACGGAAGATTGCGACTTTGTGTCGACTATCCTTGCCTGAACCAGGTGATAGTGAGGAACAAATATCTGCTACCGAGGATTGATGACCTCTTCGATCAGCTCAAGGGAGCACGGTGGTTCTCGAAGATAGACCTTAGGTCAGGCTATCATCAGCTCAGAGTACGGGACGAGGACGTGCAGAATACGGCCTTCAGATGTCGGTATGGCCACTATGAGTTCCTGGTTATGCCCTTCGGCGTAACCAATGCTCCAGAAGTGTTCATGGCCCTCATGAACAGGATCTTTCAGCCATACCTTGATCGATTTGTCGTGGTCTTCATCGATGACATTTTGATCTACTCGACGACTGAGGAGGAGCACGCCTACCACTTGCGGATTGTGCTAGACACACTCTGAGAGAACCAGCTTTATGGTAAGCTCTCGAAGTGTCAGTTCTGGTTACGTGAGGTCCACTTCTTGGGACACGTCATCTCTGAGGCGGGAGTTGCAGTAGATTCCACGAAGATCGAGGCAGTGCTAGCTTGGGAGCCACCCAAGAGCGTGACGGAGGTGCGGAGTTTCTTGGGACTAGATGGATACTACCGGAGATTTGTGCCAGACTTCTCCAGAGTTGCGGCACCACTCTCAGCTTTAACGAATAAGGGGAAACCCTTCGTGTGGTCAAACAGATGTCAGCAGAGCTTCCAGGAGCTGAGACAGAGATTGACCAATGCACCTATCTTGAGGTTTCCTGAGGAGGGAGTAGGGTACGTAGTCTACCGCGATGCATCAGGGACCGGACTCGGATGTGTCCTGATGCAGGAGCGGGCAGTGATCGCCTATGGATCACGTCAGTTGAGGCCGCATGAGAAGAACTACGCTACCCATGACCTGGAGGTAGCAGCAGTGGTCTTCGATCTGAAGACATGGCGACACTATCTGATGGGAAAGCGCTTTACAGTCTTTTCTGATCATTAGAGTCTCAGGTACATCTTCTCTCAGAAGGACCTGAACCTGAGACAGTGGCAATGGCTCAAGTTCCTCCAGGACTATGACTTTGAGATAGTCTATACTTCTGGGAAGGGGAACGTGGTAGCCGATGCCCTCAGCAGGAGGACGAGCATTCAGCTACTTGAGGAGGCGACAGAGCAGCTAGCCGCTTTGCAGATATCCTTTATGGATAGAGATGGGGAAGCCTTACTTCAGTCTCTCACAATCACTCCTCCACTACTGCAGCGGGTCAGAGAGGCACAGCGTGGGGACGCTGACTATGAGACATGACGTGCACAGATATCCTCAGGACAGACACCTGATGGTTTCTCTTTTGGAGCAGAGCACGACGTCCTTTTCAGAGGACGTACCTTGGTGCCAGTTGCTTTATGATAGGAGGTGCTGAGAGAGTTTCACACTTCCCCTTTGGCGGTACATCCTGGAGTGGTGAAGATGTACCAGGATCTCAGATGACAACACTGGTGGCCGGGCATGAAGAAGGCTGTGGTGGAGTTCGTTTCTCGATGCCTCACATGTCAGCAGGTGAAGGCTGAGCACCAGGTACCAACAGGCTTGGTACAACCCTTGGAGGTCCCAGAGTGGAAGTGGGACGGGATATCTATGGACTTCATGACTGTACTTCCACGCACTTCCAGAGGACACGACTCCATTTGGGTGATTGTCGACCGACTCACCAATTCGGCTCACTTCTTACCCATCCGAGAGCAGGGCTCGGTAGAGAGATTGGGGCGTCTCTATGTTCAGGAGATTGTATGACTTCACGGTGTGCCATCATCTATCGTCTCCGATCGAGATGCACGCTTTACTTCCCGGCTTTGGAAGGGGTTGCAGGAGGTGTTCGGGACGCAGTTACGTCTGAGCACCGCCTTTCACCCTCAGACGGATGGTCAGATGGAGAGGACCATTCAGACTCTCAAGGACATGCTCCGCGCATGCGTCCTCGACTTTGGTCGCAGTTGGGAGGACCACCTACCCTTGGTGGAGTTCGCCTACAACAACAGCTACCACTCCACCATCGGGATGACACCATACGAGGTGTTGTACGACCGACCTTGCAGATCTCCTTTGTGCTGGACAGACCCTGGGGAGTCAGCACTTGTGGGACCGAAGATGGTCCAGGCCACGACAGAGAAGGTCCAGGTCATCCAGGAACAGATGAGGACAGCTCAGAGCCGGCAGAAGTCATACGCTGACAGGAGGCGGAGGCCACTAGAGTTCGAGGATGGAGACCACGTCTTCTTGCGTGTCTCACCTCGACGTGGAATACGGAGATTTGGCCGAGGCGTCAAGTTATCTCCGTGCTTCATCGGACCATTCCAGGTCCTCAGCAGGATTGGCGAGGTGGCTTATCGCCTGGCTCTACCACCTCAGTTGCACCGGGTGCACGACGTCTTCCACGTGTCTCAGCTGAGGAGATACGTGCACGACCCGACGCATATCATTGACCATGGGGAGCTTGACGTTGACTATGGGGCGACTTTTACAGAGGTTCCAGTTGAGATCAAGGATCGACAGGAGTGGGTCCTGCGTGGACGGTCGATTCCACTAGTGCGCATCAGATGGCAGCACGGGAACCTCCAGGAGAGCACTTGGGAGCGGGAGGCTCAGATGTGTGCTCAGTACCCTCATTTGTTTCCCTAGTTTTAATGTATCTTTACGGGGATGTAAATCCCTGAGGTGGGAGTAATGTAAAGACCCGTAAAATTCAAGGGAAATTTTTTTTCTTAATTTTCTTTGGAATTTTACAAGAACGCGGTTTCTGACGGCACTTGATTCCGAGGCCCGGATTGCCCGGAATCAATTTCCGAAGTTTGGCTCAGGTACGTTCAGTGAAAGAACGAGCGGGAATTCCTATCTTTTAAACAAGTGCTCGGAATTGAAATCCGATGGCACCGATGAACTCACAACGCTGGTAATCACTTAAGGGAACCTTTACCGTAGTTGCGTTTGTGCGGGTGAAGAAGTTAATTAACGGGGTTTAATTAAAAAGTAAATAAAATTGTTGGATCAATTTTATTTCATATCAAGGTGGTTAATTTCTCCCATGGGAAGTTTGTGGTGGGTCCCACATCCACCCAACTTCCCATGTGTGGATAATTGAAAGGGTGGGGCCCACACGAGCCCCAACCTTTCACCTTCCCCCTTTAAACTCCTTAACCCCCCATTTAAGTCTTGTCAACTTAACTCCTCATTAATTTATACAACTCATGTTAATGACTTAAGTGAGTTAAGTGTGGGTTTTGATTTTCAAACTCTTAAATTTTCAAAAGCCTTTTTCTGATAATAAAATAAGTTGGGAACTTATTTTATTTCGGTTAGTTTTGGGTTGTTTGAGAGATTTTGGAGAGAAAGCTAAAGGAAGTCTTCTTCTTCTTCAACTTCGACGAAGAACGTGAAGAACACCTCGGACTCCGACGAAGAACACCGTTCTTCAACGAAGAACATCTCCGCCGAAGAACGCGACGTCTTCTTCCAAGGACGTTTCCTCTTCGGACGTACCTCAACGACAACGGAATCGACGTTCGTTTTCTGGGATGCAGACCTCCGCGATGCTCGTCTTCCATGGCTAATTGACGTGCAACGTTCCTTAAACCGAGGTAGGGGATTATTTTATTTTATTATTTCCGTTCATGATTCTAGTTTGTCGATCTTCGTGGATATTAGACTAAATGTTATCGTTTAACGAGAGGGGGCCGAACCGCACAAACACGGCCGAACCCCCTCCTTTATTCATGTTTGATACTTTGTGGATGGAACGGAATGGCGTGGTACCATCGCACCACGCGGGAATCACACGGCAAGTATTACGTGACGCCGTCGCGCCACACCGAGGAGTTGAACAAGGACGCGACGCCGTCGCGCCGCGTCGAAGAAAACCGAAGACACCGCGGCCGGAGCAGAGCCACGGTGGAAAGGAGTGGTGTCGTCGCACCGCGCCAGACGACAAGGGTCGCGGCCGGTTCCAGGCCGCGGTGGAGCAGGGTGACCGGCGGCCGGTACTGGGCCGCCGATGACGGAGCTGGAAGGGGACCGGCCATCGCCGGTCCCATTGACCAGGAACCGGCCGGCCAGGTCGGGCCGGACGGACAAGGAGGAGCCGGGGGAATTAATTCCCCCGGCTGGACTTTAAGCGGCCCCAATTAAGGGGTCGCGGTTACAAAATCGGGAGGGGCAACACCCCCCCCCCTGCGAGCCGCATCAGCTCGGCCAAACGGCCGAGCCAGCTGGCGTCGGGCGCCAGCGCACCGGACCGCCGGGCCGGGCCGGGATGGGCCGACCCGGAACCGGTTTGGGTCGACCCGGTTCGGGCCGACCCAGGGGGTCTCGGGCTGGGTCGGTCCGGGCCCGAAACCACGTTCTCGGATTGTTTGGGTTCAATTACCCATAACTCGAGCTACGGACCTCCGATCGACGTGCCATCAGCGGCGACACGATCCTTGGAACGAGACGGTCGTTTCGACATATCGCACTCAAGGTTTCAGAATACTTTGAGTTTGGTCGGGTGGGTTCGTACACGAAACCAACCGGGCCCTCGGAGCGGAAACACTCATATCTTGAGCTCCAGACGTCCGATTGACGTGTCGTCGACTTGGTTGAGTTCCTCTTAGTGAGATGGATCTTTTGGAATACTCCGCCCAAGGTTTGGACACAAGCGGAGTACGGTCGACTTGGTTTTGACCTAAAAACCAACCGGGCCCCTGGGACGAAAAAGCCAATAACTCTCAGACCGGGCGTCCAATTGACGCGCCGTCTGCGACATTGAGTTCCTGTTGATGATACGGAACTTTTGGATACATCAACTCTGGACTATGTGTCAGTTGATGTGTCATCCTCTCGGCTCGTGGAGCGGACCCTCCCGAACGAGCTTGCTATGTGCGGGAACCCTAGTGCTGGCTGCGACTGCTACTGTGACGACGACGACTGTACAGGGATCCTCAGTGGATTCGACGGCGACGACTACAGCACTCAATGATCCTATGTGGATCAGTGCTACCGATCCTGTGTGGGTACGATCCTGTGTGGGTCAGCGCTCAGCGGTTCTGTGTGAGCCAGCACCTACAGATCCTGTGTGGGTCCGATCCTGTGTGGGTCTTTGCGGGGGTTAGTTTCCTACCGATCCTGTGTGGGTCTTTGCGGGGGTTAGTACTTATCGATCCTTTGTGGGTCCGACGACTTAGATGGATCAGTGATCATCTCTATCATGTTCGAAGAAGTATACCTGTGTGAGCTGAATCCTGTTTGCTTTTCTGTGTGGATTTTGTTGTGCTATCCTATGTGGATTACGTTTTGCTTTCCTGTGTGGAATACGTATACTTTCCTGTGTGGACTGGGTTGTTCTTGGGCTCGGAGGTTGGAGCATATTGGAATTGATGACTTAGGTATATGTATGGGCATATACCTAAGCAGTGTCGGTTGTTACTTCGTGATTGTATCTTTCCTTTTTGGTTTATCCTTTGTGGATTTTGGGAGACCTTCGGGGGTCTCGGGGTCCCTACTGAGTAGCTTATACTCACCCCTGCATGGGCTATGCCCGCACTACGTTGTGTTGGTTGCAGACGACGGACAGCGTTGATCGTGGTTGAGGCTTGCAGAGCAGGATGGTACCTGGAGGTGGACTACTGGGAGGGACGTACTCGGAGCAGACGGCGGGACCGAGGAGCAGTGGAGCTATCTGTACCCACCCTTCAGGTGGGATTTCCAGTGGACAGCTCGGCGTAGCGGCTTTTACTTTTCAGTTGTTGTTTTCCCTTTCGAGTTGTACCTTACTTTCAGTTTGGGTTTATATACTGGCCCACTTACTTTCCGCACTTACAGTTGTACTCTGTTTTTACTTAGTGTTTTTTTTCCGCTTTCTTACTCTGTGGTTCTTGTTTACTTTACAAAGGCAATGCCTTCCCTTTTTACCGGGATTTACGCCTTGGTGCTAGTCGCCAGCCCCTGGCCTATGGAAGGCGGACTTGGGGTAGTCATGGCACGGGCCCCGAGGACGGGTCATGACAAGATCCCTGGTTTTCCCAATTTCAGATCCTAAAAGTCTAAACAGATTTACATGAGAATTCATCAATTTGAACTTAAAATAAAAATGCAAAAGGAGTTTGAGTTGAGAAAGAGAGTGATTCAAAGAAGCTCCAACATTTATCTTCTCTTAGTCCATGAAAATCATCTGAGTTTCTGCTCTAAAGGTTGTGTGTACTTCTTCTCTTGGAGTGAAATGCACAGCAGGTTGGCCATCTGAAACTCTAGGGAAGACCATAATTAAAGTACCCTAGCAATTAATGCACTGAAAGATCTCTCAAATTATCACAATGAGTTTTAAAGGCAGTTTTTACATTAAAGAATTTATGATTCATCTCAACTGAAGATATCCAAAATAAAAATAATAATGTATATTCATTTTCATTTTAAACAGACACATGATTTTCAAGGGGGTGAATAAAATTAGCATGTTTAATAATGTTTCCATTAAGAAGCAACACAAATTTTAAACAACTTCCAGAATTCTCAAACATTCCAAAGAAATGTTTAGGGTGATAAAGAAAGATTTCAATTCTAATTTAAAATTGTTTTCAACAAAATAAATTAAGGAAAGCATGCACCCATCATTTTAGCCCTAATTCAGTATGCATCCAAATTTAATAGGTTTAGACAATTTTAGCTAAAGAATAATGAACAATTTTCACAACAACCCTATCTCCCCTACACTTACTTCCCAGCAAAGAGAGGATTTTAAATCAAACACAAACACTTGAATCAGTTTAACCTAACAATCAGGGAAGTATGTGTCAATTTAAATAGAATAAAAATTCAAAACAGTCTGAAAAAGTTGGAAGTGTTACACTCCTAACTGTTGGTCTTTTATTTTCATTTTCTTTGTGCACATCCAAAAGATCACCATCTATAATACTTGAAACTCCACTTGGTTTCTCCATTAAAGTTCCTACAAGAGTAAAACAAAACAATCAACAAATCTATTCATTCAAAATCAGTAAAATGGGACCAAGCAAAAAGTTGGTGGCTAAAACTCCAATCCATGGATAGGTGATGTTACAGTGCTCAAAACTGAGAGGGACAATGATTCATAGAAGAATTAAATTCCAAAGGGGATGCATTTTTCTTGAAATAGGCGGGGATGGAGTAAGAAATTTTTATTATAGTAAGGCATTTGAGAGACCACATTATTTAAAAGGTTTATTGTTTTCGATATTTAGGTACATTTCTGCAATGTGATGAAAATATTAATGAAAATATGAATGAAAATGTATCCCATAAGATTCAAATTGGATGGATAAAATTGATATAGGATTCTAGGGTGCTTTGTGACCATGACTATAAAATCCCTTCGAAATTGAAGGGTAAATTTTATAAGCTTTTAGAGAAAGGCTTATGAATGGACTGCTATTAGACCAACTATTTTATATGGTAGTGAGTGTTGGGCTTTCACGTGACATCTTAAAAAAAATAAGGATAGTGGAAATTAAAATGTTAAGATAGACATGTTGATATACTAAGATAGATAAGGTTATAAATAAATGTATTCGAGAGAACATTAGAGTGGCTCTGATTGATGAGAAAATGATTGAGACTAGATTAAGATGGTTTGGACATGATAAAAGAATACCCAGGTATGCACCTATTAATAGGGTAAACTTAATGACTAATTCACTTATAAAAAGAGGTATAAGTAGACCTAAAATGACCCTTAAACAAATTATTCAAGATGGTCTTGTTCTAAATGGTTTTAATGAAAATATAGTCTTCAATAGTGTTAATTGGTGACATTTGATCCATGTAGTTGACTCCATTTAATTGGGTTTAAGGCTTGTTAATTGTTCTTGTTGTATAAAATAATGAAATCATGGGTTGTATCTCATTCAGTGCTAGTTTTAAAATACTCAGTCATAATCTCCTAAATATCTGACCAAATTCCAATGGAGGGTTTGGTATCCTAATTAGGAATCGCCGCATGTGTGTTGCTCATTTATTATTAGGTGCGAAATTAGCAAGATGGGCTCTAACCTTTCTAGGGAAGCAACTAAATCCCTTGGCAACTAAAAAACCCTCTTGAAAACACCCCTTAACAATTGTGGACAACTTGTTATCCACTTTTAGAATTGAATTAGAATTGATGCATTTCAAACTCTCTTGAAGGATAGCCTAATATTGTGTGTTTTTAGGGGTGTAGTTTTCGGTTCCAGGCACAGCGAAAGCATGCATTGGTGGGTGATATATTAAAATTTCTTTTAATAATCATTGCCCGAAACCAAAAATGAGGATCTTGCATGTCAAATTTATAATTAATTTATTTAATATCTGAAAAAATAAATATTTGGACTTAGGAACTTTCTTTACTAATGATTGTTGATCGTCCGAAAAGGCCCTTACGGATTGTGTTCGTTGCGCTTGTGAGAATCCAAGAGTAGAATCCTTCTAGCAGTGATCCACACATGTTTCAATGGTCTTCGAGCAACGTCACTCATTCTATGGGTGCTAGCACGGCAAATCGAATGTCTTGCATTGTTCATTCCTGACCGCTCGTTCTTTGTTCTTGAAGAAATTCTCTCTTGGATTTCTCATTCATGAGAGGGAGAGAGGAATGTAAGTTTCGGGTGCAGTGAAAGTGCGGTTGGGCCAACGCTCAACTTTAATTTTTACCATGATCAATGATTATTCCAGGATCAATATGATGATGAACGTTATTCTTCACGGAATAGAATCAAATATTTAGATAAAAAATGAAGAGGCTCGAAACCTTTAGAGAGGATCTTGCATATCATGTTTATAATTAATTTAATTAATTTCATAAAGAAAAGAATACCTAAATCTTAGGCATTTTCTTCATTGATGATGTTGATCGTCCGGAATGATCCTTCCGGATTATCTCGTTGCGCTTGCGAGAATCCAAAACTACAATCCCTCTAGAGGTGATCCAAACGTGCTCCAATGACCTCCGATCGACACCACTCGTTCTCTGGGTGCTAGCGCGGCGAAGCGAGTGTCTTGTGTCGGTTGTTCTTGATCGTTTTTTCTTCAGCCTTGAAAAATGTATCTCATTCTTAAGAGGGGTGGGAAGAGGATTTGAGGGAGAAATTGTTTAACTCAACAATTATCAATTCGCCGACCGTGCAGTCCGGTACATGGCACAATAGACGTATGTGTCTATTTTATTGACATGGGGCTTCAATTTCAATATTTAATTGCGTAACAGCAATTAAATACATTCATAACCTTAAAGAAAAATAATGCTATTAATAATAATACAACGTTATTATTTATGGTGCATTAACTTGCGCAAAATGAAATTATAAATAAAATTTTTGCGTCACAAAATAATAACAGCATTATTTTAATTTGTGACAACTCATTAAATAATTATTCATCGTCTTGCAAATAATTATTTTACTATCGGACCGGCCTTGGTCTACTCGAACTCCACTTCCATTTATTGAACACCCGAATAAATAAATAAATAATTTATTCTCTGAAATAAATATTTTATTTACAAACTAGTAAATAAATATTTATTAAATGTTCAATAAAATAAATAAATATATTTTACCCACAATCCGGTGAATAAATATTTCTTTAATTTATACAATCATTTTAACTTGAATAAAATTATTCCGTTGTCTTGAGAATAATATTTATTAATTAAATTCAAATAGAATTTAACTGAGACCACCAGAAACACTTAGTGTGTACCCTCTAGGATTCTTTCTCATTGGCATTAGGTAGGCTTGCCTAAAGTCCAAGAGTACTGTCTAGCAACAAGTCAAGGCACCCAAGAGAAAGAACTTAAGGTCGTAACAACTACATCCACATACGAACGCTCACTGTGTAATATAATCTTCGTGTCTCAATATCTCATCAAGCAGGTTTCATGATAGTGTCATCAACCTTTGTGCTTGATACGTCGTTTTTTGACTACCTGAAATAAACTCGTCGTTACACCATGGTCATGGAATTTCACGCGACGGTTCTATTTCAATCAAAGGACCGAGATATCAACTTCCATAAATGGAAGAGACAAATCTTTCCTCGACTTATCCATTAATAACATGTCACTCATGATGCACCCTACGTACTCTACTTCCCGACAAATGTCTACGTGACAATTTTCGTCAGTAAATCAAAGTGCGCGAGTCGTGACACGTATTAATGATAATCTTAAAGACTAAGGATCATTACACACGCTCGCAGATAGAAATGTCTGATGACACCAAAACATGCAAAATTTCTACTGACAGGTTTGTTCTCATAATCTTCTATCTTGGAGATTACCAAGTACGAATTTCATGAGAGGAAGTCTCATCTGCTTACGAGTACTCGCACCTGACGGTCCGCATGCTATGTGTCCCATCATAGTATGTCATCCAACCATATAACTATATTTAAAAATATTGTCATAGCATTTCAAGGTTCTCATCATAACGGGGAACTGTCATGACCTCATCAATGCAACAAATACTCTAGGACATTATTACATAATAGTCATGCAGAACAATGAACAATATGTAATAATATGTTTGATATTTAAATACATTAAATATTCATGTAATCAAAGTACAACCAATTGGTTCTAGGACACCAACTCTTACAAACTATCACTTGGACTAGAGTCAATTGCCTACAACTTTCAGTCTGCTAGACCTCACATGGTGATCATGTTTTTGCTGAGTCAAGGATTTATTCAAGGGGTCTGCCACGTTGTCTTCTGTGGAAATACTGCTCACTGCAACTTCACCTCTCTGAGAAAAATCTCTCAAGAGATGATACTTCCTAAGTATGTGCTTCATCCGCTGATGTGACCTTGGCTCTTTTGCGAGAGTCACCGCTGTAGTATTATCACAGTACAGTGTGATAGGATCTTTACTGTTAGGTATCACATCCAGCTCCTGGACGAAACTTTGCATCCAAACTGCTTCTTTAGCTACCTTAGAAGCTGCAATATACTCGGACTCTACTGTAGAATTTGCAACCATACTCTACTTTGAGCTCTTCTAGCTCACTGCACCTCCATTCAAAGTGATGATGTATCCCGTTTGCAACTTCATGTCATTTTGATCAGTCTGGAAACTAACATCTGCATATCCTCTGATGACTAGTTCCTCATCTCCTCCATAAACCAGAAACATATCCTTAGTACGCCTCAGATACTTTAGGATAGTCTTGACTTCCATCTAATGGTGGTCACCTGGGTCAGCTTGATATTTGTCTACCGCACTCAATGCATAGGCGACATCTAGCCTAGTACATAGTATAACATACATGACTGACCCAATCGCTGATCCGTATGAAGTCTTTGCCATTATCTTTCTTTCTTCATGTGTCTGAGGACACATTTTCTTAGAAAGATGAATGTTATGTGACGCTGGAAACAATCCCCTCTTGGATTATTTCATACTGAATCTCTTCAGTATCTTATCAATGTATGTACTTTGACTTAGGCCCAGCAATCTCTTGGATCTATAATGATGGATCTTGATCCCAAGAATATATGTTGTCTCGTCCAAGTCCTTCATGGAGAAGCATTGAATCAACCATGTCTTAACAGACTGTAAGACTGGTATCTCGTTTCCAATAAGTAATGTCATCAACATGGCTTCTTGCCACTTGCATACCTTATTGGCTTCATCAAAATGAATGTTTCATGACCTGGATGTTTGCTTTAATCCATAAATGATTTCTACAACTTGCATACCTTATTGGAATCCTTTGGAATCATAAATCCTTCAGGTTGTGTCATGTAGAAATCTTCCTGAAGGTTCCCCTTAAGGAAAGTTATTTTGAAATCCATTTGTCAAATCTCATAGTCGTGGTAAGTGGCAATGGTCAATAGAATTCTGATGGATTTCAGCATTGCAACTGGTGAAAAGGTTTCGTCGTAGTCAATGCCTTGACTCTGTTTGAACCATTTTGCAACCAGTCGTGCCTTGTAGGTACTAATTTGTCCTTCCATATCCAGTTTCTTCTTGAATAATCATTTTCAACCAACAGGCTTTACATCAACTGGAGGATCTATCAAAATCCAGACTTGGTTTTGGTATATGTAATCCATTTCAGAATTCATGTATTCTTGCCACTTAGCAACATCTGTGTCACTTACTGCTTCCTTGTAGATTAGAGGATCATTATTATTAACTAATAATTAGTCACCATCCTCGGTAACTAGAAAACCGTACTGTTCTGGTTCTCTAACCTCTCTTGTACTCCTATGCAATTTTTGTGTCTCTGGAACAATTCTTTCTTCAACGAGGCTTTGTAGAATCTGCTCTTGTACCAACTCTTGTGTATCTTGAGCCTCAACTTCATCGAAGTCTATCTCATTCCCACTATCTCTTTTAGATATGTGCTCCCTCTCAAGGAATATAGTGTTTCTTGCCACTATAACATTTTTGTCTGAGGGGTTGTATAGATAATATCCTCTTGTTTCCTTGGGGTATCCTATAAAGGTACACTTTGTGCCTCAGGGTGCAAGATTGTTACCTGAAGATGCCTTAACAAACGCATCGCTTCCCCACACATGTAAATTCGATAACATGGCTTTCTTTCCACTCTAGAACTCGTATGGAATAACATTTATCGATTTAGTTGATACTTGGTTTAGTATGTGTGTTGTTGTTTGTAACGCATATCCCCAAAAAGATAATGGAAGACTCGTATGACTCTTCATTGATCTCACCATGTCCAACAGGGTGCGGTTCCTCCTTTCGTTCACACCATTCCACTGGGGCATGTAAGGAGGAGTGAGTTGGGATAGGATCTCAAACTCCTGTAAGTAATCAATGAAGTATTGATTAAGATATTTTCCACCTCGGTCTGAGTGGAGATTCTTAATCTTCTTACCAAGATGGTTCTCAACTTCATTCTTGTATTCTTTGAACTTATCAAAAGAATATGACTTATACATCATTAAGTAGATATATCCATATCTACTAAAATCATCAGTAAAAGTTATGAAGTATCAGTACCCTCCCCTTGCTTCAACTGGAAATGGTCCACACACATCGGTATGAACCAATTCAAGAAGTTCTTTATCCCTTTTATCTTATCACTAAATGGGGCTTTGGTCATTTTGCCTTATAAACATACATGACATACGCCAAGTGGTTTTAGTTCGAAAAAATCTAAATATCCATCCTGATGTAACTTTGTCAAGCGTTTCTCATTTACATGACCTAGTCGGTGATGCCAAAGTTGGGTGTGGTATGAGTCATGTGAAGTATCTTTGTTATTGATTGTCATTACTTGGTTTGTGTAATCCAACACGTAAAGACCGTTGTATAAATGTTCCCTATCAAAACAAATGTTATCTTTGTAAAAGAAGCAACATTCATTTCCAAACTTTAAAACAAATCCATCTGTATCTAATCTGGATACATAAACATTGTTTTTAGTAACAAACGACACATAATAACAGCCCTTTTAACACCAAGATCATCCCATTTGGAAACGTGAGGTGGTAGTCCCCAACAGCTACAGCAGCAAGTCTGGCTTCGTTGGCTGCTCACGGATCTACCTCCCCTTGGTCAATCTTCCTGAATCTACTTGGTTCTTGTATTTGGATACATATGTGAGCACCAAAATCTGAATTTAATGCCCAATTTGTAGAAACAGATAGATTGCATTCGATAACAAACACACCTGAAGTTTCCCCTTGCTTCTTAGGCTGGGTACAGTTCTTCTTCCAGTGGCTTTTCTTTCCATATGCGAAACAAACAGCCTCATGTTTCCTTGTCTCCCCTTTGATCTTCCTTTTCTTGGAAGGTCGTGAAGAAGTTTGGGGCTTAAATCTCTTCGTTTTCCCTTTCCTTTTATTCACTATAAGGACATAAGATTTTCTGCGCTTTATATCTTTGTTCACTTGGCGAATGAGGATAAGAAGATCAGATAGAGACTTCTCAATGTTGTTCATGTTAAAATTAACAACAAAGTTAGAGAAGTTCTAAGGGAGTGATGTGAGAATGAGATCGGTGCCCAGTTCTTTAGGGAGTTTAAACTCTAGAACCTCTAGGCGCTCAATTTAGCCAATGAGCTTGACTACATGAGGCCCAACTAGGGCACCATCTCCAAACTTACTCTGAAAGAGTGCCTTGAAGATCTCAAACCTCTCTTATCTTTATCTCTCCTGGTAAAGACCACGGAGGTGCTCAAGCATGCTATAAGCTTCCATGTTTTCATGAGACTTCATGAGCTCACTAGACATTGATGATAGCATCAAACATTGAATATCGACCACGTCGTTCATATGTTTCTCATAGACTAAGAAATCTTCATCACTCGCATCTTTGGCAGGCAGATCAGGTAATGCTGACTCCAACACGTAAGACTTCCGTTCATGGCGTAGGATAATCCGAAGGCGTCTAAACCATTCCTGGAAGTTACTGCCGGTGAGGATGTTGTCTTTATCCAGAATTGATCGCAGGGATAGTGTGATTGACGAGCTTGTCATTTTTATTCTATAATTAAAAGAGTAGATCATTAGTACTTTCTTGGTTACATTTTTATGAGAAATAATAAATTAAGTCTCCAGCTATTTTATCAAATTTCAATGGTCATCACCAGTGAACTCGGAATGTTCAATTGTCATGACATTCTAGTAGCAAAGATCCATATTCTCCTTCGCATAACACCAACAAGGGTTGGTCAAGCTATTTGAAGGTATTTAGGTAGGCAGGTCTTTACCAACTGCGGGCTTGCAGCTCCTTGATTTGTTGGTGGACTCAATCCTAAAATCTTGACTTCAGATTTCTTCAACTTTTGCCTCCAAATATTACACAAGTCTAGTAAGGGTTACTCCTCTTGATGTAATATGTTTAAGTTAACCCGAAACCTTTCATAAGGACTTTCTATATAGAAGTAAGTGTCCCAAAAAGTGTAACATCACATTACGTTTTCAGGTATTTTTTATGTTTCTAAGTACCTTCGTTTTGGAGTAAAGTCTTGGGAAGCGTTTGGGAGAATTTTTGAGAAAAGTTAAATCCCAGTGTGCTGTGCACGGTTTGCGCACGGTTTGACAAATTGTGCCAACCTTGAAACATGGACAGAAGCTTCCGCACGGGTGGCACACGGTTTGTATAACCGTGCGGCCAAGACCTGAGAGAAGGGTGGCCGAGGCAGTAGCTCACGCACGGTTAGCGCACGGTTTGTCAAACTGTGCGGCCAAACCGTGCAGTCACTTAAATGAGATCCTTAAATTGTGGATCTCGCTCGGTTTTGCCTCTAAGTGCCTCGTTTTTCTTCCTAAGCGGCCCTGACTCGGGATTTGTCTTCTCCTAAGGTCAGAGAGGGTTCTCCCATCATTCTGGAGGAGATCCAAAGTCTCCTCTTGGTGAATCGAAGCCGGATTCTTGAGGTATGTGATCTTTCTTCATCATTCTTGATTGGTTTCTTAGATCTACCTAGATCCACTTCTCCTCTTCTCTCAGTTTCTTAGATCTATGCCCGTTATGGGTATATTTAAGTGTGTGGTACCAAATTTGATGATATTTGGTCTTAATATTTCTAGGAGAAAAGATCTAAGGCGGGTTCTTGAAGAAGAGACCCGGTTTTCTTGAGCGTTCTCGACCTTTGTGGTTTTGGTCAAAAACTTCGAGGTAGGTGGTTCCGTCCCGACTTTCTAAATTGATTATCAATGTATTTGCTTAATTTATTTCAATTATTGATTTAAATTCAATTGCTCAAGTTTCTTTCAACTAAATTGATAAAAGCTCGATTCCATTGAATTGAGATATTTGAAAAGGTTTTGGCATAAAGATGTGGGAAAACCCCAATTCCATTGAATTGGGTGTGTTTATGGAAAATTGGCCGATTTAAATTGTTGGATTTAAATTGTGGATTTGATGGAAATGTTTTCAATTAAATTGTTGGATTTAATTGTGAAAATGAAATGTGTAATGATGGAATTGGTTTTGAATGTATTTCAAACTTATGAAAATGGATTAAAATGATTTGATAGAAACTCATTGGTTTTACCTTGTGAAAGAGGCATGTTTTGAATAAAACCTGTTTTGGTTTTAAATGGAATGAAATTGGCACTTTTGAAATGGAATAATGGGATTGATCGTATTTTAAATATTCTTAAAATAGTTCGTCCATCATGTAAGAGCACATGCAAGCCTTGGGTAGTTAGTGAGTTATTTGGATACACTCTACGCTACGACAACGTTCTATAACATACATGCAGTGGGTCACATCCCCGACGGGTTGGTGACGAGTCTCCTTTGGCCAGTGTCATAGGGACGTGTGTATACACATTTTTCTGAGTTCACATAGAGAGTGCGGAATCCTATAACTGATTAATACTATCGTACCTTTTGGCAGATGACCATGTTGCTCACTTGTTTGTTTATATTTGAGATATAAATGTATGCCAATGCTTTTGAACAGCTTACATGCCTTCTGAATTTATATAAACTATTTTATATAAATGTTTTACTTAAGCCATTGTTTTAGAAATATTCCATCATTGTAAAGCCTTTCTTGATGAATTTTCCATCATTTGAAAATGTATAGCATGATTTGTTAAAATATTCTTTTGAATTTCCAAACCTGTTTATTTGAAAATTGAAAGTTTTTACTTGGATAATCTATATTTGGCATCTATTATGGAATCTTTGGTGATATCATACTGGGCTTAGGCTCACACCCTACTTTTGTCTTCGGGTGTTTGTAGACTTTCTTCTTCCAGGATCAAGCAAAGGGAAAGGACCTCTTAGAGGTGGATCCAGTTGTTGATCTCTGGGCTTGGTGAGTTGTGTCCTTAGGGACTTTGGGATCGTTTTTTTTTTCTTTTCAGTACTTGGGTTGTAGTACTTTGGCATTTCATGCCTCTTTGTATTCTGGTACATCACTCCCAGTGGAGTTTCTTCTGTTATGCATACTGTTCGTTTTACTCTTGCTTCTGCATTCTTGTGGAAAAATCATTCCCACTTGTATGTTGTACGATGCCAGGTGCTAGTCGCCGACCCGTGGGGATCGGGAACGCCCTTCAGGCTATGTCAGGGCTGGCTCAGTTATCGGGTTACCAGGGTACCCGGGCTGGTTCGTGACAACAAGGGTTGGTCAAACACATAGTTTTATTGATTTTTGCCCTTAATCTAGTAACAGAAGGCTTGGTCTGACTTAATATTTTATTTGAGGGATTTTTATCTCTTATGCGTGTATTGTTTATTATCATTATCACATGCTTGTTAATATTAAGTGGAGCTTAAGTGATTAACCATTACTTGATAATATTTACACATAAGTCTGGTTTATTTTAGCTCCATCTTGCATGTTTGTTTAATTCATTAATTATGTGATCGTGATAACACATCCATAATGATAAACCATGCATCTGACAGAAATAAAATAAAGAAAAGGTCATGATCATGAGATTTTCTAATGGTTAGTTTATCTAGCAGTTGATAAACTAATCTTGACCTAGGGGAGAAACACCTTGAACCTTTTGGGTTCGTGTTTACAACTTTCCACCTGTTCACCTCTGTATCTCCTGGGATTGATTTCGTCCCGACTTCAACTTGAACCGCTTCTGCTAGCTTGGGAGTTTCATCCATTACACATGCCTTTTTTTTAACTCACACGTAGGTGAGGGGTAAAAAGGGAGTTTACATAAAAGAAACTTTGGGCACGTAGGCCCTACATATTAATGAGAAGAAGACTTACAGACCAACACATTTAATTTAAATAAATAAATTAAAAAAATCATCCACATACAAAGGTCTTGGTCTAGCTCATGATCATCCATAATTCAACTATATTTAAGCATAAATAAAACTAGTATTCAATTATTTAATCGTTCTTGTTTAAGATAAATCATGCTCGAATCAATTAATTATCTTCTTTAATTAATCAATCCTTTTATCTTAAACTTTTTTCTGAATTTTCTTGAGATTCTCATCCATCATAATTTTAAACAAATAAATTCATTTAAAATTATCTTTGTACATAACTTATACCTTAGAGGCAACCCGGCGAATTCATATTCATAGCTACCCAATGAGTAGAAATGAATATTACGCAGATGTTAAATTAAACACATTTATATAAAGCACTTATCACGTGTTGTGCCTCAGCTTTACGCCCGCACGGTGGTACATGTCTCAAGAGAGTTTGTACAATATAATAATAAAATTTAATAAATCAGGGTAATTTAGATGAGTACACGACATGTAGTTTCAACTACACGGTGTGTACTATTGTTCACCGTCCATCCGAAGTACACGCCCAGGGAAACGACATGTGAGTGTACTTCGGAAATCTTTGGAATACATGGCGTGTCTAGTGGGTCACACGTCGTGTAGTTCCTCGTTACACAGTCTCCAGCCAGGCAAGCCGTGTATGGGGTACACGGTCCAACCCTAACCTGAAGGGACTACACACCGTGTCTAGTGAGCCACACGGTGTGTAATTCGGAAATTGCGTGCCACCTATTCCTGGTCAACACACAGAGTCATTAAGACATAGACAAACTCCAATGACACGGCTTGGTTTGGCGGACCAGACCTGATGCATTGAACCGTGACTACATGGCGTGTACTGCCGAATACACGCCGTGTGTTCTGGTGTTGTACAGCCAGGAACCTTTAGCACCTCCGGATGAGATCCTCTGTTTTATTTTAATCAAAATTAAAAGAAAAGATCGTTTCTATAAGGTGAACGAGAAACGAAAGAGGAGGAACAGATCTCGAGATTCAGATTTGCAGAACGATTAACTTGAATTGAAACAACTAAATTATTAAATGCGTAAATCATCAATGAAATATTTAAATAATTAAAAACTATTATGTAACTCATCTGATACCACTTGTAGGTTTTGGGCGCAGCGGAAGTGCAGTTGGCCCGGTTCCCAACTTTAATTTTTACCATGATCAATGATTATTCCGAGATCAATACGACGATGAACGTCAGTCTCCACAGAATAGAATCAAAGATTTAGATAAAGAAGGAAGAGACCCGAAACCTTTATAGAGTATCTTTCACATCATGTTTATAATTAATTTAATTAATTTCATAAAGAAAAGAATATATGGATCTTCAATATTTTCTTCGTTGATGATGTTGATCATCTGGAATGACCCTTCCAGATTATTTTGTTGCGCTTGCGAGGATCCAAACTAGAATCCCTCTAGCGGTGATCCACACGTGCTCTGATGACCTTCGATCGACACCACTCGTTCTCCGAGTGCTAGCGCGGTGAAATGAGTGTCTTGTGTTGGTCATTCTTGATCGTTTGTTCTTCGGTCTTGAAAAACGTCACTCGTTCTTGAGAGGGGCGGGAAGAGGATTCGAGATGGAAATTGTTTAGATCAACAATTCTCAATTCACTGGTCGTGCAGTTCGGTACCTAGAACAATAGACATATGTGTCTATTTATTGACATGGGGCTTCAGTTACAGTATTTAATTGCATATAACAGAAATTAAATACATTCATAACCTTAGAGAAAACTAATGCTATTAATAATAATACCGCGTCATTATTTATGGTGTGTCAACTTGCACAAAACGAAATTATAAATAAAATTCCGCGTCACAAAATAATAGTAGCGTTATTTTAATTTGTGTCAACTAGTTAAATAATTATTCATCATTTTGCAAATAATTATTTTACTATCGGACCGGTCTTGCTCCGCTCGAACTCCACTTCCATTTATTGAACACCCGAATAAATAAATAAATAATTTATTCTCTTAAATAAATATTTTATTTACAAACTAGTAAATAAATATTTATTAAATGTTCAATAAAATAAATAAATATATTTTATCCATAATCCGATGAATAAATATTTCTTTAATTTATGCAATCATTTTACTTGAATAAAATTATTCCACTGTCTTGAGAATAATATTTATTTATTAAATTCAAATAGAATTTAACTAATACCACCAGAAACACTTAGTGTATGGCCTTCTAGGATTCTTTATCGTTGACATTAGGCGGGTTTGTCTAAAGTCCAAGAGTAGTAACGGGTCAAGGCACCCAAGAGAAAGAACTTAAGGTCGCAACAACGACATCCACATACGAACGCTCATTGTGTAATATAATATTTGTGTCAATATCTCATCAAACAGGTTTCATGATAGTGTCATCAACCTTTGTGCTTGATACGTCATTTTTTGACTACCTGAAATAAACTCGTTGTTACACCATGGTCGTGGAATTTCACGTGACGGTTCTATTTCAATCAAAGAGTCGAGATATCAACTTCCATAAATGGAAAGGGCAAATCCTTCCTCAACTTATCCATTAATAACATGTCACTAATAACGCACCCAACGTACCCTACTTCCCGCCAACTGTCTACGTGATGATTTTCGTCAGTAAATCAAAGTGCGCGAGTCGTGACATGTATTAATGATAATCTTAAAGTATAAAGATCATTAAAAATGCTCATAGATAATATACGATGACACCAAAACACACGGAATTCCTACTGGCGGGTATGTTCTCATAATCTCCTGTCTTGGAGATTACCAAGTGCGAACTTCATGAGAGGAAGTTTCATCTGCTTATGAGTACTCGCACCTGACGGTCTGCATGCTATGTGTCTCATCATAGTATGTCATCCAACTGTAGAACTATATTTAAGAATATTGTTATAGCATTTCAAGATTCTCATCATAGTGGAGAACTACCATGACCTTATCAATACAACAAATACTCTAAGATATTATTACATCATAGTCATGCAGAACAATGAACAATATGTAATAAGATGTTTAATATTTAAATACATTAAATATTCATGTAATGAAAGTATAACCAGTTGGTTCTAGGACACCAACTCTTACAAGGAAGAGTCGAGAGAGGAGTCGAGAAAGAATTCGTTGTGCGCAATAATTCTTTATTCCCAAACTTGAAATTAGTTTTGAATGAATTACACAATAGACATAGTTGTCTATTTATAGAGCTGAGATTTCGGTTAAAAAAATTAACTGCATAACAACCATTAAATATAATTATAACCATTAATGAAATTTCATGCCACAAAATAATAATAACAATATTATTATTTTGTGCTGCGCCAACTTGTACAAAATGGATAAATAATATTTATCGACTCATAAATAATTATTTTATCACTGGATACGGTCTTGGTCCGTTCGAACTCTTTTTGTATTTATTGAACACCTGAATAAATATTTTATTCTCTTAAATAAATATTTTATTCACAAAATAGTAAATAAATATTTATTAAATATTCAATAAAATAAATAAATATATTTTATTCACAATTCAGTGAATAAATATTTATTTAATATATACGATCAATATAACTTAAAAAATTATTCTTCGGTCTTGAGAATAATATTTATTCCATTGATTAAATTAAAATAAAATTTAATCGAGACCAATAGAAACACTTAGTGCGTGACCCTCTAGGATTCTTTCTGGTTGGTATTAGGCGGACTTGTTAAGTCCAAGATTACTGTCTAACAACGGGTCAAGGCACTCAAGAGAAAAAACTTAAATGATGACAACCACATACAAATTCTCACTGTGTAATATAATCTCTTTGTCACATAATCTCATCAAAAAAGTTGCATAACGGTGTCATCAACCTATATGCTTGATACATCATTCTCTAACTATCTGAAATAAACTCGTTGTTACACCATGGCCATGGAATTTAGGGCGACAGTTCTATTTCAATCAAAGGGCCGAGAATTCAACTTCCATAAATATGGAAGGAAAAAATCCTTTTTTGACTTATCCATTAATAACATGTCATTCGTGACGCACCCAACGTACCTTACTTCCCGCTAACATATGACGTAACAGTTTTCGCGGGTCGTGACATGTATTAATGATAATCTTAAAGTCTAAGGACCATTACGCACGCTCGCAGATAGGAATATTCAATGACACCAAAACATGAAGAATTCATACTGGCGAGTCTGTTCTCATAAGCTCCTGTTTTGGAGATTACCAAGTGTGAACTTCATGAGAAGAAGTTTTATCTTCTTACGAGTACTCGCACCTGACGGTCTATGTACTATGTGTCCCATCATAGTATGTTATCCAACCGCAGAACTATATAAAAAATATTGTCATATCACTTCAAGGTTCTCATCATAGTGGGGAACTACTATGACCTTATCAATGCGACAAATACTTTAGAACATTATTACATTATGGTCATGTAGAACAATGAACAATATGTAATAAGATGGTTAATTTAATATTTAATACATCAAATATTCATGTAATTAAAGTACAAACAATTAGTTCTAGGACACCAACTCTAATAGTAGCATGATTCCCAAAACTTTATTCCCCATTTCAGAGCAAAAAGTCATCAAAAACAAAAGTGAGAATGCTGAGTTCTGAAAAACTGATTCAGGAAGAGTTTTTAATGCCACTTTGAACATTTTTTGAACCTTTAGTAATAAAAATTAATTCATATTCCGAATAAATGTCAGCTCTCAAGTGAAATTCAGCACTCAAAACAATTTAGTAACAAATTGAGGAATAGAGAAGAATTGATTTATGTTCATCATGAAAACCTTAAGTTCAGGTTTTTCTAAGTTATGGTTCTCTTCCAGAATTTCCTCAACTGTCAAAATATAATTAGATTTCACTACTTCTGAAAAGTTGTTTCTGCTTAGAACAAAGAGTGTGTGCTCAACTTTTTTCCTCAAGTTCAAATTCCAAAACTTCATCCTCCAAAGAATGTGTAAGATCAATTGGGTGTTCCAATTCGTATTCAGAGGTGGAGGGTGAAGTTCAACTCAGTTTTAAGAGGAACGGAATAAAAAAAACAGACTAAGCCTATTTTCCCCAAGATGTTTAACACTAATTTCCATGTTCTTGAGAAATGTTTTGGAGAAATCACAAGTTGTAGGATTAGGAGGAAATTGTTCAAAAATAAAACTTTATCCAAATTTGATTTCCTCGACATCTTTATTAAGATACAAGAGAAACTGTGTTGGGTTCAAACTATCAAAACAGGGAAGATCACTTTTTAAAACATGTTGAAAATTTTCAGAATTCACATCTTCCAATTTAATGTTTTCTTCCCCCAAATCCCCAACTTCAAACTCTCTTTCATTACACAATAATTCAGAAAAATAGGTTGAAGTGTTTTTAAAATTTAAATCCTCATTTTGAAGTTTTTCTTCAACCCAAATCAATCTTTTTCTGAAAAATAAATCATTCTTAGGTTTCGTCTAATTGGGTTGATCTTCCTCCTCACTTTCCACTTCATGCTGAGGGTTGTCTTTTTCATTTATTGAACTGATTATTGTGACAAATTTTTCCTATTGAATTTTAAATTCTTCCAACTCAGTGGTTTGTTTCCTAATTTCTGCCCCACTTTCCACTGCACTATCATTCTCAAGATCCTCGAAGTCATTTTCCTCATCACAAATTTCAATTTGCTCAGGTTATTTCTTTTTCTTTTATTTTTTTTCTTTTTTTTGGAACTCACAAGTTTCAGTTTGTGATTTTTTAATTCTAGCTTCACGAGATTCTTCATATTGGTCAAATTTATCAATCATCTTCAATATTAATTATTTCATAATTGACTAATCTTCAGGTGCAGGTTCAGGTTTAACAAAATTTTGGTTTTCTTCAAATTCAGTTTTCATGGTTTGTTATAAGCACACGGCCAAGAAGTATGCCCATAACAGCAACAATAAACACAATACATCTGATTCTATTGATTCCAACCCCCACAATGGTTCATTGAAAACAAAACAATGGATTTACAGCTCAAAGATACCTAAAAACAGCTTCAATATATCCAAGAGCAGCAACTAAAAGCAATGATAATAAGCCCAAACATCAAGTACAGCAAGTTGCAAGTTTCTCAAGAAGAATCTCATAGCAGAAAACTATTTTTTTTTAACTTGTAGATTGGGAAAAACCCCTTACCTTCAAGGTGAGGCGGAGGCCTTATTTTATAGATTGATAAAGAGGAATACACAAAGGAGTATTATGATATGGGACTCGGAAATACCCATAATAATAAAAAGAATAAAAAAGAGGGTTTAACACTCCCCCTCAAGCTGGACATGCCAGGTTGGACAACGAGTCCCATAAAAAATGACATCATACAAGACCAGACACACTCCCCATCAAGCTAGGCTGTAGATGCGGTGGATGCCCAGCTTGGAACTGAGCGAGGCTAGGCGAGCCCCTCGGAGGCCTTTGGTGAACATGTCAGCAAGCTGGTCCGCCATCGGAATGTGGCTAAAGCTGACATGATTGTTCTCTAAGTGGTGTCGAAAAAAGTGGCAGTCTACATCAATATGCTTCGTGCGTTCATGGAAGACGGGATTCAAAGCAATCTTGGTGGCTGTCAGATTGTCACACTAGATGTGACCAGATTTATGCTGAGGAAATCCAAGCTCCTGAAGGAGTTGACAAAGCCAAATAATCTTCGTAGTGACAGTGGGCATGGCACGATACTCAAACTCTGCACTGGATCGAGAGACGATAGTCTATTTCTTGTTGCGCTAAGAGATGAGGTTGCCTACCAAGAATATGGCAAACCCAGAAGTAGATCTTCGAGTAGTAAGACAACCAATATAATCAGCATCACAAAAGGCCTCAATATGCAGATGAGGATGCTGGGAGTAGCGAAGACCATGGGCAGGATCTCACTTGATGTATTTGGCTATGCGGATGACAACATCCCAATGAGAGGTGGTCAGATGCTCCATAAATTGAATCACTTTTCCAATAGCACAGGCAATGTCGGGACAAGTCATGGTAAGATAATTGAGTTTACCCACTATTCGACGGTACCGCTCTGGATGTGGATACAGTGCCAAAGAGGCATAAAGAGACTGTTCCCCAGGCTCCAGAGGAGTGTCGACAGCAGTGGCATGTGTCAGCCCAGCATCCTGCAGAATATCCAACGCATACTTCCATTGGCAGAGGGAGATGGTGTATGAAGAATAGGATACCTCGATGCTTAGTAAGTATGTGAGAGGACCGAGATCCTTAGCGTGGAAATGCTGGTAAGATGCCCCTTGAGATGGGTGATACCCGCAGAGTCGCTGCCAATGATGATGATATCATCTACATAAATGACCAATAGGATGTAGCCAGAGGAGGTCGTCCTGTAGAACAAAGTGTGGTCCTTCATGCTACGAGAGAGCCCAAAGTTGATGACGATCATGCTAAAGCGGCTGAACCAAGCACGGGGAGACTGCTTAAGGCCGTAAAGAGAGCGGTGGAGTCCGCAGACTTGAGACTCGGTGCCGGAGGCACAAAATTCGGGGGGTTGCTATAGATAAACCTCTTCCTCAAGGAAGCCATGTAGGAAAGCATTCTTGACATCCAGTTGATGAAGAGGTTAATGATGATGGGCAGCCAGAGAAATGAATAATCGAACGGAGACCATCTTGGCAACTGGTAAGAAGGTATCAAAGTAGTCAATACTGTAAGTCTGCGCGAAGCCCTTGGCCACCAGGCGGGATTTGAGGCGATGGAGAGTGTCATCGGGATTTATCCTGACTGTTTAAATCCATTTGTTGTCGCCCGCCTGTTTTTCTGTTGGAAGGGTGACAAGATCTCAAGTATGGTTTTCTTCGAGAGTCTGCAATTCATCCTGCATTACTGCTAGCCACCCGAGGTGAGATTTAGCTTCACCAAATGTGCGAGGAATAGAAACTGTCTCCAGAGTGGACAGACCCCTGTATGAAGATACAAATAGAGGAGTACTCTGGTGTAACACCCTAAGTTTCCATGGTACGCTTCTCTTTGAATAATATAGCAGCGTGTGTTGTACGCAACCTCGAATTCTAACACACCACGACCAATCAAAGTAGCTGTTATGAATAGTAATACCCAATTTTTGAAATTATATAAATTTTATATTTCAAAATGGACTTTATTTTTTGATTCGGAATATCGAAATTAGCCTATGTTGAAATTTTGGTATTTTTCTGAGAACTTCCAATTTTCGATGAATAGTAAAAAATACTTAAAAACAACTTTTTTAATCAAAATAATTTATAGTGATAAATTATACTATTGAGTGGTTTTAAAGTATAATTAGAATATAATTTTACCATTTTATCTAATGGTGGTCATTAGAATTAATTTCACTTTGAAATTGGATATAAACAATTATCAATCTTTTGATTGATATTGTTTCTTAAAAACACGCTATTTGTTTTGACAGCGGAAATAAATTATAAAATTAATTCATGCAACTTATATGTTTGGAATTTTGTAAAATAAACATCATTTTTGAATTCATAATATCAATTATAGCTTAGGGTGATTTTTTTTTATTTTTCTGAAAAACTTCAATTTTTGATGAATAGTGAAACCACTAAGTGGTAGTTAAAAAAACTGATTTTTTGTTTAAATGAAACTTTACCGCTTATATGAATTGAATTTCAAAAATCCGACATACATGGTTGTCATTAGTAAGTAAAATGTGGTTCAATGGGATGAAAATAATTTTTGGTGAATAGTAACTTTTGAGTTTTATTAACCGCAATTAGAGGTAATTAGGGTAATTTAAGGTAAAAATGATATTATAAGAATATAAAAATATATTGACACATTTCCTACTCTGTAAGAACCCAGTTCTTTTTTTAGAGGTACGGGCTTCTTCTTTTCCTTTTCCTTAAGTGATTTTGAGAAAATATGGAAAATGGGGAAAAATCCTAAATTTTGGAACTACACGCCGTGTACTTTATCCACACGCCATGTACTTTTGGCCGTGTTGGGATGAGTACACGGGGCGTGTGGCCATGCCGGCGACGAAGGGTGTATGAACCAACTACACGCCGTGTAGTGGTACCTTACACGCCGTGTAGTGGTACCTTACA
Source organism: Viscum album (assembly GCA_963277665.1). Taxonomy (NCBI): domain Eukaryota; kingdom Viridiplantae; phylum Streptophyta; class Magnoliopsida; order Santalales; family Viscaceae; genus Viscum; species Viscum album. Next base: position 1,491,354,836 of record OY728145.1, read on the forward strand.
CGCCGTGTAGTCAGTCGGCAGGCTTAAACAGTAAGGCGGTGGCGTCGCCGCCAGCTGGGCGACAGTACATGCCGTGTACTCGAGAGTACATGTCGTGTACTCATGTCGACGTATGAACAGTGTGGCAGTGCCGCCATTTGAACAGTTAAATGAAGGGAGTACACGCCGTGTACTTTGTTTTTTCGGCTTAAAACAGGAAGTAGCCTCCTCATTTGGCAGAGGAGGAACTTGAGCCATTTTGGAGCCAAAGGAGGAGGCTGGATCTTTGAAGATCCACCGGGAGTTCATCTAGAATCCGTTTCAGCTTCGGACGATCTCGTTGGAACCACACGGGTGAGCCCTCTCCCCTCCTGGTATCGTTCTTGCCAATTCTTCTCCTAACGTAAGTTATTACATTTGAATGAGTTTTGTTCTTCGTCAGATCTGCGCCGTTCTTGGGCGTTTCTGGAGTCGGCATTCGGGTATAGCGTTCATTGGCGTACAAGGTAGGTGTCTTGGTGTTATTTTTCCAACTGTCGTGCGTTTTTGTGTGTTTTTGAGTTACGAACCCATATTGGGGTGTCGTGAGGCTGAGGCCGTGGATAATTTAACTACCTAGAACTGTATAGATAATTAAATAAAGTTGTAAAAATGCTGTTTGGGATCATTGCTTGGATCCAGGACCATCCCGAGGGGTGTGTTCCTCTATTTAGCCATTTGGCCAGGATACCTGAGGATATTCCTTAAATGTAGTAACTGTAGAATTTCCATGAGAGGAATTGCTTGTTTACTGCATTTTGATATGTTGGGCATTGCCCGGTTACCTGTTAGCCTGAGGGCGTTGTTGTGATTGGCCTGAGGGCGTGACTGTTTTAGCCCGAGGGCTGTCGTATTTCGCCCGAGGGCAACCTTTCGTGCTTGAGGGCTTGACTTCTGTGCCTGAGGGCGACACTTCCTACGCCTGAGGGAAATTTCTGTTACGCCTGAGGGCAATACCTGCGGGTTGGATTCTGTATGTCCTGAGGGCAAGCCTGAGGGCGTGGTTACTATTTTAGCCTGAGGGCACGGTACTGGTTGGCCTGAGGGCTTGGTGCTGTTGAGCACAAAAATGTTACTAAATTAAAGGAATTAAATGAATAATAAAATGACAATTTAACTGTTAAGTTAGTTACTTTTGAGTACTGCTTAGTTATTTCATTTTACTACTGCACACTTGTTGCATGTTTTACACACAGTTGAGGACGGGCCTTTGGTGGGTGCCTACTGAGATATATTTCTCACACCCTGTTTGGGTCACGCTTTTCGGCCCAAATAGATTACGTTGTTGTAGGTGTAGATAGGGTCAAGAGTCCCTATACAGGTACTTGACTGTTGCTGAGGAGTAGGAGGGCATGGGACCGAGCCTAGGCCCGCGATGCCACTGCTAGCTGTTTTGCTTGCTTTGCTGTACTGTGTTTTCTGCTGTACTGTATTGATGTATAACATGTTCTGGCTGTTTTCTTAGAACTTGAAACATGTAGCATCATCACTTATATACTGTTGGTTATATCCACTACTGTAGTTATTTCAGTTGTGTATGTTTACTGCTTCCGCTGCTGTTGTATGTTTATTTTCGTATTCCGCTGCGCTACACTTTGACAAATGAGGACATAGTTTCCCCACTATCAGACTTGGGCCCTCGCTGCTAGTCGGCAGCCTCTGGCGTTTGGGGAAATGCGCTTGAGGTCACGTGGCGAACCAGGCTCGGGGCACCCGTTGCGTGGCACTCGGGTCCGGGACGTTACATACTCTTATTGGATGAGTCATGGCCAACCAAGACAAACCATGAGACGATTTTTGGGACCCCATGGAGCCACTTGTGTAAGATAATGACATTAATACCTTTTATTTAAAGTAAAAATAAAAATTTCACAAACATGTATTGTTTTACTAAAACAATTTTTATAAGGGGTTATAGAAGTCATATTTTCGACTATAAATATTTATTGGAAAGCTAAAAATATTTTCTACATCATGGTAATTTTTTTTATAATTTTTAGGCATTAAATAAATAAATTTATTTATCACACCATGATGATGCAGCGATTACCTCATTAATGAACGATTTAAATAAAATGGAAAGATATGGTAAAATCTAAGACTTACACTTGTATAAAGCCTATTGGATGGGTGGATTTCGAACCCTTATCACCTTATCCTAGAAATATATCATTGTTGGACCTTTAAAATCCTAAAATCATTTCATAATAATGTAACATTTCATGACTTTCCAAGAGTGTCCCTCCTCTCCTCTTATAAAAGGCCCCCACCTCTACCACATTATTCACACCTTCAAAGCCATTTGACTCGGCCAACCTATGCCCAAATACTCTCTCAAATTCCTTCTCTTACTCCTAGAAGCCTCACTTTGGGCAGAAGTCTTCCCAAGGAAGCCTTTGGATCAAATCAAAAAGAGTTACCCGGTTTTAAGGCAATGTCTTCTCTTATGTTCTTTTGTTTTATTTTGCTTCTCCAATCCCTTAAACTTTTTTTATTACTTTATTTTGTAACAAAACCAGTATCTTAAATATTCTAGGATGTTGTTATGAGAAGGATTTGATTTACACTTACACATACCCTCGTCTAATGGTTAAAGAACATACTGTTTCTATGGGTGGCGAATTACTGCCTCAGGAAACGATGATTATTCAATCTTCTTTTAACACCTCTCATGGTGGCCATTATGATGACTCTATTTTTATATATGATATATATTATGTTTATGTATTCCTTATGCTTCTGTATTTTTCATTTATGACATACCTTTATGACTTACATTATGGTTAATGCGATAATTTCATTTTAGGAAGTGCGGACTACCGCCCCCTCAAAGTGATTTGAATCGTTAATGTCATATGTGGGATGTATAAAGGATGGAATTAATGATATTATATATGATATTATAATGTAATTATAATATACCTTTATATCATTATGATTTCATTCCATTAAATATGAAATAAAAATGAAAGTAGCGTTCATGCGTACGTACGACTTACCGTCTCCATGAACGGTGCATTTCATTTCCTACCTCTAAATGTTATGTAATATTATAAATGCATTTATATACTGGATATATATTATATATGTTGGTTCTGAATCTATAGATTATACACAAGAGGGGGGTGAATTGTGTCTTTTTCAATTTTTCGATAACTCTTTTCTTGAATGAGTTCTGTCCTTTATACTTTATCAGATTTGATCGTGCGGCGGAATAAGTAAAATCAAGAACACAAAGATGTATAGTGGTTCGGGGAATAGAAGGCCCCTAGTCCACTCCACCAACACTCAACTCCACGAGCTTGATGATTTTCACTATCTGGTCCTCTTTTCCACAGACCAATTCACAACTGAGTACAGGCAGTTGAAACCTTTACAATCCAAGGAAAAACAAAGCCTTCTAGTTCAAACATAAACCTACACAACTTAGAACGAGAAGCTGGTTACTCAAGAATAAAAATAATTTCAGAAAGAAATTTCCAGTTGATCTTCACAATTGCAACAGAATGCAATTGACAGCAGATGGATTGAAGTCTCTAAAAATATTGATCTTCAAGACGAAGTAGTTCTGAGTTGATCCAGTTGCAGTAGATATAGAGATATAGTTCACAACTTCAGCAGTAGTAGATCCACAATAGATATTCAATATAGAACAGGTGAATCTTCTATCAAGCTCCTACTTCTTGAAAGAACAGATCTTTGACGCTCCTTTTGAATCAGCAGATCAATAGTGAATAGTTGCAATCTCTGTTTTCCACCTTTTTCAATAATATATCGATCACATCCTCTAGTACCTGGTGTTTCAGAGAGAACATGTATAATAAAGCATATCTTCTGCACATTTAGATCCATAAAAGTCGCCTTCTGATTCGCGATATTCAAAAATTTGAATTTACAGAGAAGTCATAACTTCCCTTAAGACTCAGCATAAAAATATCCTTTTAATTCGATCTTAAATCCATTAATAAAACGGTTTTGAATCATTCAAAGTCGTAATTTAAAAACAACTTTAAATCCGGCTTGAAATCTGCCCAGAAATCAGCTTACTGATCGTTGTACATAAATATCGTCTGTCAAAATTTCCGATGCCAAATGTAAGGTTGATGATGTGGCCTCCAAACGTAGGGTTAATAACATAGCCTTCAAACGTAAGGTTAACAACATAAGGTTGAACACAAACGTAGGGTTGACAACGTAAGGTTGAATATAAATGTAGGGTTGATCATCCATACTTTTTCTTCAACACTCAAACGTACGATAAAAGATTCATAATTTTACTTGATCCATACTTTTCCAAGAACGTATGGTTGTTTACAAAAGTAAGGTTGATGAACCATACTTTTGAGAAACAAAGGTAACGTTTAGAATTTACGTACGGTTCTCCTTCCATACTTTGCTGATAGCCAAAACGTAGGGTTCCTTCCTAACGTAAGGTTCTTCTTCCATACTTTGCTGAAAACGTATGGTTGTTTAACCATACTTTTCTCTTATCTCAAAAAGTATACATGTTTTTCATCCTTACGCTACGTTTATCCACGTAGGGTATGAACAGTAATTCTAGAACGCGCTAAAGCAGATTCCGCGCTATATTCATCTACGTAAGACATGAACTGTGATTCCAGAACGCGCTAAAGAAGATTCCGCGTAAATAATAAATTCTCATTTTTTCAAGAGTAAAATAAATTGATAAATTCCTGCAAAATACTAAATAAAATCATTAGAAAATAACTAAGGGTATTTGTGAGCATCAAAATTATCATAAAGAGACAGAGTATTATTTTCAATTATCTCCCCCTTTAAATAACATTAACATGTATTGTTGAAAAAAATATTTTGCTCAACAATCTCCCCCTTTTTGATGATCACAAAACCCATAAAATAATTAACATTATTTAAACAAAATTAACTTTCAAAATGCATTATAAAGTTTTAAATAAAAACTTCTCCACCAAAAAGATAATTGTCAATTCAAATTTCTCATTTAATTCTCTCCCTCAATAAAACGAATTATCCCCCTAAATAAAATGTAGGTTTTGATGTTGTGTTTATCCAAATTCTCCCCCTTTTTGTGATATCAAAAAGAATGAAAAAATAATAAATTTTAACACTTTTAATATTGCACTGAACTGTTAGTAAATGCTATTATGAACTGTTTATCAATAATTAAATCTGGAGTACTGGCATATTAAAAATAAAGTCAGTAAAACAAATAAAGAAAGAAACAAATAAACAATGAAGAAAATTTTCATTCAAAAACAGTAGTATATACATGAAAATGATATACACAGGAATCAAGGTTTAGGTAAGATAGGCAACAGGGTCTATCTTCTCTGGATTGCAGACTTGATTTCTGTAAACAGTTCTCAAAGTCTCTTCATCATCCCATATCCAAGCTTGATAATGAGCTCCCTGTTCTCTTGAGTCATATTAATATCCTCAATTAAATTGACTCTGAAAAACTAATGCATCCTTTCCTCTTTTTCAAAAAATACTGACAGCTTCTCTGATAACTGATCTAACAGAATTCTGATCGATGGCTCACTAGATGTCAGTTGATCCACTAAGAACTTCTTATTGTCCAACAACACTGACAAAGGAGCATTGTTACATTGAAGATCTTGTATCTTGTCATTCATGTTTCTCAACACAGCTGTGATAGCCTGAAACCTTCTGATTAAATCTGGTGAAGTACCTGATCCACTAACAGCATTATTTGCAACTGATGTAAATTGATTCTCCATAAACAACTTCAGATTTGATAAATCTAACTTCATAACCATTTCAGATTTTAATTGTGTAACAACATTCAACATTTACTCTTTAAACAATTAAACTTCTTGCCTTGAAACTGTACACTCCTTCAGTTTTTGAAACTTTAAATGTTCTAAATCTAAGGCATTTCTCAAAGAAACATTCTCAGATTCCAACTGAGATACCTTTCTGTACAGTTCTTCAACTTCTTCTTTTCTTGAATCAGATGCACCCTGTGCTTGATTCACATTCTCAAGTTGATGCAGCAGTACCAAAGGCAATGAATCAGCATCAGATTTCTCTTTTTCTTTGTCCTGAGAAGGTTGGTCCACAGATTTTTCCTTAGAGTTTTAAAACTCCTCCACAGAAAAATCCTCTTTAAGTACCTCTGTTTGAGCTTCAGAAGCATGATCATCACATTAATCTGTATCTTTGTCTTCCACTGGAATTTCAAGAACAATATTTTCAGAAGTTTCCTGAGGTCTGGACACTTCTTCACTAGGCACTGCCTCCATCTCTTGTTCCTGTTGAAGTGAAACTTCAACATCTGCTACAATCTGTTCCTGATTTTCCCTTTGAGTTTCTTTTTGAGCTCCTGATTCCTCTACTGGAGTTGTTCTCTCAGTAACATATTTCATGGTCTTATCAACAACAACTTCCCTTACAAAAGAATAAGAAAATAAAGCTTCTGTTGTAGTTTCCAAAGCAGGGGAAGTGACTTCCTCATTTACTGGTCTCTTTCTTTTTAATTGAAGTCCCTCCTGACTTCTGTCTTCCTCAACATCTGTCACTTCAAAACGAATTCTTCTTGCTAAATTTCTGACTCTGGATTCAGCTTGTCCCTCCTTGGACTTAGCAGGTTGAGCCTGAGCACTCTCTAAGTCTTCCTCAGCTCCTAATGGAAAAAGTTTTCCTTTAATTGTGCTCCAGAAATATCCAACTTTCCTTAAAGTTCCAGCATTAAACGTATTACTGTGATGACAGTTAACTCTAGCATCAACTAATCTCACCATGTCTTTCTTAAACAACAGTTTAGAAATAAATCTACCAAAAGGGTAGAAATTCATCCTGGCCTCGCTTTGACAGCAGTAACTGAGATACCTTATCATGTATCTTGGAAATTTTAACTTAATATCACTTAACATAAGGAACATTATATACATATCAGGGTATAAAATCTTCTCCATTTCTGCCATCCGTGGAGCTATTCCAGTCTGAATAAATTTGACCAAAATCTTCTGATCAGGCTCCAAATCCTTGACAAACATTTTCTTTATTGTCTTGGTACCAAAAAGAAAAGACATGATGTCTTCGTATTTATGCACAAAATCTCCAATATTTTTCAAATCTAAATGAAAAACTCCCTCATGAGGGCATTTGAGAATCTGACTAATCTCTACTGATGAGATTGAGAAATCTCTATCCTCTATTTTAGCCATCATACTGTCCTCTGTATCTCCCAGACTAAACTGTATAGATTTGAAGAAGTATCTAAGTTCTACTTCATACAAAAATTCCGTATTTTCACTATTGAACATCTGTTCAAGATTTTGAAACGACAGCGCTTGCTTCAACAACAGATTTGTCTGAAATAACCAATCGAGATCGATTACCTTGCCCTGTAAGATTTTTCTTCCCTCGGTGCGTTGTCTCTTGGCATTGCTTGGCTCGGCCTCACTGTCTCTTTTAGTCCTTACCATTTCCGCAAGAGTCTCTGAAGGTTTGAAGGTTAGGGTTTCATAAGTTCGAAGGTTAGGGTTTCAGAAGAGGAAGTGCGATTTTCGGATTTTGAAAGGGTTTCGATAGAAGTGAAAGGGTTTAGAAGTCGAAAAGGCTCTAACAGTCTTGATTCCCGTGTAATCACTAATCATTACATATATTTAAAAACAAATAAATTTTTCATATGACGAAAGAAAGAAAAACTTAAACAGTATTCAATAAACAAAATAAAATTTACATAAATAAATAAAAGGGAAAAAAATATTTAAAATTAAATAAACCTAGCTCCCCATTAATAAAATCAAACCTTGTAGTGGGAAGTGATTTAATAAAAATATCTGCTAATTGAATTTCCGTATTTATAAATTCTAAAAATATATCCTTTTTAATAACATGATCTCTTAAAAAGTGATGCCTTATATCAATGTGCTTAGTTCTAGAATGACTTATAGGATTTTTTGAAATATTAATTGCACTCGTATTATCACATAAAATAGGTGTATTATTAAAATTCAATCCAAAGTCCATAAGAGTGTTTTTCATCCACAACACTTTTGCACAACAACTGCCAGCAGAAACATATTCTGCCTCAGCTGTTGACAGGGAAACTGAATGTTGTTTCTTACTAGACCATGATACTAAGGACTTTCCTAAAAAGTGACATGTACCTGATGTACTTTTTATATCTAATCTACAACTTCCAAAATCAGCATCTGAATATGAAATCAAATTAAAATCAGAAGTTTTAGGATAAAGAAGAGATTGAAAAACAGTTCCTTTTAAATATCTAAAAACTTCTCTTAACATCAGTTAGATGAGATTCTTTAGGATTTGATTGAAATCTAGCACAAAGACATACTGAATACATTATATCTGGTCTGCTAGAAGTAAAATATAACAAGCTACCAATCATACCTCTATATAACTTGTTGTCGACTGATTTCTCAGTTTCATCCAAATCAAGTTTTATATTAGTACACATAAGAGTTGTAAATGACTTACTGTTTTCAAGACCAAATTTCTTAAGTAAATCAGTAATGTATTTGCTTTGATTTAAAACATTTCCAAAATATTTTTGAAATATTTGAAGACCCAAAAAGAAATTTAATTCTCCCATCATACTCATTTCAAATTCTTCTTGCATTAATTTTGAAAATTCATGACAAAGAGTTTTATTAGTTGATCCAAAGATTACATCATCAACATAAATTTGAACCAATAAAACATTATTTTTCACAGTTTTCTTAAAGAGTGTTGGGTCTGCCATACCAACAATAAAATCATTTTTCAAAAGAAAAGAACTTAATATTTCATACCAAGCTCTAGGTGCTTGTTTAAGGCCATAAAGAGCTTTAGCAAGTTTAAAAACAGAATCAGGTTTTTGAGAGTTTTCAAAATTAGGAGGTTTCTCAACATAAACTTCCTCTATTAAATAACCATTTAAAAAGGAAGATTTAACATCCATCTGAAATAATTTAAAATTCATATAAGATGCATAGGCTAAAAGGATTCTAATGGATTCTAACCTAGATACAGGTGCAAAAGTCTCATCATAATCTATTCCTTCTTCTTGATTATATCCTTTAGCTACTAATCTTTCTTTATTTCTAGTTATTGTGTCTTGGTCATCCTGTTTATTTCTAAAGACCCATTTGGTTCTTATTATAAGATAATTTTTAGGTCTTTCCACTAATTCCCAAACTTCATTTCTTTTAAACTGGTTTAATTCATCTTGTATTGCTATTACCCAGATTTCATCATCTAAAGCTTCTTTTATAGTCTTGGGTTCTAGTTGAGATAAGAAGACAGAGAATTCCACTAGGTTTCCTAAGTTTCTTCTAGTTTGAACACCAGTTTCTAGGTTACCTATTACAGTTTCTAAAGGATGATTCTTTAGGGTTCTAGACTGTCTAGGTAATATATTTAAAGGTTCTTCAGTATCATGTTCCTCTGAACTGGACTGAATTTCTTTTATATCATTTTCAAAATCATTCTTTAAATTCTCAAGTCTCATGTTATCATTAGAGTCAAGTTCATTCATTTGTTTTGTCCTTTTCTCAAAGGGATCAGATTCATCAAATTTCACATGAACTGATTCTTCAACAATCCTTGACTTCTTATTATAAACTCTATAAGCTTTGGAGGTAGCAGAATATCCTAAGAAAATACCTTCATCATATTTTGGATCGAACTTACCAAGATTATCCTTGGTATTTAAGATATAAACCTTGCATCCAAAAACATTAAAGTAACTTACTTTAGGTTTTCTGTTATTCCATAGTTCATAGGGTGTCTTTTTCAAAATAGGTCTAATTAAAACTCTATTAATTATATAACAAGATGTATTCATAGCTTCTACCCAGAAATATATAGGTAGGCTATATTCATTTAACATAGTTCTAGCCATTTCTTGAATAGTTCTATTTCTTCTTTCTACAATCCCATTTTGTTGAGGTGTTCTTGGTGCAGAGAAGGTGTGTTTAATACCCATATTTGAGCAAAAGGAATTAAATTCCAGATTCTCAAATTCTCCACCATGATCACTTCTCAATGAGATTATATTGAACCCTTTTTCATTTTGAACAGATTTGCAGAAACTTTCAAATAAAGTAAAAGCTTCATTTTTAAATTTCAAGAAGAAAATCCATGTAAATCTTGAATAGTCATCAACTAAAACATATACATATAATTTACCATCTAAGATTTCTACTCTTGAAGGTCCAAACAAATCCATATGAATAAGTTCTAGAGGTTTAGATGTAGCAACCTTATTAACAGATTTGAAGGATGATTCGTGTTGCTTGCCAAGTTGACATGCATCACAAAATTTGTCACTTTCAAATTTGAGACAAGGTAAATCATAAACTAAATGTTTCTTAGATAAATTATATAAAACATATACATTACAATGATCAAGTCTTCTATACCAGATCCAAGATTTAATTACTTTAGCAGTCAAGCAGTTTACTTGTTGTTTACACAAGGAATTTAAATCCAAAGTGTAGACATTTTCAGTTCTTGGTGCTTTAAATTTAAACAGTTTATCTTTAGAAACAGAACAACAATTGTTAGTAAAATCAACAGTATATTCATCATCACAAAGTTGAAAGATACTTATCAGATTGTGTTTTAGTCCTTGTACATAAAGTTCTTTGTTGATTGAGATTGTCTTTGGATCTCCAACAGTTCCAATGCCAATGATTTTTCCTTTGGCATTGTCACCAAATGTGACAAGTCCTCCTTCCTTTTGAGTGAGTGAAGAAAAATTCAATGAGTTTCCACTCATATATCTTGATCATCCACTGTCCATGTACCATATATATTTTCTTCTCTGGTGACCTGCTACCTGCAAAGACATTCAAACAAATTGCTTTGGTACCCATAGTTTTTTGGGTCCAGGAGTGTTAGATAACAATGATCTGGGTATCCAGATTTGCTTTGTTCTTTTAAAATTAGCTAAATCATATAAGTCTTTTGAAACATAGGCTTTCTTAATACCACAAATTTGAGGTTGTCTTAAGAAACAGTTTTTAGCTACATGACCCTTTGTCCCACAAAAAATACAATTAACCTTTTTAGAGCTAGGAACAAAATAATTTTTATATAGCTTTGGTTTTTATCCTTTACTGTCAATTCCAAATCTCTCTTTTTTAATGACATTTTTTCCAAGAATTTCATTTAATGAATTCTCCCCTTTTGTAAAAACCAATGCAGCCTATTTGTAAGATTCTACTTCATCTTGCAGTGTTTTTATTCTTGATTCAAAATTAATATAGTTAGTGTTAATCAAATTGTATTTATCAGTTAATTATTTATGTTATTTCAGCATTGTATCTCTTTTATCTGAAATGACTTTATGTATATTTTTTAGTGACTTATGTTTCTTAAATAGTGAGTAATATTTTTCTTCAAGCATATTGTAGTAAGCTGCAAGTTTTTCATTTGTGTATCTTGATTCAGAATTTGATTCAGAGGAGTAATATGAGTGTACCTCATCAGTTTCTGTCATGAAACACATGTTTGATTTTAAATTGACTTCTTCTTTCTCTGAGCTTGATTCAGAATTGCTACTAGAATCTTCAGATATACTCCAAGTGGCTTTCATAGCTTTCTTGTCTTTCTGCTCAAAGTCATTTCTTTTGAAGAATTTATTCTTCTTTGCATCCTTCAATTGTGGGAAATCTGGTCTGATATGTCCCATATTTTTGCATTCATAACATCTTACTTCCTTATTATCTCCCTTAAAGGATTTTTTGAAGCCTCTTTTCTTGCTGTAGAATTTTCTAAATTTTCTGGCTAGTTGAGCCAGTTCTTCATCTGAGTTGGATGAGTCAGAGCTTTCTGATTTAGATTTGACTTCTTTGCTCTTCATCTTTCTATTCTTTTGTTGTGAAGTTACCTTCAAGGTAGTATCTTCTCTTTTGATAAGCACTTTATGTTCATTAGCTTCATCTTTCATTTCATCTTCATACATCATCAGTGTACCAATCAGCTCTCTCATAGTTAGATCTTTGACAGGTGTTGATTGTCTGATTGCAGCAGAAATACCATTCCATAGGGTAGGAAGTACTCTCAGTACTTTTAATGTTTGATCAGCCTACTTGATAGGTTCTCCTAGAGTAGTTATGTTATTGACAATTTCTTTCAATCTCTCATTCATTTGGGTAATGCTCTCACCTTCAACCATTCTGAAAGTATCAAATTTCAGTTTTGCAGTTGCATATCTCATTTGCCTCACATTGTCTGTTCCTTCATATGCCACATCTATTGTTTTCCACATCTCATATGCTGTCGGGCACTGAGATACTCTGTTAAATTCATCTAGTCCTAGACCGCAGATAATTGCATTCATATCATTCGAGTTCATATCGTACTCTGCCTCTATAGCAGCACTCCATGTCTCAGGATTTTCAGGAATTTTATAAGGAGTCAGAATCTTTGAATAGACTCTATATTTAAAGTTTTTTAGATATATTATCATGCGCGATTTCCAGCAACCATAGTTGTCTCCATTAAAATATGTTTCTCTGACCATCGACATCTCTTCTCTTGTATCAGTCATGATGCTCTGTTGAATAATCCTTAAATGCTTCTATCTTTCTAAGTCTCTATCAGAAGCTCCTCCTCTGATACCAATTGTTGGATCTGAATCTACATATTATACACAAGAGAGGGGTGAATTGTGTCTTTTTCAATTTTTCGATAACTCTTTTCTTGAACGAGTTCTGTCCTTTATACTTTATCAGATTTGATCGTGCAGCAGAATAAGTAAAATCAAGAACACAAAGATGTATAGTGGTTCGGGGAATAGAAGGCCCTTAGTCCACTCCACCAATGCTCAACTCCACGAGCTTGATGATTTTCATTATCTGGTCCTCTTTTCCACAGACCGATTCACAACTGAGTACAGGCAGTTGAAACCTTTACAATCCAAGGAAAAACAAATTCTTCTGGTTCAAACACGAACCTATACAGCTTAGAACGAGAAGCTGGTTACTCAAGAATAAAAATAATTTCAGAAAGAAATTTCCAGTTGATCTTCACAATTGCAACAGAATGCAATTGACAACAGATGGATCGAAGTCTCTAAAATTAATTGATCTTCAAGACGAAGCAGTTCTGAGTTGATCCAGTTGCAGTAGATATAGAGATATAGTTCACAACTTCATCAGTAGTAGATCCACAGTAGATATTCGATGTAGAACAGGTGAATCTTCTATCAAGTTCCTACTTCTTGAAAGAACAGAGCTTTGACGCTCCTTTTGAATCAGCAGATCAATCGTGAATAGTTGCAATCTCTGTTTTCCACCTTTTTCAATAATAGATCGATCACATCCTCTAGTACCTGGTGTTTCAGAGAGAACATATATAATAAAGCATATCTTCTGCACATTTAGATCCATAAAAGTCGCCTTCTGATTCGCGATATTCAAAAATTTGAATTTACAGAGAAGTCGTAACTTCCCTTAAGACTCGACATAAAAATCTCATTTTAATTCGATCTTAAATCCATTAATAAAACAGCTTTGAATCAGTCAAAGTCGTAATTTAAAAACGACTTTAAATCCGGCTTGAAATCCTCCCAGAAATCAGCTTACTGATCATTGCACATAAATATCGTCTGTCAAAAATTCCAACGCCAAACGTAAGGTTGATGACGTGGCCTCCAAACGTAGGGTTAATAACATAGCCTTCAAACGTAAGGTTGAACACAAACGTAGGGTTGACAATGTAAGGTTGAATACAAACGTAGGGCTGATCATCCATACTTTTTCTTCAACACTCAAACGTACGGTAAAAGATCCATACTTTTACTTAATTCATACTTTTCCAAGAACGTATGGTTGTTTACAAAAGTAAGGTTGATGAACCATACTTTTGAGAAACAAACGTAACGTTTAGAATTTACGTACGGTTCTCCTTCCATACTTTGCTGATAGTCAAAACGTAGGGTTCCTTCTTAACGTAAGGTTCTTCTTCCATACTTTGCTAAAAACGTATGGTTAAACAACCATACTTTTCTCTTATCTCAAAAAGTATACACGTTTTTCATCCTTACGCTACGTTTATCCACGTAGGGTATGAACAGTGATTCCAGAACGCGCTAAAGCAGATTCCACGCTATATTCATCTACGTAAGATGTGAACAGTGATTCCAGAATGTGCTAAAGTAGATTTCGCGTAAGTAATAAATTCTCGTTTTTTCAAGAGTAAAATAAATTGATAAATTCCTACAAAATACTAAATAAAATCATTATAAAATAACTAAGGGTATTTCTGAGCATCAAAATTATCATAAAGAGACAGAGTATTATTTTCAATAATCACCCCCTTTAAATAACATTAACCTGAATTGTTGAAAACAATACTTTGCTCAACAATATATATGATATCTAAATCATGAATATAATTCTGGATATAATTGATATTTTACCACATGAACAACTTGTAATTATAAGAAGTTTATTTTTGACTCAAGTACCAAAGATCAACAAAACGATCGTTATTAACTTAAATAATTACATAATGTTCATAACATGGTAATAAGTGATATAAAAGGAATAATGAACTTGAAAAAGGTTCTTAAGAAAGTAGAGATTAACTCTAGTTTATTATTCAGGAGATTAAAGAATGATCGAGTCAAGTTGGACACGAGGTATGGGATTTCGTCTCAATCTCCTTTCATTGAGGCATATTTTGTTTTATACACAACTTTATTTTATACGGTGTATAAACCCCTTTGACTTTTACTTTTATTCAAAAGGAATCTTTTTATATGAAACATTTTACTAAACGACAAAAGGAATGTCTTGTCTTACGTATGCAGCGACAACGACTTCTCCGCCGCCATGACCATTATTTGAGTTTCGGCTTCCTATACAAGCCATAACTTTTTTTAAATGAAAAATAAATACCAAGTTTTAATTTTATTTTATTTTGGTATTGAAAATGGTTTTGATAATGTTTTTATTATATCAATGTGTTGTATTGATATCTTGTTATTGAAATTTGGAAATGTTATGTTTCCTTTATGCATGTTTTATGTGATACGATTATGTTATGGTTTATGATATGTTTAAACTTGTTCATATGAGGAATGCATTGGACTTAATAAGTGACGGGTGGAGCCCGCTATAGCTCCTCGATGCATCGGTAGGTCTCATGAGACAAACTAGTGTCTTGACACGAGGCCTTGACAAAATCTTATTTGTAGTCTTGGCACGAGGCCTTGGCTACGTGGTTATGATAGTCTGGCATTATGCATTCTATCATTATGAAAGTGGTTATTGATATTTCATGTGATTATTCGACTAGTAGAATATCTATTTGAATAAGTAAATGACATTATTTCATTTTACTTTTGTCATATTATGCTGAAGTTCAAGTTTAAAAGGCTTTTATTTTAGTTATATATTGCCTTAAATGTTTATGTTTATTTATGAAAGTTTCTGCTATATTGTTATCCTTACTGAGCATCTGAGCTCACCCCTTTCTATGTTTTATTTTTCCCAGGATGTGAAGAAATATTTTATGACTGACCTGCACGGATAGTCTGAAGGGGATATGAGTGTGGACTATGAAGACTATGTTATTGTAGTTTTTTACTTTATGATGTAATGTAACATTTATGAATGTATCTAGTGTTTCCAAGGCTACTAAACTAATCGGTCTTTCGAGACTTGATCTTTTGTGATCATGCCAATGTTACGTAATAATGCACCGACTCTGGGTAATTGGGGTCGGGGCGTTACATCTGGCATGAGAGAGTACCTTTCCGTAAGGCAATGGGAAAGTCCTTGGGTGGTGGGGCAGGAGCATCAGACGAAGCGGGGACGACGATGTCATTGGCTGGGATAAGGGGTACAGTTGATGGACGACGGGAGTAGACCTGACCAAAATGGGTATCAACAGGGGTTGACACCGATGGAGGGTGGATGATGAGAGGAAGACAATCATCGACGGCGGGGTCAGGATGAGGAGAGGGAAGGGAGAACGGAGAGCTCTCAACAAATACGACGTCGGCCGAGATGACATACCACCGTAGGTCGGGTGAGAAGCAGCGATATTCGCGCTGAGTGCGGGAGTAGCCAAGGAAAATGCACCGGAGGGATTTGGGAGAGAGTTTCGAGAGGCCAGGACGTGTGTCGTGAACGTAACAGAGGCATCCAAACACTCGAAGGGGAAGGGGGTGAAGAGTGAGAGAGGAGAACAAAGCCTGAAAAGGAGTCTCTCCCTGAAGGATAAAGGAAGGAAGACGGTTTATAAGGTAGGTGGCGGTGAGAATTGCATCTCCCCAAAAATGCAGAGGCACCTGTCGGTGGAAAAGGAGGGCACAGGCAGTCTCCAGAATGTGTCTGTGTTTCCGCTCAGCCACACCATTCTGCTGGGGTGTATCAGGATAGGAGGTCTGATGAAGGATGCCTTTTTTCTGGAGAAACTGCCGAAAGGGAGTGGAGAGATACTTACACCCATTATCCGAGCTGAGACATTTTATAAAGATGGAAAATTGGTTTTGAATTTCATTGTAAAGGGTTTGGAATGTGGAAAACACTTCGAAGCATTCTCAAAAGAGGTAAAGCCAAGTCATTCAGGAAAAATCATCAATAAAAGATGTATAATATTTATACCCCAAATGACTCGAAATGGTACAAGGACCCCACACGTCTGAATGAACCAGATCAAAAGGGTTTGAGGCCCTTATATCCACTCGAGGAATGTATGTAGTGTGATGATGTTTCGCAAATGTACATGACTCACAATGAAAAGAATTATACCGACTAAAGTCTGGAAAAAGCTGACGAATAGTGGAGGCAGGCTGGTGTCCCAACCGGGAATGAAGATCCAATGGTCGAGCAGAGGCAGACGTGCAAGCGGTGGGTGCCGGTCCATCGAACATGTAGACCCCGTCCCGAAGCTGGCCTCTACCAAGTTCTCGGTTCTTAGTCCGCTCCTGAAATACAACACCAGAGGAGGTAAATATGGTGGCACAATTATAATCTTGTGTCAACTTACTAGCGATGCAAAGCGGGATCACGGCCCGCGGGCTTTGCGGGTATGGGGCGGATGTGGGGCGGGGCATGCCTAAAAATTTTGACCGTTTAGAGTGCGGGCCAATGCGGGTTGAGCCCGCGCGGGTGCGGGCTTGCCCGTGGGTCTGATTTCAAAAATATATATATTATTTTCACAATATATGTTTCTTTAACATTTTAGTTTTTTTAATAAAAAAATCATGGTTAAACGGTGACATATGATTTCTCACCGTAATGGTTATATTAATTCACTATTTATTCACATGTGAATTTCAAATAGGCCTATATTTATTGTTTTAATATGGTATTATATTATTTATATAGTAATTATTAACCATATTCACATGGTGTGTCAACCCATCTCTCAAAAAATGGAACTCATCGCCCCTGCACATGGTTTCAATTCTATAAGAGTTATTATAATCATAATATTTTTGAGGTCGATTTAATTTTGGTATTTAATTTTATTTTGTTATTAAGAGAATTGGATAGAACCTCGTAAAAACACTAATAGCTTCCTCTGAAACTGATCATTACATGGAGAGACTTCATTCATTCACAGGTTTAGTTGTTTACATCACCACACAACCAACATTATCATTCATCACCCATCACCGATCACTCACCTACTTTTCATCACAACAGTTCGCCACCACATCAGCGTTACCGCATGCCACCATTAACCCACAAAAAATGTTTCATCACATCCTTTAAAACTCTAGTTATTGTTAATTCGTACTTCTCCCCACAAATACCTTTAAGAATGATAAAAAAATACAGTATGTTAGACTCCTCATGTATTAATCATGTTTTAATGATCACAAATCTCAATAATAATTACACATCATGTTTTAATGATTGCAAATCTTATTACTATCAATTACACTCATTATTATTTACAAATATGTTGCATGATCACAACTATCACTTATCTTATCAAACCCTTGTATTTATGTTTCAAGTTCTCTTACTTGATAATGGTTAAGCTTAATTCATATTCTGCATATTACTGTTTAAGTTTGAATACAGTTAATTGTCTAAGTATTCAGACACCATGAAAGACAGACACAGTAAGCTTGACACCGTGACCCAGACACCGTGAAGGACACACCGTGACCCAGACACCGTGAAGGACACACCGTGACCCAGACATCGTGAAGGAAACACCGTGAGTCAGATACCGTGACTCAGACACCGTGAGCTAGACACCGTGACATGGACACACCGTGAAGCATATACCGTGAAGGACGTACCGGTTCTTGGAGACACTGTTTACATAATCACTATGACACCATTTCTTAACCTTTTTGTCAATATTATTTAAATAATACTAACGGTCATATTTGATGTTTTTAATGCAATTAATGTTATTTAATGATAGTTGTTGGTCTGTCAGGAAACCGTACCTCGTACCTATGGAAAGAAATCATTCCTATTGTCGGAGCTCGTGGAATATAAAGAAGATTCAGTTGCAGTAGAGGAGAGGCTCGCGCTTGACACGTCTCGACACACATACTACAATACACACGAGCTCTGTGCTGAACCAAAGAACAATCCTGAGCACAACTGTAAAGAACACATTGCACGATCCTCAAAGAAGTTCCATACATGCAATCCTACATTACTGAAGAACACACGAAGTAATCTGGAGTCAAGAGAACATCTTCTCTCCTGGAGAAACAAAAGCTGAACCACGACACTCCGTTTTTCAACAGAGAAACCAGAGAAGGACTCAGAAGCATTTCTGCTGAATCCAACAAGTCCAGAGCTGCACTGCCAATCACTAGAGCTTTCTAAACTTCCATATACTATCTCTAAGTGATTTATTATTTACTTTCGAGCAGTGTGTGTATCCTGTTCTTTTTACACACTGTCTCCTATGCTGAACTGGAGGATATCACAATCCTCACACCAAAACTCCTTACTCTTGTTTACCCACGACAACTGTGGAAGAGGTCCTTGTGTGGCCTGGTCTTTATTTTTGTTTCCCATGAAGAACAGTGGTAGAGGTCCCTGCGTGGCCTGGACAGTCTTGTACTGTTGCTAACCCCGATCCAGGGTGTGGATCAATTGTATATATAAAATTTGAGAGGACTAAGTCTCGGCTTGAGACTGAACCTCTTAGTTATATCTGTTGTGCATTTTTAGTTTAAGTTCAAAATATACAGTATCTAATTTATATTCCGCTGCTTATTACTTTGAAATACAAATCTGTTTTAAAGTTACTTTGATAGTTAATCTAGCAAGTTTTTGTATCTATTGTAAATCAGTAGGTTAGTTTCAAAAGCTAATTTAATCTTCTGATTAGATTAACTGAGAACTAATCAATCTTTTGAGAATCTAATTGAACCTTTTACAGTTTTACAAATTCACTACAATTTAACTTGTTTTATAATTTGGGGGATTTTAATAGATGTATTTTTAACAGAAATTTTAATTGGAACTCAATTCACCCCCCCTGAGTGTCCACTCCGACCAACACAGTATTTAAATGATTATAAATAGTATTTTTTTTATAAATGTAGGTAAGCCCGCGGGCAACCCGCGGGTTTATGCGGGGCGGGGCGGGGCGGGCATGATATTTTTTGTTCGCATTATATGTGGGCTTTTGCGGACAAACCCGCGCGGGCTCAAACCTGTGCGGGCTTGGCCCGCCCCGCCCCGGCCCGCCCGTTTCGCATTACTACAGCTTAATGATGGAAAGAAGATTAAATGGACTGCGGGGCACATGTGCCACAGATGGTAGGTGAATCGATGGAGTCAGGGAGCATGCGCTGAAACCCGCAATGGGGATAGTGGAGTCATCAGCGACGGTGATGGCTGATGAACCGGTATAAGGGCAGTAGGAGGTCAACATATCAGCATCACCGGTGAGGTGGTCGGAGGCACCTGAGTTGAGCATCCATGCAGGGGAGCGACGACCGACAAAGGCAGCGGAGCGAACAGAATGGGCCAGAGAAGCCGAGAATGGACCGGGTCCTGCGGGATCCCGAGGATCATGAGTCAGCCGGATGTCGGCCATAGACAGGTCCAGAGATTGTGGAAGAGTGGTGACTCCCGAGGAAGCCTCCCGGATCGCTGTCTGTCCATGCCTCGGGCGTTGAGATGGACGTCCATGCAAAACCCAACACTGGTCGATCAGGTGGCCAAACTTGCCACAATGTTAACAGAGAGGACGTGGATGGTCTTCCACACAGCCACGTCCATGAGGCCCCGAGGAGCGTCCACCGCCATGACTGACGAGAGCGGAGTGGTCGATAACCGGGGCGGGAGGGGGAAGAGCCCGCTAGGCCTTGCTCAACCGATGATAAACCTGTGGGATCTCCAGCAATGAAGGGCTGGCGAGCAGCTCGGTTGTCGTGGTGGCAAACTCCGGAGCAAGGCCGCTGAGAAAAGTGAAGATGCAGAGTTGGTCCCGCTGGGTCTGAGCCTCTGCCGGTGTCTGGGGAATGAGCCACAACTCCTGCAATTCATCACGAAGCCTTTTCCATTCCATGAAATATGCGGTGAAGGACTGGTCCTGCTGTCGAATATGGGACAGGCGCTGGAAGATATCGTTAACCCGAGCCAGGTTGTTGGTCTCGGAATACATGATGTTCAAGGAGTCCCAGAGTTCCTTGACTGCATTCGCCGTGCGGGTGACATCCTTGACCGATCGATCCATTGAATTGACCATCAGAGCGAAGATCTTGCTATCAGCAAGCTTCCATGAACGGTATTTGGGGTCAGTCAAAGCCGGGGGAGGATCCTCAAGGTGATGATCAAGGTCCATCCCGGTCAGGGACATCACCACAGTCTTCTGCCAGATGGAGAAATTTGTGGGGTTCAACTGATCATCGACGAGGCGGGTGGAAGTGGTGATCATCTGAGGCAGAGGGGAGGAGTATGTCATGGAAGCGTCGGGTAGCGGTCTAAGACGCAGTTGTGGGAAGCGCCGGAATCAGCGGGGGGTCGGGCGTGCCGGGAAGCCGTGTGGAGCCGCGAGATGCAGCGGACAACGGGAGGGGCGCCGGGAGTTGGTGCAATCCGTGCACGGGAAGAGCCGGGAGGAAGCCGATTCGCCTAGAGGGAGCCTGTTCGCCTGGAGGGGGCTGCGGGAGGCGCCGCGCACACAGGAGGAGGGCCGCCGGGGGGGCCACGGAAAGCGCCGCGCGCAGAGGAGGGCTGCTGGGGGGGTGCTGGAGGCTGGGGCCGGACGGCGCAGGGAGGCGCAGTGTGTCAAGCAAGGGCGCCGCTGGAGGGGCCGCGGAGGGCAGACCGAGGAGGGAGGGGGTGTCGCGTAGGGCAGACCTAGGAGGGAGGGGGGTGCCGCATAGGGCAGACCTAGGAAGGAAGGATGCCACTTAGGGAAGAGCCGGGAAAAAAATAGAGGGAGGGCTCAGGAATCGGGTTCCCTTTGATATCATGTAGATTGGGAAAACCCCCTTACCTTCAAGGTGAGGCGGATGCCTTCTTTTATAGATTGAGAAAAAGGAATACACAAAAGAGTATTCCGATGTGGGACTCAGAAATACCCATTGTAGGTTGAGAGAAACCCCCTCGCCTCCTTACCTCAAAGTGAGGCGGAGACATTCTTTTATAATGAATGAAAAGGGCCACATCGGACCACAAGTCCGATGTGGGATACAGACTCCAACACTCCCCCTGACACATAATGAAAAGAAAGCAACAAAACAGACGCTAACACTCCCCCTCAATCTGGACATCCCAGCTTGATGACAAATACAAGACAAAAACAGAAGAAAAGATAAAGTTGCAAGGCTGCTGCTCCCCCTCACGATCGAAGCTCCCCCTCACAATGATGGATGGATAATGTCGCGGGCGCAGCAGAAGAAACCACTCAGACCGGCTGGTTGACGGAGTGCCAGGAATGCCGCACTAGTGAGGTCGGTCAATGAAACACCAGGAAATCCAAACTAGTACTGGAAAAACCGCACTTGCGGGGCCGGTGACCGGATTTTTTTTTTTTTTTTTCTGTGTGTTTTAAAGCTCTAAGACATTTAACTCCAAGCCTTCCGCGGAAACAAGGCCAAATTTTCATGGGACGACCATCAAAATATCATTTATAACCCTTATACTAGCATAGTAGTGAAGGATCCAACCGGAATGAGGGTGAATTTTGAAGGGCTTATTTAATTCTAAATAAGAAAAAATCGTAAAAAGAAGTGAATGTTGATGAAGGAAGTGTGTAGAATTAAAATGAAGAAGTGTGTGTGTGTCAGAAAAGGGGAATGTACTAAAGTTAGGGGCCAGAGGACACACCAAAAAATGGTTGAGAGGAGGTTCAATTGAAGCATCCTGATGAAAAAGTGAGTTGAACCAAACTTGCAAACTTGATTGCAGAAAAGCTTAAAATCACTATCGAGAAATATAACAATTACTGCACTAAATACAGTCCCTGTCAAGAATGTATTTTTCACAACAGCGAGAAAAGAGAGTGATCGAGGGTCATTCATAGATTTCACTGTCGTTTAACCTTGAATGTTCATTCTTAACTATTCTATTTTCTTAATACGTCAATGTTTAGCAGTGGGTGAAATGATTTCAAAACAATCTTGAGATTAATTTTCAATCATTGTTACATCAACCAAGATCAAGACTGAATTGATGAAATATGTCCAAGAAAGATGAATTGCGGCTTAGAACGATGAAAACACGAACAAGAATGATTTTAACAGAGTATAGCGATTGAATTCCCCTCTTTAAATTTTAACTTTAGCGTATGATTACAAAAGGAGGACCGCATGAGCAAATGAAATTAGAAATACAGTAAAAGAGAAGTAAAAGAGGAAAAGGTCTTCTCTATAAAGATGAGATCTTTATCCCTACTTTATCTCCCATCTTCTTCAATCTTAAAGTACTGACTTGTGCCTCTCCTGCCGCCAGATCTCGAAGTTAGTCTCCCTGCTGTCCAAGAATTAGTTGGTGATTCTCCCGGAATTAGTTCCAGAATCTCCTTTTAATAGAATTCCAGTCACAACTTAATTTGATAATTTCACTGTTGGTCGTAACTGTCTCAATGCATCTGTCCATTTAATTTTAAGACTTTTAAAAGCCCGCAAGAAAGTCAGCAGCAAGACCCTGCAGCTTTGACTTCTTCTAGTTTCATCCTGCAGTCGAATTCCTATGAGCCTATACAGATCAGCGCGAATAGCTTACTCCATAGACATGTTGACCTTCTTCAACAGTCTGATAGCTTGGTCCGCTCATGCACTGCTCATCTTTAGCATGTCAAAATCTTCTCCGATGTTTCAAAGTTGTGTCCTCGACAACTCCCAGCAACATGACTTGGAATGCTTTTGGTGTCTTCTTCCCCTTCTAACCCACGCCGTTGGTCCAGGCTCCTCCGGTCAGCACTGCCTTCACTCGGTTTCATTGAGATGACTCAGTTCTTGGAAAACGATCTTCAAAGAATCATCGGACCAGTTCCATATGCAATGACGAGGCTCAATCGAGGCTCTCGGCCTCAGCTTGATGGAGTTCGAATGAGCCCCCCTTCGATCAAGAAAGTTGGGAGCTTTGTCTTCACCATCACTCACCCAATCCAAACTTTGGCTTCACTAAAGCATGTCATCGAGCACCATGTGTGCAGCCCCCTTCAACCCCGCAACCAATGCATTGGAAAGGATTGATCCCCCGCCATCATCTTCAACAATTCAATCCAGCAATAAAACCAGTGAACACATCTTTGTCTTCATCTCGGATGTACTTCATCCCAATTACCAAAAACCAACCCACGATCAGTCGTCGTCCTCTTCTAACTCGAATCAACTTCAATCGCGATGATCCTTCATTTTTCCTGTCATGTTCGATCTTCTCCAGTGCCACCCGAACTCGTCTAGCTTCAATCCAGGGTCTGCTATGCTTTCCCTCAAGTAGTCGGGCTTCAGTTGGCTTCAATCAAATCCTCCGGTTTGCAATGATTATCGTCGGTGGATTGGATTCAAGATCGGCCTTTGTCGTCTTTTTCGGTCGAGCCTGGGCTCGATTTCCTTGCTCGCTCAAAGCCACAACTTGTGTAGATCTTCTCTATTTAAACGGAGCATTCCTAGGTCCTCGCAGACTTCAGTCGGTCTTGGTGAGGATCCCTTCAACCTGCTCATTGAGCCCTCGGTCCTTTAAATAGCTCAGTTTCCAGCCAAAATATATTCAAAATAAAAACATTGAATGTTGGAAAATAAATTCTAAAGCCACTAAACAAAACACTTCAAAAATATCATTTCAATAATAATTTCGCTATATAACAAATGAAAATTTTATTTAAGAACATATAGAGATTCAATGCACAGAATATTCACATAAAACACCCAAAATCCACATTTTGACCCAGCTATTTAAATAATTATCTTTTTGCCAAAAAATGATCATGATTCAAAATATTTATCAATTAAATCACATTTTATCATAAAAAACATTAGAATTTTAAAGAAAATATATGGAAAACATGTATAGGAATTAAGGCACCCCAATGTTTCAATTCAAAAATTTGGGAAAATCTGGGCCGATAAAAAATCTAATAAATCCACCAAATCATCAAGAATGGATGTGATTATATCCAAAAAGTGCATCTCCCCGAGAAGATTTCAAAATTTACTCAAAAACAATATGGTGAATAACCTATAATTTTTTGTCAAGTTACATCTACAAGCATGATAAAAGAGATTCATAGGTCATTATTAGTGTTGGTGGAGGTTTGGGCACAAGGCAATTGAGTGTTGGCATGATATGTCAACTCATAGAGAATATTGAGTGCCAAGATCAAGGGAGGTCAGAACAGAAAGAAAAAAGTATATTGAACATAAACTGATTTCATAAAAAAAGAAAAATTTGTCCACCAAGAACAAATTTGAATACCATGACGAATTCTATGATAATTGCAATAAAGATGGTCAGAGTTGTGAAGGATGTTGGTACCTACCTGTCAAGCATGGTGCACGTACTAATTTTAAGAGAAGACCATAGAATCAAAGCAATAAACAAATAAAATGAGATGAATATGCCTCGGGGGTTAAGAAAGTGAAGACAAATGCTAAACAATAAAAGAATACTAAGAATGCTACACTCAAGAGACTTGGACCTGGTGGTTCGGGTCGGGATGTTACAAAATGGTATCAAATGATTGAGTTTACTAACTTGTCTTTCTCTTGCCATAATCTAGGGCAAGATAGACAGGAGATAGGACGGTTTGGACTCAGGCAAGAGAGCTATGACATTGTCTGGTCAGCAATGTATAGTGGAATTTTGAGTTACCATAAAATGAGAATTTATTTTTTACTATTACAGTTGATTAAAATCACCTTAAGTGATGCACATGATGTTGATATATGAGATTTCGTGTATGTTCATGCATCATGGCTAGACACATAGGTTCACATTTCATATATATATGTGTGTGTGTGTGTGTGTGTGTGTGTGTGTGTGTGTTGTTATGTTGCACAGTAGTTCTTTAATTAAACGCCTTGTTTCACACTATCTGTTCAGGATAGTTTCATCATGTGATATATTTGTTCACATGTTGTGTGATATATCTTTATTGACTTTAATTAGTTGAACTGAGCACGTTGTTGTGTTAATATATACATGATGATTGTGACTAACGTGCAGGGATGGAGACAAGGTTTAGTGCTAAGAGAGTTATACCTAGGGTTAAGGGTATGCTTCTAGGGAAGTATCTGTGTGATCTCATGGTCGGGACTTGTTATGTTCATAATGTTCCTTTTGCTACAGAAGATGTCGCCTTGCAGATGTTTGGTGAGACCATCAGCTGATCAGACTGCTCCTGATCATGTTTCTGCACCTGCCCCAGTGGTACATGCAGTAGGCTCACTCTAGTCGGGAGTCCTACCACCAAGGTTGGTGGCCGACTGCACTAGAGACTTCCGACTTATGCATCCTCCAACCTTTGAGGGCACTGGTGGACCGCAGGATGCGAAAGTCTGGATATGCATCATCAA
Source organism: Viscum album (assembly GCA_963277665.1). Classification (NCBI taxonomy): domain Eukaryota; kingdom Viridiplantae; phylum Streptophyta; class Magnoliopsida; order Santalales; family Viscaceae; genus Viscum; species Viscum album. Next base: position 1,491,380,808 of record OY728145.1, read on the forward strand.
GGATGTTTTTGATCTCATTGAGACACTCGGGGGTTGGAAGGTGGAACTGGAAGCATTAATGCTACAAGGACCCACCAAGTGGCGGCGGGGTGTGGTGAACCTTTCAGGAAGATATGAAGGTTTGACTTGGATAAACTTTAAAAAAACTTTTATTTGAATAGTTCCTTCTAGGTACAGTGAATCCATATTATGCCCATGAACTCACAAAACTTCAACAGAGCTTAACAATAATGATTGCCTATGCGACATGACTCACATAGTTGTTTTGAAAAAGACCCTGATAGACAATAAAGGATTGGAAGGGGGTAGAATTGTGAGACACCCACCAGTTTCCAATGGACTTTCCCATGATACTTTAGGAAGAAGGAAGAGGAAGGCTAAGTTTTCACGCCGTAGTGGTGGCAGACAACCAATGCACAACAAGGGCTCGATAGCACCTCTTGTTACTGTATGAGGTACGATCTTGAACGCGTCTTTTTGACCCTATGCCTTGTTTGAAATTGGTGATTTCCTTATATTTGTGTGTTGTGTTTGGACTTGACTTACTTGTAGAGTTATGTTTTCCCTAACTTACCTTTCTTTGAATACGCTTATGAGCAACGATGTGAAACCCAAGTATATGAGAGAGTGGTAGTCAGTGCTTCCATCAACGAGAGACTGATGAGGGACTTCTATATCACTAGGTGAAAGGACGTCATGGTGGACTTTGTGATGGGGCTACCCAAAACCTTAAGAAGTCATGACCCTATCTGGGTGATTGTCGATCGACTGACAAAAGTTATCCACTTTTTATCAATCAAAGATAATTTCCCAGTAGTTGAACTGGAAAAGCTTTACATCCATGAGATAGTATGATCATGAGTAGTTCACTTGAGGATTGTTTCAGACAAAGACGCATTTTTTACGTTGTAGTTTTGTTAAGGCTTGCAGAAGTCCCTACAAACGGTCTGAGTGGACTATACGAATACTGGAGGATGTCTATTGAGCTTGCGTCTTGGACTTCTGTGGAGTGTGACATGACCAACTAACCATAACACCTTGAGAGGCTCTTTATGGGAGGTCGTTTCATTCACCACTTTGATGGCATGAAGCGGGTGAGGCAGAAAATGTGGGGCCCAATTTGGTTCAGAAGACCTCAATAGAGTGCAGCTGATTTAATGAAAAAATAGATTAAGGAACCTGAAAATAAAATAGAATTAGACTATGAGCTTGTAAGGGGCGTAGCGGGTTAGGTCTCCATCTCTTCACCACTTTCTTCCCAGTTTCGCTCAGACGACGACGGTTCCTCCTCGGTCTTCCCGTCGTGCTCATGGTGTGGTGGCTGCTTTCATGGTGAAGTGTGGCCTCGATCTGGAGGCTTAGTGTTTGGTCTTCTGCGGAGAGGGTGTTCAGGTTTCTCTGGCTTCGGGGTGGTGCTTCGGCTCTTCCGCATCATGGGGTCGAGATTTGGTGTGGTGTCACGGTCGCAGACCTTTACTGCGGCAAGGGGGTTCCCGATTTGGTGAGTCGGGGGTCGTGGTTCAGTTCTCTACAGAGGTGAGGTCTTGATCTGGTGCGTCGGGGTCTTGTCTTTGTGGTGAAGGGGATTTCAATCCGGTGTGTTGGGGTGGTGATTTGCTTGTTCTGCGGTGTTGGGGGCGTGCTGAGGTGTGGCTTGGGGTCTCAGTTCAGTGTGTCGTGGGGTCATGCTCTGGAGGCAGGGGGCATGACCACCCTTCCGCGGCGGTGGGGTCGTGTTATGGCTACCTCTCGGGGCTACGACCATCTTCTTTCGTGGCCTTAGATCCCAATAATTCTTTTGCGGTGTGGATCATGATCTGTTCTTCCTATGTCGGGGCCGCGTTTCTGATCCTTGGTGAACGGGATGGGTTTCGGCGACTGTGTTGTGCTCCGACAGGGGGTTCCTTGGTTGGAATTTTGTAGTCTCTACATGCAGGTTTGATGGTGGTGACGAGACGTTTGTGTTATGTCTATATGGAGTTGAAGAAGGTTTCTTGGTGTGTTGAACCTCGTGGCTTGCATCGGTTGATTTGGAATGGTGGTAGTTGTATGCTTGAATGGTTTGTTTTTCGAAGCTGGGAAGTTTGTGATACCGGAATCGACTTCATGAATAGACTCTAGAGGAGGTTTTAGAGCTGGCGGTTCATCTTTGCAGTGTTTTTTTGTATTTGGTTGTTTGAGAGGGTATGACTCCAGCCATCGAATTGGTCCTGATCTTTGACTCAGGACACGTGCTTGCTGAATTACCTTGCAACGATGGAGAGCTTCTTTATGTTCATATGTTGGGGAGGAGAAGTTCAGTGATGTCATCCTAGTTTTTACTCTTTCTTCCTTCGAGTGTGACTGTCCTGTGTCCATGATGTCTTTGGGTTTCTACCCCCTTCATCCCTTAAAATGGGGCCTTATCTTATAATAAAAAAATTTAAGGCCTTCGGGTTGTTGGAGGTGAGTGCAGGTGATTTAGAAGAGGTTGATCACCGCTCAAAGCAGACAAAGATCATATACTGACTGTAGGAGGAGACCTTTGGGGATTGTTGTAGGAGATCAAGTTTTTCTTGTGAGTGACTCCTCGGTTGGGGCATCAACATATGAGGAAGCAAGGCAAACTAGCACCAAGTTTTGTGGGACCCTTTGAGATCACCAAACAGGTGGGGACAGTGCCATACTGTCTAGACTTTCCTCTGTATTATTGAATCATGTGTGACGTGTTCCACGTTTCTCAGCTTCAGAGGTACACACCTGATCCTGTGCATGTTATAGACTATGAGAACGTTGAGTTGGAACCATATGCATCATATGAGGAGAATCTGATGCAGATATTATTCCAGAGTGAGAAAGTACTCTAATGGAAGACAGAACTGCTCGTTAGAATTCAGTGGTAGCATGAACGGATTTAGGAGGAGACGTGGGAGAGCGAGTCTAATGTTCGAGCTTAGTGAACTGAGTTGTTCGAGAAAGACTACTAGAGTTACTTCTCAAAGATGAGAAGTTGGCAGAGGGGGCAAAATTGTAATATTCTCTTCTTTTTAATGATAATAAAAACCTCTTCGTTAATAATTTATAAGTGTTTTTATTTGAAAATGTAATTTTTCGATAAAAATCAATCAACAAATGATTTAAAGGTATTTCATATGGGTAAAAGCCCGGTGAGCACCTTAAAATATTCTATGGAATGTTTTTGGAGTTAGGTGTCGAGTCGACGTGAGATTCCGATGTCCAAGAGCCTCGGTATTGATAAAAAAAACATTGAATATATTATATTACATGCATGTGATTTTTCTAAAATAATGGAATATCTTTTGAACATTTTCTCAGATGAGAAATCTGAGACTTCCATTAAATCTGGAATGCAAGATTTACCTTAGGCGTGATATAAACTATATACGCATTGGGTGTTTGGTAACATCGCACTCGAGGTTGTTTAATATTTTTATTATAATTATTTTTTTATGAAAAAATTAAGTATCTCCCAAATGATTTCTCATATGATAAATTTGAGACTTCCATTAGGTTCGAAGTGCGAGTTTTACTCTAGGTATGACATAACCATTGTGTGCGTCAGGTGATTGGATACTTCACACATAAGAGTAATAATAATTATAATAATATTATTATTTGTGTTCACAAAATGGAAATTACATGTGTAATTATTTTCACTTAATTGACGTGCAACGTTTCTTCATGAGTGAATATTTATTGGGTGGTTAGGTAACAATGGTGATATTATTACCTTGTGTTAAATAAATGCAAATGTGTGGTTAATATTAATTTATTAACTATTATGAGCATTTAATAAAAGTTGTGTTTGAAATATTATTGGTGGAAATGACTAGTGATATTTAATAATAATAATTGTTGTTGTTGTTATTGTTATTAATATTAAACTGGGAAAATAATTTTGGTGTGTACATATATATAATGTATATATATAAAATAAATATATACGTATATATATATGTGCAGATGTGTATATATATATATATATAAAGTGTGTATATATATATGTGGGTGTATATGTATATGTGGGTGTGTGTATATAGATATAAGGTTATATAAATATATATATATATATATAATATTTTAATATATACAATGAATTATTTCAATGTATTTAAAATATGTTTAAAAAAACACATAATAGTTTAGGGGGTGTGGCTCATGAGATTATTAGAGGAGAGAGAAAAATGAAAGAAATAATTAAGTGGAAGCATTTAATGAGTTTAAAGGGAAAAAATATAAAAGGGGGTATGGGGAGGCGCTAAGACGCTAAAGGGGATTCTCTTTCCCTTTCATGCCAATCTCCAATCCCTTTTCTTATATATTTTATTTTAATTAATTAATTTATTTCTTTGAAACTTCTCCCTTTGATATATCCTGTGATACTGATAAGATTGGCGCGTCGTTGGTGTCGTTGAGTTCATCTCAACGAGCAGAAATTTAATCCAAAGTTTGTTTCTGAAGGCGATAATGTATGTTTTTCAGATTTAATTTAATCCTTCTTTTTTCATATTTTTAAATATCAAATATAATTGAAAAGAATTATCAACCTATAATTACAATGAATTATCAAAGGATAATTGCACGAGATTATCAAAAGATAATTATATAATTTTTGAAAAGATAATTAAAAGAGAATTATCATGTGAAATATTATCAAAATTATCAAAGGATAATTATGCATAATATCGAATGATAGTTATCAATAATTATCAAGAGGTAATTTCATTAAATTATCAATGGATAATCTATAGAAAATTTATCAAAGAAAAATCACACCATTTATCAAAAGATAATTTGTAAGAAATTATCATAAGATGATTGTAAAAGGATAATTTGTGCAATTTATCGAAGGATAGTTATTTAGATTATCAAAGAATAATTATTTGGTTTTTAATTATTCTTGATGAGAATTTTGTAAGTGTATGCGTTGAATTAAAATGATAATTCAAAAATTATCCAGGAGAGAGAAAGTATTATCGCGTATAATATTTTATTTCTTCGAGGGGTAAAATGGTTGGTTTTGATTCTAGGAGACTTTATCGTGCGATCGTATTTTGGTTGGTGTGCGAATGTAGTTCAAGTGACAACACCTTCGACAAACTCTGTTGTTGACGTCGACGACATTGAGGTTGGAAGTTCCTTACCATTTTGGGCCATGTATATGATTTTAGCATGATATGTGATTTATTTGGGACTAACCCATGCTTTTTATGTGATGCATGTGGATATGTGTGTAGCCGTGAGACTTTCTTGATTGACATATTATGATTATGCACGTTGATGTGCTTTATACCATGTTGAGTTGCTTACATGCGTGTGTATTGATTTTCTCACACTCATGATATGTTATGTATGGTGTCATTGTTGTCTTGTGAAATTATTGGTATATGCTATGTTGTTGTGTTATGCATGATACCAAAGTGACAGGTGGACCCATCATAGCTTGGTATCCCTAGAGGGAGAGCGTGTTCAAATGTTGCATGTGACTTGATTCCAAGACCGATATGGACGATGGGGCATGATGGCCTAGTGCGGCCTGACCTGGGAGCATGATGATCATGAGTGATCAGACCTGTATGTGATGATCATGGGGCATGGTGATCAGACCTGTGTGGAAATAGTGGGTCATGATTGTCTATGTGACTTGACCTGAAAATAACGTTGGGGCATGATGACCTAGTGTGGTTTGACCTAGAGGCTAGGGGTTCGTATAACTATTGAGTATCTTGAGGTTGGCTCTAATGTTGAGATGTTTCCATGTTTTTTCTGATGTTTTCCATCATGGTGCCAAAGTAGGTATAACCAGGGCATGTGGCGACTTGGTTAGCACACGAATGCTCAAAATACTTGTGTGGGCATTTATTTATTACTATGTTATACACTCTTATGCATGTGTACACTTGTTAAGAACACATTGGTGGTGTCTTATGGAGTCTTTGTACTCACACTCTACATGGTAATTTTGGTGCACTTATAGATTCCATGATCTGAGATCCAATGAAGGGAAATAGCCCTATGGTGGATGGTTCAGCAGTGGAGCATGGAGTGGGAGCAGTCAAGGAAATACTCTGAAGGACCCGCAGATGTTTATTTTTTTATCTCTTTATGTATCTACTGCTTACTTTCTGGACATGCTTGCCACATTGGGAGCTGTTTATTTATATGATATGTTGAGTTCACTTTATGCATGTACTCTAATTATTTTTTGTTATTATTGTTTATTTATTATTGTTCTATGACTCGATACGAAGGCTATAGTCACCCCACTATCAAACTTAGACCATCGCTGCTAGTTAGCATCCTATTGCATATGGAGAGGCGCACATGAAATTACATGGCATCTAGCTTGGACCCGATGGTTTGGGTCGGGATGTTTCAAATAGTGTGAAGAAACTATATGGAAACTCTAAGAAAGATGAGTATGTTAGGAATGAGTGTTTTAAAGGAATCGGGGCACATAACAGAAACCAGTGGGTTGGGGATTTAAAAAATTTCATCACTGAAGTGATGAAACTTCATCATCTCCGATGATCTTAGCCTTGGTAGAGGTTTGAAGATCTCACATGAATTTATTAAGCATAAAAATTAAATGAATGTTTAACTCATTCTAATTAGCAACACATTCAACTGCAACTTGTCTCCGATGATCATTTATCAAAGGATCCAAGCTTAAACTCCTCTAGATCATCCACACACGCTTTAAGAATACATGAATACTGGTCATTTAATTTCAAGTGCTTGTGTGAATCTCTGAAAATTCCTTTGACATCACGACGATCACGACGATCCCATTTCTTCGATCCATGATGGCAGTCGAAGATCAAACTCCTCAAACAAGAAATTATTTCTCTAGAATGTGGGAAGGAGAATAGTGATTCTCTCAAATTCATGGGTATGGATAGTTACCATGAAATGAGATCCTCTCTGCTTATATAGTCAGAATTAGTTACCCGAAAAGGGTTCCCCAAGCCTCATATAAGCAATTCCCACTAAATAAGTGTTAACCATCATGTTATGATGAACTAACCGCGTCATAATATCATTTATATTTTATCAATTAATTGTAATATATAATAAATATATTACATTATAAAACTGAGTTATTAACTCGGATCATAATTCCCACAATATTAAATGAACCATAAATATTAAAATAATATTTGTTTGTATAATATTTTCCCATGTATTCACTCAATACCTTATGGATAATTTTAATAAATAAATTCAATCTAATTATTTTACAATTGAATAATAATGATTTTATTTATTTTTCAGTGATCGTTAATATTTGGACAATTCTTAGACCCTGTGGTGGGGCCCATTATGTCTTATACACCTATTCATCAAAACATGGCAGATTCTTGAATACGCTATTGTGTGCGACCCTCTAGAACCTTATCTCGATAATAGTGAATACTATTCATAGATCATGAGTATATTCTAGAAACTCATCAAGGTCCTTAAGGAGATAAGAAAAATTCATAGCAATGCTAACCTTTCCTATGAACACACATTTTGTAATATAATCTCTTTATCTCATGATATCACATGAATCAGGATGCACAACTTGTGTCATCATACATTATTTCTTTATTATCTTTTGACCTTATTGGACAAACTTACCTTATTCTACCATAACCATGGATTTAGTGAAGGTACTGCCATCCCAATCAACTGGGCCCAAGATATCACTTCCTTAACTTGAAAGCGACAAATACTATATTGGTTATTCAACCAATGTCATACCACCAATGACACACCCAACACAATATACCTCACCATAACTTCAATGTGATGGTTTTTCCTTGCATCAAAGTATATGATCGAATGGTATGTAAGGGTTGGTGTCCTCAGAACCAACTGTTTTGTACTTTGATTACATAAATGTTCACTTATTATATATTGTTCATTATTCTGCATGACTATAATATAATAATGTCCTGAAATATTTGTTGCATTAATAAGGTCATAGCAGATCCCCGCTATGATGAGAACCTTGAAATGCTATAACAATATTCTTAAATAAAGTTCTGCGGTTGGATGACATACTATGATAGGACACATAGTATACATACCGTCATGTGCGAGTACTCGTAAGAAGACGAGACTCTCTCTCATGGAGTTCGTACTTGGTAATATCCAAGATGGGAGATTATGAGAACAGACCCACCAGTAGTAATTCCGCATGTCTTGGTGTCATCGGATATTGCTATCTACGAGCGTGTGTAATGGTCCTTAGACTGGAAGATTATCATTAACTCATGTCATGACTCGCGCACTTAGATTTACTGACGAAAACCGTCACGCAGATAGTTGGCGGGAAGTAGGGTACGTTGGGTGCGTCATGAATGACATGTTGTTAATGGATAAGTCGAGGAAGGATTTGTCCCTTCCATTTATGGAAGTTGATATCTCGGCCCTTTGATTGAAATAGAACTGTCACATTAAATTCCATGGCCATGGTGTAAACAGTGAGTTTATTTCAGGTAGTCAAAGAACGACATATCAAGCATATAGGTTTATGACACTGCCATGAAACCTGCTTGATGAGATATTGAGACAAAGGGATTAAATTACACAGTAAGCGTTCGTATGAGGTGATACGTCAATGCGGCGTCAACTTCTTTCTCTTGGGTGCCTTGACCCGTTGCTAGATAGTAATCTTGGACTTTAGGCAAGCCCGCCTAATGACAACGAGAAAGAGGCCTAGAGGGTCACACACTAAGTGTATCCAAGTATCTCAAGTTGAATAAAGATTATTCTCGTACGTGGTTTAATAATTATTCAAGGAAGCCTAAGTTGTTTTAAATGATGGAGGAAAAATAAAATAAAACAAGTACACGCCGCGTATTATTATTACATGCCATGTAGTTTTATTTTGGAAAGGAAATGAATAAATGAAAACAAGATATACACGCCGTGTACATTTAATGTACACGCCGTGTAGTTTTCAATGAAAAACAAGTACACGCCGTGTATTTATTAATACACGTTGTGTAGTTTTTTCCAGTTGGGATTTTGAGGATATAATATTGTTTTAAATGATATTTATTATAATCAGCGTGGGCGCATGTCAAGGAATTATTTATTCGACATGGGGTTTTAAATAAAGATTCAATGAAATAAATAAAACGCGTAATGCGTTTATTTATTGTCATAACTCTATAACCCCACACACCCGATTATAAATATTCTCACAACCCCAACTCTTTTCTGACACACAAGAGAATCGTTGTGCACAACATCTCTGGAGAATTCTTTCAAGGCCGAAAGAACCTCTTCCTCCAAGAACGCTCTCAAGACCGAGAGATATCCTCTTCCATCGGATCAAGACAATCTAAGGCGGACAACGCAGGCAAAGGCTTCTCCACACTAGCACCCGGAGAATCCTTTGGCGACGTCCAGAGATACGAGGTACACGTGTGGATCACCGCTAGAGGGAGTCTACACTTGGCTTCTGCGACGCAACGATGGATCACATCGACAACGTGATTGAGAACATCAACAAAGAAAGAACACCCAAAAGGTATTTCTTTATAATTAATTAAATTAATTATAATCAACCTGTAACGATCCTTGTTTGTGGTTCCGGGACAAACTATCTTCTTTGTCTTTTTCTGTGATTCGATCCGTGGAGACTGGCGTTTATCGTCGTATTGATCCCGGATTGATCATTGCTAATGACAAAAAACCAAGTGGGCACATCCACCCACGCGCTTCCGCTGCGCCCGGAACCTTCAAATGGTATCAAAGGCAGGTTACAACGTTGATTATAGTTATTTAATTTTCGTTGATAATTTACGCATTCATATTTGATTCAATTCGAAATAAATCGTTCTATAAATATAAATTAACGAGATCTATTCTTCCTCCTTCGTTTCTCGATTCATATCACAGAAATGACCTTTTAATTTTAATTTTGATTAAAATAAAAACGAGGAACTCATCCGGAGGAGCCGCTCTTTCTGTCTGTACAACACGGGATTACACGGCGTGTAATTAAAACTACACGCTGTGTACTTAGGTTCAACGAACCGGCACTGGTCCGCCAAACCACGCCGTGTGAATTGATTATGCCTAAGTTTTAATCACGCCGTGTTGACCAGAATAGAACGGCGCGTGGAAACAGGAATACACGACGTGTATGTTGGAACAACATGCCGTGTAGTCCGTTCCGACCCAGGTGAAACCGTGTACAAAGATAAGCCGCGTACCACGTATACGGGATCTCTAGGCCGGTTACCGCGTAACAAGGAAGTACACGCCGTGTATAATTCATCTACACGCCATGTACTCTAAAATTTCCAAAGTACAGAAAAACACGCCAAAGCCCCGGCGTGTACTTTGGACAAAGGGTGAAAAGAAAAATACACGCCGTGTAATTATAAACTACACGCCGTGTACTTTCCAGAAATGGAATTTCACCAGGTTTCCTCCAATGTACAAAGACCCGTACAAGGAATATGGATGAGAAGAATCTCAAGGAAATTCAGAAAGGAATTTAAGATAAAGAATTGATTAATTATAAGATCATAATTAATTGAATTCGAGCACGTCTTATCTTAAATAAAAGAACGATTAAAAGAATTTGAATTCTAAATATGCGTAAATGTCGTTGCATACTATGGATGATCACGAGCTAGACCAAAGACCCTTTGTATGTGTATGGTTTCATTTAAATTTATTTAATTTAAATTTTTTGGCCTGCGAGCCTTCTTCCAATAAAATGTAGGGCCTGTGTGCCCATGGTTTCTTTAATGTAAACCCATGTAATGGAGGATCTCCCAAGCCAGAGGATACGGTTCAAATCCCGAAGCCGAGGCAAAACCGACACAAGAAGATACAAAGGTGGACAGGTGGGAGCTGCAAAACACGAACCACCAGGTTCAAGGTGTTTTCCTTAGGTCAGGGTAAGCTTATCAAAACTGCTAGATAAGCTAACCAAATAGAAGCTCATGATCATGCCATCTTATTTTATTTCTTTCTGATTGCATGGTTTATTTATTATGCATGTGTTGTCGCGATCACATAATTAATAAAAAGAACAAGCATGCAAAGATGGAATAAAATAAAAAACTGGTCTATGCGTATACATTATCGGAACATGGTTAATCACTTAAGAAAGCATCACTTAATATTAACAAGCATGTGATAATGCAAATATACGCATAAAGAATAAAATCCCTAAAATATCATATTAAGTCAGACCAAGCCTTCCGTTACTTGATTAAGGGCAAGACTCAATAAAACTATGTGTTTGACCAACCCTTGTTGGGACACTTACTTTTATAAAGGAAGCCCTTATGAAAGGTTTCGGGTTGACTTAACCATATTACATCAAGAGAAGTAGCCCTTGCTAGACTTGATGTAATATTGGAGGTAAGAGTTGAGGAAATCCAAGTCAGGATTTCAGGATTGGGGAGTCCACTCAATAGATCAAGGAACTGTAAGCTCATAGTTGGCAAAGACCCGCCTACCTAAATACATTCAAATAGCTTGACCAACCCTTGTTGGGGTTATGCGAAGGAAAATATGGATCCTTGCCATTAGAATGTCAAAGCAACTGGACATTCTGAGTTCAATGGTGAGGGACATTGGGACTTGATAAAATAGTGGGAGACTTAATAAAATTTATTATTTCTCATAAAATGTAATCAAGAAAGTACTGATGAATCTGCTCTTTTAAATTGTAGAATCAATATGACAAACACATCAACCACATTTTCTCTGTGATCAATTCTGGATAAAGACAACATCCTCACCGATAGTAACTTTCAGGAATGGTTTAGGCGCCTTTGGGTTATCCTACGCCATGAACGGAAGTTTTACGTGCTGGAGTCCTCACTTCCTGATTCTCCTGCCCCAGGGGCAAGTGATGAAGATTTCCTAGTCTATGATCAACATTTGAACGATGCTCTCGACGTTCAATGTTTGATGCTGTCATCTATGTCTAGTGAGCTCATGAAGTCTCATGAAGACATGGATGCCTACAGCATGCTCGAGCACCTCCGTGGTTTATACCTAGAGAGAGCAAGACAGGAAAGGTTTGAGATCTCCAAGGCTCTATTTCAGATCAAGCTTGGAGAGGGTGCCCCAACTGGGCCTCATGTAGTCAAGCTCATTGGCTACATTGAGCGCTTGGAGGTTCTAGGGTTTAAACTCCCTGAAGAACTGGGTACCGATCTCATTCTCGCATCACTCCCCCAAAGCTTCTCAAACTTTGTTGTTAATTTCAACATGAACAATATTGAGAAGTCTCTATCTGATCTTCTTATCCTTATTCGCCAAGTGGACAATGACAGGAAGCGTGAAAATCCTTCTGTCCTTATGGTGAATAAAAGGAAAGGGAAGGCGAAGAGATTTAAGCCCAAAGCTTCTTCAAGGCCTTCCAAGAAAAAGAAGATCAAAGGGGAGGCAAAGGAACAGGATGCTGTTTGTTTCGCATGTGGCAAGAAGGGCCACTGGAAGAAAAACTGCACCCAGCCAAGGAAGCAAGGGGAAGATTCAGGTGAGTTTGTTATCGAATGAAATCTATCTGTTTCTACTAATTGGGTATTAGATACTGCTTGTGGTGCTCACATCTGTATCCAAATACAGGAACCAAGTAGATTCAGGAAGATTGATCGAGGGGAGATAGATCTACGAGCAGCCAACGGAGCCAGACTTGCTGCTGTAGCTGTCGGGGACTACCACCTCACATTGCCTACCGGGATGGTCTTGGTTTTGAAAGGATGTTATTATGTACCCTCTGTAACCAAAAACATTATTTCAGTATCCAGATTAGATACTGATGGATTCATATTCAAGTTTGGAAATGAATGTTGCTACTTTTATAAAGATAACATTTGTTTTGGTAGGGCACATTTATATAACGGCCTTTATGTGTTAGACTACACAAACCAAGTAATGGCAATCGATAATAAAGTTAATTTACATGACTCATACCACACCCAACTTTGGCATCACCGTCTAGGTCATGTCAATGAGAAATGTTTGACAAAATTACATCAAGATGGGTATTTAGATTCTTTCGAACTAAAACCACTTGGTGTATGTCATGCGTGTCTACAAGGCAAAATGACCAAAGCCCCATTTAGTGGGAAAGGTGAAAGAGCTAAAGAGCTTCTAGAATTAGTTCACACAGATGTGTGTGGACCATTTCCAGTTGAAGCAAGGGGTGGGTTCTCGTACTTCATAACTTTTACTGATGATTTTAGTAGATATGGATATATCTATTTAATGAGGTATAAGTCAGATTCTTTTGATCGGTTCAAAGAATACAAGAATGAATTTGAGAACCAGCTTGGTAAGAAGATTAAGAAACTCCACTCAGACAGAGGAGGAGAATATCTTAATCAAGACTTCATTGATTTCTTACGGGAGTTTGGGATTCTATCTCAACTCACTCCTCCTTACACACCGCAGTAGAATGGTGTAAGTGAAAGGAGGAACCGCACCCTGTTGGACATGGTAAGATCAATGATGAGTCATGCGAGTCTTACATTATCCTTTTGGGGATATGCATTACAAACAGCAGCACACATACTAAACCAAGTACCAACTAAATCGATAAATGGTATTCCATACGAGTTATGGAGTGGACACAAAGCCATGTTATCGAATTTACACGTGTGGGGTAGCGAAGCATTTGTTAAGGCCTCTTCAGGTAACAAACTTGCACCCCAAGGCACAAAGTGTATCTTTATAGGATATCCCAAGGAAACAAGGGGATATTACCTATACAACCCCTCAGACAAAAAGGTTACAGTGGCAAGACACGCCATATTCCTTGAGAGGGAGCACATCTCCAGAAGAGATAGTGGGAGCGAGATAGACTTCGATGAAGTCGAGGCTCAAGATACACATGAGTTGGTACAAGAACAGATTCCACAAAGCCCCGTGGAAGAACAATCTGTTCCAGAGACACAAGAACTGCGTAGGAGCACGAGAGAGGTGAGAGAACCAGAACGATATGATTTTCTTGTCACTGAGGATGGTGACTCATTATTGGTTGACAATGATGATCCTCTTACCTACAAGGAAGCAGTTGAAGGCACAAATGTTTCCAAGTGGCAAGAAGCCATGAATTCTGAAATGGATTCCATGTACCAAAACCAAGTCTGGATTTTGGTAGATCCTCCAGTTGATGTAAAGCCTATTGGTAATAAATGGGTATTCAAGAAGAAACTGGACATGGAGGGGCAAGTCAGCACCTACAAGGGACGACTGGTTGCAAAAGGTTTTAGACAGCGTCAAGGAATTGACTATGATGAAACCTTTTCACCAGTTGCAATGCTGAAGTCTATCAGAATCCTATTGGCCATTACTGCTTACCATGACTATGAAATTTGGAAAATGGATGTCAAAACAGCTTTCCTTAACGGGAACCTCCAGAAAGATGTCTACATGACACAACCTGAAGGGTTTGTGACTTCAAAGGATGCCAACAAGGTATGCAAGTTGCAAAAATCCATTTATGGATTAAAGCAAGCATCAAGGTCATGGAACATTCATTTTGATGAAGCTGTTACAGAATTTGGCTTTGTTAAGAACGAATGTGAGCCCTGTGTCTAAAAAAGGTTTAGTGGAAGTGAAGTCATTTTCCTAATAGTATATGTCAATGAAATATTGCTAATTGGAAATGAAGTACCTGTCTTACAGTCAGTTAAGGCATGGTTGAATAAATGCTTCTCCATGAAAGACTTGGGCGAGGCGGCATATATTCTTGGGATCAAGATCCATCGTGATAGATCCAAGAAAATGATGGGCCTAAGTCAAAGTACATACATTGACAAGATACTGAAGAGATTCAGTATGGAATAGTCCAAGAGGGGATTGTTGCCAGTGTCACATGACATTCATCTTTCCAAGAAAATGTGTCCTCAGACACATGAGGAAAGAAAGAGAATGGCAAGGATCCCTTACGCATCCGCGATTGGGTCAGTCATGTATGTTATGCTATGTACGAGGCTAGATGTTGATTATGCATTAAGTGCGGTAGGCAGATATCAAGCTGATCCAGGAGACCGCCATTGGATGACAGTCAAGACTATCCTTAAGTATCTGAGGCGTACTAAGGATATGTTCTTGGTTTATGGAGGAGATGAGGAACTAGTCATCAGAGGACATGTAGATGATAGTTTCCAGACTGATCAAGATGACATGAAGTCGCAGACTGGATACATATTCAGTTTGAATGGAGGTGCAGTGAGCTGGAAGAGCTCAAAACAAAGTGTGGTAGCAGATTCTACAGCGGAGTCCGAGTATATCGCAGCTTCTGAGGCAGCTAAAGAAGCAGTATGGATGCGAAGCTTCGTCCAAGAGCTGGATGTTATACCGAGCAGTAAAGATCCTATAACACTCTATTGTGATAATACTGCAGCGGTGGCACTTGCAAAAGAGCCAAGGTCACATCAGCGGACAAAGCACGTACTTCAGAAGTATCATCTCTTGAGGGATTTTTCTCAGAGAGGTGAAGTTGCAGTGAGCAGTATTTCCACGGAAGACAACGTGGCGGACCCATTGACTAAATCCTTGACTCAGCAGAAACATGATCATCATGTGAGGTCTAGCGGACTAAAAGTCGTAGTCAGTTGGCTCTAGTCCAAGTGGGAGTTTGTAAGGGTTGGTGTCCTCAGAACCAACTGTTTTGTACTTTGATTACATAAATGTTCACTTATTATATATTGTTCATTGTTCTGCATGACTATAATATAATAATGTCCTGAAATATTTGTTGCATTAATAAGGTCATAGCAGATCCCCGCTATGATGAGAACCTTGAAATGCTATAACAATATTCTTAAATAAAGTTCTGCGGTTGGATGACATACTATGATAGGACACATAGTATACAGACCATCATGTGCGAGTACTCGTAAGAAGACGAGACTCTCTCTCATGGAGTTCGCACTTAGTAATATCCAAGATGGGAGATTATGAGAACAGACCCGCCAGTAGTAATTCTGCATGTCTTGGTGTCATCGGATATTGCTATCTACGAGCGTGTGTAATGGTCCTTAGACTGGAAGATTATCATTAACTCATGTCATGACTCGCGCACTTAGATTTACTGACGAAAACCGTCACGCAGACAGTTGGCAGGAAGTAGGGTACGTTGGGTGCGTCACGAATGACATGTTGTTAATGGATAAGTCGAGGAAGGATTTGTCCCTTCCATTTATGGAAGTTGATATCTCGGCCCTTTGATTGAAATAGAACTGTCGCATTAAATTCCATGGCCATGGTGTAAACGGTGAGTTTATTTCAGGTAGTCAAAGAACGACATATCAAGCATATAGGTTTATGACACTGACATGAAACCTGCTTGATGAGATATTGAGACAAAGGGATTAAATTACACAGTAAGCGTTCGTATGAGGTGATACGTCAATACGGCGTCAACTTCTTTCTCTTGGGTGCCTTGACCCGTTGCTAGACAGTAATCTTGGACTTTAGGCAAGCCCGCCTAATGTCAACGAGAAAGAGGCCTAGAGGGTCACACACTAAGTGTATCCAAGTATCTCAAGTTGAATAAAGATTATTCTCGTACGTGGTTTAATAATTATTCAAGGAAGCCTAAGTTGTTTTAAATGATGGAGGAAAAATAAAATAAAACAATTACATGCCGTGTATTATTATTACATGCCGTGTAGTTTTATTTTGGAAAGGAAATGAATAAATGAAAACAAGATATACACGCCGTGTACATTTAATGTACACGCCGTGTAGTTTTCAATGAAAAACAAGTACACACCGTGTATTTATTAATACACGTTGTGTAGTTTTTTCTAATTGGGATTTTGAGGATATAATATTGTTTTAAATGATATTTATTATAATCAGCATGGGCGCATGTCAAGGAATTATTTATTCGACATGGGGTTTTAAATAAATATTCAATGAAATAAATAAAACGCGTAACGCGTTTATTTATTGTCATAACTCTATAACCCCACACACCCGATTATAAATATCCTCACAACCCCAACTCTTTTCTGACACACAAGAGAATCGTTGTGCACAACATCTCTGGAGAATTCTTTCAAGGCCGAAAGAACCTCTTCCTCCAAGAACGCTCTCAAGACCGAGAGATATCCTCTTCCATCGGATCAAGACAATCTAAGGCGGACAACGCAAGCAAAGACTTCTCCACGCTAGCACCCAGAGAATCCTTTGGTGACGTCCAGAGATACGAGGTACACGTGTGGATCACCTCTAGAGGGAGTCTACACTTGGCTTCTGCGACGCAACAATGGATCACATCGACAACGTGATTGAGAACATCAACGAAGAAAGAACACCCAAAAGGTATTTCTTTATAATTAATTAAATTAATTATAATCAACCTGTAACGATCCTTGTTTGTGGTTCCGGGACAAACCATCTTCTTTGTCTTTTTCTGTGATTTGATCCGTGGAGACTGGCGTTTATCGTCGTATTGATCCCGGATTGATCATTGCTAATGACAAAAAGCCAAGTGGGCACATCCACCCACGTGCTTCCGCTACGCCCGGAACCTTCATGGTACACATTCATAATGACCTTAAATTAGAAGACTAATACACATGTTCGTAGATAGGAACAAACAATGATACCTGATGCATGTGGTGTTCTTATTGGAAGGTTAGTCCGCATGATCCTATATTTTGAGATCAATAAGTGAAAAATTTACGAGAATAATTCTAAATTCTTATGACCCCCCAACACTTGATAGTTGGACATCATTTGGGTTCAGGCAGAATGATGTATCTTGACCATAATACATTTGTTTAAGATTAATGTCATAGTATCTTAAGGTTCTCATTATAGCTTGAAAACTGCAATACCCTTTTGATATGTAAAATAATATATGGTCATTAATATTTAAATAGTGGATGTGGAAATATAAAAACTATAATAGTAAGTGTATATCATGAATAACTCACTGTATACATGACATGGTAATCGAAAAGTACTGTTTAATTGGGTATAGGGAACCAACTATTACAAAACTCCCACTATTGGTTTCGGGTGTAGTGGAAGCATGTGGTGGTGGATGATATATTAAAATTTCTTTTAATTATCATTGTCTGAAACCATGAGAGAGGATCTTTCATATCAAATTTATAATTAATTTATTTAATATCTGAAGAAATGAATACCTGAACTTAGAAACTTTCTTCGTTGATGAATGATGATCATCTAAAAAGACCCTTTTTTGATTTTTTTGTTACACTATGAGGATCCAAGGATATAATCTCTCTATCAGTGATCCACACGTTCTCTTATGATCTCTGAGTAACAACTTTCGATCTCTGGGTGCTAGTGTGGCGAATCAAATACCTTATGTTGTTCATTTTTGATTGACCATTCTTTGGTGTTGAAAAAATCACTCTTGCATTTCTTATTCTTGAGAGGTAGAGAGAAGGAGGAGTCGAGAGAGATTTTTGTGTGCAAAAATTTTCTATTTTGATTGCACTGATCGATTTTGGATACCCTGCACAATAGACATAATTTCTTATTTATAGATCTAGGGTTTAAGTTAAAATAATTATTTAATTTCATGTCAACCATTAAATAATATTATAACCTTTAATAAATCTCATGAGACATAATAATATTTATTATTATTATTATTATTATTATTATTATTTTGCAGCGTACACCATCTTGTGCAAATGATAAATAATATTTATCGACTTGTAAATAAGTATTTATCACTGGAAGTGGTCTTGGTCTGTTCAAACTCCTCGATATTTATTGAATACATGAATAAATATTTTATTCACATACCAATGAATAAATATTTATTAAATATTCAATTCAATAAATAAATAAATATTTTTATTCACATGCTGGTGAATAGATATTTATTTAATTTATGTGATTAATATAACTTCAATAAAACTATTCCTTGGTCTTGAGAATAATATTCATTATATTAATTAAATTCAAATAGAATTTAATCAAGATCAACAGAAACACGTAGTGTGTGATCCTTTAGGATTCTTTCTTATTGGCATTAGGCAGGATTGCCTAAAGTCTAAGATTACTATCGAGTAATGGGTTAAGGCACCCAAGAAAAAGAACTTAATGTCGCAATGATGATAACCATATAATAATGATCATTGTGTAATATAATTCATTTATCACAATATCTCATCAAGAAGGTTATACATCTATGTCACCAACCTATATGCTCGATACGCATTCCATTGACTATCTGAAATAAAAACATTATTACACCATGAACATGGAATTTAGGGCGATGTTTATATTCCAATAAAAGGGTTGTGATATCAACTTCCATAAACATGGAAGGGAAAAATCTTTCCTTAACTTATCCATTAATGACATGTCAATTGTGACGCACCCAACACAACCTATCTCACTATGAACATATATCATCATAGTTTTCATCAAAAAATCTAAGTGTGTGAGTCATGACTTGCACTAATGATAATATTAATGTCTAAGGACCATCACACACACTCACAGATAGGAATATTCGATGAAATCAAAACATGAAAAATTCATACTGATGGGTCTATTCTCATAATCTCACATCTTGGAGATTACTAAGTACAAACTTCATGAGAAGAATCATCATCCACTTATGAGTACTCGCACTTAATGTTCTAAATACTATGTGTCTCATCATAGTATGTTATCTAACCATAGAACTATATTAAGAATATTGTTAAATCACTTCAAGGTTCTCATAATAGTGGAGAACTACTATGACCTTACCAATGCAACAAATACTCTAGGACATTATTATATTGAAATCATGTAGAAAAATGAATAATATATAATAAAATGATTAATTAATTTTCAATACATTGAATATACGTGTAATCAAAGATATAAATTTAGTCCTAGGACACTAACTCCAACAAACTCTCACTTGGACTAGATCCAATGACCTATGGATTTCAATCTGCTAGACCTCACATGATAATCATATTTCTGCTGATTCAAGGTTTTAGTCAAGGGATACACCACATTGTCTTCCATGTAAATAATGCTCACTTCAACCACACCACTCTCATAAAAATCCCTCAAGAGATAATACTTTCAAAGTATGTGTATTGTCTGCTAATGAAACCTTATCACTTTTGTGAGATCCACCACTATAGTATTATCACAATAGACCGTGATATGATTTTTATTGAAAAGTACCATGTCAAACTCTTGAATGAAGCTACACATCCATAATACTTCTTTAGCTAGCTCAAAAGCCGCAATATACTGAGACTCAGCTGTAGAATATGTGACCAAAACCTACTTTGAGCTCTTTCAACTCACACACCTCCATTCAAAGTGAATATGTACCCATTTGTGACTTCTCATCTTGATCGGTTTGGAAACTAGCATCTACATATCCTATGATGAATAGTTCCTCATCTCATATATAAAATAGAATCATATCCTTAGTATACCTATAATACTTAAGGATAGTCTTAACTACCATATAATGGAAGTCACTTGGATCATCTTAATATCTTCCTACCACATTTAATGCGTAGGTGACATCTATCCTAGTACATAACATAACATACATGACTGACCAAATCACTAATTCATATGGAATCCTTGCCATTATATTTCTTTCCTCACGCGTATGAGGAAAAATTTTACTAGAAAGATGAATGTCATGTGATTCTAGCAATAATATTCTCTTGGATTGTTCCATACCAAATCTATTCAGTATCTTATAAATGTATATACTTTGACTTAGGCCGAGCAACCTCTTGGATCTATCACAACAGATATTGATCCTAAGTATATATGCTGCTTCACCTAAGTCCTTCACAGAGAAGCATTTATTTAACCTCATATTAACAGAATATAATACTGGTATTTCTTTTCTTATGATTAATATGTCATCAACATATATTATTAAGAAAATGACCGCAGTATGATCGGACCGTGATTCACTGTTTCATTTTTACCCTTACACCACTGTTTTAAACTGAATTTGTATCGTAAATTCCAAATATAATAACAAATTTAACTTAATTTTAGATTCAATTATTTTGTTTTTATCACTATTAAAAAGGTAAATTATACTTGTTTTGATATTTTCATTGAAGGTGGAGGTGATTTGGAGGCCCTGAAGATCATCTAGAAGAAAAATGGGCCAAACTGCATGACATCCCATGGACATCTGTCTACTATTTTGATAACTACGAGAATTATGTGCATAAAAAAGGGTTGAAACTTTGTGGTATTCTCCAAAACATCATGTTATACAACTATTATCAAGGAACCGAATCCCAATTCATCCATATGGTGGCCCATCCGAACCATTCTTTCTAGAAGAAAAAATATGACCGAATTCAAAAGTTTGGTTCAATATTTTGACCATATGTCCCAATAAAGTTGTCTAATGGCTTCAAAATTTTATATAGAGACATTAAAGATTCCAGAAAACAACTCTTATATTCTGGTAAAGTCATGATATGGTTTTATAATATTCTAAATTTGAGACACAAGTGATATCTAAAAAACAGGGTGCTCAAAACCATGTCCCATTTTGGCTATAAAAAGGAACCATGGGCACCTCATTTATAAGTTAGGCCAAGGAGTGAAGTGCTGCCAATTTTGAGTTCCATAGGAGTACTTCACTCATCCTAAAAGTTTTTGAGGCCCCTATCCTCATAGGGGGATCAAGAATGAAGAAAGAGTTCTGCCCGAGCTTCCTCCTCCACCCAATGTCGAGCTAAATGGTGGGAGTTCATTATGAGGGAGATACACACATGTAAAGGGAGTTACAATGCATATATTTGATACTGGTTTGGAGTAATTTGGGTGTTAAAACATTTATTTCCCTGTATCTTACATACTTTAATATTTTAATTCTTGTTTTGATGCGTACTGATGAGATGCTCTTAATTTCTAACTGATCGGCGTGAGGTTTTGAGTAAGTGACTTGTGTTATTCCGATTGGGTAACACAATAATCCTTTTCTTACACACTTTATTGAGATTTAAATCTGATTTAGAATCTATTATTCTATTCATATGTTTTGGACCCTGACAATATGATTGTTATGTCAAGGTTTGATTCATCAAGCAATAAAATAAAGTCTTAGGAATTAATCGGGATTCCAATTAATTTCAACCAAAGAATTACTCCAAAACTAAATTAATCTCCAAGAATGATGAAATTTAATGTGTGTAGTGAACTCAAAATGAACCATTTTATATCATATTTTTCAAAATCCATTTGGTTTCTCAACATTTAAACTTTCAATTAAGTAATTTCATCCTAAAACTATTTTCAAAACCACCCCTATTTTAGTACTTCTTAGTAAAAATACACACTCTAAACCCACTAATTATTCTTGAGAGATGACCTAGGGTATTCCCTAGACTATAAATCAAATTTATAAATATAATCAATTTGATGTGTCATGACAGCACGATCAAATTTTGGCACCGTTGTCAGGGAGTGCTTTGGTTTTTAGAGCATGTTTTTGATAAGATTTTTGTAAATTTTGTGAATATTTATTTGTTTTATCTTATAACTTTTACCTATATTTTTGTGTTCTGATTTATTTATTGTGTAGTTTTTGTGGATGAAGTATTATAATTTGGGAGATTTACCACCTTTAGAATCCGAATCGGAGAGGATCTTATGTCAGCAACCCTGAGACGCACAAGAGAACCCTTTGAAGGAGGACACACAAGACAACAACACTCTTCTTGATCCTTCATCTTCTTATTATGGAACCAACATAAAAACTGAAATAAAAATACATAACATGGCTAAAAATAACTGAACATTAAAAGAACTAACCTCACCTGATGTTGATATCCAACCCACTTACGTTCAAAAGCAAGGTGAGGCCCCCAATTTTGAACTAAAATCTGGTCTAATTCATTTATTAACAAGATTCCATGGACTCACTGGAGAAGATCCACACAAGCATTTAAAAAAATGTCATACTATTTTTTCAACATTAAAACCTTCTAATGTGGATAAATAACAAGTAAATCTTAGAGAATTCCCCTTTTCTTTAGAAGATACAACAAAAGATTGGTTATATTATGTTAATTCACCAATAAGAGGTTGTGCAGACATGAAACGCCTTTTTCTTGAAAAATATTTCCCATCCTCTCAAACTAAAACAATAAGGAAAGAAATATATGGTATAATACAATCTCAAGGGGAAACACTTCATTAATATTGGGAAAGATTTAAAATATTATGTTCAAGTTGTTCACACCACCAAATAAGCGATCAAATTTTAATACAATATTTTTATGAAGGTTTAATTCCAATTGATCGTAACATGATTGATGTTGCTTCAGGTGGTGCACTGGTATATAAGACCCCAATTACTGCAAGAACCACTAATACAAAAATGGGATTTATCAGCGCTAAATAAGCGGTGATAAAGGGGTACTTTATCAGTGCTAAAAAAGAGCTGATAAAGTAAACCTTTATCAGCACTAAAAATGCGCTAATAAAGGGAGACTTTATCAGTGCGAAAAAGGTGCTGATAAAGGACCCCTTTATCAGTGCTAAAAAAGCACTGATAAATGTGTTTTTATCAGCGCTCTTTTAGCACCGATAAACTGATCCTTTATCAGTGATTTTTTAGCGCTGATAAAGGTGGATTTTATCAGCGCTTTTTTAGCAGTGATAAAGGCTTCCTTTATCAGTGCTAAAAAAGCGCTGATAAATGCCCTGTCTGCTGCAACAAAAAATTCTACAGCAGCACACCCAAACAACACCTGCAAAAAATTCAGCATCTCAACAAGTAAGTATACCCATACAAAATTAATAGATAAATAATAAGGTAATTACACCAATTATATCCATATAACAAGTATACCCATACACCATTAACACATAATTCATAAGTTAATTAAATACATAAAGAATTCAATTCAGAATTCATGGGGTTGGGGGGGGGCTGTTCAGGGGTTTGGGGTGGCTGTCCAAGGGGGGTAGGGGGTGTCCGGGGGGATGGGGGTGTCCATGGGGATAGGGGTGTCCAGGGGGGGTGGGGGGTGGTCCAAGAGGTTGGGGGATGTCCAAGGAAGGTGGGGGTGTCCAGGGGGTGGGGGTGTCTAGGTGGTGGGGTGGTGTCCAGGTGGGGGGGGGGGGGCTATCCATGGGGGTGTCCAGGGGGGTGGGTTGGTGTCCAGGGTGTTAAAGGGGATTTCCAGGGGGTGGGGGGCGGTCCAGGGGGTTGGTGGGGCTGTCCAAGGGGGGTGGGGTGGTGTCCAAGAGGGTGGGATGGGGGTCTTTGGGGGGATAGGGGTGTCCAGGGGGTGGGGGGCGGTCCAGGAGGTCGGGGGGGGGGGGGGGGGCTGTCCAAGGGGGGTGGGGTGGTGTCCAAGGAGGGGGGGGGGTGTCCAGGTGGGGGGGGGGCTATCTATGGGATGTCCAAGGGGGGTGGGATGGTGTCCAGGGTGTTAGGGGGGATTTCTAGGGGGTGGGGGTGTCCGGGGGTGGGGGCAGTATAGGGGGTTGGTGGGGCTATCCAAGGGGGGGTGGGGTGGTGTCCAGGAGGGTGGGATGGGGGTGTCCGGGGGGATAGGGGTGTTCATGGGGGGTGAGAGGTGTTCAGGGGGGTGGGGGGACATTCCAGGAGGTTGGGGGTTGTCCAAGGGGGGTGGGGTGGTGTCCTAGGAGGGGGGTTTCTAGGTTGGGGGGGTGTCTATGGGGTGTCCAGATGGGGTGGGGTGGTGTCTAGGGTGTCGGGGGGGCTTTCCAGGGGTGGGGGGGGGGGGGGGGGGGTTTCCGGGGGTGGGGGGGGGGGGGTTTCCGGGGGTGGGGGCGGTCCAGGGGGTTTGTGGGGATATCCAGGGGGGTGGGGGGTGTCCGAGAGGGTGGGGGATGGCCGTCCATGGGTGGGGGTGTCTAGGGGGTGGGGGTGTACAGGTGGTGGGGTGGTGTCTAGGATGGGTGGGGGTGCTGTCCAGGGGATTGGTGGTTGTCCAGGGGGGATGGGGGTGTCCGGGGTGGGGGGGGGGGTGGGGGGGCTGTCTGAGGCGGGGGGGGGGGGGGGGGGCTGTCCATGGGTGTGTCCAGGGGGTTGGGGGGGGGGCTTTCCAGGGGGTAGGGGGTGTCCAGGGGGTGGGTTGGTGTCCAGGGGGGGTGGGGGATTTAGGGGGTTGGTGGGGATATACAAGGGGGGGTGTCCAAGGGGGTGGGGTCGCTGTCTATGGGGGTGGGGGTGTCCAAGGGGGAGGTGTCCAGGTGGTGGGGTGGTGTCTAGGGGTGGGGGCGTCCATGGGTTGGGGGGGCCACACCGTGCCTCATATTGAGATGGGGTTGAGTTGTACATGTCTAAAAGGACCCATGGATCATTATCCTAAAGAATCAACATAATCCGAATGCGTTTGGTTGGATTTTCGTAGGTCAGTTGTTGTTTTCACTTAAAATTGTGTCCATTTTAAACAAAAGAGAGACACTTTGAGTGATACCAGCCACACCGTGACTCGGATTGATGCGGATTTGACTCATACACATCAAAAAATACCCATGTATCTTTCTCCTAAAGGATCAACACAATCCAAATGCGTTTGGTCAGATTTTTGTAGGTCAGTTGTTGTTTTCACTTAAAATTATGTCCATTTTAAACAAAAGACAGACACTTTGAGTGATACCGGCCACACCGTGCCTCGGATTGATGCAGAGTTGACTCTTACATGTTACAAAAGACCCATGGATCTTTCTATTAAAGTATAAACACAATATGAATGTTTTTGGTTGGATTTCCGTAGGTCAGTTGTTGTTTTCACTTAAAATTGTGTCCATTTTAAACAAAAGACAAACACTTTGAGTGATACTGGCCACACCGTGCCTTGGATTGATTCGGAGTTGACTTGTACACATCACCAAATCACCCATGGATTGTTATCTTAAAGGATCAACATAATCCAAATGCGTTTGGTCGGATTTACGTATGTCAGTTGTTGTTTTCACTTAAAATTGTGTCCATTTTAAACAAAAGACAGACACTTTGAGTGATACCGGCCAAAAAATGCCTTGGATTGAGGAGGGGTTGACTCTTAAACATCAAAAATGACTCATGGATCATTATCCTAAAACATCAACACAATCCAAATGCGTTTGGTTGGATTTCCATAGGTCATTTGTTGTTTTCACTTAAAATTATATCCATTTTAAACAAAAGATAGACACTTTGAGTGATACCGGACAAACCGTGCCTCATATTGAGGAAGGGTTGACTATTACATGTCAAAAAAGACCCATGGATAGTTCTACTAAAGTATCAACACAATCCGAATGTGTTTGGTTGGATTTCCATAGGTCAGTTGTTGTTTTCACTTAAAATTGTGTCCATTTTAAACAAAAGACAGACACTTTGAGTGATATCGGCCACACCGTGTCTCGGATTGAGTCAAGGTTGACTTTTACACGTCAACAATGCACCCATGGATCGTTCTACTAAAGTATCAACATAATACAAATGCGTTTGGTTGGATTTGCGTACGTCATTTGTTGTTTTCACTTAAAATTGTGTCCATTTTAAACAAAAGATAGACACTTTGAGTGATACCAGCCACACCATGCCTCTTATTGAGGCGGGGTTGACTCGTACATGTCAGAAAGAACCCATGTATCATTCTACTAAAGTATCAACACAATCCGAATGTGTTTGGTCAGATTTGCGTACATTAGTTGTTTTTTTCACTTAAAATTATGTCCATTTTAAACAAAAGATAGACACTTTGAGTGATAACGGCCACACTGTGCCTCTAATTGAGGTAGGGTTGACTCATACACATCAAAAGGACCCATGGATCATTATCCTAAAGGATAAACACAATACGAATGCGTTTGGTCAGATTTCCGCAGGTCAGTTGTTGTTTTCACTTAAAATTGTGTCCAATTTAAACAAAAGAGAGACGCTTTGAGTGATATCGGCCACACCGTGCCTCAGATTGAGGTAGGGTTTACTCGTAAATGTCACAAAGGACCCATGGATTGTTCTACTAAAGGATAAACACAATCCGAATGTGTTTGGTCAGATTTTCATAGGTCAGTTGTTGTTTTCACTTAAAATTCTGTCCATTTTAAACAAAAGACAAACACTTTAAGTGATACCGGCCACACTATACCTCAGATTGAGGAAGGGTTGACTCATACACGTCAAAAAAGTCCCATATATCATTCTACTAAAGGATAAACACAATCCTAATGCGTTTGGTCATATTTCCGTAGGTCAATTTTTGTTTTCACTTAAAATTGTGTCCATTCTAAACAAAAGAGAGACACTTTGAGTGATACTGGTCACACCATGCGTCAGATTGAGGAAGGGATGACTCTTAAATGTTACAAAGGACTCATGGATTTATCTTAAAATATCAACACAATCCTAATGCATTTGGTCATATTTCCATACGTCAGTTGTTGTTTTCACTTAAAATTCTGTCCATTTTAAACAAAAGAGATACACTTTGAGTGATACCGGCCACACCATACCTTTAATTGAGGCAGGGTTGACTCATAAACATCACAAATGACCCATGGATTGTTATCCTAAAGGATCAACACAATCCTAATGCGTTTGGTTGGATTTCCGTAGGTCAGTTGTTGTTTTCACTTAAAATTGTGTCCATTTTAAACAAAAGACAGACACTTTGAGTGATACTTCCCACACTGTGCCTCGGATTGAGGCGAGGTTGACTCATACACATCAAAAAAGACCCATGGATCATTATAATAAAGTATCAACACAATATGAATGCGTTTGGTTAGATTTTCACACGTCAGTTTTGTTTTCACTTAAAATTCTATCCATTTTAAACAAAAGAGAGACACTTTGAGTGATACCAGCCACACCATGCCTTAGATTGAGGATGTATTGACTCTTACACATCCAAAAGAACCCATGGATCTTTATACTAAAGGATCAACACAATCTGAATGCGTTTAGTCAGATTTGCGTACGTCAGTTGTTGTTTTCACTTAAAATTCTGTCCATTTTAAACAAAAGAGAGATCCTTTGAGTGATACCGACCACAACGTGCCTCGTATTGTGGCGGGGTTGACTCGTATATATCACAAAGGACCCATGGACCATTCTACTAAAGTATAAACACAATATTAATGCGTTTGATTGGATTTCCGTAGGTCAGTAGTTGTTTTCACTTAAAATTGTGTCCATTTTAAACAAAAGAGAGACACTTTGAGTGATACCAGCCACACCTTGACTCGGATTGAGGAAAGTTTGACTCTTACACATCAAAAAAGACCCATGTATCATTATAATAAATTATGAACACAATCTGAATGTGTTTGGTAGTATTTCCGTACGTCAGTTGTTGTTTTCACTTAAAATTCGGTCCATTTTAAACAAAAGATAGACCCTTTGAGTGGTTCATCATTCTTGCATGTTGCTAGTGCATATCATCTATTAAAATGAAAAAATGACTCATTGGAGAAATGATGTTTTATTTAATAACAATTACAATTTTCCTACTGACATTTACATACAACAATGTTTCATCTTTTGATCCCCTTATCCCCTCTCAAAAATGACCGCCAATTGTACACGTCCCCAAGTCAGATAGTCATGCTATTTGTGTACAATCTTCCATCAGGTATGCGACCCACTAATTTATGAAAAAATATATATCATCTTGTGAGTATTAGTATTTTTTTCAGTCAAATTAGTACTGCAAAATATAAAAATAAAGATTTAATAAATAAATTAAATGAAATAGTGGTTGTTTTTTAAAATACCTCTTTAGGGATGCTAGTTTGTTGATGAAAAATGATTAGCCACTAAATGAGGATAATATTAATTGTTAATATATATAATATTCATGTTCTTTACTATTCATAAACACCATTTTAGTGCATTTTACACTTTTAACGTCATTTCACATTATGATTGTAATACCTTCTTAAAATGCACTATTATGTGGTACATTTTTGAACATCATTTAAAGTACCCAATGATTCATCTGATTTTAAGGAATTTAATTATAAATATTTTAATTTTATATTTTTTTAAATTTAGATACACTTAAATTTGAACATTTTTCATTCAAGGATCAATGGAGGATTCATAAAGGAAGATGGGGATATTTTGTGATGAAAGGAAGCAATTCTAGAGAAGACAGATTGGACACCAGCCCACTGATGAGAATGTGGGACCCACATTACAAACCCAATGAATCCAATATTTTGTGGGAGGATATAAAACATATAGGGGAACAAATAATTCTTCAGAAGCCAGTGATAATTAGGCCTCCATTGTGGTCCTTTAGGCGGCCCAAATTAGAGATAAAATTCTGAGCCAGATTCTGCGGCCCAGAAAAACAGCCCACTAATATAATCATATATCCAAATATACAACTCCAAATGGGCCCAAATTTTACAGGAGATTAGGATACATCCGGAGATATATTTTCTTCTTCTATGTACCACTATTATTCGGACATCTAAAAGGTCTTCCAAGCGCGTCTGTTCGGTGGATGAAAGCTGGCTGCCACCTCGGGTCAAGTGTGGAAAAGTCCAAGTTCCACAAGATTTCCACCACCCTAGGCCTACCATAATAAAGTGGGATGATTTGTAATATTGGAGGCTCGACCCAAGGATTCCAAAATGCCTATTTAAGGCAGTGGTTGTGGTTGAGTTTTTGATCTTTGGTGCTTTGTTCAATTGTAATGTTATGCTGCAATTTTGTTGTCTCAAGTTTGTCTTTCACATGTAAGTTGTTCAATTCACTTTAGTTTCTTAATAAAATATATTCTTTTCCTCTTATTCTATTGTTATTGATATCAATTTGATACCATTGGTTCAAGGTGTGAATTTATTCACACTAAACCTTATGAAATTATTCACACAATGGTGGAGTGATCATTTTCTTTTTATTGTTTTCTTTACTTCTTCAATTCCTCCCTCATGAGTATACTTCCCGCTTCCATTGAAACCATAGAATAAATGGAGGGATAATCCACTTATGGGTTGATCCAAGGGAGTATCAAGGGGCTATATTGTATGTTATTTATCACCCCATTAATGTATAATCACTTCTTTAATTGAGATTTTTATTTGATGATTTTTAAACTCCATCGTCCTTGTTGAATTTAAGGCCATATACTTCATGTGCTAATACGAAACTTTACCTTGAAGTGCTCAAAACTTTGATCCTTCATGTGTATATGTGATTAGTATTAAATGGTATAGGCATTAAACCAGTAAGTGATGATGTTGTTTTATCTTCTTAAATGAACCCATCTCAAATATAAGAAATTGAAATCATTGAAAAGAAAATACATCCAATCCACCCCTTGTAATAACCCAGGATCAACCATTCTCATAATTTAAATTCACTTAATAATTTTAGTGTTAACTTAAAACCATCTAAAATCAAACCAAAGTTGTCCACTTAATAGCCAAAAATAGTCCATAGAATGTACGTGTCTATAGGTTTCTTCTTAGGTCTCTGAGGATTCGATAACCCAAGATAAACTACAAGGACCGTTCTACCTTCATCTCTTGGGTAAATTTGAGCGAGAATCAAATTTTGGATCCATTACCGGGGATCTAAGTAAGTTATATAAACACCCATTTTATTCTCCCCCATTTATTCTTTTCTCAACCAAATTCTCTTATCTTGTCCCTTTCTCATTTTTTTCCTCTTTTGGCGCATGTCCACCTACACCCGCGATCAATCAAACCGTCTAGTTAGGGTGGATAGTTCTGGGGTTGGGAAGTCAAGTACACCAAGGGAACTCTTTCCATTAGATCCTAATCTTCCTAATACTCTGGAGTCCAAAATTGAGCCTATTTCAATGGAAGGTATTCAAAGAAACCAACTCATAAACCCGGGTGGGAACCAAAATGGAAACCCAAATGAGGCAGCCCCAAACTTGGGGAATGCAATTGATCAAACCATGAATGACTACCTCACACCTTTCTAAAACAATGCCCCCTCATGCATTTGACACAATTACCTAGGATATTCCAACTACATATTTAAACCCCATGTCCTAAACCACCTTCCCACATTCCATGGAATGGAGTCCGAGATGCCTTACCTTCACATTAAGGAGTTAAATGACATTGTAGAAACCATGTGTCCCCCACATCTACTAGAATCAGATAAGATGATTCTATTTAATTTTTCTTTAAAGGATCAAGATAAAAATTGGCTAAAAAATTTGAGACCATCATCCATCAACTCTTGGGACCAACTACAAAGATAATTCTACAAAAAATACTTTCCCCACCACAAAACAATTGCACTTAAAAATAGCATCCAAAACTTTTTTGAAAAAGAGGGAGAGTCATTATATGAAACATGGGAGAGGTTCAAAGACACTCTAAACATGGTTCCACACCATGGTTTTTCTATTCCTGAACAAGTGAGAATTTTCTATTAAGGGTTGGGTCCGGGGAACAAACAATTCATTGACATGATGTGTAATGGAACCTTTAAAAACAAAGCCCCAAATGATGCTTACGAGTATTTAGAAAGCCTTTCTGAACAAAACCAAACATGGGGAACTTCAAATTATTCTAAAAATACACAAAGAACTAATGGAATTCATACACTTATAGAAGAGGAAAGCCTTAGGGCTAAACTCGCAACACTCTCTAGGAAGGTTGAAGAGATAGACCTTAGGAAAGTTCATGAAATCCAAACTGTTGACCCTGTTTGCACAATTTGTGACAAACATGACCATAAGACAAACAACTTCCCAACCATTCCATCCATCAAGTATGTCCTTTTAGGAGGACCCCCAGCAGAAGTAAATGCTTTGAACTTTCAAAATCCTCAATACCAAAACAACTTCAACCCAAGGTATAATGACCACCCAGGCTTCTGCTGGAAAGATAACCAACAACCTATCCAACCACAGGGACATAATCCTTACCCCCATCAGAACTACCAAACCCATAACTAGTTCCAAACCCAACCCATCCAATACCAATAGCCACTGATCCATTTTCAACAAACCATCCCACCTCCAAAATATCCCCCCCGGGATAAACCAATCTTCTCAAGCACCAACCCAAACTGTTCCACAAATCCTACTAGAACAACTGTGCAAAAAAATGGAAAGGATGAACTCGGAAGTCTCTTCCCTTAAACAAGAACTTCAAACCATCAAAATTAGAAAGGCACCCATGCCTACTCAGGCGGTGCTATCCTCAACTTCAAGGGGAGAGTCAAGTTGTACTCAAACAACTCATGAACAACTAAATGCTGTGACTGTTTTAAGAAGTGGGAAATCAATTGAGAAACCTGAACAACTAATTCAGAACCCACCTAAAGATTCAAACTTGGATGAAAATTCAAATGAACCAAATTATCAAATTGAAAAACACGATAACATTGTCAAATAAATAACTCTTCAACAAACAACCCCACAACCTACACCATTTTCTCAATGCATGAGGGGGAAAACCAAGCTTGAATTAAGTGAAACATTAATAGAAATCTCTCACAAGTCAATTTGAACATTCCCCTTCTTGATGACATCCAAAACATACCTGCCTACTCAAAGTACCTTAAGGACTTGTGCACTTTTAAAAGAAAATTTTCACATAAAAACCAAGTCATTTTGGCTGCTAATGTGAGTACCACCATTCAAGGGACCATTCCTCCTAAGTTTAAAGACCCGAGTTGCCCTTACATCAATGTTGAACTAGGAGAGAGCAAAGTTGTCAAGGCCTTGTGTGACCTAGGTGCTAGTGTCAATCTCATTCCCTATGCTGTGTACTGCCAGTTAGGCCTAGAAGAACTCCAACCCACATCTGTCACACTTTAACTTACTGATCGTAGCATTAGGGTTCCAAAGGGGATTTTAAAGGACGTTCTGGTAAAGGTTGAAAACTTCATCTACCCTGCTGACTTCATTGTCCTTAACAACCATCCAAACTTAGGAAATAAGGAACAAACCCCAATTATCCTTGGTCCTCCCTTCCTTGCAACAATCAACTCTATTATCCGAGTCCGAAATGGGAACATGACCATCACCTTTGGAAACATGAGTCTAGACTTGAACATCTATAATGAAAGATCACAAATAGGGTATGAATATGACATTCATGAAGTAAACATGATAGGAAGCATTAATAATGAATCCATAGAACATCAAGTAATATTTGATGAATGTTTAAGTCAGGATGAGATTTATTTCCTTTGTTCACATGAAGTAAGTTTATCTCCTTGGCTTGAATCATTTTCAAATTGCTCTTATGATGAAGTCTTAGGTCCAACAATTAGTGAAACCTTTTAGGAAACCACTTTCATGGAGACCACTCCAACTTCCTTCCCTAAATCTGATCAGGCCAATCTAGAAGATGAAACTTCTACATGTGGGGAATTAATCCTATCTAAAACTTTAGGAAATAAAATTGATCTTGATACAATGTCCCAATATTCTGTTGAAATTCTGAACCGAATTGAGCTTGAATTGAAGGAACTTCCCGCTGCACTCAAGAATGCTTTCCTAGGGGACAATCAAACACATCCTATTGTCATTTCTTCTTCTCTTGAAGCCAATCATGAGAGGATGCTTCTATATGTCCTTAGGAAACATAAGAAAGCCATTGGTTGGACCCTGCCTGATATTCTTGGGATTAGCCCACTTATCGGGACTCATAGGATTGTTCTGGAATCTGATTCAAAGCCATGTCGTCAACCTCAATGACGACTCAATCCTAATCTCATGGAGGTAGTAAGAAAAAAACTTCTGAAATTGTTAAAAGCTGGTATCATATATCCCATAGCTGAGAGTGAATGGGTGAGACCAATCTAAGTTGTTCCAAAAAAGGCTGGAATCATAGTGATAACCAATAAGGATGGAGAGATTCTTCCAACTAGGGTGAGTAGTGGATGGAGGGTCTACATTGACTATAGGAAGCTAAACTCATTCACCAAGAAGGAACATTTCCCCTTACCATTCATTGACCAAGTCCTTGAGAGAGTGGCAGGTCATGCCTTCTACTATTTCTTAGATGGGTACTCAGGGTATAATCAAATTGAGGTCTCCCTAGAGGATCAAGGGAATACTACATTCACATGTCCATTTGGAACCTTTTCTTTCAAACGTATGCCATTTGGGTTATGCAATGCTCCTAGAACCTTCCAGTGGTTCATGATGGGAATCTTCTCAGACATGGTAGGGTATTTTCTAGAGATCTTCATGGATGACTTCTCTGTGTTTAGGGATACATTTTAGGGATGTATGCAAAATGTGGAGAGAGTGTTGTCAAGATGTGAAGAAAAAAATCTGGTCCTAAACTGGGAAAAATACCATTTCATGGTTAAATATGGACTAGTTCTAGGCCATCTGGTCTCAGGTAGGGGGATTGAAGTTGATAAAGCCAAGGTTGACATCATCCGTCACCTTCCGTCACCCAAAACTGTCAAGTAAGTAAGGTATTTCTTAGGACATGATGGTTTCTATAGAAGATTCATCAAGGACTTTAGTTCAATATCCCGTCCCCTTTGTGCTCTCCTAGTAAAGGATGCTCTATTTGTTTGGACAGAAAGCTGTGAGGGTTCATTCTCAACCCTCAAATCCTCTCTCACCTCTCCTCTCATTATGAAATCTCCAAATTGGAACCTTCCTTTTGAACTTATGTGTGATGCTAGTGACTTTTTTGTAGGAGTTGTGTTAGGACAACATTGTGATAAAACACCTTATGTCATTGCTTATGCAAGAAAATCCTTAAATGATGCCCAAATCAACTACACCACTACTGAAAAGGAGTTACTTTCTATTGTGTTTTCTTTAGATAAGTTTAGGTCCTACCTCTTAGGATCTCCCATCACTGTGTTCACTGACCATTCTGCACTAAAATACCTCTTCCAAAAACAATATTCTAAGGCTAGACTGATTAGGTGGGTCCTTCTCTTACAAGAATTTGACCTCACAACCAAGGATAAAAAGGGAGTTGAAAATGTTGTAGCTGGTCACCTATCTAGGATAGAATTCAAAGATAACTCAAATCACCTTTCTGTGTCTGATTCATTTCCTGATGAATACCTATACTCTGTGAGTGACTGCCCTTGGTATGCTGACATAGCCAATTTTTTAGTTACATGAGTCATTCCAAAATTCTTAGGGACTCAAGCTTGAAGGAAATTCCTTTCTGATGTTAGACACTATGTGTTTGATGATCCATACCTCTATAAGTTCTGCCCTGACCAAGTCATTAGAAGGTGTGTCCCAGAATCTGAACAAGAGTCCATCCTTAAATTCTATCATAGTGAGGCATGTGGAGGTAACTTTTCCTCTAAGAAAACATCTGCAAAGATTCTTCAATGTGGTCTCTTCTGGACCACCCTCTCAAGGGACTCCTACACATTTTGTCAAAGCTTTCATAGGTGTCAAAAAGTAGGGTCTATCACAAAAAGGAATCAAATGCCACTCACTCCCATCTTAGTGGTTGAAATCTTTGACTGTTGGGGAATTGATTTCATGGGTCCCTTCCCAAACTCTAGGGGATATATTTACATTCTCTTAGCTATCGATTATGTCTCCAAATGGGTTGAGGCCATTCCTAAAAGATCCAATGATCATAAAACTGTGATTATATTTCTCAAGGAAAACATCTTCTCTAGATTTGGAATTCCTAGGGCTATCATTAGTGATTGTGGAACTCATTTTTGCAATCTTCCATTCTCATCACTCATGAAAAAATATGGAATTTCTCACAAAGTGTCCACTGCTTACCACCCACAGACCAATGGTCAAGCTGAGTCAGCCAATCATGAAATCAAACAAATTCTTGAGAAAACTGTCAATCCTTCTAGGGTTCGAGAAACTCTTGGATGATCTTTTGGCATATCATACAGCATACAAAACCATCCTAGGAATGTCACCATATAGGTTGGTTTATGGAAAAGCATGCCATTTACCTATTGAAATTGAGCATAAGGACTTTTGGGCAATTAAGAAAATGGATTATGACCTCTCATTGGCCGGAACAAAAAGGAAATTAGATCTCAATGAACTGGAGGAACTAAGGATGGAGGCTTATGAAAATTCAAGTATCAATAAAGCTAGAGTTCAAGCCTACCAATCTAGGAATATCAAGGTCAAACATTTTGAACCGGGAAAATTTGTGCTCTTGTATAGTTCAAAACTTCATCTACACCCAGGAAAGTTGAGGTCTAGATGGTCAGGCCCATACATAGTGCATAAGGTGTACCCCCATGGGGCTGTAGAAATTCAAGATCACACCAATGGTCAAACCTTTAAAGTTAATGGCCATAGAGTCAAACCATTCATAGAACCATTTCAAAAATAGGAAGTTATTTAAGACTTGTATGAACCAACCTTAGATGAGGAAAATACTTAAACAATTAGGTGTCCATGTCAGGTTAACGATGTTAAACAAAGCGCTGCATGGGAGGCAACCCATGGTTTTCAAGTTTCTTATCATTTTGTTGTTTTAAACAACTTTATATTTTAAATAGGATTAATTAATCATTTTTATATTTAAAAAAAAATAGACTGTTGACCTGTTCTTCTATTATGATTATGAATGAGTATGAAAGGGGAGCACCATATTCATCTGTGTCACATGGTGTGATCCTTGAGTAATTCCTTACCTATAAATTTAAAAAGAAGACAATGTATCATCAGTTTGTTTTATTTTAATGTGTTTGTAGGTTAAAATAAAAATACAAAAAAATAAATAAAAATATAATAATAATAATAAAAAGGGACATGTCATGGTTCGTGGGTCAAACCCCGTCACAACCGGTGAAGCCACATGGATTCAAACCCGGGATTGAAGGGAGATAGGGGCGCGCGCTTACCACTGGCCTACGACTTTTTGTGCTTCCTTATTCTATAATTTTTATATATATACTTATATTTTACTTTAATTATTATATATATATATATATATTGTTTTGTTTTATTTTGTTTGTTTTTTTTTTCCTTTTTCTACTAGGGAACTCTACAAGTGACATGGATATCAAAGGATTAAAAGGGAGTAACAAGAATTTCAACTTCAACCACCAAGTGACTTCATTCCATGATCATCATTTTCAATTTCCTTTTTGAACTTCCATTATCTACCTCTACTCTTTATAAATGTTCATTTCTTCAAACACTAGGGATAGTGTTGTTTTAAGTTGGGGGGGAGATGAAATAAAAAAAATTCTTTTGTGAAAAAAAAATGATTTGAAAAAAATGTGTGTAAATGGAAGGAAAAATTCCTTTAACTTTGAACATGATATTACACATTGCACACTTTGAAACTGAATATCAAATAATTTAGCATGCCCTGATTCTGATTTTAATCCTTGTATAATTTTATGAGCATAGATTTTGGAAAGTGTGGCTGTCCAATGTGATATTTCATTGTTTATATTTTCATCCAAGTAAAAAAAAAAGAATCACAATGCACGTCCTTTGGATAGTGGGGTATTAGTTTGAGTTCATGGGGTCCCCCAAATAAATATCATAGGTTTGGTGATAATTTTAGTTTTAATATGAGTATTCAATAAAAAAAATAAAATAAAAATAAATAATAATAATAAATTTGCGCGTAGAGCAATGAAATGACCTAATGAGTGGATTTCGGCACTTGGGGATCGTGACTCCATAGTTGTCTGGCCCAGAGTTAGTAATTTTATCTCTATTTTTGGTAATTTGAATTTATTTTTGACTGAGTTAACTCGAGATGATTCCCGAGTATGTGGGCTTCACTTGGTGCCCTAAGGTCTTTGAGCCTGGGAGTCATCGGCAAAGTCTCGCTACAGGGGTTGACTCTTTTGAGTGAAATTTCAATTACCATGACAAAATTGCAAAAAAAAAAAAATAATAATAATAATACAATAAAAAAAAATTAATACTCATATTAATATTGAAATGTGATTCCACCTAGCGCTTCTGTCATTTCCCCCTTGAATAAAGATGAACCCCCATGTCTATTGTGATGCACAACACATCCTCATACTTAATTGATATTGGATGAAATATGACAATGAATTTGAACAAAGGAATGAGCTTGAGATTGAGATCTTCTTATGAAACTATCTTGTATTAAAATATTTTTATGGGTTTCATGATTTTTTGGTATAAGGGTTTCTGGTGATCATTGTGTATTAAAATGTTTTTGGAAAATGGAATTCGAATTTCATATTGTTGAGATATATTTTGCCCGGGACTAGAAAAACTCAAGTTGGGGGGTGTGATTAGCCACTAAATGAGGCTAATATTCATTGTTAATATATATAATATTCATGTTCTTTACTATTCATAAACACCATTTTAGTTCATTTTACACTTTGAACATCATTTCACATTATGATTGTAATACCTTCTTAAAATGCACTATTATGTGGTACATTTTTTAACATCATTTAAAGTACCCAATGATTCATCTAATTTTAAGGAATATAATTATCCATATTTTAATTTGATATTTTTGTAACTGTATATACACTTAAATATGAACATTTTTCATTCAGGGATCAATGAAGGATTCATAAAGGAATATGGGGATATTTTGTGATAAAAGGAAGTAATTCTAGAGAAGGCTGATTGGACACCAGCCCACTGATGAGAATGTGGGACCCAAATTACAAACCCAATGAATCCCAAATTTGGCGGGAGGCTATAATACATATATAGGAACAAATAATTATTTAGAAGACAATGATAATTCGGCCTCCATTGTGGTCCTTTAGGTGGCCCAAATTAGAGATAAAATTCTGGGCTAGATTCTGTGTCCCAGAAAAACATCCCACTAATCTAATCATATCTCTGAATCTACAACTCCAAATGGGCCCAAATTTTACAGGAGGTTAGGAGAAATCCGGTGCTCCATTTTCTTTTTCTATGTCCCACTCTGATTCTTCCATATAAAAGGTCTTCCAAGCGCGTCTGTTCGATGGATGAAAGATGGATGCCACCTCGGGTCAAGTGTGGAAAAGTACAAGTTCCACAAGCTTTCCACCACCCTAGGCCTACCATAATCAAGTTGGATGCTTTGTACTGTTGGAGGCTCGACCCAAGGCTTCCAAAATTCCTATTTAAGGTAGTGGTGGTGGATGAGTTTTTGATCTTTGGTGCTTTGTTCAATTGTAATGTTATGCTGCGATTTTGTTGTCTCAAGTTTGTCTTTCACATGTAAGTTGTTCAATTAACTTTAGTTTCTTAATAAAATCTCTTCTTTTACTCTTATTCTGTTGTTCTTCATATCACTTTTATACCTTTGGTTCAAGGTGTGAATTTATTCACACTAAACCTTGTGATATTATTCACACAACGGTGGAGTGATCATTTTCTTTTTATTGTTTTCTTTACTTCTTCAATTCCTCCCTCATGAGTCTACTTCCTACTTCCATTGAAACCATAGCATCAATGGAGGGATAAACCACTTATGGTTTGATCCAATGGAGTAGCAAGGGACTGTATTGGATGTTATTTATCACCCCATTAATGTATAATCACTTCTTTAATTGAGATTTTTAATTGATGATTTTTAAACTCCATCGTCCTTATTGAATTTAAGGCCACATACTTTATGTGCTAATACCAACCTTTACCTTGAAGTGATCAAAACTTTGATCCTTCAAGTGTATAGTTGATTAGTATTAAAGGGTGTAGGAATTAAACCAGTAAGTGATGATTTTGTTTTATCTTCTTAAATGAACCCATCTCAAATATAAGAAATTGAAATCATTGAAAAGGAAATACGTCCAATCCACCCCTTGTAATAACCTAGGATCAACCCTTCTCATAATTTGAATTCACTTAAGACTTTTAGTGTTAACTTAAACCCATCTAAAATCAAACCAAAGTTGGCCACTTAATTTCAAAAAACAGTCCATGGAATTTACGTGTCTATAGGTTTCTTCTTAGGTCTCTAAGGATTCAATAACCCAAGCTAAACTACAAGGACCGTTCTACATTCATCTCTTGGGTAAATTTGAGCGAGAATCAAAAAATGATCTATTTCATAAATTTAAAAACATAATAACCACAATAATTATCGTTTGTTTGTTTTGGACACTGTAAAAAAATTTATCATTAGGAGAATAAGTAACTTGTGTTGAGATGTGTTTGTATAGTGAAATTTTATTATATATACCCTGATATTTGTCCAGACATAGTACTTGATCACCTCCTTATGCTTAGCCCCTGTCCTCATTCCTTTTTTTATATGATAATGATACACCACCCTATAATAACAGAATCCCCAGTAAAAGATAATATAAATTATATTACTTGATGTTTAAACCTAAAACGTAGGATGTAGTGTCTTATAGATTCACAAACTCCATCACGTGTGGTCAGTTTGATGGATATCCTTTCTTTGAATCCAGAAAATAAATCTTTGGAGTATCTAAGTTCACCGCAATTAGCATCAAATGTTTCCTAAAAACACAAAAAGTAATAAGTAATAAAATAAGTGAAAATATAATTGATATGCTTTAATCGTAGAGTTTTCCCCCTGCATGGTTGGTATTAGGAAGAGTCTGTCATCTGTAATCTTGCTTTCAAATGTTTTCAGTAAGCTGTTCACTATTTAATTCTTTTTTGATGGCTCTAATTTTGTTAGATGTGTTGATGTGGTATGAGGACTAACGAGTCCGAATTTTGGCTCATGGGAAAATTCCTTCAACTGTTTTTCATATATATGTCTGTCAACAATATAAAATGCATTTAGTCATAATTTTCACATTAGATCAGCTTTTAGAAAATCAATTCATGAAAACATACCTCATATATATATTTACAACTGTGATGCCTAGCTAACCATTTTCAATGATCTCATTTACATTTTCAGCAGTAATGAAATCTTGACTTTCCTCTCCATATATATTCTTTTCAAAAACCACTATATGACTACTACCACCTCTTAGCTTCATATCCACATGAGTCTTCAATGCTAGTAAATGTGGATAGAGAACATATGGTGTTATTGTGCTTTCAGTAGCTCCTTGGGATCGGTTGGTTAATCCTTTAGATGGTTTTGAGCTGATGTTTGTCACCCCCTTCCCTTTCTCCATCTATAATAACATTCATTGGTTCAGACCCTTTTTTCATTAATTGTTAAAGGTTTAGCTTGAAAAAAGAGGAAATAAATACCTCTTTGTCTGCATGTACTCTTACAAGTTGTGATGACCATGAAATGAATGTCCCAATATCCTTTTCGACTGTATGAATATCATCGTCATCAAGTGGAATAGGTAGCTCTGCATTTGGCTCATGAGCTACAGTAATCGTCACTTTCAGATGATCTTTCGGAAGTGGTCTATTATGCAGCTTGTCATCTCGGATGTTGAACACTGTAGCCCTCACTACAGGGTGATAAGTGGGTGTTGATAGATATAAATCATAATCATTATCACCCTGTAGAAGATCAGTATAGGAAAATTATCAATGTTTGTCTGATTCACATTTCATGGGAACAATTATTAGAATATTTATTACCACGGCTAAGACAACTCTTTGAGGGGAATGGCTCGCCTCAAAGCTGGCGGGGGATGGGGCGGGATCTTCATGTGATGGTTGTTCCTGAGTTGTGTCTTCTCCTTACTTCCCACCCATAAAAGTTTCTAGCAACTCTACCTACCATTGCAGTCATTCTTCAAGAGTTTCTAGTCTTTCACTCATTTGTTTCAATTTTTCATCTCTATCATCCATTTTTTCCCCTCAAAATATACTCAGGGTGTCACCCCAAACTCTGCACCTCTGACATGAATTTATTGTTCTAGCTGCTTCAAATCCATCAATAATAGGTCTGCATCCACTACAGGAGTAGCTTATTCCTATGACTATCAGATATAGGAAAATAACTAATTATTTTTCTGTAATAGAAATTTAAAACAAATCTTTTTATCGTCATGTCATACTTACACATATTTCCCACACTTTTTGTGTGTTCTCATCTACTAGCTTCCCTTCCTTATTTACACGTGCCTCCTTCCATATCACATGACGTGGGATGTAAGTGTCTTTGGTTTTAGACTCATCAATCTACATATAAATATAGAAAGATAATTATGATGTTATTTATTGACACCTAACAATATTACTATAAATTTAAAATATGTACCATTTTTTTTCTAGTGAAGCGTACCCCATCCTTGCTTTACGATAGGGGTATGTTGGTTTTGATTCACGTTACTTATTTTCAATATAGAGTTGCTATTTCATAAATAAAATATTGACAATCAAAGTGATAAATACATGTATCCTCAAACAACGTATTATCACCCATAATGTACCTGAAACTTCTCATACCCACGGTGACCAATAAATTCATCCCATGCTTCTTGGGATATTAGGTGAGCGTAGACAATGGGTGGGTGCGGGTTTATTTTACCTTTGGAATCTTTCAGGTGACATCTTGTTAAAATAGTGCGAAAACCTCGATGAATCCTTCCTGCAAACCTTAGTACATAATCCTTATGTGAATCGTCTAATATAAATGTACTCTGCAAGAGATTGAGAAGAGTAAGACATTGTTTCATTATTTTATTTTTTAGTAAATTAAAGAAATAATATCATAATGTTACCATAATTTCTTCCCCGATCACAACCTTCAGCTCGGACACAACATGGTGCCATGAATCTATGTCAATCGACACACGTTGCCGAGTGAAAAATCCAATGTAACTACTAAACATAGCCTTGTTGGGATTCACATGTTGGCCTCGTGCATTCCATCCGACATCAAATTTGATGCCTTTTCTTTTTGCCTTAAGAACTTTGGCTAACACCGTCAAACTATGACACACCTGTGTTTTCTGCGACATCGGTCCTTCATTCTCGAACATTTCATCGATATCAACATCATCTATATGTTCATATGAAATGGTAGAAACGGCATGTGATGATGGTTGTTGGACCTCAACGCTAGGAGCAACAACAGGTTTAGAAACTTATTGTTGCTCTGCACTGTGAGCAGCCGCAGCAGGAGCAGCAGCAGCCGCAGTAGCAGCAACTTGAGAGACTTGTTCAGCCTCAAGGTTAGGAGCACCAGAACGTGCAGAAGTCATTATCTGCAAAAGTGGTTGAACATTTAATTTAGATTACATAAATTCAGTAATGATAAGATAATAACATGAGATAACAAGATCTATATTACAAACAAAATATAACCTGTTTATTGAACTCTCTTTCTTTTTTTTCAAAGGCTGAAGGGATTTGAAACCTCTATTGATTATCCAAATCCCTTCATTGTGGTATCCTCTAACATAAAAAACATCATCTACATTGGGACCGCTACAAAATGATTGCGACATACCACTGAAAGGATCATCCTTAACTGAATTTTCATTAGACCCTTCAATAGTTTTGGATGATAACAGAATAATCAACCACTTTCGGTTTGTAGGATCTGGAACATAAAAAACTTGTACCGCTTGTAATGACATTATAAACTGTTCATCTTTGTACCCTTCTTTACTAAAATCAACTTTCACAAATCCCCATTCATCTATTTTAACACCACTGTTGTTATCAACCCATTTGCATTGAAAAATCAGCAATTGGAATGTTATATAATCCAACTCCCATATTTGTTTCATAATGCCAAAGTATGACATATTTGCATAAATTGGATTTCTATCCTTACTACCAGAAACATGCATCACTTCATCCACTAGTGTAACTACACTATTTTTCATGGTACTATCTTCATAATGTTCATCTGTATAGAATGTATAACCATTAATTACATAACCATTGTAAGATAATACATACACACTTGGTCCGGCGGCTAGCCATCGAAGTCATTCTGAAATTGAATTCAGATTTTCATCCAACTCCTTAAAAATATGGTCCTGAAACCATCCTATAAATTAGTGATTATGTGTATTTGATAACCATTTTTCAGCCCTTGATGGATTCAACTGCCTAAGAATTTCTTTGTAAGTTTCAATATATGGAGCAACCTCCCAACTATTATGTAAAACATAAAGGTGGGCCTGCTCCCAATCTGTAATATTGATTGTCACAACATCTCTTCCAGAAATTCCCTCACCCTCAATGCATCCAGTGTGATGAGATTTCGGGAGACCAATGCTTTCCACATCCACTACCACAAAACCGGGCAATGCCAGCACCAGCCTTTATCAGCGCTAAAGAAAAAGTGCTGATAAAGGGTACCTTTATCAGCGCTAAAAAATAACTGATAAAAGTATCCCTTTATCAACGCTTTTTTTTAGTGCTGATAAAGGTACCCCCTTTAACAACACTTTTTTTAGCATTGTTAAAGGGTACCCCTTTATCAGTGCTTTTTTAGTAGCACTGATAAAGGGGGGGTCTTTATCAGATCTTTTTTTAAAAGTGCCGATAAAGGGTCTACTTTCAAAAAAAATTCATTAAAAAATATTAATATTTAAATATATAGATATAGTTATATTGATATAAATATAATATATATTTTTTAAATATAATTTTAAATATATTTTAGATAAGTGTAAGTATACATTTACACTTAATATATAAGATATTTAGTGTAAATGGCTTATAAAATAATTAAAAAAATATTTTTAATTAATAAATTACTAATTATTATGGAGTAATAGTCATTTAATAACAATTTGAAGACTAAAAAATTAAAAAAAATTAAAAAAGATCCAAAATATGTTGAAAACACAACTCGAACTTCAAACGGCCATAACTTTTGATCCGGGTGTCCATTTGAGCTCTACAGCATATCAAATCGAAGCT
Organism: Viscum album; assembly: GCA_963277665.1. Lineage (NCBI taxonomy): Eukaryota > Viridiplantae > Streptophyta > Magnoliopsida > Santalales > Viscaceae > Viscum > Viscum album. Next base: position 1,491,425,456 of record OY728145.1, read on the forward strand.
TGCGATGAGATATATGCGCTAGTTATATAGAAAAAGCCTTTATGACATTTTTCTAGGCCAAAAAAGGCCCAGAAGGCCTCCAAAACTGAGTTTTTAGTTTGGATACCCCGATTTTTTAACATTTTGTGGATTTTCAGCCTCGTTTAAGGGGGTATTATTGGCTTTTTTTTTATGGGGATTGAATTTATTCCAAGGTATTACATTCATATTGATATTATGTCTTTGAAATTTTATCGTTTTTTAAATTCACTACTATTTATAATCAAATATATAACAATATATACATATTTTTTATATATTCACACATAAAAATTAATTTTTTAAATAAATAATTAAACATATTTACATATAAAATATATTAGCTTTATCTAAATAATAACTAATATCCATTTTATTTAAAATACCAATATATCAATATTTATATACCTATGTATTAATCTAACTATATATGTACCTATATAATGTGTGTGTGTCTATTTGTGTGTGTCTATATATTAACAAACTGATATTATATATATATATATATATATATATATATATTCTAACATATGTATATGCATTAATGTTTATATATATATATATAAATATGTATAATTATACTTATAGAAACACACACATATATATATCTCTGTGTGTGTGTGTGTGTGCGTGCGCGTGTTGTATACATGTATTTATTTACACACACACAAAACAAAACATATTTTATAATTGTATTGAAAACTAATCTTATAAATATATATTAATATACAAATAAATATATGGATAAAAAATATAACTAAATATATATAAATAAATAAATATAACTTAATATTAATATACGAATAAATATATAAATATATACATATATAAATATAACTAACTAACTATATATATATATTAATATACAAATAAATATATAAATATATAAATATAACTATATATGTATATATATATATTAATACAACTATATAAATTTATATTAATACATGAATAAATATAACTATATATATATATATATATATATGTAAATAGATATATCACTAGTTGGAGAACAAATCAAATTAGAGGAGTGGTAAAGGCTTAGCGCGCATGGGGGGAGGTCTTGAGTTCAAAACCTGGTAGAGGCAGGCAGGGGCACGCGCATGGGTGAATTTGGGGGGGGGGGATATAGCGCTGTTAAAGGGGTCTACAAAGCGCTGATAAAACGTGGGGCGTTGTGGCTGGGGCTTGCAGGGGAGTGGGTGGGGCGGGGGTGCTGATAAATGGGGGGGGGCAAGCACTGTTAAAAGCCCCCCCTATTTACATATTTTTTTTTTTGAATATTTTAAATTTTATCAGTGCTAAAAAAAGCGCTGATAAAAGGGGTCTTTATCAGCGTTTTTTGGAGCACTGATAAAGGGGACCCCCACTTTATCTTCGTTGGCATTAACAGCGCTTTTTTAGCGCTGTTAAAGGCCTTTTTTAGCGCTGATAAAATCCATAGTTGTATTAGTGATCAGATAGGTATTCGGTACAAAATTCAATGGCTTCCTCAACAATATATCACTTCACTATACAACCCTCTGGCCAACTTCGATTTTTGACATACCCTTTCAAAATCTTCATATACCGTTCAATGGGGTATATCCATCTATAGTGCACATGAGCACAAAGTCGAATCTCTCTCACTAAGTGAATCATCAAATGAACCATCATATCAAAGAATTTTGGTGGGAAGAACATTTCTAATTCACATAATATGATGAAAATTTCTTTTTCTATAGCTGGAAATTTTTCCGAGTCTAAAACTTTGCTACATATAGCTTTGAAAAAGAAACAAAGTTTGGTTAACTTATGATGAACATTCTTGAGAAAAATGCAATGTAAAGCTATAGGAATTAGATATTGCATCAAAACATAGCAGTCATGTGATTTCAAACCTTTTAACTTCAAATAATTCATTGACACAATGTTCTTGATATTTGATGAATACTACTCTGGAACCTTTACATCATTGAATAAGTTGCAAAACTGATATCTCTCCTCCCTAGAAAGAGTATAAGAAGCTGGAGGAAGAAACATTCGATTTTCACCCTTCACGAGAGCCAATTCTCCTCATATTGCAATGTAAACCATGTCCAACCTTGTCTTAATTCCATCATTTGTTTTGCCAGGGAAATTTAGAAATATTTTGATAACACTGTCACATACATTTTTTTTCCACATGCATCACATCAAGAAAATGTCTGATGTACAAACAATTCTAGTATGGTAATTCAAAAAAAACTGATATCTTTTTCCAACTGATTTTCGTAAGGTTTTTCAAAAATGGTTTACCAAAAATAGTGTTCACATATTTTACTTTCTCAAACAACTGATCACCTGTTAGTGGAGATGATGCTGCACATTGTTTTTAACTTCCATTGAATGATGTCGTCCAAGATCGGTACTTATGACGATGAGGTAGAAATCTACGATGTCCTAGAAACACAGATTTCGATGAATGTTTCAACCTAATTGATTCTGTATCTTCTTCGCACACTGGACACCCTTGAGTTCCTTTAATACTATATCATAAAAAATTTCCACAAGCAGGGAAATCATTTATTGTCCCATACAACATTGCTCTCAACGTGAAGTATTCACTTTTATAAGCATCATACAACATAACACTTGAATCCCACAATAACTTCAAATACTCGATTAAAGGATCCAGATAAACATCAATATCATTACCTAGTTTTTTTGGTCCTGATATAAGCATAAATAACATGATGAATTTCCGCTTCATGCATAACCAGGGTGGAAAGTTATAATTTACCAACATAACAGGCCATGTACTATGAGTGCCGGTTTGAAAACCAAAAGGATTCATTCCATTTGTAGATAACGCAAGATGAAGGTTTCTTGGATCTTTTCCAAATTTAGGATACTCATGATCAATTTTCTTCCATTGAGGAGAGTCGGCTGGATGACATAATTTTCCATCTTTATTTCTTTTATCTACATGTCACGACAATTGTATTACAGTTTCTTCACTTCCATATAGATGCCTAAACCTTGGAATGATTGGAAAGTACCATACAACTTTCTTAGGATTGGATTCATATTTCTTGTATCGAGAAGCACCACACTTTGGGAATTTAGTAAGTGATTTTTTCTCCTTGAGAAACAATATACAGTCTTTTTGGCAGGCATGTATTCTTTCAGAAATCATACCCATCGAGCGTAACATTCGTTTAGCTTCATATGTCCTGCTTGGGAGCTCATTATCTTCCAGGAGCATGTCATTCAAGAGAGCAAGTAGTTCCGTAAAACTGACATCACTCCATCTATTGATTGCTTTCAATTTATACAACTTCATTACAGCTGACAATGCTGTATATTTTGTGCAACCATCAAACAATGGTGTCTTTACACAACTCTTTAACTTCTCAAACACTTTTGGGAAATCACAGAGTTCATCTTCAATTGTCTTTGTCATTTACTCAATATGATCTTCATCATCATTAACATCTATAATCACACCCTCCATATGGTCTTCGTCATTATCCATATTTGTATTCATATCTGATGATCCATAAAATGCAGTTTTATCCCAGCCAATAACTACATTCACTTTTTCTCCGTGTTTATTCCAAAATTTATAACTCCGATCTATTCCGTGACATATCAAATGTTCTTCCAACTCCTCTGGAGTAAGTAGTATAGAATAACAACAATGTAAACATAGAAAAAGGATTTGAGAAGGATCCTTTGCGTGATACTTTGCAAACTTGATGAAATCTTTCACTATGTTCTCATACTCTATTGTCAAACGATTAGCATCCATCCAATCTTTATTTATCTCCATCCTATTTGTATATCAAATATTAGTATTTATGGTTCAAGTACACAAAAAAAGACTTCCAAATCAGTAGAAGAGAACCACTTCCTTATAAAAATAGAGATTAATAGAGCCTAACCATTTCCAATAAAGATTTAGAAATCAACAGAACCGGGATAGACCCCCATAAAAATCAACATAGTTTCCAAACACAAAGGTGTTCACGGGGATAATCACTTGTGTCATAGATGGTAAAACTCACACGACATCATCCTTTATGGCTCATCATCCTCTATCGGGTCAACCCTTATATGGTCAACTAGTCCATCCTTTTATACCTCACCAACATAAAATACATATGGATGAAAACCAGTAGCCAACTCTATAAGTAAAGAAAGGATTCTCATAATCTCTACAATATGGAATTCATTAAATATAATTACTTTAGATTCATTATAGTTTTCTCAAATCACCCCAGTCCAAACACAAGAATAATCAAGAATGATACATCTACCACTCCTAGGTCTCTTCCCAACATTCAATATAATCATGCCTAATATTTTTTTTAAGCTCAAGTTACTTACTTTAAATCACAGGGGGGATAATCACTTGTGTCATAGATGGTCTCCCATGTTATTACATATGAAAATTTTAACAAATATTATTGACCTATCATCCCATTCAATCCTCATGAGTGTCTAATTCCAAACTCCATATTAAGTGTAATATCAAAAGAATATATATTAATAAATTACCCCACATCCACTTCCCCACTAATCTGGTCATTCTCACACTCTAATGGAATATTTATTATGATTCAACCCTTCTATATAATCTCATAACCATATATCCACACACACACATATCACAAACATATAAAAAACCATATCCACATCACAACCACACATCACATCCTCATCACAATATGATATCGTGAACATGAATAACATAAACATCATACTCTCCTCCTATAATTCACAACCCCCACTATGTATCCACACCAAATACACATAATCATGTCAAAAAGAATATATATACACCAAAACCTAAAATCGTTATAGGTTGTATATATACACCCACTGTGAGCCATTACAACTCATACTAAGTGTGAAGGGGGAGAAGTGAAGAGGGAGTGGTTCTATATGTGTTCCCTGTATAACCTAGATATTGAGAAAAACACTCAGAACCAAAGTACCCATATGGATTTCAATTAGGTTACTCGACTCAAGTGGTGGTGTGTAAGAAATAATAAGAAAATATAATAAGTATATAGTCACACATAAATATTTCCTAAGGGTTTACACCAAACTAACACTGTAAACACCCTCGTCAACCATTTCCTTATTACCACCACCCTCTTATAACCACTTCTATTATAATGCCACAAATAATCCACAAAAAATCACATAATCATCCATATCAACATTACCAACTTCTCATTTCATTTAACATTATAATTTCTTGGATTTTTATTACCATATTCATTTCAATTATTAACCATTTTAATGTAAAACCAATCATTAAATCACTACCCACTATAATCCATTCATTAATCATTAATAACATTTATTCTATCTTTAACCATTTATTAAAAATTATTATTCCAATCATTATCATTAATCATTTAACAAACAATCATTTATCATTTCCAACCCATCACCCATTACTATTTTCATTTATTCCAACCATATTCCATGCCAAAAGGAAACTATAACACCACCTAATAACAACTAAATTTTCATGACATAATATACAACTAAACACATTCTAAAATCCATAAAACCACTTATTTTCTTCCCAAATAGCCATATCATTGCTATCACAACCACACAATAATCCATCCATCACTACTGTATTAATTACCACACCACATTCTCCCAACCACATCAATCAACCATCACCCTTATAATCATAGTGATAAATACCCCATACATAGTAGCATGAGAGGGAAAACATATAAGAAATTCACACTAAAAGTCCTATGTATGACCATTAAACATTAAAACCATAATAAAAAAACAAAAAAACTGAATCAGCATTGTTGTCACATCCTTACTAAGAAGAAAGTTCAAGAAGAGAATCAAGAACAAGAGAAAATAAATTCACCTTAGAGGAGGAGAAGTAGGGAACCTTATAAGATACGTCGAGAGGGGAAGACACAACAGACAGAGGTGGAGGTGCATGGGAGGAGCCACCAACCATTGAGAAATGGAGGAGTAGGGTTCGCGGGGAGTAGGGTCGAGCGGAGAGGTGGAGAAGTAGGGTTTTCGGGGAGGAGTATCCGCCGAAGGGGTTAGAGGGGGAGGATTAGGAGAAGGGATAGCAGCGGAGGTCCGCTGACACGAAGATTGGGGATGGCGGAGGTCTGACAATGCAAAGATTGGGGGGCAACAGAGGGGAGTCCTAGGGTTACAGTACCACGAGAGCTTTAGGGTGTGATAAACCAAGGACACTGTGTGACCTATTTTATAAAATATGGGACTACAGTTTTATCAGTGCTAAAAAAGCGCTGATAAATCCTTCCTATATCAGTGATAACATTTTAGCACTGATACATGCCTTCTTTATCAGCGCTTTTTTAGCGCTGATAAAGTTTACCCTGTATCAGTACTAAAATTTTAGCACTGATACAAGGAAACTTTATTAGTGCTTTTCTAGCGCTGATAAAGGGCTTCTTTATCAGCACTAGAAAAGTGCTGATAAATAATACCGGTATCAACGCTAATTTTTTTGCACTAATAAATATTCCCTGTATCAGTGCTAAAATTTTAGCGCTGATACATGGATTCTTTATCAGCAGTATTTTCTTAGCACTAATATAAGGTGGCGCTTCCCTTGCTCGTTTTTGTAGTAGTAAACCCTGATTGAGAACATGATGCAAAATAATCAATAATTTTGTTCAAGGTCTAGTGTACCCATTAGAGGTGTCCAAAAGGTTAAAAGTACTGACTTTGAGAAGAAGGTGGATATAAAGTTCAAAGAGGTAAGTACCCTTGTTCGACAACTTGCTCTTTCCCAAGGGAAAGCCCAATCTCCTCCCATCTATTGTGGAATCTGCTCTTCTAACACCCATTATTCTGACCAATGCCCCCAATTAAGAGAAACTTCTGAGAGTTGTAAGGAAATATTTTTAGTATGCCCCTATAACCAACCCTTTATACAAGAGACATACTATCCATCTAACTCTGGGTGGAAATAAAAACAAAATTATAGGCAAGGGGGGTATTCAAACCAAACTCATCAACCATAGAACCATAAGGGTAGAGTAGTCATCTACCACGACCACCCAGAAATCCTCAACCACCCCAAAGGACTTTCCAACTGGCCCTTACCAAACCCGAGCCTAGCCTAGAAGATATGATGAAACAAATGGATGCCAACAATTTCTAATTCCAAAAAACCACCCAAACTTCCATACAAGACCTAAAAACCCAATTAGGAAAACTAGCTAACTCGGTGGGGGAAATTCAAAGTCATGGGTTGGGTAAACTACCCTATCAACTAGTAGTTAACCCTAGGGATAAAGGAAATGTTATTTCCATCACCCATAGAAGTGGGAAACAACTTAAAACCCAAATGAACCCTCTATTAGATTCATCCACTCCTGAGGAAACCACCATACCAACTATTGAAAATGGTCCAAGAGAAGAAAATCTTTATCCTGAGAGAATCCCTTACAAAGGAAAGAGTGTGTATATTGATGAGTCACCTAGAACAACCATTCATATTCCATTTCCCTAAAGGGACACCCAACCTAGAAAAAAAAAGAAACTGAACTTGGTAAGGAAATATTGGAAACTTTCAAAAAAGTATAGGTTCACATCCCCTTGATTAATGTTGTGAAGAAAATTCCACAATACACCAAGTTTTTAAAAGTGATGAGTACACATCAAAGGATACTTTGTGGTGATGAGAAGTTATGTTTGGGGAGGAATTTCTCAACATTGATAGAACCGTCCCTGCCTACCAAATTCAATAATCCTGTGACATTATCAATTCCATGCACCATAGGGGAGTATTCTTTTTCTAGTTATATGATTGATTTGGGAGCTTCTATTAATGTGATGCCTTACTCTATTTACTCTTTTTTGCAGGCCAGTGAACTAAATCCCACTGGAATAGTCATTCATCTAGAAAATCAGAGTATAAAACACCCTTATGGTGTGTTAGAGGATGTTCTTGTGAGGGTTCAAAATTTAATTTTTCCTACTGCTTTTTATGTGCTTAAAATGGAAGATGATAGGATGAATGGACATGCCCCAATTATATTGGGAAAACCTTTATTGAAAACCACCAAAACCATAATTAATATCCATAATGGAACATTATCTATGGATTTTGGTGGTGACATAGTCCATTTCAACATCCTTGATGCCATGAAGCACCACTCAAAAGAACATTCCTCTCTCTTTGTTAATTCAATTGATGTACTCCCTTACCCTGAAAACACTTCTTATAATTCCCCTGACCCCCTTTCTTAGTTTTCATCCTTGATTGAGATTATGGGCAATGAATCATTCATTGATTGTTGTATAAGTCTAGAAAAGTGTCATGCATGTTTATCAATTGATAATTTATTGAACACTGAGGATCCAATAACCATCGATGATAATGATAAGCTTGTAAAAGCTCATCCCTCTATTGAGGATGATACCATTGAGTAGTTAGATGAGATCAGTGACCTATCACTTTCACACACACTCCCATTTATCCAAAATCCACCTGAATTGGAACTGAAACAACTGCCTCAAGATTTAAAATATTCACATCTTGAGAATGGAAACAAGTTTCTTGTCATTATTGCTAGTTCACTCCCTCCTGAGCATGAATTGAAACTACTTGAACTTTTGAGGGAGTATAAACAAGCATTGGGATAGACACTTGAGTAAATTCCTGGTATTATTCCATTAGTTTGTACACATCATATTTTGTTAAATGATGAGGCCAAACCAGTGAGGCAGGCACAACGTCGACTGAACCCAAACCTCTTAGATGTAGTTAAAAATGAAGTAACAAAATTATTGGATATTGGAATCATTTACCCCATATCTGATATCCAATGGGTCAGTCCCATTCAAGTAGTTCCTAAAAAAATTGGCCTTACAGTAATCAAAAATGAAAACAATGAATTGGTTCTAACTCGTGTGTAGAATAGTTGGCGTGTCTGCATAGACTATCGTCGACTAAACCAACACACTAGGAAGGAACATTTACCTTTTCCATTCATTAACCAAATGCTAGATAGGATAGTGGGTAAGTCCCACTACTGTTTCCTTGATGGTCATTCTAGATACTTTCAGATCCATATTTCCCCAAGAACCAAGAAAAGACAACCTTCACTTGCCCCTTTGGCACATTTGCATATTGGAGGATACCATTTGGTCTGTGCAATGCTCCAGGTACTTTCCAGCAATGAATGGTTAGTATTTTTTTCGTATTACCTGGAGAATTTCATGGAAGTTTTCATGGATGATTTCACTATGTATGGATCCTCTTTTGATGAATATTTGAGTAGTCTTGCTTCATTCCTACATCACTGTATTGAAAATAATATCGTATTAAATTATGAGAAATGCAATTTCATGGTGTGATAAGGTATAGTTTTGGGAAATGTAATTTTTGGGGATGGTATTCAAGTAAATAAATCAAAAGTGGATGTCATTTCTTCCCTATAATTCCCCAAAAATGTATGGGATGTGTGGTCTTTACTAGGTCATGTTGGATTTTACCGTAGTTTAATTCATGAATTTAGTAATATTGCACTCCTCATCTCCCGGTTACTCTAAAAAGAAAATGAATTTGTTTTTGATAATGAATGTGAGGAATCTTTTAATAAGTTAAAATGGAGTCTTGCATCACCCCCGGTAATCCAACCACCTCGGTGGGATTTACCATTTGAGCACATGTGTGACGCCTCTGACTATGCTGTCGGGGAAGTCTTGTCATAAAGGGTCAATCGAGCTCCACATGTCATTGAATATGCCTCAAATACTTTGGACCTACCCAAGAAAACTACACCACAAATGAAAAATAATTCCTTGACATTGTGTTTTACTTGTACAAATTCAGGTCATACCTTTTGGAGTCCAAAGTCATTGTGTTCTCAGACTATGCATCCCTCTAGTATCTCCTTAAGAAACTGAAAGCCAAACCATGTCTTATTCGCTGGATGATCCTCCTTCAAGAATTCAATCTATAAATTGGAGATAAAAAGGAGCAAAGAATGTGGTGGCTGACCATATTAGTAGGATTCCCCCATCCTCGGACATTGATTCATCCCCATGTATTCCTATAAATGATATGTTTCCTAATGAGCAATTGTACCGAGTGCAATATGTTATTCCTTGGTATGCTAAAATTGTAAATTATTTGGTACCATCTTGTATTCCTACTAATTTCAAAAAAACCAAGTCAGTCGTCTAAAAAACGAGTCTCGTTGGTACATTTGGGATAACCCCTACCTTTGGCACACATGTAGTGATCAATTCCTTAGGCGTTGTGTTCCCAATAGCGAGTTTCAGTCTTTCCTTAGATTCTACCACACTCTTGCTTGTGGGGGACACTTTGGTACCCAATAGACTACTCACAAAGTCCTTGATTCTAGTCTCTTTTGGCCAACACTTTTTCAGGATGCCCATGATTTTTGTAAATATTGTCCTCGTTGTCAAAGAATGGGTAATGTCTTTAAAAGAAATGAAATGACACAACAACCATTGCTATTTCATGACATTTTTGATGTTTTGGGTATTGAATTTATGGGTCCATTTCCCAATTCCTTTTGTAACTTGTACATTCTTTTGGTAGTTGATTATGTGTAAAAATGGGTAGAGGCACGAACTACAAGGACTGATGATTCTAAGGCAATTGTGGAATTTTTGAGAACCCAAATTTTATGTAGGTTTGGCTTACCTGGGTTCATCATCAGTGACCAGGGTTCTCATTTCTGCAACTAAAAAATGCAATCTCTTTTGCATCAGTATGGGGTCAGGCATCAAGTGTCTATTGCTTATCACCCATAGACTAATGGTCAAGCCGAGGTGTCAAATAGATAAGTAAAACAGATTATTGAAAAAATGGTTCAACCCAATAGAAAATATTGGATTCTTAGACTCAATGATTCATTATGGACTTACCGTACTGATTTCAAACCATTGGTAAAGGTTGGTTTAGTGAAGGATTTCCCAACAGTTTGAAGAAACCGTTGGGAAATCCACAACATTTGCACCCTTTACCAATAGTTTGTACAAACCATTGGTAAAGGCCATGATTTTCCCAACAATTTTTAAAAACCGTTGGGAAAGGTCTCCCCAAATACACCAAACCCGCCCCCAATTACACAGAATCACAGAACTCATTTCCCCCGATTTCCAGAAGTCCCCGCACGTAGGTGAACCCTAACCCAAGGTCTTCCATCCGATTGGTTGCAACTCCCCCATCCAGGTTAGACTCATTAAAACTCTTCCAAAATATAGACATAGAATCCCTCTTCCCCCAATTTCTCTATTTATTTCAATATCTAGAAAGATCATGTCATTATTCCCTATTTCTAGGGATTTTGGAAGATTTTATGATTAGAACTATTTGATATTGAATCAATGACTAATACTTGATTGGTAGATGTCTGTGAGTATATAGAATATGGTTTATAAACTATCCCTTAAAAGTATCACAATTTTGTGTTCTTTATGATGTGTATAGTATCATTGACATACTTTATTATTAATCTCAAATTTAAAAATAAATGTTTCTATCTATAATTTATGAAATTAAACCTCTTTATGATCCATGAACAACCTATTAGTGTAGAAGCCTAAAATTTATCCACCCATGGGGTGTGCTTGACTTGGAATGTTTTCCCCCAAATACCCAGTGCCCCATCTCCCAGCAGGTCCGATTGCAGACCTAATCCAGACCTCCTCACGACGTATTCTCGGCCGCGAAATACCTTCCAGTCGAAGATCCTTCTTCAATCAAACAAATTTTTATTTCTACACTTCAAATTAGTAAGTGTTATCTTAGTTTTAGTGTTCTTCCTCTTTTTATTTTATGTTTGATGTTTTGATTTCAGTTAAATTAGAGTTATTGCTATTGGAGTATCGGACCCTTTATTTGTTTTATGTTTTTTTGTTCTACACTTCATACATCATAAATGGTCTGTTTAGTGGGGTTTGTTTAGTGCAAGGGGTAAAGGGTTTGTTTTATGTTTTTTGTTTAGTGGGGGGGGGGGTGGGCTGTCCAGGTGGGGGGGGGGGATAACCAAGGGGGTGTTGGGTGGGCTGTACTAGACACCTCATACCACATGGATAGCCCCCCACTTCTGGAAAGCCCCTCCCACCCCTTGGACCCCCCTGACCCCCTGAACAGCCCCGCCACCCCCATGGACAACCCGCCCACCCCCTTGGACACCGTGTACCCCCTGGACAACCCCCACCCCCATGGACAACCCGACCACCCCCCTGGACACCCCGTACCCCCTAGACAGCCCTGCCACCCCCTAGACATCCCTTCCACCCCCGTGGATAGCCTTCCCACCCACCCCGTACCCCCCTGGATAGCCCCGCCCACCACCTGGACACCCCCTCCCCCCGTGGACTACCCCCACCCCTGTGGACAGCCCACCCACCCCCTGGACAGCCCACCCACCCCCTGTACACCTCGTACCCCCTGGACAACCCCCACCCCTGGAAGCCCCCCACCCCCTGGACACCCCCGACCCCCTTAGACAGCCTCTCCACCCCCGTGGACAGCCCTCCCACCCCCTAGACAACCCGTACCCCTCGGGACAACCCCCACCCTTGTTGACAGCCCCCCCCCCCCCCCGGACACCCGCCCACCACCCCCCCGGACACCCGCCCACCACCCCCCGGACACCCCATTCCCCTGGACACCCCCACCCCCGGACCCCCCCACCCCCTTGACACCCTCGACCCCACTGGACAGCCCCGCCACCCCCCGTGGACAGCCCGACCACCCCCCGTGGACAGCCCGCCCACCCCCCCTGGACAGCCCGCCCACCCCCTGGACACCTCATACCCCCCTGGACAACCCCACCACCCCCATGGCAGCCAGTCCACCCCCTGGACACCCCGCACCCCCCGGACAGCCCCACCCACCCCCTGAACACCCCGCTCACCCCCTTGGATAGCCCGCCCACCCCCCTGGACTCCCCCTACCCCCTGGACAGCCCGACCACCCCTGTGGATAGCCCGCCCACCTGGACACCCCGACCCCCCTAGACACCTCCAACCCCCTTGGATGACCCTGCCACCCCCTGGACACCCCGCACCCCCCCTGGACACTCCCTCACCTTGGGGAAATGTATGTGATCACTCAAATTATCTACTAAAATATAAAATTTCTTCAATCTAAAATTTAGTCAACTCCTAAATAATTCTCCTCCACAAGTGTACATGATCTTGTACACTCATGTATAGTTCTTTAAAGATATTTTGTTATAAATATAGTATTTTTTTGTCTTTTATATTATGATTCTCATATAGAGTAGTGTGTCAGTTATGGTTTCATATAAAGTGAACAATTATTGTTTACTTAAATATATTTTCGATGAAAATTCAATCTTATTGAATTGCTTTTGACGAAATGACTTATAAAAATTATTTTTTTACAGAATGGATAGAAGTTGGATATATGAAACCCATCGGATCTCAAGTTATTTTCAAAACAATTTGGAGAGCTTTTTAGATTTTTCATTTCACAATGATTCAGATAGTGGTCGCATACACTGACCATGTTCCATTTATGTTGGCAGACCTTGGTTGAACCGTGAAGAAGTCAGATACCACATAACAAAATATGGTCTTCAAGAAAACTACTACGTGTGGTATCACAATGGGGAGAAAATGAAATCTCAAATTGCTGATGATCCAAATGAGAGGACTGGAGTGGAGAATTTGTTATATGATCGGTTTCCGTTTATTCATAATCATGAAAAAGAAAGGATTCCAACCCAAGAAGACTTCGATATGAGCACACATGATGTGTCTAATGAAAATGATGATGTTTTCAGGGTGAAAATATTGAATGATGCTGCCATGTCTCTAGTATATCGACAATGTGATAAAATGAAAAAGCTAGAATTTTTAATCTGATTGTTTCATGGGAAAACTATGTATGATATTTCTAATACAACAATCGATTACATTCTTACCTTCTTGAAGGATTTAATTCTACATGATATAGATATTCCATCAAACCACTATATGGCGTGGAAGTTAGTTGATGAACTTGGATTTTCAAGAAATAAAATTCATGCTTGCTCGAAAGATTTTAGTTTATTCTGGGAGGAAACCGCTGAATGAAATGATTGTATAAAATGTGGCACATCCCACTGGAAGTCAAAATCTGATGTAACACCATCCCGAGTGCCACAAAAAGTAATGTGGCACTTTCCATTAATACCTAGACTCCAGAATCTTTTTATGTCTGATGAAATATCAATAAAAACGAGATGGAATGATACTGAGAGAAATAAGACTAATGATGAATTGGTTCACCCTACATATGAATTTTCATGGTAGATATTTGATGCTCGATATCTTGATTTTTCATCTGACATGCATAATGTGAGTCTGGGTCTTTCATGCGACGGTTTTAATTCGTTTGGGCAGATGCTTACTTTACACAGCACATAGCCAGTTTTTATACACATTTATAATCTTCCCCCATGGTTGTGTATGAAAAAACCTTTCACTTTCATAAGTATAATCATATCTAGACCTTCTGATCCCAGTATTGATATTGATGTATACATGCAAACTTTAATAAAAGAGTCGAAACTTCTTTGGGATGTGTGTGTGCGCACATACGATGCATATTCGAAAGACATATTTCAGATGCGTGCTGCGCTTATGTGGACGATCAATGATTTTACGGCTTATGCAATGATGTCTAGATGGAGCACGGAGGGAAAACTGTCATGTCCTGTTTATATGAAGAATACACGATCCAGAAGACTGAAACATTGTTGTAGTTTTAGTTTTATGGGACATCGTCGATTCTTGCCAATGGACCATCCATATAGAAATAATCGTCGAAGATTTGATAATACCATAGAGACTGATGATCCACCTCAGCCTATGTCTGGAACTGATGTGGTTAATGAATTGAAAGATTTTAGTTTTTTATTTGGTAAGGTTTAAATGAAATCTGCAAAGAGAAAGAATGTTTCCACTGAAACCTGTTATAATTAGAGGAAGAGGAGTATCTTTTTTGATTTGACTTATTGGTCAACCAATTTGTTACATCATTGCTTAGACGTAATGAACATTGAAAATAATATATGTGAAATATTGCTTTCGATACTTCTAAATGTTAAGGTAAAGAAAAAAAGATGATTTATGGTCTCAGCGTGACTTGGTGGATTGGGGCATTAGACCAGAATTACATCCTGTGCGTATCAGTAAAAATAAATGGCAACTTCTATGTGCTTCTTATGTGATGACACCTACGAAAAAAACAATTTCTGAAAGTATTAGAGACTATTAGAGTTCCTGATGGCTATTCAAGAAACATATCTAAACAGGTCAACAGAAGAGATTTGAAGCTAAAATCATTAAAGACTCATGATTATCATGTTCTTCTGCATGAGTTGATTCCAATATCAATCCATCATTTTTTGTCCAATAATTTAAGGGTGAATGTTATTATGTTTTTTCCATTTGTTTAGAGATTTTTGGGCTAAGAATTTGTCCAAGTATTTCTTGCAAAAAATGTTGACAGATGCCCCATTAATTTTGTGTGAGTTGGAGAAAATATTTCCTCCATCATTTTTCACATGCATGCTGCATCTGGCTGTCTATATTTCCACTGAAATACTTCTCTGAGGACCTATTTATTTTTGTTGGATGTATCCAACTGAAAGAAATATGTACACATTAAAGTCTTATGTCCGAAACAAGAATCATCCTGAAGGTTCTATCGTGAACGGTTACTTGGCTCAAGAATGTATGGATTCCTGCTCAATGTATTTTTCTGATCTTACTACAAGAATGAACAAACCAATGAGAAATGAAGAAGAATGGTATGAGAAAATTGAACCCAGTTTTCCATCACTTCCTCAAATATGAGGAAATCCTGGATCATATACATTGAATACATTAAGCCTTGAAGAGCGGGAGATGGCACATTGCACAATTTTGGTCAACTGTGATTTGTTCGATGACTACATTAGGTAACTAAATTGAATATGTATATATTAAATATATATCTATTAATATATTTATATTTTTTATCTATAGGTAATATAAAACAATGATAAATAGAAAGCATCGTTCGTTATCTTTGAGAAGAAGGGAGTCTTGGCATAGCAAAGAGTTTTCTACTTGGTTAAGATTGAAGGTAATTATATTACCGTTTAAAATAATTAAATAAATATTTAATTAAGTTTAATATTCATTTATATTGTAGGTATTGAGTTTTCCTGCTGACTCTGTCTCTGATAAAATAAGAGCTTTGGATTTTGGTCCTAATATCGTGGTTTGTGATTGTAAATCAATTGTTATCAATGGGTATAAATTTATTGTCACTGAACGAGCAAAGAACACGAGAACACAACATGATGGTGTTATGGTTACTGCCACAACAGATTGTTATGCCAGTGCATCAGATAGTAGACCACGATTCGAAAATGTGAGTTATTATGGAGTCATTGAAGAAATAGTAATATTGGATTATTACTCTCATGGACGAGTCATGATGATAAAATTCCATTGGTTTGATTCGATGACGAGATAGGTCACATTTATTGATGATTGTGGATTTCGAGTAATTAATATGACTCACACTCTTGCTACCGAAGAACCATATGTATTGGAATCAATGGATAAACAAGTTTTTTTATGTCAAAGACCAACTTTGACCTGAATTTGGTTTCATAGTTGAAGTAATTCCGAGACATATTTTTGATGATGGTGATGATGTAATTGACACTGTCCCTACTGCCATTGGAAGCAATCCATTTATTTCTTTTGTTGACTCTAATAGCTCAATTGTTAGAGTTGATTGTGAACCTGAAGTTGTGGTGGAAAATATATAGAATCAACCATCCATGTTCTCAATTCTTTTGGTTTACCTCGAGTTGGGTTGTTAAGGTTGGTACTATTCAAATTTATTTAATATTTATTACAAATATGTTGTATCCGATTTGATCGTTATGTGCATTTTTAATGTTTATTGGTTGGAATTTTTATTTGAATTGCATTTTATAATTTGGAATTGAACTGTATTTAAACCTACGAAACCAACATTTCTAACTTAGTGAACATTTCAATGCTTCAACTGTGATTTTTATAAAATTTTTATGACTCTAAGACCTCTCTTTAACATTTTACCAGGTAATGAACATGATGGTTTGTATTTTTCTGCAAAACATGTATTAAAACCTGAATCATCTACCTGAGCTAAAGAAATTAAAATTTTCCTTAATTTTGACAACTGTTTCACCACTTGTGAATCTGGTAGAATCAATGTTCCATGATTTTAATAGACTAATGAAACTTAGTAAATAATCATCCTACTAAAAATTAAAATTTTCCCTCTCATTTATTTTGTTTTTTGGGTTACACATTAGTTATCCTTTTCTATTTACTTCCATATTTGTTTTCAAATGAAAGAAAATGAAACCAATTAAAGATAGGAAATGAAAACAGATTATGGACAATATTCGTTGCATGGCTAAGCTGGTAAATCCACCACTAGTTCCTATAGTGAGTAATTTATTTCAAATATATTTATTTAAATAATATATAATTTCATGTGATTAATTTTTTTTATTTTTTTTTCAGGATCTATCTATTAGGTGACAATTATTCGATGAGCAGCCTAGTAGTGGTCCCAGTACTCGGGGTGTTCATACAAGGGGGGGGGGGGGGGGGGTGGTATGGGAGCTAGACGATCTGGTTGGTGTACTCGATTAGACCCTGCCCCTCCCATTGACATACTACCTATCCCACATTCTGATCCTGACGTGCCATTAGGGACACACGAGATATTTAGACCTCCCATGTTTTCACCACCCTTTACATCTGAGCCTCCTCACCCGTCTGTACCATATCCGATGATGATTCTCAATCCCCATCCAGCATTTGCCCAGCCATCCTTATCATCTTCTTTTACTTCTGCTTCCTTCTATCCGGGCTTTTATATTCCATCTTCTTCGACTACTGCTCTGCCAGAGCCTGTCCCTGCGGAGCATACATTGGGACCCACTCCATCTATACAGGGTGTTCCTTCAGTTTCTGCAGATCCAGCGACACCCATTGATCAAACTACTGCAGGTATACTTATACAACCCTAACAAATTGTTACACCTTTATTTATTTTCATTATAACATGTATTGATAAAATATTTGTTTTTATTTCATAACAGATACATCTACTGATAGGAGGCGGGGGTGGGGGAATACACACATGTGTTCGGTGTGGAACCACTGCACGTAGTTGATGGTGGAGTACAATGAAGACAGTCAAATGATTGAAATATCAGGGCATCAATGTCAGAGTTTTTTGGCGACGCTTGCCAAATACTCCGACATCATTCCTGTCAGCCTGCTCTCATAGAGACAACTGCCAAATGAAGTCAAAGATAAATACTAGGAAGAGATATGGGTAAAACAATCTGTTGTATTTAATTAAATATATTAATTTTTGTATTTATATGAATTAATATTTGGTTTTATCTGCGGTTTAATTTCCCCGATGGTGAGGGTGCACGACCAGCACCTATAAAGGATTTAGGCGAGCTTTGGAGAGCTTATAAGCATGAGTTGTACATTGGCTGGCATGATAGAGTGGGCATAGAGTTAGAAGCGGTCCCTGTCGTGGATGATTTTCCATTATAATAGTACTGACAGATGATTACTCATTGGGATACTAGCCAATTTACGGTATTAATCAAATTAGAAGTATTTAAATTAAAATTTTCATGTTTTTCGTTAATACTAATTATTGAATTTTATTTAGGATGAATCTGGAAGAAATAAAAAAAACATTGATGCTAAGAAATACATCCACACATTGGGATGTACTATGATGCCAAATCATGAGAGACAACTGGTATGAAAGTTTATAATCTTTATTTACGACTTGCACTTTCTATTGCTTCCTCTGTAATTTATTCGATTGCTAAAGTTGTTATATAATTTTAGTTCTGAAATTACTGTTTTTTTGGTATCCTATTTTTAATTATGGGTTCCTAAATTAAATTTCATTGTAGAGGCATAAATTGAATATAGAAGGACGTGTGCCTTGAACAAAACTGTTTTGCTCGAGTAGAAAGAAGAAAGATGGAAGTGCGGTTAATAAACCGACTCAACAGCAGATTGTAAGTTTTACTTTATAGATTTAAAATTTTAATCTCTATTTTGTAACTTAATAATATATTTATATTTGTAACATGCTACTTTAGAGGCCCTTGATGCCCAAGAACCTGACAATTTTGGGCCAAATGATCACTTACATCAGGTGTTGGGAGATGAGAACCCTGGTAGAGTACGCTGCGAGCTTGGGAAGAGTATAGTTTAAATAAGGTATTGGCCCTCCTTAGGTATGAGGTATAGTGCCACCGAGTTGCACTAGGTTAAGGCACAGATAGAATAGGCTGAAAAAAGGGCCACAGAGATGGCAACACAGTATGCTATGGAAAACACTGCATTTATGAAACTGATGGAAGCTTTACGTCCAACACTTCCACCAGAGGCCAACACTTCTTGTGAGGAATATATATAATCAATGAGTTCTATATATGGTAAACCAGGTGGAAGTTATAGTGGTGGTCAAGATGATGGCGAGGAGGAGGCTGAGGAGGAGGAGGAGGAGGGTGAGGAGGAGGCTGAGGCGGAGGAGGAGGGCAAGGAGGAGGCCGAGGTGGAGGAGGAGGGCAATGAGGAGGCCGAGGATGAGTACGAGGGCGAGGAGGAGGTTGGGGATGATGATGGGGATGACGATGAGGAATAGGGTGAGGGTGAAGATGATGGTGATGATAGTGATGGTGATGAGGGACAGATTGATCCGTTACATTTTTGACTAATATTACCGACCTTTGATGTTTATTGATTTGTTGTGCCTGAATATATGTGTGATTATATAGGTCACATTATCTTTATTTTTTATCTATAAATAATAAAACTTGATTGGATGATCTGCTGTGAAATCCCTCTATTTTAATGAAATTGTAATTTTTTAGTGTACAAACCCCCAGAAAGCCCCTCCACCCTCCTTCCTGGACCCCGGATAGCCCCCCACCCTCCTCCCTGGACCCCGAACAGCCCCTGGACAGCCCCCCAGATAGCCCCCCGTACAACCCCCCAGACAGCCCCCACCCTCCTCCCTGGACCCCGAACAACCCCCCCTCCTCCCTGGACCCCAGACAGCCCCCCAGACAGCTCCCCAGATAGCCCCCTGGACATCCCCCACCCTCCTACCTGGACCCCGAATAGCCCCCTGGACAGCCCCCCACCCTTCTTCCTAGACACAAGATAACCCCCTCCTTCCTGGACCCTAGACAGCCCCCACCCTCCTCCTACCATGCATAACCCCCACCACATATATCCTCATCCTCCACTGGGTACCTCACACAACTGTGTATCACTGAAATCATCACACCAATCACTACATCATAAGGTCACTGAACCCAATCTAATCTCTCTTCAAGATTCACCCTAAATCCCAATCAAATTAACATTCCATTACTATTACTTCAGTACCAAGCACCGAACACCTACATTGATTCCAAAGATAATCACACTCTTAATTCAGCGTATCAGATCCCAATCTAAGCCCACTTCAAGATTCACCCTAAATCCCAATGGAAAAGAGGGTTTTATATATTCAAAAGAAGATGAGAGAAGATTGTAAACCCTAATCGAAAAGAGAAAGCAAGGAGAGGAATTTAAGTAAAAACAACAGACATTCGGAAAACTGACCAAATGCTTTCTGATTGTATTGATACTTTAGAACAAGGATCCATGGGTCATTTTTGACATGTACGAGTCAACCCCATCTCAATCCGAGGCACGGTGTGGCCGGTACCACTCAAAGTGTCTCACTTTTATTTGAATTGGACAACATTTTAAGTGAAAAACAACAAATGGCATACAGAAAACCGACCAAACGCATTAAAATTATATTGATACTTTAGGAAAATGATCCACGAGTCATTTGTGATGTGTATGAGTCAACCCCGACTCAATCTGAGGCACAGTATGGCCGGTACCACTCAAACTGTCTCACTTTTATTTAAAATGGACATGATTTTAAGTGAAAACAACAACTTACATATGGAAAACCAACCAAATGCTTTTTGATTGTATTGATACTTCAGGATAATGATCCATGAGTCATTTGTGATGTGTAAGAGTAAACCCTGCCTCAATCCGAGGCACGTTGTGGCCGGTATCACTCAAAGTGTATCTCTTTGGTTTAAAATGGACATTATTTTAAGTAAAAACAACAGTCATTTGGAAAACCGACCAAACGTATTCTGATTGTATTGATACTTTAGAACAAGGATCCATGAGTCATTTTTTATGTGTATGAATCAACCCTATCTCAATACGAGGGACGGTGTGGCCTTTACCACTTAAATTGTCTCAAATTTATTTGAAATGGACAAGATTTTAAGTGAAAATAACAACCTGCATACGGAAAACCAACCAAACACATTCGGATTATGTTGATACTTTAGGAAAATGATCCATGGGTAATTTGTAACGTGTAAGAGTCAACCCCACCTCAATCTGAGGCACGGTGTGGCCGGTACAACTCAAACTGTCTCACTTTTATTTGAAATGGAAAGAATTTTAAGTGAAAACTACAACTTGCATATAGAAAACCAACCAAATGCTTTCTGATTGTATTTATACTTCAGGAAAATGATCCATGGGTCATTTGTGACATGTATGAGTCAACCTCGCCTCAATCTGAGCCACGGTGTGGCCGGTACCACTCAAAGTGTCTCACATTTATTTGAAATGGACAAAATTTTAAGTGAAAACAACATCTTTCATATGAAAAACTGACCAAACAAATTTGTATTCTGTTGATACTTTAGGAAAAATATCCATGGGTCATTTTTGACTTTTAAAAGTCAACCTCGCCTCAATATGAGGCACATTGTGGCCGGTACCACTCAAACTGTCTCACTTTTATTTGAAATGGACAATATTTTAAGTGAAAACAACAACTTGCATAGGGAAAACTAACCAAATGCTTTCTGATTGTATTGATACTTCAGAAAAATGATCCATGGGTCATTTGTAACATGTACGAGTCAACCCCTCCTCAATATGAGGCACAGTGTGGCTGGTATCACTCAAAGTGTCTCTCTTTGGTTTAAAATGGACAATATTTTAAGTAAAAACAACCGACATTCTGAAAACTGACCAAACATATTATGATTGTGTTGATACTTTATAAAAAGGATCTATGGGTCATTTTTTACATGTATGAGTCAACCCTGTCTCAATCCGAGGGATGGTGTGGCCGTTACCACTCAAACTGTCTCACATTTATTTGAAATGGACAATATTTTAAGTGAAAACAACAACTTGCATACATAAAACCGACCAAACACATTTTTATTCTGTTGATACTTTAGGAAAATTATCCATGGGTTATTTTTGATGTGTACGAGTCAACCCTATCTCAATCCGAGGCACGGTGTGACCGGTAAAACTCAAACTGTCTCACTTTTTTTTTGAAATGGGCAGGATTTTAAGTGAAAACAACTTGCATACAGAAAACCTACCAAACACTTTCTTATTGTATTTATACTTCAATAAAATGATCCATGGGTCATTTGGGATGTGTAAGAGTCAACTCCGTCTCAATCTGAGGCACGGTGTGGCCGGTACCACTCAAAGTGTCTCACATTTATTTGAAATGGACAAAATTTTAAGTGAAAACAACAACTTGCATACGAAAAACTGACCAAATGCATTTTTATTCTATTGATACTTTAGGAAAACGACCCATGTGTAATTTTTGACATGTAATAGTTAACCCTTCCTCAATCCAAGGCATGGTTTGGTTGATACCACTCAAACTGTCTCACTTTTATTTGAAATGGACATGATTTTAAGTGAAAACAACAACTTGCATACAAAAAAAGGACCAAACGCTTTCTGATTATATTGATACTTTAGTAAAATTATCCATGGGTCATTTTTGACGTGTACGAGTCAACCCTTCCTCAATACAAGGCACGGTGTGGCCGGTATCACTCAAAGTGTATCTCTTTGGTTTAAAATGGACACTGTTTTAAGTAAAAACAATAGACATTCAAAAAACTGACCAAACGTATTTTGATTGTATTTATACTTTAGAAAAAGGATACATGAGTCATTTTAGACATGTATGAGTCAACCCCATATCAATCCGAAGGATGGTGTGGCTGTTACCACTCAAACAGTCTCACATTTATTTGAAATGGACAAGATTTTAGGTGAAAACAACAACTTGCATACTGAAAACCGACCAAACACATTCAGATTCTAACGATACTTTATAAAAATGATCCATTGGTCATTTGTGATGTGTACGAGTCAACCCCGCCTCAGTCCGAGGCATGGTGTGGCCATTACAACTCAAAATATCTCACTTTTATTTGAAATGGATAGGATTTTAAGTGAAAACAACAACTTGCATATGGAAAACTGACCAAACGCTTTCTGATTGTATTGATACTCCAGGAAAATGATCCATGGGTAATTTTTGATGTGTACAAGTCAACCCCGCATCAATCCAAGGCACGGTGTGGCCGGTACCACTCAAAGTGTCACACATTTATTTGAAATGGACAAAATTTTAAATTAAAACAACAACATGCATACGAAAAACCGACCAAACGCATTCGTATTCTGTTTATACTTTAGGAAAATTATCCATGGGTCATTTTTGACATGTACGAGTCAACCCTTCCTCAATCCAAGGCATGGTGTGGCCGGTACCACTCAAACTATCTCACTTTTATTTGAAATGGACATGATTTTAAGTGAAAACAACAACTTGCATACGGAAAACCAACCAAATGCCTTCTGATTGTATTGATACTTAATCACAATGATCCATGGTTCATTTGTGATGTGTAAGAGTCAAACCTGCCTCAATCAGAGGCACAGTGTGGCCGGTATCACTTAAAGTGTCTCTTTTTGGTTTAAAATGGACACTGTTTTAAGTAAAAACAACAGACATTCGGAAAACCAACCAAACATATTCTGGTTGTATTGATATTTTAGTAAAAGAATCCATGGGTCATTTTTGATGCGTACGAGTCAACTATGTCTTAATCTGAGGAACGGTTTGGCTGTTACCACTCAAACTGTCTCACATTTAATTGAAATGGACAAGATTTTAAGCGAAAAAAACAACTTGCATATAGAAAACCGAAAAAACGCATTCATATTCTTTTTATACTTTAGGAAAATGATCCATGGGTCATTTTTGACATGTAAAAGTCAACCCCACCTCAATTAGATGCATGGTGTGACCAATATCACTTAAAGTGTCTCTCTTTTGTTTAACATGGACACTGTTTTAATTAAAAACAACAGACATTCAGAAAACTGACCAAACATATTCTTATTGTGTTGATACTTTATAACAAGGATCCATTGGTCATTTATGACGTGTATGAGTCAGCCCTGTCTCAATCTGAGGGATGGTGTGGCCGGTACCACTCAAAGTGTCCCACTTTTATTTGAAATGGACAACATTTTAAGTGAAAACAACAACTGACCTACGGAAAATCGACCAAACGCATTCAGATTCTATTGATTCTTTAGGAAAACGATACATGGGTAATTTTTGATGTGTACGAGTCAACCTCGCCTCAATATGAGGCACGGTGTGGCCGGTACCACTCAAAATATCTCACTTTTATTTGAAATGGACAGGATTTTAAGTGAAAACAATAACTTTCATACGGAAAACTAACCAAATATATTCATATTGTGTTAATAATTTATCACAAGGATCCCTAGTTCAGCCTCACACAATCCACTTCTCATGTGAGGAACTCCTACCCCTATTCTAAAACACATGAAATTTAATACTCCAATCGCATCCTCAAACAGTGGGTTCTAGGACCAAGCCAAAGTCCCCTTGGGAACCCAATACCAAAGACATAATTGAATATTCATACCCACTACCCAAAATGAGGATTCATCTCACATAACACCCAGGAGACCAAATTACAGTTATCCAGATACCCCCTTATTCCAATTGAAATGTATATGAAAAACATGTAGGCTATTCTGTTAACCCATCTCATATGTCAAGATTGGCCAATGTTTCCCAATAACACATCAGGATCCATTTATACATGGATACATAGTCATTAGAGGAATATAAACATCCCATGCGCTTGCTATAACTCATCCTAGGTCTAAGCACATGACCACTACCATTTTCTATCTTATGGGTATCATGATCCTTGTCCACTCTACCCAAGTTTTTTCTGTTGGTTTTAAGATAGTCAACCCAAGACCATGAGTAAAAATACCATGTGCTTCCTATAACATATAGGTTTTTTCTATTATGTGTATTGGTGTTGTGGTTTGAGTGAGGAGTGAATTATAAATTTTGAATATTGTTATGGGTGTTATTGCTTTTCAATTCTAAATTTCTGAATTCTGGATGTATTGGTAATGAATTCTAAATTTTGAATACTGTTATGTTTATTGGATTCTGGATGTATTGGATTTTAATTTTGTATTGGTGTTATGGGTGTTATTGCATTTTAATTCTAGATATATTGGATTGTGGATGTATTGGATTCTGTATTTTTCTCTTGTGTTGTGGTTTGAGTGAGGAATGGAATTTAAATTTTCAAATTTCTGAATTCTGGATAGATTTTAAACATCCCATGTAGCCTTTTGGATTTTGGGTGTATGTGTTCTTACAGATCATGGAGAGCAGGTTGGAGGTGGCTGCTGGCTACCGTTGTTGTGGAGTAGGTTGGAGGTGGCTGCTGGCTGCACCTGCAACATATGTATACCAATGGTTTTCAAAACCGTTGGTATATCATTTTGATATATATTATACCAACAGTTTTTTATAACCGTTGGTATAAACTTCTACCAACGGTTTTGAAAACCGTCGGTATACCCTTTTCAGGTATATTGTACACTATATACCAACGATTCTAAACCGTTGGTATAAGGGTAACATATACCAACAGTTTGTGAAACCATTGGTATATCTCTTCCTTTAACATATATAATAACAGTTTACACAGAACCGTTGGTATAAGGCTATAAAAATGGATTACTTAGCTATGGTTTGGGAAGCCGTTGGTATATAATATACCAATGGTCTTCAGAACTTTACCAATGGTTCTGAACCATTAGTAAAGAGTAGAATTCCAATAGTGTTTCAAAACTCCCATTAGCATGTCACCATATCGGCTATCATTTGGAAAGAGTTGTTACCTCCCTATTGAGATTGAGCACTAGGCCTACTGGTCTATCAAACAATGCAATTCTAATATTTTTGGTGCAGGTGCTCAAAGGAAGTTGCAGATTCAGGAGTTGGAGAAAATGAGAAGAGATGCATATGAGAACTCTAGGATTTATAAGGAGTGAACCAAGGCTACACATGACCGTCTCATCCTTCATCATCAATTACACACTAGGTAGAAGTTCCTCTACTACAATTCAAGGTTTAAGTTGCATCCAGGTAAGATTTGTTCCTGTTGGTTTGGACCATACACTATTACTAATGTATCTCCATTTGGTGTTGTTTAGGTTCAAAATGAAGAAACTAATAAAACCTTCACTTTTAATGGGCAGCGGCTAAAGCAATTCCAAGAAGCACTTCCGGAGTTCCCGATGGAGGAACTCCATGTTCAAGAAGCAACATACCAATAACACCCAGCAAGTTTTATCCTTCCTTCCCAAATTCTATTTTATTACAGTGAATACACTGCACACTCTAGGTGTGGGGGGGATAGGTACATTCCTGGGTTAGTTAGGAATTTTCATCATTTTTTTCTTTCTTTCTTATATTTTTCACCTTCTTTATGGTATTTTCACTTTTCCCCATCTTGTTCAGTTCATTAAAATTTTCATCGTCTTTTTTATTTCTTCTCTTTTTCACCTTCTTTATGGTTTTTTTCTTCCCACCCCCTTATGGTCACCAAATCATGGAACTTACTGAAAATTCATGTTGAAAATTTTGATTCCATGTTGATTTAACATTTGATGAAAACCTAAATCTGTTATGGAATGAATGTTTGTATGAATTTAACATCAGGGAGTGATTTTTAGTGAATTTATTTTTTGTCAATGATATAAATAATTGTATCTCCGTGAAACCTTTGAGATGATTGATGCACGTTGTGTGAGTAGTTTTTTGGGAAAACTATGTCACCAATATCTCCACACATTTTTGCACCAAACCACAAAGTGTGAATATTTATTACTTAATAGAAGTTAAATATATGTTAGTTTGATATTTTTCAGATTAAAAGGATATTTCCATACATTTGTTCCTTATTCGATCTGTTTCATTACTGTACCAGATTGACTTATGCGTGTGTACCTGATATCCGACTGTTGTACACCCTCAACAAAAAAAATTGAATCAAATAAAAATTGGGTTGTGTATTGGGTAGGTAAAAACCACTCCTCCTCAACCTTTGATCTTGTTATAACTATTACAATTAGTGTCGTGAGGATATCAAACAAGGGTTGAGAGATGAGTGTGAGATTTGTTCCAAATGAAACTTCTGAAAAAAAAACAAAAATAATAAATGAGGAGAGCGATGAAATGTGCAACATACGGGGATATCTAGGTCGGGAGATTATGGTTTGACTTCTGGGGATGCTTAAGTGAGTGAGTCTTGAAATATGATTGCAAAGGATGTAGGAAATGTTCGGTGGACAAAATCATTTAAGCTAAAAAATGTTAAAATAACATATATTTATTGGATAAAAAGTGGAAAGAATATCATGGAATGGTTTTAACACACACACATGGAGATTTAGTGTCATGATTTAATTCCTAATTCCTTGCTCAATTTGGTATCATTTTTTTTAATTTCACTATGATATGATTTATGAGACATCTTTTTCCATTTTCACTAGGAAGAACTCCTTGGTGTGGTTTGTGCATTGATCACATTACTTTAATGAATTAAAATTTCCTCAAATGTTAAATATTAATGATGTTGGTAATATATATATGAATAATTTCTAAAAATATGACTTTGACTAGGAGTGAAAATGTTTAGGTGTGGGGGTGTGATCGCACTGTGATTCACTTTCATTTTGACCCTTACACCACTGTTTTAAACTGAATTTGTATTGTAAATTCCAAATATAATAACAAATTTAACTTCATTTTAGATTCAATTATTTTGTTTTTATCATTTTTAAAGAGATAAATTATAATTGTTTTGATATTTTCATTGAAGGTGGAGGTGATTTGGAGGCCCCAAAGATCATCTAGAAGAAAAAATGGGCCAAACTACATGGAATCCCATGGACATCTGTCCACTGTTTCGAGTATTACGAGAATTATGTGCATCCAAATGGGATTAAACTTTGTGTTCAGATCCAAAACATCATGGTATAAAACTCTGCTCAAGTAACTGAATGCCAATTAGTCCATATGGTGGCCTATCCTAACCATTCTATCTAGGGGACAAAATCTGTCCGAATTCAAAAGTTTGGTTCGGTATTTTGACCATATCTCCCAATATAGTAGTCTAATGGCTTAAAAATTTGATAGGGAGACATTAAATAGGACTTAAAACAACTCTTCTCTTTTGTTCAAGTCTTGATATGACTTTATACTATTCTAAAACCGAGACACAAGTGATATCTAAAAAACAGAGTGCTCAAAACCATGTTCCATTTTGGCTATAAAAAGGTACCATGAGCACTTCATTTGTAAGTTCGTCTAAAGAGTGAAGTGATTCCAATTTGGAGTTCCACAGGATTCCTCTCCTCATCCTAGAAGTTATGGAGGCCCCTATCCTCATAGGGGGATCAATAATGAAGAAGGAGTTCCGCTCTAGCTTCCTCCTCCACCCGATGTCGAGCTAAACAGTGGGCGTTCATTGTGAGAGAGCTACACACATGTCAAGGGAGTTACAACACATATATTAGATACTTTTTTAGATTAATTTGGGTGTTAAAACATTTCTTTCCATGTATCTTACAAATTTTCATATTTTAATGCTTGTTTTGATGCGTGCGAATGAGATGATCTTAATTTCTAACCAATCGACATGAGGTTTTGAGTGTGTGACTTGTGTTGTTCCGATTGAGTAACACAAGAATCCTTTTCTTAACCACTTTATTGATATTTAAATATTATTTGGAAGCTCTTATTCCATTCATATGTTCTGGACCTTGAGAATATGATTTTTATGTCAAGGTTTGGTTCTTCAAGCAATGAAATAAAGGCTTAGGAATTAATCGGGATTCCAATTAATTTCAACCAAAGAATTACTCCAAACCTAAATTAATCTCCAAGAATTATGAACTTTAAAGTGTGTAGTGAACTCAAAATGAACCCTTTTATCTCATATTTTTCAAAATCCATTTGGTTTCTCAACATTTAAACTTTTAATTAAGTAATTTCATCTTAAAACTATTTTCAAAACCACCCCCTATTTTAGTACTTCTTAGTAAAAACACACACTCTAAACCCAAAACTGCTCCTTGATAGATGACCTAGGGTCTGCCCTAGACTATAAATCAACTTTATAAATATAATTAATTTGATGTGTCAAGACAACACAGTCACAGTCCCTCTAAACTGTTTATAGACAAAAGGCTCACACTCATTCTTTATGAAACCAAATTTCATTATGGATTCATCAAAATGATTTTTTGTGTGACTAAAATGCTTGATTTAATCCATAAATTTATTTTTTAAATTTTTATATCTTATTGTAATCCTTTAGAATCACAAACCCTTTAGGTTGTGTCATATAGACATCTTCTTGAAGGTTTTCATTAAGTAAGGTTGTCTTGACATCCATTTTATAAATCTCATAGTCATGGAAAGTTATAAAGGAAAGTAGAATTATAATTTATTTTATCATTGAAACCGGTTCAAAGGTTTCTTTTTAGTTAATTCATTGACCTCGTTGAAACCCTTTTGTAACCATTCGTGCCTTATAGGTACTAACTTATCCTTCCATGTCTAGTTTCTTTTTAAATACCCATTTTCAACCAATAGGCTTTACATCCACTAGAGGATCTATAAAAATACAAACTTGGTTTTAGTACATGGAATCCATTTCATAATTCATGGATTCTTGCCACTTGGAAACATATGTGCCACTTACTGCTTCCTTGTAGGTTATAGGATCATTATTATCAACTAATAATGAGTCACCATCCTTGGTGACTAGAAAACCATAACATTCTATTTCTATAACCTCTCTTATACTCCTATATAGTAATTATGTCTATATAATAGTTTATTTTTCCATAGGGTTTTTTGGAATTTGTTCCTTTACCAATTCTTTTGTACCTTGATCCTCGAATTCATTGAATTCTATCTCTCTCCCACTATCTATGTTAGAGATGTACTCCCTCTTAAGGAATATAGAATTTCTTGCCACTATAATCTTTTTTTATGAGGGGTAATATAATTAATATCCCTTTATTTCCTTGGTATATCTTGTAAAGGAACACTTTGTGACTCGGGTTGTAATTTTGTTACTCGAAGAGGACTTAAAAAATTCTTTTCAACTCCATACATGTAAGTATGATAACACAAATTTCTTTCCATTCCATAATTGGTATGGTATACCATCTGCCGCTTTAGTTGGAACTTGGTTTAGTATTTGTGCCATTTTTTGTAAATTGTACCCCCAAAAGGATATTGTAATACTTTAATGACTCATCATTTATCTCAATGTATCCAATATGGTGTGGTTCCTACTTTCTCTTACACCATTACATTTAGGTGAATAAGGAGGAGTGAGTTGAGTTAGTATACTAAACTCCTGTAAATAATCAATGAAGTCTTGATTAAGATATTCCCCACCATAGTATAAGAAGAGTTTCTTAATCTTATTACCAATATGGTTCTAAAATTCATTCTTGTATTCCTTGAATTTATCAAAAGAATCCAATTTATACCTCATTAAGTAGACATATCCATATTTACTAAAATCATCAGTAAATGTTATAAAGTATGAGTACCCACCCCTTTCTTCAATAGGAAAATGGTACACACACATCAATATAAACTAATTTAAAAATATATTTATCCCCTTAATCTTTCCAAATAAATGGATCTTTGGTCATTTTAGATTGTAAACATGTGTGAAATACACCAAGTGGTTTTGTTCAAAATAATACAAATATCCATATTGATGCAGTTTAGTCAAACAATTTTCATTTACATGACCCAAACTATGATGCCAAAGTTGGGTATGGTATGATTCATGTGAGGTTGTTTCATTATCGATTTCCATTACTTGATTTGTGTAGTCTAACACATAAAGTCCATTATTTTATTGCGCCATACCATAAAAAATGTTATCTTTATAAAATAAGCAATATTTATTTTTAAATTTGAAAATAAAACCATATACGTCTAGTATGGATATTGATATAATGTTTTTGGTAATTGAAGGTACATAATAACAACCCTTTAAAACCAAGATCATCCTGGTTGGTAACATGAGGTGGTATTCACTGATATTTACAATAATAAGTTTATCTTTGTTAGAAACTTGTAGATATAACTCCCCTTGGTAAATATTTCTGAATATAATTGGTTCCTATATTTGAATACATATGTGAGAACCAAAAGATATATTAATACCCAATTTGTAGAAATAGATAAATTAATCTTGATAACAAATACACCAAAAGATTCACCCTTCTTCTTTGAATGGGTGCAGTTTTTCTTCAAGTGGCCCTTCTCACCACATGAAAAATAGACAACATCCCATTCCCTTGATTTCCCCTTGATATTCTTCTTCTTGGAAGGATGTGAATAAGCTTTGGGATTATATCTCTTTGGTTTTCCCTTTCCGTTTATTTAGCACAAGGACAGGAGGATTTTTACACTTTGTATCCTTATCTACTTGGAAAAGGAGAGTAATAATATCTGGTAGAGACTTCTCAATGTTGTTCAAATTACAATTTACAATAAAGTTGGAGAATCTATGAGGGAGTGATGTTAGAATGATATCAGTGCCCAGTTTTTTCAGGAGTTTAAACCCTATAACCTATAAGCGCTTAATGTATCCAATGATCTTGACTATGCGAGGCATAATTAGGGAAACCTCTCCAAGATTTCTATGAAAGAGCCCCTTGGATATCTAAAATTGTTCCTATCAAACTCTCTCCTATTAAATACCATGAATTTTCTCAATAATTCTATACACATACAGGTTTTTGTGAGACTTCATGAGTTGACTAGAGATATACAAGAGCATCAAACATAGAATATCGACTACATCGCTCAGTTTTTTTTGTAGACTATGATCTCTTCACCATTCACCACTTTAGTAGGTGGATCAGGAATTGAGGATTATAACACGTAAGATTTACATTCATGGTATAGCGCAACTCAAAGAAGTATAAACCACTCTTGGAAGTTACTGACAGTGAGGAGGTTGTCTTTCTATAATATTGATCGTAGAGATATTGTGGATGATGATATTTCCATTAAATTATAAAATTAAAAGAGTAATTTATTAGTACTTTTATTGGTTATAAATTATGTGATAAATAATAAATTAATTTGATTTTATTATTTTTTATTAAATTTCCCACTAATCCATCAAGTACCAATAACCCTCACCACTGAACTTGGAATGTCTAGTTTCTATGACATTCTAGTGGAAGGGATCCATATTACCCTTTCCATAACCCCAATGAATGTTGGTCAAGCTACTTGAAGGTATTTAGGATGGTATGTATTTTCCAACTGTGGGCTTGTAGCTCCCGATATGTTGAGTGGACTCTCCTATCCAGAAATACTAACTTGGATTTCCTCAACACTTGCATCCAAGTTACATCAAGTCTATATAGGGCTAATTCTCTTGATGTAAGATGGTTAAGTAAACCCATAACCTTCATAAAAACTCCAAATTAAAAGTAAGTGTCTTAACGAGGGTTGATCAAAGACTTAGTTTCAAGGATTTAATTTCTAATCAAGTAATGGAAGGCCAAGCATGACTTAATATTTAATTGAAGGATTTTAATTAATCTTGAATATATTTTTATCTTGTTTTATCCTTTACATGTATTATTAATATTAAGTGTGTGGTACTTAATTAATTAACCATGATGGATAAAACATTTATGCATAATTCATTTATTTAATTTATGTCTTTTCACATTAATTCATTTATTTTTGTGATTGCAACATTGCATCCATAAAATAAATAATTAAATATATATAAATAAATAAATAATTAAACAAAACATTCATGAGCTTTATCTAATAGTTGATTTAATAATAGAACATTAAATTAACCTTTGACATAGGGGAAATAACTCTTGTCAGTCTTGGGGTGAGTAACAACATTCCACATTTCCACCTATTTATCACCTAAGTTCGCATCATGATGGTTCCATCTTGAACCACCTCCATGTTCCTTGGGATACTCCATTAATGATATGTATTTATGAATAAAACTTAGGTGAGGTGATCCAATGGATTGGTTAAAATGGGATTACATAAATATCCTTGGAAATGCTGGTCCAACATAATAATGGAGGGAGGGATGACACGTAGGCCATCATATTTAATTTAATAATAAATAATTGCAAAACCATGCAATAAATTAAATTAAAACATCCAATGTATACACAGGTCTTGGTCAAGCTCATGAAAGGTCATACATGTAATGAATACGCAAAAGTAACTGGATAATATTCATTTCTTTATTCATTCTTTATTATTAGGAAGACCTCACTTGCATTAATTGATTAATTAATTCCCTTTCATCTTAATGATCATCCAAACTTAATTGGAGATACCCATAATTTATGTAATTCATGAAAAATAAATTCCAAAACCAATAATGATATATTTATTATAATAAATTAATTGAACATTTAATATTATTTAAAACCATTATTAAATTTTCAAACACACATTGGTGTGAAAATCAATAAAATAAGGTTTTAATGCTATAATTTTTTAATTTAATATAATTTTTAATTATTTACATTAATGGGAGACTACACGACATGTACATCCAGCTACACACTATATATATCATTTTTCGTGTATCCAAGGTATATGCCTGAGACTACGACGTGTACCTTAGTTAGACTATGCGACATGTACAAACTAGCTACATGCCATGTGTTCCAGTTTTCATGTGTTCAGGATGCAAGCCTGGGTCTTCGGCGTGTGTCTCGATGGACTACATGGTATGTATAGGATAGCTAAATGCCATGTATCTCTTTAATCCATGTGTTTGTTTTCTCGATGAGTGGATCAATGTTTTCTTTAGTTGTAAGAATTGATGAACTAAAGACCATGTACACTGCATACACATCATGTATATCATAAATTATAAGGACCTGACCTTACACATTACATAATCTTGAATTAAGTTAATAATTAACATTGAGGATCTTTTTATGTTTAAAGATCTATAGAATTAATTCATAACTTATACAAAACAACTTAAATATTAC
Organism: Viscum album; assembly: GCA_963277665.1. Lineage (NCBI taxonomy): Eukaryota > Viridiplantae > Streptophyta > Magnoliopsida > Santalales > Viscaceae > Viscum > Viscum album. The sequence goes on from OY728145.1 coordinate 1,491,459,890, forward strand.
AATTAGACACTTATACTCACTATCTATTATTTTCATAATACAAAAACTCTTTAAAAAAAGAGTCATGTTTAGTTCTATGATTTAAACAACATGACTTTTCCTTAAACCCATATTTGACCCTATTTATCTTTAAGTATGATGAAAAATATTTCAAAACATGTGATGAGCATAAAAATCTCAGTAAGGGATACATAAATAAGGAAAACTGTTAGTTTTTCAAAACAACATGTAAACCATGAATACTGTATCATAAGTAATAATTTTCACCTTTATGAAGTAGTAAATACTCTTCACTAAATAAAATATCATTTCTTACCCTTTTATAACCAAATTATTACCATAAAACCCATATAAATCACACATAACATATAAAAGGTAAACTTGGTACATAATCATACTTAAATGGAATAACTATACAATCGACTTCCATAAATCATTCTTACAAATGGAATAGCCATACGACTGACTTTCATACCCAATTAATTGGAGGTTATAATGTAACCACCCTTCCTTGGTTTATCATGGAACCACCCGTCATTTTGTTTATCACATAACCACCCATCAAATGTCTAAGTACCATTATATAATCATCACAGATAAAATATTTCAAATATCAACATTTCAAACATAAAATTTCATTTTCAATCACAAGAAATAATTTCAAGATATTAAAATAGTAAATCCACTTTCAAAACCATTTTCAATACCAAAATATGTAAAAAGGATATATGGTATTTATTTTCTATTTAAAAACATCACGTCTTGTTAAGGAAGCCAAATATCAAATAACGCTCGCGGCGGCGGAAAGGTCATTATCACCGCGTACGTTAAAAAATATTCCTTTTTTTTTAGTAAAACGCTTCATAGAAAAACATTCCCTTTGAATTAAATTAAAAGTCAAAGGTTTTTATTATACACCATGTAAAAGGAGGTGTATATTATCAAAACATGCCCCAATGAAAGGAGATTATGACGAAGTCCCTTACCTTGAGTCTAACTTGTCTCGTATGTTCTTTTTTCCTCTTGAATAATAAAATTAAGTTAATTTATACTTTCTTAAGAAAAATTTTCAAGTTTATTATTCCTTTTATATAATTTATTACCTTTATATAACAATTATTTAATTTGGGTTCATATCAGACATTTTGTCGATGTTCGGAACTTGAGTAGAAAACGAACTTGTTATAATTACAAATTTTCCATGTGGTCAAAAGTACATTATCTCCAGAATTATATTCAAGATTTATATATAATATATATAATATATATCCAGTATATATGTATTTATAATAGTCCATATCATTTGTATATAATAAATGAAATGAAACGTTCATGGAGACGGTAAGCCGTACGTACGCATGAACGCTACTTTCATTTCCTTTTCATATTTAAAGGAATGAAAACTAAATGATACATAGGTATATTATAATTCCAGTATAATATATATGTTATATATGTTACATAATTTCATTAATTACATCCTTTATACATTCCATGTATATCATGAATGATTCATATCACTTTCAGGGGGCAGTAGTCCACACTTCCTCAAATGAAATTATTGTATTTATTCAACATGAAAAGCATAAAGTTATGTTCTAAATGAGAATTATAGAAGCATAGAGATAAAATAAATATCATAAATATCATATATAATTATAGTTCCATCATAATTTCCACCATGAGAGGTGGTAGGAGAATATTGAACAATCATCATTTTGTGAGGCAGTAGTTCGTCGTCCACAAAAACAGTATGTTCTATATCCATTAGACGGAGGTGTATGTAAATATAGTTAAAATAATTATCATAAAAACAACCTATTATATTGAGGATACTGGTGTTTTTATGTAAATAAATAATAATAAGATGATAGGTAGTGGATAAGGAAAAATAATGGAAAGGAACTTGAGAGAACACATTACCTCAAATCGGGTAACTTCTTTTGATTTGAGCCAAATGGATTTCTTGAATTTCCTTATGCCTAGGGTAAGGCTTATAAGAGTAAGGGAGTAATTTTGAGAGCTTATTAGAGCATATTTTGGATGAGAAAATGGTATTTTTAGGTGTGATTAATGGGTTATATGTGGTGTCCTTTTATAAGAGGGAGGGGGTATTTTAGAAATATCTTGAAATATTATTTTATTATTAATTGATTTTAGAATTATAATATCAAAAAAGTGATATATTTTGAATATAAAATGAGTATGGGTCTAAATAATCTCATCCAATGGGTTTTATACAAGTTTAGGTCATAAAAATAACCTTATCTTTTAGCTTTAACCCTTAGTTAACTAATTTAACTTTTACCATGTCTTCCTGTATACTCATACTATATGGTTAATATAGTTACTATAAAATTCCAATCGAACCTCAAGTGGTTCATTAATGACATGTTAAACCTTATCTAAGTCATTTTTCTGAATCTTGGATTTTTAGGACTATAATATCATTTAATAAAATAGTATTTGTTTTAAAAACTCATTTATGTCGATTTATACACTATTCATATCACGACTTTAAAAAAAATCCATAACAACTTGATTATTTCAAAAAAACCTTAATTAATTCAAATATAAAAAGTAATAATCATCCATAAAATTCATGTATGGCATAAAAAGTTTCAAAATAAATTTAATTTAATTTTTATAATCTCATTTATTTTAATCATTCATTAATAAGGTAATCACTACATCATCATTGTGTCATAAATAAATAAATTTATTTGATTTCTAAAAATTATAAATAAAATATCATGATGTAGTAAATATTTTTAGCTTTATAATGACTATTTATAGTCTAAAATATAACTTATATAACTCCAAATAAAGACTGTTTTACTAAAATATACATGTTTATGTTATATTTTATTTAACTTTAAATTAAAAGTAATTAAATGTTATTTTCACACACAAGTGGATACATGGGGTCCTAAAATAGACCCAAGGATTTCCATGGTCGAACATATCTCATAAAATAGTATTATGACACATGTTAGGGTAATTTAATATTATTATAATATTATTTGTTACCCTTATTTACCATATTTACCCTTTAACCATAATAAATAAAATATTTACTAAAGTTATTATTCATAATGTTTGAAAATAAAAGTTACCTATTTACACAATTTGGACCTCTTGATTCCAAATATGGAATCCATTTTTCTAAATTCAAAACAAAAAAGTTTCAGAAATTAATTTAAAATTAATTTCTGTTGTCAAAAGCAAAAAGCATGTTTTTAAGAAGTAAAAACTATCAAAAGATTGAAATGTGTTTATGTCCAATTTCAAAGTAAAATTACTTGAAATGACAAAAATTGGATTAAATAATAAAAATATAATCTAATTACACTTTAAAACCAATTAAAAGGACAATATAATCACATAAATAAATTAGATGAAAAGACAGTTTTGATTTAAAATGCAGTATTTTTCATTATTCATTAAAAAATGAACTTTATCAGAAAAATATCAAAAATTTACCCCAAGTAAATTTTGATGTCCCGATTCTAAATAAGAAGTTTATTTCGTCAAATGGAATATATAAAAGTGACAAAAACTAGATTTAAAAAGGGTTCACCGTCAAAAGGTGATAAATCGTCATTTTAATGAATATTAGAGTATTTCATGCTTAAAATCAGATTCATTCTTATTTTAAGCATCTAAAATTTATTTGATAAATGTAAATAAATTTAAAAAACATGTGTAATCATAATATGGTTAGTTCTGTTCATTCCCGCCAATACAATGACTAGGTGTTAACAACCATTTAAAATAATAATATCATATTATTATTTTTCAGTATATCTCAATGTTGTATGCAATGTAAGATTTCGGAGAAACCCCTTGTTGCATGTTGAGTACGCTATTAGAAAAATATCCCCCTTTAACGTAAAATTAATAACTTATTCATAAGTATTAATAGAAATTAAAAAGTATTATTCTATAAATACATGGGTCGTTACATCCTTCCCCCTTTTGGAAATCACATCCTCGCAATTTTAAAATTGGGCTTAGAAACTTCATTGAAAGTCCCACATCAGAAAAAGAGTCAATAAAACTATCACTTTAAAATAAATAAAGATAAGTATAAAGGTCACCCTAGATAATACATACTAGTATTCCATGAAAACTTAGATATGGAAGAGAAAACTAATCATCAAGTTCTGATGGAGAGTGATAGAAAACATGATCAAGAGAAAGTTAACCACCAGAAAACCACAAACTTGTGATATATTAAATAGTCTTTGATTTCCCATTAGGAAAATTAAACGGACAAATTTTTTGTTTTAAGTTATTTTTCATAAAGTTGAGGAATTTATTTATGACCTTGACTAAGAGCATAAGGAAACATACTTACTTTTCATATAGAATTTCATCCTTTACTAAATTTCTACCACAAACTCATATTTTCTCCAAACAATGAGTATTCAAGATGACTTGGTCGCATCAAAAGTGCTATAATTGACTTATAGAGAATCAAATAATCCAAAAAAGATGAACTATATATATTCCCAATCTTTATAAATTAACCAAAACCAAAAATGGTTAGTATGAGATCAGTTAATCCCCAAAAGCATAATCCTTTATAAAAAGAAATACTACTCTCAATCTTCAAAATTCAACAAACAGTACCCAAAGTTCAACAAATACCATTCAATACACAAATGTCCTTCAAATTATTCAATATAATCCAAACTAATATTGAAACCCAAAACTCAAAAGAATTAAATTACATAGTCTTCCATAGTAAATCTTAACATTTATCTCCAAATAACATTGAATACTCTTAAAGTGTCATACTGAACTGTAATTAACATAATCACATATTTTCTATGATAGGTTAATAATTTCCATAAATAACCCAAATCGCTATATTCCCACAATAAAAACATATATTCTTCGAAAATAAAATTCTACCATTACTCCTCAATTGAAATCTCAAAGTATTTTAATTTCCTTAGGCATATAGTATTCCCAAAAGAGAAAAAGTATTCCAAAATAACCTTTATCACTTAATCACAAAATCATTTTCCTATACTAAGGATATCCATTTGATAAAACATAAGATCCAAAATCAAATTATTCTTGATCAATAAAATCATTTAACTAAAAAGAATAAGTCATACTAACTAGGTACTTCACGTAGGCTTGTGGTAGGTGATGCGCCCTTATCGCCCTTCAGTTGTGGGTTTGATTCCCATGGCCTTACCAGAAGCGATGGGTTTTCACCCATCCTATGGTTTTTCCTTTTTCTAAAACCATATCATTCTTATAACATTATCAAAAATAATATAATTTCCTCAAAAAATAACCATAACCTATTTTATCCTCAAAGTGTATCTAATACCTTTCATTTTGTATCCCAAAATGTAATAACCATTTATCACCTCAAAAAAAAGATCATATGAACCCCTAAGGTTATCCATTATGTCCACACAAGAAAATATAATTATTTCTTGAATAAAATTTTCATATATCAAACTTCAGGGTTACACATACTAGAAAAAGTCTTCCAAAGTAATCCCATCATCAAAAGAGCCTTAATACTTTTAAGCATTTCATCATCCTAAAATTTATGATAACTCTTGAATCCCTTAAATGTATACTTCTTACTCATTCAATTTTCTTTATTATCCATTAACCATTATTTTCCAACTTATTCCATAATACTTCTTTCCTACAAACAAAATCATGAATCATATCCTAAGATTCAATAATGTTACAATATTAGCTAAGAAATAATCCATACCTTTTATTGGTAATTGTAAGTTTCCTCATCCTCAATTGGAATGAAATTAGGTATTGGTAAACATATATTTGTACGGTCATGTTGATCCCATTCCTAAACCTTATTTGTAGGACATCTATTTGTGTAATAACCATGCACACCACATTTAAAACATTAAATTTATCCCTTGTAAATAAATTATTTCCCTTTCCTGGAGTCAAATGGATGCTTCCTTTTTCCATGGAAGGTTATTGCTTTATGACCTTCATTACCACATCTATATCATATTCTGGTCGCTTTGAATAATTTTCCTAGGTGTTTCTTTCCACATCCTTGACACATAGGTTTTTGAATATATTTAACTTTATGATTATTACTTGAACTTCTGTAGGGATTTTTTTCTGGCATATACAATGCCTTATAAAAATCACCATGGTTCATGTGGTCAATGATGTCTCTAGATAGTTAGTTGAGAATAACCACAAGAGTTCTCATTGCATCTCCCATTTTATTCGGTTGCTTATTCAGAAAACTGTCATAGTTTTCTTCACATCTATTGTTACTTTGGTGCCTTCTAGATCCATCCATTTACTAAAACCAAAAAGGTTCGTGTGATTATATCAGTAAAATAATCATATAATATCTTATGAGGATGGTAAATAATAATATATACTTATTCATGTTATCTTAAACTCATTCAATTTATCTAAAATAACTATGACTCTTTCTAATATGCTAACCATTATGGTTATGTCACTTATACTTAAATAACACCCTAACCTCTAAAGTTATCTAAACCGACCTCTGATACCAACTATAAGAACCTGACCATAAACATTACATAATATTGAATGAAGTTAATAATTTAAATTGGGTATCTTTTTTAGGTTTAGAGATTTAAATAATTAGGTCATAACTTATACATAACAACTTGAATATTAAAAGGAGACACTTCTACTCACTATCCATTATTTTCATAATACAAAAAATCTTTAAAAAAAGAGACATGTTTAGTTACATGATTTAAACAACATGACTTTTCCTTGATCCCATCCTTGACCCTATTCATCTTTAAGTCCTGTGAAAAACATTTCAAAACTTGGGATGAGTATAAAAATCTCAGTAAGGGATACATAAAGAAGGAAAACTATTAGTTTTTCAAAACAACATGTAAACCATGAATACTGTATCATAAGTAATAATTTTCACCTTTATGAAGTAGTAAATAATATTTACTAAATAAAAGATCATTTATTACCCTTTTGTAACCAAAATATTACCATAAAATCCATATAAAGAACACATAACATATAAAAGGTAAACTTGTTACATAATCATACTTAAATGGAATAACCATACGACCGACTTCTATAAATAATTATTACAAATGGAATATCCATACATCCAAATTTCATACCCAATGCATTAAAGGTTATAACGTAACCACCCATCCTTGGTTTATCATGGAACCACCCATAATTTGGTTTATCATGTAACCACCTGTCAAATTTCCAAGTAACATTATATAATCATCACACATAAAAGATTGCAAATATCAACATTTCAAACATAAAATTTCATTTGAAATCACAATAAATAATTTCAAGATATTGAAATAGTAAATCCACTTTCAAAACCATTTTCAATACCAAAATATGTAAAAAGGGTATATGGTATTTATTTTCCATTTAAAAACATCACGTCTTGTTAAGGAATCCAAATATCAAATAATGCTCGTGGCGGCTGACATGTCATTGTCACCTTGTACGTTAAAAAGCATTCATTTTGTCATTTAGTAAAAAACTTAGTATAAAAATATTCCCTTTGAATTAAATTAAAATTCAAAGGGGTTTATTATACACCGTGTAAAAAAATAGGTGTCTATTATCAAAACATGACCAAATAAAAGGAGATTGAGACGAAGTCCCTTACCTCGAGTCTGAATTGTCTCGTATGTTCCTTTGTTCTTCTTTAATAATAAACCTAAATTAATTTCTTCTTGATTAAGAAATTTTTTCAAGTTTATTATTATTTTTATATCATTTATTACCTTTCTATAACAATTAGTTAATTATTTGGATTCATATCATACATTTTGTCGATGTTCAGAACTTGAGTCAAAAAAGAACTTGTTTTAATTAAAAATTGTCCATGTGGTCAAAAGTAAATTATCTACAGAATGATATTCATGATTTATATATCATATATATCATATATATCCAGTATATATGTATTTATAATAGTCCATAGCATTTGGATATAATAAATTAAATGCACCGTTCATGGAGATGGTAAGCCATACGTACGCATGAACGCTACTTTCATTTTTTTCATATTTAAAGGAATGAAAACTAAATGATACATAGGTATATTATAATTTCAGTATAATATCTATGTTATATATGTTACATAATTTCATTAATTACATCCTTTATATGTTTCATGTATATCATGAATGAGTCATATCACTTTTAGGGGGCGGTAGTTCGCACTTTCTCAAATGAAATTATCGTATTTATACAACATCAAAAGCATAAAGTTATGTTCTAAAGGAGAATTACAGAATAATATAGATAAAATAAATATTATATATAATTATAGTTCCATCATAATGTCCACCATTATATGTGGTAGGAGAATATTGAACAATCATCATTTCGTGAGGCAGTAGTTTGCCATCCACATAAATAGTATGTTCTATACCCATTAGACGGAGGTGCGTGTAAGTGTAGTTAGAATCCTTTTCATAAAAAAAACCTAGTATATTTAGGATACTGTTTTTTTATGTAAAATAATAATAATAAGATCATAGGGAGTGGATAAGGAAAATAATGGAAAGGAACTTGAGAGAAGACATTACCTCAAATCGGGTAACTTCTTTTGATTTGAGCCAATGGGCTTTATCGAATTTCCTTATGCCTAGGTGAAGGATTCTAGGAAGGGTGGAATTTTGGGATCTTATTGGAGTATATTTTGGATGATACAATGTGTTTTAGAGGTGTGAGTAATGGGTTAGAGGTGGTGTCCTTTTATAAGAGGGAGGAGGGGCACTTTAGGAATGTCTTGAAATATTATTTTATTATTAATTGATTTTCGATTTCTAATAACAAAAAAGTGATATATTTAGAATATCAGATGATTATGGGTATAAATACTCTCATAAAATGGGTTTTAGACAAGTTTAGGACATAAAATTAACCTTATCTTTTAGCTTTAATCCTTAGTTAACTAATTTAACTTTTACCATGTCTTTTTTTATATTCATAATATATTGTTTATATAGTTACTATAAAATGTAAATAAAACCTCAAGTGGTTAATTAATGATATTTTCAACCTTATCTAAGTCATTTGTCCAAATATTAGATTTTTAGGACTATTATATTATTTAATAAAATAGTATTTTTTTAAGAACCCATTTATGTCAATTTATACACATGACTTTTAAAAAACTCCATAACAACTTGATTATTTAAAAAAAACTTCATTCATTAAAATATAACAAGTAATAATCATCCATAAAATTTTTTTATGGCATAAAAAGTTTCAAAATAAATTTATTTTAATTTTTATAATCTCATTTATTTAAATCATTCATTAATAAGGTAACCACTACATCATCATTGTGTCATAAATAAATTTATTTATTTGATATCTAAAAATTATAAATAAAATACCATGTTGTAGTAAATATTTTTATATTTATAATTACTATTTATAGTTGAAAAGAAAACTTATATAACCCAATATAAAAATTGTTTTACTAAAAGATACATGTTTAAGTTCTATTTTCCTTAACTTTAAATTAAAAGTAATTAAATGTTATTTTCACACACAAGTGGATCCATGGGGTATTAAAATTGAACCAAGGATGAACATGGTCAGAAATATATCATCCAATAGGATTAGGACACATTTTATGGTAATTTAATATTATTATAATATTATTTTTTACCCTTATTTACCATATTTACCCTTTAACCATGGTAAATAAAATATTTACTAAAGTTACTATTCATAATGTATAAAAATAAAAGTTACCTATTTACACAATTGGAACCTCATGATTCCAAATTTGGAGTCCATTTTTCTAAATTCAAAACACAGAAGTTGCAGAAATTAATTTAAAATTAATTCCCGTTGTCAAAACCAAAAAGTGTGTTTTTAAGAAGTAAAAACTACCAAAAGATTGACATGTGTTTATGTCAAATTTCAAAATTAAATTACTTCTAATGACCAAAATTGGATTAAATTATAAAAATATAATCTAATTAAACTTTAAAACCAATTAAAAGGATAATATAATTATATAAATAAATTATATGAAAAAATAGTTTTGGCTTAAAATGCAGTATTTTTCACTATTCATTAAAAAATGAACTTTATCAGAAAAATACCAAAAATTTAACCAAAGTAAATTTTGATGTCCTGCTTCTAAATAAGAAGTTTATTTTGTCAAATGGAACATATAAAAGTGAAAAAACTAGATTTAAAAAGGGTTCATCATCAAAAGGCGGTAAATAGAAATTTTAAAAAATATTATACTATTTCATGCTTAAAATAAAATTCATTCTTATTTTAAGCCTCTAAAATTTATTGGATAACTATAAAGACATTTAAAAAAATGTGTAATCATAATATGGTTAGTTCTATTCATTCTTTCCAATACAATGACTAGGCGTTAACTACCATTTAAAATAATAATATTATTATATTATTTTTCAGTATATCTCAATGTTGTGTGCAACATAAGATTTCAGAGAAACCCTTTGTTTATTGTCGAGTACGTTATCGGAAAAAGTGTCCCCTTTAATGTAAAATTAATATCTTATTCATAAGTATTAATAGAAATTAAAAAGTATTATTCTATAAATACCCGATTCATTACATAAATGCTCCAGGTTTTCAGTCTCATGCGATTTTGACTATGTATTATGACCACACAGATTGTGCGATTTACGCCATAAACTTGTGTAGACAACACAATGTGTACACCAATACATGCCATATAATGTGATAACCATGTTCCAAGTTGATCGGTAAAAATGCACCGTACACCACATGTAATTACCACATGGTGCTCCATGTATACCTTAGCATATCCAAATGTAGTGTACTAGGGTACATAACATATAATTCTGAGTACACATCGTGTAACCCTATCTTATCGGCACAAAATTGGCAGTTTTCCGATGGTATCCCTGGTTGTTCTTCATTCATTCTTTAAACCTTTAAGAAAATGAAACACTAAATGAATCATGATTAATATGTCGAAGCATGTTAATTTAAATCGGATTAAAGAATGAATAACATAAAATGAAAATCTAACCATAATTTCACATAGATCAATAATCAAATAAATAATTATAAATTTAAATGTGAACCCTCTGTTACTACTTATTGGTTTTAGTCACAAAAAAATCATATAGTGGTGGGCGATATATTAAAATTTATTTTAATTATCATTTTTCGAAACCATGAGCGAGGATATTGCACATAAAATTTATAATTAATTTGTTTAATATTTGAAGAAATGAATACCTGATCTTAAAAAAATTATTTATTGATGAATATTGATCATCCAAAAAAGCCCTTTTAGATTTCCTTCATTACGCTGTGAGGATCCAAGTATATAATCCATCTAGCATCGATCCACATGTGCTCCTATAATCTCTAAGTAATTCTGTTCGATCTTTGGGTGCTAGAATGAAGAATTGATTATCTTGCATTGTTCGTTTTTGATCACTCGTTATTCGGTCTTGAAGAAATCTCATTTACATTTCTTATTCTTGAGAGGGAGAGAAATTAGGATTCAAGAGATAATTTATTGTGTGCAACAATTCTATATTTTGATTAGACTAATCAATTTTGGATACCATACACAATAAACATAACCTCCTACTTAGAGAGATAGGGTCTAGGTTAAAATAATTATTTAATTGCATGCCAACCATTAAATAATATTATAACCTTTAATAAACCCCATGAAACATAATAATAATAATAATAATAATAATAATAATAATAATATTTTGTGGCATGCACCATCTTGCGCAAATGATAAGTAATATTTACCAGCTTGTAAATGATTATTTATCACCGAATGTGGTTTTGGTCTGTTCGAACTCCTTAGTATTTATTGAATACCTGAATAAATATTTTATTCATAAATAAATATTTCATTAACATACATGGGAATAAATATTTATTAAATATTCAATAAAATAAATAAATATATATTTTTATTCACATTTTGGTGAATAAATATTTATTCAATTTATGTTATCAATATATCTTGAATAAAATTATTCCTCTATCTTGAGAATAATATTTATTCTATTAATTAAATTCAAATATAATTTAATTAAGATCAATGAAAACATTTAGTGTGTGACTCTCTAGGATTCTTTATTATTGGCATTAAACAAGCTTGCATAAAGTCCAAGATTATTGTCTAACGATGAGTTAATGCACCAAAAAAAAGAACTTAATGTCACAATGAAAAAAACCACATAGGAACACTAATTGTGTAATATAATCCTTTTATCATAATATCTTATCATGTAAGTTGCACATATGTGTCACCAACCTATATTCTTGATACGTCATTCTTTGACTATCTGAAATTAACACATCGTTACACCATGACCATGGAATTTAGGGTGATGGTTATATTCAAATCAAATGTTCAGGATATCATCTTCCATAAACATGGAAGAGACAAATACTTCCTTGACTTATCAATTAATGACATGTCAATCGTGACACACCCAATGTACCCTACCTCGCCTTTAATATATGTTATCATGGTTTTCATTAGAAAATCTAAGTGCATGAGTCATGACATTATTTAATGACAATCTTAAAGTCTAAGGACCATTACACATGTTCACGGATAGGAATACCTGATGACACCAAAACATTCAAAATTCCTACTTGTGGGTCTATTCTCATAATATCCCGTCTTGGAGATTACCAAGTACGAATTTCATGAGAATAAGCCACATCCACTTACGAGTACTTTCACCTGACGGTCTAAATACTATGTGTCCCATCATAGTATATTATCCAACCACAAAACTATATTAAGAATATTGTCATATCACTTCAAGTTTCTCATCATAGCAGGGAACTTCTATGACCTTATCAATACGACAAATACTTTAGGACATTATTACATTAAATCCATACAGAACAATGACAAATATTTAATAATATGATTAATTAATATTCAATACATTATATATATATAATCAAGGTACAAATAGTTAGTCCTGGGATACCAACTCCAACACCCACTTTCAATAGATCCAACTTGCTAACGAACCTTGTTAGCTCTCACATGATAAGATCATGTTTATACTGAGTTATGGTTTAGTTACGGTCCTTCCATGTCTCCACTGCATTGTTACTCTGTTATTTACGACTTCGTCTCCTTGAGAAAATCTCCTAAAGAGATGATATCCCTGAGTATATTCCATTTTTCCACTGTCAAAAATTGAAATATTTTCTATTACCAATAGAAGAAATGTCATATTGATAAAAATTTACTCACTATGTGAGATTACAATAACTGGAATTTTTTTTTGTATATTTTACACAACTTCTTTAGCTACCTCATAAGCCACAACACACACGGTATTTGTAGATATGGATACCACTAGATTGAATTAGCTTATATTTCCCATTACCTTAGCTTTATTGTGATATTAGATCATATAAATCTAAAATAAGACTAGTTTTTTTCCCATAAACTAGTATCCTTTCCTTTCTACATACTAGATACAAATCCTTTATACTTTCTTAAGTACAGTTAGATATTTCTAACTACTTCCCATGCAATTCTCCTGGATATAACTAATATTTTACTACCATAAAGTTTATTTTGGAAATATCATATCTTATACATAGCATGACATATGTGATTTATCCATAACAAAAGTGTATGGAATTCAACTCACCACATTAATCTCCTTATATGACCCATGCATTTCATCTTTGAGAGATTTATTGGTAACAATTCTCTCTTGAATTGTTCCAACTTTTATTTTTAAATACATTTTTAGTATATATATTATTGACTAGTTATAAGAAGTTATTAGATCTACCTCAGTATATCTCATTCCCTAGAACTTAGGTTACTAATTTAAGTCAATTTCTAGACAGATACTTTCATTCCAACCTTAACTAACTGTTATGACAATAACTATTTCCCATATGTTATTGAACATATTTTACTTGAAAATAGTGGTTACCCCATTAACCTCTTGTATACACATATAAATAATTCATTCCTAATGAATATTCTATGATCTTGTTTCTTACTTCAGTCCAAAACTATATTTTAGTAATTTACACCCCTTATTGGCATTCTATAGTGTCACCAACCCTTTTTAGTTGTGTTGTATAGACACCTTCCAAGATAGGTGGACTTTACATCCATTTCCCAATAAAATAATCATATAAAGTATCTATGATAAGTAAAATTATAATGTATTTAGGTATAACAATATAGTATAACCAATTGAGCCTTATTGGTACCACAATTTTATCACTCATGTATAATATCACTTGAATACCTACCATAGTATTCAAAATAACAATCCCCTGATATATGGAATACATTATTGAATTTTAATTGATAATTTCAATTTTAGATCGTTTCTATTTACTTCTTACATGTAGGATCTATTATTCTCAATGAATAAGGTATCACTAGCTACGGTGAATGCAAAACCATTTCCAAGGTTTTATTTTTTCCTATGCAATATGTGTCTCTAGAACAATCCTTTTCCACTAGCTATTGTGGAAATTATTCCTAAACCAACTATTTGTGAATCTTTGGTATTGATTAAATCTAATTCAATCTTGCTCCCACTATCTCAAATAGATATGTGCACCCTTTTATATAAATATAGTCCATTACTAAACTATAAATTTTTTATCTTAGGGATTTCTGTAATATTCTTAGAAACTTTAGGATAATTACTACAGATGCACTTTATGTTTTTCTTGATGTGAGTTTATTTATACACTTAACAAACACTTTTCATCCAAACACATATTATTATGACATAATGTATTTTTATTATACTAAAACTCATATGATATCCATTTTTCATTATGGTTGTCATATGGTTATGGGATAAAACCATTATTTGTGAAGCATGTCTCGAAAATAATGGAGGTGTCTGCAATATATATAAGTTCCAACATTGATACTCCTTTTACTTACATCATAACTCCGATGTGTATAAGAAAATGTGCATTTAGGAATTACTCCATGCTATATTTTAATGATCCATGTTTTCATGTAAGACTCATCATCGATCCTCCTTACTAACAACATAACTTTGATTTGTATTGAGGTAATATGAATTTAAGAATTATTACACACTACATTATAATGACCGATGAATGATTATTCAAGACATTATTTGTCACACAAGCCTGAAGTAACTCATATCTTCTAACCATGCATATGTCGTAATTCACTTTTTTATTTCTTAAAACACTTAAATGAATCTTCTAAAGTCTATTTACCACAACATTTACCTTGGAATAGTTCATCTATGTAGATTAACTGATTCCAAAATCTTTGTGTATTACCTTTATTTCTAAAGGTTTCTTTGAACAAAAATAAATAAGTTATTTTGTCAATAATACCTAAGGTCTTTATCTCCAAAGTGTCTAAATAACATACTTGTTATATCCTTGAAAAATAATTTTAGTTTTACTTGACAAAGAATATTCATTCCACAACTGGGTATTAGAGTCTTCTATTTTTATATTCATTGTGTATTGTCAATGATTTAGGTATTAATGAACTATTAGTAGAGTATTAGATACCACAAAAAACATTCATTATAAAATTGGAATAATTTATCCTTATATCCAATGAAAAAATGTGATAATTTTTTTGGTTATACTCAATAAAGGTTTAACTAGAAACATTTACTTAGAAATTAGAAGTTGTGTACTTCTCACCACTGACTTAATAATCATACTTTCTAAATTGCTTAAAGAACACACCTTACTTCTTCTTTTTCTTACTTGGTTTTTGTATTTAAAAACACATATGTGATGGGATATTAAATTCAATACCCAATAATTAAAATATAATATTACATACATTTGATGAATATACCTAAAAAAGAAGTGACTACTTGCTTCTTTAATTAATCTCATTACATAGAATTAACTCATGACATACAAATCAAATAACCTCATGTTTGACGATCAATCCCTATTATTTGAAGGATGTTCTGAATGTGCCTTTGGCACTCTACTTTTCATTGGATTTTTCACTTTTTATTTTAACTTGTTCACCATAAGAACTAATGATTATAATTTTTTAAGTTCTTATTTACTTGACAAACCATCACCTAAAAGGAAATGAAGTTTTTTCTCTATACTGATAATTTTATAATCTTAAACAAAACTGGAGTAAATGGGTGATAAAGACATAATAATAGGATTTATTGAGAGATATTGATCCATCTTTCATATTTACATGAAACCAGTGTAATAATCACCCATTCATATCTCACTTCACTTTCTCCTTGTAAGCTTCTGAGAGATGAGACTACATGTGAAATCATTAATGCCATGATGTTGTATCCATAGCTCACATCAGAATTTGATGACAACATAATGACATAACCATCACATGTGTCATAAATGAGTCTACAATAAGATTTTTTCTCACCCTCACTTCCTAAGGTGGATCAACAGGTATTGGGGACTCTAACACCTTAAATTTTCTATATCGTAGTAATTTGTGCAAGCATCGATACTACCCTTGGAAACTCATGCTAGTTTGGACATGTTCTTTTTAAAATAGTTATCACAATGTACTTGTGGTATTAATTTCAATTTTATACATAAATAAACACTAGTAGATTAATAGTTTTATATTGATTACTAATTATACATTACTGATTAACTAAATAATTAAATATCTCCCACTATTTTATTGAACTCTAGTAACCCTCACTACTAGACTCAGAATACTTTGTTGTTTGAGTATTCTAGTGGTAAGGATCCTTGAAACCTCTCATAATAGTCTACAAGCTATGGATACACCACTAATCAAATTGTTCCAAGGTAGGCACTCGACTGACCAACTGCATTAACTCACGAATCCTTGAACTATTAACTGAAGTCCCATATTCTAGAAATCATTAATTTATTTACTCAAGGATTTTCCTCTAAAGATGAAATAAGCTAGCTATGAAAACTTCTTTTCCACTATCTTTAGTTAAGTCAACTCATTGTTCTCATAAGAACTCCTCAGTAGTAGGAGGAACCCTAAACTAGGATTGATGATAACCCTATACACTCGATTTTATTAAAATATGAACAATGAAAGACATCTGTGACTTAATAATTCTTTGAGTTTTTTTATTATTTATTGATAAATGAAATCATTTTCTATCTGATATGAATGTTCTATGTGATCACGCTCACAAATGACTATGTGATAAATATTAAAACATTAATCATGTCATAAATTGATTTAATCTATGCATTTTTTATGTTTGTTATTTTATGTAGTTGTGTTATCTTGAAAATTCATAAAAAAATAAGAAATTAATAAATTAAATAAATTGTATGAATGATCTTGATCATTTGATATTGGTTGATCCATTTATACTCAATGGGTCATTTATAAACTAAGGGGTAGAATACATGAGTTGGGTCTTGAATCATATTGTAACTTGCACCTAAGTCCAATGAACCACTATCTCGCTTGGAATACTGCCTCACCTCGACATGGTCCACATATTACTTCATCTTCATCATAATGAATTAATACTCGCACACATGTGAGAGAGTATTAAGAATGCGTAATACATAGAAATACACCACTCATGGATACACAGACCCTTATACATATTAAATGAGAAAAGATGATGCAATAACCATCTATTTAAATAATTAATTACATGCATCATACATAATTGAAATAATTTATTAAATATATAAAATCTGATACATACATTGGCTGATCACTACTCAATATCATCTGGGGTGAAAAAAAATTGCATAATAAAAATTACATTGTGATAGATTTATATTAAGGGATTTAAATTAATTAAAATAAATCCATTTAATTTTAATTCAAATAAAATTAACAATCGGTCCTAATAAATATATATGTGTATATATATATATATATATATATATATATATATATATTATTTTTACTTGATCCACTTTCCGGGTGACAAAGGACCCCTCAGGCCTATACTTGGTTTGGAAAAACCCACCTATCCTAGTATCAGGTATAGCTGTGGAAAGAGGTAACCCAGAGGAAGCTGTGTAGAGGGTCACCTGCATTGGCGGGAACCCCGAATGGTAGCAGTGAATGAGCACTGATCACTGACAGGTTGGGTTCATATTTGGATGTTATAGGAGAGACAAATGAAGTTGGTGGTCTGGCTACTGATGAGGTCTGCAATAAAGGGTGACAACACTAAATCTAGTCAGATAGGAGGTTACACCAATGGGAGGGATAATCCCATGGTTGAGGAGGTCGTGATGTGGTAGGGTCAGCGACCGAGCATGGAGTGTGACAGAGGATCCAATGAGGTCTCACATAGACTGGGGAGGACCTGACTGACCGTCATAGGTGTCACGTCGGTGGGGCTCAGCCTGGTCATAGAGGTGTGTGATGAGGTTGAGGGAGGTGGTATGTCATCGGGGAAGAAGGAGACAAGTCGGTCTAAGGACACTGATGGGTATGTGCATGGTGAGGCTGACATGGAAAGAGGAGGGTACCACAATAAGAGCCTCAGGAGGTTTATATCTGGTCGTAGTGTGACCAAGAAAAGGAGGTCGTCACTGATGGGTGGTCGACGAGTGCGGGAAACAAAGGGTAGGTAACATGCCATGGAAGTTAAAAGAAAAACATTTTTTTGTTTTTTAAGACTTTCATTCACCCTCACATGTTTTTTACATTTTTAATCCACCTCACCTAATAAATTATAGTTTAGGATTCATTTTAAATTTTGTATTGTCATTGAACCACATAAAACCACCCTTAATTTTTTTTGAAAATTTTAATTTCCATAAACAGTGGAAAATCAGATTGGCCAAAAGTGTTAGGGTTTGCTGGAAATCACTACCAGCCATATTATTTCGAACACACACACACAAGCACATAAATATATACACATATGTATGTTTTTCAAAATTTATAACCTAGAAAAATTATTAAAGTCCATATTAAAAACTTTGTATGACCGCAACTTTGTCGTCCGATGTCAGATTAAAATGTCGTCTGTGGTGTTGAGACTGAAACGACACCCTCTTCAAAATTTAATGAAAATATATTTTTTCCTTGACTTAATATTTTCACACATTTCACTGATACCAATTTAAGGTACTGGGGCACACAATGAAAGATTTTGGGCCAAGGATTTAAAAAATTTCATCACCAGAGTGACGAAACTTCATCGTCTCCGGTGATCCGTGCCCCAATAGAGGTCCAAGGATCTTGTGTGAATTTATTGAGCCCAAAAATTAAATGAATATTTACCTTATTCAAATTGATGGAACATTCAACTAGAACTTGTTGACTGTGATCATTTCTCAAAGGATATGAGCTCAAACCCCTCTAGATCATCCACACACACTTCAAGAATATTCATAGACACTGATAATAAAATTCCAAATGCTGTAACGAAGCTCTAATGATTCCTTCAATATCATGATGATCACCATGATCCCATTTCTTCAATACACAACGATGGTCAAAAATCAAACTCCTTGAATGGGAAATTCTCACTCTAAAATGTGGTAGAGGAGAGAGGTTCTCTCAAATTCATGGGTATTAATAGTACCCATGAAATGAGATCCCCTATGCTTATATAGTGGGATTTAGTTACCCAAAAAGGGTTTTATAACCCTTGTATAAGAAACACCCACTAAATAAGAAATAAATGACATTTTATGATGAACCAATTTTGTCATAATGCCATTTATATTTTATCACTTGCTTGTAATATATAATAAATATATTATATGATAAAACTGAGTCATTAAACCCACTCGTAATTCCCTCAATATTAAACAAATATTTAATATTAAAATAATATCCGTTCATGTAATATTTTTCCACGTATTCACTTAATACCTTACGAATACATTTAATAAATAAATTCAATCCAATTATTATATGTTAAAATAATAATTATTTTATTTATTTTTCAGTGATCATTAATACTTAGACAACTCTTGGACCTCATGGTGGGGATGACCATGTCTTATACACACATTCACCAGAATAGGGCAGACTCTTGAATAGGTAATTATCCCGATTGCAGTGAATACTATTCATAGACTAGGATCATAGTATAAAAACCCATGAATACCCCTAGGAGATAAAGAAAATATATAGTAATAATAACCGTTCCTATAAACATACACTGTGTAATATGATCTATTTATCTCGCAATATATCATAAAGAAGGATTCATAACTTGTGTCTAATTCCTTCTTAATTTATTATTTGTTTACATTACTAGACATACTTACCTTCTTCTACCATGGCCATGGATTTAGTGAAGGAACTACCATCCTGATCAACTAGGATTGAGACATCACTTCCTCAACTCAGAAACGATAACTTTTATCTTGATCATTCAACCAATGTCATACCACCACCCGACACAAGCTACTTCACCATGACTTTAATGTCATGGTTTTTACCTTGCATCAAAGTACATGATAAAATGGAACAAATTTATAATGATCTCAATACATGATACCAATATACATATTCATAGATAGGAACAACCAATGACACCTGAAACATGTGGTGTTCCTATTGGCAGGCCAGTCCTCATGATCTCATCTACTCGAAATTACTAAGTGAAAACTTCATGATAAGAAGTATCAATGATTATAATCCACCAACACCTGATAGTTAGACATTATCTATGTCCAATCAGAGTGATATATCTAGACCATAAGTTATTTTTTTAAGATTAATATCATAGTATTTTAAGTTTTTAATTATAGCCTAGGAGTTTCTATAACCTTTTTATGTGACAAATAATCTATGGAAATTACCATTTAAATAGTGGATAAAAAAATATCAATACTTTAATGGTTTGTGTGCATCATGAACAACTCACTGTATGCATGATATGGTAATCGAAAATTACTGTTTAGTTGGGTCTAGGGCACCCACTATTACAACATGTCTGATTATTTGGCCAAACCAATTGGTAATAGTTAGATAGATGTATAAAATCCAAGAAAGTGCAAGTGCTAAAGGGAAAAAAGTTGTTCCACATAAATATATTAAATTTTATGCGAGGCTATCTAAGATAAATAAGCCTAAAGTCCAATAGAATCTACATGGAAGGTGAAATCGAGATAGAATTGTTGAAAATAATTATATGAATATCTTACCAAATCAAGAAGAATTATTTAGAAAGATAAAATAAAAACCATAAAATTTATTTTCATTATTGGATGATGTGAATAATAAATCTTCACCTAAGGAGATTTTTTAAGAAATCAAGAAATACATCCTTCTCAAGGAAGTTCAGATCTTGAAATTCAAAGAAAATATAAGTATGAAGAGTTCTAAATAATGTGAAGCTATAAAAAAAATAGTTTCTAGGTTGAGATCCAAGTCCCAACCCTATTTCTATTATTAAGGATATGATGGAAAACCCACCTTATTACCTTGTATTTGTTTGAATGTATTTTCATGCAGGGATGTGAAGGTGATACTTGAAAAGGGATAACTGGATGGTAGTTGTAACATTTACATAGCTAAAAGATGTCATCTATCATGGAGGGATAAAATTTTTCTTACAAAATTCATGGGGGTATCAAAGGATTATTATGTTGGGAAGTAGGCTAAAAAACTGATACAATCACTGAATGGTTGAACCTAAGCTCATTGAAAATTCATATCCATGGGTACTTTACCATGGTGGAACTCTAACTACTAATAATTTCCTTTATAATTTGGAACACTACAATTAGGAATCCTAGTGCACCTTAATCACCGCTTCTAAGTCACCCTCTGCACACACTCTAAACATACTAAATTAAGAAGAATCAATAGGAAAAGAAAAAAGACACACACTATAATGTGGTTTATAATTCCATCCTACATCCATGGGAGAACACCATAAAATATTTATATTACTCAAAGTACAAGGGTAGGAATAATTGTATCTAAATATCCAGTGATCACAATTCAATATAAATTTTGTACAATCATTTTGAATTCCACAGCGAATGGACCCACCTCTCTTTTATAGAGATCCACAACTGGTAAACTTATTGCAACTCCATTTGAGAATCACTGTCAACCATAAATTTCCTTCACTATTCTATAGTTTCCTAAATCGACTCAACCTCTGCATCCATCTAACTATTTACTTCACCTATGGGGCAATGCTAGCTGATTAGTCATGAGAGGTGGGGATCTAGGCACCTTCAAGATGCAGATGCTAGGGAGGGGCTGTTTCAATTGTGTCAAGTTTCAGGCCTTTAAGGTCATGTATTGGGTCGTGTATGGACCTTGTAACTTGGGCCTAAGGGTCTTGTAAGGGTTCCCCTTCAACCCTTAAAAAGGGGATTATCCAAAATAATAATAAAAAAAGGACTTAGGGACATTCGGGTTAACATATACCATCTTACTCAACCCTTCATAAGTACATAATATTCTAGTAAAAACACATACATGTGGAAGGTTATTTCAACCATTGCACTAAAAAGGATGAAACAAACTACCAGTGCCTAAAATTTTGGAGAGTTAAATCCGATGACTTGAAGAATATTCACAAACCCAACAATCTTCCACTTGAGTTTTCTTTAAGGAACGCCTTTAGCATCCTCTAATATTTTAGTCAAACCAAATCCTTCTTATGCATGAAAGTAGTGTTCTCTTTCCTTATTTAAATCATCCAAGTCCCACTAAGTTATTGTGTTTTCTTAGGCTCTCTTGGACCAACACATTATTGAACATATCAGTTGAATTTTTCTTTCTGATGATCTTATGTAATTCTAGCACCTTGTCTTACAAAAAATTCTAGATAAAATGGAATTTTAGGTCATTGTTTTTCATTCTTTCATGAAATGTTGAATTCTTTACAAGGTGGATATTACTCTAACTACACGATAAAAAAAAATATAATTTATTAATAATGTTGCAAAAGACTGTATGACATAAGAAACGAAAAGGACAGTAGGAAATATACAAACATCAGGGGATCAGGGAGGTCTAAAATAATGAAAACCAAGTGTGTCAACACTAATAGTCCAACAAATTCTGAGGGAAGTCCTCCCATGGTAGAAAAACCATATGAGGATTTTTCTGGTTGCCACATTCCTCCATAAATTCCACCACTTTATTTCCTTATCACCATGTATGCACCATGATAATTCCATTAGAGATATGATTTTTACACCTATAAAGGAGGTAATCAATAGAACATGGGGAATCTGACTTACCTTTCATAGCATTGTAAATAAATGAAGAATTTATTTCTATGATTGAAAGAAAGATGTTGTGATTCAATAAAAATTCTAGACTATTAAGCAAGGCATTTTCTTCGATCATAATAGAGTTTCCATAACCATAAAAGCTACTAAAATATAGCTAAACTTCACCCTCATGACCCCTAACAATGCCTCCCTTTAGCATGATGCCTAGCCCACATGCACCATCCACATCAAGTTTAAAACCATTTTTGGGGGCTTCCAGCAAGTCCATATTCCTGATCGGGAAATGGTTTTCATAGAGATCTCACTTATACTAACCAAAATAAACATTATCATCATTTGGATATTATCCAAATTCTTCACCAAGGACCCCAACTTTGCTGCAAGACTCCTCGATCGAAGTTTCTTGGCCACAACTGAGCTGGATTGGCCTTCAGTTTTCACCCTATTTCTAATGTCCCAGATCGACCGGAATATTACCACCAACCAAATTTCTCTTTCTATATGATCCTTCTTGCACACATCAGAGGCCTACAAACCACTTATACGAAATTACATACATGTTTCGGCCTTCATGTCTCACCCAAGTGCATCAACTATGTCAACTCCTTTTCAGATTTTATAGCTAAAATATATCCAGCTTCCTTCATAGAAAAAATAACCACTAACTGTAAATAGAACGTATTACTGACTATTGTTCTACCAAATGTAAACATAAAACTCATTTTTAGTTTCCAAGTATTAGAATCATTAGAAAAATCCACATCAGTAAAACATTATAGAGGATCATATTCCCTGAATCAAAATTATGTATCTATTGATATTTTTAAGTATTGAATGATCCACTTAATAGCTTCCCTATTATCCTTCCCAGCGTTTGACATGAACCAAATTTCTACTCACACTAAAAGGTAATATCTAGTTGCATAAATATCATCACACACATCAATATTCCAATAGATGAAGCATACAATACTTTCTCCATATATCAGACCTCATATTTATTTGAAAGTACATGTGTCATGGATAACATGAAGTTCCCGAAAATATAGGTACCAACAGATTTATATCAATGCATCCTAGATTTCTCAATGATCATTCAAGTGTATTATTTCGGGTATAACACCAAAGTACCAAATTTTTTATCCCTTTATATCCTCATCTACAATATTTTCTTAGCTTGGACAAGATCATTGATTTTAAATCTTTTGGATAACTTCCTCTTCATCTCCTAAATCCATTTAATCTTTAGACCCACAAGAAACATCCATCCATATAGAGTAAGAGTAAAACATAATTTCCATCATTATATAAATTATAATAAAATTAGTAATAAGATTCACTCCTCATGAAATCTTATCCAGACATGAAATCATTAAACTTTGAGTTCCACTATCGAGGTACCTATTTTAAGATACATTGACTTCTCGTTAATTTAAAAACAAGACCCTCTTATAATTTTATTCAAATCTATCAGGATGCTTCATATAGATCTCTTCCTCCAAATCATCATAAAGAAAGGTAGTCTTAATATCCATCTACTCTAATTGTAAACCATCAGAATCAACAATGCTCAACACTATCCAGATGGAAGTATGCTTAAATACTGGTGAAAATATTTTAGATAAATTGATTACTTCCTTTTTTTGTAATCATTACACCACAATTCATGCCTTTTATCCTCTACTTCTATCTTCTTATTCCTTCAGATGATAAACTTATTTTTTCTCAAGTTCTTTCTTCTATTTTTTTAATTCAACCAACTTTAATGTTCCATTTGACTTTAAGTAATTCATTTATTTCTCCATGGTTAACTCCCACTACTTCAAGTAACTAAGATTTGTTTACACTTTTGGATATTCAAGTTCTCTAGTACCTTTTAGAAGTAAGAATTTTGCATCAACCCCATACCAATGGAATGGTAATATGATTCTAAAAGATCTCATCAAAGAAGTTTTTATAGCCTTTAGTACTTCAATTTCTAATTTTTGAACTTAAGGTGCTTCTGATGATGATTTATCTACTACCATAGCTTTCCCTTGGGATTCTATAGTTCTTGATAATTTCAGAACATACATTGTTAGTTGAATTTCTAATAACTTTGTGATGATATCTAATATCACTAGTAATTGTGATCTATCAGTTATTTTATCTAGACCGACTTGTACTTCAGTAATTTATTTATTTTCCTCAACTTTTAATTTAGCCAATTTTTTGTCTTTTAATAGAATATTTTTATTAAAGATCATATATTGACTTCCTATGATATTCCATTGATTGTTATTCTACAGTTGGTATCTAATTTATTCATTTTATTAGCCTATAAGAAAACAAGATTTCTACTTTTCCTTCATCTTATATTTGCCCTTTTCATCAATATGATCAAAAGAAATACAAATAAATACTTTGAAGTGTGATACTTCTGATAACTTACTGAACCATAGCTCTTTCGATAGACTTTGTCTCACTACAGAAGCTAGAATTTTGTTAGCCAAGTATATTTTCATATTAATTTATTCCTCTCAGATGGATTTGGGCATACTGGACTACACATGCATGCATATAGAATTTTGTTTCAAAGTCTAGTTTATTCTATCTACCACTCCATTTTTCTGTAGAGTTATAGGTACTATTCTATTGACCTAGATCCCATTATTTCAGAAGAAGCCCTAGAAATTATTACCATTATGATCTCCTACATTAGTGGATCTAAGGCATTTCAATTTCTAGTCACTTTCTAACTTTACTATGAATTTACACTGTAAAAAGGTATTAAAAACATCAGATTTATTTTTAAGAAAATAAAATCTTACCCTCCTCATAAAATCATAAATAAAAGTGAAAAAGTAACATGATCCTATATGATATTGGAATGAGGTAAGTCCCCATACATCAATATGAAATAATTCCAACTTCTTAGCTCTGTGTTTCTATCCATTCAAGTTCAAAAATACCCACTTTTAATTTCCAAGTACATCGATCTCAAAACTTCAATTAGTTGCATGATTGAGCTTCAAAATGCCTTTATCTACTGGAACCTTCACGTTATTCTCACTAAGGTGACCCAATATATAATTCTAGACCTACATATCTCTTAAGGTTTTGATTCTAGCCATCATACTTACATATACCTTTACAATCACTTCCAAAGCTTCATCATCTACCATAAAAACTTTCCTACAGATTCCAAATACATATATTTTCATGAATCCATAATTATCTATTGAGTGAGAGGGTGCACCAAAGTCAAACACCCATGACTTTATTATATTATAAATAGTTTTAAGTATATTATCACCTCCATCCATTGAAATAGTTAAATTTTAACTTATGGAAGCCATATTTCTGGTGTCTTCCTCGTGATTTCTATAATTCCTCTGGATATGTCCTTACTTATCATAATGCTATCAGGTAAGTCCTAGAACAGTTTATTTTCCATGAATATTCTCCCTTGATTTATCTTCTAGCTTATATTTATTCTTTATCCGAGGTGAGTGTCCCCCTCCATCAATGTTAAAAGTATTACCAAAAGGCACCTAAACCACTATTCTATAGAGTTCCTCATTGAGTATCAAATACAAAATGTATTCAAAAACTAGAACAATATTTCCATAGGAATTACTTAACATGATAACCATATAATCCCATAATTTTGGTAAAGATGAAAGTAGTAAGAATGCCTATACATCATCTATGAATGTTTCTTTCACTTCTTCATTCTGAATTCTGATAATGTTGAAGTCATACACATGATTTTCCATTAACCTTCCTTTGAATAACCTCATGAAAAACAAACTTCCCATCAGGAAAACTTTGATTAAGGCTATTGATTTTTTATACATGTCTTACAGGGATAGCATAAGTCTAGATATGGTCTTATTCTTCTAGATGTTTAAGTCCATGTTCCACACCAATGTCAACCTAACTAATTCAAGTGACTTTTTGTCCAAATTTTCACATTTTTATTTATTCATCTTGTTAGATTTCTCTATACCCAATGGAAGTTTGATATCATTATGGATGAGATAGTCTTCTATCAGCATCTACTAGAAGCCATAGTCAGTTCTATTAAACTTACTGATATGAACCTTTCCTTATTCCACTGTCATATATCTTGATATCAATAAAACAATTTAAAATCAATATAACTCTGAGGAAAGTAAGAAATTTCCCTAAGTTTATGAGCACGTGAAACCAATTTTTAATACCACTTATTGTTAAGTAGGCAAAAAAAACCAATACAATCATAAAATGGTTGAACCTAAGTTCAATATAAATTCATATACACCAGTAGCTCAGTGCTACGAAACTTCAACCACCAGTACTTCCCTTATATACTTAAAGAAATGGAATTAGGAAGTATGTTTCACCCTGATAACCATTATTAATTCTCCCTCCACACACACTTCAAACATACTCAAGAAATAAGAATTAGTAAGAAAATAAAAATGAAACACAACATTACATGGTTTGGGATTTCATTCTATGTCAATAGAAGAACACTGCAAACTATTTATACTATCATAAGTATAAGGGTAGGAATCATTGTGTCTAAATTGATAGTGATCACACTTCAATAAAAATTCCTTCATTCATTCGGTATTCCAAAAAATTTAGACCCACCTCTATTTTATAGAGATACTCAAATGATAAATCATTTTCATTGATATCTGAGATCAACCATCTATTGAATTTGGTATTCTACAGTATCCAATGTTGACTCAACCACTGAAACTAATTAACTGTTCACTATACCCATTCAGTAAATTTACACCAATATACTCAACGCATCAGAAGTACATGAACTTCTAGTAAACACACCTGCATTTTGAGGGTTTTTGTTACTACTTCACTGACATAGATGAAGTGAACTACCAAATCCTAAAATTACAGTGAGTTAAAACTGGTGACATAAAGAAACTTCACAAATCCAACATCTTTGGGATTATCTTTAAATAAAACCAACTGTGATGAAATTTGTGGAGTGAAACCCTTGGGGGGGGGGGATTTTTCAAGAGAAGTAGCTGTCATAATATCTCTATTTAAGGAATCTATAAATTCTAGAAAATTTTGAAGCATGAGGTATGATAATCATTCTTTCCCACTCTTTTCTTATTCAATTATGGGTATCAAGGTAAATTGAAAAGGGGGGAGTCATCTTTCTTTCACTTTAAAATTTTAATGTGTTTATTAAGATGAGTGAAAATTATAGATTACTTTATTAATCTATTTATACAACCCCTAAAATGAGAAATATGATTTGGTATCACACGTTGGACAAATTATGGATAGTTTAGCGATATAGGTTAATCACTCTCATTTTTTTAGATCAATTTTCCCTTATAGAGTTAAAATAATCACTATAAAAAATCATGTATTTATAGGTGGTTATTTTTTACATTAGTAGTTGTTATAACCCCCTTTAAATGAATTAGTAATGGTTATATAAAAACATCACTAAAGTGCCTGAAGACTCTTGTTAGCGACACTTTTTCTTAAGCACTAGTAATTTAAAAAATGTAGTATATATTATTTTAGCAGTCATTTTAACCCCTTCTAAATATTAAAAAATTAAAATTTGAAACTATCCCAAATATGTAATAAAAATATAAGAAGTTTTTCATTGGTTTTCAATAACCAATAATGTTTAAAAAAATATCAGGGGAAGTTGAAAACCACCCCTAAAGTTTCTATATTAAAAAAACACCCTAATAAGAATTTCTATTGAAAAATATTTATATCATAAAAAGTAAAAGTGTAGGAATCATTATAAATAAATATCCAGGGATCAAACTTTTTAACTAGGTTGATAGGGAACCCTTACACGACTCTTAAGCCCAAAAATTAAATAGACCTAAGGCCTAGAGTCATAATGGCCTTTTTAAGTCAATTTTGTGTATTATTTATTTGTTTTAAATAATAATTAATGATATAGAGATTTCATTGATGCCAATATGTTGATGAATTGGGGTCAAGAAGATATTCTTGGATGTTTATGTAGATTTTAAGGATGAATTATTGTTTATGAATAATGATGACTATAAGCTTGTTAAAATATACAAGAAGTTACCAAGAAAGTGTCTACTTTTCTCTAAGAATTTAAATATTGGATGACATATCTTGGAAGATTGGTTTGTAATTTTGTTGAAGTCATTTTCTTGAAATAATTGAGATATTGCATTATTATTTAATACAAAATTGATTTGAATATTGAAGTTCCATAGAGGCTTTAATACTGATCATTCTATATCTCTACGATGAATGGTAATTTAAATCTCTATACACATGTGTTGGATGAAGTTTGAAGACAGATAAATCTAGTAGTTGATCTTAAGTTTCATACTTCAATAAAGGAAATTATGAAGTTTGTAATTATTCTTGAAGTTCAAAAGTTGTCATAATGGTAATTTTTATGATATTTTTCCATTTTTTTATTATAATTTTTAGAGGATTTGGATGAAGAAGTGGATGTGATTCATTTTTTTGGATTTTATTATCAATGCATTAATAATATTCAAACTCACATTTCTTATGAGGTGAATATAGTTAGAGATTAATTCAGATGATACTTAAGATGGATCAAAGTGATTATATATCATGAGAGGAGTTAATGTTGCTAGAATATTGGAGGGAGTAGTAGAAGGAGTTCCATGACACAAAATAGGGTTTTCACTATAGAAGTTTTTTAAGGAAGAATACTTGCACCGTAAGCAGTTACTATTCTATAGAAGAAGCTGAGTCAATTTTAATTAGCCCTGGAAATTTTAGGACCTCCACAACATACAGTGTTGCTACGCTACAAAGGAGGCTGGGTCATTTTTATTGTGGTGCTAGAAAATCTGATACCTCTACCCCGTAATGTCATCCTATGTTTTAATGGGTGGATTGGTGAGGTGCTCAAGCCAAAGAAAGAGGAAATATTAAAAAGGAGAGGATTAGTATATTCTTGGAATCTTTGAAAATTTGAGGGTTTATACACCATAATAGTTATTCACCTCGTAACTAGTTAACATGAAGTTTTTCTACACTATAAAAGAGGTTCCCATGCTGTAATGGTCGATTTTTAGGAATCTGATATTCCTAGAAAATATGGGATCTTCATGTCATAAGAATATTCTATGCCTTAGAGGAGGCAAGGACAGTATTTAGTGGCCCATAAAAGTTAAAGACCTCCATGCTGTAGAGATTTATCACCCCTAGAGATTTTCTAGTAGTTAAAAAACAACTAATGTGAACTACTATGCTACATTATAGAATATTACACTATAACATGATGAGTTGTTTTCTAGGAAATTTAGGCAGTTTGATAAAATTTAATACTTAACTTAATTTAAGAAGTTTGGTAGTTATTTTAGCCAATAATAACTACCAATTTGAAATATATCATGAGGATATATTTGGATAAATATACAAAGAATGATTTTGATAATGAAATTGAAGGAAATTGATGATTTAAATTTGAATTTTAAATTCAAATTCAAACAAGAAGGATGTTCTGAAAATTATTATATACACAACCGAGTGTAGAAGAATAATTAAGAGAAGTAGTATTTGTGAGAATAGGAGTTTGACACAATTACCATAAAGATAATTTTTTGCTCCATAATTGAGAAGATATGATACCAGATTCTATCATAGAAATTATTTAGTATCGAAGATGATAAAGAAGAATCTGTGTATCCCTATTTGTACACTGAAGTATAATATTGAAAAATTAAGAGATCAAGTGCATACTTACTATGAAATGATGTATAAAAATAATAAGAAGAAGAAGAAATGATAAGAATTTGTTGTGCATTCCAAAATTTCATAGACATAAGAAGTTTCTTGCAACTAGTGTAAGAGAATAAGATTAGGAGGAAATGGAATTTAGTTTTTCTGTAGTGAAGAGTAGAAAAAGAAAGTGTGTGCATAACCATTTTTATAAAAAATGAGAGGAAGCCTTTTCATGTTGCTGTGAAAGTGAAAGAAAAATAATAAAGAAGAAAAAATCTATAATAAGGTAGAATTCTACATTAGTGAGATAATTTTTTGTTATTACCCCAATTATTACAACATTTTATGGTGAAGAATGTGAATGTGTAAATGATGTAATGAAGCATAGTTAGTATAAATGAAAGCATGAGTCAAAAGGTTATTCCATGCTCATTTAAATCATTGTATGAATCTAGTGGGTTATGTGATCATGGAGGATTTCAGTTCATACTAAGGACTAGTCATCTAACATTGAGTGGTGAACCTTGTAAATTTATGTGTTCCCTGTGTGTGTATGTTTAGTTATACTTCAAGAAATATAGAGATATAGAGATAGAATAAGAGTAATATTTTCACCTTAACAAGTGATATAGGTCAATTAAAAATTAATAAAAGTTAAAGTTTTAATTACATTAAGACTTACCAATACTAGTTCAACCCCACTCTCAGTGTGGTTCATATTCCCAATCAGTCCCCTCAATTGGTATAAAAGGAAAGGTTCAAATCTATTAGGTTCTTAATATCAAATTGTTATCTTTAAATATTTTAAGTTTCTTTCCTGAAATTATAAAGAAAATGTATTTTGGAGAAATTATTTCTATGTTATATTAGAACTCATTTTCTTACAAGACTTTGATGAACATGAAAAGGAAAGAGAATATGATTATGAGGAAGATGTCCCTCTTTACAAAAGAGGAAGAAGTTTTAAGTGCTCCAAGAAATAAAAAAAATCTAGATTGTATGGAGAAGAACATGTAGTTTGATGTGTCACAAAGGATGTATTGGAGTTGGTGTCATAGGAACAACTATTTTTAATTTTATTACATGTATATTAAATGTATTGAATATTAATAAAACTTCTTGTTACATATTGTTTATTGTTCTTTATGTCTCTAATGTAATAATGACCTAGAGTATATTTTGTATTGATAAGGTTATATCAGTCCCCCTCTATGATGAGATCCTTGAT
Source organism: Viscum album (assembly GCA_963277665.1). NCBI lineage: Eukaryota > Viridiplantae > Streptophyta > Magnoliopsida > Santalales > Viscaceae > Viscum > Viscum album. The sequence continues at coordinate 1,491,492,039 of OY728145.1, forward strand.
GTGCTATGACAACATTCTCAAATAATGTTATGCAGTTGGATAACATACTATGATGGGACACATAGTACATATACTATTAGGTGTGATTACTTGTAATCAAATGGTGATTCTTCTCATGAAGTTTTCACTTGGTAATCTCCGAGATGAGATATTATGAGAATAAACCTACCAGTTGGAATTATGCATGTTTTGGTGTCATTGGATATTCCAATCTATGAGCATGTGTGATGGTTCTTAGAATTTAAGATTATTATTAATACATGTTATAACTCACGTACTTAGATGTATTTCATAAACCATGATGATAATAGTTCATGGAAAAGTTGGATACATTGGATGCGTTATGAGTGACATGTCATTAATGAATAATATGTGGAAGGATTTTTCCCTTACATCTTTATGGATGCTGATATCTTGTCCCTTTGATTAAAATATAACCATCGAATTAAATTCCATGGCCATGGTATAACGACGTGCTTATTTCAGATAGTCAAAGAAAGACATATCAAGCATATAGGTTGGTGACATGTTTGTGCAATCTGCTTGATGAGATATTGTGATAAAGGGATTATATTACATAGTGAGTATTCATATGTGGTTTTCGACATTGTGAAATTAAGTTATTTGTCTTGGGTTCCTTGAACCATTACTAGATATTAATATTAGACTTTAGGAAAACCTGCCTAATGCCAATGAGAAAGAAACCTAGATGGTCACACACTAAGTGTTTCTGTTGATCTTGATTAAATTATATTTGAGTTTAATTAATGAAGTAAATATTATTCTCAAGTCCGAGGAATAATTTTATCCAAGTTATATTGATCGTATAAATTAAATAAATATTTATTCATTGGATTATGCATAAAATATTTATTTTATTTATTGAATATTTTAATAAATATTCATTTACTAGATTGTGAATAAAATATTTATTTATGAATAAAATATTTATTTGGATGTTCAATAAATTATAGAGGAGTTCCAACAGACCAATACTGAGTCCGGTGAAAAATATTAATCAACAAGATCGTTACATAATATTTGTTATTATGCAAGTTGGTGTAGACCAAAAAATAATAATAATATAATTATTATTATCTTGCATGGGGTTTATTAAAGGTAATAAATATTATTTAATGGATGACATGAAATTAAATAATCTTTTTACTTAAATTATAACTCTATAAATAGATTGCTATATATATTATGTAGAGAATCCCAAAATTGAGAATAGAGAATTGTTGTACATAATGAATTCTCTCTCAAACACCACTTCTCTCTCCCTATCAAGAACAATAAGTTCAAGATATATTTATTCAAGGATGAAGAACAAGTAACCAATAACGAACAATGCAAGATATTCAACTCACCGCAATATCACCTAAAGATCGAGTGATGTTGCTCAGAGATCATAGGAGCACGTGTGGATCACCATTATAGGGATTCTATCCTTGGATCATTACAACATAATGAAGGTAATCTGAAAGGGTATTTTTGGACAATCAACATTCACTTACGAAGAAATTTCCTTAGACCATGTATTTATTTATTCAAATATTAAATAAATTAATTATAAATTTGACATGAAATATTATCTCTCTTGGTTTCAGGAAAGATTATTAAAAGAAATTTTAATATATTTCCCACCTATACACACTTTCACTGATGGCCGAAACCAGAAAGTGGTATCAGAGTGATCATGTTTAAATTTATAATTATTTATTTTATTGTTTATTTATGTTCAATTGTGGCTAGATTTTCATTTCATGTTATTCATTATTTAATCTGATTTTAATTAACATGTTATAAACATATTAGTCATGTTCATTTAGTTTTTCATTTTCTTAAAGGTTTAATAACAAATGAAGAATGATTAGAGATGCCATTGGGAAGTGCCAAATCATTGGATAGTAAAAATAGGTTACATGAAATGTAGCCAGAGCACACACTGTATACCCATGCACATTATATCTAGATGCTCCAAGCAATTAATTACATGCGGTGCTTTTATTGCACAATTCATGTTGATTGGGCCAACCTGGAACATGAAGAGGATATAGGGTGTGTAGATGGCATGTACACACCATGTTGTCTAACCGAGTTAACACGGCAAATCCCCTGGCATGTGAATTGGATATACGGTAACTGAGGTACATGTCATGTATCTAGATATACACACTATGTAGTCTTCCATTAACAGACAAAATTAAATTAAATTAAATTTTAAAAATTTCAGTATTGAATCCTTATTTTATTTATTGGAACACTGTTGTGTGTTTAAAAATGTAATAATGGTTTTAAATAATTTTAAATGCTCAATTAATTTATTTTAATTAATATGTCATTATTGGTTTTTACATTTATTTTCCATGAATTCCATTAATGACGGTATCTCTAAATAAGAACAGATGATCATTAAGATGAAATATAATCAAATAATTAATTAATTAATTAATTAATGCAAGCATGTTTATCTTAAATAATAAAATAATGAATAAATTAATTAATTATATCCATTTACTTTTGCATATTTTTTGCATGTTTGACCATCCATGTGCTTGAACAAGACCTATGTATGTGTTGAATGTTTTAATTTAATTTATTTCATGAGTTTGAAATTTTTTAATATTAAATTAAATGATGGTCTATGAGTCATCCATCCCTCCATTATTATATAGGACCCAGGTGTCCAAGGATATTTATGTAGTCCACTTTAACCAATTCTTTGGTCCCCCAAAACTTTGTGTGAGTAATAAATATTTGTAATTAATGGAGCATCCCAAGGCATATAGAGTCGGTTCAAGATAGAACCATAATGATGTCAACCTAGGTGATACACAAGTGGACATGTAGAATTTTGTAACACATGACATGACCATCAATATGAGTTATTTCCCTTAGGTCAAAGGTTAATTTAATATCTCATCATTAAATCAAATATTATATAAATCTCATGAATGAGTCATTTAATTAATTATTTATATTTGTCTATGCAATTATTTATTTTATGAATGAAGGGCTGCAATCACATAAATGAATGAATTAATGTGAAAAGACAAAAATTAAATAAATGAATTATGCATAAATATTTTATCCAACATGGTTAATTAATTAAGTAACATCGAATTGATATTAACAGGATGTTTAAAGGATAAAAAAAGATAAAATTTATGCATAATAAATAAAAAATCCCTCAATTAAATATTAAGTTAGACTAAGCCTTCCATTACTTGATTGAGAATGAAACCATAGAACTAAGTATAGTACATGTCCAAAGTATGGAAACATAATTTTATTGGGGAGTTCTAATGAGAGTTTTGGTTTGACTCAACCGAAATTATATTGAGTTTAATGGACAAAGTATGTTCAATATAAATTTGGAGGCAAGTGTTGAGGAAATCCAAGTTAGGATTTTTGGATAGGGGAATCCACTCAACAGATCAAGGAGATGCAAGTCTATAGTTGGAAATACTACCTACCTAATTACTTTATTATGGTTTTCATGACCAAAAACCAGATCATTAAGAAAATTAATGAGTATTCTTTCTAATATAATGTTAAAGAAGCTAGAAATTCTAAGTTCAATGGTGAGGGCTATTGAGGCTTGATAAAATAGTGGGAGATTTAATAAATATAAAAACATTTAATTTATTATATCTCACTTATTTTTTAATCCAGAAAATTACTAATAATAATATCTTTTTAATTATAGAATTAAATGAAAAGTTCATCATCCACCCTATCCCTATGTTTAATATTGGAAAAACATAACCACCTAAATAACAGTAAATTCCAGGAGTGGTTTAGATGCCTTCGAGTTGTGTTATTCCATGAATAGAAATATTACATGCTAGAATCCTCAATGCATGATCTTCATGCTAAAGAGGTGAGTTATGAAGAGTTACTTGTCTATGAAAAAAATTTGAGCAATGCAGTTCGCATTCAATGTTTGATGCTTTCATTAATGTCTAGTGAACTAATAAAGTTTCACGAAAACATGGATGCGTATAGTATGATTGAGAACCTCCACAGTCTTTACCAAGAGAAATATAGATAGGAATAGTTTGATATTTACAAGGTGATCTTTTAGAGAAATCTTGGAGAGGGCACCATAGTTGGGCCTCATGTAGTCAAGCTCATTAGATAAATTAAGCACTTAGAGGATCTAGGGTTTAAACTCACCAAAGAACTGGGCACCAAAGTCATTTTGGAATCACTCTCTCAGTGCTTCTCCATATTTTTTGTGAATTTTAATATAAAAAACAATGAGAAGTCTATGCCATATCTTCTTACTCTTCTTCACCAAGTAGATATGGATATAAATTATGAAAAACCTTCTATCCTTATGTTGAACAAATAGAAATGTAAAGTGATGATATTTAAGCCCAAATATTCTTCACACCCTTATAATAAGAGGAATATCAAGGGGAAAACAAGGGAAAATGATGTTGTTTGTTTCTCATGTGTAAAGAAGGTCCACTGGAATAAAAAACTCACCTAGCCAAAGAAGCAAAGGGAGGCTTCAGGTGCATTTTTTATCTAGTGCAATTTATCTGTTTCTACAAATTGGGTATTATATATAGTTTGTGGTTCTCACATATGTATTCAAATATAGAAACCAATTAGATTTATAAATATTGAACAAGGAGAGGTAAATATTAAAGAATCCAACAAATATAAACTTTTTGTTGTAGATATCTATGAATAACACCTCACATTGCTGATCGAAATGATCTTGGTTTTAAAGGGCTGTTATTAAGTGCCTTCAGTTACCAAAAAAATTATTTCTATATCCAGACTTGGTATAGATGAATTTATTTTCAAATTTGGGGATAGATGTTTCTTATTTTATAAAGATAACATTTTTTATGGAAATACACATTTAAATAATAGATTTCATGTGTTGGATTACATGAACCAAATAATGAAAATTGATAATGAAGTTACTTCACATGACTTATACCACACCCAACTTTTTCATCACCGACTAGGTAATGTAAATGAAAATTTATTGACTACATTATATCAAGATATATATTTTGATTTTTTTTAGCTAAAATAATTAGTGTATATCATGCATTTTTACAAGAAAAAATGACCAAATCCCCATTTAGTGGGAAAGGTGAAATGGCTAAAGAGCTTCTTGAATTAGTTCATACCGATGTGTGCGGACCATTTACTATTGAAGTAAGAAGTGGGTACTCATACTTAATAACTTTTACTAATGATTTTAATAGACATAGATATGTCTAATTAATGAGGTATAAGTTAGATTCTTTTGATAAATTCAAGGAATACAAGAATGAATTAGAGAACCATCTTGGTAAGAAGATTAAGAGACTTCTCTTAGATCATGGTGGAGAATACATTAATCAAGTCTTCATCGATTATTTATAAGAGTTTTGGATTTTATCTCAAATCACACCTCCTTATACACCTTAGTGGAATGGGTTAAGAAGAAGAAGGAAACACAACTTTTTTGGGAATGGTGAGATCAATGATGAGTCATGCGAGTCTTCCATTTTCCTTTTGGGTATACATGTTACAAAAAGAAGCATACATACTAAACCGAGTTCCAACTAAAGAAGCATATGGTATAACATACCAATTATAAAATTTAATGAAACCCATGTTGTCATACTTACATGCATGGGGTTGCAAAGCATTTATTAAGGCTTCTTCAGGTAACAAGCTTTCACCCTAAGGCACAAAGTGTATCTTTATAGGATATCCCAAATAAATAAAGTGATACTGCCTATACAATCCTTCTAAAAAAAGGTTATGGTTGAAATATTTCCCATATTTATTTAGTAGGATCTTATATCTAAAAGTGATAGTGGGAGAAAGATAGAATTTAATTAAGTAAAGGCTCAAGATATACAAGAGTTGTCATAAGAACAAATTCCACAAAGCCCTGTGGAAGAAATTTTTTTTCTAGAGACACGATTACTATGCAGGTGTACTAGAGAGATTAGAGAACTATAATGGTATGGTTTTCTAGTCATTGAGGATGTTGAATCCTTATTAGTTGATAATTATGATCCTCTAACCTACAAGAACAAATTAAGTGGTACATATGTTTCCAAGTGGCAAGAATCCATGAATTATGAAATGGATTACATATACCAAATCCAAGTATGGATTTTGGTAAAACCTATAGTAGATGTAAATCCCATTGGTTGAAAATGGGTATTCAATAAAAAACTGGACATGGAAGGACAATTAAGTACCTATAAGGCACGACTGGTTGTAAAAGGGTTTAAAAAACATCAAGGCATTGACTAAGACGAAACCTTTTCACCAGTTTCAATGCCTAAATCCATCATAATTCTACTTTACATTGTGTCTTTACATGATTATTATATTTGGAAAATGGATGTCAAAATATCCTTCCTTAACAGGAACCTTTAGGAATATGTTTGTATGACACAACTCAAAGGGTTTGTGACTCCAAAGGATTCCAACAAGGTATGCAAGTTGCAAAGATCCATTTATGGATTAAAGAAAGCATCCAAGTCACAGAACATTCATTTTGATGACTCCATAATAGAATTTGTTTTTATAAATAATGAATGTGATCTGTGTGTCTATAAATGGTTTAGTTGGAGTGAATTCATTTTCTTAATAGTATATGTTGATGACATGTCGCTCATTATAAATGAAATATCAGTCTTAGAGTCTATTAATTCATGGTTGAATAAGTGATTATCTATGAATAAATCGGGTGTGGAAGTATATATTCTTGGGATAAATATCCAACATGATAGATACAAGAGGGTTTTCAGCCAAATTAAAAGTACATACATTGAAAAAATACTAAAGAGATTCAGTATGGAACAATATAATAGGGGATTATTTCCAGCGTCACATGGAATTCATCTTTCCAGGAAAATGTTTCCTCAAACACAAGAGAAAATAGATAAAATGACAAGGATTATATACACATCAGTGATTGAGTCAATAATATATGTTATTCTATGTACTAGGATAGATGTTTCCTATGCATTAAGTTTGGTAGGAAGATATCTAGATGATCTAGGTGATCGCCATTGGATGGAATCCAAGACTATCCTTAAGTATATGAGGTGTACTACGGACATATTACTAGTCTATGGAGGAGATAAGGAACTAGTCATTAGAGGATATACAAATACTATTTTCCAAACTGATCAAGATGGAATGAAGTCAAAAATGGGATGCATCTTACTTTGAATGGAGGTTTTGTGAGCTGGAATAGCTTAAAGCAGACTATGGTTGCAGATTCTATAGTAGAGTCAGAGTATATTTCAGATTTTGAGGCTACTAAAGAAGTAGTATGGATGCACAAATTCACCCAAGATCTTGATGTGATATCTAGTAGTAAAGATCCTATCACACTCTATTGTGATAATACTGTAGTGGTGGATCTTACAAAAGATCCAAGGTCACATCAGCAGATGAAAAACATACTTAGGAAGTATCATATCTTGAGGGATTTTTCTCAGAGAGGTGAAGTTTTAGTGAGAATTATTTTCATGGAAGGCAACATGGAAGACTCCTTGACTAAATATTTAACTTAACATAAAAATGACTATCACGTGAGGTATAGTGGATCGAAGGTCATAGGTAGTTGGATCTATTCTGAGTGGGAGTTTGTTGGAGTTAGTGTCCCAGGACCAACTGTTTGTGCTTTGATTACATGTATATTTGATGTATTGGATATTAATGAAACTTTTTATTACATATTGTTTTTTGTTTTTTATGACTCTAATGTAATAATTTCCTAGAGTATACGTTGCATTTTTAAGGTTATATTAGTTCCCCACTATGATGATAACCTTGATGTGTTATGAAAATATTCTAAAATAATGTTCTATGGTTCGAAAATGTACTATGATGGGACACATAGTACATATACTGTTAGGTGTGAGTACTCGTAAGCAGATGATACTTCCTCTCATGAAGTTCTCATTTGGTAATCTCTAAGATAGAAGATTATGAGAACATACCCACCATGAGAAATTCTACATGTTTTGGTGTCATTTGATATTCCTATTGATGAACATGTGTGATGGTCCTTAGAATTTAAGATTATTATTAATTCATGTTAAAACTCACATACTTAGACATATTTCTTAAACCATGATGATAACAGTTCATGGTGAAGTTGGATATGTTGGGTGCATCACGAGTGACATGTAATTAATAAAAAATTCAAGGAAGGATTTGTCCCTTCCATATTTATGGTAGGTGATATCTCATCCCTTTGATTGGAATAAAACTATCACATTAAATTATATGGCCATGGTGTAAAAATGTGTTTATTTAAAATAGTCAAAGAAAGACATATTGGGTATATAGGTTGGTGACATGGTTTTGTAACATGCTTGATGAGATATTGTGACAAAGGGATTATATTACACAGTGAGTGGTTTTATGTGGTTGTCGATGCTGTGACATTAATTTCTTTCTCTTGGGTTCCTTGACCTATTGCTAGACATTAATATTGGACTTTAGGAAAGCCTTCCTAATTCCAACAAGAAATAATCCTAGAGGGTCACACGCTAAGTGTTTTCATTGATCTTGATTAAATTCTATTTGAGTTTAATTAATGGAATAAATTTTATTCTCAAGTCTGAGGAATAATTTTATTCAAGTCATATTGATCGCATAAAATAAATAAATATTTATTTTTTTGATTATGAATAAAATATTTATTTTATTTATTGAATATTTTAATAAATATTTATTTTCTAGATTATGAATAAAATATTTATTTATGAATGAAATATTTATTCTGTTTTCCAATAAATGATATAGGATTTCGAACAAATCAAGATTGAGTTCAGTGACAAATATTAATTAATAAGACCGTTACACAATATTTTTTATTGCACAAGTTGGTGTGCACCACAAAATAATAATAATATAATTATTATTATGTTGTATGGGGTTTATTAAAGATAATAAATTTTATTTAATAGCTGGTATGAAATTAAATAATATTTTTACTTAAATCCTAACTCTATGAATAGATGGATATGTCTATTGAGTAGAGCATCCAAAAATCGAGAATAGAGAATTTTTGCACAAAATGAATTCTCTCTCAACTCCCCTTTTCTCTTTCTCTCAATAACAAGAAGTTCAAGAGAGATTTCTTCAAGACTGAAGAATGAGTGATCAAGAAAAAACAACGCAATACATTTGACTCGTCATGCTAGCACTTGGAGATCGAGTGGTGTTGCTCGAAGAGCATAGGGGCATGCGTGGATCATCGCTAGAGGGATTATATACTTGGATCCTTACAGTGAAACAAAGGTAATATAAGGGGTCTTTTCATATGATTAACATTAACCAATGAAGAAATTTCCTGATCCCAAGTATTTATTTTTTCAAATATTAAATAAATTAATTATAAATTTGACGTGCAAGATCTTCTCTCTTAGTTTCAGGAAACATTATTAAAAGAAATTTTAATATATCGCCCACCTCTGAATGCTTCCACTGAGGCCCAAAACCATTAGTATGTGGATAGAATTTATACCTCAAAGGCATCAATGTATATAAGTGATCCTAATGCATGTAAATATTCTTGTTTAAACTACCCCCAAGAAAAATATTCAAGTGGGTGTGATCATATGTCAATAGATTTATCCATTGAAGCATAAAAGGATATAGTGAATTATTTCCATAAATAAATTATTGATTTAATTTTTTGGGTATTTGAAAGATATTAGGATGATAAATAACTTGGAGAAAGCTTTGAAATAAATATCCCAAACTTGTATAAAGCACTCAAAATAAGTTACTATCAAAGAAGATACGAATGAGGATATTGAATTGAGATGATCCAAATTTAAATAGGAGTGGATTAATGAAATACAAGAGAAGTATGAGTTTAATAAATATTTTGAGAACAAGTTATATTCATTGGAAGAAAATATGAAAAACAACATTGATATCAAGAATTCACAATTGGATATTAAATCCAAGAAGATCAAGGAGCTTTACGCATTTATTTAAGAAAAAAGTAGAACGAATGGTGATAAAGTTGTAATAATGAGGAATGATTTTGAAGAGAAATAATAATTCATTAAATATTAGAATAATTCACTCAATATGAAGTGTCTTGAATTGAATATTAAACCAGGAAACCTTAAAATGACACATATTGAGTATTCACAATTAAAGGAAGGATTTTTTTTCACAAAAAAATTATATGGGGTATTATTATATCAAAATAAATCTATTATATTATAATAAGATCATGAAATCATTTAATTAACTTTCTCAAGAAATATAAAATAATGTGGTACCATCCATATCTAAATTTCATGATTTTACTAAATCTTCTTTCACAATAAGTGCAGTTTTGAATAAAAAATATATACAAGTATGGATGAAAAGAAGTTATGATGATAATAACACTATGTCTATGGTGGGTAGAAGAGTATAGGAAGAATTTTTTCCCCAATAATAGACCAACCAAAGGTAAAAAAGGCTTAAAGATATCTTGGTCACAAATATAGAAATTCTAGATATCAAGCATTTTTGAAGAAGAAAAGAACAATATTTATTGGGAAATGATAGTGCAAAAATCTATTTGGACATTATGAATTGAATTTTCGGTACAATACATTATTTTTTGAAGCATAAAAGAAGTTTATTTCTAGGGGTATAAAAGTTGAGAATAATTAACATTCATAAATTTAGAAAAATCTATATGCTTTAAAAATATTTGGAATGCTTGCTAATATCAGTGATGTTTGTAGTACCAGTGGTCATAAGGGTGGTGCATAATCATATCAACATGTATCAAATATGAATAAGATACCACAAGATAAGGGGTAGAGTGAATCACCATCCATGAGGAAGAAGCTGGAGAGTGCTTCAAATTAGAATACTTATAAGAAAATCTCAAGAAAGGATAATGGTTCATTCCTGGATAACAAGTCTAAGAAGACTAGGAGTGTCACATCTAAAAGGTTTGATGTGAAGACGAACACACACAAGTTTCAATGTGAAGAATCAATGAAGGCTTCCAATGTTCCTAATGATTTAATAGTATTCTGACTAGTATATTTAGAGAAAGAAAAGAAATTAAAATAATCCCAAGCAAGGATTTGTGAAAAAGGAAAAGAGAATATTAAATATAAAGATTCTGAATTTCCTGATAGGTTACCAACAAAAGACAACCATTTTATTAAATAATAAATATGTGGGAGGTGTAAAGAAGATAAATATAATGATAGGATATGTTTAACCATTCTGTCAGCACAATAATATGCATTAAAAATGATTTAAAATTTATTAGGCATGAAGGATGTTAAAAGGAAAAGTTATCCACATAAAATAGAAGAGGATATGAAGAGACCCATTCTCCCTAAAAAAATTATTTCTGAATAAAATATGTGAAAGAATGAATAATTGAGAATATTTGTTTAGAAAAACATCTCAACCTTATTGTTTGCATTGATAATCAAGATGATCTACCTATTCCCTTATCTATAAGTGTTGTATTGGTGATAAAAAAATATGGAATTGAAGGTGAATCATATTCTCAGGGGAATAAAAAAATATGGATTTGATGTTTTCAATTATTAATAGAAAAGATAAAGAAGATACCATTTTATATAAATTTATCAATTGATATTTTAAATATGAGGAAATAATCATATTTTATGTAGTTATAGAAAATGTTATCAACACTAGAGACTAAGAATATGATGATACAATCAAGTATTGATCTCATAAATTAGTATTATAATGGGAATACATTAAAGTGATCATACTTGGTGAAAATGTGGAAGTTTTTAAATCTAGATAACCACATGAAGAAATATATTTTGGTGTATTCTCATCATATAAAACCTAAATCTTATCTATTGAAGATATTAATCATTATAAATATAACGAGGAGTATTTCCTTGAGTGGGGGGGATGAATATTTATAAATAATATACCATAATTTTTGTTTCAAAAAAATCAAAATATTCTATAGGGTTCATGTTGATGATTTAATTAAATAAGTAAGTAATTTTTATATCTCTTACTTGATAACTAAAAATAAATTTCCAACTTAAATGGGGAGATTTATTTTTTTTATTAATGAAATAAATTTGAAATTTTGAAGAAATTTAAGAGTTGTTTTAATACTACCACATTATGCTTAATTTTTTTAACTAGTGTGTTGAAGTGAGTACAAGAAATTTATGTTGATATATTTATTGAAAAATTTATATCAAAATTGGTATATAAATTGGTATCATCAATTGTTTTAGCCTAGAATTGTTTTCCAATATCTAATAAAAGGTTAGAGTATATCATTTCAGTTAGTATCATATTAGATTGATAAATCTACTACATAGTTTTATAAATCAAACCCACTTATTTTATGCACCAAACATGGATCACATAGACTTATAGTGGAATGATTATGAAAATTTTCTAAGTATGAATTGATATCATTTCCAAAATATTTTGTATTTATTTTTAATAAGGGAGAGAGAAAGTAAAATTATTTTTTTGATAGGAAAGTGGGGAGTGAATAAAATGATTGTTGATAAGTATGAGGGAGAGAAGAAGTTCTTAATATTATTTGAAAAGTGAATGAGAAGTGAGTTACACATATTGATACTTCATTTTATATGGATATTGGAAAAAAATATGAAGGGGAGATTATTAAGTCCACTTTTTACATGTTTTATTTGTTATCAATATAATTAATGATATTGATATTTCATTGATGTCAATATGTTGAAGAATTTAAGTGAAGAATATGTGCTTGGTGTTGAAATAGATGGTAATGAATATGTATTTATTATGAATAATGAGGTATCCAAGCTTGTTATAACTGAGAAGAAGTTACAAAGAAAGTTTCTGCTTATCTATATGTGTTTCAAGATTAGATAAAATATCTTAGAAGACTAGTTTGGAAGTTTCTTTAAGTCCTTGACTTAAATTAATTGGGATATTACCTTATTATTAAAATAAAAACTGATTTGAAGTTTGACGTTCCATAGAGGATTTAATATTAAGAATTATCTATTTCTATAATGAAAGTTAATTGAAGTATCCATCCACATGTGTTATATGAATTCTAATGCTAGCCAAATCTAGATGTTGATATTAAGTTTCATAATTCAACAAAGTAAATAAAGTGATTTGTAATTATTCTTAAATTCCATCAATTGATCACAATGGTAAATTTTTCTAGTATTTTCTATATTTTTTAATATAAAAATATTAGAGGATTTTGATGATGAAGTAGATGTGATTCATTTAGTTGGATTTAATTTTCAATGAATCAATCATATTCAAAATCACATTTCTTGTGAGGTGAATAGGTTTGGTGATTAATTAAGATGATAATTTAGCTAATTAAAAGAGATTATATATCATGATAAGAGTTCATGATACTAGAATATTTAAGGGAACATTAGAAGGAGTTCCACGCCATAGGATAGGGGTTTCACTATAGAAGATGTTTAAGGAAGAAGAATTTTGTTGTAAGTAGTTACTATGTCATAGAGGTGGCTGGGTCAATTTTGAGTGGCCTTATAAATTTTAGGACCCCCAAGTCATATAATGTTTCTACACCATAAAAAATACTGGTTTATTTTTTTTTTTGGCCTAGGAAAATCTGATACCCCTATGTCGTAATGTCATTCTACATCATAATGAGTAGATTTGTGAGTTTCTTGGGCTGTATAAAGCGACCACATCACAGAGGAGAGAACTAGAATATTCTTGGTATCTTTATAAATGTGAGGGTTCATATGATATAATATACATCCATGCTAAAACTAGTTTATAGGAAGTTTTTCTACACCGAAAAAGAGGTACCCGCACTATAATGCTCGATTTTCAAGAATTCGGCGTTCCTAGAAAATTCAATATCATCACATCGTAAGAATATGTTATATTAAAATAGAGGATAGGTCAGTATTTATTGGACCTGGAAATTTTGATACCTCCACACCGTATAAATCTATCACACTACATAATGTTCTGGTAGTTAAAAATAACTATTGTGAACTATTATGATACGCTATAGAAGAGTACACTACACTATGATGAGTAGTTTTCTGGGAAAATCTTCGTAGTTTAATAGTTTTTTTGACTTGGATTCATCCAATAGGTTTGGTGGTTATTTTCGCCTATAATAACTACCAATTCGATTTGGTTGATGAGGATATTCTTGGAAAAAGATTCAAAGGTTGAGTTTAAAAATGAAGTTGAAGGAAGTTGATAATTTGAATTTAAATTTGAAATTAAAATTTAAAAAATAAAAAGGATATTTTGAAAATTTATATATACACAATAAAGTAGATAAGAAGAAATAATATAAGTAGTGTGTGTGTAAAGAGGAGTTTAGCACTATTATCATAGAGAGAATTTTTGTGTCCCCAGAATAAGAAGATCCAATACCAGATTTTTTCAGAGAAATTCTTTAGTATCAAAGAAAATAAAGAAAAATCAATATATCCTTGTTTGTATATCGAAGTAGAATATTAAATATGGAAGTGATACAGTGTAGTCTTTATATGCACTAAAGTAGGAAAAGAAGAAGAAGAATAAGTGGAAAGGATAAGAAGTGGTTGTGTATTATAGAATTTTATAGACAAAAGAAGTGTCTTGAAACCAGTGCAAGAGAAGAAAAAACAAGGAATCATAATTTAGTTTTTCTAAGATTAAGAGAAGAAGAATAAAGTGTGTAAATCACCATTTTCATACAAATGAAGAGGAATTACTTGTATGATTCTATGCAAGTGAAAGAAGAAGAAAGAAGTAACACATCTACAATAAAATAAAATTATACATTAGTGAGAGACTTTATTTTTGATACCCCAACTATTACAATAATGTAAAGTGTGGGATGCACCTATGTATAGGATGTACTGAAGAATAGTCAAGTGATGTGAAAACATGAGTCTCAAAGTTATACCCTACTCATTGTATCTCATATAAAGAATCTAGTGGGTTGTATGATCATAGAGGAATCAGGTCTAAGAACTAGTTATCTCACATTGAGTGGCGAACCTTGTAAATTATTGTGTTCCTTATGTGCATGTGTTTGGTTTTTATACAATAAATAAAGGATAGATAGAGAGAGAACAAGAGTGATTCTACACCTTAACAAGTGATAGAGGTAAATTAAAAAGGGATAAAAGTTAGAGTTTTAATTGGATCAAGACTTACCAACATTGATTCGCCCCCCTCTCTTAGTGTGGTTCATATTCCCAATGGATCCCCTCAACCTTGAAACATAGATACCCATAAACCTTATAATTTGATAGACCAAATTCCCAGTGGCTTGAAACCCCCTTTTCTTGGCCTAAAGGCCCTTTTTTTGGCCTATAGACCTTATAATTTGTATATACTTATTTGTATATAATGATTTTTATATACTTATTTGTATATAATTATATATATAATGTATTTATATATTTACTATATATTTAATTTATAGTATGAAATATATAATATAATAAATATATATTATAATACATATATTTTTATTTATATGTAATACATTGTGATATATTTATATATATATATATATACATAATGTATTTATATATTTAATATATTAATTCAAATTAATTTATTTATATGTTAAAATAATAAATGCATCTATGTAAAATATTTTTTATAATTATAATAATAAAAATAAATACATTTATATTAAATTTATACGTATATAATATATTGTACATTTATATATACAATTGAATACATTTATATTATATATTATGTATACAAATATCTATAATATACCCAAAATTAAATACATTTATATAATATATATTTATATAATATATATATATATATATATATATATATATAATACTTATACACAACTCCCTCTAATATATATATACATACATATATTTGAATAAATATAATTATAATTACATTTATATTATGTATACAAAGATACATATATTTATATATTTATAAATATATTTATGTAAAGTATTTATATATTTAAATATATATATTTATATATGCATACATGTTTATTTATATAATGTGTATATATTTAATGTCTTTATATATATATATAATAAAATACTTATATAATGTAATTAAATGTATTTATATAATGTGTATTTATAATAAAATTATATATATATATTATAAATTTTGTTATTGAAATTTTTTAAAAAATAGATGGGGCTAATAACTCCCTATAATCGCTGAGATTAGTGGAAGTTAATAACCCACTTTAATTTTTTTTATTAAAACAGGTATATTTTAAAGGTGTTTCTCCCATAACTACTTCTAAATACTAATTTAGCAGTGGTTACAGGAGAACCACCACTGAAATATATCCTCTTTAATATAAAAAATTAAAAAATTGGGGGGGTTAATTACTCACTGCTAACCTTGGTGATTGGATAGGGTTGTTAACCATCGCTAATCACTTAGATTAGTAGTGGTTAAGATCCTCCCTCTAATTTTATTCATTAATAATTTATATTTCAGTAGTGTTTCCCCCGTAACGGATGCTAAATACTAATTTAGCAGTGATTAAAGGAGAACCTCTAAGCGGTTCTACATAAAGTTAATTTTGACGGGTGTGTGTATAACCCTTTATAAATAATCACCACTAATCTATAGTTTTTTTGTAGTGTTTTGAATTGATGACTCATTGATAATAAAGAAATGCGATTCAATACTTATTTCAATAATTGGATCAAGTTGTAACTATGAAAGAAGGGATAAAATAAGTTGTTTTGAAAACCATAGAAGATTGTTGAAGATGAGTAATACCTTCCCTTATCTTTTCACTTCTGTATTTATTGTCAATAAGGGGTAGAATAATATTAAATTTTTAGAGTGAGGTGGTTTTGAAAAAAAAAACAAAGGGGGGAGATTGAAGAGATTAAATAAATATTGAGGACGACTGTTGTATTTTTTTCAAGGTATCTATGATAAATAAATTCAATATGTGGTGAAGATTGGGTGGTTTGGAAGTTACTAATAAATGAATAAGGAATGATGAGGTGTTTACTATTCATAAGTAGGCAAAGAGAATTGATATTACTACTTGAAGAAGACAGATTCTATATGGAGTTCTTGAAGAGACAGAATTAGAGCATCATCCCTTACATGCGATAATTTTTGAGATATTATGGTATGATTTAATGTCAAGTACTTGTGAAAGGTGAATGCATCGACTACAACAATTTTTAAGTGAGTTTTTGTGTATCTGGATAAAGGGGTGATCAAAGACTTGAAATTAAAAGGGGGAAAATCTAGCTAAAATTATTGAGAAACCATCCAAAGGATATTGAGATTCAAGGTTGTTGTGACCATCTATAAATGTTTTTTTATGGATTTCTAAGTTTATTTAAATTATTTTAGAATTATCTAATATTATTTTAGTATAAGTGGATCAATTCTGGAATATGCAATTTATGGTGAATTTAACAAAGTCTTTAACATTGTAAGAATTCATAAGTTTGATCCTAAAAACCTTCTAAGGTTAGATCTAGGAAGAATTATGAGAAAAATAGTAAAGGAAAATTTCATAAGTTTCACATTGGATATTTTTATGGTTCATTATAACACATAGTAAAGTTGATCCTTTGTAGTGTCCTTGAAAAACAACAAAGGGAAAACTTTGTAAGGTTGATTTTCAACTTTGTAAGGTTGTTTATAAACTTCATAAGGTTGTTTGACAACTTCAAAAGGTTAATTTCAGAGACAAGGTGACTTCTTAAGGTTGAAAATAGAACTTCATAAGGTTTATTCTACCTTACAAAATGGAATCTAAGAGAAAATATAATGAAGGAAAAGACTCATACCGATGCTTGTAAGGTTGATCATAGTACTTCATAAGGTTTCTTATCTTTTAAAAAAGTCAGTAGAACAACTTCATAATGTTGACATGGTAAATTACATAAGGTTCCTTTCCTTTGTAAAATATCATAGAAATATAATATTTATGAAGGAAAAAAATATAAAGTTATTCTAGAATGGAATATTCTAAAGAAAATTAAATCAAATAATGAAATGTGATGATATTCATTGAAAAAAACATCACAATAAGGGTTTTTGATTCAAGGTGGAGTTTGAGAGTTCCACATCATTAGAAGAAGTGCCACATTGCAATGTTTCATTATGCCATGCACACATGGGGGAATATTAAAAGAATAAAAATGTGGCATATTTTGTGGAATATTTGAAGTTGAAATATCATGAGTCTATTGGTAAATTAAATGGATATTATCAATCTATATTTGGATGATATTTAAATTGGAAATATCTACTAATTGTAATTGGGTTATCTCCTACCATTAATAATGAAAGATTTTATATATTCAAATTATGGAAACAATATTCATGAGATAATGTGAATATAAAAGAGGAGGTGAAGAATAAAAAAAATGTATGAAGGAGAGAGAAATTGATAATATATAAAAAAGATCATCTATGTGTCATAGTAAGAATAATAATGCATCTAGGTGTGTGAGACTATACATCAAAGAAGGAAAGAAAAATAAGTAGGCATGTGATACTCTACTATCATAGAAAATTGTTGATAAGCGCCAAAAATACTATTATTTTTTATTATCATTATGTCTATACTCTTATATATTAAATATCCAATGTGATTTAGTATCACAATGATATTAATTTGAAGAACAAAGATGACTTGCATGAAGTATTACTAATTTAATCTTGGTAGTTGAAGACCTACTCATCGAGGAAGAATATATGAATATCATTGATGAAGTGGAATCTGGAGTAAAAGGTGGATCTTTTTCATAGAGTTCATTAAGGGCCATTGAATACCAATGGTTTAAGTATAAACAACACCATTATACTAATTGAGAAAACATAAGGTCATGGGACATAGTATAAATATTTCTTCACTTTCATAATATAATGAAGATTTAGGTTCAATTGAAAACTTTCCAAAGGCATTAGATAATACCAAGACACCTATTAAGTGTATGAAAAATAGTTAGGTATGTGTATGATACCCTCCTAACCCTTATGTACTGATTTTTAGGTACTTATAATCACTATAATTAAGTAGTGATAAAATATATGTCTCGAGGTGACTAACTAATCATGGTAAGGAGTGGGTTTTCCATGAAGGGGATAAACCTTATAAAAATCTTAATGTTTTATTATTCCTTTTATTATTAGTATTTCATGTGAGGGTGAGTCTTGATGTCACATATCAGATCCATACTTATTAACTGAAATTGAGGTTCAAGTATAAACAGGGGTCAATTATAAGAGAAAGTAAAACTCAGTAAAATATGGGAACACTAATCCACCCCTCCCCCACTCTCAATGTCCCTGCATGATCCACTAGTAAATTTAAATACATGTTTTAATATTATATAATGAATCAAATTAATTTTATAGTTTTTTAATAATTTTTCATTCATAGTCGACTTAAAATACCTAAATGGATGACATTCAATAAAAAATATTATCTTTTTTTCTTGGATGGTTTCAATCCATCATGTTATTGTTAAAAATAGTTTTGATAATGATTTTATAAAATGATTCATTTTCTATAATGGAAAAATTAATATAAAAATAATTATTCCAAGTTATAATCATCATGGTTGGTTAAAACACTTTAATGAACATTACAAAATATTAAATTTTTTAAACATACCTATTTTGGGACATGTTTTAAATCATGGAAACTTTAAACTTATGTAATGACCTCAACACTCTACCTTGAAACTTTTGAAGCTTATAAACTCATTTTAAAATGAATATTGACTATTATTTTCATGAAACCAACATTTTTTATCTATTGAAAAGAACACATTAAAACTATAAATATGAATAAAAAATAAATATAAAGGGATTAAATGAAGTGAATCAAAATTAATAAGGTTTTATAATATGTAATTAATGTATTTTATTTGGTTTTATAGTAGGTTATATGGGCATCCTAAGTGATTCATGATTCAAGAAAAGGAGACACTCTCACAATCTCTTTCTTTTCATTTTTTCATTATTCTCTCTCTCTCTATCTCTCTCTCTATCACCCACACCCATATATACTTCTTTTATATTCTATATAAACCCCTTCATAAATAATTTATTTCATTTCCCCTTATTTATTTGGGGATATACACATCTTTATATAACCCTCCTAATAATTTATTTCAATTCAAACCATATAAATTACTAAATAGAAACTTTCTCACATATAATATTTTTCATGTATATTTATTCTCATATATGTTCTAATTTATGATTCATATAACTTACTATAATGTTTTTTTACCTTTTTGGCCTTTAATTTTCATTTTTACGAGGCTTAGTTTTGTAGAGAGGGAGTTTGGAGGTGTTCTGGAGGTTTATGGAGTGATCTTGGCCATTATATAGGTCACCACACCCTAACTATAGGTGTGGTGAAGGCCATGTTAGAGATTAGGGCATGAAAAATCTATTATGGGCTAATCATGTGGTATTTGGTGAACCATAGCTAGAAACATGGTTTTTAAGCCATTTTGAAGGCTTTGTTGGCCATGGTTCCTTTATGTAGTAAAAAGACATCATTGAAAATGTCCAGCAATAAAAATTCCCAGTAAGGGTGTGGCACCTTGAAGGATATCCTGTCTAAAACAAGGATAGGGGAAATGGATTGTCAAGCAGTTTTGGAGGCCGTGAAAAGGGAAAAATGACTTGGGAGTGGGTAACTCACCATAGTGGAAGCGGTTTTAAGATGGAATGATCAAGAATACCATAACTTGGACTAGGAAATAGTGAAGGTCATGGTTATTTTGAAATGGAAAAAATAACCTTTTTTCTTTGTGGACCTAATCCATTTAAAAGGGGAAACACAAAAATTATAAATAAGGGGAATTAAATGCATTTTTAAGTCAATTATTCTCCTATATTAATTGATTTTTTCTTCTCCTATTGAATTAATTCAATTTACAGACACTTTGACAAACCTTGGGAATGTTTGGGCTATTCTCTCATGTTGAGACTCCAATGATAGAAATCATTGCTATTTAAGTGTTTTTTATACCTCCCCTTGGAACCATATGATTGAATCTTTATGAATTATAACTCAAATCATAGAGAATCAAGTGCTCTTAATCAAGGTATCCCTCCCTTAAATTTCTCCTTTTGTTATTCCTTTAACCTAGGTGATTATTTCAGAAATCCTATCTATTTTGGGCTAAGTACTGAGCAAGGTTTGTTTGTGGCTTTCTAGTGTAGGGTTTTGGCTAATATTCCTTCATCTTGGTGGTTTTTCTTCTATTAGTGGTTGATCCTTGATCATTTGTTCTTGTGGGAGGAATTTTGAACTTCTAAATTGAGGAAGGGGATTCAATGATTATCCTATTTTATATACAATCATAAATTTACCATGTTTTATCTCTTTGGGTAATGTTGTAATTAACCTTAATAAATATTAAACTGGATTAAATAAAAGAGTTTTTTTATGGTGATTGCATGTGTTTCCCCCATGATAACAATTTGCCTCTTGTTTTACTATATTGTGTTCTATCTATGTCTTTTCTATGGTTTAACATATTTTTTTATTGGAAATTGGTTAAAAAATGTAAAGTTGGTAATGATTGTTAGATAAATAAAAAATAGTCATTTTTAATTGAAAACGTTCTTCTATATAATTTTATGAATATTAAAGTGATGCTTGAGGAATTTTTAATAGAAAATGTTTCTCCTTAAAGTTTTATGAAACTAGAAGTTATAATTGAAATCATGTTTAATTATTTTTTTAGTTTTTGATAGCAGATGATTTAGGTTGTCTATGGTTATAACCTATAATAAATGAATCATTTGATTCAAGATGGTAATGAATTTATTATCTAATAAAGATACTTTTTTGGGGTTGAGTGAGCCCATTTTCTTATGAAGGCCAAATGCCTTAGTTATAGGGCCTAGTTCCCTATTGCCTTAGTTATTTTCTTGTTGCCTTTCATGATTTATCTCAATGAGAAGACTTGCTATATGATGTGATGTGAGTCTGGGATTGATGGTGGTTTGAAGATACATGGGTAGGGAGTCTCGAGTTTATGGAAACAATTGGAACCTATAAAGACATGATATTTGATGATACACATAGTGGTATCAAGGATAACATCGAGAAAAATTGAGTAGATTGTATGGAAACCCATGTATTTTTTTTGAAAAGTGGAAACCCATGTATTTTATACACTTTAACTCATGATTTATTTCATAAAATACACATAATAAACACCCATAAGATCATGAGGCCTAGTGAAATTAGATATATAACCTAATAACTTTAAACACAGATACAATGATATTATTTAAAAACTCTATACCATGACCTTAAAATTCATTGACCATCTAATACTATATGGGATAACCTGGGTATATACATAAGAAAGGGGTGAGCTATAAATCCCAATAAGGTAATAATCAAAGCATAACATAAGGTAAAGCAGTAAATGTGAGTCAACGGGCATAACATGATGACATATAAAGGTGAAAATTATAATCATGAACATCAAAGAATGGTATAATATGATAACATCAAGGAAACATAAGGAATGAGAAAACTACATAAAACATGAAATCATAAACATAAGTCATGGTTAATCACTTAGACATCATAACATAGTGTTCTTAGGATAACCTCTTATGCACTATACATGGTATCTCATGAGATAAAAAACATTACCCTATGCATTGGATGGATATATCATTCTAGTCCCACCTGTCACATTCATATCATGTACAAGAATTTGTGTGCCACATAGATCATACAACATAAGAACATATTTTATAAATTTTAACCCTACAATTAAGGATTGTGGGTTATATAAATGGAATTCCACAATCAATGAAGTATAGGTACATCTAGATGAATACCTTTAAGTGGAAATGAGGATGGTTATTCAGCATACAATATGTTTGGCATGGAAAATCACAGGATAATTTTGGCAACATAATGTGTGTATATAAAGATTTATATAAGGGTTTAATTAAAGTGAAAGGGGGTCTCTCATAACATGGAAATCATAAGGATAGTAATAGGGATGTGTAAAAACATATTCCAACATAGATATTTATAAATCATATGGCATAATACAAATGATTTTATTGAATAAAGATAAGGAGGTTAAAATACCTTATTTTAGAATATTAACAACTTAGGTAAAGGTTATAAATAGAATGGATAAATAATATCTCATTATTATAACATTGATCGCACCGCGATTCACTGTTTCATTTTCATCCCTACAACACTGTGGTAAACTAGTTTTGTATTGAATATTATAAAAATAATACCAAATTTAATTCCATATTTGAACAATTAATTTTGTATTTATCACTGTTAAAATGGGCATTGTTACTTGTTTTGAGGATTTGATTGCAGGAGGAGGTGATTTGGAGGCCCTAAAGATGATCCAGAAGGAAAATGGGCCAAAATTGCATGGATCCCAAGGACACCTGTCCACTGTTTTTAACAGTTCTCAAAATACAGGAATTAAAATGAGCTGAAATTTTGTTTACCTCTCCAAAACTTCATGGGATACAATTAATCTCAAATAACAGAAGTCCAATTCGTTCATCTGGTGGCCCATCCGAACCATTCTATCCAGGGGACAGAATCTACACGAATTCAAGAGTTTGGTTAGGTTTTATGACTATATCTCCATTTATAGATGTTAAATGGCCGCAAAATTTGACATGGTGATATTAAAGACCTCTTGAAACATTTTTTTATCTTTTTTACAAGTCTAGATAATTCCATATACCAACCCAAAACCGAGACTCAATTGGTATCACCAAAACTGGGTGCTCAAAACCACTTAGCAATTTGGTTATAAAAGGGAACCAATGGAACCTCATTTGGAAGTTAGAACCAGAAGCTATAATCTGACATTTTGGAGTCCTAGAGGAGTCTCCTAATCACCTTGTAGGTTCTGTATGCCCCTATCCTCATAGGATAATCAAGGATGAAGAAGGAGTTCCACCCGAGCTTCCTCCTCCTCCCAATGTCGAGCTAAAAGTTGGGTGTTCGTTGTGAGGGAGCTACACACATGTCAAGGGAGTTAAAATGATTATTTTAGATACTGGGTTGGAGTAATTTGGGTGTTAAAACATTTATTTCTATGTATATTACATACTTTCATATTTGAATGTTTGTTTTGATGCATGCGAATGAGATTCTCTTAATTTCTAACCGATCGGCGTGAGATTTTGAGTGCGTGACTTGTGTTGTTCCGATTGAACATCACAAGAATCCTTTTCATACCCACATTTTTGTGATTTTAATCTGATTTGGAAGCTCTTATTCCATGCATAAGTACTGGACCTTGATGATATGATTGTTACGTCAAGGTTTGGTCCTTAAAGCATTGAAATAAAAGCTTAGGAATTAATCGGGATTCCAATTAACTCCAACCAAAGAATTACTCTAAACCTAAGATTAATCTCTATGAAAAATGAACTTGATATGTGTGTAGTGAAATCACATCAACCCTTTTATCTCATATTTTTTCAAAATCCACTTAATCACTCAACTTTTAATGTATTTCAACTAAGTCATTGTTTTAAACTCTTTTTAAAACCACCCCCTCTCTTAGTCATTTTTATTAAAAATACACACTCTAAAACTACCAACGCTCCTTGAGAGATGACCTAGGGTCTTCCCTAGACTATAAATAAACCTTAAAAATATAATCAATTTGACGTTTCAGGACAGTGCGGTCAAATTTTGGCGATGTTGTCGGGGAGCGCTTTGGTTTTTTGTGCGTGTTTTTGATAAATTTTTTGTAATTTTTGTGAATATTTGTTTGTTTTATCTTCTACCTTTGCATTTATTTTTGTGTTCTAATTTATTTATTATGTAGGTTATGTGTACGATGCGTTCTAATCTGGGAGACCTACAAACTTTTGAACCCGAACCAGAGAGGATCCTACATCAACGAAGCCGAGACACACAAGACAACACTTTGAAGGAGGAGACATCACATCTTAAAATTCTTCTTGATCCTTCCTCTTATTCTGAAACCAAAGTTAAAACTAAACATAACGTGTATGACATGGATGAAAATAATAGAACACTAAAAGAACTAACCTCGCCTGATGTTGATATCCGACCCACTTACATTCAATTACAAGGCGAGGCACCCAATTTTGAACTAAAATCTGGTTTAATTCATTTATTACCAAGATTTCATGGACTGCCTGGAGAAGATCCACATAAGCATTTAAAAGAATTTCATACTGTGTTTTCAACATTAAAACCTACTAATGTGGATGAAGAACAAGTAAAACTTAGGGCATTTCCATTTTCATTATAAGACATGGCTAAAGATTGGTTGTATTATGTTAATTCACCTATTAGAGGTTGGGCGGACATGAAACGACTTTTTCTTGAAAAATACTTCCCAGCCTCTCGAACTGAAACAATAAGGAAAGAAATATGTGGGATAAGGCAATCTCAAGGAGAAACCCTTCATGAATATTGGGAATGCTTTAAAAGATTATGTTCAAGTTGTCCACACCACCAAATAAGCGATCAACTTTTAATACAATATTTTTATGAAGGTTTAATTCCAATAGATCGTAGCATGATTGATGCTACTTCAGGTGGTGAACTAGTGGATAAAACCCCAATCGCTGCAAGGACCCTAATTGAGACCATGGCACAGAACACTCAACAATTCAGTTTGAGGTCCAGTGTACCCATTCGAGGTGTCCATGAGGTGAAAAGTAATGAATTCGAGAAGAAGGTGGACACAAAGTTTGAAGAGGTGAGTACCCTTCTACGATAACTTGCTCTTTCCCAAGGAAAATTCCAATCTTATCCTCCCATACATTGTGGTATATTCTCTTCTGATACCCACTATTCTGACCAATGCCCCCAATTGAGAGAAACTTCTGAGAGTTGTGAGGCAATATTCCCAGGACACCCCTATAACCAACCCATTAGGCAAGAACCTTACTATCCATCCAACCTTGGGTGGAAAGACAACCAAGCCTATAGGCAAGGGGGGTATTCAAACTAGCCTCATCAACCATGGAACCAACCAAGGCAAAGTAGTCATCAACCACCACCACCCAGAAATTTTCAACCACCCCAAAGGCCTTTCCAATAACCCCCTCCAAAACCCGAGCCTAGCCTAGAAGATATGATGAAAAAAATGGCTTCCAATAATCTCCAGTTCCAACAAACCACCCAAGAAGCCATACAAGACCTCAAAACCCAATTAGGCCAACTAGCTAACTCAGTGGTTGAAATCCAAAGCCATGGGTCTGGTAAACTACCATATCAACCACTTGTCAACCCTAGGGATAAGGGAAATGTTAGTGCCATCAAACTTAGGAGTGGAACTCAACTTAAAAGCCAAATAACACCTCCATTAGAGTCATACCCTCCTAAGGAAACCACCATCCCAACCACTGAAAATGGTTCAAATGAGGTGGAACCTTGTCTTGAGATAAGTCTTACAGAAGGAAAGAGTGTGTCTATTGATGAATTACCAAGCCCAAGAATTCCTCTTCAATTTCCCCAAAGAGACACCCAACCAAGGAAACAAAAGGAAACAGAACTTGATAAATAAATCTTGGAGACTTTAAAAAATGTGCAGGTTAACATTCCATTGATTGATGCGGTCAAGCAAATTCTAAGATATTCCAAGTTTCTAAAGGAGATGTGTACCCACCGAAGGTGACTTAGAGGTGATGAGAAGGCGAGCCTGGGGAGGAACGTCTCAGCATTGATACAACCATCACTTCCCACCAAGTGCAATGATCCTAGAACATTATCGATTTTGTTCACCATAGGGGAGTATTATTTCTCCAATGCTATGCTTGATTTGGGTGCTTCTATTAATGTGATGCCTCACTCCATATACTCTTCTTTGCAGGTAAGTGAACTAAAGCCCACAAGAATAGTTGTTCAGCTAGCAAATCGGAGTACGACACACCCTTCTGGTGTGTTAGAGGATGTTCTTGTGAGGGTTCAAAATTTAATATTTCCTACTAATTTTTATGTGCTAAAAATGGAAGATGATAGGATGAATGAACACTCCCCAATTATATTAGGGAGGCCTTTCTTGAAAACTGCCAAATCCATAATTAATGTCCATAATGGTACATTATCTATGGAATTTGGTGGTGACATAGTCCATTTCAACATCCTTGATTCCATGAAACACCCCTCAGAAGAACATTCCTCTCTCTCGGTAAATTCAATTGATGTACTCCCTTCCCCTAAAATCACTTCATTTGTTTCCCTTTATCCCCTTTTTGAATTTTCCTCTTTGATTGAAATTCTTGGTAATGAATCATGTGTTTATTATTGTAGTGGTCTAGAAAAATGTCATGCATGGTTATTAATTGATAATTTCTTGAACACGGAGGATCACATGACCATCGATGATACTGCTACGCTTGTAAAAGCTAATTCCTCATTTGAGGATGATACCATTGAGCAGTTAGATGATATTATTGACCTCTCACTTTCACACACACTCCCATAAATCCAAAATCCACCTGAATTGGAACTAAAGAAACTGCCTCAAGATTTAAAATATTCATATCTTGAGAATGTAAACAAGTTTCCCGTCATCATTGCTAGTTCACTCCCTCCTGAGCATGAATTGAGACTGCTTGAACTTTTTAGGGAGTATAAACAAGCATTGGGATGGACACTTGTAGACATTCATGGTATTAGACCATCAATTTGTAAACATAATATTTTATTAACTGATGAGGCTAAACCAGTGAGGCAGGCACAACGTCAGCTGAACCCAAACCTCTTAGAAGTAGTTAAAAAGGAAGTAACAAAATTATTGGCTACTGGAATCATTTACCCCATCTCTGATAGCCAATGGGTCAGTCCTGTTCAAGTAGTTCCTAAAAAAACTAGCCTAATGGTAATTAAAAATGAAAACAATGAATTGGTTCCAAATCGTGTGCAGAATAGTTAGCGTGTCTGTATAGATTATCGCCGACTAAACCAACACACTAGGAAGGACCATTTCCCATTTCCATTCATCGACCAAATTCTAGAGAGGCTAGCGGGGAAGTCCCATTACTATTTTCTTGATGGGTATTCTGGATAGTTTCAGATCCATATTTCCCCCGAGGATTAGGAAAAGACAACTCTTCACTTTCCCCTTTGGCACATTTGCCTATATAAGGATGCCATTTGGCTTGTCCAATGCTCCGGGTACTTTCCGGTGATGTATGGTTAGTATTTTTTTTGAATTACCTGGAGAATTGCATGGAAGTTTTCATGGATGATTTTATTGTTTATGGATCCTCCTTTGATGAATGTTTAAGTAGTCTTGGTTCCGTCCTACATCGTTGTATTGAAAAGAATATTCTATTAAATTATGAGAAATTCCATTTCATGGTGCGACAAGGTATATTTTTGGGGCATGTCATTTCTGGGGATGGTATCCAAGTAGTTAAATCGAAAGTGGATGTCATTTATTCCCTATCATTCTCTAAAAATGTACGTGATGTGTGGTCTTTCCTAGGTCATGATGGATTTTACCATTGTTTCATTTGTGATTTTAGTAAGATTGCACTTCCCCTCTCCCACTTACTCCAAAAAGAAAAAGATTTTGTTTTTTGATAAATAATGTGAAGAAGATTTTAATAAATTAAAATGGAGTCTCACATCACCCCCGGTAATCCAACCACCTCGGTGGGATTTACCATTTGAGCTCATGTGTGACGCCTCTAACTATGCAGTTGGGGTAGTCTTGTCACAAAGGGTCGACCGAGCTCCACATGTCATAGCCTATGCCTCACGTACTTTGGACCCTACCCAAGAAAACTACACCACCACTGAAAAATAATTTCTTTCCATTGTGTTTGCCTTGGATAAATTCAGGTCATACCTTTTAGGGTCCAAAGTCATTGTGTTCTCAAACCATGAAGCCCTCTGGTATCTCCTAAAGAAACCTGAAGCCAAACCATGTCTCATTCATTGGATGCTCCTCCTTCAGGAATTCAATCTAGAAATTAGAGATAAAAAAGGAGCAAAGAATGTGGTGGAAGACCATATCAGTAGGATCCAACCATCCTCAGACATTGTCTCATCCCCCTGTATTCCCATTAATGACATGTTTCCTGATGAACAATTGTACAAAGTGAAAGATGCTATTCCCTGGTATGCTGAAATTGTAAATTATTTGGTAGCATCTTGCATTCCTACTGATTTCAACAAAAACCAAGCCAGTCGTCTAAAACATGAGTCTCATTGGTACATTTGGGATGACCCCTACCTTTAGCACACATGTAGCGATCAGGTCCTTAGGCGTTGTGTTCCCGATAGTGAGTTTCAGTCTGTCCTTAGATTCTGACACACTCTTGCTTGTGGGGGCCACTTTGGTCCCCAACAGACTACTCGCAAAGTTCTTGATTATGGTCTCTTTTGGCCAACACTTTTTTGGGATGCCCATGAAGTTTTTAAATCTTGTCCTTATTGTCAAAGAATGGGGAATGTATCTAAAAGGATGAAATGCCACAACAACCCTTACTCTTTCATGATATTTTTGATGTTTGGGGTACTGACTTTATGGGGCCATTTCACAATTCTTTTGGCAACTTGTACATTCTTTTGGCCATTGATTGCATATCAAAATGGGTAGAGGCACGATCCACAAGGATAGATGATTCCAAAATAGTTGTAGAATTTTTGAGAACTCAGATCTTTTGTAGGTTTAGATTACCTAGGTTCGTCATCAGTGACCATGGTTCTCATTTCTGCAACCGAACAATGCAATCACTTTTGCGTCGGTATGGGGTCAGTCATAGAGTATCTACTGCGTATCACCCACAGAATAATGGTCAATCTGAGGTGTCAAATAGAGAGGTAAAATAAATTCTTGAAAAAATGGTCCAACCCAACAAGAAAGATTGGAGTCTTGGACTCGATGATTCATTATTGGCTTACCGTACTGCTTTTAAAACTCCCATTGGAATGTCACCTTATAGGATTGTTTTTGGAAAGAGTTGTCACCTCCCTGTTGAGATTGAGCACCGGGCCTACTGTGCCATTAAAAAATGCAATTCCAACCTTTATAGTGCAGGTTCTCAAAGGAAGTTACAGATACATGAGCTGGAAGAAATGCATAGATATTCTTATGAGAACTCCAGGATTTATAAGGAGTGAACCAAGGCTACCCATGACCGACTTATCCTTCATCGAGAGTTCCAAATTGGGTAAAAGGTCCTCCTATACGATGCAAGGCTGAAATTTCATCCTGGTAAGCTTTGTTTCCGCTGGTTTGGACCATACATTGTTACTAATGTCTCTCCATTTGGTGTTGTTCAGTTTCAAAATGAAGAAATCAAGCAAACCTTCACTGTAAATGGGTAGTTGTTGAAGCACTTTCATGAATCCATTCCGGAGTCTCCAATGGAGGAACTCCAAGTTCAAGAAGCAAACTATGAATGAAATCCACCAGGTTTTATCCTTCCTTCCCAAATTCTCGTTTACTACAGTGAGGACACTACATACTCTAGGTGTGGGGGGATGGGTACATTCCTGGGTTAGTTAAGAATTTTCATCGTTTTCTTTCTTTCTTTTTCTTTTTTCTTGCTGAATGGTATTGTAACTTTCCCCCCTTCCCCCGTTCCACCCCTTACTTTTGTGCAGTAATGCTAATTTTATCATGGAAAAAGATGCCCCCTGAATTGAATCATGAAAGTTACTGAAAATTCATGAGTAATTTCCCTATTTTATGTTGTTTTAACATTTTCAAAAAACAAAAAAATCACTAATGGAATGTGTGTTTTAGATTTAATTTAATATTGTGGTGTGACTTTATCTTGGAAATTAGTTGTTTTTTGATGATATAAATGGTTGTATCATTTTGAAAACTTTGAGAAAAATAGTACCCTTTATGTGAGTAGTTCAAAGGAAAATTGTGGCACTTAATTTCTCCACAAAATTTTTCACCCAACCAAGAAGTGTGATTTTTACTTACTCAATATAAGGTAAATATAATTTAGGTTAATATTTATCTGTTTTCCAAATGATTTTTCCATACGTTCATTCCTTATCCGATCTTTTTCATTACTGTACCGGATTGACCTACACGTGTGTACCTGTTATCTGACTTTTGTACGCCCTCAAAAAAAAGTTGTATCTTGGGCAGGTCAAAAACCACTCTTACTTGACTTTTTATCTTGTTATAACTATTACAATTAGTGTCGTGAGGAGATCAAACAAGGGTTGAGATAAGGGTGTGAGATTTGTTCCATGCACAACATTTCAAAATAAATAAATAAATAAATGAGGGGAGTGATGAAATGTACATCATATGGGGATATCTAGGTCAGAAGATTAAGGTTTGACTTCCGAGAATGCTTAAGTGAGTGGGTCTTGAAATTTGATTGCAAAGGGTATAGGACAGGTTTGGTGGACATAATCATTTAAGCAGAAAAATATTAAAATAACCTATATTTACTGGATAGAAAGTGGGTAGAATAACATGAATTGGTTTTCACACACACACGTGGAGATTTAGTGACATTTTGGACTTTAGGATTACTTTCTCAAATTGGTATCATTAATCTCCCTGAATTTCATGCTGATACAATTTATGAGACACATTTCTGCATGATCATTGAGAATAACTCCATGGTGTGATTTTTTGCTTTGATCGCATTCCTTTCAAACTTTAAATTTTCATTTAATGTTAAATCTTCATGAAGTTGGGAATATCTCCATGAATTTTTTTTGGAAATATCACTTTACCCAGGAGTGCAAATGTTTAGGTGTGGGGGTGTGATCGCACCACGATTCACTATTTCATTTCCATCCCTACACCACTGTGGTAAACTAGTTTTGTATTGAATATTATAAAAATAATACCAAATTTAATTCCATATTTGAATCATTAATTTTTTATTTATCACTTTTAAAATGGTCATTGTTACTTATTTTGAGGATTTGATTGCAGGAGGAGGTGATATGGAGGCCCTGAAGATGATCCAGAAGGAAAATGGGCCAAAATTGCATGGATCCCAAGGACACCTGTCCACTATTTTGAACAGTGCACGAAATCCATGCATGAAAATGGGATGAAATTTTTTGGACCTCTCCAAAACTTCATGCTATACAATTAATCTCAAATAACCGAAGGACAATTCGTTCATCTGGTGGCCCATCCGAACTATTCTGTCCAGGGGACAGAATCTGCACGAAGTCAAGAGTTTGGTTCGGTTTTATGACTATATCTCCATTTATATATGTTCAATGGCCGCCAAATTTTACATGGTGATATTAAATCCCTCTTGAAACATATTTTATCTTTTGTCCAAGTCTATATAATTCCATATACTAACCCAAAACTGAGACTCAATTGGTATCACCAAAACTGGGTGCTCAAAACCACTTAGCAATTTGGCTATAAAAGGGCAACAAGGGAACCTCATTTGGAAGTTAGAACCAGAAGCTATATTCTGCCATTTTGGAGTCCTAGAGTAGTTTTATAATCACCATGGAGGTTCTGGAGGCCCCTATCCTCATAGGGTAATCAAGGATGAAGAAGGAGTTCCACCCGAGCTTCCTCCTCCTCCCGATATCGAGCTAAAAGTTGGGTGTTCATTGTGAGGGAGCTACACACATGTCAAGGGAGTTACAATGCTTATTTTAGATACTGGGTTGGAGTAATTTGGGTTTTAAAACATTTATTTCAATGTATCTTACATACTTTCATATTTTAATGTTTTTTTGATGCATGCGAATGATATTCTCTTAATTTCTAACCGATCGACGTGAGATTTTGAGTGTGTGGATTGTGTTGTTCTGATTGGACATCACAAGAATCCTTTTAATACCCACCTTTTTGAGATTTCAATCTGCTTTGGAAGCTATTATTCCATGCATAAGTACTGGACCTTGACAATATGATTGTTACGTCAAGGTTTGGTCCTTAAAGCATTGAAATAAAAGCTTAGGAATTAATCGAGATTCCAATTAACTCCAACCAAAGAATTACTCTAAACCTAAGATGAATCTCTATGAAAAATGAACTTTATATGTGTGTAGTGAAATCACATCGACCCTTTTATCTCATATTTTTTCAAAATCCACTTGGTCACTCAACTTTTAAGCTATTTCAACTAAGTCATTGTTTTAAACTCTTTTCAAATCCACCCCCTCTCTTAGTCATTTTTATTAAAAATACACACTCTAAACCTACCAAATCTCCTTGAGAGACGACCTAGGGTCTGCTCTAGACTATAAATCAACCTTAAAAATATAATCAATTTGACGCGTCATGACAGCGCGGTCAAACATCAATTGGATATTAAAGAGATATTTATAAAGGAATTACCACATAATCAATTGAGATTCAAAAGGATAAATACAAAGAAGATGCCTGAATAGAAAAGAACATAGAGATATTGTAACATCCTTTTAATATTTTTAGGTACTCCTCTACCCTCCTTTTGATCATGATTTAGTTGGGTCTTGTTATGGGTTCTTCAAGTGAAAATTTGGAAAATTTTGGATGGGCTCTACATTATTGGTGCATGGTGTTCCCAAACCATGCACCCCTTAGTGCAAACCGTACATCCCCTGGATAGTGGGAAATGCATGGTTGGAACATGGTTTCCCTAATCATGTACCCACCTAGGATAAATCATGCACCACATTGTAGGGGTTCATGGTTAGGGTGCACAAGTTGGGAAATCATGTTCCCCCTCTAGGAAACTATGCACACATACTTTTTTAATTATGAAAATTTATTTTAAAATATTTAATTCCCCTATTTAAGTGATAGAGGATCCCATTAAAACCTAAATCAATTTCTTCATCCTTGGAGGATCCATAGATGTGATTTTGGATCCTAAAAACCTATTCTGAAGTGGATATAATCTTGGAGAACCTCATTTGACTCCTCTTCAGTAAGAGATCTTCTCTCATTATTTCTCTTCCACTCTCTCTTTATTTCCTCCTAGGGTTGGTTAGATCATATTATTATTGATTGATCTAATATCCTTTGATTTGTATCTTAATTCTAGATTCATTTTCTAGATCTTTGTTTCTATCATTCTTCATTGGATTTTCCCACTGTAGGTGTTGGGTTACATGATCTTTGTGATTAATGGTAGGTGGTTCCATTGAGATTTTCCATATTAAAAACCCTTGATTTGAATGATTTAAATTAAAATAATTTTAATTTAATTTTGAAAACCCAATTCGATATGGATTTGGATTTTAATTGATTTTCCATGAATTTTGGAAAAAACCCCCAATTCCAATGGAATTGGGAATTGAAGTGTGATTTGGAAATTGATGGAATTTTTGAAATTTATATTTGAGAAAAAATAGATTAAATTGTTTTTATAATAACTAATGATTGTTTTAATATTAAAAAGGGATGAATTGATTAAAAACTAAGATTTTGGTTTTTAAATATAAATTGGCATATTAAAATTGGAAAATGGGACAATTGTATTTTAAACTGTTTTGAAATAACATTACCATTTATGATTGATTTATTGAGTAGATGCTATCCTGGGTAGTTAGTGGGTTATTTAGAACAAACACACTAGGATGATAATTCCCAAGAAATGTATTAAAACTTTTCAAATATAACATAAAACTAGTTTGGTGGATCTTATACCTAGTTGGATGTTGATGGGTCCTATTCAGATTGAGCCTAAGGGACGTGTGTTCACATTTTTATGATCACAGAAATGAGTGTGTGATGATCCTATAACATAGAACAATCATACAAAAAGGCAGATGACCTTGTTTCTTATTGTGATTACTTTGATTTATATGACATTGATTTATGAACTTATTTAGTCATTCCTAGTGATTTATATAATTTTTTTATATAAAATGTTTACTTAAACCATTATTTTAAATATTTCCATCATTTTAAGTGAAAAAATATTTTGTTTTAAACATGAAATTGTACTGCCGAGCCTATTTTATTAAAATTGAAGGCATGCTATTTATTTTTTATTTTTTATGGAATATTATTATGGAGCACTTAGTGAGACCCTAATGGGATTTTTATCTCACACCCTACCTTTTCCTTTGAGTTTTTTTAGATTTCCTTATATGTGGTTTAAGAAAGGGGAAAGAATCACTTGGAGGTGGTGTTTGTTGTTGATTATTTTGGTCTTGGAGGGATGTGTCCGTTGGTACTTGCGTTGTTTTATTATGTTCTTTCGGTACATTGGTGATATACTATTTGGGTTTTGATATACTTAACTACTAGAATAGAGGTTTTTCCCAACACTTATATACCAACGGTTTTCTTAAACTATTGGTAAAACCTGGTTCAGGGCACCCTTTACCAATGGTTCACTAGAACCATTGGTAAAGGGGCCTAAATTGCCCCCCTTTACCAACAGTTTTTAAAAACCGTTAGTAAAGGTTTGCCTCAATAATTCCATGCGGCCCTTCTCCTATCCCCCATTCGGACAGAACCCTAATTTGATAGCACCTCTCCCCCACGATCAAGCACCTCTCCCCCATTCGGACAATGCCTCTCCCCTGCGATCAGAGCACCTCTCCCCCATTCGTACATCACCTCTCTCAGGTTCATATCGGTTTCTCCATCCGAACGGTCGGAATTTCGGCTTTCCCCATCCAAGCTGCTAAATATTCATCCAAACCATCCCAAATTAGGTATTTTATTAAGTGGTACCTTATTTGTATTGTTATCTATATAATATTTCAGTTTTAAGTTTTGATTTTGATGTGTATCTGTTTTTCTTTTTGTTTTGATTTAACCTAGAAAACCCTTTTAGATTTTTTCTCTAGAACCATAGAAAACCATTTTATATTTTTTAGTTGTTGCTTTAATTTATCATATAATTATATTAAAATGTTATATAAATATACTAGATAGTTATAGACCTCTCGGTGGTCAC
Source organism: Viscum album (assembly GCA_963277665.1). Classification (NCBI taxonomy): domain Eukaryota; kingdom Viridiplantae; phylum Streptophyta; class Magnoliopsida; order Santalales; family Viscaceae; genus Viscum; species Viscum album. The sequence continues at coordinate 1,491,527,889 of OY728145.1, forward strand.
CTACATGAATTATATCTCACACATTGTTCGAGATGCCATTGGGTACCTGGATAAAATACATGATTATATGTTTAGATAAGGGGAATCACTATTTTACAGATGCATGAATACTCACATGACATAGGATGGATAATGTAGAAGATGACTGGGTTGTAGCTCAAGAAGCTAGGTCGAATTTTAGAATTTATTGAGCCTCTTACATAGTACTACTTCCTACTAGTTGTAACTATGTTTTTCTTCTTGATACATGACTTACATTACCATCATTCTGTTTTTGATTCTATTATTAATTGGTATTACTGATTTGGTTATTTTCATCCATTTACAATATTTTCCCATTGTTATCTTTATTCTACTTTTTAACTTATAATATTAAAATTGTGCAACTGAGGTAATGGGGGAATAGTCTCCCCCAGACACACCAAAGGCTCTCACTATTAGTCAATAAAATTTGGAATTTTGGTAGATGTGCTTAAGGCCATGTGGCCATCTCGGTTTGGGTCACTAATGAGTGGAATCCTGGTTTGGGATGTCACAATTCATGGATATCCTTTTTATAGGTGTTTCTAATCAAATCCATAAATATAACTGTTGAAGGTCCCTCTCCAAAATCAACTGGGACATGATTCAATGAAAACACCCTACCAACCTATGATCTATGGACCTAAACCTAAGATCCTTTAATCCATGGTTAAGGTGAAACTTGATGAGGCCATAACTACTTTTTATGTGATCCTCATCCTACTCTTCATCCTGATCTCCCTGAAGAAGTTAAAGTATAAAACTCATGTACTCCCAAAAAGACCCATAAGGATTATGTTTTCCTTGATCCACTTCAAATATCTTACTGGGCAATCCTTGAATATAGGAATTATAAATTATGTATCTTATTTTCTTATATACACTATATTTTTTTTTGTGTTTCTTAATATGATTATAATATAGAGTAATGTGTCAATTATTCTTTTATATAAATTAAAAAATTGTCATTTACCAACATATTTTTTTGATTGAAATTCAATATTATTGAATTTCTTTGAAATGACTTATTGATTTTTTTTACAGAATGGATAGAAGTTGGATGTACAAAACTGATTGGATTTCAACCGATTTTCAAAATAATTTGAACAAATTTTTAGATTTTTCATTTTACAAGGCTTAAGATAGTAGTCGTAAACACTTCCCATGTTCTAATTGTGTTGGAATACCTTGGTTGAGTCATGAAGCAGTTAGCTATCATATAACCAAATATGGTTTCCAAACAAACTATTATGTGTGGTATCACAATGGAGAGAAAATGGAATCTCAAAATTTTGATGATCCAAATGATAGGACTGAATTGGAGAGTTTGATATATGATCAGTTTCCATTTATTCGGCATCATGATAAGGAAAGGATGTCCATCCAACAAGATTTCGATACAAGAACACATGATACATCCAATGAAAATGATGATGTTGATAGGGTGAAAAAATTGAATGATGTTGCGACGACTCTAGTATATCGACAATGTGGTAAAATGAAAAAGTTGGAATTTTTAATCTGATTGTTTCATGGGAAAACTATGTATGAGATTTCAAATACTGAAATCGATTACATTCTTACCTTCTTGAAGGACTTACTTCCAGATGATGCAGATATTACCTAAAACCACTATATGGTATGGAAGTTAGTTGATGAACTTGGATTCTCAAAAAAAATTCATGCTTGCTCGAATGATTGCAACTTATTTTGGGAGGAAACTACTGAAATAAATGATTGTATCAAATGTGGAACCTCCTGATGGAAGCCAAAATATTATGGAACACCATCTTGTGTTCCATAAAAAGTAATTTGGCACTTTCCATTGATCCCCAGATTACAGAACCTTTTCATGTCTGGTGAAGTATCAGTAAAAATGAGATGGCATGACACCGAGAGAAAAAAGAATAATGAAGAGTTGGTTCACCCTACAGATGGATTTTCATGGCAAAGATTTGATTCTAGATATCCTAAATTTTCAGCTGACGTGCGTAATGTGAGACCGAGTCTTTCATGTGACGGTTTTAATCCATTTGGGCAGATGCTTACATCGCACAACACATGGCCGGTTTTCATACAAATTTATAAACTTCCCCCATGGATGTGTATGAAAAATCCTTACACTTTCTTGAGTATACTAATATCTGGCCCTTTTGATCCCAGCAATGATATAGATGTATACATGCAACCTTTAATAAAAGAGTTGAAACTTCTTTGGGATGTGGGTGTGCCTATATACGATGCATGTTTGAAAGACATATTTCAGATGCGTGCTGCGCTTATGTGGATGATCAATTATTTTCCTGCTTATGCAATGCTGTCTGGATGGAGCACAAAAGGAAAATTATCATGTCCTGTTTGTATGAAGAATAATTGATTGAGAAGAATGAAATATCATCGTAGTTTTAGTTTTATAGGACATCGACGATTCTTTCCAATGAACCATCCATATAGAAACAATCGTAAAAAATTTGACAGTACCATGGAGACTGATGATCCACCTCAGCGTATGTCTGGAACTGATGTGCTTAATGAATTGAAATATTTCAGTTATTCATTTGGGAAGGGTGTAATGAAATCTAAAAAGAGGAAAAATGTTTCCAATGATACCTGTTACAATTGGAAGAAGAAGAGTATATTCTTTGAGTTGTCGTATTGGTCAACCAACTTGTTACATTATTGCTTAGACGTAATGCACATTGAAAAGAATATATGTAAAATGTTGCTTTTGATTCTTCTAAATGTCAAGGGGAATACAAAAGATGATTTACGATCTCTGCGTGACTTGGTAGATTGGGAGATCAGACCAGAATCACATCCTGTCTATATCAGTAAAAATAAATGGAAAGTTCCATGTGCTTCTTATGTGATGACACTTGCTGAAAAAAAATCAATTTCTGGAAGTGCTAGAGACTATTAAAGTTCCTAAGGGATATTTAAGCAATATATCAAAACGGGTCAACATAAAAGAGTTGAAGCTGAAATCTTTGAAGACTCATGATTATCACGCCCTTTTGCATGAGTTTATTCCAATAGAAATCCGTCATCTATTTTCCAATAATGTAAGAGTCTCAGTTATTTGGTTGTGCTATTTTTTTAGAGATCTTTGTGCTAAGAAGTTTTCCAAATCCTTCTTTCAAAAACTGTTGGCAGATACACCATTAATTTTTTGTGAGTTAGAGAAAATATCCCCTCCATCATTTTTTACATGCATGTTGCATCTGACTATCCATATTCCGAACGAAATACTTCTTGGAGGACCCATTTCTTTCCGTTGGATGTATCCAACTGAAAGAAACATGTACACATTGAAATCATATGTTTGGAATATGAATTATCCCGAAGGTTCTATTGTGAACGGTTACTTGGCTCAAGAATGTATGGATTTATACTCAATGTATTTGTTTGATCTTACTACAAGAATAAAGATACCAATAAGAAATAAAGAAGAACAATATGAGAAAATTGAACCCAATTTTCCATCACTTCCTCGGATAAGAGGAATTTCAGGATCATATACATTGATGACATTAAGCCTTGAAGAGCGAGAGATGGCACATCACTGTAGAGACCCGAATCTTGGCGTACATGGACATTACATTACTTTGTGGAATAATTAATACATCACAAAACCAACACACAAGGACCGTAATAGTTTAGTATCTTTGGAAACTCAGAACATAATCTTCTAATCATGGTGAATGATCTTCAACATCTCCCATAAATATCTTCCCCTATTGTTTTCTTACCTAAAATCTTTCTTTATATCCTGGTGAAAATAAAACATAAAAAGGATGAGCTCAAATGCTCATTAAGGGTAAACATAGAGAACATAAAACAATCCATATACATTTGAATGTAAAAACATGAGCATAAAATCTAAACATCAAAATCTTGAGCAATGACATATAACATTGCAGTACATAAGGCATAGATCATAAAAGAACATTAATCATGATAAAATATCATGGGAATAAAACTTGTAATTGTGGAAAAACATTAAGCACATGATATGATTTCCATAGTAGCAAGGCATTGCTGCCAAGACCATCTTAGTGGACAGAGTCCCTTACTAAACCGGGTTTACTTGTCGTTCCAGCCCTGTATTACTAAACCAGATTTACTTGTCATTCCAGCCATGTTTATCTCATGAGATATAATTCTTTACCTAATACATTGGAGGGAGATATAGGTCCCACACATCTCATAATGAAATCATTCTTACTTGTGCCACAACATGAACATAAATCATTCATCATTACCCAAAGTATAAAATGGGTTTCATAAACATCATCCCATCATAACATAATCCATAAAAAAATGGATATAATTTCATCATAAGAAAAGTGAAACCATGTAAATCATAAAGACATTATACTTGAAACATGAACATACTGAATAATGTCATCTTAGATGGAAAATAGTTTTGATAAAACACTTGAAATGAATTCTTGAGGAAAATATCCTTTCTTCTTCAAAATAATTTTCTTTTCACAAAATGCCATGAAATTTTAAGAGAAAAAGTTTTTTTGAAAATAGTCATCAAATCTTGTAGAGTAATCTTCATTAAGGAAAGGCGTTATGAAACCGTAAAAATCCATTCATGCCATATAAGTTAAAAAAACATTTTTCTCATAATTTTGCCGGAAAAGTCAAAAAGTTCCTTGTATGGTAAACAAAAGAAAGATTCCTCCCATAACATGTGGTAAAATTCAAAAATGGGTAAAAAGGAGTTTAAAAATACATGAAACCATTTTTAGAAAATAGGGACATGGATGATAAATATAACACCAGTAAATACTGACGAATAAACAATCTCGGATAAAAACGAGATTGGAAAAGTTATCCCTTACCTTAGGTCCGATATGCTTCGTACGTATCCAAACCTCCAGTATAATGATTTAAATAATGTCATTTACTTATTACAGAATTATATTCATTGTTATGATATCATATATGGTTCACTTATGACTTTATATTACCCGTTCTTTTGTAAATTCCATGTTAAAGCAGCGTTTTGGGTAAAACCGTTTTATTTATCGTACGTGTTTGGACTTATTGTTCTTGATATTATTATTACTTATATCATGATTTAATTATTTACAGAATGTAAATCATGATTTATATATCATATATATTCAGTATATATATATATATAATAGATAGATAAATGAAATGAAATACACCGTTCATGGAGATGGTAGGTCGTACGTACACATGAACGCTGTTTTCCTTTCCTTATTGACTTGAATGGAATTAAGTAGATGATATATATATATACACATAAATACAGTAGCTTTATAATGTCATGTATTTCATTATTATTCATTATATATACTTTATAATCATTATTGAGTGGTTAACATGGAGAATGAATCTCATCGCGTCGTGGAGATGGTAATCCGTACATACGCACGAGCGATGATATCATTCCCATAATTATTGAATTGAATTGGAGTGGATGATATAATATCTCAGAATTAGTATGATGTTATAATAAATATATATAGTTATTCTTTACACCATTATACCCATCCAAGTAAGGTGGTTGTGGAAAAACAGATTACACCACGACGTAGAGATGGTATTCCGTACGTACGCACGCGCGGTGATTTCATTTTCCGTAGGATGGATAGAAGGTGAAATGAGATTATTTAATATTTATAATAACATATAAGTATATTAGTGATACTTATGTTATTAATTTATAATTAAACAACTAATTAATAAGAAGTTTAATAAGAAAGAAACTTGAAAGAATCGGTAGAAGAGATTACCTCTTCTTTGACGCACCTCTTTTAAGCTTCCTATTAAGGCACTAGAGTTGGTCTTTTGAGGATACCAGAACCTCTATATTGTTTATAGGGAAGTTGGGAAGGTAAATGGGCATGGTTTGGCCGAGCTTGAAGGCTCAAAATTGTGTAATGAGAAGAGGGAGGAGGTGCCCTTTTATAAGGGAGGAGAGGGGCACCTTAGGAAAAAATTAAAATAGTATTTTATAATAAAGTCATATTTGGTTTATAATAGACCAAAATTGATTTATTTAGAATTTAAAGTGGGTATGGGTCTAAATCCTCTCAACCAATAGGTTTTATACAAGTTTAGGTTACTATTTTAACCTTATCATTTAGATTTAACTCTAAGTTAAATAATTTAACTTTTACTGTGTATTCTTGTTTTCTTACACTATATGGTTAATAAAATTACTATAATAAGACAAAAGAACCCCTAGTGGTTCATTATTAATATATATAATCTTATCCAAGTCATTTGGCCGAACCTTAGATTTTTAATAATAGAATAACAATTAATAATATAATATTTGATTTAAAAACTATTTTATGTCAATTTTGACACTATTTGGTAATTAATTTTTGTAAAAATTATAACAGCATTATTAGTTCGAAAAAAGTTAATTAAATCAATAATAACATGTCATATTAACCTATAAAATTAGTTTAATTCATAAAAAGTCTCAAATTACATTTATTTAGGTATTTATAATATCAATTATGTTAATATTTTATTAATAAGGTAATTATTGCATCATCATTGTGTCATAAATAAATTAAATTATTTAATGTATAAAAATTATAAATAAAATACCATTATGTAGTAAATATTTTTATCTTTCTAATTAATATTTATAGTCGAATTTATCTTATGTATAATCCTATATTAAAAATTATTTAGTTATTGAACTTTGATTTTAACTCTTTTAACTATTCTTTAAATAAAATAATAATAAATGTCCTAATTTAATCCAAGTGAACCTAAATGGTCATATTTTAATAATAAGGTTGTTTTTAGTCGAATTAAACTTATCCAATAGAATTAGGACATGTTTTAGAGTAATAATAATATCATTTTTACCCTTAATTACCCTGTTTACTTTTAGTCGTGGTAAATAAAAGTAAAAAGTTACTATTCACAAAAAATTATTTTTATCTTATTGAACCAAATTTTACTCCTTGATATTAACCTTTTCTCTCAAATTTTCAAAATTCCACTCACAGAAGTGGTAAAATTAAGTTTTATGTAAAATTTTAAATTCTCTTAGGAGGTGGGTAAAAGGCGGTGAAAAGTTCAATAAAATTTTTATATATCTGAAATTGTTATAAAATGACTCCAATGAATTACATTGAACTTATATAGGCATTATGTATCAATTTTTACCTAAAATAAATTGAAATAAAATAAATAATTATTTAAATAAAAAGTCAGTTTTTAAATAGTAACCCAGTGTTTTCACTATTCATCAAAAATTGAAAGTTTTCAGAAAAATACCAAAAATTCACCATAGGATAATTTCGATATTCCGAATCCAAAAATGAATTCCATTTTGAAAGATAAAATTTATAAAATTTCAAAAATTGGGTATTACTATTCATAATGGCTAGTTCATAATAATATTATAATAATATCCCGTTTAGTGAAACTCGGTATTGCGTACTAAACACGCTATCGAAGAAGGTCTTGATTGCGTGTAATGAAAGCCAAGTCAGGGCTGCGTGTAGTGAAAGATCTGTTTGGTGTTGTGTATAACATAATCAAAACTTATTTCATTTATACATTAAACAAAATCTATACTTAATTTTGCGTAGAATAATTTCCACAAAACAAACTTGCAATTGTGTGTAACACGAGCCAAGAATAGTGTTGCGTATACTGCAAGCTAATACAGTGTTGCATATAATACAAACTAATATTGGTGAAGCATACAATAAAATACATCAAAGAAATTAAAAAGAATAGTTCTCATAAAATCTCGGGGTGTTACATTCTACCCCCCTTAAAATTAATTTTTCCCTCGAAATTCGTCGGGGTTATAAATAGTTTACTACATGAAAGTTTATTTCATAGAAACCCACATAGTAAAAAGGAATACTAAAACTTAATTTTAAAAAGTGAAGTATGAAACATATCGGTTGCCCAAATTAACTCATCATTGGGTTTCCACATAGGAGAACATAGGTGAAAATATGGATATGGAAGAGAAATCTATCCATCAAGGTCTGATGGAGAGTGGTAGAGAACATGGCTATGAGAAATCCAACAATCACAAAGCCATAAATTTGTGATGATATAAGGTACCATCTGATTCATCAGATATAATATCACTAGGACAACATTTTTGGTTTTCAAGATCATTTCCCTAAAGTTGAAGAATTTTTGAATTAAAATAAATACTTACTTGATTTTGGTACAATCTTACCGTTTCTCGTGCCTTGAACAATTTCCACTTCATCTCTTAAAGAAATGAAGTTGAATTTGTCTCTTGAGAAGTGTTAGAAGATCATGCAATAGAATGATAGGTCATTCCATCTGTCTCAAACATAAGGTTAGCAAAAGTTATATACATAAGTCTATCTATGGTGAGATTAATCGTATATGGTTCCTAAAATGGACTTATACATCATCTATCATACCGATTAATAAAATAAAACTAGTTTCTACTAACCAGGGACTTCCTGTAGGCTAGTGGTAGGTGATAAAGGCCTGTCACACTTCAGTTGTGGGTTCGATTCCCACAGCCTCGCCCGACGCGACGGGTTGTCACCCATCCTACATGTTGTCCTTTTTTCTAAAACTAAATTATTATAACATCCCATCAAATAATATCGAAAAAAGTTATAGCCTTATGCAATAATAACTTATGTCCAACATAATCCATTCCAATCTTTAGGCTTATCCAAAATACTTCTTTCCAAACTCATAGTATAAAGAGAATGATTACTAAAAAGGTCATATAACAAGCACGTGAATACCATCATTTATCCCTCATATATCACAACATATATCTTGTTGATCACATTCAAAACATGTGAATACCTTAATCTTGTATTCTCTTGAAAAATGAATACCCATTGAACCTTAGTAAAAACATGAATGCTGTCAAAAGTTATCTCTTTCCACATATCAAAATCCCAAAAATTATTTATACTCAAACCGTGATATCACTTTGTCCTTATATTAGTCATGAGCTCATGAATACTATCAAACATATTATTTTCTCTTTATCCCTTCATTATGCGCATATCATCTGCTTTCCAAAAATATTTCAATCACTTTTCATGGTTACCGATGCCATATTATTATGGAAAACCACAATGGACCAATACATAGATATTCCAATATTCCCTAAAAGTACCTCAATAACATTATTCTTGAATACCAATACATAAACACTTCAATCCATCCTCTTCAATGATTGTCTTGGAACAAGTACTTCCTTGATTTAGAAGTAACCTCTTAGGTCAGGGCATTGAGTTGGGTATTGCCCATGTTCTCCAAATATAAGACATTGAACTCCATAACAGTCTGTCACTCTATGACCCTTCTCTCCACACAGATAACATCTTCCCCTCCATTTTATGTATTCATCAAGGTTCTTCTTCCCTTATTTAGAAATATCAATATTCCTTTATCTATGCTCCTTAACAAGCAAACATGCATAAAATTCCATCTTCCTCTTATTTGATGAACTGGGAATACCACTAAATTTCACTTTGTTAATCATATATCGCAATGACTGATTCTGCATACCCACAATATCTTTCTTTCTAGGCTTTATGTAATTTCTTAGCTCATAGTCACCAATTTTTCCATTGGATTCAATGTCGACCCAATTCCTTCTGGTTCCCTCCATTAACTAAAACCAAAACCATGGTGTAAGAAACAATTAAAATAACGAGGAACCACATATTCATAAAAAGTCACTTATGGGATGTCTGACATATAACACTTTATTTAATCATTAACAACTTAGGTTCACCCTAGGTTATTCATGATCATCAACATAATTCTAGGACTGTAACCTATAGTTATACTAAACCTTAGGGATATCCCTAGACATACCTTAGAAATATCTCTAGGGATCTCACTAAATTTTTCGCATCCTAGTTTCCAAATGTTAACTAAACCTTTCCTACGATACCAACTGTAGAGACCCAAAGCTTGGTGTACATGGAAATTACATTACTTTTTCAGAATACTTAATACATAACAAAACCAACACACAAGGACCATAATAGTTTAGTGTCTTTGGAAACTCAGAACATAATCTTCTAATCATGGTGAAAGATATTCAACATCTCCCATAAAGATATTCCGCTTTTGTTTTCTTACCTAAAAACTTTCTTTATATCACGTGGAAAATAAAATATAAAAAGGGTGATCTCAAATGCTCAGTAAGGGTAAACATAGAGAACATAAAACAATTCATAGACATTTGAATGTAAAAACATGAGCATAAAATCTAAACATCAAAATCTTGAGAAATGACATATAACATTGCAGTACATAAGGAATAGATCATAAAAAAACATTAATCATGATAAAATATCATGGGAATAAAACTTGTAATTGTGGAAAAACATTAAGCACATGATATGATTTCCATAGTATCCAAGACATTGTAGCCAAGACCATCTTAGTGGACAAAGTCCCTTACTGAACCGGTTTTAGTTGTCGTTCCAGCCCTGTATTACTGAACCAGATTTACTTGTCATTCCAACCATGTCTATCTAATGAGATATAATTATTTACCCAATGCATTGGAGGGAGATATAGGTCTCACCCATGTAAAGACCCGTAAAATTCAAGGGAAATTTTTTCTTAATTTTCTTTAGAATTTTACAAGAGCGCGGTTTCAGACGGCACCTGATTCCGAGGCCCGGAGTGCCCGGAATTAATTTCCGAAGTTTGGCTCGGGTACGTTCAGTGAACGAACGAGCGGGAATTCCTAACTTTTGATACGGTGCTCGGAATTGAAATCCGAGGGCACCGATGAACTCGCAGCGCCGATATTCGCTTAAAGAGACCTTTTCGGGAGTTGCGTTTGTTGCGGGTTGAAAGTTAGTTTTGGGGTTTAAAAAATAAGTAAAATAAAATTTTGTGTGTGAATTTTATTTTATTCTTGGTTGTTAGACTCTCTCATGGGAAGTTGTTGGTGGGGCCCACAACCACCCAACTTCCCATGTGTGGTTATGAGGAAGGTGGGGCCCACACGAGCCCCCACCTTTTCATTTTTCCTAACTCCTCATTAAACTCCACTTTATTAATTTGACAACTTGTGTAATTTATTACATGAGTTAGTTTTATTTTCAAACTCTTGGAATTCAAGAGTCACGTGGAGTTAAGGTTGGAAACTTAATAAACTTAAGTTATAACTTAAGATTTAAATGAGGAGAATTAAATGAAGTGGTTTGAATTTCAAACCTTTGAAATTCCAAACCCTTTTATTTAATTCTTGGTTTAGTTTCCTATGTTTGGGTTTTTGGGTTATGCTGTGCGGAGAGGAAAGGAGGGAGACTTCTTGTGAGTTCTTCCTCCATGACGAAGAACGCGGCGACCTTCTTCCACGACGACGGACTGCAACGCGTTGGATTTCCTCCACGACGCCGCAACGCATCCTTTCCGCGACGTGCCTCTCGCGGCGAACCCACGTCCGTCTACCGCGACGCCATAACCGCGATGCCGACGACGTCTTCCTCCGTGACGTCCGACTTCCGCGACACACATCTCCCGCGGCCGTTGACGAACGCCGAGTTGTTATTTGAGGTAGGGGTTTGTCTTATTTAAATTATGTGTTTTCTTTCCCTCGAGCATGAAAGAAAATCCGTTGGGCATAGTTCCAAATTTTATTAAAATTTGTGAAACGTTCATTGTTGTGTATACTCGATTGACCAACTGATATCGTTATAACGGGAGGAGATCGGACCGCACGAACACGACCGATTCTCCTCCCCCTTCTAAGCTTTCGTGTTGTTTTAGCGGAGACGACGCGGTGTCGTCGCACCGTGCAGGAACAAAAAGGATAAAGGCCGGTTTGGGTCACGGCGAAGAACCGCGACGCTATAATGCCACGCCTTTGAGAACGGATGAGACCGCGGCCGGAGTCGGGCCATGGCGGTGGGGCGCGACGTCGTTACGCTACGAAAATATTACAAGGACCGAACAAGAAGGGCGGCCAGAAAACCGGCCACCGGCGGAAAAAGAAGAACCGCGGCTGGACGGCCACGGCAAGACACCAAGAGGCGGCCGGCCACGCCGGCCGCCGGAGATCAGAACAGCCGCGGCCCTATGGCCGCGGCGGAGGAGCAAGGGGCGGCCGGCCTCGCCGGCCGCCGGGAATCAAGAAGGGCCGCGGCCCTATGGCCGCGGCGGAGCAGCCATGGGCGCCGGCCTTGCCGGCGCCGGAGATCGGGTGGGCCGCGGCCCTACGGCCGCGGCGGAATAACCAGGGGCGGCCGGCCTCGCCGGCCGCCGGAGACCGAGGAGGAGCCGCGGCTACGGCCGCGGCGGAGAAGAGAAGGCGGCCGGCCGCGCCGGCCGCCGCTTGGACAGGAGGCGGGACCCGCGGGTGGGTCCCGCGTGTGTAAAGAAACGGCCGGCCAAAGGGCCGGCCGAGATCCGGAAAAAGGGGGGGTTACACCCCCCCGCATGCGACACATGCGCGGCGCGTTGACCGCGCCGCCGCCGCTGGCCGGACCGCGCCGCCGCTGGCCGGCCGCGCCGCCACCGGCCGGGCCGGGTCCAGCGGACCGGGTCGGTCCGACCCGGTTCTGTCGGACCCGGGTCGGGTCGACCCGGGTCGGGCCGACCTGAGGGGGGGTCGGGCCGGGTCGGTCCGGACCCGGACCCCCCGTTTCGGACCAGTTTCGGTCTCTTGGCCTTATCTTGAGCCTCGGACCTCCGAACGACGAACCGTCTGCGGCAACGCGATCCTTGGATCGAGGCGGTCGTTTCGGTATATCGCACTCAAGGTTTCGGACTACTTTGAGTTCGGCCGGGTTGGTTCGTTCACGAAACCAACCGGGCCTTCGGAGCGGAAACGCTCATATCTTGAGCTACGAACGTCCGATTGACGCATCGTCAGTCGCGTTGTGATCCTCTTAGTGAGACGGATCTTTTGGCATACTCCGCCCGAGGTTTGGACGCAGGTGGAGTACGGTCGGTTGGTTTTTCCTTAAAAACCAACCGGGCCCCGGAGACGAAAATGCCAATAACTCACAGACCGGGCGTCCGATTGACGTGCCGTCTGTTTCGTTGACTTCCTCTTGATGAGACGGAACTTTTGACATACTCCGCCCGAGTTTTGGATGCAGTCGGAGTATGGCCGGGTTGGATTGTTCACGAAATCCAACCGGGCCCCTGGAACGGGAAATCTGATATCTTTCAGACAGGACGTCCGCTTGACGAACCGTCAGCGGCATTGATGATCACGAAGAGAAACGGTCCCTATGAGTATACCCTATGGGAGTTCGGGGTACAGTTGAGATACGGCCGGGATTGGTTCGCACTCGAAACCAACCGGGCCCCTGGGACGAAAAGGCTAATAACTCACAGACCGGGCGTCCGAACGACGCGCCGTCTGTTGCGTTGAGACCCCTGTGACGAGACGGACCTTTGAGACACTTCTTCGTGGGACTTTGTGATACTTGGAGTATCGACCAGTAGCTCGTGGAGCGGACCCTCCCGGAGACGAGCGTGCAGAGTACGGAGACCGTGTAGCCGGCTGAGACCTGACGACTGCTTGACCGACTCGACTTGGAGTGAGTCGACTAGCCCAGTAGACGGAGCGCCCGGTACTTGGCGGCAGACCCACGGCGGACGGAGCGCCTGGTAGTTGGCAGCAGACCCGCGGTACTCGACAGGAGGAGTACCTCAGTAGGCTATCTGGGTAGCGCCCGGTATTTGGCAGCAGACCCTCAGCGGACGGAGCGCCTGGTAGTTGGCAGCAGACCCGCAGTACTCGACAGGAGGAGTACTTCAGCAGTCTTAGGTTAGTGAGCAGTACCTCGGAGTCGTGACAGGACAACTGCACACTTCAGAGACGGGGCTCTTCAGCAGTTACGGTTTCGATAATGAAAATCCTGGTTTGAGCTGAGACTTTTGACCCTGTGTTACTTAATGATTGAGATGGGTCACTTGCTAACTTAGGTATATGTATGGGCATATACCTGGGTAGTGGTTATCCGTTGATCTCATGATCCTTGTGTTTCCTCATGACTGAGATGGGTTACTTGATAACTTAGGTATGTGTATGGGCATATACCTAAGTAGAGTTTATCTGTTGTGATCTTCTTGTGGTTATACTTGTTGGTTTTAGTGAGACCTTGAGGGTCTCGGGGTCCCTACTGAGTATCGTTATACTCACCCCTGCACGGGCTATGCCCGCACCTCGTTGTGTTGGTTGCAGACGACGGACAGTGCTGGCAGAGGCCGAGTGTTCGAGGACTGGACGGTACCTGGAGGTGGACTATACGACGAGGCGGTACCCAGAGGCAGACCACTGGGCGGGACATACTCGGAGCAGACGGCGGGACCCGAGGAGCAGAAGAGCTATCTGTACCCACCCTTCAGGTGGGATTTCCAGTGGACATCTCAGCGTAGCAGCTTTACTTTTCAGTCGCTGTTTTCCCTTTCGAGTTGTACTTTACAGTTGGGCTTGTATTTCCGGCCCCTTTTTACTTTTCAGCTCTTCTTTTTGTACTTAGTGTTTACTTCCGCTTGTACTCTGTGGTGCTTGTTTTCTTTTATAAAGGCAATGCCTTCCCAGTTATTGGGATTTTACGCCTTTGGTGCTAGTCGCCAGCCCCTGGCCTATGGAAGGCGGGCTTGGGGTAGTCACGGCACGGGCCCCGAGGACGGGCCGTGACAAATTGGTATCAAAGGAGTTCGGTTCTACCGCAGAACTTATAACTCTGATGTTTCTTTCTGTGAAGCAATAGTGTTGAGAGTACCGAGTGTGGTTTTCAGTTCAGGGAGTCCAGTGTTGGTGCGGGCGGCCGACGTATCCATACACCAGGACCCTGACAACTGATTTCCGACTTTGTGCACGAAAACACTGATTGCGTGTGTGTTTTCAAAGGTTTTTCCCCTTAAAACAGCTCAAACCAGGTCAGCTCACCAGGTATAATCGTTTGATCGTGTTACGTTGTTTCTTTCATGATGGCCCACCGAGCAGCGAGACTCCAGTGCAGGGCCCTTTTTCAGTGTTGGCACCTTCGGATGGTGTACCAGCAGCACCACCACCCGTTAGGCAGCAGATTCCACTAGCTGACGATGCACGCTAGCAGAGCGCGATGCACGAGTTCCAGCAGTAGAGGCCTCTGAGGATACGAGGCGAGATAGATTTCCCAGGCAGCAGTGGACTGGATGGAGGCAATTGCTAGAGTTCTACGCCAAGCTTTGTTACTAGTAGAGCGGATGATGATCTTAGCTCCTGTTGTTTCCAGTGAGTGACCATGAGGTTGGTCCTTATAGTAATGAGGCTTCGTTACGCGAACCGATACCTGGGATAGTACCTACGGGTAGTGCGCCAGCTATGTCACTACCTGTTGGTCAGCAGACACTACCGGCAGTACCGGTAGCAGAGAATCACAGGCTTAGTGCCTTACATATGTTTTAGCACCATATATCCCTCAAGTTTCGAGGTGAGCCTGACTCGTAGGCGGCTGAGGACTGGCTTGAGGAGGTGGTTGTGAGTTTTCTGGAGCTAATACAGCTTCGACAGTACGACATGTCGGAAGCAGAGCACTCAACGTGGCATACCAATCGATCTTGGTACTCGTTGGTTACGTTGTGATCAGTTCTTTAGAGGCGAAGTGTGTCTAAAGGACATCCGAACCATTTCTTTTCCTCTATGCATTCCTACCTATGTTAGGATGCTAGAGAGAACCTTTGTGGTTGTGAACGTTAGCAGTGAAAGGCAGGAAACTAGCGCCAGTCTCAGAGACTCGGGCGTGTAAAAATGTTTCAGGAGGAGGAAGTGCAAGGGACAGATGAATCTGCAGGGTAGCAGACATGGAAGCGGAGCTTGGAGAGCAGCATGTGGTGGTGTACGTTTCGACATGTTACGACCACCCGACTTAGTAGTCCCCGCCAGGCTCAGGGAGCAGGAGGGCTGGGGAGGAGAGTAGCTGCATTACGGTCAAGAAGTGTGACCCAGTAGCTCTAAGAATGATTCGGGGTACGAATTATGTCTATCACGAGCTGCCATATCTATAGACATAGGAACCAATCATTCTACCCTTCCACGAATCATGTCCCAGACCTAGAGGTTCCGGGTAAGCCGTAGACTTGACCCTCACGTCTGGAGATACCTTTGGAAGGAGACTCGATAATCACGCTTACGCCGACGGTGTGATTTGACCTCGAGGCGAGAGTTTCGGTTGGAATCTCTTGGTGGCAGCGTAGAGGCCTTACGACGTTGATCTGGGTATGGTTTTGATTCACAAATCATACCCCGGTTGACTGTTTTAGGCAAACGTCGGAATGGGTTTTCCTTGGTCGGCGAAAAGGAAACCCTGGGCAGCTCATGTTAAACTCAAACATAAGAGGGTGTGACCGATTACTCTTGAGTTGGTTAACCCTACCCCTGTGGCAGCAGGAGTTTGAGTTCAGTTCTAACCTAAAAAGGGAAACCTCTTGAGTTCGAGGGTGACGAACACGTTCTTATACGGTCTCAACCCGATGAGGTTTCGGAGATGTGGCCGAGGCGGCATGTTATCTCCGAAGTTCGATGGACCCTTTTGATCTTCAGCAGGGTAGGCGAGGAGGTTTACCGCTTAACCCTACCACCTCAGTCGCACCGGGTGCATAGTGTCCACCACGTGTCTCAGCTGTTGAGATCCGTGTATGTTTCTTCACACGTCATCGACCCCGGGGAGTTGGACGTCGATGATAGGGCGATAAGCACAGAGATTCTAGTAGAGATTGAGGATCGACAAGAGTAGGTTCTACGTGAACGGTTGCTTCCTCTGGGGTGCTTCTCGGGTAGCACAAGATCTTCAGGTGAGCATATGAGAGCGTAAAGCTCAGTTGCGTGCTCAGTACTACTTTGTTTCCCTTAAGTGTGAGTTGAAGCTTTACGGGGACGTAAAGCCCTGAGGTGGGAGTAATGTAAAGACCCGTAAAATTCAAGGGAAATTTTTTCTTAATTTTCTTTAGAATTTTACAAGAGCGCGGTTTCAGACGGCACCTGATTCCGAGGCCCGGAGTGCCCGGAATTAATTTCCGAAGTTTGGCTCGGGTACGTTCAGTGAACGAACGAGCGGGAATTCCTAACTTTTGATACGGTGCTCGGAATTGAAATCCGAGGGCACCGATGAACTCGCAGCGCCGATATTCGCTTAAAGAGACCTTTTCGGGAGTTGCGTTTGTTGCGGGTTGAAAGTTAGTTTTGGGGTTTAAAAAATAAGTAAAATAAAATTTTGTGTGTGAATTTTATTTTATTCTTGGTTGTTAGACTCTCTCATGGGAAGTTGTTGGTGGGGCCCACAACCACCCAACTTCCCATGTGTGGTTATGAGGAAGGTGGGGCCCACACGAGCCCCCACCTTTTCATTTTTCCTAACTCCTCATTAAACTCCACTTTATTAATTTGACAACTTGTGTAATTTATTACATGAGTTAGTTTTATTTTCAAACTCTTGGAATTCAAGAGTCACGTGGAGTTAAGGTTGGAAACTTAATAAACTTAAGTTATAACTTAAGATTTAAATGAGGAGAATTAAATGAAGTGGTTTGAATTTCAAACCTTTGAAATTCCAAACCCTTTTATTTAATTCTTGGTTTAGTTTCCTATGTTTGGGTTTTTGGGTTATGCTGTGCGGAGAGGAAAGGAGGGAGACTTCTTGTGAGTTCTTCCTCCATGACGAAGAACGCGGCGACCTTCTTCCACGACGACGGACTGCAACGCGTTGGATTTCCTCCACGACGCCGCAACGCATCCTTTCCGCGACGTGCCTCTCGCGGCGAACCCACGTCCGTCTACCGCGACGCCATAACCGCGATGCCGACGACGTCTTCCTCCGTGACGTCCGACTTCCGCGACACACATCTCCCGCGGCCGTTGACGAACGCCGAGTTGTTATTTGAGGTAGGGGTTTGTCTTATTTAAATTATGTGTTTTCTTTCCCTCGAGCATGAAAGAAAATCCGTTGGGCATAGTTCCAAATTTTATTAAAATTTGTGAAACGTTCATTGTTGTGTATACTCGATTGACCAACTGATATCGTTATAACGGGAGGAGATCGGACCGCACGAACACGACCGATTCTCCTCCCCCTTCTAAGCTTTCGTGTTGTTTTAGCGGAGACGACGCGGTGTCGTCGCACCGTGCAGGAACAAAAAGGATAAAGGCCGGTTTGGGTCACGGCGAAGAACCGCGACGCTATAATGCCACGCCTTTGAGAACGGATGAGACCGCGGCCGGAGTCGGGCCATGGCGGTGGGGCGCGACGTCGTTACGCTACGAAAATATTACAAGGACCGAACAAGAAGGGCGGCCAGAAAACCGGCCACCGGCGGAAAAAGAAGAACCGCGGCTGGACGGCCACGGCAAGACACCAAGAGGCGGCCGGCCACGCCGGCCGCCGGAGATCAGAACAGCCGCGGCCCTATGGCCGCGGCGGAGGAGCAAGGGGCGGCCGGCCTCGCCGGCCGCCGGGAATCAAGAAGGGCCGCGGCCCTATGGCCGCGGCGGAGCAGCCATGGGCGCCGGCCTTGCCGGCGCCGGAGATCGGGTGGGCCGCGGCCCTACGGCCGCGGCGGAATAACCAGGGGCGGCCGGCCTCGCCGGCCGCCGGAGACCGAGGAGGAGCCGCGGCTACGGCCGCGGCGGAGAAGAGAAGGCGGCCGGCCGCGCCGGCCGCCGCTTGGACAGGAGGCGGGACCCGCGGGTGGGTCCCGCGTGTGTAAAGAAACGGCCGGCCAAAGGGCCGGCCGAGATCCGGAAAAAGGGGGGGTTACACCCCCCCGCATGCGACACATGCGCGGCGCGTTGACCGCGCCGCCGCCGCTGGCCGGACCGCGCCGCCGCTGGCCGGCCGCGCCGCCACCGGCCGGGCCGGGTCCAGCGGACCGGGTCGGTCCGACCCGGTTCTGTCGGACCCGGGTCGGGTCGACCCGGGTCGGGCCGACCTGAGGGGGGGTCGGGCCGGGTCGGT
This sequence comes from Viscum album, assembly GCA_963277665.1. NCBI lineage: Eukaryota > Viridiplantae > Streptophyta > Magnoliopsida > Santalales > Viscaceae > Viscum > Viscum album. The sequence goes on from OY728145.1 coordinate 1,491,546,866, forward strand.
CCGGACCCGGACCCCCCGTTTCGGACCAGTTTCGGTCTCTTGGCCTTATCTTGAGCCTCGGACCTCCGAACGACGAACCGTCTGCGGCAACGCGATCCTTGGATCGAGGCGGTCGTTTCGGTATATCGCACTCAAGGTTTCGGACTACTTTGAGTTCGGCCGGGTTGGTTCGTTCACGAAACCAACCGGGCCTTCGGAGCGGAAACGCTCATATCTTGAGCTACGAACGTCCGATTGACGCATCGTCAGTCGCGTTGTGATCCTCTTAGTGAGACGGATCTTTTGGCATACTCCGCCCGAGGTTTGGACGCAGGTGGAGTACGGTCGGTTGGTTTTTCCTTAAAAACCAACCGGGCCCCGGAGACGAAAATGCCAATAACTCACAGACCGGGCGTCCGATTGACGTGCCGTCTGTTTCGTTGACTTCCTCTTGATGAGACGGAACTTTTGACATACTCCGCCCGAGTTTTGGATGCAGTCGGAGTATGGCCGGGTTGGATTGTTCACGAAATCCAACCGGGCCCCTGGAACGGGAAATCTGATATCTTTCAGACAGGACGTCCGCTTGACGAACCGTCAGCGGCATTGATGATCACGAAGAGAAACGGTCCCTATGAGTATACCCTATGGGAGTTCGGGGTACAGTTGAGATACGGCCGGGATTGGTTCGCACTCGAAACCAACCGGGCCCCTGGGACGAAAAGGCTAATAACTCACAGACCGGGCGTCCGAACGACGCGCCGTCTGTTGCGTTGAGACCCCTGTGACGAGACGGACCTTTGAGACACTTCTTCGTGGGACTTTGTGATACTTGGAGTATCGACCAGTAGCTCGTGGAGCGGACCCTCCCGGAGACGAGCGTGCAGAGTACGGAGACCGTGTAGCCGGCTGAGACCTGACGACTGCTTGACCGACTCGACTTGGAGTGAGTCGACTAGCCCAGTAGACGGAGCGCCCGGTACTTGGCGGCAGACCCACGGCGGACGGAGCGCCTGGTAGTTGGCAGCAGACCCGCGGTACTCGACAGGAGGAGTACCTCAGTAGGCTATCTGGGTAGCGCCCGGTATTTGGCAGCAGACCCTCAGCGGACGGAGCGCCTGGTAGTTGGCAGCAGACCCGCAGTACTCGACAGGAGGAGTACTTCAGCAGTCTTAGGTTAGTGAGCAGTACCTCGGAGTCGTGACAGGACAACTGCACACTTCAGAGACGGGGCTCTTCAGCAGTTACGGTTTCGATAATGAAAATCCTGGTTTGAGCTGAGACTTTTGACCCTGTGTTACTTAATGATTGAGATGGGTCACTTGCTAACTTAGGTATATGTATGGGCATATACCTGGGTAGTGGTTATCCGTTGATCTCATGATCCTTGTGTTTCCTCATGACTGAGATGGGTTACTTGATAACTTAGGTATGTGTATGGGCATATACCTAAGTAGAGTTTATCTGTTGTGATCTTCTTGTGGTTATACTTGTTGGTTTTAGTGAGACCTTGAGGGTCTCGGGGTCCCTACTGAGTATCGTTATACTCACCCCTGCACGGGCTATGCCCGCACCTCGTTGTGTTGGTTGCAGACGACGGACAGTGCTGGCAGAGGCCGAGTGTTCGAGGACTGGACGGTACCTGGAGGTGGACTATACGACGAGGCGGTACCCAGAGGCAGACCACTGGGCGGGACATACTCGGAGCAGACGGCGGGACCCGAGGAGCAGAAGAGCTATCTGTACCCACCCTTCAGGTGGGATTTCCAGTGGACATCTCAGCGTAGCAGCTTTACTTTTCAGTCGCTGTTTTCCCTTTCGAGTTGTACTTTACAGTTGGGCTTGTATTTCCGGCCCCTTTTTACTTTTCAGCTCTTCTTTTTGTACTTAGTGTTTACTTCCGCTTGTACTCTGTGGTGCTTGTTTTCTTTTATAAAGGCAATGCCTTCCCAGTTATTGGGATTTTACGCCTTTGGTGCTAGTCGCCAGCCCCTGGCCTATGGAAGGCGGGCTTGGGGTAGTCACGGCACGGGCCCCGAGGACGGGCCGTGACAACCCATCTCATAATGAAATCATTCTTACTTGTGCCACAACATGAACATAAATCATTCATCATTACCCAAAGTATAAAATGGGTTTCATAAACATCATCCCATCATAACATAATCCATACAAAAAAATGGATATAATTTAATCATAAGAAAAGTGAAACCATGTAAATCATAGAGACATTATACTTGAAACATGAACATACTGAATACTGTCATCTTAGATAGAAAATAGTTTTGATAAAACACTTGAAATGAATTCTTGAGGAAAATATCCTTTCTTCTTCAAAATAATTTTATTTTCACTAAATGCCATGAAATTTTAAAGAAAAGTATTTTGTTTAAAATAGTCATCAAATCTTGTAGAGTAAGCTTCATTAAGAAAAGGTGTTATGAAACCATAAAAATCCGTTCATGCCGTATAAGTTAAAAAAACATTTTTCTCGTACTTTTGCCGGAAAAGTCAAAAAGTTCCTTGTATGGTAAACAAAAGAAATATTCATTCCATAACATGTGGTAAAAGTAAAAAATGGGTAAAAAGGACTTTAAAAATACATGAAACCATTTTTAGAAAATAGGGACATGGATGATAAATATAACCCCAGTAAATACTTACGAATAAACAATCTCGAATAAAAACGAGATTGGAAAAGTTATCCCTTACCTTAGGTCCGATATGCTTAGTACGTATACAAACCTCCTGTATAATGATTTAAATAATGTCATTGAATTATTACATAATCATATTCATTTTTATGATATCATATATGGTTCACTTATGACTTTATATTACCCGTTCTTTTGTAAATTTCATGTTAAAGCAGCGTTTTGGGTAAAATCGTTTTATTTATCGCACGTGTTTGGACTTGTTGTTCTTGATATTATTATTAATTATATCATGATTTAATTACTTCCAGAATGTAAATCATGATTTATATATCATATATATTCAGTATATATATATATAATAGATAGATAAATGAAATGAAATACACCGTTCATGGAGACAGTAGACCGTACGTACGCATGAACGATGTTTTCCTTTCCTTATTGACTTGAATGGAATTAAGTAGATGATATATATATATACATAAATAAATTAGCTTTATAATGTCATATATTTCATTATTATTCATTATATATACTTTATAATCATTCTTGTGTGGTTAACATGGAGAATGAATCTCATCGCGTCATGGAGACGGTAATCCGTGCGTACGCACGAGCGATGATATCGTTCCCATAATTATTGAATTGAATTAGAGTGGATGATATAATATATCAGAATTAGTATGATGTTATAATAACTATATATAGTTATTATTTACACCATTATACCCATCCAAGTAAGGCGGTGGTGGAAAAACAGATTACACCACGGCGTGGAGACGATATTCCGTACGTACGCACGCGCAGTGATTTTGTTTTCCGTAGGATGGATAGAAGGTGAAACGAGGTTGTTTCATATTTATAATAACATATAAGTATATTAGTGATACTTATGTTATTAATTTATAATTAAACAACTAAATAAGAAGAAGTTGAAGAAGAAAGAAACTTGAAAGAATCGGTAGAAGAGATTACCTCTTCTTCGACACACCTCTTTTAAGCTTCCTCTTAAGGCACTAGAGTTGGTCTTTTGAGGATACCAGAACCTATATAATGTTTATAGGGAAGTTGGGAAGGGAAATGGGCAGGGGTTGGATGATATTTAAGGCTCAAAATTTTTTAATGAGAAGAGGGAGGAGGTGCCCTTTTATAAGGGAGGAGAGGGGTACCTTAGAAAAAACCTAAAATATTATTTTATAATAAAGTCATATTTGGTTTATAATAGCTCAAAATTGATTTATTTAGAAGTTAAAGTGGGGGTGGGTCGAAATACTCTCAACCAATAGGTTTTAGACAAGTTTAGGTTACTATTTTAACCTTATCATTTAGATTTAACTCTAAGTTAAATAATTTAACTTTTACCGTGTCTTCTTGTTTTCTTACACTATATGGTTAATGAACTTACTATAACAAGCTAAACGAACCCCAAGTGTTTCATTATTAATATATATAATCTTATATAAGTCATTTTGCTGAATATTAGATTTTTAGGAATATAATAACAATTAATAATATAATATTTGTTTTAAAAACTATTTTATGTCAATTTTGACACTATTTGGTAATTGATTTTTGTAAAAATCATAACAGCATGATTAGTTAGAAAAGAGTTAATTAAATCATTAATAACATGTCATATTAACCTATAAAATTAGTGTAATTAATAAAAAATCTCAAATTATATTTATTTGGGTATTTATAATATCAATTATGTTAATATTTCATTAATAAGGTAATTACTACATCATCATTGTCTCATAAATAAATTAAATTATTTAATGTCTAAAAATTATAAATAAAGTACCATTATGTAGGAAATTTTTTTAGCTTTATAATTAATATTTATAGTCTAATTTATCTTATGTATAACCCTATATGAAAAATTATTTAGTTATTGAACTTTGATTTTAACTCTTTTAACTCTTCTTTAAATAAAATAATAATAAATGTCCTAATCTAATACAAGTGGACCTAAATGGTAATATTTTAATACTAAGGTTGTTTTTGGTCGAATTAAACTTATCCAATAGAATTAGTACATGTGTGAGGGTAATAATAATATCATTTTTACCCTTAATTACCCTATTTACTTTTAGGCGTGGTAAATAAAAGTAAAAAGTTACTATTCACCAAAAATTATTTTTATCTTATTGAACCACATTTTTCTCTTTGATATTAACTATGTCTCTCGGATTTTCGAAATTCCACTCACATAAGCGGTAAAATTAATTTTTATGTAAATTTTCAAATTCACCTAGGAGGTGGGTAAAAGACGGTGAAAAGTTCAATAAAATTTTTATATATTTAAAATTATTATAAAATGACTCCAATTAATTACATTGAACTTATATAGGTATTATTTATCAATTTTTACCTAAAATAAATTTAAATAAAATAAATAATTATTTAAATAAAAAGTCGGTTTTTAAATAGTAACCCAGTGTTTTCATTATTCATCAAAAATTGAAAGTTTTCAGAAAAATTCCAAAAATTCACCCTAGTCTAATTTCAATATTCCGAATCCAAAAATGAATTCCATTTTGAAAGATAAAATTTATAAAATATCAAAAAGTGGGTATTACTATTCATAACGGCTATTTCATAATAATATTATAATAATATCTCATTTAGTGAAACTCGGTATTGCGTACTACACACGCTATCGAAGAAGGTCTTGATTGTGTGTAATGAAAGCCAAGTCAGGTCTACGTGTAGTGAAAGCTCTCTTTGGTGTTGTGTATAAAATAATCAAAACTTATTTCATTTATATATTAAAAAAAATCTATACTTAATGTTGCGTAGAATAATTTTCACAAAACAAACTTGAAATTGTGTGTAACACGAGCCAAGAATAGTGTTGCGTATACTTAAAGATAATATGGTGTTGTGTATAGTATAAGCTAATCTTGGTGAAGCGTACAACAAAAGACATCAAAGAAATTAAAAAGAATAATTCTCATAAAATCTCGGGGTGTTACAACCACACAATGTTGTTCAATTGTTATTTGTTTGATGAGTATATCAAGTCAGTAAATGATTCATGTATCTCTTATCTAATCTCTTGTAATTTTAAATATTTGTTAAACTATTATTTTTTTATCTACAGGGAATATAAAGAATTAATATATAGAAAGCATCATTCTTTATCTTTGAGAAGGAAAGAGACTTCTCATAGCAAAGGGTTTTCTGCTTGGTTGAAATTGAAGGTAAAAATATTTCTGTAATAACTAAATAAAAATAATAATTAATTAAGTTTACTATTTGTTTATATTTCAGGTATCGAGTTTGCCTGCAGACTCTATTTCTGAGGAAATAGAGCTTTGGCTTTTGGTCCTAATACCATGGTTCGTGCTTGTAAATCACTTGTGAGCAATGGATACAAATTTATTATCATTGAATGAGAAAGAAACATGAGAACACAACATGATGGTGTTATGCTAACTGCCACAATAGACTGTTATGCCAGTTCATCAGATAATAGACCTCGTTCTGAAAATGTAGCTTATTGTGGAGTCGTGGAGAAAATAATAATTTTGGATTATTACTTGCATGGTCGAGTCACGATGATGAAATGTCAATGGTTTTATTCAATGAATAGGCAAGGCATCTTTATTAATGATTGTGGATTTCGAGTTATTGACACGACTCCTACTCTTTTCACCGATGAACCATATGTATTGGCATCAATGGTGAAACAAGTTTTTTATGTCAAAGATCATTGTCATCCTAAATTCAGTGTAATTATTGAATTAAATCCCAGACATGTTTTTGATGATGGTGATGATGAATTTGACACTATCCCTACTGCAATTGGAAGTAATCCATTTATTACTTATGATGACTCCAATAGCTCAATTGTCAAAGTTGATTGTGAACCCGAAGTTGTGGTGGGAAATATATAGAATCATACAGTCGTGTTCTCACCTATATTTCACCTACATCATTCAGAGTGTGTATCCTAGTACTTACCTTCAAACTACCATAAATCTTCTGTTTCTTTATGTTTTTTATCAGAATAGTTTTTCTATATTTTGTTTTTTGGGTTAAAGATTAGTTATCTGTTTCTAACTACTTCCATATTTGTTTTCATTGCAGGAAATGACACCCATTGAAAAGATGCAGTGGAAAAAGATGGAAGAAAATAATCGTCTCATGACACAGATGGGCGTTCCACCACTCATCCCTGTTGTGAGTATTTTATTTCAAATATATATATTTAAATAACTTATAATATCATGTGTTTACTTTTGTGTTAAACTTTTTTTCAAGATCCACCCCCTAGATGATAGATATCTAACAAGGAGCCTGATATTGCTCCCAGTATAGAGGATGGTGGTAAAAGGGGGGGGGGGTGGTGTCAGAGTTAGATGATAATCTGGTGGTCTCGGTACTGAGGCTGGTGGTACGAGGGCTCGTGGTGCGAGAGTTAGACAATCCACTGGTCATACTCGATTGGACTATGCCCCTACCATAGACATATCTTCTATGCTCCATTTTGATCCTGGTGTGTCTTTAGGGACACACGGGATATTTAGGCCTCCGATGTTTACACTACCAGTTGGCCAAATGTCTTTGCCATCATCTTTTGCTTCTGGTTCATTATCTCTGAGCTATTATATTCCACCTTCTTCGACTCCTGCTCCGACATAGTATGTGGCTGAGGAGCGTACATTGAGGGACACTCCAACTGTAAAGAATATTCCTTCAGCTTCTGCACATCCAGTGATTCCCATTGATCCGACTACCATAGGTATATTTATATAACTCTAACAAATTTTTATACCAAAATTTATTTTTATTATAACTTGTACTGATATTTTTTTCTTTAATAACGGATTCATCTACTAATAGGAGGCGGGGGAGGGGGCGTACTCGCTTGCGTGTGGTATGGAACCACTAGACACAGTTGATGGTTGAATATAATGATGATGGACAGATGATTGATAAATCTGGGCAGGAATGTCAGGGTTTTTTGGCGACGCTAGCCAAATACTCCGACATCATTCCGGTCAGCCCTCTCACTTGGAGTCATCTACCATACAAAGTCAAGGATAATGCATGGGCACAAATATGGGTAAAGAATCTATTAGATTTAATGTAGTATTTTTTTTATTTATATGAATTAATCTATTGGGTGTTAGCTTCGGTTTAACTTCCCTGATGGCAAAGGTGCACGGCCAGCATGTTTAAAGGAGCTAGGAGAGCTTGGAGAGCTTATAAGCATGAGATGTATGTTGGATGGTGTGATAGAGTGGGCACGAAGTTGGAAACAATACCTATCATGGATGAATGCCCGATAGAGCAATATCGCCAAATGATTACCCATCGGGTGACTTCCAAATTTAAGGTATTAATCACATTTGAGGTATTTAAATGACAGTTTTCATATTTTGCATTAATATTATCTTATTTATTATTAAACATTATTTAGGAATATTAAAAAAAAACATTGATTCAAAGCAATACCTCCACACTTTGGGGCGCACTACTATGTTAGATCATGAGAGGCAGCTGGTACGATATAGTTGTTTATAATTTTTCTTTAGGACTTTCCCTTTTTACTGTTTCCCATTTAAATTATGTGATTTATTGAATATTGAATATATGATTATACTTTCACTTTATATTGTTTCAATGTCATTACAGAAGCACAAATTGAATATTAAAGGACATCTCCCTCGAGCAAAATTGTTTTGCTCGAGTAGAAGGAAAAAATATGGAACTGCGGTTAATGAACCAAGACAAGAAATTATTGTAAGTTTTAATTTGTTTATTTCAAAGTTTAATATATATTTTGAAATTTAATAATCTATTAATATTTTTAACAGGATGCTTTAGAGGCCCTTGATGCCCAAGAGCCTGACAATTTAGGGACACACGATAATTTATATCAGGTTTTGGGAGATGATCACTCTGGTTGAGTACGCTGCCGACCTGGTAAGAATATAGTACCTATGAGGTATTGGTCCTCTCTAGGTATCCATTATAGTATCACCAAGTTGGAATAGGTCAAGGAGCATGCAAGACAGTCTGATAAAAGGGTCACAGAGTTGGAAGAATAGGTTTAAACGAGGGAGAAAGAATTTATGAAACTGATCAAAGCTTTATCTTCATCACTTCCACTAGAGTCCAGCGCAGCTTGTCAGACATATATGTTGTCGATGGGTGTATTATCCAATGCACCCGGCGGAAGTTCTAGTGGTGGTTGAGATGATGACGTTCTTGGTGATGACGAGGATGCTGAAGAGGACGAGGGCGAGGATGAGGATGAGGACGAGGGTGAGGATGGGGCCAAGGGCGAGTATGAGGCCGAGGATGAGCATGGGGAGGATGACGAGGACAGAGATAGAGGCAAGGATGAGGCATATGATGGCAGTGGTGATGGTGATGGTGATCGGGGGTAGATTGATCCATTACATTTTTGAATTAAGTATAACTCTTTATTTTTTAACCTGGTTTTTCACTCTGGTATGGATTTTTTTTAATTCAGTATAACTCTTTATTTTTGACCAAATATGGAAGCCTAATGATGTTATAATGGTTTATGGGGCTTCTGGGGCTTGTTCAGAGCTCAGAACCCCGGTCGGCGTAGAAAAACACTATGCCTTACTGTTAGTAAAAAATTTAAGTCCATACCAAAAGTTATCTACCAACCATATAGGGCTATATATTAGAAGCAATGTGTATGATTTTCCCTAACCATGCACCAGGGGATGAACATCATGCACAATGTTTATAGTTTTAGTATAAGATATTATCACTATTGATGCACGATTTTCCTAACTGGCATACGGAAAACTGACCAAACGCATTTGGATTGTGTTGATACTTTAGGAAAACGATCCATGAGTCATATGTGATGTGTATGAGTCAACCCCACCTCAATCTGAGGCATGGTGTGGCCGGTATCACTCAAAGTATCTCTTTTTTGTTTAAAATGGACACCTTTTAAGTAAAAACAACTGGCATACAGAAAACTGACCAAATGTATTTTTATTGTGTTCATACTTTAGAAAAATGATCCATGAGTCATATGTGATGTGTAAAACTCAACCCCGCCTCAATCCAAGGCACGGTGTGGCCGATACCACTCAAAGTGTCTCACTTTTATTTGAAATAGACAACATTTTAAGTGAAAACAACAACTGACATACGGAAAATAGAACAAAAGTATTCAGATTCTGTTTATACTTTATCACAACAATTAATGGTACATTTTTGATGTGTAGGATTCAACCCTGTATCAATCTAAGTCATGGTGAAGCCGGTACCACTCAAAGTGTCTCACCTTTATTTGAAATGATCAACATTTTAACTGAAAAAACAATTAGCATACGGAAAACCAACCAAACAAATTCAGATTGTGTTGATACTTTAGAAAAATGATAAATGGGACATTTTTGATGTGTAAAAGTCAAACCCGCATCAATCTGAGGTACGGTGTGTCCATTACTATTACAAGTGTCTCTCTTTTGTTTAAAATGGACAATGTTTTAAGTAAAAAAACTGGCATACGGAAAAGTGACTAAACGTATTCTGATTGTGTTTATAAATTAGAAAAATGATCCATGAGACATTTGTGATGTGTAAGAGTCAACCCCGTATCAATCTGAGGCGCGGTATGACCGGTACCACTCTAAATGTCTCTCTTTTTTTTAAAATGGACACCATTTTAAGTGAAAAAAACAATTGGCATACGAAAAACCAACCAAATGCATTAGGATTGTGTTGATACTTTAGTAAAACGATCCATGAGACATTTTTGATGTGTACAAGTCAACCCTGCATCAATCCGAGGCACGGTGTGGCCAATACCACTTTAAATGTCTCTCTTTTGTTTAAAATGTACATCATTTTAAGTGAAAACAACAACTGGCATACAGAAAACTGACCAAACGCATTTATATTGTGTTGATAATTTAGGAAAACTATCCATGAGTCATATGTGATGTTTTAGAGTCAACCTCGCCTCAATCCTAGGCACGGTGTGGCTGGTATCACTCAAAGTGTCTCTCTTTTGTTTAAAATGGACACCCTTTTAAGTAAAAACAACTGGAATATGGAAAACCTACCAAACGTATTTGGATTGTGTTTATACTTTAGGAAAAAAATCCATGGGTCATATGTGACGTGTATGACTCAAACCTACTTTAATCTGAGGCACGATGTGGCTGGTACCACTCAAAGTTTCTCACTTTTATTTGAAATGGACAACATTTTAAGTGAAAACAACAACTGACATACGGAAAATGGACCAAACATATTCAGATTCTATTGATAATTTAGAACAATGATCCATGGGACATTTTTTATGTTCATGAGTCAACCCCGCATCAATTCGAGTCACAGTGTGGCCGGTACCACTCAAAGTGTCTCACCTTTATTTGAAATGATCAACATTTTAAGTGAAAACAACAACTGGCATACGGAAAACCAACCAAATGCATTATAATTGTGTTTATACTTTATGAAAATGATCCATGGGACATTTGTGACGTGTATGAGTAAACCTCACATCAATCCGAGGAACGGTGTGACCGGTACCACTCTAAGTGTCTCTCTTTTGTTTAAAATGGACAATGTTTTAAGTAAAAACCACTCGCATATGGAAAAATAACCAAACGTATTCTTATTGTGTTGATACTTTAGGAAAATGATCCATGGGACATTTGTGATGTGTAGTAATCAACCCCACATCAATCCGAGGTGCGGTGTGTCCGGTACCACTCTAAATGTCTCTCTTTTGTTTAAAATGGACATCATTTTAAGTGAAAACAACAACTGGCATACGGAAAACCAACCAAACACATTCATATTGTGTTAATACTTTAGGAAAACGATACTTGGTACATTTTTGATGTGTACGAGTCAACCCCTCATCAATCTGAGGCCCGGTGTGGCTGGTACCACTCTAAATGTCTCTCTTTTGTTTAAAATGGATATCATTTTAAGTGAAAACAACAACTGACATACAGAAAACTAACCAAACGCATTTATATTGTGTTGATACTTTAGGAAAATGATCCATGAGTCATATGTGATGTGTACAAGTCAATATCGCCTCAATCCGAGGCACGATGTGGCTGGTATCACTCAAAGTGTCTCTCTTTTGTTTAAAATGGACACTGTTTGAAGTAAAAACAACTGGCATACAGAAACCAAATGTATTCGGATTTTGTTGATACTTTAGGAAAACGATAAATTGGTCATATGTGAAATTTATGAATCAACCCCGCATCAATATGAGGTGCGGTGTGTCCGGTACCACTCAAAGTGTCTCACTTTTATTTGAAATGGACAACATTTTAAGTGAAAACAACAACTGGCATACGGAAAACCATCCAAATGCATTCAGATTGTGTTGATACTTTAGTAATACAATCCATGGGACATTTTTAACGTGTAAGAGTCAACCCCACATAAATCCGAGGCACGATGTGGCCGGTATCACTCTAAATGTCTCTCTTTTGTTTAAAATGGACACCATTTTAAGTGAAAACAACAACTGACATATGGAAAATGGACCAAACGTATTCGGATTCTGTTTATACTTTAGGAAAACGATCCATGAGTCATTTATGATGTGTAAGAGTCAACCCCACCTCAATCCGAGGTGCGGTGTGGCCGATACCACTCAAAGTGTCTCACCTTTATTTTAAATGATCAACATTTTAAATGAAAACAACAACTGGCATACGGAAAACTGACCAAACACATTCAGATTGTGTTGATACATTATGAAAATGATCCATTGGTCATTTTTAATCTATACATGTCAACCCTACCTCAATCCAAGGCACTGTGTGGCCGGTATCACTCTAAGTGTCTTTTTTTTAAATGGACACTATTTTAAGTAAAAAAAACTGACATACTAAAAACCAACCAAACATATTAGTATTGTGTTGTTACTTCAGTAAAAAAATACATGGGTCATTTATGACATGTACAAGTCAACCTAGCCTCAATACGAGGCCCGGTGTGGCCGGTACCACTCAAAGTGTCTCACTTTTATTTGAAATGGACAACATTTTAAGTGAAAACAACAACTGGCATATGAAAAACCAACCAAAATCATTCAGATTGTATTGATACTCTAGGACAACGATTCATGGGTCATATGTGACGTGTATGAGTCCACTCTGCTTCAATACGAGGCACAGTGTGGCCGATATCGCTCTAACTGTCTCTCTTTTGTTTAAAATGAACATCATTTTAAGTAAAAACAACTGGCATACAGAAAAGCGACCAAACGTATTCAGATTGTGTTAATACATTAGCAAAACGATCCATGGTCCAACCTCACACAATCCACTTCTCATGTGAGGAAATCCTACCCCTATTCTAAAACACATGACATTTAATACACCAAGGACAACTATATTCCCTAAGTCACACAAGCTCATTGATACACACCCATTATCATCATCACTAAGTTCAAAGAAACCCACCCCAAACCATGAAATTATATTTTTGTTTGGTTGAATTAATTTATTCATTTCCTTATTTTGGGTTATTAGCTTCTAATTTCTGAATTCAATCGTGTATGTGTTATAAAAAATGCAATTTTGTATGTATTCTTAATTCTGTATCACATATAATTACGTATTCAGTTTTTAATGTATTGTATTCATAATTGATTATTAAATTATGTATCCATATAATTATCAATTTTTAATTATTTATCCTTATTATGTATTTCATTTTATGTATTCTGTACAATTCACACAGCAGCACACAGAGCAGGCTGCTGTGTGAATTGTACAACAAAGCCTATACCAACGGTTTTAAACCGTTGGTATAGGTTCTGTATGTTTTTGTTTTATCAATGGTTCTGAACCGTTGGTACAATAACATTAGCACTGGTTTAAACCGTTGGCATAGGGGTGAATGGAAGACTAAAAAAATATTCCAACAGTTTTGAAACCATTGGCATATGTGTTGTATAAGAACTCTATGCCAACGGTTTTATAAAACCATTGGTATAGAGTATATTTATACACATATACCAATGGTTTATCTCAAACAATTGGTATATGTCTATTGTCATGACTTACTGGGCTACGATTTCTAAAACCGTTGGTATAATTTATACCAACATTTCTCCACCCTATACCAACGGTTTTCAACAGTTGGTATACCTTAAATTTCCAGTAGTGCTTGTTTGACTTTTGGTACAATATCCTTTGGGTTTTTTTCTTTGAGAATACTGACTTGTTTTTGTTTTTTTCATTGTTTATATGTAAAAACCACTCACTCTTTCATTGTGTATGATGCCGGGTGATTTTCACAAACTTTTTTGGACCAGGAATACCCTTTGGTCCATGTTAGTTCTGGATCAGGTGTCAGGATAATAGGGTATCTGGGCTAATTCATGAAAAAGTAGTATCAAAGGTGCAGGTTGTGTATCTTTCCTTGATGTCAGTATGTAGATTTGAAATCTTATTGGAACTTAGGTGGTAGCTGTGAGTGAGTGTCTAGATAGTTCTAACCATAATAAGTATTAAGTCACCAGGTGTGATTTTGGAAATATGTCTTGAGGATTTATTCTAGTATTTTACCTTCTTTTTATTTGGATAGGTTGAAATTCAAATCACGGTTATCTATCTGAAGGGATTATTTTTCCTCTTGCTAATGTTTTGTGTTAATCTGAGTAATCTTCTGATGTATTCAATATTGTTTGATAATGTTGTGTATCATCATTCTGATGAGAATACACAAAACTAGGATCCAAGAGTAATCTATTGATAAACCAGAGTGAGAAAATCCTCTCATGCACCAGAATCTGGTTGAGGTTATTGTGCGTGCTTTCCAAGCTCTAGGACAGGCACTTTCACCCATCCCTATTCAGGCTCCATCTATAGAACCTTAGAGTGATGTTTTTTATAATTGTACTTAGTAGTTACTTCACTATAAGCCTCCAGAGTTCTAAGGATCAAATGATCCTAAAAAGGATGAGGATTGGTTGAGGAGAATTGAGATTTTATTTGAGTTCTTGGAGACTCCTGATGAGATTAGGGTGAAATGTACAACCCTAAATCTGGAAGGATCTAGCATGATATGGTGGGACATGATGCTGATGAAAAATAAGCATGAGGGATTAGAGTGGAAGTAATTTAATGTTATTTTCACTAACTAGTTCTATCCAGAGGATATGGTGTTGGATAAGTCTATAAAGTGTTTTAAACTCGAGCAAACTGATAAGACCATGAATGAGTATGAAAATCACTTCACTGAGCTTATATAGTTTTCACCTGATATTGTATCGAATGAGAATATAAATACTCAATGGTTCAATATGGTACTTAAATATTATATTCATTATCAGGTTTTCTTACTAAAGTTATATTCTTATTATAATGTACTGGATATATCATTGATGGTTGATCTTGACCTGGATGGTAATTCAGGGTTGATAGGAGTTCATTTTTCACCGAGTGACAGTTCTGTGAGTTTATTCAAATGAAATAGAAAGTGTGGTGATTCTCATGGTGGTTCTAAATATAAGGGTTCTTCTAAAATTCCTACAATGCTATGAATATTCCCTTTTATTTTCTACCAGTGTAGAAATTATGGTCATTCGAAATGGGTTTTCATTGAGGCACCCAAGATATGTGGTTCCTGTGGACACTCAGGTCACTTGCAAAAGTTCTTTCATGTCTATTCTGATTCATATAGTGGCATGGAATCATTAGCTCCTAGTAATATTATGGTGTAATCAGATGCTTCTCTAATTAAGGGGTTCTATCCATAGGAATCCATAATGAAGATTCTTTACATAGTGGAAGAGTCTCTAGAGGAAAAAGATATGGGTCCATTTACTATGAGAGGTATGATCACTATTTCTTCATTTTTATTAACTGTTTTATTTGATACTGGTGAATCTCATTTGTTCATTTCAACTCATATTGTGAATATTCTAAATTTTACTATGGAGATTTTATCTTATGTAATGGATATTAATACACCTATCATAATGAAGAGAGAGTACAGTCTTCGTTTTCCTGCTTGTGTTTTTCTCATTATCAGATATTGAGATTTCTTGGGATTTTCTAGTTCTTATATAGAGTTTTGTAAAGTAATATCAGAGCTCGCTTTTGATCTGGATCAGTAATATTTGAGTGGTGATCTCTATCCAGTTTTCATTGAGTTTCCTCATGTTTCTCCTTATGAATTCTCTAGTTTTACACTGATAAGTGAGGTAGATTTTTCTATTTATTTAGTGTCTTATACTAAAACAGTATCTATTCCCTATTACCACATGACACCAGAGGAAATGAAGGAGTTACAGGATCAGTTGGATGATCTTTTAGAGAAATCATTTATACACCCAAGTGTGTCACCTTAGGTGGTGCCTGTTCTCTTTAATAATAAAGATTATGGGTCACTTTATCTTTGTGTTGATTATTGAAAACTCAATCGAGAATTGTAAAGAACAAGTATCTGTTTCTATATATTGATGATTTGTTTGACTATTTGAAAGGGGTAAATTGGTTCTCGAATATTTATCTTTGATCTAGTTACCATTAGTTGGGAATAAAATAATTTAACATTCAAAAAACCATATTCCAGAGCAAGTATGGCCATTACGAGTATCTTTTCATGCCATTTAGTCTAACCAATGCTCATTTAGTCTTTATCAATTTTATAAAAAGGATCTTCTATGAGTATCTTGATACTCTCATAGTGGTATTTTTGGATGACATCTTTATTTACTCTAAGTCCGAGGAGGATCATGTGTGTCATTTGAGAGTATTTCTAGAATTGTTGATAAATCACCAACTTTATGCCAAGCTATTGAAATTTAATTTTTGGATTCTAGAAGTGAATTTCTTGGGACACATGGTATTAGAACATGGTATTTTAGTTGATAATGATACTGTGAAGGTTGTTATAACATGGGAGAAACTGTGAAATGTTTTTGAGATTCATAGATTCTTGGGATTAGTTGGATATTATCACTGTTTTATAAGGGATTTCTCAAAGTTAGATTCATTGATGACTGCTCTCACTCAGAAGGGAGTGAATTTTTCTTAGGATGATAAATGTAAGAGTTATTTTGTTGAGATGAAATATATTTTGAATACTGAATCGGTTTTGATACTTCCAGAGGTCTGGTAGGGTTATGTGGTCTTTTGTGATGCATCAAGTACATTTTTGAGATATGTTCTTATGTAGGGTGATCATGTCATTACTTATGGATCTCGGTAGTTTACAATGCACAAGAAGAATTATCTAACCCATGAACTTGAACTCAAAATTGTGATTCATGCACTTAAAACTTATCGGCATTACCTATTTGAAGAAAGGTTTACCGTGTATTACGAACATAAGAGACTAAGTGATATCTTCTCTCAAAAAAATTTGAATCTTTTCCATAGGTGTTGGGTGGATTACCCAAAATCCTTTGATTTCTAAATATCCTACATCCTAGGGAAAGGGGATGTCATTGCTAATGATTTGAGTAGAAAAATTCCAACCCAGGCCATGAAAGAATCATTATAATAGTGGAACTTGGTGGCTCTTTTTTCAAATTTTCATATTAGAGTTTGGGAGGTAGGGGCTGAGGTGTTTTTAGCCAGTGTTCAGTTGACCTCTTCTCTTCTTAAGATTATTATTCAAGAACAATATCTTGATGATGAATTCCGTATCATTAGATACTCTCTTTTTTGTGGGGAGACCATTTTTAAGTGGTCATTATCCATATAGGGAATTCTATATTTCAGTAATTAATTTGTTGTGCCGTTAGTAGTGAGAAAATATATAATGGGGGTTTTCTATAATTCCCAGTGGTATATGAATCTAGGAACCATGAAGATATTCTATGACATGCATTGATAATTTTTGTGTCCAATTATGAGATGAGACATCACTGACTTCATCTGTCATTATTATACTTTATAACAAGCCAAGGATGAGCATCAGAAGCCTTTGGGTTTGCTTCAACAACTTATAGTGCTGACTTGGAAGTAGGAAGAGATTTATATGGAATTTTTGGTTGATTTTTTACATACCCATAGAAAGAATAATTTGATATGGGTTGTGATCAATAGTCTGACCAAATTGGATCACTTTATACCCATTCATGATACAACCAAAGTTAAGGAGTTGGAAAATATCTATATTAAAGAGATGTTTCATTTTCATAGAGTTCTATCTTCTATAGTCTCTGATAGAGATCCCCATTTTACTTATTGATTTTAGAGAGGCCTTCTGGAGGAATTGGGATTTCAGGTTCATTTGAGTATGTCATACCATCCATAGACATATGACCAGATAAATATGGTTATTCATATTATTGAGGATATTATTCTTGCCTATGTCCACGACTTTGGTGGAGGATGGGATGAATATTTTGGACTGGTTGGGTTTTCATACGAAAAAAATTACTAGTTCGCTATTCGAATGGATCCTTTTGAGGCCTTGTCTGGATGGCCTTGTAAATCTATGATGTGTTGGTTGTAGATCGGTAAAAGTTCCTTGGTTGGACCAAGATTGGTTCAAGATATTATAGTAAAGATTCAATTGATTCATCAGATAATGTTGATGGCATAGATTTGGTATAAATCTTATGCTGATCTTCATCGTAGACCATTGTAATTTTTAGTTGGTGATCAGGTGTTCTTGAAAGTTTCACCTCGTTTGGGTCATCGATGACTTGAGAGGAAAGGGAAGTTTACTCCTTATTTTATGGGATCTTTTGAGGTTGTTGATCGGGTGGGTAAAGTGTCTTACCATTTATAACTTCCACCACATTTTAGATTGATATATAACATGTTCCATGTATTGTAGCTTTAAAATTATCTTTCTGATCCATCTCATGTTCTGAACTAGAGTGATCTTGATATTGACCCTGATTTATTTGATACTAAGAATCCAGTCATGATAGTTGATTATAAAACCAAGTAACTTTATGGGAGGGTGATAAATTTGGTTCAAGTTCTATGGAAGCATGGTTATGATACTCATGATACTTAGTATAGGGACACATTTATGAGAGAGTAGTGACCTTATCTTTTTGTCATGGATGCTTCTTGACAGTATTTCTAGGGACAAAAATTTTTCATGGTGGGGAGGTTGTAACATCCTTTTAATGTATTCAGGTACTCCCATACCCTCCTTTTTTTATAATGATTTATTTGGGTCTCATTAGGGGCACTTTGGGTGAAAACTTGAAATTTTTTTGGAAGTTTCTAAGCTGTGCACGATTGGTGCATGATTTTACCAAACCGTGCGACCCTTAGTGCAAACCGTGCACCCCCTAGATAGAAAAAAATGCATGGTTGGTTCACGGTTTCCCAAATTGTGTGACTACCTAGGATAAATCATGCACCCCATTATAGGGGCGCATGGTTTGGGAAACCGTTCCACCCCCTCTAGGAAACCATGCACACATACTTTTTTAATTATGAAAATTTATTTTAAAATATCAAACCCCATAGTTTAAGTGATTGACAATCCCATTAGACCCTAAATCAATTTATTCTTCCTTATAGGATACCTAGAGGTAATTTTGGATCCTCTAACCTATTTTTAAGTAGATCTATGTTTTTGCGAACCTCATTTGATTCCTCTTCGGTAAGAGATATTCTCCCATTCATTCTGTCCCTCCCTCTTTTTTTCCTCCTAGGGTTTGTTAGATCACATTATTATCAATGGGTCTTATCTAATTTTATTTGAATATTGTTTATATATTCATTTTCTAGATCTATATTTTTTTCGTTATTTATTGGCTTTTCCTGTTGTGGGTGTTGGGTTACGTGATATCGGTGATTAATGGTAGGTGGTTCTGTTGAGATCTGCCATGTTATAAACCCTTGATTTTTTTAATTTAAATTAAATTTATTTAAATATAATTTTGAAAACCCAATTCATTGAGGATTGGGATTTTAATTGATTTGGCATGAATTTTGGGGAAAAATCCAATTCTAATGGAATTGGGAATCAGGGTGCGATTTGGAAATTGATGGAATTTGTGAAATAGATTTGTAAAATTGGTATTTAAGAAAAAATGGTTTAAATTGTTTTGGTGATAACCTATTATTGGTTTTATCTTGAAAAATCATGAATTTATTAAAAACCCATGTTTTGGTTTTAAAATTCTATTAGAATATTGGAATTAGAAAATGGAACAATTTTATTTTAAACTATTTTGAAATAATTTTCCCATCTATGATTGATTTATTCAACACATGCAAGCCTGGGTAGTTAGTGGGTTATTTATAAAAAACACACTAGGATGGTAATTCAATGAAAATGGATTGATGCTTTGAAACTCTAACATAATCCTAGTTCATTAGATCTCATCTTTAGTGGGATTATGATGGGTCCTATTCAACTTGAGCCCAAGGGACGTGTGTGTGAACATTATCGTGATCAAAGAAATGAGTGTTTGAGGATCCTATAACTTGGAACTATCATACCACAGGGGAGATGACCATGTTGATTATTGTGATTACTTTTATGTATATGCCATTTATTGATGAACTGATTTAGTTATGCCTATTGATTTATATAATTTTTTTTATATAAAATGTTTAATTAAGACATTGTTTGAAATGATTCCATCTTTTGAAGTAAAAATCATGTTTTTTTAAATATGCAATTGTACTGCCATGATTGTTTTATTAAAATTGAAAGCATGTTTTGTTTTATTTTTATGTAATATTATTATGGAGCACTTGGTGAGATCCTATTGGGCTTTTTAGCTCACACCCTACCTTTTCCTTTGGTCATTTGTAGATTTCCTTCTGTCAGGTTTGAGCAAGGGGAAAGCACCACTTGGAGGTGTTAGTTATTGTCGATTCTCTTGGGCTCGGAGTGCTATTTCATTTGGGACTTGGGTTGTTTTATCTTGTTCTTCTAGTACTTTGGTGATGTACTTTTTGGGTTTTGATATACCTGTTTGACTTCTGGTACAATTTTCTTTTGGAGTTTTCTTTGAGAATACTAAATTATTTATATTTCTTACACTATTTATGTGTAAAAACCATTCCATATTTTATTGTGTATGATTCTAGGTTATTTTTTCCAACCCATAAATATCTGGAACTACTATCATGTTTTTTCAGTAATGGCTCAGGTGTCAGGGTACCAGGGTATCCGGGCCAATTTGTGATAGTGATCTCTTACTTCAGCATAGAAAGGTCTTAGGTAGATGTTGTAAAAAGAGAATATTGATGACATATAATTATTATAACATAAATTTTATAGTTTATAGATATTTATAAACACATTAAAACATAATAAATTGAGATTAAAAAAGGATAAATACAAAGTACTTGAATGATAGAGGGAAAAAGAGGATCCCTTACCTTGAGAGGGTGATTCTAAAAGATTGGGAGAATCTTATTAAGATATTGGGAACACATTGAGATGTATTTAGAGAGTTATATTGATATTATATTAATTATCAATTTTTTTAGTAAAGAGGAGTGGGAGGTTTTGTGGGGTTTTATAGAAAAAGAGAGGGGAATTATTTATTAATTTCTAAACTTACTTTTTGGACTCTATATGATGAAATAATAAAAACCACAAACCTTAACATGGGTTTTTCCTATATGTTTTTCCAAAGAAGAGTGGTTTTAAATATTTTATATATATAATAACCTAAATCATTAAAATCATATCCTTGGTGATGTGGAATCTTGTCATGTTCATAAAGAATTTATTTTAAAACCTTAAAATATAATATACATTTTGGATGATTCATTAAGGGTTTATGAAATTAATAAAATAAAAAAAACACATTAATTTAAATGTGAAACATAATTTTGGTTTTTGATACTCTTTATAGTATTTATTACACCACTTTTGGTCTTTTATGATGTTATAATACATACTATATATTTATACAATATTTAATTTTGACCCAAAAATTTGACCATCTTAGAAACTTATAAAAAATTAATTTTTGGATAATTTCAACATTATTATTTCAAAAATAATATTTATTTTATCAAAATAGTTCTATAAATATGATAATTTACACTTTTAAATAAAAATTCCCTATTTGTTGAAAAATAATGGTTTTTATAATGATAATAGTTTTCTAACCCTTATAAATATTATATTGGAGTACATTAATTATATTAACATTTATATTCAAATAAATATTATTTAATAAGAATATTTTATTAAGATAACATTTATTTAAAAAATTCTAGAATTTATCCAAATTACTTTTTTAATTTAAACTATATATATAATTATAAAAAAAATATAGTTTTGATTTCTTCATATAGAAATCTATTTTTATCAAAATAATTAATAATTTATAAAGTAAAAATAAAAAGGATAAATATAATCTTTATTTTATTAAATATAAATTATAAAAAACTCATACTTTTAGGGTATAGATATAAAACCCCTTATTACACTAGTGTACACCCTAAGGGTAAGGTGAGTGATTGTGACACTTTTTTGGGGTGGTTCGACGAACATGGGTTGGTTCATGATATTGATAAGCTTAATATTCTCCCATAAATAGATTCTATATTATTTTATTTATTAAATATTGGATTGGGATTAGTCAGGGGAAAATCCCAGTGATTTTATCTTCCCTTGGAAGCTCAAATAAATGTGATTGATAGGGTACGATCCTACTATTTGAGGCCATCATTTATTTCATCTATGTTAATTGGATTTAATCATAACTTTTAATATATGATAATTATAATGGTAAATATACAATTAATATACTATCAATGGTTATTATGGTTGACCATATTTTAAATTTGGAAAGATATAACTTATAACAATCCAAAATAACTAAAATAGTGCATGCGTTTTCTATAAATACATTTCATAATAAGGAATTTACTCATTTAAAAAGGTAATTTAATTTATAAATGTTTGTGTAATTACATTATCCCTCCTTCAAACTCAAAATTTTATTTTTTATTTTAAAATAGATTAGGATACTTATATTTCATCACCTCTTCTTGTTTCTAGGTTTCTTTCTCAAACTTGAGGTTCTGCCATAGCTCTTTGACTAGTTGAGTTGTCTTGTTTCATAAAACTTTGTCTCTATGATCTAAGATCTTCACCAATTTATCCACATATGAATATTAATTATGAAAAGGTACCACATCTAGATTCAATAAATGTGAGGGGTCTGGTATGTACTTCCTCAAGAGGGATACATGGAATACATCATGTACTTGAGAGAGGTTAGGTGGGAGTTCTAGTCGATATGCCACAACTATGATGTAATCCAGAATCACAAAGGGACTGATGTATCTTGGACTAAGATTTAACTTCTTACCAAACCTCATTACTTTATTCTACGATGATATATGAAGGGAAACTTTATATCTGACCTCAAACTCTTAGCCTCTTTGATAAATTTTTACATAGATTTTATGTCAAATTTGTGCATATTTCATATGATGTTGAATTGTTTAAAAATTCTTTATCATAAATTAGATAATATTGGGTATCATCAGCTTCTTCACTCCAAATTCATCCTAACATGTCATAGTTTGAAACCTATTCCCATATAAATCCTCATAAGGTTCCATTTGAATGCTATAATGGAAACATTTGTCATATGATAACTTCACCAGGGGAAGTTGTTGATCCAAACTTCCTTAGAAATATATTTAATGTGATCTCAAAATATCCTCTAGAGTTTGAATGGTTCTCTTAGATTGGTCATCCATATGAGGGTGATAAGCAATACCAAAACAAATTTTTTTATCCAATGCTTACTAAAGGCTTCTACAGAACCTTGTGGTAAACCTCAGATCTCGATCAAATACAATGGAGAGTGGAACTCCATGCAGTCTTACCACTTCCCTTATGTATATATTGGTGAGTTTTTCAAGAGATAAATATCCATTGATAGAAATGAAATTAAATGTTTTTAAGGAGATTAATTACCACCCATATGAAATTATTGACTTTGAATGTCCTATGGAGTCCTACAATGAAATCCATGCTTATGTTTTCCTATTTTCATAATGGCATGGTAAATAGTTGCATTATAACCTTAAAACTCTATCATTCATCCTTTAATTGTTGTCATACTAAGCATCGAGATACAAATTATACAATATCCCTCTTTATGTTATCCCACCAAAATATTTTCTTTAGATATCTATACATCTTAGTGTTTCCTAGATGAATAGGGAAGGATGAGATTTGCACATCATCTAGAAGTTCCCTCTCTATATTTGGTTTTGATGGGATACATATCTAGGTTCCAAAACTTATAAATCCATATTTAGAAAAGTTAAACTTTGGAATATTCTCCACCTTTTTCTGTATCACCTCATATACTTTTTGGGCCTCCTTTATCCTCCCAAGAATGGATAGTTGAGAAGTTATTTGAGCAAGGCATGGTAAAGATCATTTTATTATTCCCATGTCCATATTTTTATGTCTAAGAACATTGGGTCCCCTTAAATCCTCATAATTGATAAGGCTGTAGGATCCTTTATACTCAAAGTATATACCAATTTGTTTTCCTTCTAAGGATGATAATGGATTGAATAATTATAATCCTTGATCATCACTAACCACCGGCATTGGTGCATATTGAAATCCTTTTGTGTGAATATATACTTGATTATTTTATGATCCTTATATATGTTATAATTATCTTGATAGAGATAATGTCTCCAAATATTTATTGTGAAGATAACTGCATCCAATTCTAGATCATGTGTTGGGTAGTTATGCACATAGATATTTAATTATTTGGAGGCATAGACTATCACTTTTTCATCTTGCATGAGTATACAACCTAGTCACTTTTTGGATGCATTGTTTTAGATCACAAATCCTTCCCCACTGGTGGGTAATGTGAGAACATTTTTAGTGATTATCCACTTATTTAACTCTTTAAATATATCCTCACATTTAGTAATCTAGACAAACTTCAATCCTTTTTGAGTTAGTTTGGTTAGCAGTCTTAGAAATTGTGAGAAGTTTATCACAAATTGATGATAATACCAAACTAATCCAAGGAAACTATGGATCTCCATCACAGATGTTTTTATAGGATATCCTTCAATTGCCTCTATTTTTTAAGGATCTAAAAATATCCCTTTACTGGTGATAACATACCCCAGGAATGTTACTTTCTCCATTAAAAACTCACATTTACTATACTTTGTATACACCTTTTCATTTCTCAAGGTCTTCAGTACAACATTCAAATGATCCTCATGTAACATTTTTATTTTAGAGTATATATCTATAAAGACAACCCTAAATTTGTAAATTTAATCCTTAAAGACTCTATTAATCAAGTCCATGAAGATATATGGATAATTAGTGAGTACAAATGGCATCACTATGAACTCTTAAGGCTCATACCTTATATAAAAACCGTCTTGGGGATATCCTCCTTTACCTTTACTTGATAATATCCCAACCAAAGATCTACCTTAAGGAAGTATTGGGATCCATCTAGTTGATCAAACAAGTCATCAATCCATGGAAAAAGATAATTTTTCCTTATATTGATCTATTTAATCTCACTATAATCAATGAAAAGGCACATTGACTCATCCTTCTTGAAAAAATGGATCGGCGCACCCCATGGTGAAGCACTTGGGTGTATAAATCCTTTATTTAGATTATCCTACAACTAATTTTTAAGAACTTCAAGTTCAATAATGGACATTATATATGGAGTCTTGGATATTAGAAAAGCTCTAGGTATAAGTTTGACCAGGAACTCAACCTCTTGGCTAGGAGGAAGACTAAGAAATTATTCAAAAAATAGATTGATGAATTCCCTTACACTGGTCATATCATCAAGGATGATCTTTTCCTTAGTCTCAATCATTTGAGATAGATACACTTTCTCATAAGGTGATAATATCCATTCTTGAGATGATGATACCAAAGGAGATTCATCTTCATCATTACACTTATATAGAATTAGAGGGTGATTTTTGATATAGAGGGAAATTATCTTCTCTCATAAATTAATGTTGGCTCTATATAAATAAATAAAATCCATACATAGAATTGCACTGAATTCTGTTAAAGGGAGTATCATAAGGTCTAATGGGAAGTTTAACCCAAATTTTTTTATAGGGGATTATTTATATGCTTGGGATGCAATAATTGAACCATTTACCATATTCATCAGTTACCCTAATTCCATATCTTGAGGTGGAATTTGATTAGTTATACGAAAATTATGTGATATGAAATAATTCACATAACCATTGTACTAGGCGATGATTGATTAAATTCCCAATGCTCCATTTTCAGGGTTATTACCCCTAGTTACAACTATTCCAGAGTCACATCCACTTATAGTATCCAAACACGGATTTTTTTTTGAAAGAAGTATCCAAACATGGATTTTGTTGCTTGGAAACCACTTAATATATATTTTACCATAATTTAGGGATGTTTTAGTATGTTTATTATTATCCATAAGGATTTAAATAAGTTTTTCTAATTCTAATCCCCCAAAATAACTAAAATTTCCTATGATACCAACTATGGAAACCCATGTATTTTATACATACTATTTCATGATTTATTATATAAAGATACACATAATACAAAACTAGAAGATCATGAGGCCTAGTGTCTTTGGGAAATTAGATACATAACACAATATCTTGAAACAAGGATATGTTGATATTATTTAAAAACTCCATAAAATTCCCTTAAAACCCATTGACCTCCTAATACTGCACGGGATAACCTGGGGTCATACATAAGAAAGGGGTGAGCTATAAATTCCAATAAGGGAATAATCATACCATAACATAAGGTAAAGTAGTAATTTTGATTTAGGAGGCATAAATGATGACATGAAATTATTATAATCATAACCATGAACATAAAATCATATTATATTATGATAACATCAAGATACCATAACGAATGTAACAAAAATATAAATAATGGAATCATAAACATAAGTCAAGGCTAACCCCCAAGAAATAATAACATAGTGTTCTTAGGATAACACCACATGAACCATACATGGTATCTCATGATATAAAATCATTACCTATTTCATTAGAGGGATATATAATTCCAATCCCACCCATCACATTCATATCATGTACATGCATTTTTTTCCACATAGGTCGTACAACATAAGAATATATTTTATCACTTTTAACTCCAATATTAAAGAATGTGGGTTATATAAATGGAATTACTAAATAAATTAAGTATAAGTTCATCCATGTTAGTACCTTTGAGTGGAAATGGGGAGGGATATTTACTATACAATATGTTTGGTATGGAAAATCACAGAATAATTTTAGCCAGATAACGGGTGTACATAAAGATTAATAGAAGGGTTTAATGAGAGTGAAATGAGGTCTCTAATAACATTAAAATCATAATAAGAGTAATAGGGATGTGTAAAAACATATTCTAACATGAAAAATTGGAAATTAAAAGGTACAATACAAAGAAAGTGGTTGAATAAAGAGGAGGAGATAATCCCTTACTTCGACATTATAATGGCTTAGGAAAAGGTTATAAAGAGAGGGGATAAATGATATATAATTATTATAACATAAATTTTATAGTAAATTAATATTTATAAAGTAATTAAAACATAATTAATTGAGATTAAAAGGGATGAATTCAAATAAGGTGCTTTAATGGAAAAGAAGAGGGAGAGAGAGGTCCCTTACTTCGACATAGTAACGACTTAGGTTGAGGTTATAATGAGAGGGGATAAATAAAATCACATTATTAAAACATAAATTATAAATTATAGGGATATTTATAAACACATGAAAATATAATAAATTTATATTCAAAAGGATAAATACAAAGGATGTACTTGAATGAAGAGGGAAAGAAGAGGGAAAGAAGAGGATCCCTTACCTTGAGAGGGTGCTTATAAAAGATTAGGAGGATATTATTAAGAGATTGGGAACACCTTGGGAGGGATTTATATAGGTATAGGGAGAATAAATTCATGTTAATGGGTTTTTATTGAATAGTATTAGGATGTTGGGTGGATTTTTATAGAAAAAAATAGGGTAATTCTTTATTAATTTCTAAACTTATATTTTAGACTCAATATGATAAAATAAAAAAAAACATTAACATGGTTTCTACCAAATATGATTGGTTTTAAATATTTTATATGTCTAATAATCTAACTCATTAAAATAATACCATTGGTAATGAGGAAGTGACTCATTTTCATAAAGAATTAATTTTAAAACCTTAAAATGCAATATAGGTTTTAGAGGATTCATTAAGGGTTTATAAAATTAATAAAATAACTTTAAAAACATATTATTTTAATTGGGATACATAATTTTGGATTTGTATACTATTTACAGTATTTATTACATCAATTTTGGTCTTTTATGATGTCATAATACATATTTTATATTTATACCGTATTTAATTTTTACCCAAAAATTCACTTGTCTTAGAAAATTATGAAAAATTTACCATTGGATAATTTATATGTGATTATTTAAAAAATATTATTTATTTTATCAAAATAATTCTCTAAATATGATAATTTTCACTTTTAAATAAAAAATTCCTATTTATTGAAAAATACTAGTTTTTACGATGATAATGGTTTTGTAACAATTATAAATTTTATATTGGATTTAATTAAATTATATTACCATTTATATTTAAATAAATATAATTTAATAAGAATATTTTATTAAAATAAAATTTATTTAAAAAATTCTTGAATTTATCCAAAAGAGTACCTTAATTTAAACTATACATATGTTTCTCAAAAAATACAATTTTAGTTTCTTCATATCAAAACATAATTATTATCAAACTTTTTAATAATTTATAAATTAATAATAAAAAAAATAAATATAATCATTATTTTATTAAAAATAAAATATATTAATTAACACTGTTAGGGTCTAGATATAAAACCCCTTATTTCACCAATGTATGCCCTAAGGGTAAGGTGTGAAATGTTGACACTTTCTTGGAGTGGCTCAGAAAACATGGTTTGGGTCATGAACTTGATAACATTGAACTTATCCTAGAAAAATTTTCACCATAATTTAGTTTTTTAATATCATATTAGGCCTGGTCAAGCGAAAATCCCAGTGATTCTATCTCCCTCAGAAACTCCAATAAGTGGGCTTCATAGGGTACGATCCTACTGGTCAAGGCCATTGCTTCTTTCATCTGTATCAATTTTATTTTATCATAACACTTAATTTATTCCAATTATAATGGTCATTGTAAAATGACTTATTATCAATGGTTATGATTCTTAATAGTATTTTAAATCTGATAGGATATAACTCATAACGACCCAAAATAACCAAAATAGTACATGTATTTATTATAAATACATTTCTTAACAAGGAAATTACTTATTTAAAAAGGTAATTTCATTTATAAATGTTTTGTTTATCATAGGTTGAAGTTTTTATTTCCCATTGTTTGTTTTTCCTGAAGTTGGGATGCTTTCTTGATGAATCTATTTAAAGGGATTAATAGTCAGGATGATTATTTTTGTATTCACTTCCCCACTGCTTTATGAAAATAGTTGTGCATAGTTTATGCATATTTTTATGATATATTAGGATGATTCCTAGAGTACCTATAATTATGTAATACTAATGAATGTTTTAACCCCAGGGGTTGGTGGTTTAAGGGAATGATAAATGATGATAAATCTTGAGAAACCATGGGATTGGTTGGATTATACCCAGAGGGCATGTAAATCGGTCAATAATTAATGTAATTATGAAATACTTAAAAGGAATAATTAATTTTATATCCTTTTTAATTCTTTTGTTCTTATAGGATATCTAATCCTTAGTAGTGGTAGTTGGGTGTTCGAGAGACGATAGTTGCAGTTAAAGTTAAGGGTAGGATGATGCCCATAGAGTGGTTGTGAGTTATATATATATCTGTATGTTCTATTATTTTATCTGATACCCTAAATATTTTAGTTGAGTGACTGATACCCAGTGGACTCTGGGAGGGTGTTTTCCCCAATATCTTGGTAGGTGAGGAATGGGAAACTAACTACACCCTCTTTCTTCACTCTCTTCTCTTGGTAGTATTGTGTACTGGTATGCACAGTGGTGACCTTTCCCATATATATATATATATATATATATATTCATAGAGGGATATAGTGTATTGTGGTTATTTCACACACATCTATCTCCATATATAGTATCTAAAGGATTTTTATAGGTATGTTGTGTATGGGCTATGATGGATTGAGGTATAATACAAAATGTATGGGTTTTGGTGGATCCCATATACTTATTAGTTACCATATGAAGATTTGAATGTTGATGATGAGATGATTCAATACATGAGATTCATGGTATGTCTCAGCTTCCTATGTTTTTTTGGGTAGTCTTATTCTTTGGATAGATATGTCTTAGAATGTGCGATGTTGGGATGGTGTGGAAAACCGATGGTAAAGTGGCAGAAGGGTACCTTTATTTGATATTATGGCAGAAAGTAGATTATTACTTGTATGTGATACTTGGTGAGAGATCCATAGTGATGGTGAGGCTGAGAACTTTACATACCTAATTAGGTGATGATTTAACTTAAATTTTTTATTCATTGGTATTTAGTATTCTTTCTTGATCTTTTTTCATAAGAGGATTCAAGGAGGATCCTACTATGTATACCTATTATTATCACCCTATGTATATATAAATTGTTTTTCATGTTTGTATGAGATGGTTGGTGATTGAGCTAGACATTAATAGCTTGTGGGGTTGTTCAAGAGTTGTTTGGGCTTCGAGGTCATTACCAATGATTTTATTTTTGTACTTTTAGTTTCCTTTTTTCAGGTTTTCTAGTTGTATAAAATTACATGGATGTATTGAGATCTTTTATTTTCTATGAGTCGGATTTTTATTGTTGTTTTATCTTATCTTTGATTCCTCATGTTCTTCCTAGAGTGTAATGCCTCCCATTTGTGTATATGATATACCATTGGTCCTTGTAGCTAACCCATGGCCTATTGGAGGCATGGTTTAAGCATCATCATCTCCCTTATCTCATTTTAATCCAAGGAGGGGTAACTTTGAGGGGATGAAGTTATTACAGAGTAGTATTAAAGGATTCAGGTTGAGGGATAGGGTGGGGTTTAGAGGTAGTCACTAGTGAGGACTACATGAGTTGGTATAGAAACAGTTTCAGATGATATTAGTACATGATGTAAAAAAGGGAGACCAACCATGGCATAGTTATTTAGGCCCCCCTATAATACAATGTGATGACATTTATGTTTATTGAGACTACTATGAGGAGTGATTATGGTTGCAGGGTAGAGATCTAGGAAAAGATTATTCATTATTCTTATTTATGACTATGTTTTAAATGGGTAGACCTTAGGATTGAGTTGAACCTTAATTAATTAACATTTAATATTCTATATTCTAAGATTAAGAGTCCCTAACTATTTTTTCTTTTTTAGGTATGGATCTTGGTTGACATCCTCATCAGTTTCATACTGAATATGTTCAGTAGGAAATATCGTTAGATCATCACAGAGTTGAGGTTGATGATGATGATACTTAAAGGAGTAAACTCCAAGAGTTTCAACACTAGATCTTGTAGAAGTATGAGGGATTCATTCTAAACTTGGTGATATGGGACTGGTTTGAGGAGGTGAAGATAAACTTTAATTTGATCCATGATTGGAGGGAGTACTATGTTTTGTTGGTAGTGATGATTCTATATGGGGTATCCATACAGTGGTGGACCTTATTCCTTAGGGATCATGAGGAGTTGTTTGTTTTATGGAAGAATTTTCAAGATCAGTTTCGAGTCGAGTTTCTTTCTTCAACCACAAAGGCATCCAATCACTAGGATATACTTACCCTCCAACAAGGGAGATATAACATGCATTAGTTTTGGATCCATTTTAGTAACCTTCTATAATATGTTTCAAACCTATTTTTATATGAGGAGGATAGAGAAAAAAAATTTAGGAGTCTTTATATCTATAGATCTAGTGCCATGTCACACCATTTATTACACCAATGTATCTCAAGGTGTTAGCGAGAGTATAATTCATTCATAGGATGATGTCCATGAACATATCATCATAAGTGGGGATTCATCAAGATTCTCCATGTAGAAGAGATGTGGTTCAGGGTTCTCATTTTCTTGGACATAAGGGTTTTTATACATTTGGGGGAAGGTCCCAACCCTCTTCATCTCATTTCTCTAGGGAGGAAGATCTCAAGCCCCTACCAAGGTATCATATGTTTTTTTATTTTGGTGGCCATGGTCATTAATGGTGAAAGTGTTCAACCTTTTAGAGTAGGAAATGTGTGACTGATGTTCCAATTCAGGTTCCACTGTTGTATCAATTTCAATCTAGGGAGAAAAAATAGGGTGATATAAATTTTAATCAATATATGGGAGATGTGATATGAGGAGTAAATCCCCATAATGCTCTGTATCCATTGAGGTGGTCATCATCAGGGTAAAATAGGTTTTGAAGTAGGTCATGGTTAGTTGCAAACTTTGGAGTTACCATGTTTATGAAATCCAGATGACATTTAAGAAAATATTTTCTTATTTTCTACTTGGGTGCATTTTTTGTTTGATTCAAGAGCTACACACTCTTTTATATCACCTATCCCAATCCTTTATTTGGGACTTCAGGTGGAGAGATTTATAATTCCCTTGGAGCTGAGTATTCTAGTTCGAGGTCGAGCTTATCTATGTAATGTATATAGAGACTATGAGTAAGTGTTGGGGTAACACTGATCTTGGAAAGACTTCCTATGTTTTTGGATATATCCATATGATATAATCTTCAATATGGACTGACTGTATTTGGTGCAGGATATCATAGATTGTTCCAGGAGTAAAATTGTGTTATATATTTCTATCAGAGAGTCTATCATGTTCATTGGTGAGAGATAACCTTGGATGTTTTAGATACATGTTATGTTCTTATCTTCCTTGATGTCTAAGTTAATGTTGAGATCATCAGATATTTAGTTGGTAGTGTTTCCGAGGGTCGTGTAAGAGTACCATGATGTATTTCTTGAAAAAGTTTTAGTGTTACCACCTCGATGAGATATCAAATTTGGGATAGATCTATAGTTATATGATTTTATGATATCTATGTATTTTTATAGGATGTAATATTTTGAGTTGTGGGAGCTACAGATATATATTGATGATTTATTATAGTGATATTTTGTTCAATCAAGCGTGTCACCTTGGGGTGCACCAATTTTGTTCACAAAGAAGGATGATTGTAGTATACATTTATGTATTGATTATCATTACTTGAATCCTATGACAGTGAATAATAACTACCAATTTTTTTAAATTAATGACATATTTAATTAGATGAAGGTATCTAGTTGTTCCTCAAAGATTGATCTGTGATCGATATATCATCAGATATAGGTAAAGGATGAGGATATACCGAATACTACTTTCTAATGTCATTATGGGAATTATGAGTTCTTTGTGATTTCATTTGGTGTGATAAATTCTCTATCTATATACATGGGGTTGATGAATGAAGTGTTTTTAGAGTTTCTATATTGGTTCATGGTGGTTTTTATCAATGACATCATTATGTACTCTAGGTCTAAGGAAGAGAACACAAAATATCTGTAGGAAGTTTTAGGAGTTCATCGTCATTAGTAGTTATTTGATAATCTATTGAAGTGTGAGTTTTGGGATTATGAAGTTCATTTATTAGGTTATATAGTTTCCCAGTGTGGATTAGTCATGGATCCTTCAAATTCTGAGGTGGTTATTTCTTGGGAAGACCCCAAGAATGTTATAGAGGTGTGGAGTTTTCTTAGTCTTACAAGATGTTATAGGAGGTTTGTACTTGAATTTTATCAGATTGCGACTCATATAACAACCTTGACAAGAAAGTATCAGACGTTCTTGTGGGATGACTAATGCCAAATAGCTTCGAGTACTTGAAGGAGAAGTTAACTAGTACTATGGTACTTCATTTTATAGAATAGGGCATTTAGTTTTAGGTTTTATCTAATGTTCCATGTCTTGGATTAGATAGTGTTCTGGTGTAGTAGGAATTAGTTGTTTCTTATGGGTATCTATAGTCACTTATCCATGAATGTAACTATGGCACCTATGATCTCTAGTTATAAGAAATTGTGTTTTCCTTTAAGTTGAGGTGACACTACCTCATCGAATATTGCTTTTTGGTTTTCATCAATCATAAAAGCCTCATGTATGTATACTCCCAACATAACTTGAACTTTAAATAATGATGGTGTATGGAATTCTTATAGGTAGGGGACTTAAATATTTCATATACACTAGGAAAGGGTAATTTTTTTGCTGATGTGCTAATCAAGAAGTCATGCATTAATGACATGCATGAGTCTAGATATTCTTAGAGGATGATGAAATAACTCTCTATGGTGCATCTTGATATGGGATAGGTTTGCGGTATAGGATTACATTTTTAAATGATGGTTCAGTCATCTTTAGTGAATAAGGTGGAGAATTCCCAGCTAATGGATTCCAAAGTATATTTCTGGAGAGACTAAGCTATCTATGGGGATTCCCTTGATGGATGGTCTGAGGATGATCAATACTAGGTATTATTTCAGATGAGGTTTTCTATTACTTTGATGATGCATGTAGTGGTTCTATATGAGTTCAAAATTTCACCACAAGAAATTCATATTAGTATAAAAATGATGTATCGTGCTCTGAGAGGTCAGTTTTGGTGGCATGGATTGAAGTGTTCATTTGCTGAGTTCATGTTCAGATGTTTAGTCTGCCAGAAGGTGAAGGTTGAACACTATTTTCCTAGTGGTTTTGTCCATCCATTATATGTTCCTTAGTTTAAGTGGGAGGAAATTTAAGTATAATCCATCACTAGTTTACCTTGAGATAATGGAGGTTAGGATGTTATATGGGTGTTAGTGGACTATTTAATGAAATTTTCTTACTTTGTAGCAATCAAGGATTCAATCTCATTAGAGGTTTTGTCTAAGTAGTATCTAGAGGTAGTGGCGAGGATCCAAAATGTCCTAAAGATTATCATATTTGATTGTGATCCTCATTTGACCTCCATGGTGTGGATATTTATTCAATATAATTTTGACTCTTAGTCATGCCTTAACAATTCTTTTCATTTATAGATAGAAAGTCAGACAGAGCAGACCATACAGACTCTTGAAGATATCTTGTGTGCTTGTGTCCTATATTTTAGAGGTTCATGGGTGAGGAACCTAAATTTTTTAAAGTTTTATTATAATAATAGTTTTCCATCCACCATTGGTATGGAACCATTTGAAGTTTTGTACAGTTGATCTGTCTGTTTTTTGTTGTTTTATATTGGGGTTAGAGAGTCATCAATTCTTAGTTTGGAACTAGTACAAAGTATGTTAGAGATGTTTCAAATGATTCATGAGAGTATTAAAGTGGCACATGATCATCATAATTCTTATGCATAATATAGTAGGAGGTCTCTAAAGTTTGATGTTGCAGATCATGTGTTCCTAAAAGAGACTCCTCATCATAGGCAATGAATGTTTGGTTATGGGAGTAAGATTTCTCCCTAGTTTATTGGGCCTTTATAGGTATTGGATAATGTTAGAGCTATTGTGTATCAGATATAACTTCCCACATAGATTATTTAGATACATTATGTCTTCAATGTGTCATATCTTCGACACTATCTTTATGAAAACTCTCACATCATCGATTGGGGAAAATCAATGTTGATAATGACACGACCTTCGAGGAGTGGTCGATTGAGATCCAAGACCACTTGGAGAAGGTGTTTTGTGGGTGTGTTATTCCCTTTGTTTATGTACTATGGTGACATAATGACATGGAGGATAGCACCAAGGAATATTATTCATAGATATGTGATCAATATCCCTATTTTTTTGATGCTTAGTTCCTCTTTTGTAAATATGCTTTGTTGATGTTGACATTTTCTTGGTTTATGGGACATATTTCTCTTCTTCGATGCCTTAAATATGGATTTTATACTATTTGAGAAGTAAAACCTCGAGGAGAGGGTCTTGGATATGGTTTTTCATGAAGATTGGTTTTTCTATTTATTCATATAAGTGAGGTGGTTGTGCACTTATGATGGTCATATTTTTGTGAGGTATCTCACGAGGTGGCTATTTGGACAACCCCTTTTGTTTTCTTCTCTATGGGTTTTTTAATTATCAAGGTTGATAATTTTTTAATAGATATATAATATAATGTTATACACCTTTTTGATTTTTCTTTGTGTTTTACTAGGTCTCATTTATGTTGAGAGAGTGTTTGGAGGTGTTCTGGAGGCTTGGGGAGTGGTATTGGCCATTTTGGGGGCCACCACACCCTAGTTATGGGTGTGGTGAAGGCCGTGTAGGAGATAAGGTGGTGAAAATGATGTTATCTGATGTTAATGTGGTTTTTAGTTCACCACATCTTGCAATACAGGTCTTCAGGATATTTTAGAAGTCGTGTTGGTCGTGGAACTTTCCTTTATGAAACAAACAACATTGAAAATGCCCTTTAGGGGTCTGGAACTTAGAATGGATCCTTGGAGGAACTTATATCTAAAATGGGTATAGTAGAAATGGGTTTTAAATCCATTTTAGAGGTTGTGTCAAGGAGAAACCAGTCTGGGTGTGGGTGGCACACCTTGGAGGGATCCACTTTAGGTTTTCATGCTCAAGAACATTGCGACTTAGGCTAGTTCGTGGTGGAGGTCTTGATGACAATTAGGATTTTTTTAAAATGTTTTAAATCATCACCATTTTAATTTATCTCATAAATTTTAAATGGGAAAACCATTCATTATAAATGAGGGGTCTTAAATGTATTTTTAAGTTGATTCTTCCCCTCTTTTAATTGATTTGTTCTTATACTCTTGAATTCCTCTGATTTCTAGATGCTCAAATAAACCTAGGGAATAGTTTGGTTGTTCTCTTGAATCTAGGATTCATTAATAGAAATATTGTTTTGGAAAAGTGTTGGTTTTAACTCCACTTTTTTTCTCATGATCAAATCTTTATGGATTCTTACTTGAATCATGGAGAATTGAGTACTCTTGATTAAGATATCCCTCCCTCCTCTTTCTCATTTTGTTATTCCTTTAGCCTAAGTGATAATTGTGGAATTCTATTTTTTAGGGCTTAATTCATAGAAAGGTTTGTTTTTAGCTTGACAATGTAGGTTTTTAGCTAGTCTTCCTTCATCTCGGTGGTGTTTCTTCTGGTGGTAGTTGATTCTCGATCATCTTTTCTTGTGCGAGGAATGTTGAACTTATAAATTGAGGTAAGGGATTCATTGATTCTTATATTTTACATACAATCATAAAGTTACCATTCTTTATCATTTGGGTAGTGGTGGAATCAACCTTAATAAAGATTAAATTGGATTAAATAAAATAATTGGATTTGGTTGTGGTGATCGAATGAATTTCCACAATGATAATAGTTTGCCTCTTGTTTTAATAGATTTCTTTCTATCTTTTCATATGCTATGGTTTGATATTTTTTATTGGAACTTGGTTAAAGAACCTAAATATGGTCATGATTATAGGCAAAAAAATAGGCATGTTTAATTAAATATGTTCTTCTGTATAATTTTATGGAAATAAAAGTGATGCTTGAGGCATGTTTAATTTAAAATGTTATTCCTTACAGTTTTATGAAACTATAATTTATACTTTAAATAATGTGTAATTATCTTTTAGTTGTTGATAACTCATGCCTTAGGTTTCCTGTCATTGTAACCTGTAATAAATGAATCAGTTAATTCAAGATGGTAATGAATTGGTTTTTTTATAAAGATATT
Source organism: Viscum album (assembly GCA_963277665.1). NCBI lineage: Eukaryota > Viridiplantae > Streptophyta > Magnoliopsida > Santalales > Viscaceae > Viscum > Viscum album. Next base: position 1,491,584,245 of record OY728145.1, read on the forward strand.
TTTTTGGGGATGAGCGAGCACATTTTCTTATAAAGTACAGATTCCTTGGTTCTAGGGCCTAGTTTCTCTATTGACTTGGTTGTTTTCTTACTACCTTGTGTGATTTATCTGTATGATGAGCCTTGCTATGCGATATGATGTGATCCTGGGATGGCTAATGGTTTGGTGAGACATGGGTGAAGAGGCATGAGCTTGTAGAAGAAGTTGATGATTGTGATGACAAGATGGATGAAAATATGTATAGTGGTATTGAGGATGGAATCAGTATTGATAGAGAAGGTTGAAACTAGGATTTACTATAGTCTTTTTTTTTGAAATTGGGATGATTTCTTGATGAACCTATCTAAAGGGTTGGATGATCGAGTTGATTATTTTTTCATTCACTTCCCCATTGCTTGATGCAACTAGTTGTGCGTGGTTTATGCATATTTATATGGTTGATAAGGTTGAGTATTATAGTAATTGGAATTATGGAATGTTAATTAATTTTTTTACCCATGGGTTTAGGGGTTTAATATAATGCTAAATGATGATAACTCTTGAGAAACCATGGGATTAGTTGGATTACATCTGGAGGGCATGGAAATCAGTTGATAATTAAATTAATTATGAAATTTTTAAAGGAAATAATTTATTTGAAATCATTTTTAATGATTGTGTAATTATAGGATATATAGTCCTTATAAGTGGAAGTAGGGTGTCCAAGAGATGATAGTTGTAGTTGAGTTTAAGGATAGGTTAATTCCCATAGTGTAGTTGTGGGTTATATATATCTCTATATGTTATGTGATTTCATATGCTACCCCAACCATATCGTCAGGGTGCCCGAAACCCAGCTTACCTTCATAAGTGGTTTTCCTTGGCATCCAGGTCCGTGAGGAACAGATGGTTGACTATCCCCTCTTTCCTCATTCTCTTATCCTAGTAGTATTATGTGTTGGTATTCGCAGTGGTTACCTTTCCCATATATGTGTGTGTAGAAGGATACTTGGTTACTCTATGGAGATGTGGATGTTGATGATGAGATGATGTTTTTCATAGGGTGTAGGGTATGTTTCAGTTTCCCATGTGTTTTTTAGGCATGATTATACTTTGGAGATAGATGCCTCAAGATGCGTGACATTGGGTAGAGCAGAAAACCAGTGGGGAAGTGGATTAAGGTAACTTCATTTGATATTATATTATAAATTATATTTTTACTCGTATGTGATACTCGGTGATAGATCCATGGTGAGGATAGGAACTTAGCATACCTGATTAGGTGATGAGTTATCTCCACTTGTCTATTCATTGGGATTTAGTACACTTTTTATCTTTTTTCATGAGAGGTTCTGGGGAGGATCCCGCTAAGTATACATGTTATGATCTCCCAACATATATAAATTTTTTTTCTAGTTTGTATAATATGGTTGGTGATTGGAATGGACATGACTATCTTATGGGATTATTCATGAGGTATTTAGGCTTCAAAGTCACTATTGAGGATTTTCTTTTGGTACTTGTAATTTCTATTTTGCAGTTGTTACAATTGTAAGAATTTACATGCATGTATTAGGATATTTTATCTGTTATGAGTATGAGTTTTTAGGTGGTTTTATCCTATATCTCACTCCTTATGTTATTTTTAGAGGGTAATTCCTCCCATTTGTGTGTTTGATAAACCTTTGGTGTTTGTCACTGACCCATAGCCTATTGGAGGTGGGATTCAGGCATCATCATCTCCCTTATCTCATTATTGGTCTGGAAGGGGTACCTTTGGGGGGAGGGGGTCGTGATACTTACACTTTTATATTAGTTATCTTATATTTTTAGGGCACTTTTATGTTTCAAATATATTTATAAGATGCTATTTCCATTCCTTAAAATTTTAATGAAGGAATAATTTCAAAATTTTCTTATTGATTATTTATTATTCTATTTCTTTCACTTTGGTCACAATATTCATGACCTATGATTTTTTATTCATTTATTAATGTTTAATATTCTTTAATAATTCTTATTTTGTGAACATATATGATACCTTAGTAGTTTAATCATTTTGAAATTATTATGTAACTCATTTCCTTCTCATGGGGTTATCATCTTTATGATTGATGTATAACTTTCATTCTACATGGAATGTATATGCATTATTATGTTCTAATGGATGGACCTATAATTATAACACCCCAATAAATTGGGGGATGATTATATACCATGATATACTATATATAGTGCACGGGTAGTGTGTCTATTATGTTATGTTATGATTTCTTGGAAATGATCCTTGACTTATCTTCATGATAACATTTTTTATGCTAGTACCAAATTCTAATGAATCAAAAAATTATATGGTTACCAAGTTTCTATTATTTTTATTTAATTTTTATTAATCTTCCACATTATTAATCCTTATCATGATTGATTTTTCATATAATATCTCACTAATATTATGTCCTTCATTCTTATTTTTACTATTCTACTAACTAAGATTTTACCTCAAAATATTGTTTATGTATGTCTCCAGTGATTTAACTATAGTGATAAAATTACCATAAGATCTATGATATTATTATGAAGATAGAAATAAATGATTATTTAGTTTAATTTTAAAAATGTTGTGTTATACATCTAATTTCCCAAAGATGTTGAAAATTTAGATTTTGGGTGTGCATTGTTATATTTTTATCCTGAAAATATCATAATAATATATTTATGAGTTATAAGTCATTATAATTATAGCTTTTTGGAAAAAATTTCAAATATAACATTGTTCAATATATAATACTTTTTTTAAATAATGTAAGAAAGCACAACACAATCAATGGAAAGGGATTATCACTACCCACATGTGTATCATAGAAGGCATCAAGGGTATTGTGTTACTCATGCTTAGTGTAATAAAAGTAAATATAGTTAATAGAAAAAATTTAAAGTAGAGTTTACTAATAGTGTTAAAAATATGTATAATTTTATTAGCATTCTTCTTCCCATGTTATGTAGAGATCAATATTATTTTATTTTTCCAATTTTTTTCTTCTTCAAGTAGTGCCTTGGTGCTTGGTAATGGTAGAAATGAGTGAATATTTTTATAGTTTCTTGAAAAAATGTTTCTTTAAATATAGAAAAATATCAAAGTTATCATTTCAATACATTTAATGAAGACTATATTGATCTTGGAGTAAATATTTTTTTGAAGGTATTATTGCAGGTATTGAACTAGAAAAACTATTCATACTGAATGAAATTTAGGGCTACATTATGGGACTTTTGGTCACAAGGCCTTTGGGACATCATTGGTCTTCAGACCATAGGGCTTTTTGAACATCATTTGGGGGACTCTGGTCTTTCTATAGAAGATTCTATAAGTGGATGCAGCGGTTCGATAATGGTCAATGACAAAGAAAGTGACATGATGATCATTTTCACAACCGATCGATTGTGGTAGTGATTGACTTTCAGAGAACACCCAAATACTTTTTGTGAGGTGGAGATAGAAGGCAATAGACATGCCATTATAGGATTTTGTTGGTGGATAACAAGATGGTGGGAGGGCCTGCTCACCATAAAAAACAGTAGATTAGTAGTGGTTACTTAGAGGGGGTTATACACAACCCTCACTAAATTCATTTTCTATATAAATAGGAGGGTATGCACAACCCCTACTAATCATCGAATTTAGAGAGGGTTTTAAACTCACTCTAGATTTTTTATCATTATTTTTTTAATATCCAGTTGGATTTTAGAGGAGGTTATGCCAAACCGCTGCTAATATAATAATTAGCAATGATATATATATATATATATAGTTGGATTTTAGTGGCGTTATATATATATATATATATATATATATGATTTTTTAAGAAAATAGTAGTGGTTCAAAACCCTCACTAATATCTTAAATTAGTGGGGGTTCATAACCGCCCCTAATCATTGATATTAGTGACAGTTCACAACCCCCTCTAATTTAAGAGATTATAGGGGGTTGACACCCCCACTATTTTCTTAAAAAAATAAATTTCTTGATATATATATATATATATAATTAATTAAAACACAATATATAAATGTATTTAAATACATTTTATGAACATATTATATAAATATATTTATAAAAATAATTTATATGATTATATTTAATCGTATTTATATGTATATATAAATATAATTGAATAATGTGTACATTAATATATATTTATTTATATAAAATTATATTTCATATAATATTAATTATAATATAAAAACATAAATATATTATATAAATATATACATAGATATTATTTATTTAAAAAATGTATCATATAAAAACCTTATAGTTTTTATAATTTATATAATAATAGATTATACAGATACATACACATGCATATAAGAAAACATGTATGTATTATATAAATAATATATTTGATTATCTGTATATTATACATATCTTTATAAATAATATATAATTTAAAATCATTTAATTATATACATAAATATATAATATATTTTATACATAAATAAATATAAAAATAAATATATAAATGAATTATATATATATAAATAAATAATCAAATATATATTTACAAATAAATAAATAAATTTATATTAATATATAGATAAGTATTTAAATTAATATGTTAAATATATATATGTATATATAATATAACTATATATATAAATATAAATGTATGTACAAATATATTTATATATAAATATACATAAAATTTCATCCATATAGAAATATTATGTTATATTATATGTATATATATAATATTATATTATATATATAAAATAATGAAATTAAACATATATTATATTAATTATATGCATATTAAATATAATATAATATAAATATATTAAATTGTATACACACACATATATATAATATATATATTTTTATACATATAAATGTATTTATAAAATATATAATATATATTTTTATTCATATAAAGATGTAATATATATATATATATATTAATATTATTATTATTTTAATTATGTATGTATAAATATAATATATATATATATATATATTTGTATTTTTTGAGTTCTATACATATAAATATGTAATATATAAATATATATATTTCTACCGATTAGTATAATATAATATATATTTATATATGTATATATATATTTGAATATATAGTGTGATATATATACTGACCTCTGAGATTTAAATATATTATAATATAAAAATTAATACATTAAATTATATAAATGTATATACAGGTTATATATTTAAATATATTATGAAAATAGTATTTATTGGAATAAACAATCAAATATATATATATATATATATATTCATGTGTATATTATAAAATGAAAACTTGACTAACATAGTGGTTAGGGTCTTGGGGTGTGGGTGCTATGATTGTCTGATGATATAGGGTTTTAATCTTGTTTCAGTTGGGATTTTATATGGGCAGGGGGAGGTGGTTGGGGGAGTACCCATGCAGCGGTGGGTTGGGGGTGCACGGGGATAGTGTGGGGGACCTGAGAGAAGGGGGGCAAGAGGCGGAGTGTTATCGTGGGTGCGGGTGAGGGGGAACTGGAGGGGTGGGTGGGGGGGGGGGTGGGCTCAGGAAGGGGGAATGATAGGGGGAGGGTTTCCATGGGCGCACTGCACAAATTTTGAAAATAAAATGAAAATTGAAAAAAAAGTGAATTTAGGGGCGGTTTCAACCATCCCTAAATTGTTGATGAATTAGGGGAAGTTTTAAAAACACCCCTAAATTTGTGTTTCAAAATCAATTAAGGGTGGTTTCAACCTCCCCTAAATTAGTAAATTAATTATAGGGGGTTTAAACCCCCTCTAAACTAGTAGTTTCTAGAAAATTAGGGAAAAATTAGAGGGGGTTTAAAACCCCTCTAAAATAAATTCCACAAATTTTCACCAGAGTATACCAGTGGTTTATAAAAACCATCGCTAAAAATATAGGGTGGAAACTTTAGTGGTGGTTTGTCATAACTGCTGCAAAAGCATTTAGAGGGAGTTATAACCCCTTCTAATTACAAAAATAACCCCCTCCAACGACTGTATTTATTTTGTAGTGGATATAAATTAGGTCCTTATTCCTTTGAGCCTTTAGGTATATACTATGGGGCCTCTATCCATGTATTATGGGGAATTTGTTCCATGTAAAGGTTTAAACTCAACCCAGTTAAAAAAGAACTTATCTAAAAAATAAAATAAAAATGAATTTTGAAAGTGTTTGTGCAAAAATTAAAAACCTGTATGTGGTTTGTTGTAAAGGAAAGCGTGGTTCATGTAATGGGAATAATAGTTTCTCAATGGTATAAAATAATAGTGGATGAAATGTTGAGTGTTTTTTGGGTACGACACAATGTTTATTCTTGATATTGTGAAGAGAAAAATAGAGTCTATGATAATGGAGAGAGGTAAAGGAGTGTGGAGTATAGAGAAAAAAATAGTTGTTCTCAACAAAACCCTCCTAGTGAAGAAGAAGATCGGTGATGGAGATATGATGAAAGGAGCATTGAACATGTGAAGGTGTTTTACACATTTTTCTTATATTATTTTGATATGTGTACTGGATGAAGGCATTCAGTTTAACCTAAAGATAGTGATCCAAAATAGGGTTCACTGTGAGACTTCCTACAATATTTGTATTTTGTAATTAGTGATATTATAGTAGATCTGTGAAAGTATTAGTGAGACCCCTTACACATTACATGTATCCCATATTAGGTGAAAAAAGTAAATTTTGTGCTTATATTTATGATTATTTATTTCAAATTATCATTCAAATGAGAAGAGGCCAGTCAATCTTATAATAAAGGACAATATACAATGATGAATTCAATATTCACTAAAAAAGAAGTGGTGAAAAGTTAAAGACTCAATTCACTCCCCCTATGCCATCTGATTATTTAGGTAGTTTCATTTTATCACTAACAAATTTTATTATGTGATTATAAAAAAGTAATGATGATTTAGAGAGATATATGAAGAGTAATGATACTTGGACACCCCAATTTACATCCCATAAATAATTTTATTTAAACTAAATAAAATATGATTTATTATTATAAATAAAAGTGATATAATTTTATATATGGTTTTAATCTATTGTGCACAAATTTTTGAGCATAAACTCGAAGTATCATAACAGAATATAAAAAATAAAATATTTATTTTATTAATAAATAAGAAGAGACAGGTTTATTGGAAGTCTTATATGCCAGCAAACCAGATTGTGGTCATCTCTATGGAAAGTCTTCCATGGAGACAACATTTTTATTCTTTAGAAAATCATACCTTGTGTACTGTGGCCCCATATACCTATTACACATATAATTTATATATAATAATAACACATGAAGGTTTAATATTATATATAAATTATCTAAAACAATTATTATATAATAATGTATAATAATATAATAAAATTTTATTTTGATATTTAAAAATGCTATATGATATATATATAATAATGATGATAATAATAATTTACTATTTATATAGAGATTTATAGTAATAATAATATTAATGTCGTTATTATTATATAATTTATATATAATGATAATTTATTATTTATGTGACAATCTATAATAATAATAATTCAAAATATTTATATATGATAATAAAAAATTTATTATTATTATAAAAACATTAATATGATGACGGTGATGGTGATGATAAAGATGATATTTACGTAAGTGTTATTATATATGTAAAAACATTATAATAATCATTATTGTTATTGTTTAATAATATATAATAATGATGATGATAAAACCTTATATGATCATTATATATATAATGATAAATCTAATAACATTAATGGTAATAATAATTATAAAATAGTACCTAAAAACATTATTATTTATATATACATACAGTGACATGTATACATGCATGATATTATAATTGAGTTTCTACATGATCCTTCTGTTTTCAGCCTCGAAACCTCGCCTGGACCAAAATGAGCCCCGCCTGGATCCCGTTCCCCTGGATCAACCCTGCGCGCCTCTGTAAGCCTGTCCAGTCTTGCTCCATCCGATAGCTGAATCACACCAGGAATCGCCTGCGCCTGAGACTCTTTAGGTTGGGAATTCAAAGGTTGCTGAGTCCTTGGACCGCGACGACATCCAGGGACTGAGTGTCCTAGACGATGGTAACCCGAGAAAAACGCTGGCCAAGACTCAAAGATCACCTGCTGTTTCCATCTGAATTCTTCGCCAACCAAAATCCAAAGCCACTCTGTAGGAGGCTTCAAGACTTCGACCTCAACACAAACGCGAGAGTTGATAGGATGACAAACAAAATTAGTCCTACTATCCGAACAGATAAATCTACCAACCATGTTCCCTAACATGCTAATAATTGACGAAATATGGAAAGGAAGCAGCAAATCTGGGAAGCTTACCCACACCGCCGTCGACGACTCGTCCCGATTCATGATGGATTCGAATGACCAACGAAGGAAGTAAAATCCGCATCCATTGAGGGTTCGGGGGGCGTTGGACCAAGCAACAATCAAGTCGCTCTCAGAGGAAAATCAAACCATTATCTACCGCCAGTCAAGCAGCCCGACCACCGCGCGGTCTTGAAGTCCCCAAGCTTTGAATACGAATCGGTCAAAGGCATCCACCGAAGGGCGGCGACCCCTATAGCGAGCGACCAGCATCGTCCTGAAGAGATCTGAAGCATCATTCAACTCCTTCGTGGACAGCGCAAGCTGTGGAAACCCCTTATGAAGGTCATGGACCTTAGGGAAAAAATAAATCATCAGTAAAGGAGGAAGGAGAGTGGGCTTGGTGAAGGGGAGAAAAATCCGGACGATTCCCCCTCCCCCCTCTGGGGAGGGAGGAGTCGGCGCGGCCACCATCACCGCTAGGGGACTTACCCGATGGTTCCAGCAGTGAAGGTTGTGTAGGCCAGTACCTCCTTGCAACGGGTTGTGGATGTCATAGATCGGTTAAGGAAGGATTTGGGGATCAATTACTTGCAGGAGAATAGAGTGGAGGCAGTGCAAAGGGGAGGAAAGGAGCTATCCTTGCATGTGGAAGTGGTGGAGCATCCGGTCTCGGACAGAATTGTCGATATTGGTATGGTGAAGTGTGCTGGTGATGTCCATGGCCCAGGGGGTCCTCATGGTCGGGAATGGGATAGATCTAACCAGCAGTCTCAATTTGGAAAGGAGGCCGAGCCATCTGTCAAGGCTGTGTAGGGGAAATCCTTTTTGCATGCAGCTATAAGCTCTCTCCACGGTCAAGGAAGGTAGGACGATCGAGGAAGGCAGGAAGAAGATAGCGTATTGGGTCTTCTTGACCCAAACATGCTCAGTTTTAAGTCCTCCTTTCAGATGACTGGGAGTGAGGGGAAGAATAAGAAGGATTTGGCGGTCAAAGCAGGCAAGTTGGATTCTTTGGGTAGGACGAGGGCTCTGAAAGAAGGTCCGGGGGTTGAAGTGAAAACCCGATTTGAAGGCCTGGAAACTCAAGAATAGTCATTGTCACAAGAGGATGCAGATTCAAGTGATGATAGTTTTATCCAACTCTCAGTTGACAGCCTGGACCAGTTCCAAGGGAAAGGTCCCCATAGTCCAAGAAGGAAGAAGGGGAAAAAAGGAAAGCGCGACTCAGGGAAATGCATAGTGGTTCAAGGTAAAAAACCCAAGGGGCGCAAAGACTACTCTCAATTGCTGAAACCAATGGAAACCAGGTCATCCAAGAAATGTGGAAGCAAGGAAAGCAAAGGCCTTCAAAACGGGGAAAGTGGGGATCCAAGCAGAGAATCAAGAGTAATAGAGGAAGAGGGTGAGGAGTGTCTAAGGCGCATCTGCCACTCTAAGGAAGAGATGTTTGAAAAAGTCCTTTGGCCAAACACATCAAATGAAGAGATTTTAAGGATTTATGAAAGACGCTTATAGACTGAGGCCACAGAGGAGCAAGAAGCGTGGATAAACGAGAAATACTGAATCATCGTCTGAGGCTTTAACCAAGGAAGAATCAACTTAGAGGAATTCATCCAGATAATGGACAGAATGATTTCTCACCTTGAAGCACTTATTAGGGAGGATCCAGAAATCCAGGTTAGTACTCTGCACTAGGAATTATACAGAGCATCTGACTCAAATAACCTTAGTCTTGTGTTTAACGATTATTTGAGCTCTTTCAGCACGTAGTCCTTGTGTGCGAACTTTGGTTTCCCACTTGTCCTTAAAGTGGCTTAATAAACAAAAATTATGGATGGAGTTTCTACATGATCTACTTCAACTGTACTACATCACGTTTCTCCAAAGTCTTGTTCCAATAAAAATGTGCACTAAAAATTTATATATTTGTTGTAATATATATTTATAGTAGTACATATACATACACATGTACACAATAAATTATTAATTTATATAATAAATTTTCATGTTACAAAGTAAATTTATCCAATGAATTTATAATTTTTACTATTATTATTTGTGTAGTAAATTATAAAATAACATAGTAAATTATCAAATTACAAATTAAATTCTCAATTTACACAAAAATATCTAGCATTACATAGAAAATGTACACTTTACATAGTGAATTATCACTTTACACAATAAATTATAAATAAAAATGAACATTAAATCATTATTTATCATCTTTCACCATCAATTTACATAATCAATTTAATTTACAAAGTAAATTAATAAAATAGATTTACATTTTACATTTTATAATTTTCAAAATGCTTTTTTATATAGTAAATTATCAAATTACATGGTAAATTGTCAATTTACACAATAAATTTTTGATTTATAGTAATTTTTCACTTTATTTAGTAAATTTTCGATTTACATGGAAATTTACTAATAAAAATAAATATTAAATCTTTATCCATCATCATTAATCATCAATTTACAAAAATCAAATCAAAGTTTACATTGAAAATTTAGAGATTAAACTAAAAACTAAAACCAATGCATAATTTATATGACAATTTCATAATAAATTTATACAAAAAATTGTGTGGTTAATAAACTAATTAACAAAAATTTCATCAGCATATAAAAACCCAACATTGTCATGGGCATTAAATTCATACATTAATTTATAATTTACATAGTAAATTGACATATTACGTTGTAAAATTACACAATAAATTGTCAAATTATACATTAAACTATCAAATTACATCCAAAATGATCAATTTACTCAATAAAATTAGTAATTTACACATTAAATTATCACTTAGTTTGTGTAGTGAAATACCAATTTATATAATAAATTGTAATTTTACCTAGTAAATTATCATTTTACACAGTAAATTGTCAATTTACACTGTAATATATAACTTTACATAGTAAATAATCACTTTTGACAATAAATTACCTATAAAAATAAATATTAAAATTTCTTTCATTATTATTTATTTTCATGTTATTTACTTATTATGTTGGTTCTTAATGGTTATATTTAGTTTTTTAGTTATAATATTGAATTTTAAGTGTGTTTGTTTACTAATATGTCTAAATATATAAATGTGTTTGTGTGTATAAACATATGCACACAAACACACACTCACACACATATTTATAAAAAAAAATAGATAATATAAACTTTATTTATATACTATATATACATATTATTGTTAAAATTATTATTCTATATATATATAGTTCAAATTTTCTTTTTATATATACATATACACTTATATAAATTAATACACACACATATACATATATATACTAACACCTATATGGGAAATATCTCAAATCCATGTTAACACATTAGCATGTACCACCCTATACATGCAATGTATTATATATTTGACTATAAAATAAAAAATTATAAGTTAAACTCATTTTAAAATATTATTATCATCCCCTATTCTCTTAGTGATGGAATGATCGATAATATAAACTTTACATAAAAACATTTTTTATATTTTTTTTATTATTATTATTGTTTTACACCTCAAGGAATAACAACTATAACTAATTTTTTCTTAATAAAATTTGAGGGAGAATGAGTTGGTTTTCCAACTTGTGTTTCAATACATCTTTTATTATTATTATTATTATTATATTGTTATTATTATTTTATAATAATGTTATTATTATTATTATTTCATAATATCATTATTATTGTTATATAAAAACATTTTTATTATTATTATCATATATAAACATTATTTTAAAAAATTATATAAAAGTATTGTTATTATTAGTATTAAAACTAATCTTATTAATATTTATTATTATTATATATAATATTTATTATTTTTATAATAATTGTAAAATTTTTGAATTAAAAATTATAGGTGAAGGTATTTATTTATCTTTCATTACTATATATGGTTAAATTTTATCTATCTATTTTTTTATTTAATAATTATGATTGAATTATTAATTATTATTACATAAGAGGATAAAAAATCATTATGGGGAATATAAAACTTTTTAATTTTATATTCTAATTCAAATTAATGGTTGGGATTATTTTTTATACTTGTGCCATCATCACCACTAGCAATGGATAAACCAAAGAGAGAAATTCCTAGGAGATGATAATTTTTTCCTTGTTTTTTGATGGTTGGGGTACTTTTAGGTTTCAAATACCTATATAATATTTTATATACATTCCATAAAATTTTGATAAAGGAATAATGTCACAACTAGACCCAAGCTGGGGATCGAGCCGCAACTACCCCAAGCCTACCTCCATAGGCCAGGGGGTGGAGACAAGTGCTGAAGGCATAACTAAACTTGGGGTGGCCTTTGACTAAGTACCTGTAAGAACACACACAACCAACTCAATGAAAAAGTGAAGAGGGATAGAAGGAAAAGATGAAAAACTGCTATAAAGTAAACCAAGCATGCATGAACCTCTAGACAGTAAAAAATTATGATAGTGTAAACTGAAAGAAATTGGAAGAAAAATACATGCCCAACCAGAAATATGTCCCAACCTGAAAAAATTTGAAAATTTAATAGTTGAAAGAGAGACCTACTTCTAAATCCCAAGATATGACCACCGTATGCGTTCCAAGTACCTAGTATACCTAATCTCCTCTGTAGTAACGGTCAACCTATCCGTCATCTATATAAGACATGACACGTGTGGGAAAATCCCATGTAGGGATGAGTATATACATACCCTGTAGAATGCATTGAAATATGGGGGGATAATTAAGAGATACAAAAGGAAGAAGAAGATAGTTTCTACACAAGGTATAGTTAAAGAGTACATATCAACCCAACAAATAGTGAAAGTAATATTGTCCAAGCATAAGGGGCTAAACAAAGTGAGTAGATGAACTAACTTCTGTGAGGACCTGACCCCAGAACACCCGGAGTTGGTGAATTGAATCATGATGTGTAATTTTTTAACAAAAACATGCAATGATAAATTACACATCATGTATCATACATAGGATCAAATTCGGTTCAGGTTCTGGGAAACCAGTCACTTCTGTCAAGATTCTTCAACTGAAAAATGATACCTGAAATTTTTTATTCAAAAATGTAGGGTGAGCATACAAATGCCCAGTAAGGGGTTAAAAAAAACACAATAAACCAATACAACTTTTGAAACATTCTTTTAAAATTTTCTATAAAACATTTTAGGAAATACTGAGACACATGTATCATAACATAACAATTGTCTAAGAATAAAAAGAGCACTATTCAAATAATACTAACAGAGTTACAAGGAAACATGATTCAATTATAGGCATGCTCATACATGGTAAGAAGTAAAAGATATTCCATGTGAAAATTCAAGTAAAAAATTAATAACTAATAGTATTACATGATCAAATTTGCGCTTAAATAAAAACTTCAAATTCAACTTTTACTACTGAAAAACATACACTGGATATAGGCTCTGAGTACTGCATAAATACTATGCCATAAATTTTACTTCTTCTAGTTCTCATGTTCATAATCTCTTTAACCAAGAATATTATACTAGTCGAATATTCTTCTAGTTGATTAAATTTCATAGCCATAATGAGGAAAGTGAATATTCAAGACATCATAACCATACTGTCCAGGCCTCGAGCCAGGACCATAAATAATCATTTTGTTAAGGCCTTGTTTCGGGACCGTAGTTTGTCTCATGAGACCTACCGATGCATAGAGGGGTTATAGCAGACCCCACCCATCACATACTAATTCCAATTCATTCCTCATCTCTATAAATCAAAGTGCACATACCACTTTGATTTAGTAAGTTATTTATTACTTATCATTTCAAGTGTCACATATTTCTTGTTTCCTAATTCCACATTATTCAAAGTGTACCATACCACCATGAATAATTTAATGTTTAATCCATATTTGGTCATAGTAGTTAAATTTCATCCTTTAACATTACATATATATAAAGTGAGTCATGCATTAAGAGGTTAATAAAAAAACTATCAACTACATGACTTGTCATTGAATGGTGAATATAGTAAGAAGACTATGGAATATGTGATGATAACCAAGGTACTAAAAGAAATACAAGTTTGGTCACATGAAATAGTATCCTTAAAATTCTAAAACCTTACTCATCAAAATTTATATTGAAATTTAATCTAGATGCATAATTAATTAAAGACAAACCAAACATTTCATGTGGGTTTTTAAGCTTGTATATTCTCAAACATTTATTGCTAATATGCTTTTGTATAACACATCATAATGTAAAAAATAGAAAGCATGAAACTCAACCATAACCAAAACCATTTAATATGTAAAAATAATAATTGACTCATACATATGAATATAGAAGTTGCAAACCCCAAATATAATACTCATGAACTAAACACAACAAAAGTATAGTATTTGGAATATCCACACTTAGGGTTTAGTGTTGTGTAAATTTATTTATACACCAAGGTATATATAAAGAGTAGTGTTTAAAAAAAACCAAATATATTTTGAAAACACATGTTTCATATTTACTTTGAAAACCTTAGAAAATTCTAAATAAAATTAAGGAACAAATTTTATGTGTACACCAATTTTTTTCGCATATTAGAAAATACATCATGTATAAAAGGGGTTAAACCAAAAATCCATTGACACCCACACAACTTTATCATATTAGAAAATTTAATATACTAGAGTCCCTAAAAATCTAAATCACAACATAAAATTAAAAGTATTATATAACATATGAAACTTATATGTATAACCGAGTTCATACCAAAATTTGTTGCCACCTTCATATTTTTAACCCCATAGGAGTATTAGTTAACCAAGCATGTATAAAATGAAGATCGTGCCATTAATTATAAAAGTTTGTTTATGAAACACATTCACACATTTCTTAAAAAAAATATATAAATTTTTTTATTACATAGTTATATATATGCTTATACCCTTAAGAAACCTTGTCATCACACACCCTTGCATGTTGAGGGGGTTTAGATCTTCATGTAGGGCAAAGGTCCTTCCATTAGAAGGAAGATGGTAGATCACACTCTTAATCGTACATAAATATATACCATTAACCACACACACACACACACACACACATATATATATATATATATGTATTTATATATATATACAAAGTACATAATCTAGTTTTTCATGAATAAAATACACCCTTATGTTCATAAAACCTCTTGAACTCAAAAACAAAATACTTAGGGTCGGCCTACAAGAAGATTTAAACTAAACCGTAAGGTTACATATTAATTTTTATGAGTATACATATATATGTATATACCCTCAAATAACAAAGACAAGGAAAATTAAATCCATTACCTTAGTTTTAGGAGGAGGAATGTATCAGGAAAACTCATGGGAGACTACTGGGGGTTTGTTGGAAGCTTGAGTGGGGGAGAACCGAGTGGTTCTTAGGGTGAAACCAGTTTTCTTTATAATCTATAATATGTATAAAATATAGTGGATATTTTAAAGGCTACTACTGGAAAACCAAGCCCTATGTGATTTATTAAAAGGCTGAGGAAGACTTTGTGGAAAACACATGAGAGGAGGGGGGCCAATGGGGTCATGGGATTGGAAAACAAAGAGGAAGGGATAATAGGGTACTGGTATGGCATAGGTGGGTGAGGAAGAAGACGGTGCAGGAGAAGAAAACTAAAGATTAAATGGATGACCAGGATTTGATTCGGCCTTGATCCAATGGTTGGGGTGCGCCTGCAAGATTTAAAAGTATGGGCAGCTCAGATTAGATCCGAGTTTTGATCGGACGACATAGATCAACACAACGTTTTAAAAAAAACTTGGATGGTTACAATTAAATCGTGATGGATCGAACGATACAAAAAAATCACGGAGAATACCGTGGCTTCCCAGAATTGAGGCCCATACCAAGATGGATGACCCTGATCGCTCGCGACATGATCCTATGGCCCATATCTCATTTCTCTTAAAAAAACTTTTCCCAAATATAATCAGAGGGGCTCTTGCGGCCTCTTTATAAGCCATGATCACTAAGAAAAAGCTCAGAAATCACAACACACACACAAGGGGGCCTTATACATGGGCTCCTGCTCCCCGCAGGCCTCGTCCTACCCCTGCCTCACTATGGCCTCATGCCCACAGTGGCACACTCTTATCCCTCATGTGCTCCTGTGTGCCCTTCAGGAAATCTATACCCCCCCCCGCTTGGGTCAGCCTGATCTAAGGCTGAGGGCTAGGCTCAGCCACCTAGTGTGAGCTGTCTCCCTTGGCCCAGCAAAAGAGCTTTCCCTAGTGGGATTATTATTTTTTTAATAAAATCCATCTTTTAAATTTATAAATTCATAAGAAAATAATTACATTCATTTTAACTATATAGATAATACCTTAAATTTTATAAAATTCAATTTTTTTATTTAAACTTTTGAAAGATTGAAGAATACAAATTAAATTAAACCTTGTCTTAACTAAGAGTATTACTAAAATTATTTATAAACACTAAAGTTTTAAAATACAAAGTTATAAATTGAAATTTAATATATCCACATGAACACTTTTATAGAAGTATTATAGAAATCAAAAACATAGTTTGGTTTTAAGCTTTAAGAATGAGAGAATTTACAAGATATTTGAAATATTTGTAAGATGTTTTAAATCCTCATCTCATTTTAAAATCATCTAAGTGTAACTAATAATATTAAACCATTTTCCTTTTAAATCTCATAATAATAGGTTGTGTTAAATTTTAATAACTTAAAAGTTTTTAAAAAACTACATTAGATATTTTTTTATTAAACCACCAAAAAGACGAATAACTATAATTATTTCCATTAGAACTCAATGGTCACAAACATCTCCAACGGTCACCCAAGGGTAACTATCGGGTAGATGCCTTATAAAAACAAATATTAAGGTGTCCTAAACCCATGAAAATTGAAGAAGATGGTTCTTGCTATACCACTGATGGTCAGTATGATTTTCATGATTATTGTGGTGATGTTTTTTTGTTATGACTGACCCGAGGGAGCTTCTCTATTTACCAGGTCTTGTTGTTGCTTTAGGGGGCCTTCCAGTGGCTCTGATAGTGTTTTTAGTAGGTATCTTTGGTTTACATAATTTCATTTAGATCTTGTTCTAATGTAAACACTAAGGTGTTATATTTAATAAAATGTCTTTGTGTTTAATTTTCAAGTTTTTGTTTGGTTGACATGAAAATTAAACAAAATAAAATCATGATATTACTATTACATGAGAAAAAAGTTTTGGGGTGTCAAAACTTCTGAGTCTTCTCTACGTATAATAGGTGAGTAGATTCATCCAACATTGAGTATCTAAACACAAAAACCACATGGAATAGCCTGTACTTCTTCATCTCTCATGGAAAGAGAGTAACCAAATCCAAGGAGTGGAAACATAAGAAGGATATATATATATATATGCTCAGTCAAAGAAGCCCAAACAAGGGAGTAAGTGGATCTCCATCTCACAGCTCAACCTAAGAAGAAGAGTATCCAATAGTTCCAAAAGTCCATCAATGTTGCCTAACATCCCATGAGTTTTCCCTAAACACACAAGTCTAAGGAACTCATTCACCACACCTTTATATTATCCGCTTTGGATGGCACCGACTCACCTGCACGGTTTTAGTTCATGTCAAAAAAACACATATTGGTGAAGAAAGTGTCTCTCTTCCTCATGAATAAAAAGTTAAATCAAACCACTTCTCTTCATTATGCCACATATTCAAGGGGACATAATTTCTAGGTAGAGGACTCATGAACTAGTACAATAGGAGGGTTACACTTTGGTGGATGAGGACCCATACACAGCCTAGATGGAGAGTTCCACTCTAGGTCATTGAGGACCCATGACCTACCCTACAGGAGGGTTCCGCTCAAAATGTTGAGAACCCATGCCCAACCCGGATAGAGGGTTCCACTCTGATATTCATCAAGGACCCATGCCTAGCCTAGTTGGAAGATTCCACTTGGGAGTCTGTAGATTACCCATTTCCAGCCCGACTAGAGGGTTCTACTCGGGAGTAAGCCTCTGGTGATCTTTCCTGATCACTATCATCATCATGTGTCACCTCAGAAGGTGTCATTCTCAGAACATTCCACAACATATCCTAAAATTCATAATTGAGGAGACCATAACATTCTACATGGGAAAAAACTCTGTATAGGCTACTTGTGGTCCAAAATCCGAGTTCAAACGAATGAGATACGAACATTCAAAGTTTTTTGAAATGGTGTGTGAGGGGACCCACATGACATTTGTACCCACATCACAACCTGATTGTGTCCCTAGATAGCACATGACTTCAACCCATGTAGTATCACACACTGTTTAGGTGGATTACATGGTGTTTTCTAGCTAACCGGGACTGGGGTTGTGTGTTGCAAGTCGAGTCCGTGTATCGAAGTACACAGGCATATACCTAACCTCATGTACCTCCACATGAGTTCCCGTCTGTGTGACTCATCACATGGGTTTTTCAAATAGGAAGGGGTACACAACATGTGATGAGAATATACATTCCATGTCCTCCTTAATTTTCTCAAACCCTATCTGCCGCTGCAGAAATGGGTTACACGCCATGTGTTCTTTGTTGAACATAATGTGTAGTCATTATTTTTACAGAAAGTTAGATACAAATTATGCATGGTATATCTAGTAATTTCACCCCAATTTTCTATAGATTTCACCCCCAAAATTCCTTTGAATTCTGGATCTAGTTTAGATCTATCATTTCTATCCCTTTGGTGGCCAAAAACTGATCTCTGATCGAGTTTGTGGAATCTCGTATTCCGCTAATTCCCCAGATCTTCCACTGTTGATTTCCCATGATTAGTTCATCAAAACAATCTTATATAACTCACAATCATCCCATATTTTCATCTACTTCATCATTAAATTGTTGTTTCATCAAATTTCTATGAATCCATGGTTTTTATTGGGCTAGGTACCGCCCGACAATGTCAAACTGAGAACCACGGGGATCCAACCAGTGAAGAATGAAAAGAAGTGAGGGAGAAAAGGACCATAAACCAAAGTTTAAACATCATTGCCTATGAATTATTGGATAAATACTAAGAAAAAGGATTCCAGATTATAAAACACAAGAAATAAACTTAGATTTCAGTACATGGGCACTTGCAAAGGCTACAACAGGGTGCAGATCGAAGAACGAAGAACAGTTTACTCAATAAATTTAATCAAAGGCATGGAAAAACCAATTTAAAATTCCTAACTCGAGTTTGGATTGATATTTTATAGATAATGTGTTCACCAACTATATGGAAGGATTCGTTTCATTCACTACGTCCTAATCTGATCCAATTTAGAGTTCTGTTGTCATTTATCGTGATTCGCCAACGGGAGGAAAGAGAGAGCTCTAGCTGAAGATTGAAAAATTATGAGGATAACCCTGTAGAGGTTTCCATAATGATATATTTATAATATACCATTTAGTTTAAAAATTAATGAATGAATTAATTTAATAATTAATTAATCTACTGAAGCGTACCGCCAATTAGAGAGGGGTCTGAACATCCTGTGCCGACTTATTTTATGTCACACCTACTATAAATACTTCATTTAGAACCCAAATGTGGTCTCAGATTTTTGATATGATCAATAGTTTAAGAGTTATCCCACTTTATTTAATAATCCATGTGCACATAATATAAAATATATTTAATATTTTTATAAAAATTAATTCTGGGCACAACAGACCTTGAAATTTCACATCGTCTCAGCACCTAGATCTGGAAATATATAGAAATATTTTGAAGTCTTACAAGAAAAAAACCTAGGTCTCTACATCATTCCCTCCTTCAATATTTTTTCCCCAAAAAGAAAGAACTAGTAAAATAACTTGGGATAATAAGTTTGCACTTGGCTCTACCTCTCCCAAGAAATCTCCTACATGTTCTCGTGTTACCACAACTCATGAATCAAAGGAATGGTCCATCCATGTAGGGTTCTCTCCTACCGATCCTTGATCACCACCTCGTGCACTACAAAGGAGGCTTCATCCTCAATTTCCAGCTCTCCCCAGTCAATGATGTGCATGGGGTTATGTATGTATCTCCTTATCCATGGCGTGTGGAATACGTCATCTACCCATTCCAACTGTGGGAGTTGGGTGAGGCGGTAAGCAACATCGCTAACCCTCTTCATGATCTCAAATGGCTCAATGAACCTTGGAGATAACTTGCTTCCCTGGTCAAACCTCTACATTCCTCATCGTGGGGAGAATTTTAGGAGAACATGGTCTCTATACTTGAACTCCAAGGGCTTATGATGATGATCTACATAGGATTTTTTCCTTCTTTGTGTCGTCCTCATACCCTCACGGATAACCTGGACTTTCTCCATTATTGTTTTCAAGAACTCTGGTCCCACATGAGATCTCTCATTGATCTTTTTCTAGTACAAGGGTGAATGATAGGGTCTCTTGTACAAGTCCTTAAAAGGTTTCATTAAAATGTTAGAGTTTTATTTATTATTATATGAAAACTCTACCAAGGGCAGGTGATCCTCCCAGCTTCGACCGAAGTCCAACATGCAATCCCTCAACATATCCTCTAACACCTAGATAGTGCGCTCGGTCTTCCTATTAGTATGGTGGTGAAAGGTTGTACTGATCCAAAATTGGGTCCCAAATTACTCCTACACTCCTCTCCAAAATCATGACGTAAACCACACATCACGATCTAAGACAATCACTGAGGGCACCCTGTGAAGGCGAATGATCTCCCATGTGTACAGCTTCCCCAAAATCTCCACCAAACTCTGCTCCCTAATGGAATGGAAGTGTGATGACTTCATGAGTTATTATACTATCACCTAGATGGAATCATGAACCTTCACTATGTGTGGAAGCTCTGTGACAAAATCCATGGATATGTTTTCCCACTTCCACTCCAGGATATCAAGGGACTGTAAAAAACATAATGGAACTTGGTGCTCATCCTTTACTTACTAACATTAGATGCATTGAGAGATAAACTCAGCTACGCTTCATCTCATACCAGATCACCAAATCTTCCACTGAAGGTTTTTGTACATCTTCCTCACACTAGGATGAATAACTAGGGGAGAATTATAGAACTCTCACATTATATCCTACCACAATGAGACCAGAACCACTGTTCACCTCTAGAACAAGATGACGTGATTAACTCCTTCAGAATATCCATATGGTGATTCGACTATAGATTTCTGATCACATAAGACCTCTCAGTCATTTTATACCTACTGGAACTCTCTCACACACTTGATAAGTGAAGGATTCAACACCATCGATTGAAGAAAAACTGCACCCTTTTTCTTCACTAGGGCCATCTGTAAGGAAGCTAAATTCTCCGAAGCATCCTACACTAGGTGATCCTGGGGATTCCATCTAAGGGAATATTCTACAACATTTACCTTCCCCAGAGTATAGACTATCTCGAAGTCATAGTCCTATAGAAACTCCAACTAGCGCCACTGCCTCAGGTTCATGTCTCTATGTGTGAAGATGTACCTGAGACTCTGGTGGTCTGAGTAAACCACAAAGTGATCTCCCATAAGGTAGTGTCTCTATAACCTCAGGGTGAAAAATACCACTAGTATATCTAGGTTGTGAGTTGTGTATTTATGCTCGTGGGTGCTCAACTGCCTCGACCTGTATGTGATAACTACCTATCGTTGCATCAGCACGCAACTGAGCCCTGATCCTAAGGCATCGCAATACACTACAAATATCACGCACTCCTATAGTAGTCTTAACACTGGATCACTCATCAACCTCTACCTCAACTCCTCAAAGGACCTATAACACTACTTATACTAGTAAAACTACTACCCCTTTTTCATCAGGGTGGTCAAAGGGGTTGTGATTATGGATAAGTCAACCATAAACCTCTTATAGTACCCCACCAAGCTAAGAAAGCTCCGCACCTCCGACACATTATTGGGTGGATCACAAGTAATCACTGCTTCTATATTCACTAGATTTAAAACTAAAACATGCTCAGAAATGAAATTCCCCATAAAGTTGACCTCATGTATCCATAAATGGATCTTTGAGAGATTTCTATAAATTTGGTTCTCTTGAAGAAAGTCAAGAACCATCCTCAAGTGCTATGTATGATCCTCCTCTGATGAAGAGTAGACAAGTATGCAATCGATGAAGAAAACAAAAAACTTGTCCAATTCTGGCTGGAATACCTAGTTCATCAAAGCTATAAACATGACTTGGGAATTTTTCATAGCAAAGGGAATCACTAGGAACTCATAGTGTCTCTAGCGACATCAGAATGCAAACTTTGCAATATCAGCCTCGTGAACCCAAAATTGGTGGTAGTCAGACCCGAGATCGATCTTTGAGAACCATCTCACACCTCAAAACTGATCAAAGAGGTCATTAATACTTGTAAAGGGGTACTTTTTCTTTATTATGGTTTGGTTTAGGTGACGATAATCCAAGAAAAGTCATAGGCTCCCATCTTCCTTTTTCAAGAATAGGACTGGAGCTACCTAGGAAGACACACTGGGTCTGATGAAACCTTTCTCAAGAATGTCCTCCAACTAAAACCATAGCTACCAAATCTCGATAGGTTCTATCCAATATTCCATAGAATATATCAGTACAGTTCTAGGGTGCAAGTTGATGAAAAACTCCATTTTCCACCTCAGAGGTAATCCCGAAACGTTCTCAGGGAATACATCCATACAATCCTCCACAATTGAAGGAACACAACTGAATGAAGATATTTCTACACCAAGGGATATACTCACCAACTTATGGTTGATGGGATACAACCTCCTGATTGTAGGACCCACTTTCCCTTCCATGAGATATCTCTTACCAAAAAAGTGAATCTCATCCCATCAGTGCGTAGAAATTTGACCTGTCTGCGGTAACGATCAATCTAGGCTCAGAACATAGAAAGAAAATACATACCCAATATTATGTCATATGGTTCCATAATTATGACCAAAATATCCCACATGAACTGTTCTCCACAAAGATATAGCTCGCACTATCAACAGATGAAGGATATAGAAGAAGAGTTCCCTGTAGTATCCTCAAGACAAATATGTTGTGCTAGTGCCTCTATGGAGAGCTCCAACTCTCACACCAAGAGTAGAGATATGAAGAAATAACAGAAAAATGTGTCTACTAATACTGAAGTAATAGTAGAAAACACACAGATCATACCTCAAATCATCTCATGCGATGCGGGGTCTAAGCCTCCATAGCCTGCAGCTGTCTGTGACCCTAGCTTCCATCTCCCGGAGCCTGATGTGGCCACCTTGTGGTGGTTGTGGAAGGATATCATATCAAAATACACCACCCATAGCTCCTCATACTCCTCTATTAGCTCAAAATCCTTGGGGACCATCGTATCCATGCCTGAGAGATCCTTGATCACGGTGTTGCCTTTTCCATGGTGAACCATTAGCTATCTGCTTATGCTACTCAGCACGTCTAGTTAGTTAGTCATGTGCCATGCGACCTATCTTGTCACAAGAAAAACAAAACCTCTCTCTGAGCTTCCCTAGTGCTCTGTGTTGCCTCTGACCACATGCCCGGGATTGATCATGGAAGGATCTTCTGCACTGATATCTTGGCACCTGAAAACTGCTAGCTGCCATAGAAGACTCAGCTCTATGGTTCCCACTACTAGATCCATCTATTTGGGTTACCTATTACATAAATTAGTCTTTAAATAGCTCCCTCTCTTGCCCCCCAAAATAGGTGGGTATGCACAAGGGTACAACGCTGGCTCGAATCTCTCTGTGGAGTCCCTGCTCAAACTTCTATGCTTAGAAGTAGCCATCCATGATCATGTCAAGGGAGTAATGAGTAAGGTCTGTGAACCTCATTACATAATTATCCACCATTATACCTCCCTAATTAAGCTCTAGAATCTCTTGTATTCGGATTGAGAATAAGTAGGAGGGGTATTACTCCTCACAGAACAACTGCTGGAAGTTGTCCCATGATAATGTCAACTCATCATGCATCTGCGTAAATAGGTTCCACTAACACCCAACTAATCCATGGAAAAGGTTGTCTTCCAATTCCACCACCTGATCCTTCTAGGTCCGAACAATCCTGAATATACAAACTACTAACTCTATCCAATCCTTTGTTGCCTATGGATTTGTCTCTTTGCGGAACCTCAGTGGTCTTTGATGCTGGAACTTACAGAGTGTGTTAAGCCTATGCACATCCTCATTGTACTCTACTGGGATGATTTAATACTAAAAGGGTGGAGGTTTTGATACTTACCCACCTGGAGGAAGGGGTCATAGGATGGACCCTGAACTGAGGCCTCATTACTTATCAAATCATTATCACGAACCAAAGATGGTATCTTGGCTGACTATCATCACAGAGGCATCCTAAAAGTTATCAAGGAGTACCATGGTTAGATGATCATATATATATATATATATATATACATCAACAATAATGGGGAGCATACTCAAGAAGGATAGTCAAAGACTCAATCCTATATGATGCATGTCCCATTTATTCCCACAACCAATGTCTCAGCATGCCGAGTCGACAACTAGCTGTGAAAGGTCCTGGTGAATGGGTATGTCGGCCGCCACACCACAACTGGACTCCCTATCCCAAGAATCATACTTAAGACCCTTTTAAACTATTTCCATAAACCTAACTAATCCTCTTTAAGGTGATACATTTGAAAAACATCCCAAGGAATAAAAATGCTCTGATATCAATTTGTCATGACCCGACCCAAGCCAGGGCTCAAGATGCAACTACCCTAAGCCCACCTCCATAGGCCAGGGGTGGTGACAAGTGTCAAAGGCATAACTGAACTCAAGGAGGTATTTTCCTAAGTACCTATATTCACAAACATTTCCAACTCAATGCATACATTTAGAGGGAAATAATGAAAAGATCCAACACTACTATAAAGTAAACTAATAATGCATGAACCTATAGATAGTATAAAAGTATGGTAGTGTAAAATGAAAGAAAAAGGGGGGAAATACATTCCTAACTCAAAATATGCCCCATCCTAAAAAAACTGGAAAAGTAAACAACTATAAGAGAGCTCTGCTCCTGAATCCTAAGCTAAGACCATTGTATGTGGTCCAAGCACCCAATATCCATAAGCTCCTCTTTAGTCACGATAAACTTGTCAATCATCTTCATATGACATGACATGTGCATGCAAAGACCATGCATGGGTGAGTATATACATACCTATTAGAATGCCCCAAAAACTGAGGGGGGAGCATTAATAGATACAAAAGGAAGATAAAGACAATAGATACACAAGGTACAATGAAAGAGTATATCTCAACCTAAAAAATAATGAAAGTAATCTTGTCCAAGCACAAGGGGATAAATATGGTGAGTATATGAATTGCCCATCCAGTCTTTTCCACCTACATCAGGAGAGTAGACTCATCCAAATATGAGAATCTAAACATGGAAAGAATGTGGCATACCCCGCGCATCTTCTCCTCTCCTGGAAGGAGAGTAATCGAATCCAAGTAGTGGATATAGAATAAGGATACACACACACACACACAAACACACACACACAAACACACACACATATATATATGTATATATATATATATATATCTGTGTGTGTGTGTGTGTGTGTGTGTGCTCAGTCAAAGAAGCCCAAATGAGGGAGTAAAGGGATCTCCATCTCACAACTCAAAATGGGAAGAAGAGTATCCAATAGTCCCAAAAGTGAATCAATGCTGTCCAATATCCCACACATCTTCTCTGAACACACAAGCCTAAGGAAATCATTTACCACACCTTGATACTATTTTATTTGGGAGGTACTGACTCAACCGCATGATTTGGGGCCACATCACAAAAACACATCTCATTGGGGAAAGTGTTCCTCTTCCTCGTGAGTCCAAATATATGTCAAAAAACTTCTCTTAATTGTTCCACACAATCAATGGGCCATGATTTATAGTTAGTGGACCCATGAACTGATACAATATGAGGGTCCCACTCTGGTGGTCGAGGACCTATACCCATCCTAACTAGAGGGTTCCACTCTAGGTCATCGAGGACCCATGCCCTGCCCCGGAGGAGGGTCCCACTCAGAAAGTCAAGGACTCATGCCCATCCCTACTGGAGGGTTCCACTCTGATAGTCATCGAGGACCAATGGCCAGACCAAATGGAGGGTTCCACTTGGGAGTTTGTAGAGGACCCATTCCCAACCTGACTGAAGGTTTCCACTCTAGAAGTCAACAAGGACTCATGCCCATCCCAAATGGAGGGTTCTACTCAAGAGTAAGCCTCTAGTTATCCCGCCTGATCACTGCAATCATCAATAATCACCTTAGAAGGTGTAATGCCTAGAAAATTACACATCATATTTCTAAATCTAAAACTGAGGGGCCCATCACATTCTATATGAAAAATCATTCAAGATAGGATTCTCATGGGCTAAAATCCGAGTTCAAACGAAAGAGATATGAATGTTTGGAGTTTCCTAAAAAGGAATTAAAGGGATAAATGACATGTGAGGGGACCCAAACGATGTGTGCCCCACTTTACAGGTTTTCCATGTCCCTAGATAGCACACATATTCACCCCTTGTAGTAGTATATTCCATGTAGGTGGACTACACAACATGTCCTGACTAACCAGGACCAGGGTCATGTGCTGCATGTCGTGTCCGTGTACCAAAGTACACAGGCATTTACCTGACCCCGTGTACCACTACATGGATTCCCATTCATGTGAATCATTACATTTGTTTTCCAACTAGTAATGGTTACATGGTGTATGAGGGGGAGCTACACACAATGTCCATATTAATTTTCTAAAACCCTAGCCACCACCGGGGGAAGGGGATACATGCCATGTGTTCTTCATTGAACACGGTGTGTAGTTAAGATTTTCACATAATGTTAGATACGCATTAAAAGTGGTATATCTAGCCATTTCACCCTATCAGATCTGGTCTAGATATACCATTTCCATCTCTTTGGTGATCGGAAACTGATCTCTGATCGAATTCGTGCAATCCTATAAGCCACACATGCCCCTGATCTTCTGCTGTTGATTTCCCACGATCCATTCATCAAAAAAATCTTAAAAAAATAGTAATCATCCTAGATATATAGTAGATTCATCAATATATTGTTTTTTCATCGAATCTACACAAATATGGTGGTCCAATCGGGCTTAGTACCACCCGACAATGTAAAACCGGGAACTGTGGGGATCCAACCAGTGAAAAACACGAAGTAGTGAGGGAGAAAAGCACCATAAACCAAAGTTTAAATGTAGTTGGCCAAGATTTCTTGGAAAATGACAAAGAACATGGATTAAATATTAGAAAACATAAGAAATAAACTTAGATTTTAGTACATGGTCACATGCAAAGGCTGAAATAAGGCGTATAATGAAGAATGATCTACTTAATAAATTTAATAAAAGGCATGGAAACACCAATTGTCGAGTAATAACTTGATTTATAATTGATATTTGATGAATAATGAATTATCCAATGATTTGGAAGGATTAATTGTGTTCGTTGTGTCCTAATCTGATCTAATTCAGAGATCTGTCATCATTCGTCATAATTTTCCAATGGGAGAAAGGAGAGTGATTTTGCCGGTGATTGAAAAATTATGAGGCTAAACTAGGAGAGGTTTCCATAATGATATATTTATAATATATCATTTAGTTTTAAAATAAATAAATAAATTAATTTAATAATTAATTAATCCACATAAATGTACCACAAATGAGCGAGGGGTTCGAACATCCCACGTTGAGTTATTTTATATCGCACCTCGGGTAAACGCCGCATTCTGAACCCAATTGTGGTCTCATATTTCTAATCTAATCAATTGTTTAAGATTTACCCCGCTTTCTTTAAGAAGTTGTGAGCATGATATATAAAATATATTTAATATTTTTATAAAAATTAAATTCAGGCACACCGGGCTTTGAAATTTTACACCATCTCAGAGCCTAGATCTGGAAATATATTTAAATATTTCAAAGTTTTACATGAAAAAAAACTAGTTCTCTAAAAATAATTTCATAAAATTGTTCTTTATTATTTCTTATGTAATTTCTTATGCATTAAAACCTATATTCATGACATCTACTTCTATCTTCATGTATGAACATCCAATATTCCTTAATCACTATTTTTGGAACCAACATTCTACATCATTGGTTTACACTTTATGAAATTATTATGTAACTAATTTCCTTATCAAATAGTGTTCATGTTTTTGATTTATGTATTATTTCTTTTTTATATGTAAGACATATGCATTCAAAGTTATGATCTCAGGGGAGGGCCTAGAATTATACATCCCCACAATTGATTGGAAAATGGATATATCACATGATATACTTTCTGTAGTACATGGGTAATAAGACCATAACTTTATGTTAAAATGACTTGGAATTGAGCCTTGAATTTTGTTTCTAATGGAATGTTTTGTGTAAATAAATAATTCTTATTATTTTGAATTTTCTATGGTTACCATGTTCCTATTAATTTTATTCATATCTTTATTAATCTTCTATGTTATTATTCCTTATCACAATCGATGTTTTATATAATATCTCACCATGATTATGTCTTTCATGCTTATTCTTATTATCCCCCCATGATGGGACTTTATTTGACCATCTATTTTTTATATGTACATAGTGATTCAAATGTAGTGATATAATTACTGATCTAGGAGTTTAATATATATATAAATAATTATATTTATTTATTTTAATTTTTTTTATAATTTATCTAACTTCCCAAATACATTAAACCTCTAAATTATTGGCATGTGTTATTATGTTTTTTTATGATAAAAATGTTGTAATGATATATTTTTGAGTTTTGGGTTATTATTATTGGTATTAGAGCTAGGTATAGTTACTTTTAGAGATTATATTTGTATCCATAATATGAAATTAACTATAAGTGACTTAGGTTGAAATTTTGGGAATCATGAGTTAAGATATATTATTAATTTAAGGATTAAACCGTTTACATGCAATGTTTTATTTAAATTTATCTTATTTATATTTTTTTCATTTTTTTATTGTTTTAGTGAATGGATGGAAATAGGAGGAACCATGCTAATAAAAGATGTGATTGGAAATGAAATGATGCCCCAAATGAGATTCCAAATATTATGGGAGTGGGAGATGAATATATTATTGTGATAATAACATAACTAAATCAAGTTATAAATAATATCTTAAATTATTTTTAGTTCCCATATTTTCTAAAAAGGAAACAATTATGGTTGAGTCATTTATATGAAAATTACCACCCTTGTTTGGTGTATTTTTTGATCCATTAATCCTTAAGAAGTGGATAAATTCCATTTAAAAGATATTTTCTATACTCTAATGGTTTAAGAAAGTGAAAGTAATCTTATTTTTTTTATAGTTTAGTAGAAGAATTTGATCATTGGTGGATATTGATAAAAAATACCAATCCCAAGGTTAAAATAAACATAATGGAATGGGAGGAATCCATGAAAACATCCTTTAACAAATATTTTCCTCATGCTATCTATATTAAAATATTGAGGGAATTCTAACTTAACAAAAAGGATGATGAATCAATTTTTAGTTCCAAGTTTGATTGATGGGGAGAATGTTGGTATTAGAGTTTTTTTTCATGTTTCTAATATTACAATACCTCACATGTTTACAATAATTTACATTTAAAATATTGGATAATTATAATTTCTCAATGATTTGTTTACTATAAGTTTGTATTTCTTTGTTTATTATTTATTATTTATTTATTTTACTCTATTTAATCTATAGTTTATTTTTGATATTTTTCATAATTTTTTACTCTATGAAGTTTAGACCTATACCCTATTAAGAAATATACCTTACAATGAAACTATAACCTATTAATTTGTACTATATGATAAAGAACCTTACAAAATTGTACCCGATGATAGATATGTACATCATGAAAATCACTTATACCCTACAAAGTTTAGTATGAACTCTATATGGTTTTTATACTCTATGAAAATTTTTGTATCTTATAAATTTCATGCTTAAAAAAATTGAATTTCATATTTTTTCAAACTAAATTTATTCTTATGAAGTTTTTTAAATGATATTTATTTTGTTTTAAATAATACTTATGAACTAATATATCGATACTTAAAAATATTAAAATAATTTTTATATAGAAACTAAAATGATTCTTATAAAGATTAAAATGATTCTTACATAGAATGTAAATTTATCCTTATGGAATCTCAAAATCTTTATTATGATGTTTTTCTTTCCTTAACAATTTATATATATATATATATATATCCTACAATGATCTATTTTCATTTTTTTGATATTTTCATGTACTAGAATTTCATATGGTTTATTCTAATTGATTTATCTATTTATAGTTACTTATAAATACTTTTAAGAATATTTGAATTAGTTTTAAAATGTTTTATAAAGGAATAAAACATGGGAATTATATTCAAATTGATTGTGATATTTTGATACAAAGGTAACAAGTATATTTCCATGTTTATTTTATTTCTAACCATTGAATTGAAAGATATGATGAGATTTTAGGAAACATCCACATGATATATAGATCATAAATATTGTCTTGATGAAGAAAATAGTTGTTGGTGAATTAATATATAACAAAGTTCAAAGAAAGCTATTCAAAATACAATATACACATGATTACATTACTACTAAAGTGTAGAAGATTTCTTATACTAAAAATTTCTTACACTGCTGATTTTAATTACTAAATCTTTGTTGGATCACATAAAACTGAATTATTATACATCAATACTAAAGGGATGAAGAGAACTATTCTACACCACCATTATCTATCTACATATTTCTCTAGTTTAATCAATTAATTATTTTCATTATACTATATTTTTTATTGTGTAAAGTTTTGATCGATTTGTAACAAAAATAATACATGATTGTGCCTCCACTCAAAAGGTAGTGTCTTGGTTATGCTAACCTAAACAAAAAGTAGGAATAAATAGGTTGTTCTTGAACCTGGTAAAAGGTAGTGTTAAGATTGGTTTATCCTATAATAGATTGAGTTTTTCTTATACCTGGGTGAAAGGCATAGGTTGGGTATTCTCCTTCTTAAAATACTAGGTCTTTATCTGCACCTATAAAATACTTTATTTTAGTGTGTATCACTACTCTCACTGAGTTAGAGATTTTGTGAAGAGTAGACGCATGATTATTTGGATTTTAACTACTATAAAAATAAGATATCATTTTTTTATTTTTCCACTAAATTATATGTATATTTTCATTTTTATTTATCTACTTTAAATGGTTTGAATTTTTATGAATTGCTACTCTAAAATAGAACACTATATAATAATTTTATTAAATTTTTTATAGGTATATTCACCCCCTATACACCATCTTTCCATATCAACTAGGAAACAAATTATTAATAGATTCATACCCTTAAATAATAGATTTTTTTTGTTTTTTATTGATACTAAACAATTGGTATGAGAGTATATCCCTATTGGATTTATGTTTTTTGTTTTTATTATTAGTATTTTTTTAATTATCTATTTTTGAGTTGACCTATTTTTCTTAGACATAACAATATAAGGGAAGGATCTTTTCAGTTATAAAAGGTTATAAAGATGATTAATTGAATCCTATTAGACTATCCTATTTTAATGGAAGTGATTAAGGATACTAGAAGGCAATAATGGAGTTGTTTTTAAATAATACAGGTATTGAATGTTATAATTTTATAGATAGAACATATAAATTACCTAAATTATAACTTTATATTTAGTAGGTTTTGATGCTACTAAATATGCCTTAAAATATAAAGACATGAATTTTATTTACTATTATTTAAGTAAAAGTTTTTATAGTCATTTTTTTAATCTTGAAAAATTATTTCTGACATTTGTTGGACCTTAAAATTCACTCATTAAGGAACTGAAAAAATACATAGAACAAAGATTGACATTTATAGGGCCGACTTCCAAGAATTCAGAACGTTTGATCATGAAATCATTATCAAGATGTACAATAGATTTACTATAATTGTGAACAATATGGTTTCTCTTAGAGAAACTATGAATAAAGAAGTATTAATTAAGATAATACTTCAATACTTACCTAAAAGGTGGTTCTCCAAAAAAGTGAAAATTGAAGAAATAAAAGATTTTACTAAGTATACCATGGATAAACTCATTATATCTCTACATCAATATATACTAGAGATGAAAAATAATGATAGTGAATCTAATAAAAAATAGGAAGGGATTATATTTTAAATTATCTAAATAGTTTTCTTCTAATTCTTAAATTAAAAGTACAAGTTTATATAATTTTTAAAAAGGTAACACATTTAACCAAATTGAAAACTATATACAAGGACTCATGAATAAGAGAAAAACTTCTCAGGGAAGATGGATGAATAAGTACAGTAAAATTTCAAAATAAAAGTCATTACTATTAAATATAGTGATGTTTCAAATCTAACAAGTTATGAGTGAAAAAATAAGGGATATATAAAGACATATTTCCCAAAACTAAAGCATCTAAGGAAATACAAGAACCATATAAATAAAGAGAATTGATCAATAATGGTTAGAGGAAGTTATATAGAGGAATTTGATAAAATTGATGAGTCTATAAGTGATAAGGTAACTGGTAACATTTATTTAATGGTAAAATATTATGAGGTATAAGATTCATTTTTAGTGATTTAATAAATCATGTTAATCTATGTTTAATGGTCATCTTGGATAAAAGATATAATTATGATTTTGATTTTAGTTTTTATTATAATTATGATAAAAATAAAATTACATAATTAAATGAAATATTTGATAAATATCATGAGGATATTGGAAATATCTCTAAAAATTATAAGAATTTGTGTAAGGATCATAAGAAAGTTACAAAATAAAATAAAAATCTGATTCTAGAAAATGAAAAGTTGAAAGTCCTGGTTTCTGAAAATTAATTAGGGTTGAAAGATAAAATAAAAGTCTTGATGGTTGATATTTATAAATTAGAAAAATAGAATAAAAGTTTAAGACATTATGGTTCAAGCACCAAAGATAAAGTCTATAGTGAATTAGAAAGTATTTAAAAGTAAAATTGGAAACTTAAAGCTGAGGATAGAAGTTTGAAAAAAAATCCTTATCTAAGTTAAATATTGGGAGTCAAAATATAGATAAATTTATAAGATTAAAAGTATGACCATAAATAATAAAAATAAAAACTATATTGGTTTTGATGAGTGATTACCATAGATTTACAAGAATAAATATTTTAAAGGAAAATGTATTGTTATTTCATCAGTTACATGTTTTAAATGAGTAGATTTTGGCCATTATAAAAGTGATTAATCTTTACAATATGTTCAATATCTTATTTATAAAAAGTCTTTCCTTTATAAAACTTTTTTAGATATTAAAATGATTAACTATTCGATGACATTGTTACCTAAAGGATCATTCTTAAATGTGGTTGTAACTAATCTAGTTTACATTCCCAAGTAAGTATATTTTATATCCAGTATACATACCCATCTGTGTTTCATCATATGGTATATTGGAATGTGATTTAAAATTCTATTCTATTTTCGCCAGTGAGCATGTTCTATAAGTTTTATTTTCTACTTTTCTTGAATATTCTTAATAAGTTGTTTTTTAATTAATTTTAAAAAAATTTCTATTTATTTGAATAACATTTAACCTGTTTAACTATGATAATTCTATTTATAGAAATTTTTTGACCAAATATGAGGTATTTATAGTGTTTTATTTTTTTATACATGATATAACATTTTCAATTTTAATTATTAGTATTATGAATACTAATTTGTTTTAACTCAGGGATATATTTAGAATTTTTTTAACAAATGGTACATTTTTTATAAAGCATGATTTTAGGGGGAGTTATCTATTTTGTTAAATATTTTTGTTTTGTTTTTAGGAATGATAATATATTTTATTGAGCATATTTGAAATTGTTAGTATTTTTGAGATTTATTTATTTTTTATAGATATCAAACAATTGGTATCATTATTTTAGTTTACTACCCTTGAATGTATGATTTTTTTCTATAATAAATCTATTTTGTAGAAATAGAATTAGAATCTAAATATTATTGTTTTGTTTTATACTGAATTTTTTAATTTTTATCACTGTTATACTTATTCTTCTAAAATAGTATGTTAGATTCAGGGGGAGATCTTAACTTTCTTATATTTTTCATTTTAATCATGATTGTTTTCAAAATATTTTATTTTTATGTTAACTATTTTTAATGATTAATTTTTTTATTTAAATTTAGAAAGAGGTGGAATTTTTAAATAAACTTTTAATTTTTCAATTTTTGATAAATTTTAAAAAGGGAGAAAGATTTTGTAAAATATATTTTAGTTTTATAATTTTCAAAAATGGGGATATTATTAGTGATAAGTATGATTGATGTGGAGAATTTAAGTATTAGAGTTTGATGGTTTGTTTTTATATTTTTTAATATTAAAATACCTTATATTTTTTTTTCAATATTTCACATTTAAAATATTTAATGATTATAATTTCTTAGTGATTTTTTTACTCTTAGTTTGTCTTGATTTTTTTATTCTTTATTTTTTGTTTATTATGCATTTTTTAATTTGTAGTTTATTCCTGATATGTATATTAATCTTATACTCTATGAATTTTAGAATTATACCCTATAAATCAATGTACCTTAAAATGAAATTGTACCCTATAAAGTTGTACCATATGATAATGAACCTTAATAAGTAGTAACATATGATATATATGTACCTTAAAAAGATCACCTATACCCTATGGAGTTAAGTATAAATTCTATGTGGATTTTGTTACCTATGAAAATGGTTTTATCTTATGAATTTATTTCTTACTAAAATTGAATTTTATGTTTTTAAAAACTTAATTGATGCTTATTCAACAATGAAAAATTATTTTTAAGAATTTTTTTAAATGATATTTTCATTATTTTAAATTTTTATTAAAAAAATTATATATTGATTCTTGAAAAAATTAAAACAATGTTTATGAAAAAACTAAAATGATTATTATTAATTTTAAAATGATTCTTATATAGAATGTAAAATCATCCTTATGGAATCTCAAAAGCATTATTACATTTTTTTTCTTTCATTAACGATTTATATATGTCCTATAATGATCTATTTTCATATATTTTTAATATTTTCATGTACTTAAATCTTATATGATTTATTCTAATTGATTTATTTATTTTATAGTTACTTATAAATATTGATAATAAAATTAAAAGTAGTTTTTAAAAGTTTGGTAAATGAATAAAATGTGGGAATTATTTTTAGATTTAATGTGATATTTTTATACATAAGTAATTAATATGTTTCCATGTTTATTTTATTTCTAACCATTTCATTGAAAACTATGATTATATTTTAGGAAACACCCACATGGTCATGAAGATCATGAAGATTGCATTGATGAAGTAAATAGTCATTAGAGAATGCATTTATAAGTAAAGGTCACAACAAGCAGTTAAAAATAAAATATGCACATGATTACATTACTATTAAAGTAATGAATATTTCTTGTGATACAACCTTCATAAACTACTAATTTGAATTTCTAGAGCTTTTCTAGATCTCCCAAAGCTGAATTATTATACATCAATTCTGAAGGGCCAATGTGCACTATTCTACACTAGTATTTTCATCTATTTCTTTCTCTAGTTTAACTGTTTCCTTATTTTCATTATATTTTATTATTTTTCAATTTAAAGTTTTGATCGATTTGTAACAAAAATCACACATAGTTTTTCTCCACTCAAAAGGTTTTTTCTTGGCTACGATAACTTGTTAAAAAAGTAGGAACACATAGGTTGTGTTTGAACTAGGTAAAAGGTAGTGTTAGGTTTGGTTTTTCCTATAATATAATACTTTTTATTATACCTGATTAAAAGTCATAGGTTGGGTCAACTTCTTTTAAAAATACCTGGTTTTTATCTATACCCATAAAATACTTTATTGTAGTGTGTTCTGCTTATCTCGCAAAGTTAGAAAGTTTTTTAAGAGAATATATAGGATCATTTGGATCAGAACTAATATAAAAAGATGATTTTCTTGTTTTTATTTTTCAGCTACATTATATGTATATTTTCATTTTTATTTATCTACTTTTAATGGTTTGAATTTTCATGTGATGCTACTTTAAAATATAAAACTATACAACAAATTTATTTAAAATTTTAAAAGGTATATTCACTCCCCCCATATACTATTTTACATCTTAAATGGGTCAACATCATTTGAGTATTATAAATAAAACCTACCAAGGTTTACAAGGTATACCTCTATGTTTCTCATCAGCCCCAAAATCAAATTTTTCTACTTATTTAGTAGCTTAAAATTAAGGATGTGAATAGATTTAGTAATTTAGTAATTTTATAGTTATAATAAAATTTTCTAATGAGATCTTAAATTTAAAATGGATATTGGTGATTCTCAATTCTCTCATGGTCCTGGTGAAAAGAATAGGGTAATAAAGTTTCATTAAAGTTGTTAAAATGAAAAGATTTATGGTGGAATAAAGATTCAACTACAATCATAAAAAAATTATGGGAAGAAACACTCATAAAACCACCTAAAAGGAATGGGTAAATGTTATAAGTGTGAAAAATGAGGGAATATACCTCAATATTTTTAGAGGGATATGAATAATCGACTCAATATGATGGAAGATTAAATAGTTTCATTTAATAATAATCCCATGATCCAATGTTTCAACTACAAGGAATAAGGAAACTATTCAAGTTAGTGAAAAAAATCTAATGATCATTGAGGATAACTGATGTCAAAAACCTTTAAATCCAAGGGAATAAGGATGAGTTTATATTATCATTACCACCAAGGTGGATCTTGAAAACTATGTGAAAACAAGTAAAATTATTATTTATTAATGAATGGAAAAATAATTATTTTATTATGGTTTAACATATTCCTAAATATCTGACAAGTTTATTAAAAATATTAAATCGCATCCTCAAAACCCTGAAGTTGAGATATTAGTGAAAATACTAAGTTGTATAATTATAATATATCATAAATAAAACTCTTCCTGGGTTAAAAATTATAGGATTATTCTTCCAATTAATCTATTTATTTTCCCTTTGGTAGAATTCAATTCCATACTAGGCATGTATTGGTTGTATTTATATAAATCCAATATAAACTAGATGTAAAAGAAAATATCATTCCATATCTCAAACCATCCATTGAATTTATACAAATGAAGGGAGAATTAAGAATATATTTTGGAAACTCTTTCACAAATATGAGCATTATTTTATTATGAGCATATATATCAGGCTCAAATGGTTGATACAAAGGAAATATCATCTTTTAAGACATATTGATTATAAGGGAAAATGTTTTTGTATTCCTAAAATAGTTTTATGGTCTTTCCCTAAACCAAGAGGTTGAGTACTCGATAAAACACAAACCTAGATCTTTACTCGCATTTAAGAGTCTATACAGAATAGTGCTCATTGAACTAGATAGACTAAAGAAGAAACTATAAGAGAATTTGGGAAAGGATTTTACACACCCTTGGGTATCGCCATGGAAAAAATCAGTCCTCTATATTAAAAACAAGGGTGGGTCAATGCATACCTACATTTATTATTGAGAGATTAATAAGATCAAAATTAAGAACAAGTATCTGCTTCTATGGATTGATGACATGTTTGATCAACTATATGGGGGATACATACTTAATAAAGGTTTATTTTTTATTAGGATATCATTACTTTATAGTGGAAAATGAATATATTCCAAATAATATCCTTCATAAAATATATGGACATCATCTATTCATAATGAAACCATGTGGATTTAT
The DNA here is from genome assembly GCA_963277665.1 of Viscum album. Lineage (NCBI taxonomy): Eukaryota > Viridiplantae > Streptophyta > Magnoliopsida > Santalales > Viscaceae > Viscum > Viscum album. The sequence goes on from OY728145.1 coordinate 1,491,622,503, forward strand.
AAATACACCAATAATCCTTATAGACTTGATGAATAAATCCTTTTGATATTATCTCGACAAATTTTTGATGATATTTATATGATATTCTCATATACTATAAAATCAAGTAATAATATGAGGATTATTTAATTATCATGAAAAATAATTTTTGAAAAGTGTATTTTTATGAAAAATGTTTCAAATGTGACTTCTAAAAGGATCATGTTACATTCTTTGAGAAAGTAATAAAATAAATTAGATATTTATTGATACTTCAAAGAAAAATGTGGTTAATGAATGGCTAAGAACAAAATTTGTAAAGGGAATTCATATTTTACTTATATAATTTGGGTGTTATCGATGTATTTTGAGTAATATCTCATGAATTTAAAATGCAAAAACAAAGGTAACTCAACAAGTAATAAATTTTTTCTGGATAAAATAATGTGAAGAGAGTTTCAAGGAGATGAAATGAGGATAGTAATTTTACATGTACACACACCACCTTCAAGTAGGGAAGATTTTATTATATATAGTGATGTTTCAAAGAAAGGACTAGGTAACATCCTTATGCAATGAAAAATAATAAAGTGATAGCCTATGCATTAAGACAATTAAAGATCCATGAGTATAATTTCCCAACAGGTGAAATAGAGTTAGAAGCAGTAATATTTACATTAAAGATATATAGGAATTTATTATATAGTGATAAGTATGGAATATATACCAATTATAAAATATTTAAGTATATATTCATAGAGAAAGTGACCAACATGCACTAATGAATATATTTAGAGCTGATCAAACACTATGAATTCTCAATTCATTTCCATCTTATAATGGAAAAAAGTGCTAGATTATTTAATTAAAAACAATATGACTACCTTTTATATGAAGAGGATTGAAAGATATAAAATTATCCTAGATATACCATGGGTGAAAATTAAAATCATTATGGAATGAAGTCTAACCTTTCTCAAATGATTGTTTAACCATATATATTATAAAAAATTAGGGTGGTACAAAGAAAAAATGTAGAGAAATAAAAGAAGGTAGAAATAATAAGGGAAAAATCTAATAATTCAACATTGATAGATATGGAATTTTAATATTTGGGACCCATTCATATATACAATTAAAGATATAAAAAAATTATCTATTAGATAATGCTCATGCCTCATCTTTCTCTATCAATTTCAGAAGCACAAAGATTCACATGGGTCTTTGAGATCACTTTTGGTGGGACAATATGCAGAAATATATGACTGAATATGTATCAAGATGTTTTCTATTATATAAAGGTAATAAAAAATGATATAATTCCAAAGGGATGATGCAACCATTACCTATACTAACGTGAAAATGAGAAAATGTCACCCTAAATTTTTTCATGGTTATTCTAAGAACCTCTAAGGGAATCAATGCCATGCGGGGTGTCTTAAATTGACTAGTAAAGTTATATCACTTCATTACAATTTGTGAATACTTATTGTTTAATTAAATTTACAAAATATATATCAGGGAAATGGTGAGACAACATGATCACCTATTTTAATTATATATGATCAATAATTGAGGTTCACATTAAAGTTCTAACGGAGTCTTCTAAATGCATTGAATATGGAGTAAAAATCGGTATAACATATCACCCTCAAATTGATAGTAAATCTAAGAGAACCATTCAAGATCTTGATTAAATTATTAGAGCCTCCTGTGTAAATTTCAAAGGAGGTTGATATCGATATCTTCTGTTGATCAATTTTTCATTCAAAAATAGATTTTACTTAAGTATTCAGAAATACCTATATGAAGACCTTTATAATAGGATGTATAGAACTCTAAAATAATTATATGAACTTTGAGAACAAAATATATTAGGACCAAAATTTGTATAAGAAATGATAGTGAAGATCCAATACATTCAATAATATATCACAGCAGCATAGAGTTGATATAATAGCTATGTTAACAATCATCTATGATACCCAGAGTTCAATGTTGGGTAAAAAGTACTCCTTTGAATATTATAATGGAAGAGATTAATGAGATTTTGGGAGAAGGAAAATCTAATACCTAGGTATATTATCCACTTCATGATTCTTAATCATGTTGGAGTTGTGGCATATCTACTAACACATCAACAAAACCTTTCTTAAGTACAAAACATGTTCCACATATCTCCCCTTAGGAAGTACATACCAAATCCATCTCATGTATTGAATCCATAGATGGTATATATGGATCATGATCTCTATTATGAGGAATATCTAGTGATGGTATTGGATCATGGAGATACAATGATATGACAAAAAATGACTCACCTTTCAATGTAATATGGTGAAATCATATGCATGAACAAGAAACATGGGAAATTTAGGATCTCATATATTTTTATTTAAGAGTTTAAATTCAAATATCATGGATGGAATTTATAAAGGAGGTATAATGAAACATATCATGTTTTTATGTAAAAAATTATTCATTAAGATATATGTTTCATAGTTAAATTATTTTTTAGGAAACTAGAGTGTAAGATTATGCTATAAATAAATTGCATATTTTATGTAAAAATATAACATTATTTTATTTCATAATAAAAAATTAAAAATCAAGGATGAATACATTTCATATGATTAATTCACATATAATGGGAAAATAAATATAATTAATAGCATTACTAGAAGCTGAAAATTCGATGTCTCATGATCTCTTAGAAATAACATAGCTATAAAAAACACTATTTTAAGAAATAAAAAAATAAAAAATAATATAGGCATTTCTGTAAAAAAAATAGAGAACTATAAGATTAAACAAAGATAATGAATAATAAAGGAAACAAATAGAATATATAATAAGTAAAATAGACATATGACCCATCTAAATGGGTAAAGTGGTATTTAAAAATATGTTAGAATTGTAACCTATCCATTAGAATAATAACCCAATAATTGGAATATTAAAATGATTGTTTAAGAAATTTATGAAGTAACCTTATAAGTGAACTTATACAATGAATAAAATAAAAAAATAAAAGTTTTATATACCATCAAAAGAATTTTCAATTCAAGTAATTTAGAGGGAATATAATTGTACATTTTTAATAAATTTTGTTTTTAACTTCTTTATTAAAAACCCAAAATTTTATCTAAATTTAAATTTTAGAATTATATAATTTAAGAGAAAAACGAAAAAATGGGTGTAATTTATTGAATGATGGAATAAAAAATAGTCAATATTTATTTTTTGGTATTCTTTTAAAAAAAATTTAATATTGGGGTGAAAATTTCAAATACAATCTTTTGTATATGATATATTATATGATCTCATTTTGGAATAGAAATGTAACAAACCAAGTAATTTTAAGATAAATATTTTTCAATTATTATTAATATTAATTAATTATATTTCATGTATTTATAATTATTATAAGAATATTAGGAATTTTTTCAGTCAAAAAGGGAAAAACTTTATTTCTAACCAAATTGGTTTTCCATGCATTATTCAGTTTTATTTAAAATAATAATTTTAAAATTATAGAATTTTAATTTTAAAAAATTAATTTTATTTTTGAATTCATCATGTCAAAAATATCTTAGGATTAATTTTTCATAATTTTTTAAAAATATTTATTATGCAATATTGAAAAATATTAATTTTTATTCAAAACTATATTTTCTTTTAAAGTATTTACAAAGTAATATTTTATTTTAGAGTAGTTATAAAATATATTTATTTCCTTTTGATTAAAAATAATCCAATTTTAGTCTTTATAATAAATTTTATAATTTATTTTTGCATAAAAACATTTTTATACTTAAAAGGCATTTTTCTAAAAGCCTATTTTGATCACATTTTACGGGATTAATTTTGTATAAAATTATACCACTTCTATGAATTGAATCTTAAAAAATTAATTCCATATTTTTAATAAGGATTTTAAAATTTAGTAAATAATTTCCTTTTATTTTTGGTTATTATGAATAACAAATGTAGCAAAAACTTATCACCATGGTAAGGGTAAATCGAGAAATTATGGTTAAAATTAATATGATAAGGACTAAAAAATGACAAAAAATTAACTTTATCCTATTATATGAGTTTATTTCATCCATTTATATATAATTTTTTAAAAAAAATAGAAATTTGGTGCCATATTTATTTTATTTTGACCTTTATAATATTTAAGTAAAAGATAAAGTCAAAAATATCACTTTCTTACATTTCATATCTATAATATTTCATGATAGGGATAAAAACAAATTATGTCTAGTTATAAATGGTTATTTGAAAGATAAATTATTTTTTATCTTGGAAACTTATTTATAGTTTTTCTCTTTGAAATAATTACCTTAAAATCTTATGTAACATCGACACAACATTTGTTGAATTAATAGAAAAATCAATAAATGATTTTAAAAATATTAAAAGTAATATAATATGAATGAATTATTGTGTTACACTAATTTTATAGATAAATATAACATTTTAGGGATGTTTTAAAGGATTATATTCAAATTAATTTTCTTTAATGTTGTTTTCAAAGTCAAATTAATTGAATAGTTCCCAAAATGAATTTAACGATATTTTATAATAAATAATTTTTTATTAAATGATTTAAATTCGTAAAAAATTTATATCCATATAAGTGATCTAAATATGTTTTAAAATATCAAACATGATTCATTTATGTGTGATTTTTTCTTTTATAGTGGCTATCATGAGCCCTAAAGAGTAAAAAACTTTGTTATCGCATTAATCATCAAAAGGGTTAATGAAGGGTTAAAAACAATAAGGTTGAAAATATCACCTAAACTCATCCAATTTTTATTTTATGAGCATAATTAGACTCATCCTAATATTATATTATAATTATATATATTTTATCAATTTATACATGGAAATTAATGTATATTAATTTAATACTTGATTAAATTTCAGGAGTGCCCCTCCCCTCACTTATAAAAAGAAACCTCCTCTCCTCTATTTATTCACACTTAAAAATACTTTTGGTTTGACAAATACCTAAAAAACCCTTACTAACATCTCTATCCACATCATAGAGGAATTTTTTTATCATTAAACAAACTTAGGAACATTTTTATGTAAACCTAAATAGGTTGTCTGAAGAAGAGGTATAGTTCTTAACTAAGCATTTTCATTATATTACTTAATCTAACTAATTCAAAAAAAAAATCAACCATGATGAAGTTATAAAATAAGTATATTAAATTCAAATATATTTTATTATATTAATTAAATAATATATATTCATCTCCTCTTCCATGAAATGGGAAAAAAATGTTCTTTGTGTGTATGGCGAACTACCGCCTCACAAATCGATGTAATTCATTTTCCATAACTGCCTCTCCCAGATGGTTATAATGATGGATTTATTTTATAAATACTATATTAATAACTTATTTATAATTAAATAAAATTATTATATTATATATTTTATTACCTTTTCATTCATTTAAAATTGATAACGTCATTTGTGCATACGTGTGGATTACCACCTCTACAATGTGATGCAATTTATTTTTCATAACCACATCACATGGCTGGTATATATAAGTATATTTAAATAAATAATATTTTATTTATGATAGAATTATAATTATGTAAATATAAAATAATACTTACCTTCTTTCCATAATTATCATTGATAAATGGATACATTACTCATGCGTACATACGACCTATCATCTCCATAATTGTAACGCAGTTCATTTTTCATTACCAGCTTTCATAGTTGGTTTTAAGTGTATAATTGATATATAAAAATGATAATTATTTCATTATTATTATTTTGGAGATGATTTAATAATGAACTCTTTGATCCTAGTCAACCCACCGAAGTCATTTTGGACATATGAGTCGAATATCATCAAAACATCTGACGTGAACTTAATTGATTAAGTAATTGTATATAATAAGGTATTACATAAAATAAAAGGAATAATGAACTTGAAAAAGGTTATTAATCAATTAAATAACTAACAAAATTTTATTATTCATGAAGATAAATAATGTATGTGATGACTTGGACTCAAGGTAAGATACACTTTAACTTAAAACCTTATTTTAAATGTTTTAAAGATTTATTTTCTAAATATTTTTCTTCCATGTCTATATTATTAAATTTATTTTATAGATGTATTTTTATGTAAATAAAAGAATTATAAATGATATTTTATTTCACTTTTTTACTTTATTTCATTTTTTTTCAAAAGGAATCTTTTTACATATTTTATATAAGATTTTTTGACTTTCTTTTCAAAAGAAAAAATTAATATTCTATTTTAATGTATACGACATCAACAGAATTTACTGCCACCATAACCATTATTTTAATTTTAGATTAATTTTTAATATTTCATGTTTTTTAAAGAAAATTCCTCTTTCCCTTTTTTATTGGGTATTTTAGTTTTAATATAGTTTTTAAAAAAGGGCATTTCGATATCTGAAAGTTTTTTGCATAAGGGTTTAAAAGAGTTTTTCAAGGGTTTATAATGAAAAAGTGAAAGCATAAAATGTTTATTAATTATTTGATAATTGAAAATTATATATGATGAATGGGTGAGCCTGATACAACTTATATTATGGGTGAGCCCATTATATCTTATATGATGGGGGAGCTCGATATAGATCTCCAATTCATTGGGTAATATTCCTTATCTCCATATGAAAGATTGAGAGAGTTAACCAATGTAATTTCTCCTATGGATTTAGCTGCAATCTAGTTATTTCTTACATGAGTTATGAATATAATGATTTATATTTTCTAAAAGTGGTTATGTTTTATTTCTATGGGCTTAAAGGTTTTTATTTGAGAAATTTTTTTATGTTTTTCATGTGAACATGATATATGATATATTTCATATGCTCAAGGAATATTGTGATAAAGTTAAAAAATTTATGGGTTTTCATGTTCTTCACTGGACTAACAAATTTCTTCTTTTTATGCATCTTACTAATATTTTTGTTCTCATCCCACATTTTAGAATTTTTTTCACAGGGTTTAAGGATGGTTAAGGGGAAAGAAGAAGTAAAGTTGAAAGTCATGAAGATTTATCATGAAAAGAAAATGTGTTTTATTTTTAAATGTTTATTTTATGGGGAAAATGTATACTGATTATATGTATACAATATGTAATATATGGGGGTTTTTATTTAATATTTAACACTAAATTATCTAAAACTCTAAACTGTAAAGATCCTCAAATTGAAAGAAAGTAAATTATTTTCTAAATAAACTAGATTGTGTAATGTTTTAAGGATATGTCATTATAGTTGGTATTAGAGGAAAGATTTAGATAACTTTATAGGTTAGGATAATTGAGTATCCTCAAAAGATCATACCTATAGTTATGTTGAAATGACATAGCATTTTTATATTACCATGAAACTTCATATAATATATGTATGTTCAAAATGGTTTCCCATAGAGTAAATAGGGAAGATGAAGTAGGAAGGTATCAATAGGATAATATATTTTTAAATAAATAGTTTGGAATGGTTGTAATTATAATTGATTAGTTTTTTTCAGTGATGGATCAGTTGGAATAGGCTATAAATAGTGGTGGAGTTTATATTAGAGAGAAACTAGATTTACCATTGAGAAATATGTCTATAGTTGAGCATTTCACAAAACAGCACCTTTTGGATTTTGGTAGAACTTCAGATCCAATGGTATCCAAAGGATTGATCAATTATCTTGAAAATATATTTTAAGTCATGGGATGTTTAGAACATCAAAAGGTAACTCTTTCCATTTATCATTTTAAAGGTTAAGTTGATCTATGGTGATATTTGGTTTAGAATACCATAGAGAGCTGTGATGGATTACTTAGAATGGGATACATTTAAGATTTATTTTCTGGATATGTATTTTTCCAAGATTGTTTAACTTAGGATGGAGAAAAAATTCTTCTAATTAACGCAAAAAGATAAAGATTAAGTATTCGTGTATGAATCAAATTTTACAAGACTTTCCATATATGCACCAAAATATATTTAGGACCTTAATAGTAAAAGTAATAGATTTTACTCAGGATTAAAACCAAGTTTATGAAGAGATTTGGCCACATGAAAATTTAAAAGTTATGTGAAATTTTTTCACTGTGTTGAAAAATTTGTCATAGAATTTGTCGACACATGTGTACCTTGGGATGAAAATAGTAAGAAATGATCAAGGTGGAAATAAATGGTGAAGTATCCAATTTAGAAGTCTAGAGGTAAGACATTACCATGTTCCAAGTACAGTAAAACAATTTAGGAAATGTTTGATAGAATCTAGGAAGTGTTACTAGTGTGGTAAGATTTTTTATAGGGTCCGTGACTGTAAATAAAAGAGTCCTGAATAATCCAAAAATGGGGTAAAAAATAACTATCCAATGGAAAAATGTTTTAATTTCAAAGAGGCGGTTCATTATTCCAACATGTGCCTAAATTTAGTTACAAAGGGTGGAAATCATCAAGATCAAAATCAAAAAGGTGTTGAAAAATCATTTTCTACCACTATAGTTGATGTTGGTCCATCTAATGAAGTGGTGACATGTATGTTACTTTTTTATTAAAATTATTCTAATACTCTATTTGACTCTATATCTTCACATTCCTTCATTTATGATAAATTTTTAAGTAAAATGGGAATATCACCTCATGAAAATAATATATAACTTTTGGTGAAAACTCTGGGTGGAGATATTAAAGCAACCAAGATTTATAAGAATATTTATATTGTTCCTGAAAATATTGTTGAACTACCCATAGTAGATCTTGATATTATTTTGGGTATGGACTAGATTTCATTTTATCATGCTAATATAGATTGCAGAGCTAATAAATTTTTATTCAATGATTTCATACCTTTGATAACCTACCAAGAAGATGAGAAATTGATTATGGATTGTAGTGAAAGTTACCTATATTATGTTATTGAAAAGAAATGAATTATTTATATCAATGATGTCTTAGTAGTAAATGAATATGTAGATTAATTTCATGATGATTTTACCAGTGTTATTTATGATCAAGAGGTTGAGTTTACTATTGACTTAATATTTGATGCTAAAATAATTTCAAAACCCCTTTATCAAATGGATCAAGTAGAAATTTTTGAATTTAAAAGAAAAGTATAAGAGTTTCTATATAAAGGTTTCATTCATCCTATAACTACTCCATGGGGTGATCCTATTTTATTTGTTAAAAATAAATATGGTTTAATGATAATTTTCATTGACTATAGATCCTTAAATAATATCACTATTAATAATAAGTATTATTTTCCTCATGTCAATGATTTTTTTGATTAGATCTAGGGAACACAATATTTTTATAAGATTAATCTTAGGTCAGGGCATCATCAGTTAAAGGTGAAGGAGAAATACATCCTGAAGATAATGTTTTTTACTATATATGAGCATTATAAGTTTATAGTTATGCCCTTTGGGTTGTCTGATGCACCAATTTTATTCATGAAGCTTATGAATAGAGTTTTCAATGACTATTTATATAAATTTTTGATTTTTTTATTGATGATATATTGGTATATTAAAAAAAGTCATGAGGAACATTAAAGTAACCTAAGGGTTTTTTTGTAAACCTTTAAAGAAGAAAAGTTATATAGAAAATTTAGTAAGTGAAAATTTTGGTAGCAACAATTTTTTTCCTCAGGCTATTATTTATAAATATGGTATAACTATAGAACCTTATAAAACTAAAGTTGTTAAAGAATTTCTAATACCATAAAATTTCACAGAATTCATAGTTTTCTTGGATTAGTGGGTTACTAATGGTGGTTTTTTGAAAGCTTTTCTTAGTTATCTAACCAACTAACTTAGTTAACATGAAAAGGAGTTAAATTCATTTTGAAAAAATAATGCAATGATTTTCTCAAATAACTTAAAAAAATATTAGTAAATGATCTAGTCTTGGCCCTACCTTCTTGAAATGGTAAAATTTCATCTACATATATGCTTTATTGAAGGAAATTGGTTTCATTCTCATACAAAATGATTATATAATTACTTATGCTTCACATCAACTGAAACCTCATGAGTTAAATTATCTTACACATGATCTGGAGTTAGCTATTATGTATTTTTATTTAAAAATTTGGAGAAATAATTTATATAGATTAAAGTGTGAAATATATACTAATAATAAAATTTTGAAGTATATATTCTCATAGAAAGAGTTGGACATGAGGCAGAGAAGGTGGTTGGAACTGATTAAGGGTTATTACTACACGATTGATTACCATCCTAGAAAAGAAAAAAAAGTATATGATGTTTTGAGTTAGAAAAATAATGCTACATTAACCATGTTATGTTTGGAGAAATACTTTTTTGGTTAATTATTTGAGGATTTTTTATCATAGAAGTTATGAATTAAATAAATTCATCTATTTTATTTTAGGTGTTAATATAATCATCCATTCTAGAAAACATTAATAAAGCTCAAATGGAGGATAATGTTTTATAAGGAAAGTTAGAATCTGTTAAGAATGATAATCTTTTAGAGTTTAATGCTGATGAAGTAGGTGTTTTTTAGATTTGGAAAAAGGTTATGTGTTCCATTTGATTCCCATTTTAAGAGATAATTATTTATTGAATCTCATAATTCCCCATTTTCCATTCATCCTAGCAGTAATAAGATGTCCAGATACCCTTGAGAGTATTACTGGTGGAATGGAATAAAAATAGATATTACTAATTTCACCATGAAATATTTGACTTATTAACAAGTAAAATAAGAATGAGAATTACTGAAGGGGACGCTTCATCCATTTCTAGTAACTAATTGAAAATTTGAAAAAATATTAATGGATTTCATGGTGGGATTACCAAATACTTCTTGAGGTAATAATGTAATCTGGGTTATTGTTGATCGACTAACTAAATATATATATATTTCATTTCTATTCAAGATAAAATGTATTTAGATCATATTTATCAACTGTATCTCAAGGATATAGTCAGGTCACATGGAGTTACTCTCTCCATTGTATGTGACCATAATATCAAGTTCACTTCTAATTTTTGGAAAGGCCTTTAGAATTCATTAAGTACTAAATTAAGATTCCATACAACTTTTCATCCTCAATCTAATGGTCAGTACAAGTGAATGATTCAGACCTTAGAAGAAATTATTCATAATTTTTCAATAGATTACTATGAAATTTTGGATCTACAACTTTCATTGGTCGAGTTTTCTTATAATAACAGTTTTCATTCCATTATAAAGATTACACCTTTTTAAGCATTATATGAAAAGTGATTTCAAACCCATAATTTTTTTGGGATAAAGTAATAAAAAGGGATTTTATGAGAACTGAGTTGGTATAGGAAAATTTTTAGAAGGTAAATAAAATTCAACACAATATAAGGATGTCTTAGATCATCCATAAAATCTATGTAGATAACGGATGGAAAGATCTTTCTTTTGAGGTAGGTGATCATGTTTTTCTTAAAGTACCTCCATGGAAAAGTGTTATGTGTTTTAAAAAAATGGTAAAATAAGTCCATGATTCATCAGACCATAAAAAATATTAGATAAATTTAGATCATTTTCTACCTAGTGGTCATGCCTTTAATTTTATCCTAGGTACATAATGTATTTCATGTTTCGATGTTAAGAAAATATGTTCCATATTCATCTCATGTTTTGACTCCTAAAGTAGTTCAGCTAATAGATAACCTTTATTATGAGGAACAACCAGTTTAAATTCATGACCATAGAGATAATTTATTGCAGAATAAGGTAATTCATTAAGTTAAAGTTTTTTGAAAAAACCATATGATTAGATAATCAACATGTGAATCTAAAAATACTAAGAGGGAAAGATATCCTCAATTATTTAATAAGTGAATAAAATTGAGAAGACATAATTTACAAAAAGGGGGAATAATTTAACAACCTAGTTAATGTTACAATAAATCCTTTTCATGTCTTATTAATATTCGTTAATTATATTTTATAGAATTATAATTATTATAATAATATTAGGGAATTTTCAGTCAAAAGGAAAAAAGATTTATTTCTAACCAAATTGGGTTTCCATGCATTATATGGTTTTATTTGAAATACACATTTTAGAATTTTATAATTTTAATTTTGAATTCATCATTTCATAATTATCTTAAGATGATTTTTTGATAATTTTTTTAAGGTACATTTTTCAATATTGAAAAATACTATTTTTATTGAAAATTATATTTTATTTTAAATTATTTATAAAGTAATATTATATTTTGGAATATTTGTAAAATATAATTAGTTATTTTTTATTAAACATAATCCAATTATAGTCTTTATAATTAATTTTATACTTGAATTTGGTATAAAAACATTTTTATACTTAAAAAGGGTATTTTTCTAAAAAACTGTTTTCATCACATTTTGTAGGTTTAATTTTAAATTAAATTTTGACACTTATGTGAATTTAATATTGAAAATTTTATTCTATATTTGGAATCATGATTTACAAATTTAATGAATATTTTCCTTTTATTTTTTATCATTAGGAATAGTAAATGTAGTAAAAAATTGTCACCGTGATAAGTGTGAATCAGGTAATTAAGGATAAAAATAATATTATAAGGACTAAAAATGACCCTAAAACTTTCCTTTATACTATTGGATGATTTTCGTTCTTCAATTTACATCCAATTTTATAAAATATGGAAATATTTTTCCATACTTATTTTATTTTGGCCTTAATAATATTTAAGTAAAATATAAATATAAAAATGTCACTTTCTTAATTTTAATATCTATAATATTTTTTTACAAGTATAAAAACAACTTATATTCATTCTGTATGTTTGTATAAAATATAATTTTTTTTATCATGGTAACTTATTTATAATTTTTAATGATGAAATAATTACCTTAAATTCTTATGCAATGCTAACATAGTATTTAATCAATTAATATAAAAATAAAATAAATTATTTTAAAAATATTAAAGTAATATAATTTGAATGAATTATTTTTTTAAGAGAATTTTTTATATAAATATATAATTTTAGGGATGTTTTAAAGGATTATAATCTAATTCCTTTGTTTTCATGTTGTTTTTAAGTCAAATTAATTGAATAGTTCTAAAAATGGTCTTAATGATATTTTATAATAAATAATATTTTATTAAATGACTTAAAATTACTAAAAAAACTATATTTGGACAATTTATTGGTATATGGTTTAAAATATCAATTATTTTCCATTTATGGTCTAATTTTTCTTTTATAGTAACTATCTTGGCCCCTAAAGAGTAATACACTTTGTTATCATGATAATCATCAAAAGGGTTAATGGAGGGTTAAAACAAAAAGATAAGGGTGAAAAAATCACATAAATTTATTAAATTTTTATTAAATGAGATTATTTAAACTCATAATCATATTATATTCTAATTATATTATTTTGGATACATTTTAACATAGAAATTAATTTATATTAATTTAATACTTTAAGAAATTCCAAGAGTGTTCCTCCCCTCACTTATAAAAGGGAACCTCCTATCCTTTTTTTATTTACTCTTAAAAATAATTTTGGTTTATAAAATACCATCCCAAATAACTTCCCAACATCCCTCCCCACATCTTAGAGGCCTTTTTTTGATCATAAAATCAATCTAGGAAATCTTTTTGTGTAAACCTTAAGAGGTTGTTTGAAGAAAAGGTATAGTCCTTAACCAGACATTTTTATTTTATTTCTTATTAACTATTTGAAATATTCTTTTACCTTAATGAAATAATAAAAATAGTATTTTCAATATAATTATATTTTATTATATTAAGGTAATAATATATATCCATATCCTCTTCCATCAAATGGGAAATGGAAACATCATTCATGTGTACGGTGGAATACCGCCTCACGAATTGATGTAATATATTTTCCATCACCGCCTCTCACGACTGGTTATAATGATGGATTTAATGTATAAATAATATAATAATAAAATAATTAAAATTATTTAAAAGTAACTTATCTTATATTTTCTTACATTTCCATTCATTGAAAAATGATAACATCATTCGTGTGTACGTGTGGATTACCACCTCCACAAAGCGATGCAATTTATTTCTCATCAATGCATCACGTGGATGGTATATATAAGTTTAGTTAAATAAATAATATGATATTTATGATATAATTATCATTATTAAAATATAAATAATACTTACCTTTTTTCCATAATGATTGTTTAGAAATGAAAACATTACTAATTCGTATGTACGACCTACCGTCTCCATGATTATAACATGGTTCATATTTCATTACCATATTTCATAGTTGGTTTTAAAAGTATAATTGATATATAAAAATGATAATTATTTCATGATAATTATTCTATAAATTATATAATAATGATATCTTTGACTATATTTCACTTACCAAAGTCATTTTGGATATATGAGTTAAATATCATTAAAACGTTAGACATGAACTTAATTGAATAAGTAATTATATATAACATGGTATTAAATAAAATAAAGAAATAATGAACTTTTAAAAGGTTCTTAATAAATTAAATAATTGACATAATTTTATTATTCATAAATATAAATATCATACCTGACGATTCATACTCAAGGTAAGGGACACTTTAACTTAAAACCTCATTTTAAATGTTTTAAATATTTATTTTTCTAAATACTTTTGTTCCATGTCCATATTCTTAAAATTATTTTATGGATGTTTTTATATGGACAAAAAATAATTATAAAAGATATTTTATATCTCTTTTAATTTATTTCACTGTTTTTCAAATGGAATCTTTTTACACATTTTATACGAAATGTTTTAACTTTATTTGAAAAAGAAAAAAGGAAGGTTATATTTTAAAATATACGGAATAAATGGATTTTCTTACCACTATAACCATTATTTGATGTTTATATTCCTTTAAAATATTTCATATTTTATTCAAATAAAAACCATCTTTCCCTTTTTTTCAATGTATTCTAGTTTTAAAATGGGGTTTTAAAAGGAAAGGGTATTTCGATATTCGAATGTTTTAACCATATGGGTTTAAAAGATTTTTTAAGGGTTTTATGACGAAAAGGTACAAGCATAAAATATTTTATTAATGATTTGGAAATTTATTATTATATATTATGAATGGGTGATCCCAATACAACTTATACAATGGGTTATCCCGATACAACTTCTATGATGGATGATCCCTATATAACTCTCCAATGCATTGGGTAATGTTCCTTGTCTTCATAGGAAAGAAGAAGAGAGTTAATCAATGAGGTCTCCCCTATGGATTTAACTAGGATATGGTTATTTATGAAATGAGTTATGAATATAATTATCTAATTTTCCTAAAAGGGTTTCTATTTTTTTTCTACATATTTTGAAGGTTTTCTTTGAGAAAAAAGTTTGTGTTTTTCATCCAGACATGATTTTTTTCACATTCTCAAAGAATATTGTGATAAAGGAAAAAAATTTATGGGTTTTCATGTTTTTTATTAGACTAATGTATTTATTTTTTTATACCCCTTACTGAGCTATTTTTGATCATCACACATTTTAAAATGTTTTTATGGGGATTAGGGATGGGTAAGGATAAAGAAGAAGTCAAGTTAAAAGTCATGATGATTTTTCATGAAAAGAAAATGTGTTTTATTTTAAAGTTTTTGTGTGGAAAAAATGGATACTAAGTAGAAGTTTCAACTATTTAATATATGGGTTTTGTTATGTAATAGTTAAGACTTAATTATCTAAAACTCCGTATCTTAAAGATACTCTAAGTGAAAGAAATTGAATTCTTTTCAAATAACACTAGATTATGTAATGTTTTAATGTCGGGTTGTTATAAGAAATGACTTAATAATTTATAAAAAAAATTAATTAACTTAAAATATATTTAATTAGTCAAATAATTTATTTTAAAATATTAAATTTAATTTCTAAAACATATATAGAAATTTAAAATTTCAAAATTATATTTTATTCTAATTAAAAATTGTTTTTGATAGTTTTTATAATTTATTTCAATGATACCATTTAGTTTTGGAAGGGTTAACACATCATAAAAATATAATTTTTTTAATAAAATACTATTTTAAGTCACAAGAATCAATATTATTTGTAATATTTATAAAAAATAATAATTTATTCACATGTTATTCAAAAACTCATATAACCTTATCCTATAAATATCACCCCTTTGAAAATTTCTAATATCTTCCAAAACTTATTCCTTTTTCTAATATCTACCAAAATATCTCCCTAAACCATATTATCATTGTTAGAGGAGTCATAGTCTCACATAAATAATATCCTTTGGATACTTAAGTCATATACCAGAGGAGTTTTCTCAAAGAGGAAAGTAAAAAAAAATCCAATCTCTTTTCTTTCATTTATTCTTATTTCTTATACTTACTATTTATAAATTTCATAAGAAAGTATTTCATCATAAAATAAAGGATATAATGCAACTTTAATATGTTTTTTAATATCTTGTAATTAATCAAATTAATTTTATAGTATTTTTAATAATTTTCCATTCACAGCCAGTTTAAACCGCCTATATGGGATATGTTATTAAATTACTTTTACCATATTTCTTGGATGGTACTAATCTCTAATTTTATTATAAAAAATGGATCTGATAATGATTTTATAAGTGATTCATATTCTATAATAGTAAAATTAATATAAAAAGAATTATATCAAAATTTCTCATCATGGCCTATTAAAGCGTTTAAATGAATATACCAAAATACAATAACATTTAAATAGACATATTTCAGGATATATTTTAAATTTATAAAATATTTTAAATTATATACGTAATCATTTTATAATGGCTATTTACTATTACAATCATGTAAATAACATTTTTTATTAATTTACGTGCACATAGTAAAACAAAAAATGTGAATAAAAATGAATATAAAGGGATGAAAATAAAGGAAATAAAAATTAATAAGATTTTATAAGATGTAATTCATGTATTTAATTTGGTTATTTATAATTTAAGAGGAGTATCCATGGTTATTCGAGAGTCAAAATAAGGAGTCACTCTCATTCTCTCTTTATTTTCATTTTTTGGATTATTCTCTCTCTCTCACCCACACCCACACCCACACCCACATATACTTCTTTAATGTTCTATGTAAATCCCTTCTTAATGTATTTTATTAAATTTTACATTATTTATTTGGGGATATATAAAATTATTTATACTTCCCTCCCAATGATTTCTTTCAAGTTTTACCATATAAAGTACTAAAGAGAAACTTTATCACATATAATTTCATTTCATGTATCTTTTTTTTCTTACTTATTATACTTTATTATTCATATAACTTACTATTTTATATTTATTATCCTATGATTTTAGTGTAATTTTATGTTTTAAATCCCTTTATAAGATGTTTGGTTGAAGTGTATTTTATTAGAAATACATTTTTATTAGGAACACAGGTTAAACATTGGGAAGGGTGATTACTAGTAAGATTTTTTTATATATTTTAATTGAAAAGAAATTAAAAATAGTAGTGGAAGTGATATGTGTGGAGATAAGTAGAAAAATATAAATGAAAAGAAAAAAATAAGAGTTGAAATCTAAGTGATTCATTTATACTCAAGGGGGAACCCACTTTCAAGTGAAGATAGAATTAAAATAAAATTACTTATTTCTGCCTACTTCTTGACCACTCCCATCATAAGGTACAAAAAATTAGATATAACTCACTATTATAACTGGGTAGCTGGTGGGAGTATGGGTCGATCCCATGGGTATTAAGTAAAAGTAAATGTATGAGAAAGTCTATTAGTGATTGATTTTTATTCAGACTATCAAAATGGTGATGGAATGAAAGAAATTAAATAATTCTAGGTGAAAAATAATGAAATTAGAAGAATAAAAACTAGAAAACATTTGTTTCAGGTTTGAAATTTAGTTTAGGTTAATTATAAAAGTCATTATTTATCATTTAAATTCACTATGAAATTATTTACCATTAGGATTAAATTATGTTATTATTTATTGGTCTAATAATAAATAACTAATCCCTTTTATAAATCAATTCCTTAGTTCGATAATTAATCACTTAAAAACATGTTTTTAACAAAACCACAAAAAGGATGTGGGAACAGGCTCACCCAATGGTCATGGTCTCACCTATTATAATTAATTTATTTTTATCCATTTATTTTATTCTTGGTTTGACATGAAACCATTGGTAAATTAGAATTAAATCGTTAAATGATTTATTAAATAAAAATCATAATAAAATGAAACACTTAGGAAATTCAGATACTACACACCCACAATCTCATTACAACCACAACATAGAACATCTACCCTCTTATGGACATGGTATCACTGTAATGGTTGAGAAATAAATCAACCTTTCATGTGGATACTAGAGTGGGATAATGTAGTAAAGAATAAAAAAACAAGAATAAAAGAAAAACAAAATAAAAATGCATAATGGCCTCAGGGGAGGATTGATACGACAGAG
This sequence comes from Viscum album, assembly GCA_963277665.1. Taxonomy (NCBI): domain Eukaryota; kingdom Viridiplantae; phylum Streptophyta; class Magnoliopsida; order Santalales; family Viscaceae; genus Viscum; species Viscum album. Next base: position 1,491,640,979 of record OY728145.1, read on the forward strand.
TAGAAGCACCTACCCTATTGAATATCCAACCTAGAAATCAGAGGTCTACCTTTTTATTTATAGAAAAATTTATTACTTGTATTTTGGATAAAGTAAAATTCATGTATTAAGGTCAACTATACTTTTTATCACTTTATCATCTAATAGGTGGCCAACCATGCCACCCTTTGAATTTAAACACATCGGTGGTTGGTAGGTAAGAGTACACAACATGTTTCACTGACGTTCATGGTGTGTGTCTTAATTTTCATCCGCCAACCACTTCTATAATGCTCATACAAGGTGTATTTAATTAAATAAATAGTGTTTTAGTTTTGTTTTATGACTTGGGTGTGTTATCCAGCTGGTCGAGCTGTGACTCTGGTAATTGTACACAATATGTTCTTATTACTTAAACATTGTGTAGTTTCAAATAATACTAAAAAACATCTCCATTGTGTGAATTCTACTATAAGATCCTAAAAATAATCTATTAACGCCAAAATTAAGCATTTAAACCATATAAAAACATAAATCCAGTGAAAACATATTTTACACTTAATAAAATACATCAAAACACTATGCACAAATTAGGTGCATCAAACTCCCCCACACTTAGTAGTTTACTTTCCCTTAAGAAAAATATCAACATCAAATTAAAATTAATTCATACACTTATAGGGAAGAATTTAATTAATTATACTTATAAACATAAATTCATAACTGAGGATTTCTAAAAGAACAAGATTCATTCAGTGTCAATGTATTCTAATCATTCCTCATATATAATTAAATTAGAGAAATTTCTACTATTTTATTCGTATTTCTTAACTTTTCATAAATACTCATGCCACTAATGATCTACCTCACTTGGAAAATTATTCACTCATCACTCGAGATCATATAATTGGAGTTATTCTAGTTCTTAAGTATATTCACTTTATCCACAAGCTTAAAATTAATCTAAATCTATATTTAGATATTTAAACACAAATATCATGAGGGATTTCATTAAGGTCATAATGATTCTAAGGCTATGGGTAGGTGGGTAATGAAGTGAAAATAAACTCAGAGGATTGAAAAAGAGGTTGAATTATTTTAAATGTAAATCATGATATTTAATGAAAATATTAATGAAAATATATCCCTTTAAAAACATCTCAAAATCCAACATGACCCCTTTCTTCCCTTTCCAGCATGGGTTTATAAACCAACTTTTAGAATAATTAATGAATTTTGTATTCTTTTCAAATTTTCAATCATTTTTTTCATATGGGAACCACGTAGACACAAAAGGAATAGTGGTTTTAGAACACTTTAACCCATATGATAAAGAGAAACTCCCATCACACTTAATTTCATGGTATCATACCAAAATGTACCATGAATCACCAAACTCTATCTTAAAAGATCAAGTGAATAATCATGAAATAAAATCAAATAATTAGGGTTGGATGATAAGTCTTTTAATGTGTCATCCTATCAAGGAAAATCATGTTTTCTATAGGTTTTACAAGAGATAAAATGTAGGGTGGGTCACAAAGTCAAAATGGGATGAAAATATCAATTGAATTCCTTTACCATTTTTATTTGATTCTAAATATTCATGTTTTGAAAAGACATAATTTCTTATTTTGGTAGCTATACATATCCCAAGAATATCTCAAGAAATATGATATAAGAAAGAATAAAAAAAGGAATAGAATACCTATTAGGAATGGGACTAGAAAATGGGTCAATCAAGTCATGATATGAATACATATAATCATTATAATAAATGAAAATTTAGAATAATTAATATTAAACAAAAAATTTATATCAACAATCATTTCAAAATAAATAAAAACTAAAATAAGCATGCAACTTTCAAAATTCACACCTATGTATTTATTATTTATAATTATAATTAATAAAAAAATTCCAACATTTTACAATATATTATCCAATTAATGATGTCTCCTAGATTAGACAAAGGGTAAATGACTAGTGGTATCGATAGACCCCCCATACTTAATATCGCATTTAGTCCTCCAATTAGAACATTAATAAGGATAAGAAAGATGTGAAATAAAAACATGACCATACGAGACCAAGAGATTAGTGTAATAATTAATATAAATAAATATAAATAACATAAGTGAAAAAATAATACTCCCACAGTTTTGAGCTCAAAACATTGAATAAGTTGAATGAAGAATGCCTGGAATACTCCAAAGTACCTGTGACTATCAATGTAATGAAAAAATAGTCTATATATTAGAAAATCATTTCATCAAAATACCAAAACACACACACACACACATGAAAAAAAATGTGGTAGAAACAACCACTCAATGACCTTAGGAGAGGTAATGTCCAAAACTAGGGGACCCTGAAAGGGAGGGGAATCAGTAGTGGGAGGTGAAGTTATATAGATCATATCCAACTGTGGTGTCTTGGCGGAGGTATCATGCCCCCCAAGATAGAGAGGTGGTTATTACATCATCAAATATAACAACCATAAAATTTTTTGGTGGAGGAAACAGGTGTAGCCAATAGGGATGAATGTCATGGGTTCGGTTGAGTAGCTAGAGGGGGTTGAATCTCAAGGCCATGCTTCTAAACTAGAATGACCATGCCTTTATAGAGGTGTCTCAATGACCCCTTAATTTGATCGAGGTGACGGTCCATGGCATCAAGTTGGGAAACAAAATATGGATTATCTGAGCGTACAAGTGGATATGGGGTTTTGGATGGATCAATGGTGGGTAGAAGAATCTTAGATAATGATAGAAAAATATAAATGGGGAAATTAATGGATAATATGGTCATGTTGGTAGAGGTGGAGGTGGTGGTTGTGGTGGTGGTGGTGCCAGATCAGCAGGAGAAGCTAGGTCCTCTCTCACCATAGTTGGTGTTGGGTACTCCTGTATGTGAACATTGGAGATCCATGTCTTCTATACTATTCCTATGAAAAAAAGTAAGATATAGTCCATCCATTGGGGGAACCTAAGTGACCATGAGTGAGAGAGATCTCACCCCCCCCCCCAAGTGGTGTACCAACCAGGTGGTATAGAACCCATTGTTCAGGTTACCTTAATGGTCGGTGAACATAGAAGAGAAATATGAGGTGGTGAAGTATGGAAAGTTGGGGTGGTGATGTCGAACGATATAGGAAATAATCATTATATTTCATCTAGATAATACTCCCATATTCTCATGGAATGATAAAATGATAGACCTAAAACAATGGTGGATGAATCAGAGGGGAGGTGAGATGATCAAGGTGCTCTTCTATGAGGTAGGAGCATACCTGACATCAGGTCTAGCAAGATCATTCCACACAATGAGTAGGTAAAAATGGTATGGGTAAGTGTGGGTGAAAATAGGGGGTGTGGTTGATAGATGGGGGGAGAAAATGTATCCTTGTCCAAACTACACCATTATAAAGGAAAATAACTTTCCGCCCAGAAAAAGTTAGACCAAGGTCATGGTATCACTTGGTTTCTATTAGTACGTTGGTCTATAGAACTCAAATATAGAATAAAACTCCAAAAATAAATCTTTATATGTGTAATTTATGACCTAGAAACTCATAATGATATGGGTGTTCCCCAGTAGTTCCTCATTCTCCCCCATGAGGCTCAATCACTTTGGGATACTCATATCGAGGAAGTAGATGCTCATCCAGATTATTCAGTGTAAAAATCATCATAGTCGGTCACTAGTTAGGTGAATCTCATTGAAAAAAAAGACATGGGTGGATCAGAAGTGGTCATCGAGTCATATTTTCTATTTATTCCCATGCTCCAGCTGCCAAAGTGGATGGTTTAGATAACATGGAAATTAGTGGAGGTGGTGGTGTTATGGCAGCCACTGAGATGGGTGATACTATATAAAATGGTGTGGATGGAAGAATAGAATACATGATCTCCAATTTCATTGGCTATGATATCGATAGTTAGAACATGGAATTCACCTCTACCAATTCAATGTGAACTCACTCTGAATAAGGATGCTCCTCTACGTAGTAAATCATAGGTCACTTCCAGTGTGATCGGTCCCTTCCATCCATGATCTGAACCCGGGAGTGAAATGGAGGAGAATTATGAAAAAAAATCTCCCTATAATGAATGATTTTAGATTAGAAATATGAGGCATGTATGGGAATTCATGATAAGGATGGGGTAAGGGTAATAATTACAAGTTGAGTTAGGGTTTTTGAATTTTAAATTAATGTCACATGGTGTGTGTATATCCATCCACATGTTGTGATATGTTTTGTTTTTTATTGTTTTTTCATTGTTTATGTATTTAAATTATTAATTTATTATTATTATTATTAATTATTCATTTATTATCATATAAAATTTAAAAAATATATATCTATACATTTATTTCATTTAAAAATACACAATGTGTGTTCTAAAAACTGAAAAGGAGAATTGTAAGCTTCATTCTAGTGATTGGGGTGAGATTCGAACTGGGGACTAGTTCAATCCCTTTGTATGCCCTTGAACACTAGAGAAAAGTTTTTAGTATTGAAAACTTATTATATTTTTGAAATTTTGTTAATTTTTTATACAAACCCATGATTTTTTTTGAAAATACATGACATGTAGTTTTGTTTTTGAAAATAGTATCATGTTGGGGAGATTAGAAGGATTATAACTTGAGTCTTTTAGACCTTGGGTTCTGAATTTCCCATTACCCAACCCAACCTTTGGGTGAAATTTTATTCTTATATTAGTTTTGAATAATTATGAGAATAATATATGTACAACACACATCGTATATAGAAATTCACAACATGTGATTTTATTTCAATGAAAAGGGAAGGAATTAAGTCAGTTTCAAGGACTCAGACCTGGGCCTTTTAGAAACTAGGTTATTAACTTTCCATCCAATAAAACCTCATCACTATTTCTTATTTATTTTGAAATTATTTTAAATATATATAAAAACATCACACATGCCATTTATTAAAACATGGGATACAAACAATAACCCATTTACCATAGGATGGCATGGAGGGATTCGAACCGGTGACAAATCAGATACTTCCTAGAAACTATTCCATAAACATATGCTTAATTTTGGTTTATTTAATTAATATATATTTATTTATATTAAACATACTGTACAAATACCCACCATGTATTATAGGCACATGATGTGAATTTAGGTTTTATTCACACACAAATAGTATTTTAAATAAAAGATCACGAAAAGAGATGAAATAAAATACACGACATGTAATGAAGAAGTAAATTATGTGTTTTTATATAAAATAGAAAATAAAAAGATGGATAGAGAGAGAAATATTCTATATTTCCTTTTAGTAAGCACCTTTATTTTAGGTCTTTGATTCGACCTGAGTAAGAATGCCTACTTGTAATCTGAAGTAGGATGTAGATTTAGATTTTCAAACAACCACATGTGTTTAGTGACCTCTTTTTCTAAATGTTTGATTTTATGTTTAGGAGGTCTGAGTGGTGGCTTAAAATATCCCTATTTTGTGACCAATAGATGTTGAAGGTATACTTGTGTGTTTATTGGGCCCTATGTTTCCTCCACCTCCTTGAGTTCTTTCTCCAAAATACTGAACACCTGAAAATAATCACTAGAATCCTTTAGAGTAATTAATATATCAACTAAGGAATTAAAAAGAAACAACTGATCAATTTCAGTATAAGTTTGACATGTTGTATCCAAATTTTCAATTTCAGTATTTTAAAAATAATTTTCAGAAACATTTAATTCAAAATATTTTGGTTCTACATCATTATATACTACCTAAATTGAAAATTAATCATAAAAACTAACTTCAAACTCAATTTAATCATCCATATTAGTAATTATATTGGAAAGTTGCTCTACCATATTTCCAAGTCATCCCAACCTCTAGGTTTGGTCCAAATAGAGATCGATAAAGGTTCCCATCATCAATAATAATTTTTCAATGTTATCCAAGGATGATTCTGGAAAAGAAGAAGTGTTTTGGGTGTATAATGTACATGGGAAGTACTATTATTGGAATCCATCATCCATGTATGGATAATATTCTCCAATATTAGAGTACAACAATGATGAATCATACAGATATATATCCTCTCTAGGTGAAACATACTAATATTCAATTGCATATGAAACCATTTAGATGTGTGATAAATATACCCAATAAAATAAATAAAAAAGTCTGAATTAACCAACCTTGACACAAAAATCATGTTTCATCTTTCCATTGTGTCCTCAACAATGATGCCAGAATTTGAATGCTCCCATCATGGGGTGTAGAAAATTAAATGTCCCCCACCCTTCTAATTGGGTATCTATATGGAGTAGGGTTTGATCCCATGGGGAGAAATTGAATGGTAATATAGGTGAAAGTTTGTGAGTGATAGTCATTTATTTTGAAAAATTAAATGGTGAGGTAAAGAAAGAAATAAACCAATACAGGATGAAAAGAGAATGAAAGAAGAAGAATAAAAACTAAAAAAAATATTTTTTGGGGTTTCAATTTGGTTAGGGTTAATTATAAAATTCATTCTTTATCATTTAAATTCATTATGAAATTATTTACCATTGGAATTACATTATGTTATTTTTTATTGGTTTTCATTTTTAGAAATAAATTCCATGGTTCGATAATTAATTGCTTAAAAATGTGTTTTTAATAAAACCCAAAATCTCATTACAACCCCAACTCAAAACTTCTATCCACTTATGAACATGGAATTGATGCAAGGGTCTAGTGAGAACTCAACCATTACCATGGATACAATAGGGTGATAAGATATCTTATAAGTGAAAAAAGAACAAAATAAAAAATCATAATGGCCTTGGGAGAGGATTGAGTTGATATAGTGGAAGTAACCACCCTAAATATCCAACCTGGAACTTGGAGGTCTGGTTATGTATTTATAGAAAAATGAAGTACAAGAAATGTGGCTAAAGTACACACCTTGTACTAAGTTCAGTGGTACTTTTCCTATATTTCTTTTTCTGTAAGTGGACAACCATATCGCGCTTTGAATTCAAACACATCAATAGTTGGTAGGTAAGAGTACACAGATTTTTCCTCTGATGTACATGGTGTGTATCTTGATTTTTAGCCACCAACCACTTCTATAATGGGTATACATGGTGTGTTAAATTAAATACTTAGAATGTTGGTTTTGTTATGTGACTTGGTCATTTACTCTAGCTAGTCGAGTTGTGCCTCTTGCAATTGTACATGATGTGTGCTTATTACTTACATGCCATGTAGTTTCAACTTTTATTCTGAAACTTTCCCAATGTTTTAATTCTACTATAAAATTCTAAGAAACATCCATTAACACTGAAATAAATAATTTAAATCATATAAAGACATAAATATGATTAAAATAGATATTATACTCAGTAAAATACATCAAAACACTATGTACAAATCAAGTGCATCAATTATCCTGAAACTGTTATAAGAAATCACCACTAAATACCTAGATACACTCAATTAGATATGATCTCTAATCCTATTTAATAATAATTTAGGTCCCTATGAGGATATCTAACTCTCTTCACTATGAAAAATGAGATTTCAGTTCCATGGTGTTGTGCTACCACTGTCTCTCTCAGATTGGGTAGTCATCTTGGGTTTTTCAAAACCTTACAATTGTGACTTTCAATCACGTGTGTGTGGGTGTAACTCCCTACACTATCTTCACCAAGATAAAAAATGTTCTTCCGATTATTCTTAGTGTAAGTTTAACTCTTGGATTTATCCCACACTCCATAGAACTCTTCCTAATAGTATTTATACAAATAAATAAGTGAGTATGTGCACTTCCACTCTTGATAATTCACTCACATTCACAAGATACCCATGAATAATCCATCTATGTAAGCATTAAAAAATCAAGAAAAACCAACAACAATACACTCATAGTAAATTAAAAAGAGTAATATAAATTTAAAATAACTCCCATTTATTCATTTACAATATCCTAAAACACACATAATAAAATATGAAAATACAAAACATGGGAGAAGAAATCATGGTGTTTTGTGAAGACTCTGGTATCTCCCCTAATTAATGATGTGATAATCCATCTCATCTCACTTTGAGAAACCTCCTCTAGTGTGATTAATCATGCTCCAAGCTGTATATTTATCTAATGGGTAGACTTATAAACAAAACCCTATATCCTTTCTTATGGTTTTTACTCCTACTCAAATAGGCACCCCCATTGGAAATTCTTCCTTGGCCTCACAGATCACTTCCACATGAAATTAGAATATGCATGAGATGTTTCTACATGGATAGTAGACTTCCCCCATCATTGATTTCATCAACCAACTACATGATATTATTATTCACCCTCTTTCCTAAAACTACTGAAATGTGGCAGGTTCATTGGGGCCTTTACACATTTGGTTGGATAGTTTGAGGGAATATGCTTTTAGTCCCCATAGCTTGTGCTTACAAGGCATGTATAAAGTGATCTTCATAAACAGTTAGGGGGTTTATTCATCTTCCATGGATCTATTTATTTATTTACCATATCCTTATCACTTATAGAATACTTAATATTGTCTCTAGAGGCATATATTTAATTTTCTATAATTACAGGCAAGATTTATAATTAATGCAAAATATATTGATCATCCACTATAATGCTGGACTTGGATGTAGTGTTGTGTTAAATGGATAATGGCATGTGGAGATATAACCTAGGGTAGTGTTGTCTTGAGAATATGGGAAACATTGAATCTTGAGGATATATTGGTAGCCAGATGTAATATTGGGGACTTTATTGAGACTATGTTGGATTCTCAGGATACATCATTATCACAGTCAAACTTCCCCAAATATAGAGCCTTACAATGTAGAGGGAATTCTATATACTTATTATAGAGTAATGGGTTTCTAGGTTATGTTAGAGATACGATGTATCCTAAGGTTACTACATGGGTCAACATTGGTGTGGAAATATAATGAGAGGTGAATCCATGGAGAGACATTGCATGGTAACACCTTTTATGGTCTTTCATCAAGGATATGTTAGCCTCGAGACATATTCTTGATCTATGAAATGAAATTTCTCTCTCTCATCGATTCACTCTCAAAGGTTTCCACTAGGATATATTGGTATACTAATACCATCTCAAATGTTTACAAAATACTAAGTTGTTCAAGAAACACAATGTTGAGTAATTCCATGATTCTACATTAGTTCCCTGGCATAGTCTCATCCCTATAAATACAGAATTAGGCATATTAGTTTAATTTAATTATAAATGAAATAATGAAACAATGGATTGCATAAATGAATGAATTATAATATAATATACATAATAAAATCTTAAAATAATTATAAAATGTATTCTAAAGTGGAATGATTGTGTTTAAAAATGATGATTCAAATATGTTCTAAAATGACTATAATTTAAGAAAGAAAGTACTTGTTTCCAAAATCTAATATGTAAAACCCAAAAAAAGTGTGAAATACATTATGTTCATAGGATTTTGGCATGAAATACATTAAATTTATCCTAAATTAATCGGAAAATTGATGAAATTTTTTATCTAATCAATGTTCTTTCCATTCCTTTAAATTTTGATTAAGAAATAAATTCAAAATCTTTTTATTGATGTTTTCATGTGTTATTTCTTTAAATTTGATCCCTGTATACATGACCTATTCTTTTTTATTCTTTTAAAAATGTTTAACATTCCTTAATCCTTCTTATTTTTCAAACCTACATGATACCTTATTAGTTTATGCTTTGTGACATTATTATGTTATAAATCTCCTTCTCAAGGGATTTTTATTTTTTATGATTGATGTATGATTTATTTTTTAAATGGAATGCTTATACATGACATATTATGATGCGATGGGTTAAGTTGGAATTATACAGACCCCCAATCAATTGGATAATGGTTACATCTCATGAGATACTATTTTTGGTGCATGGGAAGTGTGCCTAATATATTATGTTATGATGCCTTGGAATTGATCCTTCACTTATGTTTATAATGACATGTTTTATTATTATGTTAAATTATTATGAATTAGGAATTTATATGGTTACCATTTATCTATAATTTTTATGTTATTTTTTATTAATCTTCTATGTTATTATTTCTTATCATGATAAATTTTTCAATTGATATCTCACCATGATTATGTCTTTCATGTTTATTTTTTATGTTCCCTAAACTAATATTTTAGCTTAACCTCTCATTTATATATGTCCCCGGGGATTCAATTGAAATGATAGAAGTACCATGAGATATAGGAGCTTACTATAAATATGGAAATAAATTATTATGTAGTTTTATTTAAAAAATATTGTACTATGAATCTAATTCCCCAAATATATTATACCTTTATATTTTGGTTGTGCATTTTTATATTTTTTAATGCTAACAATGTTTTAATGATATGTTAACAAGTTATAATTCATTATAATGAAAGTTTTTGGAAAAAAAATTAGATATGATGTTGTTCAAGTTAAAAGAGTCTGTTTTGTGTAAATAATGTAATAAGGCATAACACATTGAATGGAAATGGATTATATTTTACCATGTGTTCATCGTGGAAGGCATCAAGGGTATTATGTTACTCATGCTTAGTGATACCAAATGAAATGGAGTTATTGTAATCAATTTCAAAGGGAGTTCACTAAAGGTATTGAAAACACATATAATGTTAATAGTTTTATTATTATGTTATATAGAGATCAATATTATTTTTTTCTTATTTTTTATCTTCTTTAAGCAGTGTATTAGAGCTTGGTGTTGGAAGAGGTTAGTGATGATGTTTTGAGGAGCTAGAACAAATGTTTCATTACATGTAGGTTGATCTTGGAGTTTTAATTTGAATCTATTTAATTAATATTATGTAGATCATGTATAAAATAGGTTTATATAGATCATCTATAGTTTTTTTGTCTAAAAATGAAAAAAATTCAGGTGATTTTTTGTGAAGCTAGATATAGTGCTTGCAAAGGGAATACTGGTTTCTCGATGGTATAAGATAATCATGGAGGAAATGTGCAGTGTTTTCATGAGATGGTATAAAGTTTAATATTGATACTTTAAAGAGATAAATAGTGGTGATGAAAAAAATAGAGGTAAAGGAGAGTGGATCATACAAAGAAGAAGCGTGATTCTCAACAAAACCCTCATAGTGAAGAAGAAGAAAACGAGTGGTGATTGTGATATACTGAAAAACACATTGAATGTGTGAAGGTTTTTTAAAAATTTACCTTATATTATTTTGACGTGTATATTGGGTGAAGTGAGTGAGTTGAAATTAAAGATAGTGAACTAAACTAGGATTGACTATGAGTCTTCTAAAAATATTTGTATTTTTTAATCAGTGAGATTATAGTAGAATTGTGAAAGTAGTAGTGAGATCCCTTGTACATTGGATGTGTCCTATATTGGGTGAACCAAGTAAATTTTTGTTCCTATGTGTGTGATTTTATATTTATTATTATCATTTAATTTAGACCCTGTATAGGCTGGTGATTAGACAAGTGTTCCACCCCAGGCCCACCTCAAATAGGATAGGGGCTAGAGACTAGCACTAAGAAGGCGTGATATAACATGGTAGGTATTAACCTATAAAAATCTATAATATATATAGAATAAAATACAAAAAATATAACTAGAAAAATATATAAATATAAATAAATAACTAAACTATTCAATAATGGATGCATGGAAACCCTGATAGGTGATCAATACGCATGATAACACCACACTATGCAATAGATGTGTATAAAAGGAACACCACATCCTTGAAACTAGGGAACCTAAGAAGAGGCACCATGTACCACTATATGCTAATAACTCCTAGGATTGGTCTTCCAATAGAAACTTCCTAGGCCAAGTACCACCATGAATAACCAAGAATCTTCTCTACATATACATCTCTAGGTCCATGAATACCAAGTATATCTCTAAACTGTGCATCTTATATAAAGACACAATATATGTGGGAATATGGAACATGTAGGGATGAGTATAAATTTACCCATAAGGATTCCCATAAACAAAAAAATATATATGAAACAATAAGTCATCTCAGGTCCCCTTGTATAAAGGAGTAACTAGAAAGGAATAATATAAGTAAAACCCCAAATATGTTTTATAGTAAAGAAACACAGGAACACGAGAGAGTATCTTGTAACCATATATAATATCAAGTCTATAAATAATCATTTCACACAAGTATCTATGGATTCTCAGGTCATTGTAAGACCCAGAGTGTCCTAGGTCCATAGCCCAACTGTAAATTACACATCAATGGTGATCAAGGCTAGTAGGGAGAATACTCAATCCACCGAAGTTCATTACCTCATAGATAAAGCGCTAAAGGAACCCAATAATATCATATAATTCACATAATCTAAACAATTTAATTTTCTATAATACCTATATCACCACCCAAGAAATAAGGAGTGGGACTGCGCCTCAACAAAGCAAAGCACATCGAATAACATGACTTAGTTCCATTGATGTCTAACTCTAGAAAGGAATTCTAAAGTACCTAGTTCAAATTAGAACCCAAAGTAACCTAACTATATCACATCCATCACATACTTATCATCCCTATACAACAACAGTAATGGGGTACCCATTCCTCACTGTAAGATACATCGTTGAAAAAGTACCAAACCCTATGGAGGACTTGTGCCCCAATGTGTGAATTCTTCATTATCTAAGAGGGTTACCTACTCTATGAGTGTAGGAACCATGAACCATAAAAATGTTAGGGTTTATTGATCCACTAGGTATATGGAGTACCTATTCCCAAGATATAAATATACTCTAAGTGGTTTATCAACCTCATGGATTATCTAATCATCCACCTGTACATGTCATCATCTCTCTGAAGCTATGAAACTCCATATACTCGAACACCTTAAATATAGTTCCCAAATGAAAATTAATTACACACCATAAAATTCTATATAGTAAATCATTCATAATGGACTACTCATACATCCAAAACTAATACTCTTGCAAAAAGATATAAAGCATGTTAGACACTATCTAGTACATGGAATATCCATGTATAGTACTTGTTGTATAGGTATATCAGGTATAAATGGTTGTTTACTTACACCACCCAATATATTTAAAGTCATTATACATGAAATTTATAGTAAGTTACATGGTTTATGTGGGCACTTGGGTTAGATAGTGTGTATCTTGGATATGCACCAATTTGCTTCACTAGCCATACATGGCATCTCTGAGGAGTACAAAACATGTGGCTCTACACTGCTACGTGTCGTGTTCATCCCATACATGCTGAGCTACCCCATATATTATACATAATTTATGTGAATGGGAAACATTATGTATGGGTTTAGTTTTTCAACATGGAATGCATGCAGATACATTCCAAATCACTCAGTCTTGTGATACACAAAACATGACCCAGAGACACACAGTTTTTGATACTTAAATTTTTTCATAACCCTAACGCCACAAAGTCCAAGTCACGTGATGATATTTTCAAGATCAAATACCATATGTAATTAATTAAAACATGGAAAATATAGTTAAATATCTATATAATGAGTGATTAAGGGTTATATGATGTGTATTTAGAAAAAAATCCATAACACCAAAAACTTTGATCACTTTCCATGAAGATCATTATAATATCCATCTCCAGTTGTGTGTTTGATGTGGAATTATGATAAAATAATAGGATATAAAGTGATTGGAAAAAATAGATATTTTAGAATTAGGGATCGGTGGAATATCAACCACCCAATAATGGGTTCACAATCAAATAACATGAAAGTAGCAAGAAGAATAAATTTTTTAGTCAACATTATCATGGGAATTATATATGGTAAAAGAATTTAATTTATCAAAGATAAATTTATAAATGATAAATAATAATAATAATTATCATCATAACCATTAAAAATCCTCATTAGTGAAATAATCCATCGTATATTCCCAAAATACAAGCCTTGATAAAACCTAGAGGTGTTATTCATATGTTAATACCGTGCCAAAATTAGTTAATTACCAAATATTCAAGATCAAATTATTAAAATAAAATAATTAAAGTTTAAAATAAATTCTTCATATGATGTGGAAATGATATATTTTAATAATTTTATCTAATATTTATTTTTTATAAATATTCAATCTATTTTCATTAAAACTCATACCATGTTATTCTTAAAATTGTTTATCAAATAATTCAAATTACAAAATAAAATTAATTTAATTAAAAATAATAATTTATTCACAAAACATGAGATGAAATTCATTTTTATAGGATAAAAATATAGTTTCAAATAATTTTTCCTCTTGAATAATCAAATCAATACAAATAATCAAACTTTAATAATGTTCATCATTGGGAAAAATATTTTAAGTGATTTTTTTAAATAATAATTTTCTATATTCATTGAAAAAATGTTATTAAAGAAATTTTGTAATGCCCCAACCTAGATCACCTGAATGAAACCAAATTAGGGGTACCTCAAGACCTTAGGAATTCATCCTTATATTCCAAAGGATACCAACTAATAATAAGGGCCTAAAATATTCATTTGGAGACTATGTCCTAAAAACGTAAATCTTGAGGGTCATGCTTGAATATACTAAAAATTAAACATGTCCTATATGTATAAAATATTTCTTAAAAGATATATACATACACATGGATCCAATATGGCCCCCACATTACAAGATATAAAGAATTAAATATTCTATATGATTTACTAACACTAATAGAGTTGCAGCAGTAGATGGAATGTATAACTGGAATCATCATATAAATAGAAAAGTGGTGCAATAACTGGTAGATATACAGAACAAAAATAAAAAGTAAAAAACAATGGAATCTTGTTCAAATAAAATGATCCTCCTTGCTAAATCCTAATCCTCTATAACTTGATAAACCCAAATCATTTTTCCAGATCCCGTGACACATGTTCCTGAAAGAAATTATTAATCTTTACATATATACATTGAAACCCATTCCATGTACATTATAGGAAGTGAGTCCAATGACCTAATAGGATTCCATCTCTATCCTTAACACTCTAAGTGATGTTGTTATCAAGTGGATGTGAATAAAAAAATAAAATAGTGCAGGCCATGCACATGAAACACACCCACATAGAAACATAACGTAGGATGCACATGAAATAAAACACATCAGTCCATAATGTGCTAACTAGGACACTATGACACACAATCCTACCTACTTCAACTAATGATAAAAGGAAGGTAATCATCCTATTCTATAATAAATCTTAGAACATGACTCACGCCTACTCACTCAAGGTATAGTGTCTCATAATATCTCACATCAAGCCTCATGATATGCCCTAGAACGCACCCTCTCACTCCAGTTTGGTCACATATTATGTCCCAGACCATGCCACCTCACTCAAGGGAAGTCATTCATCCTCATGGTCTAAGTTATGGATCATCCCCTCTCACTCATGTTATGTCATTCATAATTATCTCAAACCATCCCCTCTCACTTAGGGGATCCCACACATCATAATCTTAGACCAATTTATCTCACTTAGAGGAGCCCACATAACAGCATCTTACACCACCCCTCCAACTTAGGGGAGGACACACAACAACATCTTAAACCTTCCCCTCTCACTTAGGGGAGGCCACATAGTAATATTTCATTCCCAAAAATCTCACTTAGGGTCACCCTAATATTCATAATCTCATACCATCACATTAAAACCCATCTTCCTCTAACTCATGATATTTTCACAACCATCGAGGTTAATAGATAAATAAATAATCAACAATAACATTAATAATCAAGAAATTTCATGTGGTCAACCACTAGCCATAGAAACATTACAAGCATAATTTTATTGTAAGGATATCCCATAGTATTATATTAAACTATGCCCTCCATGTTTTATAAACTATCCATGATAATTTACTCATCACGTTCACAATTTAAGGCTTCATCATAAAAACCCATATACCAAACCATTATGTCACTTGAGCCTTAACTGATCCCAAATAGATAAATCTAGACCCAATTTACCCAACAAGACAACCTCACCTTACTAAATTGAACCAAGCGTGGTTATATAGAACCAAATACATTTTTACCATATCTACCCTATAAAGGGTAAATTACATCAATTTGGGCCAACCAAATCACTTTGATTCCAAAAGAAGAACATTATCATCCAACTCAATCACCTTCATGTGTAAAAGTCCACACAACCAAATATAAACCTTATAACATGGTAAGGAATTATAATGTAATCATAAATTATTATGAAATAGGAGAAATATATTAGGAAATCATAATCATTAAGTTCATAAAAAGGAAACCAAGCTTATAAAATAGGACATTTACCTCATGAGGTTAAATGGGCCAAATAAAATATCAACCCAATAATTTATAAATTTACCTTAAAAACCAAGAAAATTTACTCTATGTAAACTATTTAAAAAATGAATCACATTATACATTTACTCATGCTCAACCCTCAGATAAAATCCTAATGAAAATATTCTTTAGAAAACCACACATTAGTTTGAGATTCCATTTCAAAACCATCACTTGAAATTACCCTTTTCACCTTGAAATTACAATTTAAACCATTTCCATTAGAAATTCATTTTATATCAAATCCCATTTTTATATTAACATTTAAAAAGTAAACCCCATTTATTATTGGAATTATACTCATGTCACCAAGCAATCCATGGAGAAGAAAACCAACACTCATTCAACCAAGGCACCATTGATAAGCTATTTAGAAAGATATGTATCCCTTGCTGGCTATAAGGATGATTAAATTAATTCCCAATTTATAGGGTGACATCACAAAATTCATGTACATTCCAATAATAATCATAATAATAAACACATTAGCATAAATAAATACATATAACCAATATACTCGGCAATGTAAAGACCACATGCCTCAATCAGTGATCTGTAAATCAATATCAAGCTTATAAAAACCATCAAAAATCTTTTAGAACCTATCTCAAACATAAACTCCATAAAATTAATAAATCTAAAATTTAAAACTAATTCCTCAAATTTTTATAACTAACTTTAAACTCACTAGGTAGTATAACAACACTAAAACCATGAGAAACAGGGTGCAATCCACTACTGACACGCATCCAGAACTAATCCACCTAAAAACCCTAATTTATTTACAAGAATCAATGGAAAATTAAAACTAATTTCACCAAAACCCTAAATAAAATTATGAGGCAACATAACTCAATATAAACAATGAACAAAGGCTTGATCATCTTCTTACATGACCTCCTTTATGCACCGCACATTAAATATTCAGGAAGTGGTATGTTACCATAATACTCTAGAGGTATTATCTCCAAAAAACCTGTAAAGGTGAACCAAAATTATAGGAGTAAAAATAAGAAGAAAATGATGGAGAAAGGAGAGATATTACCTCAAATCTATGCGATAGAACCCTCATGAACAACCCAGATCAAAGGGAGACAAGGGGGAATGGGATATCCAAGGAGGGGTTCTCCCCCTTATTTCAATTGAATGAAATTAAGAGATCCTAAATGAGTTTAAAAATAGTACCCTTGAAAAATTACTAAAATGAAACTTTTAAAAAAATTACATAAGGGTTAATCAAGGCATGGCCCTAGGTATCAAGGTGTAGTTCCCCTCATCTAGGGACACATTTCACTATATCCCTATGTGTCACAGTGCAACACCCTAGACCCATGCTCTCATTATAGCATGACCAAATATTCATGCCACAACACTCTATTACAAATCCTAAAAAATCCCATATATGACCCTTTGTGGCATGGTCAAGGGTGACACAACATAACCCAACTATTATGGCATGACCCTTTCCCAAATTCTAGAACTAAGCTTACATTGGGTTTAGGGATTCATTACACAATGATTACCATTGTGGTGTGATTCTATCTCAGATCCAAAATGAATTATTATGTAGGGGGTCATTGAATAATGCTTTCCATTATGATGTGGCATGTATCATAGTCTAGAAACTTAATTTTATGTAGTACCCTATCACACCGTAATGCCCCCTATTATGGAATGATCTTCTTCTTGCTACATTATTTCATCCACCAACACTTGATAACTCTCCCCAGGTGTTATTACACTAAACTAACTCCCACAAAATATCACATAAATAATTTAAAACATAATAAAAACTCTTGTTCCTTGATCTAAATACAAAATTAAAATTCACTAATCCACCAAATAGTGGGAAAACTAACCTGCCTTCTGATCTACTAACACTAAAATTTACAGGTCTTTACAAACTCTTCACCATAATTCTACTTTAAGTTGAAAATATGTTGTTTTCCTAAGACCATAAATCTTAACGCACCTCAATCGTCAATTCACCACTAACTCACCATTTTTATCTCTAAACATCAAACATACTTACATTTAATAACAACAAAAACTAAATAACATAATTCAATGAAGGCCTTGCTATAAAATAATTAAGAATTACACTAATCAAACCACAATTTCCATAATTCCAGTGATATTATTTCACCTTGATCTAATCATAAATTCTCTCAGATCCAAAAACCAATCTCTTGAGCACTGCACCTGTCACCATCACCAAAACATTAATACAAATCTCAAAAAAACATATTGATCCCAAAACATCTAAGTGTATACAATTGATCTATATCCAAGATTATAGAACTCCCCACTATAAGACTCTACTAATAAAGGTTGATTATGACTAATGGTTCTCCCCATAATAGGAATATCCCATCAAAACTCAAATCAATAGGTCCAAACTATGTGATTTGGCCAATTGTCCTATATGGGAAAAGATCATCACAATCATCACTATGAAAAATGAAAGAGGTACAATAAATATCGAGAAACACACATCCTAATAGATATATGTACAAGGAATAAAAAAACCCAACGAACTCACCATGACTAAATCCACCTTACCAAGGCTCATTCATGCCTTCAAATATGTAAAGACCTCCATGCTCGGATGCATATCATCATAGTGGATTCACCATCTATATTTTTTTCTATTGACCAGATTCATCATAGTTCAAATTCATCTAACTCCATGTTGAAGAAAAAGAAAAAACAACATGGGTTGAATGAAACCCCTCTTCTTCCTTATCCATTTCTTCTCTAGTAAACAAGAAACTCCACTGAAAATCCACTACCACTATTCTCTCATCGTAGATCTAGATAGAACACTAGTCAGTAAATCTTATCTATTCTATTGATGAAACCAAATAGAATCACCAGTATCCTTTGCTTCTACTCTCTCAGAAAACTAGAAGCTAAACCAGAGATCCCTGCACAATAAAAAATGATTTTGTTCATAGAGAGAGAGTTATCGAATGAGATCCTCTCCTATATTTTTGAACCCGAATAGATCAACCCCCAAAACATAGGGTACACGTCACTACAATGATAGATTAAAATAATATCACTAAAGGCTAGAAAAGTGTATAATAGGTTCAAACTGTGAAACTATAAAAAATCACATATGTATACTCAAGATCAACACTAAGCACCCAACCATCAATAAAAAAAGAAACACTCTCTAAATTATCATATCTCAAACATGAAACACATAATTCAAAACACCTGGCATACTCCCAGTCCAAATATTGGAATCCAAAAAACTTGGTTTTCATAGGTTCTAGATGCTTATTTAAAACACATCTTAAACCACTTTACATGCACCAAACTCATGCAAGTTATAAAAACACCCCTCAGTATCCAAGGGTTTCAACCAAAAATCAAAATCCTAAAAAAATATCTAGCCAAACCAATCATTTCTTTTCCTAAAAACTGACCCTATTTCCAAAATATATTTTGAAATCCAGCTTAAAAAACTACTTTCCTCATATTTTCATTAAACCTTATAAATCAAAAATATTTTCAAAATACCCAACTCTAATAAAATTTTCAAGTAAATACAACTTATAAAAACCATTTTATGCACCCTACATGCCATTTCACAAGTTTTTGTTATTAAAACATGGTTGTAATCAAAAATAAAATATCCTAAAATCATTTTACTATGATGGAAAAACAAGAACAATAAAAAATTATCATCATATCCATATTAATATAATCACCCTTTATAATGTATTTGATAAAGCATCAAATAAATTATAAGTTTATTTGATTAATATTAGATCCCACTAAGGTAATATGTCGAATAACATCACCTATAGGTACTTGTATCAAGTCATAATCATGCCACTTTCATGATGCATGAACAAGGTCACTGGATCTCGGTTGAGTTCTATGACTCATCTCAAATCTCATCCATCGTGTATTGGAATTCTTGGTCAAACACCTCACTTATCCTTGAGTGCCTAGTCTTGAAACTGGACATCCCATGGAAACTTGGGTTTCAACTGATGTCATACTAGCCAAGCATTCTCCTAGTCTACCTCATGAGTCTCAAAAACCTAAATACACCTCTAACTAACATTATACCAACTAAACAAATTCTATGATACCACTTTGTAGTGTACCATCCTGAATCACTTGAACAACACCTAATAAGGGGAACTATAAGACCTCATGTGACCCTCCCCATATTCCAAAGGCTAGAGACTAGCAGTGAGGGCCCAAAATAATCATTGGGACCCTATACCCTTAAAATTAAAGCTCAAGGGTCATGACTAAATCTACCAAAAATTCAGGATTAACCACATTTATAATGGAGATCCCAAAAACTTTTAGACATAAAAAGGGATCCAAGAGGGGCCCCATAGTACATAATATAAAGTAGTAAATAGTTTATATAATTCATCAAAACTAGTAAAGTAGCAGTAGTATAAGAAATTAATAATATGAATAATGAAATAAATACAACAGAGGCATAATGTCTAATATATATATATAATAAAAAACTAAAAATTAAACAACAATGGAATCTGGTACAAATCACATGATCCTCTCTGTAGAATCCTTTTCCTCCACAAATCACTAGGCCCAAATCACATGTCTAGATCCAATGATACCTATGCCTAAAATAAAACATGTAGGTCTACCCATATACATCGAAACCCATGTTGTTTTCATGGATAGGGGGTGAGTCTAGTGACTTAGTATAATTCCCCTTGTTTACCTCAACACACTAAGTGATTTTGTAATCAAATGGATGTGCATACAAAATATAAAAGTGTATAAGTAATAATCATGAAACACACACTTAGAAACATAACACCGGATTCACATTCAAGTAAACATGCTAGGTTATTATTTTCTAATAAGGATACCATGAAACAAGACCCCAATTACATCATCCAATACCAAAAAGAAGGAAGTCTACCAATACTATAATATATCTCAAAAAATGACTAGAATCATCTCCCTTGAGGCACTATCTCACATCACATCCCACATCAAGCCACATACCAAGACCTAGACCACACCCTCTCACTTAGGGTTGGTCAAATATCAAATTATGAACTATACCCTCTCACTTATGGGTGGCCACGAATTATTATCTTAGACTATCCCTTCTCACTCAAGGTAGATCACACAAAAATATCTTGGACCATCCCCTCTCACTCAAGTGATTACACACAATAATATCTTAGACCATTTCCTCCCAGTTAAGGGAGGCCACATAAAAAAATATCATATCATTCCCTATCACTTAGGGTAGGCCACATAACAACATCTCGAGCCCAACCCTCTCACTCAAGGTTTCCCCAATATACCCAATCCCATTACATTACATCAGAAACCACTATCCTCTCATTAAAGGTGTGTCCAAAACCATTAGTTCCAACATATACATAAACAATCAATAGAAACATCAATAATAAAGAAATGTTAAATGGTCAACCACTATCCCAAGGAATATTCCAAACATGAGGGTACTATAATGATATCACATATGTTTCTCTTAAACCATCCCCTCCAATTTTCTTAAACTATACTTTATTATTTACTAATCACCTTTATAGTTGAATGATTTATCACCCAAACCCATATGCCAAAACACTAGGTCACCCATGCTTAAACTAAACCTGAAAAAATCACTCTAGTCCTAATTTATCCAAGAGGATAACCATATAATACTTCATGAAACTAGGTGAATATATATTTAATATGATATATTTTTCATCTCTACCCTCTAAGGGATCAATTACATCAATTCTTACCAACTCAGGAACTTTGATACCAAATGAATAACATTAATAGCTAACTCATGAACCTACATACATGACAGTCAACATAATCACATATAAACATTGTAACATGGTAATAAATTTATATAAAATCATTTAATAGGAATAAACTACTATGTAATCATGATTAGGAAGTACATACAAATGGAATGATTCTTATAAGATAGATAATTACCTGCTTGAGGTTAAACATACCAAAGAAAATCTCTACCCAAGACCTTCTAATTTTCCTTTAAAAACAAATCCAAAGTACCATTTGTAAACCATTTATAAAAGGTGTCACATTCCATCATTACTGACACTCTTCCATTGCCTAAAGTCCCAATGAAAACATTATTTATTAAACCCCACATTTTTTGAGATTTCATTTAAAAACCAATACTTGAAATCCCCCTTTTCACCTTGAAATTCAAATTTAAACTATTTACTTTAGAAATAAAATTTATATTAAAACACCTATTTAAAAAGACATTTAAAAGGGAAAACCTATTGACCTTTGGAACCCAACTTTCACCACTAAGAAATCCATGAAGAGGGTCACTGAAACCTGTTTGACTAAGGTGACACCAATGAACCATTTATCCAGCCATATGGTCCTTACTAACTATTAGACCGATGTGATATCATCCTAATTTATGCAGTGATATTAAAAAATTCATTTAAATATGATAGAAATAATCATAATAATGAACATGTGAACATAAAGAAATTCAACTAACTAAGAGACTCAGAAATGAAAAGTCCACCTACCTCAATCGAAAATCTATAAATTGATACCAAGATTATACCAACCACCAACAAGCCCCAAATACTTATCTCAAACATAAACACCATAAAATTAATAATATAGACATTTAAAACTCACTTACCAAATTTTCTTAACCAATGATAAACTCACTAGGTGGTATAATAGTGCCTAAATCATGATCCATGGGGTGTGGTCCACTCCAAAAATACACTCAAACCTATGAAACACACATTCCCTAATTTATCCACATAAATCAATGTAAAATTAAACCCAATTTCTCTAAAAACCTTAAATAAATTTTTAGAGAAACATAACTCAATAAAAATAGTGAATGTTGGATTGAACATATCCTTATACACCATACAATAAATCCCCATGAAGTGGGATGATTATACCATGATTTTGTGGAATCATCTCCCCAAAACCCTGTCTAGGTGAAAAAAATTAGAGGAGGATAAATAGGAAGAACATATAGGAGTAATGGAGAGATAATACCTTGAATATATGTGATAAAACCCTCCCAAAAAACCCAATTTTAAGGGAGATAAAGGGGTGAATGAGAGATCCAATGAGGGGATATCCTCCTTTATTTTGATCAAGTGAAATCAAGGGATCTTGAGGGGGTTCTAAAATAAGACCCTTGAATTTTTTTTGAAAGTACTCTTTGAAAAAAATACACAAGGGTGAATTGTGGTGTGACCCTAGGTGTCAAAATGAAATTCCCCCCATTTGGGTCCATGATGTTTTATAGCCCTAGGCATCACAACCCAATTCCCTAGACCCTAGGTATCATTTTTCCTTGATTAAAGATTCATTCCAAAAGATTATATTCTATATTTTCAACAAATCCTTATGGAAAACACACTACAGTATGGACAAGGGTGTTAGGACGTAACCTAATTGTTTCAACATAACCCCTCCCAAATTCTAAAACCTAGTTTTACACAAAGTTTAGGGATTTATGATTCATCACCTACCATTGCAGCATGATTCTGACCCAACTCCAAAACTCACACTTATTCTTGGAGCTCAC
Organism: Viscum album; assembly: GCA_963277665.1. Taxonomy (NCBI): domain Eukaryota; kingdom Viridiplantae; phylum Streptophyta; class Magnoliopsida; order Santalales; family Viscaceae; genus Viscum; species Viscum album. Next base: position 1,491,664,928 of record OY728145.1, read on the forward strand.
ATTGCAATTACTTCCACTATGGAATGACCTACCTCCATATTTATAATCTTAATCTTATGAAGAACCCCACCACACTACAATTCCCCCTATTGCAACCTAATATTTTTTCTAATATGAAAATTCATCCACTAACACCCAAAAACCCACTCCGACTATTCTTCCACCAAACTACCACCCCAAAAAACCCCATAAATAATTTAAAACATGATCAAAACTCATTTCCCACAATATTAATCCAAAATTTAAATTCACTCATACACCAACTGATAGTAAAAATGACCTGCCTTTCGATTCACTAACCTTAAAATGTGAGGGTTATTAGAAATTTTATTAAATCCAATTATAAAATTTTATAATTACCACGAAATATTCTTAACACAATAATTCTTGGTTATATTAAATTTTTTCTTTTGGAAATTTATCATAATTAAAATATCTTATAATTTTAATTATAACATCTACATAGAAATCTAGGTGATCTGATCTTGAGGTAAAAAGGGTCGCATCACTTGAAAAGAAATGTGGTGTGAAAAAAGTTAGATTTTCTTAACTCATTAGAAAATTTCCATCATCGCTTCATTATTTAATTTTAATAGGCATGCATGGTTTGATCACCATCATTCCACATTCTATCGTTGCCACCCGATGATAGAATTATGTTGAGGGGAGTATAAGATGATTTTATTCTATATATTTTCTTTCCATAAAAATATAATGGAGAGAGGGAGAAACTTGAGGGGATTTTCATAAGAATAAAATTTTATTTTTAGTGACATGATTCTCCTATCATTAATATCATCTAAACCCCATAATTTATATTATTATTCATATGTGTAATTGTCCATTAAAACCCCTCATAAATTCCTCTAACAATATAAGTTAACTAGATTAAATATTTGATATATATATATTCTAACACACCATGTCACTAACATGTGGTCATGAAAACACCACCTAAAAACTCTTAAATAAATAAAAATAATACATTATTTTTATTGGTAAGTTTGGTGTTTTGAATAAAAGCCTGAAAAATACTTAGTATGTGGATTGACACTCGAGCACCTAACTTATACTTTTTATAGGAAAGACACCCCGCTATAGACACAACCATGGTGTATGATTTTTTATATGATCTCTATTTTAGGATATATTAACATTTTCCCTCTTATAATAAATATCTATTAATCAATAAATATTAATCATTCCATAAAATTCATGTAACTCAAAAAATTACCAAAATTTAACCCAAGGATAAACACATTGTTTTGAGCCCAACAGAATAATTAAAAAATATGAGACCATTTAGTATGGTGAAATTAACATTTTACCCTTTTTAGGTAATCAAGACTTCGAAAAACAAAAATGAGTTAAGTATGGATCAAGAAAAAATACGGGTTACTACATCCTCCCCACCTTTAAATAGTTTCATCCTTGAAAAGAAAATAATTGAAACTACTAGTTGAAGAAGATCATAAAACATCCTCATACAAAACACAACCCATACTCACACATACTTAATCTACTTATGGTGGTTCATGATCTAAATGAACTTAGGAAACAACTATGTTAAAAAGGAATATTCTCTCTCACCACACACACTTGAACTTACTCCATTGAGATTACATTGCATCATAATCACTATTGACTCGTGATTGTCCTAAATAATCACCTCAATAGAATCATATGATTTCTTCATTTGAGTCTCAATATGCCTTAGCACCCATTACCCTTTCATCATACAAAGGTCATTAATTTACATGGAATGAAATGAAATCTTAAAATCATTTAATGATAATAATGCCTCCTATGGGGGTGATATTTTCCCCACCTTTAAGAGCATTCCAGATGACTGTAACATGGGAAAAATCTATCAATGTCAAATTACTATACTAATATCAACACAAATATTTCACATTGACTCCCAGAGAGCTGCTGGGTAACATGTTCTCCAAGGTTTGCTTTAGATTTTTTCATCTCTAACCAATAAGGTTTATGCACTCTTGTCTCTATCTCTAGGAACAAGGGAAACATAACCTTTTTACTCAACTTAATCAGAAACCTCTATCTATATTTTTAATCCCAAAAAATATTTCATACACTACTAAAAACAACATAATTATTTTATTGTCACTCTTTTGTGAAATATGTTGAAGGGAACTTTAAGAAACAACACCAAGATCCTCAAGATACCTAGCCACATGGTACTACTTTTTAGTGACCTGTTCTGCCAAAATTTGAAGTGTAAAATCCAATCTATTCAGATAACCTGGCTCTATCAAGTCTTAATCCTAGGATAACACCTAACAAAACTCAATTGAATAAACCCACAAACATTGGGGAAACATGCTCCTCACATAATTGAAATCACTGCAAGTTGGGAATAACCAAATAATCTATTGGAAATAATATATTTAGAACTATACTATAGTGGGTAATATCCTTTATCAAACACCCATTGATACACCTAAAATTAATACAAAGGGAAAACCACTATCATATTGGGGAAGTGTATGAAATAATTACCACCTTCAAGGAGAACCTTTAGGTCCATCTCTTGAAAATATTATCATTAAGGACAAATCTAGGACACCCTTACACAAAGTAATATTATGGATCCACTAACTTAAATTTAAGGTGGTAAATTTCCCCTTTTCCCAAAAATAATTCACTGATTCAAGGCTAGATTTTCAAGTTCCTTCTCCATAAACTAAACATGGAATTACCTACTAGGGCATCATCCACCTCAACATTTTTGTGATTCTCAAATCTCTCTAAAATTTAGAACTTCATGATTTATATAATCCAATAAATATATCTTGAATACATACTGGTATGTATATGCCTATCCCCAATAAGGAAAAAATTTGATTCCCCTTTGAAAATATTTCATGCACTCCTTTAAAATCCCAAAAAAAATCTCACTTATACAGCTTCAGCATAAATAATGAAAACTTATTTCCTGATGGGTATTCAGCTACAAATATTTAAGGCTTAACTCTACTATTCATATTAGGAGGTTCCACTCACCATTAGGGTATACATAACCTCATATTCTCAACTAAGGATCACATTAAAATTCTAGAAATAGGTATTCAATTCTTACTAAAGATGGTACAACTAGGTCTCATCACAAGCATGATGGATCCCCATGATGGATTCCCATGAAAGATATACTCCTCCATCAAGGTAAAAATAACTTAATTAGAAGGTGTAATTGACATAAGGTTTCCATCTATGTATATTCTCTATTTTAAATAGGTCTAGTTAGATGCTCCACTAGAATATCTAACTCTAGAACAAACAGTTAATGATAAATAGGACGTGTCCATTTCAAAAAACACAAGATTATATAAGTATAGTACATAAATCATACCTTATATCACACTATAAATCATCTAGTTATAGACATAAATTTCATGTGTCAACTCATATCCCTAATTTTCAATACTCTATGTTCAAAAAGAATAATTAGAGAGTGGTATTGGTTTGAGTTGATTGAAGAGTCATAAACTACTAGATTCTTTCATACCACTTGATACTCAATCGAAACCACTTTTATACTAGGATATTATTCCCACAATAGGAAGCAACCTAGTCTCAAAACTACTTTCAATATGGAGTTCTGTCCAAAATTCCACTCTATCTGTCTCCAGGGAGAACTCTAACCTATTCCCAAAACCAGGGTGCATATTTCATAATAAACTCTCAACTACCAATGCTTTCTCATAGACTCTAGTATATGCATGGATGTTTGGGAGCACAACCCAAGCCTAATTCCTCTCTATAAAAGGCTTATATGAACTATCTATCTTGAAAAAAACTATTACGAATCACATTGAGGGAGTACCTCATGAGGTCTATAGTCTTCAACTAAGACTTGGTCATTCTACCCTATGGAGGGTCCAACATCTTTTAAAATTGAATCCTTATTATCAATGAATGAAACCAAATTATGAAAAAGAGCTTAAACTACAACCATGATAGAGCATTACCATCATGATTTCATGAAAAACATTATCCAATAATGTCTGGTTGGATCATGTAAAGGACTTAATAAAGAATAGATATTTGGTTAATGGGTGTCTGGACTAGAAAGAACACATGAGTAACTAACTCCAACCAACTCTTTTCCATGGGAGGATTAAGGTCATCTCATATCCTAGGAAAGCTATACTAATGGAACTCACATAGTATACACTATATATGGGTGGTCTCATCTGACTTAATGGGAACTTCCATCCATTATATAAATATGAATTCACTAAGAAAAAAGTGAAGAGAATTTACCTCCACTCATGAGTCAAGGATATCTCTCAACTGAGTTTGAATCAACACATTATCACTTGGTTGTTTGATGGTGATAGGCTTAAGCACTATCATAAGCACTTTGAATCATACCTTTATATAAGAGAAGGCTTTGGGTGGGTGGAATCCTTCATTTTTTAGATAACCCCCATGATGTTTTAAAGAAAATCTAGGTGAGATGACAAAGGAAGGACATAATATTTCATGGCTAATCACTACATGATCCATGTACCATCCTGACTATAACCTATAAATAATTCTATATGGATATTAGTTTATTAATATATTATCAAAGTCATCATGATTGGATACATCATCCACTACACCAACATGAGTTCTCTGGTCCAAAAAATAAACTAAACACCCCTTAACACTATTTCAAAAAATTCCCTAACCAAACCATAAAATACCACCAACTCCAAACAGTGTCCCTAAGACTTGAACTACTCTAATACCATTTGAATATGACCCAACCCACAAAGACCCCTTCTGGGTTGGTGATGAGCTGAGTTTACACCCCAATCCTACCTATAATAAGCTAGGGTATATATAATAACATCAACAAGGCATAATAAAACATGGGATGCCTTCATGTAAGGACCCAAAATTTTGTGGAATTTTCCTTCTAAATATATAAATGTTCTATATTTAACAATATGGTATAGTATAAAACACATAATAAAAACCAACTCTATTTTATTTTATTAAATTATAACATTATATATGAAGAATAAATATATTCTATAAAAAAATAAAACTAGTATATTGGAAAAATAAAAAAAATAACATAACTAGAATTTGATATTCTAGAAAATCATAGTCCTCTAGAATTATCATGGTCACAAACAACATTGTGATAAATAAAAAAATAATTGGTAATATAATCAATATTTTGAAAATTATTAGAATAGAAACTTGAAAATAACTGGGGTGAATGATAAATTAAGGAAATGTGAGATATTTATATGAATTATAAATCCATTATGACCATTAGAATAGTAGACTTGTCATGACTCTCCCCCACTGGGAAACCATCCTAGGATTCCACTGGAGATGAGGGTGACCCCTGAAGCCTGCCTCCAATAGGAAACAGATTGGACACTTGCATCGAGGGTATAATCATTCATATATAGAAAGCATTATACTCATAATCCCAATAAAATATAAGGAAACCCACTAATCAACTTCATAATATAAAATAAAAACCATTATCCCACAATTTATGTAAATTTCATACATAAATAAAACCCTAAATTAAATACCAAAAGACACTCTTATGGAAGCGATTCCTATAGAAACTATAATACATGATCCAATAATGTTCATCTCGGTGACTAAATCCCAACTGAAAATCTATAATATATATATATATATATAGATATATCGGGGTGAACATACAAGTATATTAAATAGGATCCTCCTCAAGACCTCTCATGAAAATGTGGAAGAAGCATATTATGGCTACAACGAATAAATGGTAGAACCAACATGCACCTATGTCAGGTCAACTATCACCCAACCTCACCAAGTATCAATAACACAATATCAAATACAAGTATAATAACATAATATAAAAAGAATAAATGTCAATAAGGTACCTTGTGGCTACTTCCCCACTAGTTTTTCACTCTCACACCCTGAAAAAAAATTTCATGGTGCTTATATCCCTTCCATATCCACATACCTACATAACCACATACCATATCATATTCATAACCATATTTCCACAACTATATTTCACATCACCATATATCAACTGCATATCATATTATCATCATAGTAGGGTGTCATAAAAATGAAGGACATTAACCTAATTCCCTCCTCCCACCATGAAAAACCCCTACCATGTAACCATATCACAACCACATAATCATGTCAGCTATTATATACACACTCAAACCACTAGCCATTATAGCTCGTATGAATATAACCACCTTGATCCATCATAGAACATATTATTTCTAAAGGGAGAGTAGGGAAGAGGAAGTAGTCATCCATTAGTTTCCTCACTAACCCAGATGTTGGGTAAAACACTCAAAACTCAAAACATTTAGGCATCAGTAAAGTTATCAAAATCAAGAGGTAGTGTATAAGAAATCAAAATAAAACATAAAATATATCCTAGTTACACACAAATCCCAACCTAAAGGTTTCATGAAAAATCAGCATTATCATTACCTATATTAACCTTCAAATCACTAAAACCATGCATTAACCATTACTATCATTATTATAAAAAAAATCATCCCCACCTTTCACACAATACAACTATAAGAAATTATCATTAACTTCAAACTTAATCAAATAATATTTATGATTCCTAGAATTTTCATTTACCAGTCTCTTTACATTCATTATGACATTCATTTTTTCATATTTAATGCCAATCCATTAAAAAATCACTTTCTACTTCAAGTCATTCATTATTCATAATTCATTTTTATTTTAGCCTTTACTATTAGTTAATCACAGCCATCCCATACATTACCATTATTCATTTTTATATACCAAAATTTATTATTTTCATCCCATTAACCATTACGAAATTTATTATTTCCAACCACATTCCATGCCACCAGGAAAATATAATACAACCCCACAAAAACAAACCAATCACTGCATAAACCACCCCATGACACATGCCAATATCCCCTATAATAGTTACAAAACTATTTCCTTTCCACACAACCAACCATTTCACCACTACTATAACTTCCCCAGAGCCCATCCATCACCACCATGACCAAACCATACATCATCCTCCCAACCATCCATAAAAAAAAACTTGAAAAATATAATAATAGTAACAAATATTCCATATAAAATAGTAAATAAGGAAATCATATTAACAATTAAATTCAAAGGGCTTCCTATAAATCTTAGTTTCATATTAAATCATAATTCCAAGCTCAAATACCATCATTGTAAATTTCAATTTTCTACATAGTCGGTTTATTTCCAACTTTAAGTGATTAACCCTTTATAAATGGTGATTCCAACATATAAAAATCAATAATATATATATATATATATATATCATAATAACAAACAAAAAATATCAATGTAAATGTAAAATAGTCAACAACCATAACTATAACATAAAATTATATAAAACACATGTGAATCACTCAATACCTTCAATTACCTTTAACATAATTCATTATCTTTATTAGGTTAATCCTTATCATACACCCAAAGAAACCAAAATCATGTTAATTCTGAAATTTAGAAGTAAAAAATAAGGATAAGTCTCAAATACCATACATCAATCTAAGATTTAATAACCACTATATGAGATGATAAGGAAACTCTAATCAAACACAACCTAGTTGACATGGATCAACCGTGAGGACTATGCTCCACCATTCCCCATAAAAATCACAACATAATACCACTAAGAACAAGTTATCACTACTAACACACCCTCCATAATAAATAAGCATAGGGAGATAACTAAGAATAAGTGAATAGAAATTCACCTTGGATCATAAATGGTTGGTCACTTTAAGTTGAGATCCAGAAGTGATCAAGGGGCTCTCAATGATCTATAATGATACACCTCTTATCACCTAGGGTTTAAGAGTAAATGAATGGATTTTTAAGGATTTTAATGGTATTCTGAATTTGTAATGAAACTATAAATTTAAGGGATCATGACATGATGGGCCATTGACACACCACAATGGGGTTAAATCAAATGCACCTCTGAAAATCACATCATGATCCCCCTTATCTCTCCTTGAATATCATAGTAAAAACCACCATAAATCCACATGTTTAATGATGTATGAAATGTAATTTAGGTGGACACACCATAATACATGATACCATAAAAAATACGATGCTACCCCATACCAAACCTTGATAGAACAAGGGAGCCATGGAACAATGATACTAAAAAAAGAAGAACCATGAAATCAAACACCCAAGACTTTACACCATAGTGGTTATAAACACACCCTAATTCCAATTCACATGAGATTAACCAATAGATCATGTAAGATTAATCCCAAGAACCCCACTCAATATTCAAACTTTGTAAGGTAAACTCAAAATGCCTTAAGACCATCATGCCACAACCCAAAACAATAATGACACAACTAAACTCATATAAGGTTAAACAAAAAGACTCATGTCAAATTAAATCATAGAATCACCTCACATAATAATGATCTAGGAACCACTACACCACAAATAAACCATTTAAATATATAACTAATCTTCTACCTCAAAATAACATAGAACCAAACTATCACAGATTACACCCAAGTTGCAACACAACTTCACTCTACACCCTGATTATCTAACCCACCACTCATGATACAACACCTGTAATCACATTGAAATGAACTTTTCCAGCTAAAATATTAACTCTAACTCCATATTCGATCCTCAAACCTTTTCTTAACACTCCCAACACCCAAAATATAAAAATTAATTACATATAAAATTCTATACTATTATATTATATACCTTTCAAATGATTATTATCCTTGAGAATCAAAACCAAAACCAAAACAGAAACAAAGACCAATAAACCCAAATACCACCCAAGAGATACCTCTCAAATAAGAACAAAATCATCACCAAGACACAATACGAAACAAAAACAAACAATCACACACAAATCAATACAATTTCAAATATCTCATCATCAAAGAGAAATAAGATTAAAAATAGTTATAGATACTGAGTTCCCATTTTTGATTCACATTCCCACATACATTCTTCCAAGACGCTATGCCTACACAAGATATAAACCAAAGGAATAGTGAGATCATTCAACACATTTTATCAATGTTCCTGAATCTTAACCAACTACTTCACAAACATCATGTCATCCTCTATATCCAACTTTTCATAATCAATAAAATGGGGGGTCATTGAGAAGATATCAACAAAGTTGTGATACATGAAAATAATCATGGATTTAATCTAGATATGGAGGAAAGAATAAATGATATTCTACCTCACTAAAATGCTCTAACACCTCAATGGGACTAATAAACCTTGGTCAAAATCTTACTCTTGGAGGTTTAGGGGAGTAGTGAAAGAAATCAGGGTGATTCCCAATAATTATTTTTTATCATTTTCAATGGAAAATATCTTAAGAACAAGGTGGAGAAACCCCTAAATATTCTAAGATAGTATCTTTCATATTTAATTTATAATTACTTTATAAATTATATTTACCTCAAATGTGATAATTCTTTTATCGATCAATTTAGTTTTCACTCTTATCATGTCATCACTGTGGTGTAGAATACAAACTATAATTTCTATAGTGGTATCTAAACATACTACACAAATCTCTAAACATCACTCTTGATATTTTGGGTGCTAGAATAGAGGAACCAAGTACCTTACATCCTTCTCCATTGATTTCAATAATAAATATCTATTTTTTATCTTATTCTTGAGAGGGATGGAGGAATATTTTCTCTCTATATCTTTGATTGAATATTAGTGAAGTTATATTATTCACAATAAGTATAATCTATATAAAAGTATATATTTTGAATTTATACTTAGGTTTAAACAATTAGTAATTCAAAAATTCCCTTTATCTAATTTTTTATCCTAAGTAAACCTTATGTAAAATAATAATAATAATAATATTATTATTATTATTATATTCTCATGACATGTTCTAAACTAATAGATTAATAAATTACATCCATCAAGCCCTTAACTCAGACCATTAATCCTCATAATATATTAAACCTTGAATTATAAATATTTAAATAAATAAATAAATATTATTAATTTAATAAATAAATAAATATTATATTCACTAATATTGTGAATAAATATTTATTTTAATATTCACATAACTAAATAAATATTCATATTAGTTCATTAACTAAACTACCGAATAAATATATATTTATTTATTACCTTGTGAATAATAAAAAAGATATTAAATAAATATTATATTCACTAAACTTGTGAATAAATAGTTATTTTAATATTCAACTCATATATTCTAAACTCGAATATCTAGTGATTAAATTTATGTGATTAGAAATACTTGAATAATAATTATTCCACAAGTTGAGAGAAATATTTATTCTTAAAATTAAATTCTAAATAGAATTTAATGAGATTATGTATACAGTTAGTGTGTGACCCTCTAGGCCTATTTCTCAGTTGCATTTGAGAAACTTACCTAAATTCCAAAATCAGCATCTAACAACACATCAAGGCACCTATATAGAAAAATTTTTTTGGTTATAATGACAACAACTTTACTACGAATTATTATTATATAATATAATCTATTTATGTTGATATCTCATCAAAAAAAATTCATACCTGTATCATCAACCTGTATGATTAATTTATATTTATTTGAATCTATGAAATAAACTCATTGATGAACAACCACAGACATACATTTAATCATCCAATTTCATTTCAATAAAATGGATATAGATATCTTCTTCTATTAAACCAGAAGGGAAAAATCCTTTCTTAACTTATTTAATTAATGTCTTATCACTTATGACAGACCTAATGTATGATACCTATCTACAATAATATGTCATCAATTGTTTTCATCAAGACATAGAATTATATATATTATTATTTATATACATTAATAATAATATAAAGTTTAAGGACCAATTCACATGCTCATAGATAAGAATGTCTAATGACACATATAACATATGGAGTTCCTATTAGTGGGTATTCCCTTATAACCTAACTTCTTAGATATTACCAATTATGAAATTCATGGGAATATGTCTCAATGTTTTTTAATCCCTCAACACCTGATATTCAAAAATTATGAGTGTCCCATCAAAAATATTTTATCTATACTATAATACATATGTTTAAGAAGATTATTATAGCATTCCATGATTTTAATTATAGTGGGGAATAGTTATATCTTTTCAATGTGGAAAATATTATAATGACATTATCACATTAATGTTATATAGAAGAAAATTCATCATGTGATAAGATATTTATTAATATTATGTTAATTTAAAGTAAAAATTTAGTTAGTTCTAGGTAACTAACTCCAGAAAACTCCCACTTGAACTTGAGACAACTACTAACAACTTTTAGACAGCTAGCTCTTACATGATATTTATTATTCTTTTGAGATAAGGCTTTAGTTAATGGGTATAAAATTTTATCTTAAATGAATACTCTGTTTACTATGACCTCAAAAATTAAAGAAAAATACCTAAAAAGGTGATACTTCTAAAGTATATTTTTTATCTGATGTTTTGACCCTGGATCCTTAGATATAACCACTACTGTAGTATTATCACAATAAAAGTGATAAAATTTACTTGTAGGTAAAACATGAATCTCTTAGATGAAGTTACATATCTAAAATACTTTTTTATTTATATCATAAGTCATAATATACATGGAATCTATTATAAAATTGGTGAACACTGGTTGTATTGAACTCTTACAACTCACCGCTTCTCCATTAAGGCAAAATACATACCCTAATTATGATTTCAAAACATTTTAAAATATATGGAAACTAATATATGTGTGTCTCATCACAACTAGTTCCTAGTCTCCTCCATACACCAGTAACATGTATTTAGTGCCCCAAGCCTGATTGACCACTGAAAGGGGGGTAAATTAGTAGTTTCTTTTTATTAATTCTGTTCTTTCAAATTAAACCTCCCAAACTTGTTAAGGTTCTTGATCTACTCAATATTGTCTCTCAACCTAACCTTGTGTGCAATTTTAATAATGGATAGAGTGACAAAAAATATTTTTAAGGATCATCAAAAGCCTACTCCTTGCTAAAACTGATTATTCTCTTTGGTTATATATTCTTAACTATCAAACAAGTGATTACACTACTTCCAGTACCAATTGAAAGACTTATTCACTGCTCCCATCACCAACTGAGAGACTTATTTCCACATTCAGCACCAACTGAAAGATCAACTTCTCTTCTAGTACCAATTGGTAAAGTTATTTACTTCATAAATATTTATATACAACTATAAAGATCTTAAAACTTATATATTTCAGTATTAATCCATTATCTTTATAGATCTAAATAACTCATGTGCACTTAAAGTACCTTCAACAACAATCGATCAGGTCTTTCAGTCTTTCTCAAGAATTCTGATCACCTATGTATGATCAGTTTCCTAAGTGTAAAAAATTATCAGGCTTTAATTCTTCATTATTAGAATGAATTCCCATCCTCGTTGAGATGTGTGAAAATAGTGAACACAAATTATTACGTATTATTTTATATAAGATAATACTTGCATAATCTCAATTCACTCTCTTGAGGATTTATCAACATGAAACCCTAGCACATGTTATTTATGGATTTATTATTTTATGTGATTCTTTTATTATATTAAAACTCTAAACCTCCTTGCACTAAATAATATTTTGGTATCTCTAGTGATTATATATTCAAATATGCATGCGAGCATTCATGCATTGTTCACTTTGTTCTTTGTTTCTTTATATACACAGGTATATGCACACACTATATTTTTATGTTCACTGCCTCATGTTTCTTATTTTCACAAAACCAAATGGATTCATGTAATATCAAGTAGGTTTCATGGGATAAATATATCACACAATTTTTATCCTTTTTTAGTTAACAATTCCTTTTAACAATGTAGGTGATATCTCCAACCACTTCATATAAGAATATCACGCAAACCCAAGAGGGTTTTCTTCTTCGTGAAATCAGGTGTGCTTCATAGAATACCTAAAGAATAGTTTATTCATAAATCTCCTAAAGTGTGTGTAACATAATTAAAAATCCTATCGATATTATTCTTCATGACCAAAGAGACTCCTAGAATCTTCTCTTTGTGAAACAGAAGGTTTCACAATGATCTATTTTTCTTCATAAAAAATAAGATTCTCTCTTGGATGGCATAAAATTACCTTATCCTTAGTCCCTCAATATTTATAGAGTATATTCACTAACTAGGTCCTCCAAGATTTATGCCACATAAAGGTAGATATTATAACCCCACAAAATATTTATTTTCAAGCTATTATTTATATCCATAAATATATCAACATTTATATTTTCAAATGCGGGGTGACATCTCGTTTAATCTTTGTGACACTAAAAATAAATTCATCTTTTCTTATACGATAAAGAATCCTTCCATAACTCATGTGAATGATCCTCATCATTTATATATTCTCAAACTCATCTATGCATGAAAATGAACTTTTAAAACTGTGTTTTTCATATGGATGAAGCTCATCTTTATGGAAACATCTACATGAGCATCATAAATGTATGCAAGATGATCCTATGTATTATCATCACAAAATATTATTCATTTGAGCATGAATTGATGATAGTAGTTATTTCATTTCAAGAACTCTGGCATACAATAATTCTCAGACGAGATCCGAGGTTGAAGATGATGATCTTGACTGATCCAATAGCCTAAATTAATCTCATCATTCATCTAGCATTTTATCGGTATTTTTTTAATATATTAATAGTTATTTGTACATCCTCTATCCCACATTTTTCTAGAAAATAGTTTAGATGCACTTAATAAAAAATCTTGTGTCACTATCCTCTCAAGTCGTCACCAGGTTGACACTTGAATGCACTATGAACACACTGCCGACATGGGCCACACCACACCCTTATGGGATCCATGGGCACCCCTGTAGGTGTTATGTGCCTACCAATTCACATGAAATCACATGAACTCTCTATTGGAGCTATTAATCCACTCACATACCTACCACCATATGGGATTCTTGGGATGGCTCTCCCTTGTGGTTGAGCTAGCTTCCACATATGAGGTTGATGAGCTGGCCCTTCTGGCTTGTAATAGCTGGACCATTTTTTGATAAAGGCCCACCATCAAATAATAATTATAATAATTCTAATTATATAATATAATTTCAATCCATTATCAAAATATATCATAAAAATAATAATATTTTCATGTCCATCAATAATTCCTTCAAGAAATTACTTTCTTTTTTCATGGAAATATTCAAATCCTCTTCTTTTTCTACTTATTCAGTATTTTATAAAAAATGTTTTGGTTATTCAATTAACATTAACAAATGTATTGGAAATTTAAGATAATATAAACAATCATCACACTTACAAAGATAATTTCACAATCATTACATCCAATGTGATTTTATGAATCCATAACAATTCTCCAAGCATCACCATTTCATGAGAATTGCTCAGGAATGACATCAAATGTAATTCTATGAATCCATAAAATTATCCAAGAATCACCACTTTACCTTCAACTCATAAAAAATATCATGACACATAATTGTCAATAAATTCAACACTTAGACTCAATAATCTTCTAATTTGTATTTTTTTGTCAATGTCTCATCATATTATAAAGATCAATATGTGTGCTCAAATATTTTCCCCCTTATTGAAAATCAAATAAAAAGGATTAATGGGGGTATTAACATCTTCTAAATTTTCCCAAAATATGTTCTCCTCCCTTATATGATTATTTCTTGAACACTTATAATAGTGGGATGATATCACATGGTTTTATTATCAAAGTACCTTTAGTTAATAAATTCTAAGTCTATGTGGGTTAAATCGTGTATAAAACAAGAGAGATACAACCAAGGTTGTCCATGTTTTCCATAAACCATCATTCATGTGAAATCATGCTCATAAATTCTTGATTCTCATTTAAAGCGATGTTAAGAAAAGAAATACATGATTCTGCACACTTTAAAAAATTCAACAGAAAGTTCAAGTTTACAAGAGTAACTCCCCCTTTCTATCTTCTTATTATCAACCAAGTGTTGGGATTAGTGTTTCATTTGTAGTCAATGAAGTTTCAATATATGTTTAGTAGGTTGATAGTGAGAATTGGTGATTCTTGTATAGTTATTATAGATTCATTTTATGGAATTGGATGTCATGCTTGGAAAATTATCCTTGTAATTGTGATGATTGATTGTGATGATCTTCAATGAAAAATACATGTGTTAAGGAGGACACATTGTTTATAGAAATGTTTGGAAGAAGAATAATTCCATGAAAAATATATATTTTTAATGGGGAAGATTTGAATATATGGAATCTTAGTGTATTTTAATTTTAGGATAATTGGATTGATAGTATATTCTAGACTTAGAATATATTCAAAGTATACTAAGTAGTTTTTGGTTGGACCTTACTAAAAAATATGGCCAACCAATAAGCTAGGAACTAGCTCAACCCCATACTATGGTAGGAGGGCCTCAACCATGCAGGGGAGTCGGATCCTAGAGCTCACATGGTGGTATAGTATGGGTAGTATATGTATTGTACCAAAGGAGTGTACTCATGTGTTAGTGCATGGGTAGTCCACATTAGGCCCACCGGAGTTTCAGTGGGCCGGTGTAGGTTGGTGCAGCCCATGAGGCATGAGTGAATGTGTTGTGGGTGATGATCACCCATGGATATATCTAACCAGTAGTGACATGGATTGTATTATTAAGGAGTTCCTAAATGATCTAATAATCAATGTGAGATAACATGTGTAACATCATGGGTTTTTGAGTGGATCAAAATTCCTCAACATTTTTTAATTTTTGTGTTTGGTGATCAAACCAACCATTATCTTGATCTTAGGAACCTAATTATGATAGTTTGATTAACCCAAGGCCTTATTTTTAGATGGTTTTTAAGTCCTGGTAAGTTACTTGAGGTTTTGGGTGAGTTTTAGTTGCATCGAACCCCAGAAAATTTGTTTCAGTAAAGCACTGACTGAGGCACATAGTTATATTTAACCATACGACCTCCATGGATAATCATGTGGCCCAACAATTAGAATGGACACGGATTTTCAAACCATGTAGTTGGGGGCACACATACATGTAGGACCCCTATAGTTTTTAATGTAGGGGATTCACATAGTATGTGTATGGTTTGGAAAACTATGTTCCTAGCCTGTGTGAGTGTGGTGCTTGGACAGTGTGTAATGCATGGTTAGCGCATGGTTAGCCAAACCATACAACCAAACCATGCAGGTCATTTAAATGGGTGAAATGATAGATTTACTATCTCTTCTATTTATATTTTTTCTTCCTCATTCTTCTCCCTTTCACCTTTATGCACAGGGGGATCTCTCTTATTTATTATCCATTTAAGATCTGGCCTACCTTCATCGCTCAAGATTGAATTTGATCATCTTTGGTCTCGTTTGAAGTGTATTGGTAAGTCCTTAAACTTATTAGCTTATTTTCTTCATTTTTCACTCCACACATAATGATAAATATGTGTGATCTATTTTACCTATGTCATTTGTCTAAATATCTAATTTCTCTTATTTCAGATTGAGTTAGAGGCCAATATTAGATAAGCGAGAACCTACAAGTATAAGGCAGGTGGTGCCTAGATTTCTCCTTGATTTTATGTGTGTTATGAATGTGTTATTAATTATTCTCAGGATGTGTGACCGAGTGAGTCCACCCTTAATTTAATTGATGATTTGAAATTAATAAAGTGTGTTCATGGGATTATATTGGATATATCCTAGTTCTTTTATATATACTCAGTTGGGTAAGGGGTTGTGACCACTTGGAGAGGATAGTTCGGGTGTGTTTTTTAAATTAAATTAATTTTTTATATTGATTATATTAGTTCCATGGGAATATGGTGGGAATGGCCTAAGGATTGAGGTGATGTTGATCACTTGGATTGAGGTAATATAGTTTGTCAGTTTAGGCTCAGCTCGAGACATATGGGGTGATGATGATCATCGGGTTGAGGTGACATGGTCATCGGGTTTGAGTCAATGAGTTCATTATGATGAGGTAATGAAATGTGTGAATGTACATGGTATTGAACAATAGGACATAGTGATGTGGTCACAGGGGCACAAAGTTATGGATTATGTGTCTTAGGTTTTTTGGTGATTTCCACTCACTATGTTGGTCAATGTGTTGTTGGAGTTGTGTGCATGCATATAGGTTTTAGTCTAAGTGGTGTTGATCACTCATTGTGGGTAGAGGGCCCTATAAATTATGTAGATTATGGGATGGTGTATACCATTAGATATGTTTCAGGTGATCACCATAGAAACCCATATAGGTGGTGATGGACCCTCAGGTGATGGTGTTGAGACCATCGATTTGGGGGATGAGGCTCACCATGATAGTTGAGGCCATAGTATAGGATTATAGGATAATGGATATCATCATGCCTCAGGATGTTGGTTGTTGAGTTGATGGTGATTATATATTATAGGATGGATATTGTCATGCCTTGGGATGTCAGGCTTCGAATAGATGGGGATTTTTTTAGTAGAGGTCTGAGGAACCAGGGACTTGTTTGGGAATGCCCTTTAGATGTCAGTTCCTTGATGATGGCATGTGAGGTGTTAGTTGGATTGAGGTGTTGGGTTATACATTTATGGGAGGTTCCAAGGGCTCTCTAGTTATTATATTCATCAGGGGACACCTTTGGAACTATTCCATGGGTCCTCGACACTAAAATTATATATATTAATAAATTCACTATGTTTCATATATATAATTGGAGTCATGTACTTAGAGATTATCGGCATTAGATAAAGTAGTTGATTACTTATTTGTGGCTATTGAGCACAGGGGAAGTATGTTGTTAATTAAATGTGCATGTTTTTCCTTTTATTTATACTTTAAATACACCTACATAATTATGGATGTAAGATAGGAACACACTGGTGGTGGCCTACTGAGTTCATACTCACACCCTAAACGGGCCCCACGAGACGCATGTAGATTTTATGATTTTGAGATCAGGTAAGGATCTAAGCTTGGGATCTAGACCTTAATGATCATAGTAGTACCTTTTTCATGGTATGGATGGTATTGGACCAGGTGGTTCCTCTTCATTGATATAGACTTACCTTTTTATCTTCTTCAGGATTCATATATGTAATAATATGGTTGACCATGAGAAACCCTTATGTTTATTGATTTTTATAACCAGTTATGGCATATTGTTATAATCTACAAATGGTATAGCCTTTGGGATTATTTATTATTGTTATTGTTTATTATGATTCTGAGGAGTTATGGTTTTCTTCTATTGTGTTATATATATGTATACAACTATTATTATCATCACTTGAGGGTATAGTATCCCCACTATCACCTCATCAGACCCTCGCTGCTAGTCAGTAGCCTTTGGTGCATGGGGAGGTGTGCTTAATGCCTAGTGGCCAATTGTCCTAGAAAATGGTTTTAAGAAGATTCCGGGTTGGGATGCTACAACATGAACAGTTTATTGTTCATCCACTTAAACATATACAGACATATCATGTCTGTATGATCTGGTACTGACATGATCATATTTCATGCACATTTTTAAATCAAATTCTAATGATTTTTCAATGGTTTTTTTTGAAAATGCCTATATAATTAAAAATTTTAATCAAAATTATGAATTTATAAATTGATAGTTGAAATTGTTTTAAATGAGTAAATAATGTTGAATTCTGGTTGTTAATTTTAATTATGAAATTTTGATTGATAAGTTTTATAATTTTTTATAATTTTTCAAGAGTTTACTTTAAAAAAAGATGTCATATAGGCCAGACCTCTTCCTGAGGGTCCGCATGCCACATAGGCATACCATAAAGGGGAACTCGGCCATGAAGGACCAATAGAAGGCTGAAACCAGTAGCAAAAGAGATCACATGGGGGATCGGGTCCATATAGGGCCCACAGGGATTTATCTGTGGGCATTTTTATCACTGGGACGAATCTCATATGTGCACTAGACCATGGTGGTCAAGCCCATTAGCTGGAGGGAGGAATGTCTCATTATGATGGGGCAGTCCATGATGGCGGGTAGGGGTCCTCTGACTACCATCCGACTTCATTATGGTTAAAGATCCACGTCTTGTTATTTAAGTACTTGCAGGGCACATCCACCTGTTCGATGTGGGACATCACTTTCATAGTTATTGTTCAACATTTATTAAAACGGTGCTACTTTACTTTATTTTCATTCCCCCGTTAAAATTTTTTCTCATGCCACTTGACACCACCTCCATCCACCATCTCTTATGCCCGACACTGACCCCATTCACCACTACAACACCAAAAAACTCCATATTCACTATTAGAAAGCTTGAAGGTCAATCTAATCATCACTTCCAAAGCCTAGGTTCGACATGAATCACATCCTAGACCCTAAATGACACCCATGATCTTCTTATGAAGAAGTATGATTCCTTAAATGAAGAGGAGATCTCCCTCCGACCACTGTGTAGATCAGAGGGCATAGAAGAGGATGTGACCATGCATGTGTCACCACCACTAAATAGAAAATAAAGGCCACTTCTATGGCACTCTCAGCACCACCTTCACTGATGATAGTAGCACATCCTTCCATTGAGTCAACGGTAGCACATACTAACGTTGAACTAATGTTATAACATGTTATATGTGTTCCAATGGTTGAAAATTCTACCATTGAGCCAACAGTGGAACCTGGAAGATCCATCGCTACCACATCCACTATCCCTACTCAATCCAAGATGTTGTACCACTACCCCATGCACGATAAACTGGAGGATCCATCACTTCCACAACCACTTCCCATGTCGATTGTCTGGAAAAATGGATCGAGCTAATGGGCCACTACCTAGAACCACTCTCGCCACTTCCACCACCATGCTACCACATATCCATGACACCATTCTTGCACAATGTTCCTTTCCGAATCCATTAAGTTCCATTTTAAGCTCCCTATGACCATTGTGAAAGCCAGGGATTTTGGTGTAGGTCGAATGTGCAATTGCCTCCACTGTTATGCTAGCAAAGCACCAATGATAATACATGCTACTAGTTCACCAAAAGTATCAAATTCTACCATTGAATTGATGGTAGTACATGATCTACCATTAGTCTAATGGTGGATTTTCAATGGTGGATGATGCTACCACCACTAAGGAATTACATCTCAACACTGAAATTTGGAAATTCCAAGTAATTAAATAGATTCAATGCTGAATATCTTTAAAAATATACCTTCAATTATTGCTAAGATATTGCAAGATACAACTGATATGTATTAAGAGTCTACCTCCCTCTATAAATAGAAGGTTTTTTTCCATAAAAAAAGGTGGAAGGATCGGGGTATTGAGAGAGAACAACTGTTGTTGTCACTGAATACTAAGTTTCTGTTATTTTTAGTTTTGTTCACTTTTATTATGTATTATTCTACTTCTACCTCCATTTTTTCCTTTTAATGGAGGAAAATAACACTTTTTTGGTTGGGAGAATGGGAGGTAACCTTATGTAATGTTGGATTCCTAGTTTTTATCAAATTATTTTATCTATTTTTATTTGTTAAATGGTTTTCAATTTATGATTTTATAATTTTTAAATGGATGAAATTTTTTTATTTAAAATATAAATATTCTTAATTACTTTGATTAAGAAAATTGTTCTCCCTATTTCTGGTTTTGGATCAGACTGATTGGGTGACCTAGGTTTAGGTAGAGAAGTGTTTGGTGATTAGTAAACATGCGGGGAAGACATAGTGGAATAATCTGGGAACTTGGGATACTTAATACCTAATTTTGTATTTAATAAGTGATATAAAGGAGACTCAATATGACTTTCAAACATTAAAAGTAGAATGTTCAAAACCAATGTAATTGGGTGGATTATTTTTATAATCTATCAAACATAATAAAGGGTGAAAAAGGATAAATGATTTTTAATCCATTAATTAAACCAATTAATAAAGACAAAGGGGTTAAATTTTAAGGGACCATGATATCATTACATAAGGGAAACCAAACCTAAACCCAATCACTTTTATCGAATATGATCTTCACAAACTAAGTTCTTTTATACCTAGTCATTAAATTACTATTATATAATTTAATTTTTCACTCATGAAAACTTGATTCAAAACACTACTATTAAGAGACAAATTATGTCACTACTACTACCAGACCCTTAGGGGGAAAATAATTATCATTTTCAATACCCCAAGACTGGTGTGTGTCAAAACTTGTCACTACCGCCAGGGAGTAGGTGTTAAATCAAACCCATAACATTCATGACAAAGACCTACAATGTGGAACTATTTTATCTTGAACCTAATATATAGAGAATTTTTATAACTATGATTAAGACTCTTAATTGTAACACCCTATGGTTTTATAGTAAATTATCTCTTTAAAGTAATTCAATAGATTATGTTACACGCAACTTCGAGTTCTAACACACCGTGACCAATCAAACTAGCTGTTATGAATAGTAATACCCTATTTTTGAAATTTTATAAATTTTATTTTTCAAAATGGACTTCATTTTTTTATTAGGAATATCAAAATTATCTTAGGGTGATTTTTTTTGTATTTTTCTGAAAACTTTCAATTTTTGATGAATAGTGAAAAACAGTGCGTTATTGTTTAAAACCGAATTTTTATTTAAATAATTATTTATTTAATTTAAATTTATTTTAGGTAAAAATAGATAAATAATAACTATATATGTTCAATTTAATTCATTGGAGTCATTTTATAATAATATTAGATATATAAAATTTTATTGAACTTTTTACCGTCTTTTACCCACCTTCTAGGCGCATTTGCAAATTTTCATAAAACGTAATTTTATCGCTTCCGTGAATTGAATTTAAAAAATTAGAGAGTCAAGGTTGACATCAGTAAGTAAAATTTTGTTCAATAAGATAAAAGCAATTTTTTGGTGAATAATAACTTTTGACTTTTATTTACCACGGTTTAAAGCAAATAGAGTAATTAAAGGTAAAAAATGATATTATAATTACCCTAAAACATGTCTTAATTCTATTGGATAAGTTTATTTCGACCAAAATAAGTCCTAGGAATAAAATATGATCATTTTTGTCCACTTGGATTATATTAGGACATTTATTATTATTTTATTTAAATAAGAGTTAAAAGTGTTAAATTAAAGGTTTAATAACTAAACCATTTTTAATATAGGGTTATACATAAGATAAATTTGACTATAAATATTCATTAGAAAAATAAAAATATTTCACAAATAATTGTATTTTATTTATAAATTTTAGGCATTAAATAATTAAATTTATTTATGATACATTGATGATGCAGTAATTACCTTATTAATGAAATATTAAAATAATTGATATTATAAAAATCCAAATAAATGTAAATTGAGACTTCTGATGAATTAAACAAATTTTATAGGTTAATATGAAATGTTAGGGTTGATTAAATAATTTTTTTTCGAAGTGATAAAGTTTTTTATGACTTTCACAAAAACAAAATACCAAATAGTTTCAAAATTGACATAAATGAGTTTTTAAAACAAATACAATATTATTAATTAATATAATATTCCTAAAAATATAAGGTTCAACAAAAGGACTTATATAAGGTTAGATATATCAATAATGAATCACTTGGGGTTCTCTTGACTTTTTATAGTAAGTTTATTAACCATTTATTATAATAATACAATAATACATGGTAAAAGTTAAACTATTTAACTAAGAGTTAAATATAAAAGATAAGGTTAATATGGTGACCTAAACCTATCTAAAACCTATTTTTTGAGAGGTTTGAGACTCATCCTCACCTTATCCTTGAAATAAACCCTTTTTTATCCATTATAAACTGAATATGATTGTATAATAAAATAATATTTCAAGCTTTTTCAAAAATGACCCTCACCTCTCTTATAAAAGGGCACTTTCCATTATCTCAAAATAACACCTCCAAAGCCATTTAGATCATCCAAACCCTGATAAAATATCCTTATAATTACCCTCACTTTGACCTATAGGCCTTACATTGATCAAAATCCAACCTAAGGATCCCTTTTGATCAACTCAAAAGGAAACACCCGAAGAAGAGGTAATAATTTCACCACCTCTTTCAAAGTTCTTTTCTTCTTACACTTCCTCTTTATTTGTTGTTTCCATACCAAAATAATAACTCTAGTAAATTATACATACTGTGATGTTATTATAAATATATTAAAACCATATTCATTATTCTATCCATCCTATGAATGACAATTCACCATGCGCGTGTACGTACGACTTACCGTCTCCACGTCGTGGTGTAGTTTGTTATTAAAACACTTCATTATTTATATGGGTATAATAATGAGTATAAATGATGTAAATAATGAATATAACATGTTAATTATTCTGTATATATTATATACCATCCAATTACATACGATTTAACCATCAATAGATTGATATCATCGCTCGTGCGTACGTACGGCTTACCATCTCCACGACGCGATGAGATTCACGTTCACCATTCAATGATGATTATAAATATATATATTATTAATAAGTATGTAATATATAAAATAATAATTCTAATTTATATATATATATATATATATCATTCACTTACTTACATTCAATACTATATGAAAACGGAAATGACATTTATGTGTACGTACGGCCTACCGTCTCTATAAACGGTGTTTTCCATTTCATATATAAATCTATT
The DNA here is from genome assembly GCA_963277665.1 of Viscum album. Classification (NCBI taxonomy): domain Eukaryota; kingdom Viridiplantae; phylum Streptophyta; class Magnoliopsida; order Santalales; family Viscaceae; genus Viscum; species Viscum album. The sequence goes on from OY728145.1 coordinate 1,491,688,693, forward strand.
ATAAATAATTATATTATGAATATATATGATACATAAATAATTTTTTATATTATATAATCAATTAAATCATGATATAAGTTATACGATCAAGAAGAAAAAGTTAAAACACGTATGATAAAGAAAACAATTATTACCCGAAATGTTATTTTAACATAGAAATTATTATTAAATAGGTAGTATAAAGCCAAAAATGAATCAAGTATGATATCATAAATATTAATATGGTTCTTTTATAATTTAATAATATACTATGGTCATTATAAAGGAGGTTAAACATACCCTCGACCAAAGGAAAGTACAAGGTAAGGTTTAATTCCTCAATCTCATTATTATTTGAGATTGTTTATGTGTAAGTATTTACTGGGAAATTTTTATCATCCATGTCCATGTTTCATAAAAATGTTTTCAAAATATTTTAAGGTTTTTTGGAAGGTAATATTTATCAAAATCATCATTTTAAATTTTTTAATGATTTATTTTTCTAAATATTTTTAATTAATGTCCATGTTTTAAAAATGATCTTAAGGATTTATTTATATGGACGTTATTGTTTTAAAATGTTAATTACTTTTAAAAGTTTCAAAGTGGTATGGGAAAATTTTATTCAAAAATATCTTTTAAATTATTTCCTTTGTGAATGTGTGACTTTTAAATGATTTCAAAAAAAGGGATATTTCTCTCAAAGAGTTTTATTAATCATTTTCAACTATATCCACATCCTTTACTGGATATGATTCTTGATTGAGGTTGATTTATTATAACAAAATATTCCATATTGTATTGAATGAGTTATGATATGTTTGCCTATGGATGTGATATTTTTATACCATTCATGATTTATGTATAAATTATTGACATTTTGTATTCTAGTTTTAATACGAATGTTTATGTTATGTTTCAAAATTTTCATTTGAGGAATGATTTGGACTTCGTAAGTGGAGGGTGGAGCCCACTATAGCTCCTCGATGCATCGGTAGGTCTCATGAGAAAAAAATAGTGTCTTGGCACAAAGCTTTGAAAAAAAATATATTTATATTACTAGAACGAGGCCTTGACTATGTAGTTATGATGTCCAGCATTATGCATTCCCTCATTATAAAATTAGTTTTTACATGTGATTATTTTACTATTAGAATATCCATGTGCATGTTTGTATGGTAATGTATGATTTATTTTTTCCATATTATGTTCAAGTTTATGTTTAAAAGGTTTTTGTTTTTATTACACATATTTCCTTAAAATTTTATAGCTTCTGCTAAATTATTTACCCTTCCTGAGCATCTGAGCTCATTCCTTTATTATGTTTTATTTTCCCATGATTACAAGAAGTGTATTGTGATTGATATGAAGGGTTAAGCTAGGGGAATAATGGAATTATAAAAGGATTATTTATGTTGTGTTTTATGTTAGAAATTGTAATGTAATGTTCACGTATGTAATCTATTTTCAAAGGCTGCTAAATTGGTCGATCCTTCTGGAATTGATTCCTTGTAATCATGCCAATGTATTAAAATAATGCACCGACTCTGGGATTCTAGGGTTGAAGTGTTACAGTTGGTATCAGAAGAAGTTTAGTACAAACCTTGGAAACTAGATTGAGAAAAACTCTGATTAGAGAACATTACCCTGAGATAAAGTTTGAGGATTAGTATAGAATAACTTACTAGAATTTTGGTAATGTATAGATTCTGTGAATTTTCCAAGCAATACATCCATGTTTGGATACGATCAGGTAGAGATGGCTCTGGAACAGATGTACCTAGGAGTGAAAACTCCGACAAGGATTTTTGGGTTTGACCCGGGGTATCCTGGTACATGACAATTGGCCTTGTTGAACTCTTGGTTACGACACTCTCAGAGGATATGCTTAGGATAATTCACATTTTCTTTACAAGCCATTATAAAGGATTTAGGAGTAAATAATTCCTCAAAGAAAACATTTTTTTATAATTATATATTATATGCATAAACATTTCAATTTACATTAGGTATTTTATAAGTTTGGAATTATGTATTGTGATTCATAAACTAACCTAGTGTATGTCATTATTTAGAAATGGTGCCCAGTAGAAGGAATGCAAACTTCAGTAATACGCATGATCAAAAGAGTAAGAAAGATCATATCTTTCATGGTATTAAGCCAAAATTTAGAAGGGAAATAGTCCCCCACATATCTGTATCATATGAAGAAATAGTATCATGTGTTAATAATATAAGTAAATAATTCCCTGGGTCCTATGGATTTGAAGGGAAGTAAGAAAAGAAGAGGATGGCAGAGAGAAAGATGGATAAAGGGAACAAGGGAAATAAGGATTTTCCCACATGTGATATGTAACGCCCCGACCCCAGTTACCCAGAGTCGGTGCATTATTACATAACATTGGAATGATCACAAGGAAATCATGTCTCAAAAGACCGATCAGTTTAGTATTATTGGAAATAATATTCATACATAAGTTCAACTTTACAACTTGAAAAGAAATACAACATGAATTTATTCCATTGGGAACATCCAAGCCTCCTAAATAATGCCTGCAATTCAATCATAACTAATTTCTTCATATCCTGGGAAAATGAAACATAAGAAAGGGGTGAGCTCAAACGGTCAGTAAGGGTAAACAATACTATGGAAGATAGCATCAATATTAAGCATGGTGAATAATTGAAACCACATGCCTTTACCAATAATAAACATGAATACTTTTATGGAAGGAACATGAGATGAGTAAATAATGCCATAATAAAACATAATCATTGGTAGTCTACTAGTCGAAGGACCACATGAAGCATCAATATTATTTTCATAATGAGGGAATGTATAATTCCGGACATTCTGAAACATTTTGTCAAGGCCTCGACCAAGACGTCTAAAAATGATTAAGGCCTAGGCCAAAACCATATATCAAAATTGGGAAAGGTCCTCGGTCAATTCCACGTATATTTGTCTCATGAGACCTATTGATGCATCGAGGAGCTATAGTGGGCTCCACCTGTCACTTACTAAGTCCAATACATTCCTCATATGAAAAGGTTTAAACATATCATAAACATTCATATTAAAAATAGCATACGAAATGTCAATACTTTAACTATAAACCATGAATGGTATAAAAATAGCACATACATAGTCAAACATATCAAAAAACCTTCAATACAATATAGAAGTTTTATATCATAATAAATCAACTTCATATAAACTTAAATTCCATCAAAGTATGTTGAAACAGATGAAATCAAATCCCTTTTTAGAGAAATATATCTTTCTATTTTGAAATAATTTAAGAGTAACATAATTATAAAGAAAATATTTATTTTGAAAATATTCTTATAAGCCTGTAAGGGAAGCTTCGACGAGTTTTTAATGGTGGAAAATAATCACACCCACATTATAAGTTAAAAAATACATTCTTACCTTAAATTTGTCGAAAAGGTTAAAAAGTACCTTGTTTGGAAAACGACGGAAATATTTCTTTCAAAACACATAAGGGTATAAATGACTTTAACCATTTTCTAGTAAATAGTCAAAATATATTTAAATAAATTTTTAAGAAACATGGATGTGGATGATAAAGAGGTCCCAGTAGATAATTACGTATAAACAACCTCGGATAATGAAGAGATTGTAGAATTAACCCTTACTTTGTACTTTTCCTTGGTTGAGGGTAGGTTAACCTCCTGAATAATAGTTAAATAATTTTTATTAAATTATACAAGAATCATATACATAAATATGATATCATATATGATCTTTTAATATTTCTTTGTTAATAATATTTTAGTATTATCGTCGTTTGGGGTGTTCACTTACTCATTTTCTATTATATGTTTTGTTACATAAGACATGTTTGTTATACAAAGGTTGTATATTATTCATATACAGAATGATATATAGTCCTTAAATATTATTTTTAATTGTCAAATGAAAATTATTCTTGAATGGATATGATGGGGAATGAATCTCATCGCGTCCGTGGAGACGATAGTCCGTACGTACGCACGAGCGACAATATCATTATTTTGATATTAAAATAATATATAATTGGATGGTGTATCGTATATACAGAATAATTATCATGTTATATTTATTATTTACATGAATTACACATTATTATTATACCCATCCAAATAATAATGTATTTAATAACAATTACACCACGACGTGGAGACGGTAAGCCGTACGTACGCACGTATGGTGACATGTCATTCAAGGGATGGATAGAATAATTAATTTGGTTGTGACATATTTATAATAACATCATAGTATATATAATATACTAGATTTATTATTTTATAATGGAAACAACAAAAAAAAAGGAAGTGGAAGAAGAAAGGAACTTGAAAGAGGTGGTGAGATTTTTACCTCTTCTTCGGGTTCTTCCTTTTGATTTGATCAAAAGGGATCCTTAAGTTGAATTTATGACTAAAGGAAGGCCTCTAGGATTATGGGAGGACTGTTGAGAGGGTATTTGGTCAGAGTTTGGTCGAACCAAAAGGCTTTGAAGGTATGAAGTTGAGAGAAGGGTGAGTGCCCTTTTATAAGAGGGGTGAGGGGCACCTTATGAAAAACTTAAAATATTATTATATAATAAATTTATATTCCATTTATAATGGCTCCAAAGTGACTTATTTTGAGGCTAAGGTGGGGATGGGTCGAAATAATTTCAACCAATAGATTTTAGACAGGTTTGGGTCACTATATTAACCTTATCATTTATATTTAACTCTTAGTTAAATAGTTTGACATTTACCATGTCTCTTTGTATTTTTATAATATATAGTTAATAAACTTACTATATACTTACAAGAGACCCCAAGTGGTCCATTAATGATAAAAATACCATGATATTAGTCCTTTTTCCGAACCTTAGATTTTTAGGAATATTATATCAATTTATAATATAATATTTGTTTTAAAAACTTCTTTATGTCAATTTTGATACTATTTAATAATTTATTTTTGTTAAAGTCTTAAAAACTTTATTAATTATAAATAAATTCATTTAAGAAAATATAACATGTCATATTAACCTATAAAATTCTTGGATGTCATCAAAACATTCAAATTATATTTATTTCAACATTTATAATACCAATTATTTGATTCTTTCATTAATAAGGAAAATACTGCATCATTATTGTGTCATAAATAAATTTAATTATTAAATTTTTAAAAATTATAAATAAAATACCATTATATAGTATATATTTTTATATTTCTAAGGAATATTTATAGTCAAAAATATAACAAATATAACCCTATGTAAAAATTATTTTTCTAAAAGATATATGCTTTTGTCATTTTTGTATTTACTTTAACTTAATTAATATAAAGTGTCATTATCACTTACAAGTGGCTCCATGGGGTCCTAAAATCGACCCAAGGATACCAATGGTCGGAACTTCATCATCCAATATGGTTAGGTCATGTGTTAGGGTAATTTAATACTATTATAATATTATTTTTTACCCTTATTTACCGGATTTACCCTTTAACCATGGTAAATAAAATATTTACCAAAGTAATTATTCAAAATGTATAAAAATAAAAGTTACCTATTTAAAAAATTTGAATATCTTGATTATAAATATGAAATTAATTTTTCTAAATTCAAACCACAGAAGTGGCAGAAATTAATTTAAAATTAATTCCCGTTGTTAAAACAAAAAGTGTGTTTTTAAGAAATAATAACTATCAAAAGATTGACACTTGTTTATGTCTAGTTTAATTGTGAAATTACGTCCAATGATCAACATTGGATTAAATGGTAAAAATATATTCTAATTATAATTTAAAACCACTTAATAGTATATTTTATCACTATAAATTATTTTTATTAAAAAAGTTGTTTTTAATTAAAGTTTAGTATTTTTCACTATTCATAAAAAATTGGAAGTTCTCAGAAAAATACTAAAACTTAATCCTAGTATAATTTCGATATTACAAATCCAAAAATAAAGTCCATTTTAAAAGATAATATTTATATAATTTCAAAAAGTGGGTATTACTATTCATAACGGCTAGTTTGATTGGTTGTGGTGTGTTAGAACTCGAAGTTGCGTACAACACACACTATTGTATTATTCAAAGAGAAGCGTACCGTGGAAGCCTGGGGTGTTACATTCTCCCCTCATTCAAATAATTTCATCCTCAAAATTTCTCGGATATTACTACATAAAAAGACTTGGGTGGTTCTTCATCATAAGTTCCTCGGGTTCCCATGTTTCCTTTTCCATCTTAGAATTTCTCCATAGAACTTTTACCAGATGAGTCGTCCGATTTCTTAACACTTGTTCTATGGTATCATGAATCTTAACAGGGTCTTCACAATAAGACAGATCAGGTTCCAGTTCTAATTCCTCATAGGTGAGTACATGCGTTGGGTCAGGCATGTATTTTCTCAATAGTGATACGTGGAACACATCGTGAAATTTGAAGAGATTTGGTGGCATTGACAAATGATAAGCTATAACCCCAATTCATTCTAGAATTTAGAAAGGTCTGATGTACCTGGGACTCAATTTTCCCTTCTTAACAAAATGTATAACACCCTTCCACGGTGATACCTTCAAGAAAACATGATCTCCTACCTAAAATTCCAAATCCTTCCTTCGGTTATCGTCATAGCTCTTCTGCCTACTTTGAGATTCTTTGATGTGGTTTTGGATTACCTTCACCTTTTCCATCGTTTCCTCTACCATTTCTAGGCCTACGAGTATTCTTTCACCAACATCATCCCAACAGGTTGGTGTGCGACATCTCTTTCCGTATAATGCTTCATATGGTACCATCTGAATACTCGAATGGAAGCTATTTTTATAGGAAAATTCTACCAGAGGTAAATATTGATCCCACATGCCCTTAAAGTCAAGTGAAAAAGATCTCAACATGTCTTCTAAGGTTTGAATAGTCCGTTTTGATTGTCCATCTGTTTGAGGGTGGTAGGAAGTGCTCAAATGAAGTTCAGTATCAAGGGATTTCTGATGAATTTTCTAGAATCTTGATGTAAAACGTGGATCACGATCAGAAACAGTCGATATGGGTACTCCATGAAGTCTCACAACTTTATTAATATATATTCTTGCTAGACTTTCAAGTGGTAAATCCTCCCTTATAGCAAGAAAATGTGCTGACTTGGTAAGATGATCAACAATGACCCATATTGCATCGTTCCTTCTAGGAGTCTTTGGTAGTACCATGAAAAAGTCCATCGTGATATTATCCCATTTCCACTCAGGTATGGGAAGATGTGCAAGACTCCTCTAGGATGTTGCCTTCCAACTTTCACATGTTGACAAACCATACATCTTGACACAAAATCATCAATTTCCCTCTTCATTTTGTCCTACCAAAAATGTTCCTTCAAATCTCTATACATTTTGGTGCTCCCATGGTGTATATAGAAATTGGAACTATGAGCATCATCCAAAAATTATCTTTTTAGATCAGGTATATTGGGAACACAAAGTCTCTTCCTAAATTTCAAAATTCCATCTTCATATATGAAGTCACTCAATTTCCCATCATTCACAGCTTTAATATTATATTGAAACTCTTCATCATCAGTCTAAGAACTATTTATCCTTTCTAGTAAATATGGTTTGGAAACCATTTGAAAAAGCATTGATGTTTCACCTTCCATGGTTATTACCATGTCAATCTTTACTAGATCCATGAAAATAGGATCCCCTTCAATTCTCATCTTGTTCAAAACTCCATGATCCTTTCTGCTCAAAGCATTTTCCACCTTATTTGCCTTCCCCAAGTGGTAGTGTATCTTGCAATCATAATTCTTGAGTAGTTAAATCTATCAACTTTGCCTCATGTTGAGTTCTTTTTGTGAGAAAATATACTTCAAACTCTTGTGATCAGTATATATCTCACATTTTTCACCATAGAGATAATTTATCCATATTTTCAAAGCAAAGATTATAGCAGTTAACTCAAGATCATGAGTAGGATAGTTTTGATCATGAATTTTTAGCTGTCGTGATGCATAGGAAATAACCCTATCATTCTTCATAAGGACACAACCAAGTCCTTTCTTTGATGCATCACTATAAATAACGAACCCATCATTCCCCGATGTTAGAGTCAATATAGGAGCATTAACTAATCATATCTTCATTTCTTCAAAACATTCTTCACACTCTTTTGTCCAAAAAAATTTAACCCCTTTACGTGTGAGATTCATTAATGGGTTAGCTAACCTGGAAAAATTATGGACGAAACATCGATAATAACCTGATAAACCAATAAAACTACGTACCTCGGTTATACTCATTGGTGCTGGCCATTCTTGGATTGCTCTTATCTTAGAAGGATCAACAGAGATTCCATCCTTAAAGACAATATATCCAAGAAAATAAATCTCCTAAAGCCAGAATTCACACTTGCTAAACTTCCCATATAATTCATGTCTTCTCAGAGTCTTCAGGATAATACGCTAGTGATTTTCATGATCTTTGTAGATTTTGGAGTATACCAAGATATCATCAATAAATACCACTAAAAACTAATCAAGATATTCCTTGAAAACTCTGTTCATTAGATCCATGAAAACAGAGGGTTCATTATTCATCCCAAAAGGCATTACTGTAAGCTCGTAATGCTCATACCTAGTTCAAAATGATGCCTTCAGAATGTATTCCTTCTTCACGCACAACTGATGGAATCCAGATCGAAGGTCAATCTTTGAAAATTATTAAGCTCCATGAAGTTGGTCGAATAAATCATCAATGTGAGGTAGGGGATACTTGTTCTTTATCATTATATCATTGATCTCCCTGTAGTCAATGCACAACCTCATAGATCCATATTTCTTCTTAACAAAAAGTACAGGGGCCCCCCATGGGGAAAAACTTGGGAGAATAAATCCATTATTACTGAATTCCTCTAGTTTTTTCTTTAATTCCACTAATTCCACAGTGGCCATTCTATAAGGGGTCTTCGATATGGGCCTTGAACCAGGAATTAAATCAATGGAAAACTCAATTTCTCGTTCTGGAGGATGTCCAGGTAAATATTCTGAAAACACATCTACATATTATGTCACAATAGGTATATCCTCTATTTGAACATTCCTTTCCTCACCCATAGTTATTTCATTCTCTTCCTCCCCAATAATTGAATTTAGTTGAGCTACTAGGGGTGGTTCTAGACAAGAATCAGGGGGTGATGATTCTGCTCTAAAGATAATGTGTTCTTTATCATCGTCATGAAAAATAGTAACCTCCTTGTTCTTATAGTAAATTTTTTCATCATGGTCTGAAAGCCAATCCATACCGAGGATTATATCAAATTCAATCATGGGTATGACAATGAGATCAGCAGATAAAGAACATTTATGTGCTCTAATGAGGACTAATTCACAAAACTTTGTTGCGATAATACTTCCCTTAGGAGTTTTGACTGAAAACTCCCTTGTTAAATCAAATTGGAAATATCTAATTTTCTTAGAAAATTGGGAAGATATGAAACAATTCGATGATCCAGAATCAAATAAAGCATTTGCTAAACTTGAGGAAACCATTAAATTACATACCACCATGTCTTTCGGGGCTTTAACCTCAACAGTAGTGATCACATAATCTTGGCATTGATCCCTTGGCCTTTGCTGAGGTAAGTTCTTCTAACGCTTAGGAAATTCATTTGCATAATGTCCAATCTCCATGCAGTTGTAGCATTGAACATTAGTAGTGTCTTTCTTTCCCTTACAATCACCAGTAATATAGCCTTTCTGTCCACATTTGTAGCATACTCCTTTTCCTTTTATACAGGAACCAGGGTGTTTCCTTCCACAATTATCACAGGTTTGAAATTCAATTCTTCTCTTCTTCCCTATTTCCTTATTTCCTTTCCTAAAGTGCTCAACAGATCTCTTCTTCTCTTACTTTGATTTAAAGTCATAAGACTTAGAGAATTCCTTTTCTATCTTGATAGCACACGAGAAAATATCTTCGTATGATGAGAAGGATTGTGATACTAATACTCGATAGAGAAATGATTTTAACCCATCAAAGAAACGATCAATATTACTTCTTGGGTTACGTATATAATCTGTTGCATGCCTCACTAACCTTGTAAAGTTAGCTTCATACTTTGCGACGTTCCCATCCTACTTTTGCCTCAAACTTAGAAATTGTCTTTACATATCCGCTCGATGGTTATGAGGAAAGTATTTTTCAAAGAAAATTTCTTTAAACTCTCTCCATTCCATATTTGATACTTCCTTGTCATCATTTTTTTTCTGAATCAATGACCACCATTGATCAATATCTCTAGTAAGGCGGTAAACTGCCATGACAACTTTTTACCTTTCGCTACTCCACAAAGCATGAAATATTTTCTCTAAGGAATTTATCCATTGCTCATCTACTAATGGATTTTTACTCCAATTGAATATTGGTGGTTGTTGCCTCATGAAGTGATCTAACATTGATCCTCCACACTACGGATCAGGGTGCTCCATACGGGTAAGGTTATTATTCATAACCTGAGTGAGTAGTCCCAGTATGGTGATAAGATGATCAGCACTAGTTGTATCACCAGATCCACTATAATTATCTTGAGCAGGAGGGAAATCCCTACATGGAGTTCGTGCATTGATACAATTTTCATTCCTTCCACTAGGTTCCATTTCTAAACAATGGCATACACTAGATTAGTTTATGAATCTCAATACATAAATCCAAACTTGCAAAACACTAAACATAAATTGAACAGTTTATGGATATAATCCATAATCATAAAAATCTTTTCTTTGAGGAAGAATATACTCATAAACCCTTCATAATGGTTTGTAAATAAAATAAGAATTATCCTAAGAATATTCCCCGGGAGTGTCGTAACCAAGAGTGCAGCAAGACCCATTGTCATGCACCAGTTCCCATTCGAGTCTAGCTCAAAGCGGTGTTTTCGATTTTTACCCCTAGGTACATTTGTGCCAGAGCCACCTCTACCTGCTCGTATCCAGATAGGGATATATTTCTCAGAAAACTCACAAAATCTCTACAATACCAAAATTCTAGGAAGTTCTTATATACTAATCCTCAAATTCTATCTTAGGGCTATGTCCTCTAATTATATTTTATCTAAATCTAGTTTCCAAGTTTTGTACTAAACTTCCTCTGATACCAATTGTAACGCCCTGACCCCAGTTATCCAGAGTCGGTGCATTATTACATAACATTGGCATGATCACAAGGAAATCATGTCTCCAAAGACCGATCAGTTTAGTATTATTGGAAACAAGATTCATACATAAGTTCAACTTTACAACTTGAAAAGAAATACAACACGAATTTATTCCATTGGGAACATCCAAGCCTCCTAAATAATTCCTGCAAGTCACTCATAACTAATTTATTCATATCCTGGGAAAATGAAACATAACAAAATGGGTGAGATCAAACGCTCAGTAAGGGTAAAAAATACAGTGGAAGATAACATAAATATTAAGCATGGTGAATAATTGAAACCACATGCCTTTACCAATAACAAAAATGAATACTTTTATGGAAGGAAAATGAGTTGAGTAAATAATGCTATAATAAAACATAATTATTGGTATTATACTAGTCTAATGACCACATGAAGCATCAATATTATTTTTATAATGATGGAATGTATAATGTTGTAAATTCTGAAACATTTTTTCAAGGCCTCGGCCAAGACATCTAAAAATGATTAAGGCCTCGGCCAAAACCATATATCAAAATTGGGAAAGGGCCTCGGCCAATTCCACGTCTAGTTCTCTCATGAGACCTACCGATGCATCGAGGAGCTATAACGTGCTCCACATTTCACTTACTAAGTCCAATACATTCCTCATATGAAAAGGTTTAAACATATCATAAACATTCGTATTAAAACTAGCATACGAAATGTCAATACTTTAACCATAAACCATGAATGGTATAAAAATAGCACATCCATACTCAAACATATAACAAAAACTTCAATAAAATATGGAAGTTTTGTATCATAATAAATCAACTTCATATAAACTTAAAATCCATCAAATGATGTTGACATAGATGAAATAAAATCCCTTTTTAGAGAAATATATCTTTCCATTTTGAAATAATTTAAGAGTCACATAATTATAAAGAAAACATTTATTTTGAAAATATTCTTATAAGCTTGTAAGGGAAGCTTCGATGATTTTGTAATGGTGGAAAATAACCACACCCTCCGTATAAGTTAAAAAAGACATTCTTACCTTAAATTTGTCGAAAAGGTTAAAAAGTGCATTATTTGGAAAACGACGGAAAGATTACTTTAAAAACACATAAGGGTATAAATGAATTTAACCATTGTCTATTAAATATTCAAAATGTTTTGAAATAAATTTTTAAGAAACATGGATGTGGATGATAAAGAGGTCCCAGTAGATAATTAAGTATAAACAACCTCGGATAATGAAGAGATTGTAGAATTGACCCTTACCTTGTACTTTTCCTTGGTCGAGGGTAGGTTAACCTCCTGTATAATAATTAAATAATTGTTATTAAATTATACAAGAATAATATACATAAATGTGATATCATATATGATCTTTTAATATTTCTTTGTTAATAATATTTTAGTATTATCGTCGTTTTAGGTGTTCACTTACTCATTTTCTTTGATATGTTTTGTTACATAAGACATGTTTGTTATCCATAGGTTGTATATTATTCATATACATAATTATATCAAGTCCTTAAACATTATTTTTAATCATCAAATAAAAATTAGTCTTGAATGGATATGATGGGGAATGAATCTCATCGCATTCGTGGAGACGGTAGTCCGTACGTATGCACGAGCGACAATACCATTATTTTGATATTAAAATAATATATAATTGGATGGTGTATCATATATAAAGAATAATTATCATGTTATATTCATTATTTACATTAATTAAACATCATTATTATACCCATCCAAATAATAATGTATTGAATAACAATTACACCACGACATGGAGACGGTAAGCCGTACGTACACACGTATGGTGACATGTCATTCAAGGGATGGATAGAATAATGAATTTGGTTGTAACATATTTATAATAACATCATAGTATATAGAAGATACTGGATTTATTATTTTATAATGTAAACAACAAAGAAAAGGAAGTGGAAGAAGAAAGGAACTTGAAAGAGGTGGTGAGATTTTTACCTCTTCTTCAGGTTCTTCCTTTTGATTTTATCAAAATGGCTCCTTAAGTTGGATTTCTGAATAAAGGAAGGCCTCTAGAATTAAGGGAGTACTGTTTAGAGGGTATTTGGGTAGAGGTTTTCTGAACCAAAAGCCTTTGAAGGTATTAATTTGAGAGAAGGGGGAGTGCCCTTTTATAAGAGGGGTGAGGGGCACCTTAGAAAAAACTTAGAATATTATTTTATAATAAATTCATGTTCGGTTTATAATGGCTCCAAAGTGACTTATTTCTAGTATAAGTTGGGGATGGGTAGAAATAATTTAAACCAATAGATTTTATACAGGTTTGGGTCACTATATTAACATTATCATTTATATTTAACTCTTAGTTAAATAGTTTTACATTTACCATGTCTCTTTGTATTTTTATATTATATAGTTAATAAGATTACTATATACTTCCAAGAGACCCCCAAGTGGTCCATTAATGATACAAATGTCATTATATAAGTCCTTTGGCTGAACCTTATATTTTTAGGAATATTATATCAATTTATAATATAATATTTGTTTTAAAAACATCTTTATGTCAATTTTGACACTATTTAATAATTAATTTTTGTTAAAGTATTAAAAAATTTATTAATTCTAAATAAATTCATTTAAGAAGATATATCATATCATATTAACCTATAAAATTCTTTTATTTCATCAAAAGTTTCAAATTATATTTATATCAACATTTATATTACCAATTGTTTGATTCTTTCATTAATAAGGAAAATATTGCATCATTATTGTGTCATAAATAAATTTAATTATTAAATGTCTAAAAATTATAAATAAAATACCATTATGTAGGAAATATTTTTACCTTTATAATGAATATTTATAATCTAAAATATAACACATATAACTCTATTTAAAAATTTTTTTCCTAAAAGATATATGCTTATGTCATTTTTGTATTTACTTTAACTTAATTAATATAAAGTGACATTATCACCTACAAGTGGCTCCATGGGGTCCCAAAATCGACCCAAGGACTCCCATGGTCGTACATTAATCATAAAATAGGGTTAGGGCACATGTTAGGGTAATTTAATATTATTATAATATTATTTGTTTCCCTTATTTACCGGATTTACCCATTAACCATGGTAAATAAAATATTTGCCGAAGTAATTATTCAAAATGTATAAAAATAAAATTTAACTATTTACACAATTATGACCTCCTAATTCTAAATATGAAATCAATTTTTCTAAATTAAAACCACATAAGTGGCATAAATTAATTTAAAATTAATTCCCGTTGTTAAAACAAAAAGCGTGTTTTTAATAAATAATAACTATCAAAAGATTGACACTTGTTTATGTCTAGTTTAAATTTGAAATTATGTCCAATGACCAACATTGGATTAAATGGTAAATAGATATTATAATTATACTTTAAAACCACTCAATATTATAATTTAGCACTATAAATTATTTTGATTAAAAAAGTTGTTTGTAATTAAAGTTTAGTATTTTTCACTATTCATAAAAAATTGGAAGTTCTCAGAAAAATACGAAAAATTCATCCTAGGATAATTTCGATATTCCGAATCCAAAAATGAAGTCCATTTTAAAATATAAAATTTATATAATTTCAAAAAGTGGGTATTACTATTCATAACGGCTAGTTTGATTGGTTGTGGTGTGTTAGAACTCGAAGTTGCATACAACACATGCTATTATATTATTCAAAGAGAATTGTACCATGGAAACTTGGGGTGTTACATTATAACTGTGGAAAGAATCACCTTGTAAAATCCTTGAAAGGAATTGGAGTATGTTATAAGTGTGGAGAAAAAGGACACCATGTTTGTGACTGTGAGGGTAAGAAAAAGGTTTAAAATGTACAATGTTTCATCTGCAAGAAGTTGGGACACTACGCGAATCAATGTACAAATCATCTGAGTATGCCCCAAATGATGCTATTGGATAATAATAAAGTTATGATACTACCGCAGATGAAGAGGAATGACTAGTGTTATTATGTTGTTATTAAAGAATTATTTCATTTGAGTGTTGTATCAACGATGTACTGGTTATATGAATTATGGAAATAAATAAGGATTGTACTGCAGTAGTATTTCATTAAGGATTTGAGATTATATGGTTCTAAAAAAATTGACTCACTAGCAAGTTAAACTTTTTGGAAAATACATGGTTGAAGAAAAGATAAATCTTAATATGGTTCTGATACTAAGGTAGTGATTTTGGAATAAGATATGATTGATTTGGATAAATTATTTTTGATATTATTGATTACCTTGAAACTAATTAATTGTTTTCTTATGCCATCATTGTTGGAGTTTACAACATTTTTGGATATAAGAAGTATATCCAGTATTCTATAAGTAATAAGGGATAATGAATGTAATCAATAAGGTTTTATGGTAATTCAGGTTGTTACTGTGTTTTAAAAGAATATGTGATTAAGGTATTTACATGTTATTACATGGAAAAAAAGATCTTCATTATGTTTACCTTCCTTATAAAATTTGGACTGTGAGTTTGGACAGAAGTATTTTGGATAAGTCTAAAGGTTGGAATAGATTAAGTTTGAAATTAGATACTATTGTTAAGTTTAAAGAATTTCTTAAGACTATTTTTAGGTAGTTATAAAAAGGACAACCCAGAGGTCGGGCGACAACCTGTCATGTCCGACAAGGCCGCGAGACTTGAACCCGCAACTGAAGGGCGACAAGGGTGCATCACCTACCATTGGCCTACATGATGTCCCATATTGTATAATGTAGTCTTTTTTTAATGGTCTGATATATGAATTATAAATTCATTTTTTTGGAACCCTATACGATTAGGATAAATATAATACTTTTGAGTTCTATTATCTTTTGGAGTAAAAGATGAGTTTGTGGTGGAAATTAGTTAGAGGATTGAAATCTACATGTCAAGTATATTTTTTTCTCTTATTCTATGAAGAAATTAATTATTAAATTTTAGGGAAGGGATCTTAAAACCAAAAAATGTGTTATCTTAATGCCTTATGTTTTGTTGAACTGATAATATTTTAAATCATCTTAGATTGATGGCTTTGAGGCCCTCAATTTTACAATTGTTTGTTATTGATGACCTCAATCACTCCAGATAAATATTTAAGTTTTTCCTCCAATTATGTGTCTATAGTTTCCACCAATGTTCTATTCAAAAACCTAATTTGGTGGTGACTTTTTCATTTCCCTATCCCTCTCATTAAGACTAAATTTTATTAACCATATTTCCGATGTGGGTTTTCCACAAAGGTATTTTCTATTTTAAAACTTGTATTTTTGAATAACAATTTCAAATTGTGAGGACACAATTTATTGAAGGAGTTTAGAATGTAACACCTCAAGGTTTCATAGTACGTTATCTCTTTAAGGTAATTCAATAGCTTACGCTACACTCAACTTCAAGTTCTAACACACCACGACCAATCAAACTAGTTGTTGTGAATAGTAATACCAAATTTTTGAAATTTTATAAATTTGATTTTTCAAAATGGACTTCATTTTTGGATTTGGAATATCAAAATTATCTTAGAGTGAATTTTTGGTATTTTTCTGAAAACTTTCAATTTTTGATGAATAGTGAAAAACACTGCGTTATTGTTTAAAACCGAATTTTTATTTAAATAATTATTTATTTTATTTAAATTTATTTAGTTAAAAATAGATAAATAATACCTATATATGTTCAATTTAATTAATTGGATTCATTTTATAATAATATTAGATATATAAAATTTTATTGAACTTTTTACCGTCTTTTACCCACCTTCTAAGCGCATTTGCAAATTTTCATAAAACGTAATTTTACCGCTTATGTGAATTGAATTTAAAAATTGTGAGAGACACAGTTTAAATCAGTAAGTAAAATTTTGTTCAATAAGATGAAAATAATTTTTTGGTGAATAGTATCTTTTGACTTTTATTTACCACGGTTAAAAGTAAATAGGGTAATTAAAGGTAAAAATGATATTATAATTACCCTAACACATGTCCTAATTCCATAGAATAAGTTTATTTCGAAAAAAATAAACCTTAGGAATAAAATATGATCCTTTTGGTCCACTTTGATTAAATTAGGACATTTATTATTATTTTATTTAAAGAAGAGTTAAAAGTGTTTAATTCAAAGTTTAATAACTAAACCATTTTTAATATAGGGTTATACATAAGATAAATTAAACTATAAATATTAATTAGAAAGATAAAAATATTTTCTACATAATTTTATTTTATTTATAATTTTTAGACATTAAATAATTAAATTTATTTATGATACAATGATGATGCAGTAATTACCTTATTAATGAAAGATTAAAATAATTGATACAATAAATATCCAAATAAATGTAAATTGAGACTTCTGAAAAATTACACTAATTTTATAGGTTAATATGACATTTTATTGTTTATTAAATAATTTTTTTTCAAAGTGATAAAGTTTTTATGACTTTCACACAAAAAAATACCAAATAGTGTCAAAATTGACATAAATGGGTTTAAAAAAATACTATATTATTAATTGATATAATATTCTTAAAAATATAAGGTTCAGAAAAAGGACTTATATAATGTTAGATATATCAATAATGAACCAATTTGGGTTCTCTTGTCTTTTTATAGTAATTTTATTAACCATTTATTAGAATAATACAATAATACACGATAAAAGTTAAACTATTTAACTAAGAGTTAAATCTAAAAGATAAGGTTAATATGGTGACCTAAAACTATCTAAAACCTATTGATTGAGATGTTTTGGACCCATACCTACCTTATCCTTTAAATAAATCCTTTTTTATCCATTATAAATTGAATATGATTATATAATAAAATAATATTTCAATATTTTCCTAAAGTGACCCTCACCTCTTTTATAAAAGGGTACTTCCCCTTCTCTCAAAATTACACCTCCAAATCCATTTGTCTTGGCCAAACTCTACTCAACTATCCTCCCAAATAACCTCAATTCTACCTATAGGCCTTTATTTTATCAAAAATTCAACCTAAGGATCCCTTTTGATCAACTCAAAAAGAAACACCCGAAGAAGATGTAATAATTTTACCACCTCTTTCAAAGTTCTTTTCTTCTTCCACTTCCTCTTTCTTTGTTGTTTCCGTACCAAAATTATAAATCCAGTACCTTATACATATTGTGATGTTATTATAAATATGGTACAACCATATTCATTATTATATCCATCCTATGAATGACAAGTCACCATACGTGCGTATGTACGGCTTACCGTCTCCACGTCGTGGTGTAGTTTGTTATTCAAAAACTTCAGTATTTGGATGGGTATAATAATGAGTATAACTAATTTAAATAAATAATATAACATGTTAATTATTCTTTATATATGATATACCATCCAATTACATATTATTTCACCATCAATAGGTTGATATCATCGCTCATGCATATGTATGGCTTACCGTCTCCACGACACAATGAGATTCACGTTCACCATTTAACGATGATTATAAATATATATATTATTAATAAGTATTTAATATATGAAATAATAATTCTAATGAATATATATATATTTACATATATCTCATTCACTTACTTCCGTTCAATACGATATGAAAACGGAAATGACATTTATGCGTATGTATGACCTACCGTCTCCATAAACGGTGTTTTCAATTTCATATATAAATCTTTTATACATACTTATATTCTGAATATATTTGATACATAAATAATTTTTTATATTCTGGAATCAATTAAATCATGATATAAGTTATACGATCAAGAAGAACAAGTTAAAACATGTATGATAAAGAAAGTGACTATTACCTGAAATGTTATTTTAACATAGAAATTATTATTAAATAGGTAGTATAAATACACAAATGAATCAAGTATGATATCATAAATATTAATATGTATCCTTTATAATTTAATAACATACTATGGTCATTATACATATGGTTAAACATACCCCCGGCCAATGGAAATTACAAGGTAAGGGTTAATTCCTCAATCTCATTATTATCTGTGATTGTTTATGTGTAAGTATTTAATAGGAAAATTTTATCATCCATGTCCATGTTTCATAAAAATGTTTTCAAAATATTTTAAGGTTTTTTGTAAGTGAATCTTTATCAAGATCATCATTTTAAATTTTTTAATGATTTATTTTTCTAAATCTTTTTAATTAATGCCCATGTTTTAAAAATGATTTTAAGGATTTTTTATATGGACATGATTGTTTTAAAATGTTAATTACTTTAAAAAGTTTCAAAGTGGTATGGGTAAATTTTATTAAAAAATATATTTTAAATGATTTCCTTTATGAATGTGTTACTTTTAAATGATTTCACAAAAAAGGATATTTCTCTCAAAGAGTTTTACTGATCATTTTCAACTATGTCCACATCCTTTACAGGATATGATTCTTGATTGAGGTTGATTTATTATAATAAAATATTCCATATTGTATTGAATGAGTTATTATATGTTTGGATGTGGATGTGCTATTTTTATACCATTCATGTTTTATGGTTAAAGTATTGACATTTTGTATGCTAGTTTTAATACGAGTGTTTATGTAATGTTTCAACATTTTCATATGAGGAATGCATTGGACTTATTGAATGACAGGTAGAGCCTACTATAGCTACTTGATGCGTCAGTAGGTCTCATGAGACAAACTAGTGTCTTGGCACAAGTCTTTGACAAAAATTTTATTTGTAGTCTTGGTACGAGGCCTTGACTATGTGGTTATGATGTCCGACATTATGAATTTCCTCGTTATGAAATTAGTTTTTACATGTGATTATTTAACTAGTAGAATATCCATGTGCATGTTTATATGGTAATGTATGATTTATTTTTTCCATATTATGTTCAAGTTTATGTTTAAAAGGTTTTTGTTTTTATTACACATCTTGCCTTAAAAGTTTATAGCTTCTACTAAATTATTTACCCTAACTGAGCATTTGATATCACCCCTTTATTATGTTTTATTTTCCCATGATTCCAAGAAGTGTATTGTGATTGATATGTAGGGTTAAGATAGGAGAATAATGGTGTTCTAAAAGGATTATTTATGCTCTGTTTTATGTTATAAATTGTAATGTAATGTTCACTTATGTAATCTATTTTCTAAGACTGCTAAACTGATCGGTCCTTCGGGGATTGATTCCTTGTAATCATGCCAATGTATTAAAATAATTCACCGGCTCTAGGCTTTTGGGGTCGGGGTGTTACATTAATATTGAAAACCTCTTTGAACAAATAAAATTAGAGGAATCGAGTGAAATATCAAGTGTTCAATCAGAACCATTAAACATGACCCTTAGTCCACAACAAACCCTGAGGGACCTTTGTACCCAACAATTCGCTAACCAAAAAAATCAATTGATTAAGCTTGTGCAACAAAATTATTTTAATTATGAGTAAATATAACTCCTATATTACCAAAGTTTCATAGTATTTCAGTAGAATATCTAAACTGAAAAATTCAAGAGCTTATCTATGTTTTTCTGAGCTTCAAACCAAGAGGAGTGGATGAGGAACAAGTTAAGTGGAGGTTATTCCCCTTTTCACTTGAGTAAGCTTCCAAAGAGGAGTTGTATAGTCTAAAACATGGGGAGATCCATGACTAGGATGATCTTCAAATAAGTTTAATGCATATATTATTCACAGCCTACTGAAGTACTACAATAATGAAGGAGATCTATGCAATTATACAAGTTACAATAGAATCCCACTTTGAATATTGAGAAAGGTATAAAAGGTTGTGTGAAAGCTGGCCTCATAAAGCTATTTAAGATCACCACTTCCTAGTATTCTTATACCATGGGCTTCTAGAAATGATATAAACCTCTTGGATGCATTATCTAAGAGGATATTTTATCGATAATTCACCCATGTATGCTAAGATCATAATCGAGAAGTTTATAAATAATTCACAATAGTTTGGAATAAGAGGTATAACCACAATATGTGTATATGAGGTAAAAAAAATATTAATTATAATAATTAATTGAAACCAAACTTAAAGAATTGATAATCTTGGTAAGATATATTTATGTTAAACAATTTAATGAACAACCTACCCCACCTCTGCAATGTGGTTTATGTTCATCACCTCATCACTTCACTGATCAATGTGTTGAGGTATAGGGTATGGAAAGTAGTGCAACTACATTCTAACTAATAAAGTTTCAACAGAAAAAATCATGGAGATAATGTAAATCCAAATAGGGGTTTGAAGGTCAATAAAGTCAAGATAAACCTCTTTTTTAGCATAAATTCCAATATCCACCCCCTTTTCAACTACTGTACAAGCAAAAATACCAACAATAAGCATGTCAAACACCTCATTTTCAATAAAAATACCATGTAAAACCCTCATCTAGTAAACCAAAAATATAATGAAGGTAAGGAATAGAGATGGAGGATATAAAAAATATAGTAAAGGACTTATCAAATAAATTTGAAAATATCACAGACATGATATCCAAAAACCTAGGAAAACTTCCAACTTAGATAATCCCAAGCCCAAAGGAAAGTGTGATCATGATCATCACAATGAGTGGAAAGGAGATTTAGCCACCAAAACCCAAGGAAGCTCAAGTTGAACTAGAATTAGGTGAGTTCAGATATTTTGAAAATTCTAGATGAATTCTAGAAGAGGAAACCACTCACCCTATACATGAAGGAAAAAAGACAGAGGAATAACCCAAGTCAAGATTTAGGAAGGAAATAATAGAAACTCCATTGCAAAGATTGTAAAGGGATAATAAATAAATTCACCTTCCATTCCCTTCTAGGTTTATAGAATCTAATAAAATTAAGGAATATCAACTTTAAATAGATATCCAAGAGACATTTCAAAATGTTTAAATTAACATACCCCTCTTGTAAGTCATCGGTATAATTCCCAAATATGCTAAATTCCCAAAATATATTTTCACCAAGAGAAATAAGTTTCATGGGAATAAAATAATCAACCTAGGGTTAAGTGTTTCATCTATGATCACACCACCATTACCAAAAAAAATCTAAGATCTAGAGATATTTTATATTCCATGTACCATTGGTTCTTTAAAATCTGTTGATGCATTGTGATATCCTTATGCTTTCATTAATTCCATGTCTAACTCTATCTATTCATCTTTAAAAATAGGTAATCTGAATCCCATAAGAGTGTTTTACCAACTAGAAAATATATCCACTTTATTTTTTAGCTGTTGTTTTGGAGGATGTTCTAGTAGGAGTTGAAGGACTAGTTTTTTCAGCAACCTTTTATATGCTCACCATAGAGGATGGTATATCACCAATTAATTCACCCATTATTTTAAGAATACCATTCCTAAAGATGACCAAAAAAATCATTAATTTACCTGAAGGAACCCTCACCATGGAGTTGGGAGATAGAAAGGTGTACTTCAATTTCTTGACTCCAAGAGGAACCCTTTAAAAAATCATTCACTCTTGTCAATTATACATAAAGAAGGTATTTATACCATTGAATACATAGGTATTATTATATATTTTTTATACTTATGACATAAAATTTCTATTAAAAACGCCAAGGAAAAAGTGAGTGCTCAAAAATCTATAAATTCTCTTTTTAATGATAAAAAATAAATAACATCTAAATTATTTGATAATTTTTTAGAAGAAACTCATATGATACCCTTTTTAAGGAAATATAATCTTTTGAAGTAGGAAATTTTAATTTAATATAATCTATAAAACAACCCACAAATTTGGAACTAAAACCTCTCCCATGTGACTTAAAATATGTGTATCTTATAGAAGGATAAAAATTTCTAGTAGTCATAGCTAGAAACATATGTCCCAAGACTAAGAGAAAAATTTAATTGACATATTGAAAAGAATCATTCAATCCATAGGTAGAGCCTTGGATACATTCATGAAATAAACCCCAATATCTATTCCCATATAATTTTTCTAGAAGGGTACTCTAGACCAGTTAAGCAACCCCATAGAAGACTTAACCCCACCATTATAAAAGTTTTTTAAAAAAGAAATTGAAAAATTATTGGCAGCCAACACAATATACCAAATTTCTAACTCACAATGGGTCATCCCCATCCATGTGGTTCCCAATAAAACTAGTTTGAAAATAGTGAAAATGAGAATAATGAATTAATTCTAATGAGATTCCAAAACAGTTGGAGGGTATGTATTGACTATAAAGATATTTACCAAGTCATATGAAAATACCACTTCCCCATATCATTCATAGAACAAATTCTAGAAAGGTTGGTAGGTATGAAACATTACTATTTCTTGGATGGATTTTATGGTTATTTTTAGGTACCCAATTCTCCAAAAGACCAAGAGAAGACAACATTCACTTAACCTTTTAGAAAATTTTCTTACAAGAGGATGTCTTTCGGATTATGCAATTCTCTATATACATTTCAAGAGTGTATGGAAAATATTTTATTATATCACATGGAGGAATTCCTAGTGGTAATTTTGGATGAATTTACTATTTTTGGAAACTTATTTGACCATTTATTAGAAAATCTGGAAAAGTTTTTGAAAACCTACATAGAGAGAAATGTTGTTTTGAACTTTGAGAAGTGTCAATTTATTATTGAAAAATGGATAGTATTGGGTCATATCATTTCACAAAAAAAAATTAGGTGGATAATTCTAAAGTAGAAGTAATCAATTAACCTTTTTGAGACATATTAGGTAATTTTGGACCATGTGGTATTTTACTAAAGATTCATCAAGTAATTTAGTAATATTTCTCTTCCCCTTTCAAGATTACAATTAAAAGAGGATGAAATTTTTAATGATAATTGTAGGGAGGAATTTAATGATCTTAAGGAAAATTTTATTACCCCACCAATTATGAAACCCCCATATTGGGAGAACCCATTTTAGTAGCTTTATGATTCATCAAACCAAGATGTATAAGCACTCATCTCCCAAAGAATTGAAGGAAAACTACAATTCATAATATATGCCTCAAGAACTTTGGATGTAACTCAGCATAATTACACAACTACTAAACAATATTTTTTTTCTATTGTATTTGAATTAGATAAATTTAGATCTCATTTACTAGGAAATAAAGTAGTTTTATTTTATGATCATATAGAACGTAGGTACTTGATGAAGAATGTTGATGCCAATCCAAGGATAGTGAGATGGATACTGCTCTTGTAAGATTTCAACCCAGAAATCAAGAACAATAAGGGAGCTAAAAACCAAGTGGCAGATTACCTCAAAAAACTCCCAAACACTATTGAAATAGACATTCTAGAAATTATCCCTCTCAATGACCACATACATGGAGAGAAACTTTACATAGTTGAATTTAAAGTACCATTATATTCCAATTTAGTGAATTATTTGGCCGCGTATTAGGTACCTTATCACCTAAAATATCATCAAAATAACAAACTAAAGGTTGAAGATAGATTATATATTTGTTAGGATCCATTTTTATGGAAAATATTTAATTATAAAGTCATAATTTGGTGCTTACCAACAAGTGAAATAGAATTTTTATTTGAATTTTGTCATACATTTGATTTTGGAGGCCACATTGTACCTCAAAGAATGGATAAAAAAGTGTTAGAATGTGTAATTTATTGGAAAAATTCTTTAAATATGCTCATCAATATTGTAAAAAAATTGATATGTGTCATTATTCTAGAAATATTTCAAAAGGATAGGAGATGCCTCAAAAACCCATCATTTTTTTTGAAATATTTGAAGTATGGGGCATTGATTTTATGGGACTCTTTCCAATGATTTTTTGGAATTCTTACATTTTACTTGATATATATTATGTCTCTAAATGGGTGGAATATAAGGCCACCAAGACCAATAATGATAATATTGTATGTGATTTTGTTAGGACTAACATATTTTGTAGGTTTTGAGTGCCAAGGGCCATCATCAGTGACCAAGGGACTCATTTTTGCAACAAAAATATGAAGATTGTGCTTAAAAAGTATGGGGTGAACCACAATACATCTAAACCTTATCATCCCCAAAAAAATGTCCAAGATGAAGTGTCCAACCAAGATACTAAAGTTATTTTGGATAAAATGGTTAAACTAAACTATAAGGATCAGATAAAAAGTCCTGAATACACCTTATGGGAATACTAGATAACATATAAAACACTTATAGGGATGATACCCTACCATATTATTTATGGAAAGAGATTTCATATACTAGTGGAGTTATAGAACCAAGTATATTAGGATATAAAATAGATACATTTGGATCTAGTGAGTGTTGGTAAAAAACCAGAAGATGGGATTTCAAAAACTCAAGAATTTACAAAGAGATAACCTGGGCGGCACATGGAAAACTGATCCAAAAAGAGACCTTTCAAACTATAAGCCAAGTTTGATCTACAATTCCATAATAAATTTAATGCCAAGTAAGCCTCATTATATATGGGAATGTACTTTTATAGTTACTCATTTATATCCCTTTGGTGTCATTCAAATTAAGAGATAAGAAGGTGGAAACCCATTCATTGTCAATGGGAAGAGGCTGATAAAGTTCCATGGGAATATACCTCATGAACCGGTGGATGAGTTCAGACTTCTCCAACCTATATATTGATTTATTCCCATGAGTTTGTGTTGATCCAATGACATTAACCAAAGTGCTTCAAGGAGTAAACCTGAGTTTTACTATTTTTTAGGATTTATTATTTAGTTACCTCTTCCATTCACCCCCTTTGAGCTTTAATGGGATACTTATTACATTGGTATGAGTTGTTTTATAGGACCACCATGATAGAAAAAGGTATCCCCCAAACATTATAGGAAGAGTAATGAATCTAATTAAGAACATTAAGTTCATTCTTACATTATTTATGTTCAAACTCTCCATATTTTTGTCTAACAACCTATTTTGAGATTTAAAATAGAAAGTTTCATGTCCATAATTGGATTTATTCTTTAATTGACTTATCTAAGAGATATGAGTTTCTTAAGAAATTTGATTCCATATTTTATATTTCAATGATAATTATATTTAATGATTAAAATATAGAATTTAGTAATTAAAGTGAAACATGGATACTAAAATGAGGACTCATTATTTGAGGGAATTAGTTCATTCATGTAACTGAATTCCCCTATCATTTTTCACACTTTTAATTTATTAAATTCATGTGAATTGATTTTTTATTAATAATAATTCCATGAGTGATTATACCAAATAAAATTTCACATTCCCTAGAGGATTTATAGACCAATTACTTCCTATTTATTCTTGATCGTATTTCTTGAGTGATCTTGGGACATGCCACATATTAGAACTTGCATTGAAACTTGTCATAGCTAAAGACTATACAAAACCAAATTTAAAATTATTGAGGTATATTTTAAAAACCCTTATCCTTGAGACCAACTTTAAATAAATATTTTTTTATCCCATATAAACCATGAATATTCTTGTTAGTAATGAGCCATGTTTTAATCTATTTTTATCTATTTCAACCCTCCCCTAAGTATTTTGCATGATATTTTAAAGATTAAGTGTGGGGGTGATGGGAGTCATGGTGTAAGGGATGATATATATTGTAAGGTAAAATTTTGGGGGTGTAATATTGGGTATTTGGAAAGGTTTATTGATTTATTCATTATTCTTTATAGTTTTACCTTCTTAGGAAAAAAATGATGAAAATTAAAACAAAAAGAAAAAAAGATGTGGGTTGTGACTTAGGAGTGTAAATAATAACCATCACCAGACCTATGATTTTTATTATATGTGGTTATTTAGTGTATGTGAGATATATTATAATCATAAATTTCAAAAAAAGAAAAAAATAAATAGAGAAAATTCAGGAAGAAGAAAATCATTCATTATGATTTATTTTGGTTATAACATTACTTTGAGTTTAGGGAAAATGGAAGTTGTCACAATTTGAATGGGAGAATTTCATTACACTTGATTTTTGTATCATGCATTGTATATAATAAATAAACCTCTTACTTGAGCCTTAATTTTTTTCAACATCAAGTCCTACTAACCTTAAGCCTCAGAGTCATTATAACCTTAATTGAAAAATCCCTCATGATTTTATGTGACTTTTTTCCTTACAAAGTTAAAATCTAATGGATAAGGATAATGTTCTCATTATATTAGCATAAATATACTTTAATTATATCATGAGTTATGAGATAAAATATTTAAATTAGATTTATATCATAATTTGGAATTTTTAATAGTAATGAATTAAGAAGATTGAATGAATGAGAGGAGAAGTACCATCATTTTTCAATGGGAAAAGTAAAATACTTGAGTTTATTGTTTCATTGAAAATTGAGAAATTGAATTGATATTTTATGTGGAACTTGAAAATTTAATTTAACATTTATAATAATTTTGTTTTATTACTTTGAAGTTAAAATATTGGTAATATTGGTTCCCTTTGATTTTCAATGTTGAGATTTTATGGTTGAAGATAAGCATGATTTAAGCATGGGGGTATTTAACATGCTCATACTTCATGCACATTTTTAAAAAAATTCTAATTATTTTTCAATTTTTTTGATGTAAATGCCTATATAATTTAATTTTTTAATCAAAATTAGGAATATACAAATGAATAGTTGAAATTGTTTTACATGAATAAATAATGTTTAATTCTTTTTATTAATTTTAATTATGAAATTTTAATTAATCATTTTTCTAAATTGTTTATATTTTTTCAGGAGTTTATTTTAAAAATAAAATAGGAAAACTGGTTTGGCCCTATACCTAAGGGGTCGCACACTACATTGGCATCCCACAAGGGGGAACTCAACTATGCAGACCCAAGGGAAGTCCAACTCCAATGGTACATCCCACATAGGGGATCATCTGTGTGCAGAGCCTGTATGGATGAATCTACAAGTATTTTTATAGCTGGGTCGTATCCTATATGAACACAAACCCATGGTGGTCATGCCCACGAAGCATAGGGAGGAAGTCCTTGAAATACGGGGTAGTCTAAGGTGGTGGGTGGGGGTCCTACAACCCCCATCCGACTTCATTGCAGCTTAGGAGTCGCATCTTGTTATTTAAGCACTCGCGAAGCACACATTCTAGTTAAATGTGGGACACAACTTTCACATGTATTGTTCATCATTTATTCAAACGGTGTTTCTTCACTTAATTTTCATGCCCCTATTCAAATTCCTTCTCACGCAGCTTGAAACCACCACCCTCTACCGTCTCTACCACCCAACGCTGACCCCAGTCACCACTGTAACATTGAAAAACTTCATCTCTACTACTGGAAAGCTAGAAGGTTGAGATGATCATCACTACCAATGACTAGGGTCAACATGAATCACCTCATGGACCCTAGATGACACCCATGATCTCCTTATGAAGAAGTTTTATGCCTTGAATGAAGAGGATATCCCCCTTTAATATCTATTAAGTTTGGAGAGGGATTGGAATAGGATGCCACCATACATATACCACCACCATTAAGTGGCCAAGCAGAGCCGCCACTATGGCACTCACCACCATCACCTTCACCTCCAATGGTAGCACAAGATACCATTGAACCAATGGTAGCACATGATATCGGTGCGCCAATGGTTGCACATGCTACCTTGAGCCAACAATATCACCAAGAGGAGCCACTATTGCCACGTCCACACCGCTGCTCGATCCAAGGTGTTGCACCACTACCCCATGCATGATCAATTGGAGGATCCATCAATGCCACTACCGAATACTTGGAAGAAATGGATCGAACTAATGAGCCACTACTTAGCACCACTCTCACCACTAACACCACCATTCTACCACGTAGCCA
This sequence comes from Viscum album, assembly GCA_963277665.1. Taxonomy (NCBI): domain Eukaryota; kingdom Viridiplantae; phylum Streptophyta; class Magnoliopsida; order Santalales; family Viscaceae; genus Viscum; species Viscum album. The sequence goes on from OY728145.1 coordinate 1,491,717,686, forward strand.
CGAAACCATGCATGAAAAATTTTCACTACTGAAGACATGCAGTTCCATTTCAAGCTCCCTACATCCATTTTTAAGGAAATAGGTTTTGATGGAGGTTAAATGCAAAATTTCCACGACTACCACACTGTCCAAGCACCAATGGTAGCACATGATATTTGTGAACTAATGGTAGAACATGATACCATTGATCCAATGGTAGAACATGATAATGTTAATCCAATGGTATCACATGATACCATTGAGCCAAAAGTAGATCATGATCTACCATTAGGCCAACGGTGGATGTCCAATAGTGGATGATTCTATATCCACTGAGGAATTACTTCTCAACACTGAAATTTAGAAATTCCTAAGAATTAAGTAGATTCAATGATAAATATAATTAAAAAGATACATTCAACAATTGATAATATATTTAAAGATATAGATGAGATATATTAAGAGGCTACCTCCCTATATAAATACAAGGATGTTGCACTAGAAAAAAAAGGGATTAAGGATTGAAGAATCAAAGGTTCAAGAGAGAAAAACCATTATTCTTACTGGATACTATGTTTCTGTTGTTTTTATTTATTTTCACTTTTGTTTTTTTTCTAATCCTTATACCTCCATTATTTCCCTTTTAATGGAGGGGTATAACCTTTTTTGGTTGGGCTAAGGGGAGGTTACCTTATATAATGATGGAGTCTTAGTTTTTATCAAATTCTTCTATATCTTTTTATTTGTTAAATGGTTTTAAATTTATTATTTTATATTTTTAATGGTATATGATTGTATTTTTATTTCAAATATAAATATTATTAATTTCCTTGATTAATAAAATTTTTCTCTTTCTTCCTAGTTTTGGATCACACTGACTGAGTGATCTAGGGCTAGGTGGAGAAGTGTTTTGTGATTAATAAACATGTGGGGATTAAATATTGGGAAAATATGGGAACTTGGGATACTCAATACTTGATTTATTATTTCCTAGGTGATCCAAAGTATACCCACTGCGAATTTCCGACATTAGAAGGAGAATATTCCAAACCAAGTAAATTGGGAAGATTATAACAACCCTGCTCTTTATTTCATATTTAATCATAATTTATTACATGTATTTTCACTTAATACAACTCATAAGATCTATAGGTCCAGTGTCTTATGAAATTATGAACCTTACATAATTACTTAAAATATGAAATACAACATCTTTATTGATTTTTTTTTACATTACCACTACATTCCTTCGTACTTAACACTGCATGGGATTACCTGAGGACATACATAGGAAAGGGGTGAGCTATAAAGCTCAATAAGGGAGTAAAAAATGCATAACATAAAGAAGACAATACATGTTAGACAATAGGCATATCAATGGAGCAAAAAAGGAACATGAATATGAAGGCATGATAAAGCATGAAAATCATAGTATGGAACAATAGAAATAACATACAACATGATATTAGCATGATCCAAGACTCATTTCACATGGAGAAGCATGAGTCAAATCCCATTTAACATGAGGTATCAAGAGTCAACACCCATTTCACATTAAGTATCATGAGTCAACACCCATTTCACATAAAGTAGCATGAGTCAACACCCATTTTACATGAAGTAGCATGAGTCAGCACCCATTTCACATGAAGTAGCATGATTAAACACTCATTGCACATTTATTATCATGATTCAATACTCATTACACATGAAATATCATGATACTAAACTTTACCCAATGCATTGGAGCACTATTAGGGTTCACCCTTTATAATCATTTCATTTTCATACTTAAGTGTGCAAAATAGATCATATAACATGGATTAATTAATCATAATAGTTTATTCCATGACCAGGTAAATGTAGAATAAATACATATATATTCAAAATAAATAAGTATATGTGCATAAAGTTGAATTTCCTTGATAGATAAATTGATATGGTATTCACTACAGAATGATTTTGGCATGGGAAATCGCAATGCAATTTTGGCAGTATAACAACATCATACAGAAACTCATAAAATGGGTTGATGGGAGAGAAAGTGGTATCTAGTCATTTAAAAATAAAATTAACAGTAAGGGGGATAGTTAATAATGTATCTCAACTTAATCAATTGGAAATTAAATGGAATATCTTCAATGAGGTGTTTGATAAAAAGAGGAGAGGGAGAAATCCCTTATAGAATTTCGGCATAGTAACGGCTTAAGTAAGGGTCCTAATGGGGTAGGATAAATGATCCCTCATTGAAATAAAATCAAATGGAAAGTATTTAATTTATTATAAAATGATTAAAATACAATGAATTGAAATTAAAAATACTAATTTCAAATAAGATTCTTGAATTTAAAGGAAGAGAGGAAGGTGAGGATCCCTTATGGAATTTCAGCATAGTAACGGGTGTACATAAAGGATTATAGGGAGATTAATGAGATTGAAAGGAATATATAATCATTTATAAATAAAATTTATAGTAAGGGGATCATGAAACATCTTATCCCAATATATTAAAATAGAATTTAATAAGCATAATATAAAATAAGTGCTTGAATGGAAATGAGGAGATGAATCCCTTACTTGGATGTGTGATCCCAAAAACTTGGGATGGGCTTCTTGGGAGATTGGAGGGGCCTTGGAATGACTCTAGGGAGTATAGGGAGGAGTTTTTTCAAGATTCAAAGAGATTTATTTAAGATAAATGGGAGCTTGGGTGGGTTTATATAGAAAAGGAGGGGATTTCTTTATTATTTTTGGTTTTGGACACTTCATAATAAAATATTCAAAAAAACATACCATACCATGGTATTTTCCCATGGTTTATAGAAAAGGGTAGTGGTATAAATTATTTTATAATTACAAGGGCTGAATATATTAAAATATTTACCTTTCTTATGTGTAGATGAGTCACACTTTCAAGGAAATGATTTTAAAATATTAAAATATATTATAAGTCTTGGAGGATTCACTAAGGATTTAAAAAATAAATTAAATAAACTTATAATTACATTATTTTAAATTAAAAACATATATTTGTTATAATATTCCTTTTATGGTATTTATTACATCATTATTGGGCCATTATTATGTCATAAAACACACCGTATATTTATACGGTATTTAATTTTTACCCCAAAATTCGACTATCTCAGAAAATTATGAAAAATTCACCATTAGATAATTTTGATATCCTACTTCCAAAAATAATTTTAATTTTATCTAAATAATTTTCTATATAATTGAATTATTAATTTTAAAATAAAAAGTTACTTTTATTAAAAAATGACTGGTTTTGACAAAAATAATTTTCAAACCTTAATAAAAATTATATTTGACTTTATAAAAAATATTTGATCATTTATATTTAATAAAATTAATTTAATAATAATATTAAAATATTATTTATTTAAAAAATACATTAATTAATCAAAATATATTTCTTAATTGAATTTGAATACTAACCAAGAATACTACTTGTGCTTTAAAATCATTTGAAAAGTAATAATAATAGGGAGAAAAATATATTCATTATTCTATACAAAATAGTGTGCATAGTATTATTTATAGGGTATTGATACATATACCTTTATTACACTAACATATTCCATAAGAGGAAGGTGTGAGATGGTAGGGCTTTCATGGGGCCATTCGGTGAACATGGTTTGGGTCGTGATCTCGATGAGCTTGAACTTCTTCTGTAAACAGTTTCCCTCATGCTTAAGTTGTTGGATATCATCTTGGGATTGGTATGGGTAAAAGCCCAAAAATATTATCTCTCTTAGAAACTCTGATAAATGGGATTCATAGGGAATAATCCTACTGGTTACGACAATCACTTCCTTTTTCTGTGTCAAAAGGACTTGTTAAAACCCTATATTTATACAAGTCATGTGATCATTATTCAAAAACTATATTATATACGGTAAAGATACACAATGGTAATTTAAAATCCAATTGGATATAATAAAATAAAAATTATTTTAGGTGTTTTCTATATCTATAATACATTTAATTAAATCAAAAAGGGGGATTTTATTCATAACAATTTGGGTAGTTACAACCTTCCCCCTTAATAAATTTTTCCCTTGAAATTTACTTTTCCCACACTAAAATGGATAAGGGTAACTTTGAATCATCGCCTCCTATGGTTCCCACATTGTTTCTTCAAACTTGTGGTTTCACCACAACACTTTGACAAGGTCCATTGTCTTATTTCGTAGAAATGTTTCTCTACGATCTAAGATCTTCACCAGCTGCTCCTCATAGGAAAGGTCATTATCCAATGGTACCACCTCTAGATTAAGTACATGTGATGGGTTTGGTGTGTACTTTAAGAGTGATATGTGGAATACATCATGTACTTGAGATAGGTTCTATGGAATTTCTAGTCGATAGGCCACTACTCTGATGCGATCAAGGATCTCAAAAGGGTCGATGTACCTTGGACTAAGCGTTACCTTCTTCCCAAATCTCACCACTCTCTTCCATAGAGATATGTGGAGGAATACCATGTCTCCAACATCAAACTCTAGGTCATATCAATGATTTTCATGATAGTTATTTTGTTGAATCTGATCAGCTTTGATGTGCTACTGGATGGGTTTAAACTTCTCTACCATTTCCTAGACCATTTCAAGACCTAGAAGTTTTTGTTCCCCAACTTCATCCCAACATTCTAGTGTTCTGCACCTATTCCCATAAAGGGTTTCATAGTGTGAAATTTGTATGTTTAAGTGGAAATTATTGTTGTAAGAGAACTCCACCAAAGCAAGATGTGGGTCTCATCCACCTTGGAAGTCCATTGATAAAGCACTCAACATGTCCTCCAGTTTTTGGATAGTCTTCTTAGATTGACCATCAATTTTAAGGTGATAAATTGTACTAAAGTTCAGCTCAGTATTTAGAGCATGCTGGATACTTTTCCAAAAATTATAAGAAAATCTTGGATTTTGATTAGACATAATCGATAGTGGTACTCCATGAAGCCTTGCCACTTCTCTAATGTATATATGTGCCAGTTTATCTAGTGAGAAATCCTATCGAATCATAATGAAGTGTACAGTCTTTGTAAGATGATCCACAACAACCTAGATAGAATTGTTTCCCTTGGATGTATTTGGAAGTTCGGTGACAAATTCCATAGTGATGTTTTACCATTTCCATGTTGGTATGGGTAATGGTTGTATCATCCCATTAGACTTCTACCTTTAAGCCTTCACTTGATAACATACAAGACACTTCGATGTATATTCTAAAATCTCTTTCTTCATGTTATCCCACCACTAGTGCTCCTAGAGATCTTGATACATATTTGTGTTTCATGGGTGAATGGATAAATTAGAACTATGTGCCTAATCCAAAAGTTATTTCTTTAACATAGGATTTGATAGAACACATAGTCTTGACCCAAATCTCACAATTCCTTCTTCATTAAAATTGAACTTCGAGGACTTACATTTTCTGATAGTTTCCTCTTTATTCTAAATTACCACATCATATTTTTTAGTATCCCTTAACCTTTTAAAAAGATACAGTTGAGTAATAATTTGTGAAAGGATTTATGATTTTCCTTTCTTTATGATCCCCATGTCCATCTTCTTCAAGTCTAAGAAGATTGGATCCTTCTCAATTCTCATGAATGATAGAATTGTTGGGTCATTTCTACTTAGAGCATCTTCCACCTTATTCGCTTTCCCAGGATGGTAATGGATTGAGAAATCCTAATCCTTTATGAGTTCTAACCACATTATTTGGCACATATTTAGATCTTTCCATGTGAATATATATTTGATACTTTTGTTATCTATATATATTCCACACTTCTCCCCAAATAGATAATGCCGCTATATTTTCAATGAAAATATCACAACTACTAACTTTAGATCATGCATGGGATAATTTTTCTCATGAATTCTTAACTGCCTTGATGCATAGGAAATGACTTTGTAATTTTTCATCAACACACATCCTAATCCCTTCTTTGAAGCATCACTGAAAATTACAAAAATCTCCCCACTAGTGGGAAGTGTGAGCACAGGGGAAGTGATAACCCTCCTTTTCAACTCCATAAAGCTTTCTTCACATTCATCATTCCAATAAAATTTGACTCACTTCCGAGTTATCTTGGTAATAGGGTTTGACAATCATGAGAAATTTCTCACAAATTAGCGGTAATATCCAACTAATCCAAGGAAGCTATGGATATCAGTCACAAGTGTTGGCCTCGTACATCCCTAAAATGATTTTATCATTGAAGGATGCATAGATATCCCATTGCTTGTGATGATATTCCAAAAAAATGATACTTCCATTAACCCGAACTCACACTTGTTGTACTTAGAATAGATCGTATCCTTTTGCAAGGTCTTTAGCACAATGCTCAGATGCTCCTCATGCTCCTCCTTAGTTTTAGAGTATATTAGAATATCGTCTATAAAGACTACCACAAGGTAACATCTAAATAATCTATTCATCAAGACCATGAATATTTCTAGAGAATTAGTGAGTCCTAAAGGAATCACTATGAACCCGTAGTGCCCATACCTTGTATGAAAAGAATCCTTGGGGATATCCTCCTTTTCACCCTTACTTGGTAATATCTTGACTAAAGATCCACCTTAGAGAAGTATTTTTCTCCATGTAGCTGATCAAACAAGTCATCAATTTGGGTAAAATGATACTTGTTATTTATCATGATTTTTTTAATCTCATGAAAATCAATGCAAAGACACATTGACCCATCCTTATTCTTGAAAAAGAGGACTGGTGCACCCATGGTGAAACACTTGGGAATATAAACCCTTTATCCAGATTATCCTATAGTTGTTTCTTTATCTCCTTAAGTTCCAAAATAGCTATTCTATATGAATTATTGGATATTGGAAACTCCCCAGGTATAATATCAATCGATAATTAAACATCTCTTCTAGGAGGAAGACCAAGCAATTCCTTGGGAAACACATCAGCGAATTCCCTCATAATAGGCATGTATTCAAGAATGGTTCCTTACTTAGACTCAATCATTTGAGCTAGATATGCTTGATCATAGGGCAGTAATATCCATGCTTGATATTATGGTGCTAAATAAGATTCATCCTCCTCCTTTCACTTATATAGATTCATGGGTCGATTTTCCATTTGGAGAGTTATTTCCCTCTCGTGGAAATTTATGTTGGATCTATATAGAGAAAGCCAATTGATGCCCAAAATTGTATCACATTCCACCAAGGGAAGTATTACAAGGTTCTCCAGGAAGTTCAATCCAAAAATTGTGATAGGGGAGGATTTATATACATAGGATTCAATAATTTCCCCATTTTCTATCTTCACATACATCTTTACTTCCATGATTTTTGGTGGTGTTTGAATAGTTCTACTAAACTTTCATGATATAAAGGAATATGTAGAACTATGGATGATAACCCTACCTTTCACTTTTTTCATTATGGTTCTACTTTATCCAATATAGGCTTAGAGATGAGTATCTTAAACAATTAAACACATCAATGAGAATCCAATCACATTTAAGGGATAACATATAAATTACATTTATCTTATTAACTTATGAGTTTCTAGATTTCAATCTATGTTATCCACAATTTATTTCCTAACATATATTCTTATGGGATTTATTTTTTTCCTTAATTATGGTTTGTAATGAACTTATAAATTTACAAAATAAATCCCCTGGTATTTTCAAATAAGGTGCATAGTAGGGTCTGTTGTCGTGTACCAGGTTACCTCGAGTCAAGCTCGGAACACCTTGTCAGAGTTGTTACTTCTAGGTACATCTGTTTTAGAACCAATTCCACTTGTAGTATCCAGACATGGATATATTTTCTTGATAAACCACTTGATCTATACTCACTAAAATTTAGGGATTTTCTCTTACACTTAGACTTATCCCTAAGGATTTTCTAATTCAAATCCTAAAAATAACTAAACCTCCCTCAGATACTAACTATAACAACCCTGCTCTTTATTTCATATTTAATCATGATATATTATATGGATTTTCACTTAATAAAACTCATAAGACCGAGAGGTCTAGTCTCTTTGGAAATTAGGAAAATTTCATAACAACTTAAAACATTAAATACAACATCTTTATTGAAAAATTATTTTACATAAACCCAACACTCCTTCATACTTAACACTGCATGGGATAACATGGGGTCATACATAAGAAAGGGGTGAGCTATAAATCCCATTAAGGGAGAAAAAAAGGAATAACATGAAAAAATAAAATACATGTTAGACAATAGGCATATCAATAGATCATAAAATGAACATGAATATAAAGTAATGATAAATCATGATATGAAGGTTTCGGGCGCAGGGGAAGCGTGGTTGGGATGACACCCGATTTTTATTTTTACCATGATAAATGATTATTCCGGGATCAATACGGTGATGAATGCCCGTCTCTATGGAATATAATCAAATATTTGGATAAAGAAGAAATAGGCCCAAAACCTTTATAGAGGATCTTTTGCATCATGCTTATAATTAATTTAATTAATTTCATAAAGAAAAATAATACCTGGATCTTTGGTATTTTTCTTCATTGATTATGTTGATCATATATAATGACCCTTCTGGATTATCTTATTGCGCTTGTAAGGATCAAAACTAGAATCCATCTAGCGGTGATCCACACGTTCACCTATGGCCTTTGATCGACACCGCTCATTCTTTTGGTGCTAGTACAATGAATCGAGTGTCTTGTGTCAGTCATTCTTGATCACCTATTCTTTGGCCTTGAATAAATTCTCTCGTTCTTGAGAGGGGAGAGAAGAGGATTTGAGAAAGAAATTGTTTGGATCAAAAATTCTCAATTCACCAAGCATGTGGTGTGGTGTATGGCACAATAGGGATATTTTCTTATTTATATACATGGAATTTCAGTTACAATATTTAATTGCATTGAAAAAATTAAATACATTCATGAAATTAGAGAAAACCCATTCATTTAATAATAATACCACATTATTATTTATGGTGCTCCAACTTGCGCAAAACAGAATTATAAATAAAATTCCGCATCACAAAATAATAGCAGCATTATTTTAATTTGTTCCAACTAGTTAAATAATTATTTACTATCTTATAAATAATTATTTTACTATCGGACCAACCTTGGTCCGATCGAACTCCACTTCCATTTATTTAACACCCAAATAAATAAATAAATAAATAAATCTCTTAAATAAATATTTTATTTACGAACTAGTAAATAAATATTTATTAAATGTTCAATAAAATAAATAAATATATTTTATTTTATTTATGCGATCATTTTAACTTGAATAAAATTATTCCACAGTCTTGAGAATAATATTTATTTCATTAATTAAATTCAAATAGAATTTAACTAAGACCACCAATAACACTTAATGTGTGACCCTCTATGACTCTTTCTCATTGGCATTAGGTGGGCTTGACTAAAGTCCAAGAGTAATGTCTAGCAATGGTTCAAGGCACCCAAGAGAAAGAATGTAAAGTCACAACAATGACATCCACATAAGAATGCTCGTTGTGTAATATAATCTCATTATTGCGATATCTCATCAAGAAAGTTTCATGACTGTGTCATCAAATTTTATGCTTGATGCGTCGTTATTTGACTACCTAAAATAAACTCGTCGTTACACCATTTCCATGGAATTTCACGTGACAGTTCTATTTCAATCGAAGGGCCAAGATATCAACTTCCATAAAAGGAAGGGAAAAATACTTCCACAACTTATCCATTAATAACATGTCACTCGTGACGCACCCAATGTACCCTACTTCCCGCCAACTATCAGCGTGACAGTTTTCTTTAGTAAATCAAAGTGTGTAAGTCATGACACATATTAATGATAATATTAAAGTCTAAGGATCATTACACATGCTCACAGATAGAAATATCTGATGACACCAAAACATGTGGAATTCCTACTAGAGGGTTTGTTCTCATAATCTTCTATCTTAGAGATTACCAAGTGAGAACTTCATGAGAGGAAGTATCATCTACTTACGAGTACTCGCACCTGAAGATATGCATGCTATGTGTCCCATCTTATCATTTCATCCAACCACAGAACTATATTTAAGAATATTGTTATAGCATTTCAAGGTTCTCGTCATAGCGGGGAACTGCCATAACCTTATCAATGCAACAAATAATCTAGGATATTATTACATCATAATCAAGAAAAACAATGAACAATATCAAATAATACATTAAATATCTATGTAATCAAAGTAAAACCAGTTGGTTCTAGGACACCAACTCTTATAGACTCCCACTAGGACTAGATCCAACTACCTATGACTTTAAGTTCGCTAGACCTCACATGATGATCATTTTTCTGCTAAGTCAAGGCTTTAGTCAAGGGGTCCTCCACGTTGTCTTCCGTGGAAATACTTCTCACTTCAAATTCACCTCTCTGAGAAAAATCCCTCAAGAGATGATACTTCCAAAGTATGTGCTTCGTCTGCTGATGTGACCTTGTCTCTTTTATGAGAGCCATCGCTGCAATATTATCACAGTATGGTGTGATGGGATCTTTACTGCTAGGTATCACATCTAGCTCCTGGAAGAAGCTTCACATCCAAACTTCTTCTTTAGATACCTTATAATCTGCGATATACTCGAACTCTGCTGTAGAATCTGTGACCACACTCTGCTTTGAGATCTTCCAACTCACTACACCTCCATTCAAAGTGAAGATGTATCTCATTTGTAACTTCATGTCATCTTGATCAGTTTGGAAAGTAGAATCTACATATCCTTTGATGAATAATTCCTCATCTCCTCCATAAAACAGGAATATATCCTTAGTACACCTCAGATACTTTAGGATAGTCTTGACTTCCATCTAATAGTGGTCACCTAGGTCAGCTTGATACTTTCCTACTGCACTCAATGCATAGGCTACATCTATCCTAGTACATAGCATGGCATACATGACTGACACAATCAATGATGTGTATGGAGTCCTTGAAATTATCTTTCTTTCCTCATGCGTTTGAGGACACATTTTCTTGGAAAGATGAATTCCATGTGACGCTGGCAACAATCCCCTCTTGGATTGTTCCATACTGAATCTCTTCAGTATCTTATCAATGTATGTACTTTGAAATAGGCCCAGCAATATCTTGGATCTATCATTATGTATCTTGATCCCAAGAATATATGCTGCCTTTCCCAAGTCTTTCATGGATAAGCATTGATTCAACCATGCCTTAACAGAATGTAAGACTGGTATCTCATTTCCAATAAGTAATATGTCATCAACATATACTATTAGGAAAGAAAATGAACTCCCACTAAACCATTTGTAGAAACAAGGCTCACATTCATTCTTGATAAAACCAAATTCTTTTATGGCTTCATCAAAATGAATGTTCCATGACCTGGATGCTTTTTTTAACCCATAAATGGATTTCTATAACTTTCATACCTTATTGGCATCCTTTGGAGTCACAAACCCTTCAGGTTGTGTCATGTAGACATCTTTTTAAAGGTTCTCATTAAGGAATGTTGTTTTGAAATCCATTTTCCAAATCTCATATTCATGGTAAGCCGCAATTTTAAGTAAAATTCTTATGGATTTCAGTATTGCAACTGGTGAGAAGGTTTCATCATAGTCAATTCCTTGACGTTGTTTAAAACCTTTTGCAAATAGCCGTGCCTTATAGGTACTAAATTTTCCTTCTATATCCAATTTGTTCTTGAATACCCATTTTCAACCAACTGTATTTACATCAACTGGAGGATCTACCAAAATCCAAACTTGGTTTTGGTACATGGAATCTATTTAAGAATTCATGGCTTCTTTCCACTTGGCAATGTCTGTGACACTTACTACTTTATTGTAGGTTAGGGGGTCATTATTATCAACTAATAATGAGTCACCATCCTTGGTAACTATAAAACCATACCATTCTAGTTCTCTAACCTCTCTTGTACTCCTAAGCAGTACTTGTGTCTCTGAAATAGATTATTCTTCTACAGAACTTTGTGGAATCTTTTCTTGTACCAACTCTTGTGTACCTTGAGCCTCGACTTCATCAAATTCTATCTCTCTCCCACTATCTATTTTGGAGATGTGTTCCCTCTCAAGGAATGTGGCATGTCTTTCCACAATAACCTTTTTGTCTAAGGGGATGTATAGGTAATATCCTCTTGTTTCCTTGGGGTATCCTATAAAGGTACACTTTGTGCCTCGGGGTGTGAGTTTGTTACCTAAATAGGCCTTAACAAACGATTTTCTACCCCACACATGTAAATTCAATAACATGGATTTTCTTCCACTCTAGAACTCATATGTAATACCATTTATCAATTTATTTGGTACTTGTTTTAGTATGTGTGCCGCTGTTTGTAACGCATATCCCCAGAAGGATAATGGAAGACTCGCATGACTCATCATTGATCTCACCATGTCCAACAGGGTGTGGTTCCTCCTTTCGCTCACACCATTCCACTAGGGTGTGTTTGAAGGAGTGATTTGGGATAGGATCTCAAACTCCCATAAGTAATCAATGAAGTCTTGATTAAAATATTCTCCACCTTGGTCTAAGCGTAGTTTCTTAATCTTCTTACCAAGCTGGTACTCAACTTCATTCTTGTATTCTTTGAACTAATCAAAATAATCTGACTTATACCTCATTAAGTAGATATATCCATATCTACTAAAATCATCAGTAAAAGTTATGAAGTATGAGTACCCTCCCCTTGCTTCATTTAGAAATGGTCCACACACATCAGTATGAACCAATTCAATAAGTTCTTTAGCCCTTTCACCTTTCCCACCAAATGGGGCTTTAGTCATTTTTCCTTGTAAACATGCATGACATACACCAAGTGGTTTTAGTTCAAAAGATTCTAAATATCCACCTTGATGTAACTTTGTCAGGAGTTTCTCATTTACATGACCTAGTCAGTGATGCTAAATTTGGGTGTGGTATGAGTCGTGTAAAATATATTTGTCATCAATTGCCATTACCCAGTTTGTGTAATCCAATACATAATGACCATTGTATAAATGTTCCCTTCCAAAACAAATTCTATCTTTATAAAAGAAGCAATATTCATTTCCAAACTTGAAAAAAAATCCATCTATATCTAGTCTGGATACAGAAATTATGTTTTTGGTAACATAAGGCACATAAAAACAACCCTTTAATACCAATATCATCCAAGTTTGTAATGTGAGGTGGTAGTCCCCAACAGCTACAACAACAAGTCTGGCTCCGTTGTCTACTCGTAGATCTACCTCTCCTTGATCAATCTTTTTTAATATACTTGGTTCCTGTATATGGATAAATATGTGAGCACCACAAGAAATATCTAATACCCAATTTGTAGAAACAAATAGATTGAATTAGATAACAAACGCACCTAAAGCTTCCCCTTGCTTCTTAGGCTGGGTGCAGTTCTTCTTCCAGTGGCCCTTCTTGCCACATGCGAAACAAATAGCCTCTTGTTCCATTGCCTCCCTTTTGATATTCCTTTTATTAGAAGGCTGTGAAGAATATTTGGGCTTAAAGCTCTTCGTCTTCCCTTACTCTTATTCACCATAAGGAAAAAAGGCTTTTTGCGCTTAATATCATTTTTCACTTGGAAAATGAGGATAAGAAGATCAGATAGAGACTTCTCAATGTTGTTCATATTGAAATTGACAACAAAGTTAGATAATCTTTGAGGGAGTGATTCGAGAATGAGATCGATGCCCAGTTCTTTGGGGAGTTTAAACCCTAGAACCTCTAGGTGCTCAATGTAGCCAATAAGCTTAACTACATGAGGCCCAACTGGGGCACCTTCTCCAAGCTTACTCTAAAAGAGTGTCTTAGAGATCTCAAACATTTCATATCTTTCTCTTTCCTAGTAAAGACCATGGAGGTGCTCGAGAAATCTATAAGAATCCATGTTTTCATGAGACTTCATGAGCTCACTAGACATTGATGATAGCATCAAACATTGAACGTCGACTATATCGTTCATATGTTTCTCATAGACTAGGAAATCCTCATCACTCACCTCTTTGGCAGGAGGATTAGGTAATGCTGACTCCAGCATGTAAGACTTTCGTTCATGGCGTAGGATAACCCAAAGGTGTTTAAGACATTCCTGGAAGTTAATGCCTGTGAGGATGTTGTCTTTATCCAGAATTGATCATAGGGATAGTGTGGTTAATGAGTTTTTCATTTTTATTCTATAATTAAAAGATCAGATCATTAGTACTTTCTTGATTACATTTTATAAGAAATAATAAATTTTATTAAGTCTCCCACTATTTTATCATGTCCCAATAGCCCTCACCATTGAACTTGGAATGTCTAGTTTCCATGACAATCCAGTGGAAAGGATCCATATTCCCCTTTACATAACCCCAACAAGGGTTGGTCAAGATATTAGAAGGTATTTAGGTAGGCAGGTCTTTTCCAACTTCGGGCTTGCATCTCCTTGATATGTTGAGTGGAATCCCCGATCCTAAAATCATGAATTTGGATTTCCTCAACTCTTGCCTCCAATATTACACCAATTATAGAAAGGGATACTTCTCTTGATGTAATATGGTTAAGTCAACCTAAAACCTTTCATAAGGGCTTCCTGTATAAAAGTAAGTGTCCCAACAAGGGTTGGTCAAACACATAGTTTTATTGAGTTTTTCCCTTAATCATGTAACGAAAGGCTTGTTCTGAATTAATATTTTATTTGAGGGATTTTTATCTCTTATATGTTAATTGATTATTATCATTATCACACGCTTATTAATATTAAGTAGAACTTGCTTAAGTGATTAACCATATCTTGATAATATTTACGCATAAGTCTGGTTTATTTTAGTTCCATCTTGCATGCTTGTTTAATTCATTAATTACGGGATCGTGAAAACACATCCATAATGATAAACCATGAAACTAACAGAAATAAAATAAAGTAAATGGAATGATCACAATATTTTCTAATGGTTGTTTTATCTAGCAGTTGATAAACTAACCCTGACCTAGGGAAGAAACACCTTGAACCTTTTGGGTTCGTGTTTATAGCTTCCACCTGTCCACCTCTGTATCTCCTGGGATTGGTTTCATCTCAGCTCCAGCTTGAACCACCTCCACTAGCTTGGGAGTTCCATACATTACATATTCCCTTTTTAACTCATATGTAGGTGAGGGGTAAAAAGGGGTTTTACATAAAAGAAACCTTGGGCACGCAGGCCCTAGATATTAATGAGGAGAAGGCTCGCAGGCCAAAAAATTTAATTCAAATAAATAAATTAAAATAAACCATTCACATACAAAGGTCTTGGTCTAGCTCATGATCATCCATACATGAAACGATATTTACATATAAATAAAACTATAAATCAATTATTTAATCATTCTTGTTTAAGATAAATCACGCTCAAATCAATTAATTATCATCTTTAATTAATAAATACTTTTATCTTAAAACCTTTTCTAAATTTACTTGAAATTATCATCTATTATAATTTAAAAAAAATAAATTCATTTAAAATTATCTTTGTACGTAACTTGTACCTTGGAGGAAACCTGGTTAATTCCTATTCATAACTACCCAATGAGTAGAAATGAACATTACGTAGATGTTAAATTAAACACATATATATAAAACACCTATCGTGTGTTGTGCATCAGCTTTACGCCTGCATAATGGTACACATCTCAAGGTTTTGTATAATATAATAATAAATTTTAATAAATCTGCATAATTTGGATAAGTACACGATGTGTAGTTATAACTACACAGAGTGTACTATTTTTCACCGTCTATATTAAGTACACGCCTAGGGAAATGGTGTGTGAGTATACTTCAGAAATCATCAGATTACATGGCATGTCCAGTGGGCCACACGTCATGTAGTTCCTCGTTACACGGTCTCCAGCCGGGCAAGTCGTGTATGAGGTATACGGTCCAACCCTAACTCGAAGGGACTATATGTTGTGTCTATTGGGCCACATGAAGTGTAATCCAGAAACCGTGTGCCACCTATTCCTGGTCAACACACTGAGTCATTTAAGACTTAGAAAGACTCCAACACACGGCTTGGTTTGGCAGACCGGTCTGATGCATTGAATCTTGACTACACGGTGTGTACTGCCGAATACACACAGTGTGTTCTGGTGTGGTACGTCCAGGAATCTTTGGAACCTCTGGATGAGATACTCTATTTTTTTTTAATCAAAATTAAAAGAAAATATCGCTTTTGTAAGGTGAACGAGAAATGAAATAGGAGGAATAGATCTCGAGATTCAGATTTTCAGAATGATTAACTTGAATTGAAAAAACTAAATTATTAAATGTGTAAGTCATCAACGAAATATTTAAATAATTATAAACTATGATTTAACCCCTCTGATACCTCTTGAAGGTTCTGTGCGCAGCAGAAGTGTGGTTGGGACGGCACCCAATTTTTATTTTTACCTTGTTCTAGGATTATTCCGAGATCAATACGATGGTGAATGACAGTCTCCACAGAATATAATCAAATATTTAGATAAAGAAGAAATAGGCGAGAAACCTTCAGAGAGGATCTTGCACATCATGTTTATAATTAATTTAATTAATTTCATAAAGAAAAATAATACCTGGATCTTTGGTATTTTTCTTCGTTGATGATGTTGATCATTTGGAATGACCCTTCTGTATTATCTCATTGTGCTTGTAAGGATCCAAACTAGAATCCCTCTAGTAGTGATCCACACGTGCTCCGATGGCCTTCGATCGACACCGCTCATTCTCCAGGTGCTAGCGCGGCGAATCGAGTGTCTTGGGTCAGTCTTTCTTGATCTCCTATTCTTCTTCCTTGAAAAATTTCTCTCTTTCTTTGAGAGGTGAGAGAAGAGGATTCAAGAGAGAAATTTTTTGGCTCAACAATTCTCAATTCACTAGGCATGTGGTGTGGTGTATGGCACAATAGGCGTACTTTCCTATTTATATACATGGAATTTCAATTACAATATTTAATTGCATAGAAACAATTAAATACATTCATGAACTTAGAGAAAACCCATGAATTTAATAATAATATCGTGTCATTATTTATGGTGCACCAACTTGCATAAAATATAATTATAAATAAAACTGCATGTCAAAAAATTATAGCAGCGTTATTTTAATTTGTGCCAACTAGTTAAATAATTATTTACCGTCTTTCAAATAATTATTTTACTACCAGACTGACCTTGGTCTGCTCAAACTCCACTTCCATTTATTGAACACCCGAATAAATAAATAAATAATTTATTCTCTTAAATAAATATTTTATTTACAAACTAGTAAATAAATATTTATTAAATGTTCAATAAAATAAATAAATAAATTTTATTTAATTTATGCGATCATTTTAACTTGAATAAAATTATTCCATGGTCTTGAGAATAATATTTATTTCATTAATTAAATTCAAATAGAATTTAACTGAGACCACCAAAAACACTTAGTGTGTGACCCTCTAGGATTCTTTCTCATTGGCATTAGGCAGGCTTGTCTAAAGTCCAAGAGTACTATCTAGCAACGGTTTAAGGCACCCAAGATAAAGAACGTAAAGTTGAAACAATGAAATCCACATACGAACGCTCACTGTGTAATATAATCCCTTTGTCACAATTTCTCATCAATAAGGTTTCATGACTGTGTCATCAACTTTTATGCTTGATATGCCATTCTTTGACTACCTAAAATAAACTCGTTGTTACACCATGGCTATGGAATTTTTCTTGACAGTTCTATTTCAATCAAAGGGAAAAGATACAAATTTTATAAATGTAAGGGACAAATCCTTCCTTGACTTATCCATTAATAACATTCCACTCATGACGCACTCAATGTACCCTACTTCCCGCCAGCTGTCTGTGTGACGGTTATTGTCAGTAAATCAAAGTGCGTAAGTCATAAAACATATTAATGATAATCTTAAAGTCTAAGGATCATTACACACAATCACAGATAGAAATACTCAATGACCCCAAAACATGCGGAATTCCTACTAATGGGTATGTTCACATAATCTTCTATCTTGGAGATTACCAAGTGAGAACTTCATGAGAGGAAGTCTCATCTGCTTACGAGTACTCGCACCTGATGGTCTGCATGCTATGTGTCCCATCATAGCATGTCATCCAACCACAGAACTATATTTAAGAATATTGTTATATCATTTCAATGTTCTCATCATAGAAAGGAATTTCCATGACCTTATCAATGCAACAAATACTCTAGGATATTATTACATCATAATCATGCATAACAATAAACAATATGTAATAATACATTAAATATCTATGTAATCAAAGTAAAACTAGTTGGTTCTAGGACACCAAATATTACATGATATTAATAATATTGAACTATGAAAATAACATACAACATGATATTAGCACGATCCAAGGATCATTTTACATGGATTTTCATGATTCAAAGTCCATTTCATATGAGGTAGCATGAGTCAACACCCATTGCACATGAAGTAACATGAGTCAACACCCATTTCACATGAAGTATCATGAGTCAACACCCATTTCACATGAAGTAACATGAGTCAAAACTCATCGAACATGAAGTATCATGATTCAACCCTCATTTAACATGATTTATCAAGATACTAAACATTACCCAATGCTTTAGAGTTCTATCAGGGCACATCCTTTATAATTATTATGTTTTCATGCTTAAGTGTGCCACATAGATCATACAACATGGATTCATTAATCATTATAGTCTATTTCACAATCAATGAAATGTGGAATACATATATATATATATATATATATTCATAATAAATCATTATATGTGCATAAAGTTGAATACCCTTGATAGAGAAATGGGTATGGTATTCACTACACAATGATTTTGGCATGGGAAATCACGGTGCAATTTTGGCAGCATAAAGACGTCATATAGAAATTTATAAAATGGTTTGATAAGAGAAAAAGTGGTATCTAATCATTTGAAAATAAAATTTATAGTAAGTGATATAGTTAAGAATGTATCCCATCTTAGGAAATTGGAAATTAAAGGGAATATCGTAAATGAGGTGCATGATAAAAAGAGGAGAGAGAGAAATCCCTTACAGAATTTTGGAATAGTAACAACTTAGGTAAGGGTCCAAATGGGGTAAGATAAATGATCCCTCATTGAAATAAAATCAAATGGAAAGTATTTAATTTATTATAAAAGGATAAAAATATAACTAATTGAAATTAAAAATACTAATTTCAAACAATTTTCTTAAATTAAAAAGAAGGGAAGAAGGTGAGGATCCCTTACAGAATTTCAACATAGTAACGAGTGTATATAAATGATTATAGGGGGATTAATGAGTCTAAAAGGAATCTATCATCATTTAGAAATAAAATGAAAAAACAAGGGGATCATGAAACATATTATCCCAATATATTAAAATGTAATTTAAGAAACATAATATAAAATAAGTTCTTGAATGGAAATGAGAAGAGAGGAATCCCTTACTTGGATGTGTGACCCCAAAAGCTTGGGAGAGGCTTCTTGAGAGCTTAGGGGCGCCTTAGGAGGACTATAGGGAGTATAGGGAAGAGGGTGTTCAAAATTAAAAGAGATTTAGTTAATATAATTGGGATATTGGGTGGGTTTATATAGGAACAGAGGGGGTTTATTTATTATTTTGGTTTTGGACACTTCATAATAAAGTATTCAAAACCACAAATCGTCCCACAGTTTTTTCCCATGGTTCTTGGAAAAGGGGAGTGGTATAAATTATTTTATAATTCGAAGGGACTAATATATTAAAATATTTCCCTTTATTATGTGGAGATGAGTCAAAATTTCAAGGAAATGGTTTTAAAATCTTAAAATATATTATAAGTCCTTGAGGATTCACTAAGGCTTTATAAAATAAATAAAATAAACTTAAAATTACATTATTTTAAAGAACAAAATATATATTTGTCCTAATATACCTTTTATGGTATTTATTATATCATTATTGGGCCATTATGATGTCATAAAACACACTGTATATTTATACGGTATTTAATTTTTACCAAAAAATTTGATTATCTCATAAAATAATGAAATATTCACCGTTGGATAATTTTGAATTAATGATTCCAAAAATAATATTAATTTTTTATAAATAATTTTATAAATATTTTAATTTTCAATTTAAAAATAAAACCCGACTTTTATTGAAAATTGATGGGTTTTGACAAAAAATAGTTTTCAAACTTTAATAAAAATTATTTCTGACTTCATAAAAATTATATGATCATTTATATTTAATAAAAGTTATTTAATAATTATATTAAAACATTATTTATTTCAAAAATACATTAATTCATCAAAATAGATTTCTTAATTGAATTTGAATAGTAACCTACTACTTGGGATTTAAAATCATTTTCAAAGTAACAATAATAGGGAGAAAAATATATTCATTATTATATTCAAAATAATGTAGATAATATTATTTATAGGGTATTGATAAATATTATTTTATTATACCCGCATATTCCATAAGAGTAATGTGTGTGATGGTGGGGCTTTCATGGGGTCTTTCGGTGAACATGGTTTGGGTTGTGATCTCAATGAGCTTGAACTTCTCCCGTAAATGGTTTCTCTCATGCTTAAGTAGTTGGATATAGGTTTGGAATTGGTCTAGGGAAAAGCCTATAATTCTATCTCCCTTAGAAACTATGATAAATGGGATTTATAGGGAATAATCTTACTAGTTGATGCCATCACTTCCTTTATCTCTGTCAAAAAGATCTGTTAAAACCCTGTATTTATACTAGTCATGTGATCACAATTCAACAACTATATTATCAATGATAAAGATACTCAACGATCATTTAAAATTCAATTGGATATAATAAACTAAAAAGGAGTTCATGTGTTTTCTATATCCATAATACATTTAATTAAATCAAAAGGGGGAATTTTAATCATAATAATTTGGGTCATTATAAGGATTATTTTCATTCACTACTACAAAACAATCCTTTAATAGTGATAAAAATGGCCTTTATCAGCACTGACTACTAGAGTGAGATTAAAATCCCCAGTATTTTATTAGTGTTAAAAAATAATTGATAAAGGGATACTTTATTAGAACTTTTAAAATCATTGATAAAGGGGTCCTTTATCAGTGCTTATAGAAGCACTGATAAATGAGACCTTTATCAGTGCTTGTTTAAGAGTTGATAAAGGGGCACACTACAGCGTGTTGTAATATCACACCACAGCACCAACAACACAAAAAAAAATATAAAAATAAAGTATGAATAAAAAATTTAAATGAAATAAAATTTACATCATAAATACAAGAAAAAAACTATAATATATACATTTCAAATATTGGTTTATACAATTACATAAGTACAAATTATTACATACATTCAAAAATAGTAGTCTTACTTTGTATTTTGATCCTAACCCTTAATTGAGAAAAAAATCACCTGTATAAGAAAATAAATATTATGTTAGTAATAATATAAAGAAATAAATTAATATAAAGTGTTAATTTTAAACAAAACATTGAGTCATACAAGGAACTATATGTATCAAATTGAGTTGCAATTGATTCTTGCATGTCACGCCATTTATTGTTCATATTAAAGAATTATATCTGTGAAAATTAACTAAATAAGTATAAGATAAAAATGATAAGAAAATTAATTAATTAATAGAATATAGAATTATGAGAAAACAATATAGGCTCATTTTCTCAGTTTTGCCGATATGATGTGCGGTTTAAACTAAAATGATGCTTATATATTGAAAAGACTCACTTATAGTCATACCAGTCACACTATGAATCATATTTAGGTGAGGATAATTTTTACACATCTCAAATGAATTATGGATCATTTTCCTAAAGTATTAAAATAATATGAATGTGTTTTCTTGGTTTTGAGTACGCTGCTTGTCTTTTTTACTAAAATGTCATTTTAAACTGGAAACATGCACTTTGACTCATACCAATCACATAATGTGTTGGTTTGACATGATACTTATTCCTAAATGACACAAATGAATTATGAATTATTTTCCTTAATTATAAAGGTAATATGAGAATGTTTTCTTGGTTTTTAGTGAGTGACACTTTTTGAACTAAAATGTAGGTTTTAAACTGATAACAGACACATTGAGTCATACTGGACACATCATGTATCGGATTGAGGTGAGGATGGTTCCTACATGTCAAAAATGACTTATGGATCATTTTACTAAATTATAAAAATAATCCTAATGTTTTTTATTGGTTTTAAGTAGGTCAATTGTCCTTTCTACTAAAATTGATGTCAATTTTAAATAAAAAGACACACCTAGAGTCATATCGGTCACACCGTGCATCAGATTGAGGTGAGGATAATTCATACAAATACCAAATGGATTATTTATAGTTTTTATAAAGTATAAAATCAATTAAAATATGTTTTCATGGTTTTGAGTACATCCCTTTTCTTTTTTACTAAAATGTCATTTTAAATAGGAAACACGCACTTTGACTCATACCGATCACATCGTGTATCGGTTTGATGTGAGATTTATTCTTACACATAAAAAATGAATTATGAATCAATTTACTAAATTATCAAGAAATCCAAGCATGTTTTATTGGTTTTTAGTGAGTGATATTTTTTTAAATAAAATGTCGATTTTAAATTGATAACGACCACATTGATTCATATCGGGAACATCGTGTATCAGTTTGAGGTGATTCTGATTGCTACACATCAAAAATGACTTATGGATCATTTACCTAAATTATAAAAATAATATGAATTTTTTTTCTTGTTTTTGAGTTGGTCAGTTGTTCTTTTTACTAAAATTTATGTCAATTTTAAATAAAAAGATACACTTGGAATCATACCGGTCACATTGTACGTCATATTGGGGTACGACTGATTACAACACATATCAAATGACTTATGGATCATTTTACTAAAGTATCAAAACAATATAAATGTTTTTCCTCATTTTTTAGTACGTCACTTGTTTTTATTTACTTAAATTTCATTTTAAACTAGAAACATGTAATTTGACTCATACCAATCATGTCATGTATCTATTTGGTGTGAGACTGATTCCTACACGTCACAAATGACTTATGAATTTATTTCCAAAATTATCAATAAAATATGATCATGTTTTATCTATTTTCAATGAATGGCATTTTTTGAACTAAACTATGGATTTTAAATTGATAACAGACACATTAAGTCATAACGGTCACACCGTGCATCAAATTGAGGTGTGGTTGATTCCTAAACATCTCAAATATCTTATGGATCATTTCCATAAAGTATCAAAATAATCAAAATATGTTTTATCGATTTTGAGTATGTCATTTTTCCTTTTTACTAAAATTAATGTCAATTTTAAATAAAAATAAGTACTTAGAGTCATACCTATCACATCATGTGTCAAATTGAGGTACGGTTGATTCCTACACGTCTAAAAGTCTCAAAAAATACTAACTACCATTTTTACCATATTTCCATTGTATTTATATATTGAACTGCCAACAATGTATATTGACTCGATGTTCTTAGCCAAAAAAACCTTTCTCATTATTGAATGTCATAAGAGTAGAGGAATCTCATGTGCCTATTATATCATTATAAGTTTCTAAAATGGGAACATAAGTTTCCTATACTCTTATAGATTTCAATAACAATAAATGTTTTTCAACTAATAATATCGAATCAATATGTAGTTTTGGCAGTTTGACAAAGAAAGGAAATGAAAATGGAGAACGTGGTAATATTTGCAGAAAGAATCATTTTATCTCTTTTATGGATTTTTAGAGATAGTTGAAAAAAAATATGAATTCCCAAATGATATATGAAAAAAAATAAGTGTTATGTAAAAATTATAAGTAAATAAACTTAAAAATAGGTGATAAAATGATGAAAAAATTAATTAAAAAGTAATAGTAATTCACCTTTTCCTAATGGTTGTATGCATTCTTGATGTATTTCCTTGTTTTCATTATCTAAGTTACAGGCTTAAAGTCCAATCCCTCATGAGCATGAGAAGATTTGAACAAACCACCCTAACTTAAGAAAAATAAACTTGAACAAGAAAACAATTATTACATGATTAAAACTAAAAATAAATAAATTAAACATAAATATGAAATAATACATTAATTCTATGGATAATGGTTTTATAGTGAAAACATTTTTAAAAGAGAAAATTGATCTGTGGTAGTGAAAAATTGATCATATTAGATAATGAGACAATTAAATATTAACTTAAAAAGGGTTGGTTGAGATGTTTTTATGATTAAAATATAAAATTGATAGATATTTTTTACTAATTAGAATGGAGTGATTATTAATAATTAAAATAATGATGAAACATCGGAGGAAATTAATATTGGATTGAGTATCATATTGGGGAGCACATGGGGTTGAGGTAGACCCAAAATAAGACATTGATGGTGAGGGAAATAAAGAGGTATTATCAACTAAAAGAAATAAAATCAAGGCTGAAATCAATGAATAAAATTCCATTGGTGATCAGACAGTTTTGGTTAAAACTAAAAGAAGTAAGACTCTACAAAAAAACTCATTTTTCCCAAGTAGAGATTAAATCATTTGGAGAGTCATGGAAAGCATAATAATTGAATTAAATCTATGCATGAAGAGATTTATCCAAATAAGAACAATGTGACATGGGAAATTGTTCCAAGGCTGGAGGAAATAAATGTTATGAGAACCAAGTGGGTGTTCAGTAATAAATAACTCATTGACTAGGGAAAAGTTTCTCAAAATAAATAATGGATAGTATACAAGGGGAAATCTTAGATCAAAGGAATTTTTATTTATGATAAATTTACTCTCTAATTTCTTGGTTGGAAACTATTTTAATTTTTTTGGTTATTTTAGTTCAAATGTAGTTAAAAGTATACCAAATGGATTTAAAATATATGTTCCTCAATAGAGTTATTAAGGGCGGAGTATACATTGAGAAACCAAATGGGTTTATTATGGATGAAAATTAGATAAAGGTGTGTCAGATAAAAAATTCTTTGTATAAGATAAATAAATCACTGAGGACCTAGTATTTAAGGTTGGATCAATACCTAAGAAATCTTAGTTTTTAGCACGGTAGAGTTTATCACATCCTATACATCAAGAAGGATAATGATTAAAGGATATTGGTACTCATATATTTTGAATACATAATATTTGAGGATTGGAAAAAGCACAGTGTAATTTTTTTTGGATCATATGAGGTATAATATCGAGATGTATATGATTGGTGAAATATTTTCCTTGATTTACAGGCAAATCAAAGAAATCATAGCACATTAATTTCTCAATCGAAATATGAAAAATAGGTTCCCAGGTGATTTTCAATGGAATATTCCAAACCAATGAATAACTCACTAGAAAAACTCACTCACACCCACTGATATTTTTGTGAAGCATTCTAGTAAGATAAAATTAAGACATGCAGTACTTAAAAGAATGAGGTAGGACAAGACAAACCATTGAGAAGGACTCTAATTTATATCCTATTGATAAAAAAATATTATATTTTATTCATTCATTCAGTGTGAATCTTACTCGGAAAGCTATTATTGGGTCCACTTAAATTCATTTTTATTTTTCATTAATGTTTACAGAATAGAAACAAAGAATAAAATGACATAGAGATCAAACTGGATACAAATATTGATTGCAAGTGTAAATATTTTCTACTTTCTTTAATCTAAACTACATAGGCTTCTTCAAGAATCTCATACCTCATTCAAAATAAAAAAACAATGAATTTTGGGTTGTTTTATTATAGGATGGTGCAACTGTACTTGTTGGGATACACTGATGTAGAATGAGAAGGTTTAGTGGATAACTGAGGGAAATTAGAGACATTGAAAAACCTATATTTCGTTCGAGCCTCAGTTTCGTTCAACCCTTGAATCGCTTGAGCCTTGGATTCGAGCCTTGGAATAGTTGGAGCCTTGATTATATCCTATATTTGATATTGGATTTGACAACGAGGAGTGTTAGTAGCATGTCACTTCTACAAAGAGATTTGAATATCACAAACTGGTTCGTGATGGTTAGGATTCTTAAAATAGATCACGACACTTTTATCAATGCTTCCAAAAAACACAGATAAAGATACCTTTTATCACTGCTAAGTTAATAAGAAATGATAAAATGAATATTTATTAGTGTTAAATTTTTAGCACTGATAAAGACTGATTTTATCAATTATTTTTTAGTGTTGATAAATCTATATTTTTATCAATGCTAAAAAAGCACTCATAAATACTTATGATACTTTTGTAAAAAAATAATATTTTTTAAGAAAAGTATAATTATTATATATAATTATAATACTTATAATAATACTTTTTATAAAATAATAATTTTATAATTATTTTAATATATAATTATTTATTTATAATTCTATAAATACTTTTTAAGAAAATAATATTTATATCATTATATATATTTATATAATTATATATATAGTAAATATATTCATTATTTAAATAAATTTATTATAATTTTATAATTATACAAATAGTTTTTAAACGAATACTATTTATTTATTTATAATTATAAATGTATAAGTAAATATACATTTATAAATATTTTTATTTATAAATATTTTTTTACAAATGTATTTTTAACATTATTAATGAATATTTAATCTTAAGTGCATGCATGATAAAAATGAGTAAAACTTATTAATTAAAAATGAGTACAATGTTGAAAATTTGGATAAGTTTGATTAATATATGTCATTAAAAAAATGGATATATATTGAAATAAAGATGAATACATATTGAAAATATTAAAACAAAGTAAATAAATATATATAAAATAAATAATATAATTTGATTAAATTCCCAAAAGAATATTTGTGTGTGTGCATATATATATATATATAAATACATTAATTATGTATATGTGAAATCAATGTAATACATTTGATCTATGTTAAATTGAAAAATCAAACGACATTCAATTATGTCCATTACTCGATGAAATTAGTCAGTATTTTTTAATTCGTATTAATTTTTAATTATAAACCATTATTCACTAAATATTACTATTTAATGTAAAGTATAAATGATATTTTTTATTATATAAATCATATTTATATACATTAATATATATCTATATATTTAATATATAATATTTATTATCATTATCAATAATTATTTAATTAATAAAATGTTTAATATTTTTATCAATCTACTTATTTTTAATTTTTATTTGTTTAATTTTTATTTTACATATATTTATGTATTTAATATATATTATTTATAATTTACATATAGTATAATTAATTTAATCATTTTTATCAATAATTATTTATTTAATAAAAAATTTAATATTTTTTTAATTAAATCATTATTTATTTTTTTACTTATTTCATTATTTAATTTTATTTTTACTTTTATCAGTGCTAAAAAATCACTAATAAAGGTTTCCTTTAGGGGTTCTAAAAGTAAAGTGTTGATAAAGGGTGTCATTTATCAGTGCTAAACATAAAGCACTGGTAAAGGACACCCTTTATCAGTCCTAAGAAAATGTGTTGATAAAGGTTACCTTTTATCAGTGCTAAAAAATGCACTGATAAAGGGTACCTTTTATCAGTGCTAGAAAAAACACTAATAAAAGGTACCCTTTATCAGTGCTTGTTTTAGCACTAATAAAGGGTACCTTTATCGCCACTTCTTTCTAGAACTGATAAAGGTTAGTGGTGTTAAAGGACTAATTTTTAGTAGTGATTGTAACACCCCAAGCTTCCACGGTACGCTTCTCTTTGAATAATACAATAGCGTGTGTTGTACGCAACTTCGAGTTCTAACACACCACAACCAATAAAACTAGTCGTTATGATTAGTAATACCCACTTTTTAAAATTATATAAATTTTATCTTTTAAAATGGACTTCATTTTTGGATTTGGAATATTGAAATTAGCCTAGGATTATTTTTTGGTATTTTTCTGAGAACTTCCAATTTTTTATGAATAGTGAAAAATACTAAACTTTAATTAAAAACAACTTTTTTTAATCAAAATAATTTATGGTGCTAAATTATACTATTGAGTGGTTTTAAAGTATAATTAGAATATATTTTTACCATTTAATCCAATGTTTTTTATTGGATGTAATTTCACATTTAAACTAGACATAAACAAGTGTCAATCTTTTGATAGTTATTATTTCTTAAAAACACGCTTTTTGTTTTAACAAAGGGAATTAATTTTAAATTAATTTCTGCCACTTCTGCGGTTTAAATTTAGAAAAATTTATTTCATATTTATAATCAGGAGGTCTAAATTTTTTAAATAGGTAACTTTTATTTTTAGACATTTTGAATAATTACTTTGGCAAATATTTGATTTACCATGGTTAAAGGGTAAATCCGGTAAATAAGGATAAAAAAATATTATAATAATATTAAATTACCCTAACACGTGCTCTAACCCTATTTTATGATAAATATCCGACCATTGGAATCCTTGGGTCTATTGTGGGACCCCATGGAGCCACTTGTAAGTGATAATGACACTTTATATTAATTAAGTTAAAGTAAATACAAAAATGACATAAGCATATATCTTTTAGAAAAACAATTTTTACATAGGGTTATATATGTTATATTTTAGAATATAAATATTAATTAGAAATATAAAAATATTTCCTACATAATAGTATTTTATTTATAATTTTTAGACATTTAATATTTAAATTTATTTATTACACAATAATGATGCAGTATTTTCCTTATTAATGAAAGAATCAAATAATTGGTATTATAAATGTTGAAATAAATATAATTTGAAAGTTTTGATGACATAAAATAATTTTATAGGTTAATATGACATGTTATATTTTATTAAATGAATTTATTTAGAATTAATAAAGTTTTTAAGACTTTAACAAAAATCAATTATTAAATAGTGTCAAAATTGACATAAAGAAGTTTTTAAAACAAATATTATATTATAAATTTATATAATATTCTTAAAAATCTAAGGTTCGGCCAAAGTACTTATATCATCATAATTTTATCATTAATGGACCACTTGGGGGTCTCTTGGAAGTATATAGTATGTTTATTAACTATATAATATAAAAATCCAAAGAGATATAGTAAATGTCAAACTGTTTAACTAAGAGTTAACTATAAATTATAAGGTTAATATAGTGACTCAAACTTGTCTAAAATCTATTGGTTGAAAGTATTTAGACTCATCCCCACCTTAGCCTCTAAATAAGTCACTTTGGATCCATTATAAACTGAATATGAATTTATTATAAAATAATATTGTAAGTTTTTCCTAAGGTGCCCCTCACCCCTCTTATAAAAAGGCACTCCCCCTTATCTCAAATTCATACCTTCAAAGCCTTTTGTTTCGGCCAAAATCAGACCAAATACCCTCTCAAAAGTCCTCCATTAATCCTAGATGCCTTACTTTAGTCATAAATCCAACTTAAGGAGCCCTTTTGATCAAATCAAAAGGAAGAACCCGAAGAAGAGGTAAAAATATCACCACCTCTTTCAAGTTCCTTTCTTCTTCCACTTCGTTTTTCTTTGTTGTTTCCATTATAAAATAGTAAATTCAGTATCTTCTATATTCTGTGATGTTATTATAAATATGTTATAACCAAATTCATTATTCTATCCATCCCTTGAATGACATGTCACCATACGTGCGTATGTACGACTTACCGTCTCCACGTTGTGGTGTACTTGTTATTCAATACATTATTATTTGGATGGGTATAATAATGATGTGTAATTCATGTAAATAATAAATATAACATGATAATTATTCTTTATATATGATATTCCATCCAATTATATATTATTTTAATATTAAAAGAATGATATTGTCGCTCGTGCGTACGTACGGACTACTGTCTCCACGAACGCGATGAGATTCATTCTCCATCATATCCATTCAAGACTAATTTTCATTTTATGATTAAAAATAATGTTTAAGGTCTTTATATCATTATTTATATGAATAAGATACAACCTATGGATAAGAAACATGGCTTATGTAACAAAACATATAAAATAAAACGAGTAAGTGAACACCCGAAACGATGATAATACTAAAATATTATTAACAAAGTAATATTAAAAGATCATATATGATATAATATTTATATATATGATTATTATATAATTTAATAACAATGTTTTAACTATTATACAGGAGTTTAACCTACCCTCTACCAAGGAAAAGTACAAGTTAAGGGTTAATTCTACAATCTCTTCATTATCTGAGGTTGTTTATACGTAATTATCTACTGGGTCCTCTTTATCATCCACATCCATGTTTCTTAAAAATGTATTTCAAAACATTTTGACTATTTACTAGAAAATTGTTAAAGTCATTTATACCCTTATGTGTTTTTAAAGGAATCTTTCCATCGTTTTCCAAACCAGGTACTTTTTAACATTTTCGACAAATTTAAGGTAAGAATGTCTTTTTTAACTTATACAGCAGGTGCGGTTATTTTCCGCCATTACAAAATCGTCGAAGCTTCCCCTACAAGCTTATAAGAATATTTTCACAATAAATTTTTTCTTTATAATTATGTGACTCTTAAAATATTTCAAAATAAAAAGATGTATTTCTCTAAAAAGGGATTTGATTTCATCTATTTCAACATCCTTTGATGGATTTTAAGTTTATATGAAGTTGATTTATTATGATACAAAACTTCCATATTATATTGAAGGTTTTATGATATGTTTGACTGTGGATGTGATATTTTTATACCATTCATGGTTTATGGTTAAAGTATTTACATTTAGTAAGCTAGTTTTAATACGAATGTTTATGATATGTTTAAAACTTTTCATATGAGGAATGTATTGGACTTAGTAAGTGACAGGTGGAGCCCGCTATAGCTCCTAGATGAATCACTAGGTCTCATGATACAACTAGACGTGGAATTGGCCGAGGCCCTTTCCCAATTTTGATGTTTTTGCCAGGGCCTTAATCATTTTTAGACGTCTTGGTCGAGGCCTTGACAAAATGTTTCCGAATGTCCGGCATTATACATTCCCTCATTATGAAAATAATATTGATGTTTCATGTGGTCATTCTACTAGTAGAATACCAATGATTATGTTTTATTATGGAATTATTTACTCAGATCATGTTCCTGGAATAAAATTATTCATGTTTATTATTGGTAAAGGCATGTGGTTTCAATTATTCTCCATGCTTAATATTTATGTTATCTTCCGCTATATTGTTTACCCTTACTGAGCATTTGAGCTCACCCCTTTCTTATGTTTTATTTTCCCAGGATATGAAGAAATTAGTTATGAGTGACTTGCAGGCATTATTTAGGAGGCTTGGATGTTCCCAATGGAATAAATTCATGTTGTATTTCTTTTCAAGTTGTAAAGTTGAACTTATGTATGAATCTTGTTTCCAATAATACTAAACCGATCAGTCTTTCGAGACATGATTTCCTTGTGATCATGCCAATGTTATGTAATAATGCACTGACTCTAGGTAACTGGGGTCGGGGCGTTACATTTGGTATCAAAGGAAGTTTAGTACAAACCTTGGAAATTAGATTTAGATAAACTCTGATTAGAGCACATATCCCTAAGATAGATTTTGAGGATTAGTGTAGAAGAACTTCCTATAATTTTGGTATTGTAGAGATTTTGTGAGTTTTCTAAGAAATACATCCCTATCTGGATATGAGAAGGTAGAGGCAGCTCTGGCACAGATGCACCTTGGGATAAAACCTGAAAACACCTCTTTGATCTAGACTCAAACGGGAACTGGTGCATGACAACGGGTCTTGCTGCACTCTTGGTTACAACACTCTCGGGGGATATGCTTAGGATAATTATCATTTTCTTTACAAACCATTATGAAGGGTTTATGAGTATACACTTCCTCAAAGAAAATATTTTTATGATTATGGATTATATCCATAAACTATTCAATTTATGTTTAGTGTTTTACAAGTTTGGATTTATGTATTGCAATTCATAAACTAATCTAGTGTATGCCATTGTTTAGAAATGGCGCCTAGTGGAAGGAATGGAAATCGTATCAATGCACGCACTCCTTGTAGGGATTTCCCTCCTGCTCAAGATAATTATAGTGGAGCTGGTGATACAACTGGTGCTGATCATATTATCACCATACTGGGACAACTCACTCAGGTTATGAATAATAACCTTACCCGTATGGAGCACCCTGATCTGCATCATGGAGGATCAATGTTAGATTGATTCATGAGGCAACAACCACCAACATTCAATGGGAGTACAAATCCATTAGTGGCTGAGCAATGGATAAATTCCTTAGAGAAAATATTCCATGCTTTGGGGAGTTGCGAAAGGTAAAAAGTTGTCATAGCAGTTTACCGACTTACTGGAGATGCTAAGAAATGGTGGTCATTGATTCAAAACACAAATGATGACGAGTAAGTATCAAATATGGAATGGAGGGATTTTAAAGAAATTTTCTTAGAAAAATACTTTCCTCATGACCATCGAGTGGATATGCAAAGACAATTTCTAAGTCTGAGGCAAAAGGAGGATGAGAACATCACAAAGTATGAAGCTAACTTTACAAGGTTAGAGAGGCATGCAGCAGATTATATACATAACCCAAGAATTAATATTTATAGTTTATTTTATGGGTTAAAACTATTTCTCCGTTGAGCATTAGTTTCACAATACTTCTCATCATAAGAAGATATTGTCTCGTGTGCTATCAAGACAGAAAAAGAATTCTCTAAGTCTTATGACTTTAAATCAAAGTAAGAGAAGAAAAGATCTACTGAACACTCTGGGAAAGGAAATAAGGAATCAGGGAAGAAGGGAAGAATTGAATTTCCACCCTATGATAATTGCGGAAGGAAACACCCTGGTGCCTGTCTAAAAGGAAAAGTAGTATGCTACAAATGTGGACAGAAAGGTCATATTGCTGGTGATTTTAAGGGAAAGAAAGATGCTACTAATGTTCAATGCTACAATTTCAGGGATATGGGACATTATGAAAATGAATGTCCTAAGAGTCAAGGGAACTTACCTCAGAAAAGTCCAAGGGATCAAGTCCAAGCTTATGCAATCACTACTACTGAGGTTGAAGCCCCGAAAGACGCGGTGGAAGGTAATTTAATGGTTTCCTAAAGTTTAGAAAATGCTTTATTTTATTCTGGATCATCGCATTGTTTCATATATTCCCAGTTTTCTAAGAAAATTAGATATTTCCAATTTGATTTAACAAGGGAGTTGTCAGTCAAAACTCCTAAGGGAAGTATCATCGCAACAAAGTTTTGTGAATCAGTCCCCATTAGATCATATAAATGTTCTTTATCTGTTGATCTCATCATCATACCCATGATTTAATTTGATATAATCCTCGGTATGGATTGGATTTCGTACCATGATGCAAAAAATTATTATAAGAAGAAGGAGGTTACTATTTTTGATCATGATTATAAAGAACACCTTATCTTTAGAGTAGAATCATCACCACCTGATTCTTATCTAGAACCACCCCCAATAGCTCAACTAAATTCAATTATTGGGGAGGAAGAGAATGAAATAACTATGGGTGAGGAAAGGAATGTTCAAATAGAGGATGTACCTATTGTGAAAGAATATGTAGATGTGTTTCCAGAAGATTTACCTGGACATCCTCCAGAACGAGAAATTGAGTTTTCCATTGATTTAATTCCTGGTTCAAGGCCCATATCGAAGACCCCTTATAGAATGGCCACTGTGGAATTAGTGGAATTAAATAAATAACTATAGGAATTGAGTAATAAGGGATTTATTCACCCTAGTGTTTCTCCATGGGGAGCCCCTATATTTTTGTTAAGAAGAAAGATGAATCTATGAGGTTGTGCATTGACAACAAGGAGATCAATGCTATAACGATAAATAACAAGTATCCCCTACCTCGCATTGATGATTTATTCAAAAAGCTTCATGGAGATAAAAAAATTTCGAAGATTGAACTTTGATCTGGATACCATCAGTTGTGCGTGAAGAAGGAAGACATTCCAAAGACAGCATTTCGAACCAGGTATGGGCATTATGAGTTTATAGTAATGCCTTTTGGGCTGACTAATGCACCCTCTGTTTTCATGGATCAAATGAACAGAGTTTTCAAAGAATATCTTGATGAATTTTTAGTGGTATTTATTGATGACATCTTGGTATACTCCAAAATCTACAAAGATTATGAAAATCACTTGCGTATTATCCTGAAGACTCTGAGAAGACATGAATTATATGGGAATTTTAGCAAGTGTGAATTCTGGCTTTAGGAGATTTCTTTTCTTAGCCATATTGTCTCTAAGGATGGAATATTTGTTGATACCTCTATGACAAGATCAATCCAAGAATGGCCAGCACCAACGAGTATAACTGAGGTACGCAATTTTATTGGTTTAGTAGGTTATTATCGACGTTTTGTCCAGAATTTTTCCAGGTTGGCTAACCCATTAACGAAGATCACACGTAAAGGGGTTAAATTTGTTTGGAAAAAAGATTGTGAAGAATGTTTTGAATAACTAAAGAGAATATTATTCAATGCTCCTATATTGACTCTACCATCGGGGAATGATGGGTTTGTTATTTATAGTGATGCATCGAAGAAAGGACTTGGTTGTGTCCTTATGCAGAATGATAGGGTTATTGCCTATGCATCACGACAGCTAAAAATTCATGAGAAAAACTATCCTACTCATGATCTTGAGTTAGCTGCTATAATATTTTCTTTGAAGATATGGATACATTATCTCTATGGTGAAAAATGTGAGATATATACCGATCACAAGAGTTTGAAGTATATTTTATCATAGAAAGAACTCAACACGAGGCAAAGGATATGGCTTGAACCACTCAAGGATTATGATTGCACGATACACTACCACCCAGGGAAGGAAAATAAGGTGTTAGATTCTTTGATCAGAAAGGATCATGGAGTTTTGAACAAGATTAGAATTGAAAGGGATCATATTTTCATGGATCTATTAAATATGGACATGGGAATAACCATGGAAGGTGAAACATCAATTATTTTTCAAATGGTTGTCAAACCATCTTTACTAGAAAGGATAAATAGTTTTTAGACCGATGATGAAGAGTTTCAAAAGAAGATTAAAGCTGTGAATGATGGGAAATTGAGTGACTTCGTATATGAAGATGGAATTTTGAAATTTGAGAAGAGACTTTGTGTTCCCAATATACCTGATCTAAAAAAATAATTGTTGGATGATTCTCATAGTTCCAATTTCTCTATACACCCTGGGAGAACCAAAATGTATAGAGATTTGAAAGAACATTTTTGGTGAGACAACATGAAGAGGGAGATTGCTGATTTCGTGTCAAGATGTTTGGTTTGTCAACAAGTGAAAGCTGGAAGGCAACAACCTAGAGGAGTCTTGAAACCTCTTCCCATACCTGAGTGGAAATGGGATAATATCACGATGGACTTTGTCATGGGACTACCAAAGACTCCTAGAAGGAACAATGCAATATGGGTACTTGTTGATCATCTTACCGAGTCAGCACATTTTCTTGCTATAAGGGAGGATTTATCACTTGAACATCTAGAAATACTTTATATTAATGAAGTTGTGAGACTTCATGGAGTACCCATATCGATTGTTTATGATCGTGATCCACTTTTTACATAAAGATTCTGGAAAAGTATTCAGAAAGACCTGGATACTGAACTTCATTTGAGCACTGTCTACCACCCTCAAACAGATGGACAATCAGAACGGACTATTCAAACCTTAGAAGACATTTTGATATCTTTCTCACTTGACTTTAAGGGCATGTGGGATCAATATTAAACTTTGGTATAATTTTCCTATAACAATAGCTTCCATTCGAGTATTCAGATGGCACCATATAAAGCATTATACAGAAAGAGATGTCGCACACCAACCTGTTGGGATGATGTAGGTGAAAGAAAACTCATAGGCCTAGAACTGGTGGATGAAACGATAGAAAATGTTAAGGTAATCCAAAACCACATCAAAGAAGCTCAAAGTAGGCAGAAGAGCTATGCCGATAACCAAAGGAAGGATTTGGAATTTTAGGTAGGAGATCATGTTTTCTTGAAGGTATCACCATGGAAGGGTGTTATACATTTCGGTAAGAAGGGAAAACTGAGTCCAAGGTACATCAGACCTTTTGAAATTCTAGAACGAATTGGGGCTGTAGCTTATTTTTTGGCAATGCTGCCAAATCTCGCCAAAGTTCACGATGTGTTCCACGTATCACTATTGAGAAAATACATGCCTGACCCAACGCATGTACTCACCTATGAGGAATTAGAACTGGAACCTGATCAGTCTTATTTCGAAGAGCCTGTCAAGATTCTTGATACTAGAGAACAAGTTTTGAGAAATCGGACGACTCATCTGGTAAAAGTTCTATGGAGAAACCATAAGATGGAAGAGGCAACATGGGAACCTGACGAATTTATGATGAAGAACCACCCAAGTCTTTTTATGCAGTAATATCCTAGAAATTTTGAGGATGAAATTATTTGAAGTAGGGGAGAATGTAACACCCCAAGCTTCCATGGTATGTTTCTCTTTGAATAATACAATAGCGTGTGTTGTACGCAACTTCGAGTTCTAACACACCACAACCAATCAAACTAGCCGTTATGAATAGTAATACCCACTTTTTGAAGTTATATAAATTTTATCTTTTAAAATGGACTTCATTTTTGGATTCGGAATATCGAAATTATCCTAGGATGAATTTTTGGTATTTTTCTGAGAACTTCTAATTTTTTATGAATAATGAAAAATACTAAATTTTAATTAAAAACTTTTTTTAATCAAAATAATTTATCATGATAAATTATACTATTGAGTGGTTTTAAAGTATAATTAGAATATATTTTTACCATTTAATCCAATTTTGGTCATTGAACATAATTTCACATTTAAACTAAACATAAACATGTGTCAATCTTTTGATAGTTATTATTTCTTAAAAGCACGCTTTTTGTTTTAACAACGAGAATTAATTTTAAATTAATTTCTGCCACTTCTGTGGTTTGAATTTAGAAAAATTGATTTCATATTTAGAATCATGAGGTACAAATTGTTTAAATAGGTAACTTTTATTTTTAGACATTTTGAATAATTACTTCGGCAAATATTTTATTTATCATGGTTAAAGGGTAAATCTAGTAAATAAGGGTAAAAAATAATATTATAATAATATTAAATTACCCTAACACGTGCCCTAACCCTATTGAATGATAAATTTCCGACCATGGGTATCCTTGGGTTGATTTTGGGACCTCATGGAGCCACTTGTAAGTGATAATGACACTTTATATTAATTAAGTTAAAGTAAATACAAAAATGACATAAGCATATATCTTTTAGAAAAACAATTTTTACATAGGGTTATATATGTTATATTTTTTACTATAAATATTAATTAGAAAGGTAAAAATATTTCCTACATAATGGTATTTTATTTATAATTTTTATACATTGAATAATTAAATGTATTTATGACACAATAATGATGCAGTATTTTCCTTATTAATGAAAGAATCAAATAATTGGTATTATAAATGTTGAAATAAATATAATTTTAAAGTTTTGATGACATAAACAAATTTTATAGGTTAATATTACATGTTATATTTTCTTAAATGAATTTATTTAGAATTAATAAAGTTTTTAAGACTTTAACAAAAATCAATTATTAAATATTGTCAAAATTGACATAAAGAAGTTTTTAAAACAAATATTATATTATAAATTGATATAATATTCATAAAAATCTAAGTTTCGGCCAAAGGACTTATATCATGATATTTTTTTCATTAATGGACCACTTGGGGGTCTCTTGAAAGTATATAGTAATTTTATTAACTATATAATATAAAAATACAAAGAGACATGGTAAATGTCAAACTATTTAACTAAGAGTTAAATATAAATGATAAGGTTAATATAGTGACTCAAACCTATCTAAAATCTATTGGTTGAAAGTATTTAGACTCATCCCCACTTTATCCTTTAAATAAGTCACTTTTAATCCATTATAAACCGAATATGAATTTATTATAAAATAATATTTTAAGTTTTTTCTAAGGTGCCCCTCACCCCTCTTATAAAAGGGCACTCCCCCTTATCTCAAATTCATACCTTCAAAGCCTTTTGGTTCGGCCAAACTCTGCCCAAATACCCTCTCAACAGTCCTCCCTTCATCCTAGGGGACTTATTTTAGTCATAAATCCAACCTAAGGAGCCCTTTTGATCAAATCAAAAGGAATAACCCGAAGAAGAGGTAAAAATATCACCACCTCTTTCAAGTTCCTTTCTTCTTCCACTTCCTTTTTCTTTGTTGTTTCCATTTTAAAATAATAAATACAGTATCTTCTATATTCTGTGATTTTATTATAAATATGGTATAACCAAATTCATTATTCTATCAATCCCTTGAATGACATGTCACCATACTTGCGTATGTACGGCTTACCGTCTCCATGTCGTGGTGTAATTGTTATTCAATACATTATTATTTGGATGGGTATAATAATGATGTTTAATTCATTTAAATAATAAATATAACATGATAATTATTCTTTATATATGATACACCATCCAATTATATATTATTTTAATATCAAAATAATGATATTGTCGCTCGTGCGTACGGATGGACTACCGTCTTCACGAACGCGATGAGATTCATTCCCCATCATATCCATTCAAGACTAATTTTCATTTGATGGTTAAAAATAATGTTTAAGGAATTGATATCATTCTGTATATGAATAAGATACAACCTATGGATAACAAACATGTCTTATGTATCAAAACATATAAAATAAAATGAGTAAGTGAACACCCGAAACGACGATAATACTAAAATATTATTAACAAAGCAATATTAAAAGATCATATATGATATCATATTTATGTATATGATTCTTTTATAATTTAATAACAATTATTTAACTATTATACAGGAGGTTAACCTACCCTCGACCAAGGAAAAGTACAAGGTAATGGTTAATTCTACAATCTCTTCATTATCTGAGGTTGTTTATACGTAATTATCTACTGGGACCTCTTTATCATCCACATCCATGTTTCTTAAAAATGTATTTCAAAATATTTTTACTATTTACTAGAAAATGTTTAAATTCATTTATACCCTTATGTGTTTTTAAATGAATCTTTCCGTCCTTTTCCAAACAAGGTACTTTTTAACCTTTTCGACAAATTTAAGTTAAGAATGTCTTTTTTAACTTATACGGCGGGTGCGGTTATTTTCCGCCGTTACAAAATCGTAGAAGCTTCCCTTACAAGATTATAAGAATATTTTCAAAATAAATGTTTTCTTTATAATTATGTGACTCTTAAATGATTTCAAAATAGAAAGATATATTTCTCTAAAAAGGGATTTGATTTCATATATGTCAACATCCTTTGATGTATTTTAAGTTTATATGAAGTTGATTTATTATGATACAAAACTTCCATATTGTATTAAAGGTTTTGTGATATGTTTGACTGTGGATGTGTTATTTTTATAACATTCATGGTTTATGGTTAAAGTATTTACATTTCCTATGCTAGTTTTAATACGAATGTTTATGATATGTTTAAACCTTTTCATATGAGGAATGTATTGTACTTAGTAAGTGATGGGTGGAGCCCGCTATAGCTCCTTGATGCATCGGTAGGTCTCATGAGACAACTAGACGTGTAATTGGTTGAGGCCCTTTCCCAATTTTGATATATGGTTTTGGATGAGGCCTTAATCATTTTTAGACATCTTGGTCAAGGCCTTGACAAAATGTTTCAGAATGTCTGGCATTATACATTCCCTCATTATGAAAATAATATTGATTCGTCATGTGGTCATTCGACTAGTAGAATACCAATTATTATGTTTTATTATGGCATTATTTACTCAACTCATGTTCCTGCCATAAAAGTATTCATGTTTATTATTGGTAAAGTCATGTGGTTTCAATTATTCACCATGCTTAATATTTATATTATCTTCCACTGTATTGTTTACCCTTACTAAGCATTTGAGCTCACCCCTTTCTTATGTTTCATTTTCCTAGGATATGAAGAAATTAGTTATGAGTGACTTGCAAGCATTATTTAGGAGGCTTGGATGTTCCCAATGGAATAAATTCATGTTGTATTTATTTTCAAGTTGTAAAGTTGAACTTATGTATGAATCTTGTTTCCAATAATAATAAACTGATCGGTCTTTCGAGACATGATTTCCTTGTGATCATTCCAATGTTATGTAATAATGCACCGACTCTGGGTAACTGGGTTCGGGGCGTTATAGTGATTATCTATCAAACCTAATCAAGGGTGAAAAGGAAGAAATTATTGTTAATCCATTCATTAAACCAATTAATAAAGACAAAGGGGTCATTCAATCGAGGTTTCTCATTGTATTCTACCTACATACACCTGAGGTTTTCACATTTACTACTCTTTATGGACTAACTACCAATTATAAAGTTGAGGTCTCCATGGGTGTTTTGTGATTGATTTTATGAGATGATAAGGCTT
The DNA here is from genome assembly GCA_963277665.1 of Viscum album. Classification (NCBI taxonomy): domain Eukaryota; kingdom Viridiplantae; phylum Streptophyta; class Magnoliopsida; order Santalales; family Viscaceae; genus Viscum; species Viscum album. Next base: position 1,491,758,244 of record OY728145.1, read on the forward strand.
TGAATCTCCATACATGCGACCTCTATATTTAATTCATGTGGTTATTTGGAGAATTTTTATTGGATGAATGAAAAAGAATTTATAGAATTCCATTTTGATATAGGATGGGTTTGAATTTTAAAACATGGGGAGAAGCATGTGATCATCATTCCATGTGTATGAAGATCAAATAAAAAATCTCATAATATTAGGAACCATATTTATTAGTGTAAGTTTATTTGAGATGTACTGAATCCTTCAGTGAATTTAAATGTGCATGATACCGCACATTTTGTGGAAGGTCAGCCTGGAATATTTCATAGAGATGTGGTGTGGGTGCATTCTTATAAAAGGAAAATCAAGTTTGAGAGAGCTTGCTACAAATATTGTGAGAGATATCATTTTTTTGAAGAAAAAAATCCACCATGAAGCCTCTTATTTCATGGGGAGAAGGTTTCTATGAATATTTTAGCTTGCAGGAAGTATTACACCATGATCATTCAACTTATGTAAATAACACTTGAATAGCTTCATGAAGAACTTGTTCCGCGAAGCCATTTAGGATCATGATACCCTTACGTGTATACTTACTGGTTTATGTGAACCTACTATTATATTGTGTACCTATTATGGTGTGTAAGAAGATAGTGTGGAATATAGGAGATAATGTGACACTATTTCATGAGGAATTATTTGCATGAAGGTTATTGCATGAAGAATAACTTGTCCACATGAAGAAGAGTGCATGATATAGTTCAGTGTGTTACGTGAAGATGATAATGGACATTTCATGCACTTTCAATCATATGTAAACGCACATTCACATTATAAGATACTTGAAACATAATTGAGAAGCACATAATAATAATAAATAATATAAATTAATGTGTTAGGTTTTCATATTTCATGAAACTCATGCATGTAGTGGAATTGAATTGAGATTGTGTAGGTTTTATCCTTGCATAATATATTGAAGAAAAATTTTGTACATCTCTTTCACACATCTAAGTAAGGTCGGGACTTCATAATTAAAATGGAATAAATAACAGTCTGAGTATAGTTTCATAGAGTAAACTGATCAAGTACAGGTGATCAGATATTTGACCAACACCAACAAACCCAACCAGTTGATATTGAAGTTACTTGAGTAGGTACATGTGCAAGTCAGATCTTAAAATCTCATAGAGGAATATCAAGAGATCATACTATATTGGATCAATCCTTGAACAAAGGTGATTTATTCTGGTTGTTTTTTGGATTTTTTGAAGTATTCTAATTAGATCTAGGAGCATAAGGATTTTCTCAATTGGAGTTGGAACACAAGAAGTCTCTCAGTTGGAGTTGGGAGAAGGAGATGGTTGAAGGGTATAACCAACCAAGGTAGAATATTTGGATTTTTTTGGGTCATAACTAGAATCAGCTAGATGATTAGTTACTGGGGGGTATATATATTTGTTTCTTAAACCATTATAATTGATGATAAGATTATAGTGGAGAATCCATGTTGAAGGGTATAACCTACATGGAAAGGAGTGGGTCTTTATATCGAACCTTATAAATAATATGTGATGCTCTCTCTATTATTACTACAACACATGAGGTGAGATTGAGAGATATCACAAGATTGGATCGAGAACCTTAACAAGTTTAAGAGGTTGAATTCAAAAGTAAAAGAATTTATAAAATGAGTGTGCTCGTAATTCCCCCAACCCCACCCTCGGTGTAACCTAATCGGGATTGGGGATCTACACCAAGCACTCCCCCTTAATGATTATGATTAATATAATTAATAATTAGGGATTAGAGAGTAATTATCATACCTAAAACTCCACTGATACTATGGATGCCTCCTTTCTAAACTTTTCTCCCCCTCAATGGATTCACTTATCTTTTTCATTTCATGGTAGTAAGAAGACTCTGTGTAAGATAATATATTCATGATATCCATAAGTGGTAGACACAAACTTCTATTTCAATTACCTATATGTTATCTCAAAAAAACATAAAATAATATGGAATAAGGAGGAACCTCTTAGTTTTTTGAGAAATAACATTCAGAATAAGAGTTTCCTCTCAATATGGGCTATTTTTTTCTACCAATTTCAGCATTGGAAGATTTCTTTGGACTATTATTTTTTATTTCAATCTCATCTGTTTTATTATCTTATTTCTTCCCTTGAACTTATTCTTTATGTGGTATACCTTTTCCCGCCTCAAATTTTTGGATCTTCAAGTTACCAATTTTGGATAACTTATTATCAAATTTCTCCTCATTTTCTAATATCACTTTCTTTCCTTTAGATTTAGTAATTTCTTCATCTTATTCCAATTATTTATCCAATTTCGATTGGTTTGGCTAAACAAGTATATAGTTTTATTAATATTCTCAATTTTCTCGAAATCTTCACAAGTCTTTCCACTAGTTTTTTTAAATATATTCCCTTTCATAGTATAGGGAACCTCCCCTTACAACCTTTTAATGCATACCTCAACATTGTGACCTTCTAAAATATATCTTCCACAAAATTCTTCCAAAATATAAAAAAAATATAGATAGTTGTGGTGTATATCTGCATCAAAACTCCCCATTAGTTGTTTCCTCTTTCCTAGTAAATATATATTAAACAAAAAATAATAGGCTTTGTGTCCATGATTACCACAAAACCATAAAAAACTAGAAACTATGTTATTCTATATTGGTTTTAGATCTATCTAGATTTGTGTTGCTGCTATATTTTTGAAAAACAAGATTAACTTTTCTTAGGATTTTGTGGACTCCTTAGAATATTATCAGTTTTTGTTTTCATATCTACACTACTAAATAAATCATGTCTATTTTGAAATCAATTGATTAAATATTTACCTTGTTCATGTTAACTATTCTTCTCATTGGTCTAAAAATATTCTCCACTTACCATAACAGCCTCAGTGAAGTATTCTATGGCCTTGTTCAACTCACGTTGTACTATGGGACATATGTATTGTATCTCATATAATTATTATTCCTTTACATCTAGTTCCTTTATAATATTTTTGATAATCTTTTCATGTCTGGCTTCTTTATGCCTGTGCTTCTTGATCTCATTAGCATAAGCTATTTCCTTCTTTCTTAGCTCTTCATTCTCAACAACCATCAGTTTATTTTCTATCTCAAGATTCTTCTTTTATTTCTTGAGATAACATGTATGTCCCATGCATAATTATAATTTTTCTTTAATCTACCACTAAATTTCCATCATTTTTTCTCTATTATCACTATTTCTTGAGTAATTAATTCCCTTCTTTATATGATCAAATAAAACAACTTCATTATCTAAAAATTACTTGATGAGGAATTTTTCTTTTGTTTTATCATAAAATTTATCCTCTTGATGATATAGTGATTCTTTTTCTTCTTACCCCATTTGTGTTTGTGTAACATCCTAGGAAAAAGGTACATGTTTTTAATCTTAAGAGCTTGTTTCTTGGGTTCAGATGGATTCATAGTTTTTTTGGTAGTTTATTTTGGAACTGATTTGGACACTACCTTGTAAAAATATTCATATCATGAATATGATTCATGATGTGAATTTGTCACTATAAATATTCCCTGATTTTGGCACAAGTCATGAATCAACATTGGGCATGATCCATGAAAATAGTTTAGAGCATGAAAAATTACAAGTTGTGAAATTTTTACACATCAAGAAAATGTCAATAAAGGGTAATTTAACTAAAGGTGATTACTTTTACAATGTATATGCAACTCATGAGATTATAATTATGAATCAGGGATTCAAAATGTGAATTATTCAAGTCCAATAGTTTTTATTATGTTGCTCTTATCATTCCTCTCCCATTCTTTATACAAGCCTCCCTCCCGAACCCTAGGCTCTCCTGGGATAATTTTTGGTGATCCCTCTACTTTCAAATAACTTCATTCAGTGTTCAAAATCCATCATAGTTGTTCCACTTATCCTAGGTAAGCATCCTTTATACTTATTCATTTCATAGTAGTGGAGTTGGTAGCGTTTTAGATTGAATTTCGATCAGTTTTTATTTTTTATCAATACTATATAGTTGTCATTTTTCTCTTGTCTTTTAGAGGCTAATCTACTTGTTTCCAATCTCTATTTTCAAAGGTGTCTAGGTTTCCTCTATTCTTTTTGTATGTATCTTTATAAAAGGATTCTAATTTGTGGACTAATTTAAGTTCCTGGAAATCTATTTATGTTATTCAATGAAAATTCATGATTTGATATTGTAATGTAATCATTAAAAGAGATACATTTTTTTAAATGAGTGTTATTTAAAAATGGATTTGTTCACACCAAGTGTTTTATAAATTATTTAAATGGTGCTTTCGGTTTTAAAATAGGTTTTTAAGTCTGGGAGTGGAAAGGATTTGATGTAATTTTTTATTCAATGTGATAATGGTTTTCAAATGTATTTTGATAAACTTAGCACATTTGGTGACCTTGGGTGCATCAGGAAATAGACTTTTCACTCTTTGTGTGTGTAATTCCATAAGAGGTTTTATGTCACTTTAGTGTGTGTAATACCATTGGATGTTATATTAGTTAGATCCAAATTAGGCCTATATTGGGAATTTTGTTTCATGTCAAGCACATATTCTCATAGGTTAGATCCCAAATGGTATGCCTTTTCGTTTATGATTGGCTTATCTCGTGATGTAATTTTCATGGATATTTTCTCACATGCTTATCATATGGTGTATCCATGGTTGTTTTGATTATGATTTTGTACTATATTTCCTTACCTAACATATTCCTGGATTTACAAAATGGTTTTGTTTTATGAAAGATATTTATAAACTGGATTTTTTTAAAGGTATATCTATTGAATTCTTGATATTAGATCTTGTATAAATTATTTGGTCAAATCCTAATGGAATTTTTGCTCACACCCAACTTTTTACTTTGGGCAGTTGTAGATGTTGTTCTACTGGAATTAGGTAGAGGAAAATGAATTATATATCATGATGGTTTCCCATATTGGTCGTCGCCTTATTAGTGGGATGGTTTGGTGGTGATGAATGGTCACACGGAAACTTGTTTAGACTTTTCATGTTTTATCTTTTTGGTTTTATCCAGTTTAGATTTATTTTGAATGTCTCATGGATATTTTCACTTGCTTATGCTATATACCTTATTGGTTTTCTTTGTTCTGGTTTTTCATGAGACATATTGCTTCCTTTTTTTACTTCACCATGTGGCATACCACCTTGGATTAATTATTTAGTTATCCCAAGTTTGTTTGTGTCATGACCCGACCCATGTCAGGGTTCGAGCCACAAATACCCCAATACCGCCTCCATAGGATAAGGGTGGCGACAAGAACCAAAGGCACAACAAACTTGGGGAGTCCTTTTACTAAGAACTTGTACACACACGTAGCCAACTCAATGAAAAAGTGAAGAGAGAAAGGAAAATAAGATACAACACTGCTATAAATAAACCAAAAATATGTATCGACCTCTAAATAGTACAAGTATTGTTGTTGTAAAGTAAACTAAAAGGTGAAGGGGAAAAATACACCCCCAACCCGTAGAGTGACACAACCCAGAAATAGGTGGAAAAGTAAAACAATTGAGAGAGCCCCGCTCTTGGATCGCTAGCTACGACCACCGCATGCGGTCTAGGCACCCTATATCCCTAAGCTCCTATGATTTCATGATCAAATTCTCTGTCGTATGTGAGGGAACACCAAGTTTTGGAAAATCCCAACCAGGATTGAGTATAAAAATACTCATTAGAATGCCTCGAAGGCTCAAGGGAGCAGCAAAATATATACTGAAGAGGGGATTAGTAGATAGAACAAGGTATAGTAAAAAGGAGTACAACTCAACCCAACAAGATAGTGAAGTAAAATCATTCAAACCATAAAGAGTTAGAAATAGTGATAATATGAACTTCTCATTGAGTCTTTTCTACCTATAGTAGGAGAGTAAACTCATCAAACCATGAGAAGTTATACGTGGAAATCACGTAGTATACCCCGCACGTATTTGCCTCTCCTGGAAGGAGAGTAACCAAAACCCAAGGAGTGGGTACAAAAAATAGGATATATATATATGCTCAGTCAAAGAAGCCTAAATGAGAGAGTAAGGGGATCTCCATATCACAGCTCAACACAGGAAAAGAGTTTCCAACAGTTCCAGAAGTAACCACCAATGGTGCCCAGCATCCCTCATGTCTAATCTGAACACATGAGTTGAAGGGTATCAATCACCACACCTAGATACTATCCTCTTTGGGTGGCTCTGTCTTACCCAAATGGTTTTAGGTCGTGTCAAAAGGACGCATCTCAGTGGAGAAAGCACCCCTCTTACTCATGAGTCCAAAGTAACGTTAAAGTAAGTCTCATCACCGATCCATAAATGGAAAGAGTAAATCCAAAGTAGAGGACCCACACCCGTGTATCAGGGGGATTCTACTCTAATATTCATTGTAGAGGACCCACACCCAAATGCGTCAGGCGGGTTTCACTCTAATAGTCATCGTATAGGATCCTCACCCTGATGCATCAGGAGGATTCCACTCTAATAGTCATCGTAGAGGACCCACACCATGATGTGTTAGAGAGATTCCACTCTTGTTCATTGAGGACCCTTTCCCTAGTGTTTCAGGGTGATTCCACTCTTGTTCATCGAGGACCCTCTCCCAAGTGTGTTAGGGGGATTCCACTCGGAAGTAGATGATAGAGGATGTGTTCCCATGCCAATAGGGGATTCCAATCTCATAGTATTCATTAAGGACCCACACCCATGATGATGGTAATTCCACACTATGTCATTGAGGACCCATGCCCTACTCAATAGGGGGTTTCATTTAGAAGGTATCAAAGAACTACACTATCCATCCCTACTGGATGGTACCTCTTGGACAGCACTGATATGGAAATGCCTGATCACTACCATCATATGATGTCTCCTGAATAGGCGTCACATATGGAACATCTCACATAATATCTCAAAATACACTACGGAGGGATCCATCACGTTCTATGTGGAAAAACACTCAGGATAGGCTACTCACGGGCCAAAATCTAATTTCAAAAGGAGGAGATACCAGAGATAGAAGATTCATAAAGTGGTACACAGAACATGTGAGGCCCACGTGATGTGTGGTGCTTCCTCGCAACCTGGATATGTACCTATCCATCCTCAGGTACTAAACTACAATCAAGTACCCCTAGGCATGCTAGTGTACTCCCAGAGTACATTACACCTCTATCCAAAAAGGTTGATGAGCGTATGATGCTCATTGTTGATTTGAAGGGAAAATTTAATTACACTAATATGACTCTTAAAATGGATCTGGATAACCAAATAGGACACACTGTCACGATCCTTGTAGAAAAACACATAGGATTGACTATTCATTCGCCCGAATCGGACTCCTAGTGAAGAAACTGCATTTCGTAGCATCGTACACGAACGATGCTTCATGGGGCCTATGCCTCAATCTTGAAATGCATCATACGGATCATACCATCATGATCCTTATTAAAAAAACAAGGTATAAACTATTCATTTGTCCAAAACGGACACCTGGTGAAAAATATGAATTTCACCGCAAATGCCCAAACCGGGCCTCGTGGGGCCCACACCTTGATTTTGGTTTAAGTGCTCAAAATCATTCTTGAAATTTCTGTCTCAATTCCAGTGCTGCATCATTGCTGACGGCATGTCAATTGGACATCAGATGCATGAGATACATCTGATACAAGAATATCCAAATAATAATAAATATATTATTATTATTATTGTTATTATTATTATTATTATTATTATTATTATTATTATTATTATTGGATGTTTTGTGCCACTAAGCCTCAAGCCCGACACATAAATTTCTCAAACTGGCCTCAATAGTTCTGCCTCGAAGAAAGGATCACGTTGCCGCAAACCACACGTTAGTCATACGCTCCTTGTAGGTGTTACGTTTGAATCAGCATTGGAAAATAATGATAATATTATTACTATTTTTAAGAAATTTTATTGAACTACACTATGAGTTGGTGAAAGGTACTCAACATTGGTCTTAAAAATACTGCATCGTAGTCAGGGTCACATTGCTGCTGACGGTGCGTGAATTGGACGCTACATGGGGAAGTTGCGGGTGTTTAAAAGTTTTAATAATAATAATAATAATATTTTTTCTTTTTTTTCTTTTTTCCCTTATAAAAACATTAGGGTTTTCCCACAGTTAGCCACCAATATTCGCCATCGTGCAACTCCTTCTACCTCTGTGCACCGTCCCACAGCGCTCCGTCGCCACCTCCGCCTGCAGCCTGCCACACCGCCGCCTTGCCGAAGTTGCGCCCTACTGGACCCATGCCGCTTCCACCTTTCGCAGACCACTGTAACCACTCTGATGGTCAAAAAATTATTTTGAGACCATATCTGGGATCCTTGGATCCCGATCTACATTTCAAGGGTCTTTTCCTGAAGAATCAGTGATGTTTCGGCGTAATGAAAAGTTTGTGGATCTTCTGCTCACCGTTGTGCCTCCTCCAGCACCCAATACTCAAATTAGAGCATAGATTGAGACTCCTAGAGTCGATAGCTTCACAGATATGTTTCTTTCTCCAAGATCATAAGTCATTTGAGCATGGATGAAAGTTATCATCAAATAATGATGAATAACATGAAGAATGAGTTATCCTGAATCAAAACAGATGACGGTTGTTGTTAGTTTGGCCATCAACAAAGGATTTTAAAGTAGTGAATTGAAACAAAAATTGAAATCAGAAACAAAGGATTCAATCGAGGAGATAAAGAATTTGAAATAGAAATTATATCTCTATTTTGGATCCATAATTGTGTTCACTGCACTCTGATCTACTAGCACCTGCATTTTCATTGCAATCCGATTAAGTTTGGACATCGAATCGCCATCGGAAGTAGATGGCCAGAGCTCCACCATCCGTGAGAGAAATGGGTTAACTCTAATTCATTTCTCTAAATGCATATTTATAGGAAACTACCAGTGATTGCAGAATCTAAACCTCCTGCAACCTCTCACCTGAGGTCTCCCCTATGGTAAACATCATGTTATGAACTCAATAGTGCTCTCGGATTTCAATTTTAATCCTCGTTCAGAAGTTATCTGGAGTAGAATCCAAATAAAATAATATTATTTTGTTATTTTATTTACGGTTACATCCTCGATAACTTTTTCCATATAAGGCTTGCACCCACAAAATTTATGTCCCTCCTAGGGTAAACGGTATGATAAAAACTTAACCATGGCCTCAGTTTTCTGATCCGAGAAACCATTTGATAGATATCCCATTTATATTTCATACATAGTATAAAAATACTTTATATTTTTATAAAATTTATTCTGGGAACACCGGGCCTCATAATCGCACACCATCTTAGCACCTAATTCTAGAAATATATGTAGAGATATTATAAAGTCTTATAAGGAAAAAATCAGGTCTCCACATCATTACATCTTTCAAGATTTTCATCCCCAAAAAACAAAACTATGGAAGAAAACTTGGGATACTGAGCTCACACCTGGCTCTCCCGCTCCCAAAAACTCTCATAAACATTTTTGTGCTGCCACAGCATACGAACCAGGGGGATGGTCCATACTCATAATGTCTTCTCCTATCCATAACATGCATAGGAAAACATGTATGCATCTCCTCAGCTGTGTCACATGGAAAATGTCATGCACTTATTCCAACTCTCGGGGTAGGGCATGGTAGTAAACGACCTCTCCAACCATCCTAATGATTTCGAACGGCTAGAAGGACCTCAGGGGTTACTTGCCTCCCAATCAAAAACCAACATGAAAGCCCACAACATATAATCCAACATCTGGATAGTGTGCTCGGTCTGCCCACCAGTCTGGGGGTGAAAATGTGTACTCATCTGCAACTGGGTCCTGAACTTCTCCTACAAGCCTCTCCACAACTATGACATAAACCGCATGTCATGATCGAAGATAATAGTCTAAGGTACCCTGTGAAGGTGGACGATCCTCTGCACATACAAAAAATTCCCCAGAATCTGATTCTTAGCCTTCACCTACTGATAGGTAAGGCAACATAAGACAAACTCAAATATGATTCATCTCATGACGGACCACAAAAACTACCTATGAAGATCCCTCAAATGATATCTTGTGATTCCCTCCTTCAAAATATCCATATAGTATGTCGCCTATTTATATCTGAGTCATGCAAGATCTAACAGTAGGTGCCTAACAACTGGGACTCTCTCTCACATGCTTGAGAAGCGAAGGATTCAACACCATTAAATGAAGAAAAATTATACCCTCCTGCTCCTCTAGGGTCAGTTATAGGAAAGATAACTACTCCAAAACTTCCCGCACTAGGATAGCCCGAGACTTCCAGCTAAGGTAATCTACTACAATGCTCCCCTTTACCATAGTATAGACTATCTCAAAGTCATAGTCTTGTAGGAACTCTAACTAGCATCACTATATCATATTCATATCTCTATGAGTGAAGATTTACCTGAGACACTGGTGGTTTGAGTAAACCAAAAAATGATCACCCAGAAGGTAGTGTCTCTACATTCTGAGGGAGAATACTACTACTGCAGGCACCAAATAGTGAGTGAGGTAGTCCTATTTATGGGGTCTCTATCACCTTGACCTGTACTTGATAAATATTGTATCAAGGATGATGTTGATCATGAAAAGGTACCAATGAACAGGGCAGGTGAGTAAACTCATCCAACCGCAAGAGGAGAGACACAGAAATCATGTGGCATAATTCATGCGTCTTTTCCTCTATTGGAAGGAGAGTAACCCCAAACTACAAACTCTGTCATACCCACTATTGGAATTCCAAGAAAAATTAGGCCAAGAAGAAAAACTCCACTTACAATGCTAAGACATGTTCTGGCACTCCACTGCACAACCCCTCCATGAATGCACAAGTTAGAGGAACTCATCCACCACACCTCAATAATATCCTATTTGGGTGGCACAAACTCTCCCTCACAGTTTTTCTCGCCTCACAAAAATTCATCTCATTGGGGGAAGGACCCCTCTACCTCATGTATTCAAATATACACCAAACAACACTGACATAGGGTTACACCAACACAAGGTTACACTGACGGCTTGAGTCACCCTGATAAAATATTAAGCAATAAGCAGGGAGAAAAGAGTACCTCACACAGTGTCTAACAAGTTCTATTGTAAAAAGGTAGAAAATAAATAGAGCATACCTCTTATAATATCAATAATTGTAGGACCATAAACATCCATAGCATGCAACTACCTGTGGCCCTAACCGCAAGCTCCCAGAGCTTCATGTGGGTCATCTAGTGGTGGTGGAAGGACTTCATAGAATCACCCACCAACCGCGGTTCTTCCCACTCTTCTTCTAATACCGTCTCCCTGGGGATCACCCTGTCACCGCCTAGGAGATCCCTAATCACGGTGTTGTCTCTGTCATGGAATTACATCTACTATCTACCAAGAAAGCTTAGTAAGTCTGGTCAAGAAGTCTCATGCCATGTGACTTGGCCCATCACAAGCATAAAATTGTCCCTCCCTGGGATACCTAGGTTATCTACACTATCCCAAACCATGTTCCCGAGTTTGTTCATGGGAAGGCCTCTTGTATTGAGGCCCTTCCAACTGACATATACTAGCCACAGAAGATGTCTCAGCTCTATCGTGACCACTTCCAAACTAGTTAACTGACATCTCACTAACAGAAATCCCTATGTCACTAGTTCTCGTTCTAGCACCCTGACATATGTGGGAATGCACAAGGGTTCTATATTAAACACAAATATCTCTATGGAGACCTCGCTAAAACTTCTATGCTTAGAAGTAACTATCACGGATCATGTCCAAAGAGTACTGAGTAAGGTCTGAGAACTTAGTCGCATACTCTGACATCATAATCCCTCCATGGTGGAGATCTAGAAGCTCCCTAAATCTGAACAGAGCATAAGCAGGAGGGGTGGTACTCCTCATATAATAGCTACTGGAAGTCATCCCACATGAGTTCTGACTCACATACATCTATGTAACCAAACTCCACCAATATCTAGCCGCTCTATGGAAAATACTGGTTGTTAAAGCCACCATCTGATCTGTTGGTGTCTGAATAATCTTGAAGAGGTGGACCACTGACTCTAGCCAATCCTCTATTTCCTGGGGGTATGTCTCACTGTAGAACCTCAGCGGTCTCTAATGATAGAACTCGCAAAGTCCGGTCATCCTGTGCATTTCATCAGCCTTCTCTTCTAAGACTAACTACTTCTCAATAGGTGGAGGTACTACTACCTTTCCACTTGGAGGAAGGGGGATCATATGATGGATCTTGAACTAAGGATCCATCACTCACGGAACCGTCATCACAAACTGGAGCTAGTATCCTGGATGGATATCATCGTGGATGCATCCCAAATCCATCAAGGAGTATCATGGTCAAAGAGAATATATATATATATATATCAACAACAATGGGGAGCTGACATAAGAAGTACAGTCAAAGACTCAATCCTGTATGATGTATGTACCAAGCTACCTACAACAAATGTCTCAGCATGCCGATTCAATAAGCGAGTAATCAGGGTCCTGGTGAATGGTTATGTTGGTTATCGCACCATCATTGGACTCCCTGTTCTAAGATCCACACTCAAGAAACATTGACATTGTTTCCCTTAACCCCACCAATACCTTTTTAGGTAAATGTCCCAACAATATCTCAAGGGTCAAACCACCTCTGATACCACTTGGTCACGACCCGAACCATGTCGAGGATCAAGCTGAAACTACCCCAAGCCCGCCTCCATAGGCCAAAGGTGGCGATAAGAGCCTAAGGAAAAAAAATCAGGGAGACCTTTGCCTAATAACCTGTACACACACACACAACCAACTCAATGAAAAAGTGTATAGGTAAATGAAAACAAGATACACCACTGCTATAAATAAACCAAAAATATGAATCAACCTCTAAGCAGTACAATTATAGGTGCTATAAAGTAAATTGAAAGGTAAAGGGGAAAAATAAATGCCCAACTAGAAGAGTGACACAACCTGGCAACAGGTGGAAAATTAAAATAGCTGAGAGATCCCCACTCCTAGATCCCAAGCTATGACCACCGAATGCGGTCCAAGAACCACGTATCCTTAAGATCCTCTGATGTCACGATCAACCTATATGTCATCTGCAAGGTCACACCAAGTGTGGGAAAATCCCAAGAAGGGGTGAGTATAAAAATACTCAGTAGGATGCCCTGAAGGCTCAAGGGAGTAGAAAAATATGTACTAAATAGGGGAGCAATAGATAGAACAAGGTACAGTAAAAGAGAATGCATCTCAATCCAACAAGATAGTTAAGTAAAATCATCCAAAACACAAGGAGCTAGAAATGGTGAGAAGATGAACTTCTTGTCGAGTCTTCACTACCTATAGTAGGAGAGTAGACTCATCCAACCATGAGAATCTAGACACATAAAGCACGTGGCATACCCCACCCATCTTCACCTCTCTTGGAAGGAGAGTAACGAAAACCCAAGGAGTGAGTACTGAAATAGGATATATATATATATATATATATATATATATATATATATATATATTCTTAGTCAAATAAGCCCAAATGAGATAGTAAGGGGATCTCCATCTCATAGTTCAGCCTAGGAAAAGAATCACCAATAGTTCCAGAAGTAACCACCAATGATTCCCAGCATCCCTCGCATCTTCTCTGAACATGCGAGTAGAAGGGGGTCAATCACCACACCTTGATACTGTCCTCTTTAGGTGGATCTATCTTGCCCCCAAAATTTTAGGTTGCGTCGTAAGGACGCATCTCAGTGGGGAAAGTTCCCCTCTTACTCATGAGTCTAAAGTAACATTAAAGTACATGTTGTCACCAATCCATAACCAGAAATAGTAAACCCAAATTATAGGACCCAAACCCTAGTGTGTTAGGGGTATTACACTCTAATAGTAATCATAGAGGACCCACACCTTGATGCGTCAGGGGGATTCCACTCTAATAGTCGTCATAGAGGACCCACACCCTAATGTGTTAAGGGAATTCCACTTTTTTTCATTTAGGACCCTCACCCTAGTGCATCAGGGGGATTACACTCGTGTTCATTGAGGACCCTTGCCCTAGTTTATTAGGGGGATTCCACTTAGAAGTAGCTGATAGAGGACCCACGCCCATGCCAATGGGGATTCCACTCTCATAGTAGTATTAAAGGACCCACACTCATGTCAATGGGGGATTCCACTCTAGTTCATCGAGGACCCATGCCCTACCTTGTAGGGGGATTCCACTCGGAAGGTATCGAGGAACTACACTGGTCATCCCTGCTAGATGGTACCTCTCGGAAAGCACTAATATTCCAATCCCTGATCACTATCACTGTCAGACGTCGCCTAAATAGGCATCACATTCAGAACATCTCGCATTGTATCTCAAAATCAACTACAGAGGGAACCATCATGTTCTACGCAAAAAAAACACTCAAGATAGGAAACTCACGAGCCAAAATCCAAGTTTAAAAGAAGGATATGCATGAGGTAGAAGATTCATAAAGTGGTACACAATGTTTGTGGGGACCATGCTATGTGTGAACCCTCCTTGCCACCTGGTTGTATACCTATCCATTCTTAAGTACTAAATTGCGATCAAGTACCCCTAAGCATGCCAGTGTACTCCCAAAGTACATGACACCTCTAGGGAAAAAGGCTGATGAGCGTACAATTCTCATTGTTAATCTGAAGGGAAAAAATGTAATTATACCAACATGCCTCTTCAAATAGAATTGGATAACCAAATGGATCACACCATCATGATCCTTGTAGAAAAACACACAACATTGATTATTCATTCGCCTGAATCAGACTCCCGGTGAAGAAACTATATTTCACAGCATTGTACACAAACAATGCTTCATGGGGCCCATGCCTCGATCACGAAACACATCATATATATCACACCATTATGGTCCTTATGGAAATACACATGGGATCATCTATTCATTTGTCCAAAAATGAAACTTGGTGAAAAAGTATCATTTCACTACAAACGCCCAAACCAGGCCTCATGGGGCCCATGCCTTAATTTTAGTTTAAGCACTTGAAATCATCCATGAAACATCTGCATCAATTACAGTGTCACAACACCTCTAATAGTGTGTCAATCGAACATCAGATATAGGAGATACATTCGATACAAGAATCTCCAAATAATAATAAATATATTATTATTATTATTATTATTATTATTATTATTATTATTATTATTATTTGACGTTTCAGGCCACCGAGCCTCAAGCCCGAAACATAAAGTTCTCAAACTGGCCTCAAAAGGTCTACCTCAAAGCAAGGATCACATTTCCATAGATGATACGTTAATCGGTCACTCCTTGTAGGTGTTATGTTCGAATCAGAATTAGAAAATAATATTATTATTTTTTAAGGTGTTTTATTGACCCCCTCCACAAGTTGGTGAAAGGTACTCAATATTGGTCTTAAAAAGACCACATCGAGGCTAGGGTCACATTTCCACTGACATCGCATGAATTGGACACCACACGGGGAAGTTACAGGTGTTTAAAAGTTTTAATAATAATAATAATAATAATATTATTATTATTATTATTATTATTATTATTATTATTATTTATTTCTTTTTTTCTCATGAAACCCATAGGGTGGGTTCTTGTGGCCGGCCACCATAGCCATCCTGCTCCAACTACCTTCGCGCACCGCCCCACGGCACTCTGTCGCTGCCTCCTCCTGTAGCCAGTCATGCCGTCGCCTTGCCGAAGTCACGCCCTGCCAGACCCGCGCCACTACCACCTTCCAGGGACCACCGAAACCACTCCGGTGGTCAAAAAATTATTTTGAGACCAGACCTGGGATCCTTGGATCCTGATCTACACTACGGGGGTCTCCACTCTAAGAATCAATGATGTTTCGATGTAATGAAAATTTGGTGGATCTTTCGCTCACCATTACGCCTCCTCTGGCACCCAAAACTCAAATCTGGGCATAGATCAGGACGACACAGGTCGAGAGCTTCACAGATATGTGTCTTTATCCAAGATCATAGGTCATTTAAGCATGAAAAAAATTTATCATCAAAGAACAACAAAGAACACGAAGAACAAGTGATCCCAAATAAAAACAGATGATGGTATTTATTAGTTTAGCCATAAACAAAGGATTCTAAAGCAGCAAATTGCAATATAAATTGAAGTCGTCAATAAAGGATTCAATCGAGGAGCTTCAAAATCCAAAATAGAAATCCTACCTTGATTTTGGATTCATTTTTGTGTTTTTTGTGCTCTAATCTACTAGTGACAACATTTTCATCATGATCCAATGAAGTTTGGACATCGAATCGTCATAGAAAGAAGAAGTCCAGAGCTCCACCATCTGTAAGAGAAATGAGTTAACTCTAACTAATTTCTCTAAACTCCTATTTATAGGAAACTGTCAGCGATCGTGGAATCCGAACCTTCCACAGCCTCTCACCTGAGGTCTCCCATAAGGTAAACACTGCGCTATGAACTCAACAGTGATCTCAGATTTTCAATATGAATCCCCATTCAGAAGTTATCAGGATTATCAAAAAAAATAAAATAATATTATTTAATTATTTTATTTATGGTTACATCCTCAATAAATTTTTCCACATAAGGCATGCGCCCACAACATTTATGCACCGCCTAGGGTAAACGACATGCTCCAAACTCAACTGTGGCCTCAGTTTTCCAATCCAAGCAACTGTTTGAGAGATATCCCATTTCCATCGTGTGTATAGTATAAAAATACTTTATATTTTTATAAAAAAAATCTGGGCACACTGAGCCTATAAATCGCACACTATCTCAATTCCTAGCTCTAGAAATATATGTAGAAATATTCTAAAGTATTACAAAGAAAAAACCGGGTCTCTACAGTTTGTTACAAATTGGTATCATAGGAAATACCTGGCATGAAGTGTTGTGACACTACCTAGGTTTATTTTAGTGTCTTTGGTAGACTGGAGTTAGGACTATTAGAATTTAGATAGTAAGTGTGGGAGGGTGTATGTCTAACTCACTTCCATGACTGTACCCAAGTTTCCATGGGTGGTCTCGGATTTTTTCCAAGCTTATAAATTGGTGTTTGATGTTTTTTAAATAAACTTAATTTGGGGGGTTATTTAAATGAACTTATTCCTTCTAAAATAATTGTATTTCATTCATATAATTCATAATTTCTATAAATTATTATTTCTTTAAATCCTAAATATGGATTTTTGGAAGTTGGTCTTACGATTTTGGATTTTTCTCTTAAACTGATTGGTCATTGTATTGTGTTTACTAGAAAATGTTTCTAAGAAGGTATCTTCTGAATCTGAGAGAGGAATATATGAGATTTGTTCTGTAGGAAAATGATCTAGTAGAACATTCTTTGGTGGAAGCTGTTATCTGCATAATTCAGAATCTAGGTCAAGTGGGTTTCAGGAACCCAAGACGAGTGGTGGACCATGAATCATAATTTACTAAAAATATTCACCCATAGTCCATGGAGAAAAAAGTAACATGGTAATATGAGGAGTGTATTGAGTGTATTGAAAGGATATTTAACTTTATAAATACCCATAAGGACTCTAAGGTGTGTTTTTTTCGCATACATGACTGATGGAATGGGAAGGAGATGGTTGGACTCTATTGTATAAGCTAAGTTGTGCAGGGATATTACCTATGATTCCTTTAAGAAAATCTTCAACTGGGAGTTTTATACTAATAATTTATATTTGGAAAATACTTGGGAGTTTCTAACCTTATAGTAATGGTATCATACCATTTTGGAGTATTCCACATGTTTCACTGAGTTGTTACACATAGAAATGTAGCTTGTTACCAATGATTACCTAAAATCTCATAGGTTTGAGATGGGGATGAGGGCTGGTATTTGGTTAATGTTAATTATCATGTTACTTCTGACCTTTGTGTAGGTAGTTGATAAAGATATTATGGTTGAGGTGTACACATCTATGATGATAGGTTTAAGTGGATATTTGGTTGGTGCAGTTGTTATACAGTGTGTATCTACTAGCTAGAAAAGGAAGTGTAAGGGTAACTGGTTTTCTTCAAGACCAGTTCCAAGGAATTCATCAGGATAGCTGAAGGTTTTATGCTATTAATATGAGAGTCTTGGTCATACCAAGAAAAACTATACAGATTATCCCAATACTTTTCTTCACTATAGAAAATCTAGTTATCTCATATGTTTTTGTGGAAGGATATCCCAAGGAAATAAGGATGGATCCACTCTCACCAATGGTTTGCATGTTTGTTATGATGTTTAAAAGGATGGTGAGTCTAATCCTAAAGCTAGGGTGGATGTTCATGTGGAAATTAAATCTTAGTTAGGATCTAAGATCGAACATCTTTTTGTTTTGGAGTATGCGCTAGATGAATCTAAAGTAATCTCGACTACTTTTATAAGTATGATGTTTATTTAATCTTTTATGGTGCTATCTTTGTTTGATATTTTTGATACTCATTATTTTATATCATAAAATTTGTTTTATGTTTTGGGATTGCATTTTAATATTATGTATTTCTTTTTGGATCTTTCCATGTGGTTTTGAGTGTCCCACATATTGGGTAATGATAGCTAATCTTGAGGTGGAGTGAGACTTCTTGGTGCTTGATCTTGATATCTTTGACCTGATTATTAGCATGAATTGTATGGTCATTATTAAGTCCCAAATATATTGTTTTCATCATCATTTATAGTTTTTATCTCCCAATGGACCCACTCATGTCTTTTAGGGTGAGTGGGATTCTTTGTCTAGGAGAGAGGGGATTGTTGTTCTGTATGTTGGGGTGATCTCATGTTAGTTTTCAAAGATGTTCCTTGATGTATTTGATACTTGTTTGAGTATTCCACTTCTTATGGTGGTTTTTTCATACCCCAAGGTCTTTATAGATGATTTTTTGGTTTATTACCACACAAAAAAGTTCGAGATTACCATTGAACTACTGCCTATTGTGATGCCCATTTCTATTTCATCTTATTATATGGCACCTACTGAGCTAGTGGAACTTAAGTTTCATCTTGTAGACCTCGAGGATAATGGATTTATTTTTCCTAGCATTTTTTCATGGGATTCACCTATCCTATTTTCTAAGAAGTCATATGAGATCCTTAGACTTTTCATATATTATCCAAAGTTAAACTGGGTGAACATTAAGAATAAGTATCCCTTTACCAATATTGATGATCTCTTTGATATTCTCAGAGGGGAACATTGGTTTTCAAAGATTAAATTGTGGTCAGAGTACTAGCAGTTGAGGGTTTGAGAAGAATATATACCTAATATAGCATTTAGAAGATGGTATGGTCATTTCGAATTTATGGTTATTCCATTTTGTCTCACTAATTATCCTATGGTATTTATGTCTTTGATGAACCAGATCTTTCATTGGTTCTTAGACTCTTTTTTTATATTTTTCTTGGATAATATTTTGGTGTAATCTAAGTCAGGGGAGGAACACATAAATTATTTAGATGTTATCCTTAGAATGTTTAAGGAACATCGTCTGTACAATAAGCTTTACAAATATGAGTTTTGGATCCAGGATGTGAATTTTATAGGGAATTTTATATCTGAGAGGGGAATCTCAATAGATCTCGGAAAGATACAGGCGATTATGTATTGGGAGTAGCCCAAAAATGTGTTTAAGATATAAAGTTTCTTGGGGTTGTATGGATATTACAGGTGGTTTTTTAAGACTTCTCCAAGCTTGCATCTTCAATGATAGCTTTAACCCATAAGGGTGTAAAGTTTTAGTGGAGTGAAAAAATTTATAAATATTTTCAAGTAAAGAAGGTGAGGTTGAATTCAGCTTTGGTTTTGATTTTTCTAGAACCAAGTTTGGGTTATGATTTTTTTTCAATGCTTCCAGTATATGTTTGGGATGTGTCTTGGTGTAAGGGAAACAGGTGGTGGAATGTCGCTCTTTCTAGTTACACCCTCATGTCAAGAATTAATCTACCCAAAATCTTGAGTTGTCAATGGTTATGCATGCACTCAAAACATGGTGTTTCTATCTCTTTAGTGAGCGATTTATGGTATATTATGATCATAAAATCCTGAAATATATTTCTACTCAGATGGATCTGAACATGAGATAAAGATACTAGATTGAGTATCTTTAGAATTTTGATTTTGATATTAATTACACTCCTATGAAAGGGAATGTGGATGGTGATGAATTGAAAATGAAATTACCAAATCAATCAGTGAAGGAATTAGTGTTAGGGTAGTCTCTAATGAGTTTTTTTTATGATATGGTCTTGGGAGTGGAAGAAGCTAGTGAGTAGGTGTACTTGGCTTCGATAAAGGCTGGCTCATTGTTTGATGAGTGGGTTCAGCTCGAGTAGGTACCTAACACCAAGTGTTGGTGATTTAGTAAAATCCTAAATGGTGGGGTGACCTCAGGTGAGTGGTCTTGATCTCCTAATGGTTATTTTTATTTCTGAATTAGATTAGTTGTTCTTTTTTCTATGAGGTAGGAGTTGATGGATAGTGGGAACTGGTCTTCTTAGTCTGTGAACCATGGGACTACCAAGATGTATCATGATTTGAAACATTGGTATTGGTGGTCAGGGATGAGATGGCCAACTACAGACTTCGTATCATGCTGTATCACTTTTCATAGAATTAAGGTAGAGCACCAAATACCTACTGGTTTATTTTTACCCTAACCCATTCCATTATGGAAGTGGGATGATATTTCCATGGACTTCTTCATTTATTTACCATGGAATCCTACTAGGAAGGGTGTGATTCAAGTGACCATTGATTGACTCATCAAATCAGCGCATTTCCACCCTATCAAAGAGATGATGAAGGTAGAACAACTCAGGGACTTGTATGTTTGAGAAATTTTGAATCTTTATGGGTTCCCTATATGATTGTATTTGATAGGGACTCATGATTCACATCCAAGTTTTTGAAATACTTACAAGAGAATATGGGTTCCCAATTGAAAGTAAGCATGACATATCATTCATGGATGGACAGACAGGAAGATAGTGTAACACCCCAAGGATTTATAAATAAATGCATGAAACACTGAGTCTCCAAAAAACACCACTTTTTTATAACCTAGCCAGTAAACATAATTTTTTCAACTCTATGATTTGAATTTCAAAAAACTAACATACACAGTTGCGTTCAGTAAGATATTTATAGTATGATAAGACAAACTTAATTTTTGGTGAATAGTAACATACACCAATGAATAGTAATATGACCCTTATGAATAGTAAATCATATTATTTTTTTATTTTCTTAAGGTTATAAGATAATGATATCTTGATTAATTTTTCAAGGTGATATAAAACTAATTATAGTTTTAAAAATTGTTATTTTTCGAATAAATTATGATTTTATTTAAAAATTAAATTAATAATATTTAGAAAATTATTTTCAAGAAATGGAGTTCATTTTTTAATTCTATGCATCAAAAAATGGTTATGGTGATTTTTTGGGATTTTTCTGAAATACTCGAATTTTTGGTGAATAGTGAAATTTGATAATTTACAAAAAAAATGCTAATTATGTGAATTTATGAATTATTCTTGATTCTTGGATCATGTAAATATCCATTATTAGAACTCACATGCACATATTACTATTCTTGGTCACAATTATTAATACTATTGGTTGTATTTGGCTAAATAATAAAATAATGATTAAAATAGTGGGAAAACCCTCTTCTCCTCCACTATAACCCCGCCCCCACTCCCTCTTCTCTTGACTCCTCTCAAACCTTGTTACTTTTATAATTTCTACTTAAATATACTCCCAAGATCCTCCCCCACCTCTATTATCCCTTTGTCTCATAAAAATACCAAAACCTCCCCCCTAAAGAGGCTCTCAAGGAAGATTACTTCACGAGGTAAATTCCACTTTTCATTTCTTTTATTTCAAGTTCTTTCTTTTATTTTTCTTTCCTCACCACCTTTAATCTAAATTTTGTGATGACTTTAGTACCTTAAATTTACTATAATTTTATTATGATGAAGGAATAATTCTTCATCATCTCTCCTTTCCCCTTCTTTTATACTAGAAATGGAAACACCATCTGAGATGTGTTAATTTATCACATTCAAGGATGACGGGTTTTCAATTTCTATTACCATATTCAATTATGGTCATGAAACCATTTTGATGGTTGAAACAGACTATAATATATGTATTATAACTTATTTAAGGTTTTGTAATCCTTTTTTTACACATGAAATTAATTTATAAATCAAAATGAGTTCATTGTTATCAAAAACCGCTAATTAACCCAAACAATTTTCATTAAATTTTTATATAATGATTCATCTTCAGTACCAATAAAAAATAAATTTTATAACCATATAATATTCTTTTTATTAACTAATAACATATAACTTCAATTCTGGACAATAATTCTCATTCTACATGTTTATCCATACATGAATATAAGTAATCCAATCATGAAAACCAAGGAAGAAAATGATCCCAAACAATGAAAATGAATCTCTTAACCCATAAAAATCTCATGAATGAACCTAATAAGATTATAAAAAATAAATTAAATGTTGAGGAGGTTATTTAATCATTAATTTATGAACCTAAATTTTATTATTCAGGTCATTAATATCAAGTGAGGAAATCCTTCGGACTTAAGGTAAGGGTTTTCTACCTAAACCTCTATTTTCATTTGGGTTACTCTTATTGTCTACTTACCTCAAATAAATTCTTAATTATTCATATGTACTCCTCATATATTCTATTATAATTTTATATATATTTGAATCAACCAGAATCCTACTTTCATTTATGGTGATTTATATGTTTTAAAATAATCTTTCAAAAATTCTTCCCGAAATACAATCCAAATTCAAGGGAATTTCTCAAATTTTTACATATTTTCAATGGCACTATATAATTTGTTTTTAGAAACCATTATATTTATAAAATATCTCATTTTATTATGAAAATATTATCTTACTTTACTTCTGGATTTATACAAAGACTTTTCCAAAAGAACTCTTCTTTTCAAAGTAAAAGAGTATTTATCTCAAGAATTACTCGATGATTTTATAAGAGTATCTTCATCTGTTTCAACACTCTTGTTAATTATTATGTATTATTTGGATTAATATTTTATGATATAATATACCATATTCAATTGAATAGTTTTTGATTAGTTTGACTATGGATTTTCTATCTTAAAACCATTCACCAATTTACTCTGAATGGTTAGTGTTTATGATTAATGATTCGGGGAACGTTATTGACATTTCATATGTTAGTTTCAATATGAATGTATATGTTGTTTATGTTTATCCCCATTCATATGAGTAATGAATTGGACTTAGTAAGTTATGTGTGCATCCCTATATATCCCCTCGATGTATCTATAGGTCTCATGAGACAAACTACAGTCTTGGAACAAGGCCTTGAAAAAATGATTATTTATGTTCTTGGCATGAGGCCTTAAAGGTATGGTTATGATGTCCAAAATTATGAATTCCCTCATTATGAAACTAGTAATTGAAAGTTCATGAGGTTATTCGACTGGTATAATACCCATGATTATGCTTTATTATGGAATTATTTATTCATCTCTTATTTATGTCATAATGTGTTCAAGTTCATTTTCTAAAGAAATGTGTTTTTAGTTATTCACCATGTTTAATGTTTATTTTTATGATATCTTCCATTGTATTGCTTACCCTTACTGAGAATTTGATCTCAACCCTTTCTGATGTTTCATTTTCCTAAGACATGAAGAGGTATATTATGAATGACGTGAAGAAATAACATAGGAGTTATGGATGTTGTCAAAGTAATTTCTATATTGTATATAATTTAAAGTTGTAATGTTGAACTTATGTATATATCTAGATTTCCAAAAATTCTAAACTATTCATTACTTTAGTATATGAATTTATTTTAATCATGCTAATGTAATAAAATAAGGCACCGGCTCTAAGCAACTGAAGTTGGGTCCTTACAGTTGGTATCAAAGGAAGTTTAGTAGAAAACTTGGAAACTAGATTTAGAAAACATAGATTAGGCAACAAAACCCTAAGATAGTATTTGAGGATAAACATACAAGAACATCCTAGAATTTTTGGAAAGGAGTATATTATGTGGATCATTCTATCAAATACATCCTTATCTAGATACTACAAGTGGATGTAGTTTTATCACAGATGTACCTAAGAGTGAAAAATATGATAAGGAGTTTCGGTCTTGACCTGGGGTATCCTGGTACATGACAATGGGCCTTACTGCACACATGGTTTGACACTCATAGGGGATATTCTTGTAATAATTCACATTTTATTTAAAATCCATTATGAAGTATTTAAATGTAAATTTTTTCTCAAAGAAACCATGTATATTATTATGAGATTAGCTATGCTAAGTATTTTTTATATGTTGTGATTATACATTATGATTCATAAACTAATCTAGTGTATGCCATTATTTAGAAATAGTGCCTAGTAAAAGGAATGGAAACCACATGAATGTGTGTGTCTCGTATAGGGATTTCCCTCTAATAAAAGATAATAAAGTTGGCTCTGGTGCTGCGACTGGTGTTGAGTAGCTTATAACTATACTGGGACAGTTGACTTAGGTTATGAACAATAACCTGACCTGTATGGAACATCCAGATCCACAATATAGAGGAGTTGTGTTAGACTGATTTATGCTACAACAGCCTCCATCATTTAATGGGACTACAAACCCATTTGTAGAGGAGCAGTGGATAAGTTCATTAGAGAAGATATTTCTCGTTTTGGGATATAATGAAAGAGAGAAGGTTGTCATGGAAGTTTATCGACTATCGGGAGATGCGGATCAGTGGTGGTATTTAATCTAATACATAGAGGAGGAAGAAATATAATAAATGGAATGGAGGAATTTTAAGGAAATATTCTTAGAAAAATACTTCCCTCATGAACAGTGATCAGATATGGAAAGGCAGTTTCTAAATTTGAGGCAAAAATATGATGAGAACGTTGCGAAGTATGAATCTGACTTCACAAGGTTAGCAAGACATGTCCCTGACTGTATAAATAATCCAAGGATCAAGATTTATCAATTCTTTAGTGGTTTAAAACTATTCCTTTGAAGGGCTTGAGTCTCCCAAAGTTTCTCATCATATTAAGATATAGTCACAAGTGCTATTAAGAGAGAAAAGGAATTCTCTAAGTCTTATGATTTTAAGGGAAAACAAGAGAAAAAGAGGGAAGCTGAAAACTCTAGAAAGGAAATAAGGAAATGGGGAATAAGGGAAGAGTTAACCTTCCACCCTGTGATAATTGTGGGAAGAGACACCATGGTACTTGCCTAAAGGGTATGGGTGTTTGTTATAAATGTGGATAAAAAGTCCACCTATCTCGGGATTTTGTGGGGAATAAATAAGCTACCAATGTTTAATTCTATAATTACAGGGAGAGGGGACATTATGAAAATGATTTTCCTAGGTGTCAAGGAAATGTTCCCCAAATAAGTACAAGGGAGCAAGGCCAAGCTTATGCGATCACAACTACAAAGGTTGAAGTTCCTAATGATGTGGTGGCAGGTACTTTAATTGTTTCCTCAAACTTAGACAATGATTTATTTGATTCTGGATCATCGCATTATTTTATATCTTCTAAATTTTTCAAGAAAATTAGAAATGTTCAATTTGATTTATTAAAGTGATTTTCAGTCAAAACGCCTAGGGGATGCATCATTACAACAAAGATGTGTCAATCAATCCCCCTTATGACACATAAATGTGCTTTAGTTTCTAACTTTATCATCATGACCGTGATTGAATTTGATATAATACTTTTTATGATTTTGTTTTCATGTTATAATGTGAAGATCTATTGGAAGAAGATAGAAGTTATGATTTTTGAGAACGGTGTTGAATCCCTTATCTTTAGAGTAGAAACCATGCCATCTTATTCTTATCTAGATCCACCCCCAATAGCTCTACTGAATTCAATTATTGGGGAGGAAGGGAATGCAATATCTATGGGTGAGGAAAGGAATGTTCAAATAGAGGACATACCTATTGTGCAATAATATGTTGATGTGTTTCTAGAGGATTTACCTAGACATCATCTAGAGTGGAAAGTTGAGTTCTCTATTGATTTAATTCCCGGTTCAAGGCCTATATCAAAGACTCTATAGAATGGCCACTATGGAATTAGTATAACTGAAGAAACAACTAGATGAATTGAGTGATAAGGTATTTATTCTCCCTAGTGTTTCTTCATGGGGATCCCCTGTTCTTTTCATTAAAAAGAAATATGGATCTATGAGGTTGTGCATTGACTATAGGGAGATCAATGCTATAAAAATAAAGAACAAGTATCTCCTACCTCGCATTGATGATTTATTTGAAAAAAAATCATGGAGCCTAATATTTTTTTAAGATTGAACTTCGATCTGGATATCATTAGTTTTGAGTAAGGAAGGAAGATATTCCAAAGACAACATTTCGAACCAGGTATGGGAATTACGAGTTTATAGTAATGCCTTTTGGACTGACTAATACACCCTCTGTCTTCATGGATCTGATGAATAGGGTTTTAAAGGAATATCTTGATGAATTTGTGGTGGTATTTATTGATGATATATTGGTTTACTCCAAAATCCATGAAGATCATAAAAATCACTTGTGCACTGTTTTGAAGACTCTTAGAAGAAATGAATTATATGGGAAGTTTAGCAAGTGTGAATTTTGGATTCAATCGGTATTATTTATTGGAAACATTATCTCTAAGGATG
This sequence comes from Viscum album, assembly GCA_963277665.1. Taxonomy (NCBI): domain Eukaryota; kingdom Viridiplantae; phylum Streptophyta; class Magnoliopsida; order Santalales; family Viscaceae; genus Viscum; species Viscum album. The sequence goes on from OY728145.1 coordinate 1,491,785,034, forward strand.
GAATATTTGTTGATCCTACAAAGAAAAAAGCTATTAAAGAATGTCCTACTCCAATGAACATAACTAAGGTACATAGTTTTATTGGTTTAGAAAGTTATTATCGACATTTCTTTGAGAACTTCATCCATTTAGCCAACCCAATGACCAAGCTTACACATAAAGGGGTTAAGTTCATATGGAAAAAAGAATGTGAGTACTGTTTCGAAGAATTTAAGAGGATATTAGTGAATGCTCTGATCCTAACTCTACCATCAGGGAATGATGGGGTTGTCATCTATAGTGATGCATCAAATAAAGGACTTCGTTGTGTCCTTATGAAGAATGATAAAGTTATTGTCTATACATCAGGGCTATTAAAAATTCATGAAAAAAATTATCCTGATCATGATATTGAGTTAGATGTTGTGATCCTTGCTCTAAAAATATGGAGACATTATCTCTATGGTGAAAGATGTGAGATATATACAGATCACAAGATTCTAAAGTATATCTTCTCACAAAAATAACTCAACATGAGGAAAATTCGATGGCTCGAAATAATCAAGGATTATGATTGTTTCATACACTACCACCTATAAAAAGAAAATAAGGAAACTGATGCATTGAGCAGGAAGGATCATGGAGTTTTAAACAAAATGAGGATTGAAAGAGATCATGTATTCATGGATCTAATAAGGATAGACATGGAAATTATCAAAGAAGGTGAAACATCATTACTTTTTCAATTGTTTTCCCAATCATATTTATTATAAAGGATTAAAATCTCTCATCCTGATGATGATAACCTTCAAAAGAAAATTAATGATGTGAAATATGGGAAGTTGTCTGACTTCATATGTGAAGATAGAATTCTGAAATTTGGGAAGAGGCTATGTGTTACCTCTATACCTAAGCTGAAAAGGGATCTATTGGATGATGCCCATAGCTCGAATTTCTCTATACACCCTTATAAAACTAAAATGTATAGATATTTGAAGAAACATTTCTGATGGGACAATATGAATTGGAAAATTTCTGATTATATATCAAGGTGTTTAGTCTGTCAACAAGTGAAGGTCGAACGACAACATCCTAGAGGAGTAATGAAACCTATACCTATTCCTATATATAAATGGGATGACATAACCATGGATTAGTTCACTCTATTACCCAAAACTCTAATAAAGAATGATGCAATGTGGGTAATTTTGGATCAACTTATGAAATCTGCACATTTCCTCACTATAAGGGAGGATTTTCCACTGGAGAACCTTACAAGACTCTATATCAATGAATTTGAGAGACTTCATGGAGAACCTATCTCAATTGTGTCTAAGATTGATCCATGATTTACATCAAAATTCTGGAAAATTCTTCAAAAATACCTGGATACTGAGCTTCGATTGAGTACTTCTTATCACCTTAAAACTAATGGGAAATCAGAAAGGATGATCCAAACCTTATAGGACATGTTGAGATCATGTTCACTTGACTTTCAAGGTATTTGGGATCAATATTTACCTTTAGTGGAGTTTTTCTACAACAATAGTTTCTATTCAATTATTCAAATGGCACTATATGAGGTATTGTATGGAAAGAGATGTCGTACACCAACTTGTTGGGATGAAGTTGGAGAAAGGAAGATTGTGGGCCTAGAGCTTGTGGAGGAAACAATAGAAAAGGTAAAGACTATTCAAGGTCATATCAAAGCAGCTAAAAGTAGACAAAAATCTATGCTAATAATTAAAGGAAGGATTTGGAGTTTTAAGTGGGAGATCATGTTTTCTTAAAAGTATCTTCATGGAAGGGTGTTATAAGATTTGGGAAGAAAGGGAAACTGAGCCCTAGATACATAGGCCCTTTTAAAATTATGGAGGGAATTGGAGCTATTGCATATCATTTGGATATGCCACCTATCATGTCTAAAGTACATAATGTGTTCCATGTCTCATTGCTGATAAAGTACATGCCAGACCCACAACATGTCCTCACTTCTAAAGGTAGAGAATTAGAACCTGGCCTATCTTACGATGAAGAGCCTATCTGGATTCTGGACACTAAAGAACAGGTGTTGAGGAGTCAGATGACTCGACTGGTAAATATAATTTAGAAAAATCATAAAATCGAAGAGGCAACATGGGAGCTTGAGGATCTTATGATGAAGAACTACCCAAATATTTTTGTGAGGTATGATTCTGGTAATTTCAAGGACGAAATTTTTGTAAGGAGAGTAGAATGTAAAACCCAAAGGATTTATAAATAAATTAATGAAACATTAAGTCTCTACAAAACACCACTTTTTTATAACCTATCCAGTAAACATAATTTTTCCACCTGTGTGATTTTAATTTCCAAAAACTGACATACACAGTTGCATTCAGTAAGATATTTAGAGTCTGATAAGACAAACTTAATTTTTGGTGAATAGTAACATACCCATATGAATAGTAATATTAATATTAATATGACCCTTATAAATAGTAAATCATATAATTATTTTATTATCATAAGTTTATAATATAATGAGATCTTGATTAATTTTTCAAGGTGATATAAAACTATTTATAGTTTTAAAAATTATTATTTTTTGAATAAATTATGATTTTATTTAAAAATTAGATTAATAATATTTAGAAAATTATTTTTAAAAATAGAATTCATTTTATAATTCTATGCCTCAAAAATTGTTAGGGTGAATTTTTGTTATTTTTTTGAAATACTCAAATTTTTTGTGAATAGTGATATTTGATAATTTACGAAAAATGCTAATCAAGTGAATTTCTGCATCTTTATTGAGTCATGGATGATGTAAATGTCAATTTTTCTAACTCACATGCACATATTACTATTCTTGGTCACAATAATCAATACTATTGGTTTTTTTGGCTAAATAATAAAATAATGATTAAAATAGTTGGAAAACCCTCCTCTCTTCCACTATAAAAACCCCTCTCACTCCCTCTTCTATTCACTCTTCTCAAGCCTTGTTCCTTGTATAAATTATAATAAAATATCCTCCCAAGATCCCCCCCCCCCAAGTCCATCATCCCATGGTCTCATAAAAATACCAAAACCTCTCCCCTAAAGAGGCTCTCAAGGAAGATTACTTCAAGGGGTAAATTCCTCTTTTCATTTCTTTTATTTCATGTTACTTTATTTTAGTTTTATTTACTCACCTCATTTAATATAAATGTTTTGATGACTAAATTACCTTAATTTACTATAATTTTTTTATGATAAAGGAATAATTCTTCATCATCTCTCATTTTCTCTTCTTTTATACTAGAAATGAAAACACCATTTGAGATGTGTTAATTTATCACATTCAAGGACGATGGGTTTTCAATTTCTATTAACATCTTAAATTATGGTCATTAAATCATTTTTATGGTTTAAAAATACTATAATATATGTATTAAAACTTAGTTAATGTTATGGAATCCTTTTTTTACACATGATATTAATTTATAAATCAAAATGAGTTCGTTGTGATAAAAAACCGCCAATTAACCCAAACAATTGTCATTAAAGTTTTATATAATGATTCATCTTCAATCCCAATAACCAAATGAATTTTATAAACATATAATATTATGTTTGTTCACTCATAACATATAACTTAAATTCTGTACAACCATTATCATTATACATGTTTATCCATACATGAATACAAGTAATCCAATCATGAAAACCAGGGAAGAAAATGCTCCCAGACAATGAAATTGAATATATTAACTCATCAAAATGACATGAATGAACCTAATAATGTTATACCAAATCAATTAAATTTTTATGATGTTCTATAATCATTAATTTATGATCCTAAATTTTATTATTCAGGTCATTAATATCATGTTAGTAACACCTTCGACTTAAGGTAAGGGTTTTCTACCCGAACCTCCATTTTCATTCAGGTTACTCTTATTGTCTACTTACCACAACTAAATTCTTATTTATTCATATGTACTAATCATATATTCTGTGATAATATTATATATATTTTAACCAACCATAACCCTACTTTCATTTATGGGTAGTTATATGTTTTAAATGAATCTTTCAAAAATTCTTCCTGAAATACAAGTTAGATTCAAGGGAATTTCTCAAATTATTACCTATTTTCAAGGACACTATAATCTATTTTTAGAAACTATTTTCTTTATAAAATAACTCATTTTATTATAAAAATACTATATTACTTTACTTATGGTTTTATAAAAATTATTTTTCAAAATAACCCTTCTTTTCAAAGTAAAAGAGTATTTATCTCAAGAATTACTCGATGATTTTATAAGAGTAGTTTCACCTGTTTCAATAATATTGTTGATTATTATGTATTATTGGGATTAATATTTTGTGATATCATATATCATATTCAATTTAATTATTTCTAATTAGTTTGACTATGTATTTTATATCTTAAAACCATTCACCAATTTACTCTGAATGGTTGGTGTTTATGCTTAATGATTCAGGGAACGTTATTGACATTTCATATGTTAGTTTCAATATGAATAAATATTTTGTTTATGTTTATCCCCATTTATATGAGGAATTCATTGGACTTGGTAATTTATGGGTGGATCCTGTTATAGCCCCTTGATGCATTGATAGGTCTCATGAGACAAACTTTGGTCTTGGCACAAAGAGTTGACAAAATGATTATTTATAGTCTGGGCACGAGGCCTTGAAGGTATTATTATGATGTCTGGTATTATGAATTACCTCAATATAAAACTAGTAATTAAAATTTCATGAGGTTATTCGACTAGTATAATACTCATTATTATGATTTATTATGGCATTATTTATTTGGCTCTTATTTCTTCCATAATGTGTTAAAGTTTGTTTTTTAAAGGCATGTGTTTTTAGTTATTCACCATGCCTAATGTTTATGTTTATGATATATTCTGATATATTTCTTACCTTTACTAAGAATTTTATCTCACCACTTTCTTATGTTTTATTTTCCCAATACATGAAGAGTTATACTATGAATTACATGCAGAAATAACCAAGGAGTTATGGATGTTGTCAAAGGAATTTAAATATTGTGTTTCCTATCAATTTGTAATATTAAACTTATATATGTATCTAGTTTTAAAAAACTACTAAACTATTCATTCCTTTAGGATTCGACTTTCTTGAAATCATTTCAATGTAATAAAATAAGGCACTAGCTCTAGGCAGCTGGGTTAGGGTCCTTACAAATAGACTTATCCAAGTCCTTGAGGATACACTCTAGGAATATGTAATCGATTGTGATAGTTCTTGGAAAAAGAATCTTCCTCTGTTTGAGTTTTACTATAAAAATAGTTATCAATCCTCAATTAAGATGTCCCCTTTTGAGTTATTGTATGGTAATACTTTAGATCTCACTTATGATGGAAATAGTTGGGATAGTGGCCCTTAATCGGGACAAGTCTTGTTCAATAAACAATGGAAAAGGTGTGGTTAATCTATAAGAGATTGGTCATGGCACAGAGTCATCAGAAATAATATACATTCTATCAGTGGTAACCACTAGAGTTTGAGTTTGGTGAATGTTTTTTCTCAGAGTTTCACCTCACTTGGGACACCGTTGATTGGGTAAAAAAGGTAAGTTGGCACTGATGTTTGTCGACCCTTTTGAGATCATTGGATAAATTGGAAAGGTGTCATATCAATTGGACTTACCATCTCATTTGACTTCGATTCACAACAAGTTTCGTGTTTCTAGGCCAAGGAGGTATCAACCACATTCTTCCTATGTGATTTAATTAGAGGATATTGATCTTGATACCGAAACCACTTTGGTTGTGTAACCAGATCAAATTTTGGATCACCGAGAAAGGGTATTGCATGGTAAAACAATTCCATTGGTTCATAACTATAGCAATGAAAGCAAGATAACTACAAGATGTGGGAGTGAAAAATGTTAGTGAGGCTGTAGTGGCCTTCTCTTTTTATGAGTCTGGTATCTTGAGGAATTTTTAAGGTCATAAATATTATATCGTGGGAAAAATTATAACATCCTGAGTAAAAAGGTATGCCTATTTTAATGTTTAAGAACTTTTTTATAGGGTTTGGAGGGCTTTAGAGTTATTATTTGAGTTTTGGTAAACCCTAGGATGGAAAATACCTACAAGAAATATTCATACCATGAATATGATTCACAACATGAATCTATCACTGGGAATATTTCATCAGTTCGGTATAAGTCATGAATTGGTGCTAGGCACGAGCCACAAAAATGGTTCAGAGTGTGAAAAATTACAAGCCATAAAATTTTTACATGACTTGAAAATGTTGATCAGGGGTAATTTAACCTAAGGAAAAAAATTCAATATATATGAAACTCATGAGATTAAATCCATGAATTAGGGATTCATAATGTGAATCATTCAAGTCTAGCAGCTTTATTACACTGCACACCTGACTCCTCTCCCATTCTTCATGTATTCCTCCCTCTCAAACCTTAGGCTCTCTTAGGGTGATTTTGGGTGATATCTCTCCTTTCAGGTCACTCTGTTTGGTGTTTGATCTTTGGCATAGTCATGTTGCTTCTCCATGGTAAGAAATATTTTGGATTATTCATTTCTAATGGACACAATAGCAGTGTTGGCAGTGTTTTTGGATCATATTGTGATTATTTTGTGTTTTATGTCAATCATGTTCATTTTTTCCTCATTCCTTGTATTTTGAATGCTAATTTTCTTATTTATAATCTCTTTTTTTTAAGATAACTTGGTTTACTCTATTCTTGATATAGGTGTCTCTATATAAGGATTCTAATTTGTGAAATATTTTATGTTCTTGGAAATCCCTTAGGTTATTCAATTAAATTGAATGATTTGATATCGGGATGTGATTTTTGGAAGAGACACATTTTTTTAAATGGATTTTCTTTAAAAATGGATTTTTGAACACCAAATGTTTGATTAAATACTTTAAATAGAGGTTTTGGTTTTGAAATGGATTTTCAATCCTTGGAGTGAAAAGGTTCTAATGTGAAAATGTTTTATCAAATGTGAGTATGGTTTTTAAATGGATTTTGAAAAACTTATCACATTGGGTAACCTTGGGTAGATTGGGAAATAAAATTTTAACTATTTGTGTGTGTAATTCCACAATAGGTTTATATCACATTGGTGTATGTAATGCCACTGAAAGAAAATGTCGTGGGTGCTTTCAAATTATATGTGATTGTTGAGTACTTAAGTGCAGCAGAGTGACTGACCAAGGTCATATCTCAAAGGAGGAAGTAAATTTAACAACATATTAAAGGTATTTTGAAAATAAAATAAAAGGAAACAAGAATAATAATTAAAAGGATGGGGGTTTTTTATAGTTTATAAATCTAGAATAATTTTGTTAGAAGAAGAATGTATTTTTGTTTTTGTTTTTTATTTTTGAAATGAAGTTCGATCAAAATGACACAACAAGAAGATGTTTTTTTAGAAAATATTTTAAAAGGCGTAATCGATCTAACTCTACCTATTCACTTGATTATTCATCATTATAATTTAAATTAAAATCCACTTAATTATAATACCCTAATTTTTTAACCCTCAAACCCTATGGGAGTTAACTTAATCATAAAGATGAAATTACTTAAACCCTTGGCTAACTTCGGAACATGCAATCGCAGCACCCTGCTTTGATCAATTTTCTTAGGTTAGCTTATGTTTAGTGGTTAATTAGAGCACATATACACTCTATAAATGAGTATTAATTGAGTTTAGATATTATATTTTAACTCTACAAATTTATCTCGTGTGGTCTTGTATTACCAATTAAGATCGCACTCTCACAATTTACACAACTTCTGACCTCGCGTGTTTTTGGGTCAATTGTTAAATTTCTTTCTTAGTTTCATTTAAATTAAAAACTCAATTAATAGATAATATTAAGTTAATTACAGTATCTCATTTATTCAAAATAAATGAATGAATAAGGTTATAGGTAGATCAATTACTAAAAAGAACTACTCTTCCATGGGCGGTGTAGTCATTGTAGAAACGTTTTGCATGTGCAAAGGTTTAGAAAGGGTAGAACTCAATATAATTTCTACTCTTCATTCCAGAACAATTAGGAAGATTAAGAGAAAAATAAATTTGAAAAAAACAGAGGAAAATAGAAGAAATTAAAGAATAACTATGGAGTTTATTACACAAACATAAGTATTACAACAAAAAGAAGAAGAAGAAGGCTCTGTCGAATGAATCCTTACTTCAAGAGATACCCTTATTGAAATGGTTGGAGAATTAGAGTGGATACAATTATCCTATTACCTAAACTTAAAAATTCACATACCTACCCCTCCAAATGAGAAAAACAATAATTTATAGTGTGGAGGGGAGGCTAGGTTTAAAGAGGTTTCAAGTATGAATAAGGAATCTCAGGAAAATATTTTAATCCAACTTGCACCACCCATTTGACCTCTAAAATGCCTGAACCAACTATTCTTCCAGAATAATGATTTTTGAAAATTTGGGTTGGCGAGGTCCTCTCAAAATTTGGGACAATCTAATCTTGAATAAAGAAGTTATGGCCCAAATACAGAACCAATGTCCAATTTGGTGGGTCTAGCCCACATTTGACTTCATGTTCCATTTAGTCCAACCAAATGCATGTTTTAGCTCCAATGTCCCGAAAAAAAGTTTTATCCCATTACGCCAGGAACACATTTAAAAAATTTTAAGTTAAAATAATAAATATTAAAATATTTATCTTTAAAATACTATAGTACACTATAAAGGTTAAAACTGGAATTTCCATCAAATTTTCAAATGAATGATCTAATCCTAAATATTTTATAAATAAAAATATTAAACACAATGTGAGGAAATTTTATCATTTATTATCAATAAAATATTCAATAAAAATGTGTTTTATCAACTCCCCCACACTTACCCTTTTGCACTCCTGGAAAAAAACTCATATCATGTGTTCGAAAAAATTGTGACATGATATGAATATTCATATTTATCAATACACAGTGAAAATATAGGAAAAGTAAGAATCCCATAAAGAGTCAGTATCAATAAATTTTAAATTCATTGCCTCATAAATCTTGTCAAAAAAATACAGTGAGATTCATAACACTAATCATAACAAAAGATGTCATGGGTCTACCATGCCACTAATTCTCCATTTGTGTGTGTGCCAACCATTCCAAGCTTGTCTCTCCACCCTTTATCTAGAATATTCAGGTCAATAAAAACTTTTCTTCTTACTTGATTCTATTCCACCAAACCTGTTCAATATCCTTTGTAATAAAATTCCAAAACCCACTCACTTAAGGATTCCCAGAAGTCAAACCATGAGCTCCTGACCTAAATATCCCCACATGTTGTACATTTCTTCACTCCCATATTTATTGATTGTTTTTTTTTTTGTATTTTTTTTGTATTTTTTTAGAGGTTTTACAACAGTTAGACATTAGGTTCACATGCATAGGTCAATCTGGTACAGTGATGGAAATGATCGGAATAGAAATAAATGTATGGAAAGACCATGTTATAAGCTAAAAAGGATTACCTACCCTGAATATACATTCAATTGGGTAAGAGAAACTCATAAGTCATGATTGTGTGAAAAAATGTGTGGAGAAATCAATGACACAATTTACCATTAACAAATATCACAAATAATGATGTCAAAATCTTAAAGGTTTTATAATGACACAACCATTCATATCATCAATGACTTCAATTTTTATAAAAGTCAACTCTTTATGATGAAATATTACTCATGTTTATATTTCTACCAATGAATTTTGAAAACATGCATTTTTCATATGTTCCACATTATAATGTTACATGATATATTTGCTTCTTTTTTATTTATTTATTTTCAAAATTTTAACCAAAAACTTAATAGAAAATACACATAAAACACACAAATGAAAATCCTAAATATCTACCCCAAAATGGTGTCCCCTCCCCCACACTAAAAATATTGCACTGTCCTCAATGTGAAACTATGAGATGATATATGCACATGAAATGTATAATTTTAAATAGGAAAAATAATATAAAAGTGAAAGGGTTAGGAACAGCCTGATATGCTCAAGTGATGATGGGGTCATAAAGCGTGATGAAATCCACTACATCAGTAGGAAGTCCCTCAATGTATTTCTTCAAATGTTTCCCATTGACTGTAAAGCTTGTTGATGTGTCCTCTTGTGTGATCTCCACTGCATCATAAGGAAAAACATTAGTCACAATATAAGGACCTAACCACCTGGAACTCAACTTACCAGGCATCAATTTTAGCCGTGAACTATAGAGCAAGACTTTCTCTCTAACTTGAAATTCTCTTTTCTAGATCATTTTTTCATGATATTCTTTTGATATTTCCTTATAGACCCTTGAGTTCTCATATGAAGACAATAAAATATCCTCAAGCTCTTGAATTTGGATCTTCCTTTTGATTCCAGTTTGGGAAAAATCCATGTTACATTTATTTATAGCCCAATAATCCTGATGCTCAACTTCCATGAGGAGATGACACACTTTCCCAAAAACAATTTGAAATGGGGACATACCAATGGGTGTCTTGTATGTTGTCCTATAATCCCACAATGCATCATCCAATCACTTTATCTAATCCTTCCTATTTGGCTGCACGGTTTCCTATAAAATTTTTTTCAAATCCCTTTTTGAAACCTTAGCCTAGCCATTTGTTTGGGGGTGGTATGGTGTTGCTGTTTTGTGTGTCACCCCATACTTCTGAAGGAGGGAAGATAAATTCTGATTGAAAAAGTGTGTCCCTTGGTCACTGATGATGGCATTCGGTACTCCAAACCTACAAAAAATCTGTTCTTTGAAAAAGTCTACAACAACATGAAAATCATCAGTCCTGGTGGCCTTAGCCTCCACCCATTTTCTCACATAATCAACAGAAACCAAAATATATAAGAAACAAAATGAACTAGGAAAAGACCCATAAAATCAATGCCCCATACATCAAAAATCTTATAGAATAATATGGGTTGTTGGGGTATCTCATGTCTCCTAGAAATATTACTAGTGTGTTAGCTATGTGAGCACGACTTAGAAAACACATGAGCATCATGGAATAAACGAGGCCAATACAATCCAGAGCCCAAAACTTTCCTAGATATCTGTTGGTGCATGATAGAATTACATAACAGACTCAAACTCATTATCAAGAACACACCTCTTAATAACTTGGTCACTAAACATGCACCATAAGTTGGGATCATCCCACATATAAAATATTGACTCACTCTTTAACTTTTTGACTTGATGTTTATTTAAATTTGCAGGAATTTCATATGCAACAAGGTATTTCACTAAATCAGCATACCAAGGATGCGTACTTGAGATGGAATAAAGGTTCTCATCAGGGAAAGTGTCCTGAATTGGTACCTGGTCCAAGGTGTCATCCTATAGTGTGTGAGTAATCCTACTCATGTGGACTGCCACTAGGTTTTCCGACCCCTTCTTATCCTTTATCTCAATGTAAAATTCCTGAAGAAGGAGCATCCATCGGATTGGCCTGGGCTTTGCATCCAGCTTCTTAAATAGGTACCTCAGAGCTGTATGGTTAGAAAAAACAACTACTTTAGAGCCCAATAAATAATAATGGAATTTATCTAAAGAAAATATGACAGCAAGAGACTCCTTTTATGTGGCTGTGTAGTTTGATTGGGATGAATCCAGTGTCCTTGATGCATAGGCAATCACATGTGAATGTCCCTCCACCATCTGAGATAAGACACCTCCAACTGTGAAGTTAGAGGCATCACAGATAAGCTCAAAAGTAAGCTCCCACCATGGAGGTTGTATGATAGGTGGAGTTGTCAGATGCTGTTTTAGCTCATCAAAGGAATTCCTGCAAGAAACATCAAACACAAAATCAGAATCCTTTTGAAGTGATCATGATATAGGAAGAGCAATCTTACTAAAATCTTTGATGAATCGCTGATAAAATCCTACATTCCCTAGAAAAGATCTCACATCACGCACACATGAAGGATAGGATAGGTCTGAAATAATATCTACCTTAGATCTATCAACCTCTATCCCATGTTTTGACACCACATGGCCTAAGAAAATTCCATTCTCTACCATAAAATGACACTTTTCAAAGTTTAAGACCAGATTATTCACAATACAATGATTCAAAACCTTTCCCAAACTAGATATACAATCATAAAATGAAGACCCATACATTTTAAAATCATCCATGAATACCTCCATGCAGGTCTCAATAAAATCAGAAAAAATACTCACCATGCATCTCTGTAAGGTACCTGGGGCATTGCAAAGTCCAAATGGAATCATTTAGTAGGAAAATGTACCAAATGGATAAGTGAATTTTGTCTTCTCCTGATCATCCAGATCAATAATAACCTTAAAATATCAAGAAAATTCATCCAAGAAATAGTAGTTTGTTTTCCTAGCTAGTCTCTCAAGAATCTGATCAATAAATAGGAGGGGGAATGGTCTTTGTGAGTAGACTGGTTTAGTTTCCTATAATCGATACACACACGTCGACTGTTTTTCACCCTCATTAGAACTAACTCCTCTTTATCATTTTTAACAACAGTAACACCACTTTTCTTAGGCACAACCTGAATAGGACTTACCCACTGAGAATCTAAAATGGGAAAGATTATACCTTCCTCAAGAAAATTTTCAACTTCTTTTTTAACAAATTCCAAAAGAGTTGGATTCAGTCTCCATTTTGGCTGCCTAATCGGTTTAGCCCCATCCTCCAAAATAATCCTATACATGAAAATGGAGGGGCTAATACTTGATATGCCACCCAAGGTCCACCCGATTTTCGTGATGTTCTCCCTCAAATGGTTTAAAAGTTTTTCTTCATGTTCAAAAGAGAGATTGTTATCAATTATAATAGGTAATTTCTCACCACTTATCAAGTATGAGTATTTTAGATTTGGTGGTAATGGCTTGAGTTCTAATGCAGGGGGTGATGTATGGATTGATAAATTGAAGGAACTGAAATATGTGCACAATGAACATCAATATCAGAATACACATCATCAAAATCAAATAATGAAGCATCAAATCCATCAGCATACTGCACATCCATGTCATAATCATATTGAACATGATCAAAATAAAAATATGAATTCATTTCAAAATCAAATCTAAGAGAGTCTTGTGCATTCTAAATAAGTTTGTAAGTAATCTTAGACATCAAACTAGAACCAATGCTCATATTCATCCTAAGAATAGGACAATCAAATTCCATGGGGTTTTTATTTGGTGGTTCAAAATGGGAGATAACAAATGCATAATGATCCTATGAGGGGTACTTCATGGTGTCCATAACATTAAATATCACAACTTCATCTCCAAACTCCATGGAAAGTGTACCCTCATTGACATTTATGATAGTTTTTGCAGTTTTGAGGAAGTACCTACCTAAGATAATGGGAGCATATGAACTTACCTGATTTTCCTCCATGTTAAGCATGTAAAAATCTACTAGGAAGATCATGTATCTTACCCAGACAAGTACATACTTGAGGACTCTTATTGGATATGTTGTAGCTATATTTTCCAATTGCACCACTACTCTTGTAGTCTTAAACTCACCAACCTATAAAGAAGAAAAAACAGAGTGATGCATTACATTTATGGAAGCTCCTAAATCACATAAATTATCAAAAAAGTGTAACTCCCATATGGTGCATGGGATGGTGAATGTCCCTGGATCCTTGAACTTTTTTGAAATTTCTAGAGTTAGTGTAATGAGTGCTGACACATTCCTTACAAGATTGATCCTCTCATTTCCCTTGAGCCCTCTTCGATTGGAACAAATTTCTTTTAAGAATTTGGTATACCTTGGGATTTTCTTTATGGCTTCAAGTAGGGGGATATTGATCTCCATGTGCTTGAATGTATCCAAAACTTATTTTTGCATCACCTCTTCATCCATCTTTTGGGTTTGAACAACTCTATTTGGAAAAGGAAGGGGTTTAGGAGGAACATCTTCAATCTTTTTCTTATCTTTTTCTTTCTCCTTTGGTTTCTCTTCAGTTGGTATGGAATAAGGATTCTCTGGAGTTGTGGTGAATCCTGATGGAATGGTAGGTACAAATGTATCATTCATTTGCTTCCCACTTCTCAATGTGATGGCACTAACATTACCCTTGGGATTTAGAGTATTTTGGGAAGGAATATTTCTAGAGTTCTTACTTACCAATTCATAGAGGGCAATGGCAATCTATCTCATTTGTGTCTTTAACTCCCTCAGCTCTAAACCTTGACTCTTCATCTCATTCTGTTGATTAAGAACAATTTGCATCAAAATGTCATCAGTGTTAGAATCTACCTTGGATGGGGGATTCCTTTATTTTTTGATTATTAATGCTTGGGCTTCGAATCTCTTTAGGGGTTGTTGGAAACCCTGCTGTTAAGGAGGAGGCTGCTAGAAGTTTTATTGAAAGGGGGGACTTTGTTGTTGTCCAGAGGCATACCTCATGTTTGATTGATCCTTCCACCCTTGGTTGTATTCTGGTGTAAAGGAATCAAACTTATTTTGGGTATATGTCTGTTGTTTCTACTGATATGGTCTCTCTGGAAATACTATTGTGCAATCCTCTGTTTCTTGTAGTTGCGGGCAACAGTCAGTTGGGTGGATTTTCTCAGTGAAAATTCCACAAGGCCTTTAAGGAGGGTGTTGGGATGTCTTTTTAGCCAAAGTAATCTATCTCACCATAGTTGTCAATTCTTCCAACTTGGTATCAATAAAATGACTTTCAAGAAAAGATGAACTTACCTGATGTACTCCCCTGGCATGTGGTGTACCTTGATCGCCAAATTGTTGGGAGTTTTGGGTTATCTTATCAATAAATACACGTGCAGCTACTGGTGTCTTGTCCACCAATTCTCCCCCAACCACAACATCTACCATTCTCATCTCTATAGGTGTGAGACCTTCATAGAAGTATTGGATGAGGAGTTGCTCACTAATTTGGTGATGTGGGAAGCTTGCACACAACTTCTTGAACCACTCCTAATATTCATACATTGACTTCCCTTGGGCTTTCTTGATCCCTGAGATCTACTTATGAATGGAAGTGGTCCTTGATTCTGGAAAAAATCTCTGTAAGAAAGAACATTTAAAATTGTTCCAACAAATTACATCTTCGGGTTGAAAATAATACATCCAGTTTTTTGCAGCTCCATCAAGTGAGAATGAGAATGCTCTTAGTTTTATTTGGTCTTCAGATACATTTATTGGTTTTAGGGTTGATAAAACCACATTAAATTCTTTAAGGTGTTTATTGGGATCCTCTCTCTATAGGCCATGAAATTTTGGAAGTAGGTGAATTAACCCAGATTTCAGTTCAAAGTCTGATTTGAGATTTAGGTATGCAATGAAATTTTGTTGATAATTAATATAAAGTGCAGCCAATTATCAAATGGTTCTATTAAGTTCATTTCCATTATTCTCAGCCATTGGTTTTTGTTTTATAGTTGAATTTGAATTGCTTCCAATTTCAATGTTCTGAGAGTGGAGGAATTCTCCAACTGGTTGAATGTTGAAACTTTTCGTAGACTGAGAATGTCTAATTCAAGCCCGAAGGCTACGTTCAATATCAGGGTCAAGATCTAAAAGATCCTCAGGATTATTTCATATCATAAATCAATGAAAGATAAAAAATAAATTAAGAAAAGGGGACCATAATAAAAAGAAAATAATTTTGAGTTGGTCCAATAAAAATAAAAGAAGAGAGTAAGAAAAAAACTTGAGAAAAGGGAAAGAAGAAAGAAAGAGGAGAAGAAAATAATTAAATGAAAAATAAAATAAATACCTATAATTGGTTGAATAAATTACTTACCTCCCCAAAAACAGTTCCAATTTTAAAGGCTCTGTCATGGGCGCTTTCAAATGATATGTGATTGTTGAGTACTTAGGTGCAGCAGAGTGGCTGACCAAGGTCATCTCTCAAAAGAGGATGTAAATTTAACAACATATTAAAGGTATTTTGAAAATAAAATAAAATTATATAAGAATACTAATTAAAAGTATGGGGTTTTTTTATCATTTACAAATCTAGAAGAAGTTTTCTAGAAGAAGATTTTTTTTTGAAATGAAGTTCGATCAAAATGACACAACAAGAAGATTTTTTTTTAGAAAATATTTTAAAAGGAGTAATCAATATAACTCTACCTATTCACTCAATTATTCATAATTATCATTTAAATTAAAATACAATTAATTATAATCCCCTAATTTTTTAACCCTCAAATCCTACAGAAGTTAACTTAACCAAAAATATGAAATTACTTAAACCCTTGGCTAGCTTCGGAACATGCAATCACAGAACCCTGTTGTGATTGATGTTATTAAGTTAGATTATGTTCAGTGGTTAATTATAGGACATATCCACTCTAGATATGAGTATTAATTGAATTTATGGATTATATTTTAATTCTACAAATTTATCCCATGTGGTCTTGTATTACCGATTAAGACCGCACTCTCACAATTTACACAACTTCCGACCTCGCGTGTTTTTGTGTCAATTGTTAAATTGCTTACTTACTTTCATTTAAATTAAAAAATAAATTAATAGATCATATTAATTGAATTATAGTAGCTCATTTATTCAAAATAAATTAATGAATAAGGTTAGAGGTATATCTATTACTAAAAATAACTACTCTTCCATGGGCAGTGTAGTCATTATAGAAACGTTTTGCATGTGCAAAGGTTTAGAAATGGTAAAACCAAATATTGTTTCTAGTCTTGATTCCATCCCAATTATTAAGATTAAGAGAAGAAGAAATTTGAACAAAATATATGAAAATAGAATAAATTAAAGAAGAACTAAGGAGTTTATTACACAAACAAAAGTATTACAACACGAAGAAGAAGAAGAAGAAGGCTTCGTCGAAGGGATCCTTGCTTCAAGAGCTACCCATATTGAAATGGTTGGAAAATTGGAGTGGATCTACTTATCCTCTACCCTAAAATTCCAAATATGCATCTAGACCCCTCAAAATGAGAAAAACATTAATTTATAGAGTGGAGGGGAGGCTAGGTTTAAAGACCTTTCAAGTGTGAATAAGGAATCTCGACCAAATATTTTAATTTAACTTGAACCACCCATTTGACCTCTAAAACACGTGAACCAACTATTCTTCCAGAATAATGATTTGTGAAAAATTGGGTCTGAGAGGTTCTCTCAAAATTTGGGCCTAATATAATCTCGTATAAATAAGTTATGGCCCAAATACAGAACCCATGTCTAGTCTGGCGAGTCCAGCCCACATTTGACTTCATGTTCCATTTAGTCCAATAAAATGCACTTTTTAGCTCCAATGTCCTGAACAAAAGTTGTATCCCATTAAGTCAGGAACACAGTTTAAAATTTTGAATTTCAAATAATAAATATTAAAATATTTATCTTTGAAATACTACAGTTCACTATAAAAGGTAAAACTGGAATTTCCATCAAATTTTCAAATGAATGATCTAATCCCAAATATTTTATAAATAAACATATTAAACACAATGTGAGGAAATTTTATCATTTATTATAAATAAAATATTCAATAAAAATTTGTTTTATCATCCACTAAATGTTATATTTATTGGATCCACCTTAGGCCTAGATTGGGGCTTTTCTTTCATGTATAACACATATTCCCATAGGTTATAGCCCAAATGGTGTGATTTTTAATTTATGATTGTTTTATCACATGATGGTATTATCATGGTTATTTGAAAACCTTCTTATCATATGATGTATCCATGGTTGGTTTCATTATTATTTCATACTATATTTCATGTACCAGACATATTTCAATATTTGGTGAATATGGTATGCTTTTATGAAAACCAATGGATGAATTACAAAATGCTTTTGTTTTATGAAATCCATTTGTAAACTGGATTTGTTTTAAATCTATAGATAATATATTCTTGATATTAGAACTTGTATATATTATTTGATCAAATCCTACTGGGATTTATTATCACACCCTACTTTTTACTTTAGGTATTTTTAGATATTGTTTTATAGGAATCATGTAAAGGGAAATGTATTGTGTAGCATATTGATTTCTCTTGTTGTTCGTCACCTTATTAGCGAGATGGTTTGGTGGTTATGGATGGTCACATGGATACTTATTTAGAACTATCATGTTTTATATTTTTAGGTTTATCTAGTTTGGATTGATTTTTTATGTCTTATAGATATGTTCACTTTCTTCCACTATGTATCTTGTTGGTGTGACTTGTTCAGGTTTTACATGAGACATGTTGATTCCTTTTTTGTACTTCACCATGAAGTAGACCACCTTGGGTTACTTGTTTAGTTGAATCAGGTTGGTTCATTATATTTTGTGAGGTATCTCATCATCTGAATTTGATTCTGATTCTTCAACCTTTTCCTTTGGATTTTTTTTTACAAAATGACCAGTGCCACCATAGTTTAAACACTTTAGTGATTGATTACTCTTTTCCTCCCACTTTAACTTTTTGAATCCTTTTTATATAAGAGATTCAATTTTATTTAAGTCTTCATTATCCTCATCATCTAATTCTTAATATTCTTTAGCCTCTTTTTCTCTAACTTTCCCTTTTATTATTACTTCAAAGGCTATTTCAAAGTTTTTTTTCTTCTTGAAAGCTGTAATTTTTCTCATCTCATAAGAAATTAGAATATTGTGTAGTTCATCAATATAAAAATCATCTCTTTCCTACAGGGATGAAATTTTTTATTCAAAATGATCTAGAAAATTCCTCATCAATTTTTTGACAATGATAGAGTCATCCATCTTCTCATCGAATCCTCAAAAATTTTGTTGACTATCTCATTAACTATATTGAAATATAAATCAATATTTTCTTCATTAATCATTTTTAAGTAATCAAATTTAATCCTACAAACTTTTAGTTTTGCTTCCTTGACTTTGACATTACCTTCATAACTACTTCTCAGTTTTTCCTAGATCTCCTTGGATTTTTGGAGACCCATTACCTTTGTGTAGACCTTCTCTAGTAGATATATTAAGATGTAATTTTTATCATTTTCATCTAATTCCAAATTTCTCTTATCATCTTGTGTCATAGAAGCGTCATCAGCCATGGGTGGAGAATTCACTATTGTAGTATCTCTCACTTCTAAGACAAATGACAGGAGGTAGGGAAATTTCCTATTCCTATAACTGTGATAATTCTTCCCATAGAAAGTGGGAACACATTGTTTCTTGATAGAATTAATATTATTCATATGTTAGACTACTTATTGGATATTTAGAGGGGACCTTCCTCTATGATACTACTTGTAATAACCTAGGTAGGATTGAACACTAAGTGGAGGGGAGGGGGTGAATCATTGGTTTATTTTTACAAATTCATTTTATTTCCAATTAAACCTATCAAACTTGTTAAGGGTCTCAATCCACTCAATATAATCTCTCAACCTCACCTCATGTGAAATTGTAATAATGGAGAGAGCATCACATGATATTTAAAAGGTTTCGAAAAAACCTACTCATTTTTACAACTAGTTATTCCCCTTGATTATAGATTCTTCACTATCAAAAAAGGGATTAAACTACTTCCATCACTGACTAAAATACTTCTTAACTACTTCTAACACTAACTAAGATACTTATTTCCACTTTCAGAACCAACAGAAAGATCCAATCCACTTATATCACTAACTAGAAGATTTATTTCCCTCTTTAGGATTGATCCAGAACTATAAAGATATTCAACCTTCTAGATGAAAGTCTTCCTCCCTGAGATTACTAGATCTGACTAGCTCGTGTACACTTCAAGTACCTTTAATAGACAATGATTGGGTTTTTCAAACTCACTCAATAATTTTGATCACTTGTGTATGATTAGTTTCCTCAGTGAAACAAATATGTGGGCTTTAATTATTCCTTCTTTAAATGAAGCCCCAACCTCATTGAGATGTTTTTAAATAGTGTACTCAAATTATTATTTATTATTTTATACAAGATAAGACTTTCACAGTCTTAATTCACTATCTTGAGGAATTCTCAACATGAAACCCTGGAACATATTATTTACGGATTTTTTATTTTATGTTCTTTTGTTTATAGTCTTAAAAATCCAAACTTAATTCCACTAAAAAATATTCAAGTATCTCATGTACTTATATATTCACATATTCATGAAATCATGAATTCACTATTAACTTTCTTCTTTGTTTCTTCACTCACATAGGTATATGCACACACTATCTTTTTATGTCCACTACCTCCTGGTTATTTTTTCCCAAAACCTAATGGATTCATGTAATTTCAAGTAGGTTTCATAGGATAAATAATATCACATGGTTTATGTATTCTATAATTTTATAGTGTCTTCATGCAAGTGTAGGTGATATCTCCAACCACTTTGCATAAGATTATCGTGCTAACCCAGGAGGGTTTTATTCTTCATGAAAGTAGGTGTTCTTGGTGGAGTACCTCAAGCACCGTTTCTTTGTGAAGATCCAAGAACATGTGTAACGCAATTTGAAAGCATACATATCTTCTTATTTATGAACAAAGAGGATCATATAATCTTTTCTTCATGAAATATAAGGTTCCACGATGCTCTATTTTTCTTTAGAAAAATGAGAGCCTCTCTTGGATGGTAGCAACTTCTCTTGGCCATAGTCCCTCAGTATTTATAGAAGTTATCACCTACTAGTTCCTTTGAGATTTATGCCCTTTCAAGGCCAAAATTATAACCCTAAAAAATATTTCATGTCAATATTTTATTTATATCCTTGAATATATTGATATTCATATTTTTGAATGCAAGTTTTCATCTTTTTTAATATTCATGACACTGAAAATCAAGTCATATTTTTTTATGTGAAAAGCCTCCTTCTCAGACTCATGTGCATGCTCTTCATAATTTATATGTGATCTAACTCATCCATGTATGAAAATGGTATTCTGATGCTATGTTTTTCATATGGAAAAATATCTTCTTTATGGAAACACCTGCATGAACATCATAGATGTATTCAAGAAGATCCTTTTTATAATAATATTAATATCTCATCCATTAGATCGTGGATAAATGATGGAAGTCATGTAATTTCAAGAACTATGACATACTATAACTCTTGGATGAGAGATGAGGTTTAAGATGATGATCTTGGAAGATCCAACTATCCAAAAAAATCTCATCATGCGGCAGGTGTTTTATCCATATTTTTTTAAATGGAAGAATAGTACTCAATGCATCCCATGTCCAACATCAGTCTAGATAATGGTTGAGGAACACTTAATAAACAATCTTATGATAGCCTCTCGATCTATCACTGGGGTTAAAACTTGGATACATTATGCACACACTACCCACATGGGCTACGCCACACCCTTACATAGTCCATGGGCACCCCTATGGGTGCTATGTTCCCACCCACTCACATGAAATCTTGTCCACTCTATATGGGTGCTATAAAGTGACTCACACCCCTTCCAACATGTGAGCTACTTGGTCTGGCTCTCCCTTATGGTTGATCTATCTCACACATATGAGGTTAATGAGTTGGCCCTTCTGGCTTGTAATGGTTGACCAATTTTTAATAAAGTCCCACCATAAAATAAGACTTATAATAATTCTAATTATAGAATAGAATTTCAATAAATTCTCAAAATACATCATGAAAAATAAGAATATTTCACATGGCCTTCATTAATTCCTTCATGAAATTACTTTATTTTTGCATGGAAGTATTTAAAACCTCTTCCTTTTCTCCTTCTTAAATATATTGTAAACAATGTGTTAGTTCTTCAATTACCATTGACACATGTCTTTGAAATTTAAGATCAGATCAAAAATAATCACACTTGTAAAGATAATTTCTCAATCATGACATCCAATATCATTCTATAAATCCATAACAATTCGACAAGCATCACCACTTCATGATAATTTCTCAATAATTACATCCAATTTTATTCTATAAATCCATCACAATTATCCAAGAATCACTAATTCATCTTAAACTCACAAAACACATATTAAAACATCATTGAAAATAAATACAATAGTTGGACTCAACTATATCATTCATATGCCTCATATACTTAAGGATAATATTTCTAGCCACCTAATGTGGCCCCACTAGGTCTTTTTGATATCTATATAACAAGATCATAGTGTAGGAACCATCAATCATGTAACATAGCATAGAATACATGATATATCCTATCACAGAAGGGTAATGGATCCTACTCATTCCTTCTATCTCCTATTATGTATGAGGACACATTTTCTTAGAGAGAATTATACCATGTGACATTAGAAATAATCCACACTTTAATTTTTCCATGTTAAATCTCTTAAATAACATTTCAATGTATATACCATGACTTAGTCTAACTATCCTATAAGATCTATCATGATAGATATTGATCTCTAGAATGTGGGCTACCTCACTAAATCCTTTTAGGGAGAGATATTTGTTTAACCGTGTCTTAACTGGCTATAAGAATAGTATCTCATTTCCCATTAGTAATATTTCATCAACATATACTGATAGAATAAAATTCCACTCCAACTAAACCTATTATATATATTTGGATCACATTCATTGTTAATGAAACCAAATTCTCTTATGGATTCATCAAAATGAGTTCTTGATAACCTTGATACTTGCTTCAACTCTTAAATGGATCTTTATAAATTGTAGACCTTATTAGTATCATTTGGAGTCTTTAAACCTTTTATTTTTGTCATATAAACATCTTTTACAATGTTTCTATTAGGTAAAGTTGTCTTTATATCCATTTATAAAAATCTCATTATCATGGTAAGATGCTATGGGAAGATGAATTCTAGTGAATTTCAACATAATGATTGGTGAAAAGGTTTTTTCACAGTATATTCCTTGACATTTATTAAACCCTTTAGCAACCAGTTGTGATTTATAAGTTCTGAATTTACCATCCGTTTATAGTTTCTTCTTGAATGGTTATTTTCACCCAATAATCTTTACATAAACTGGAGGATCTACCAAAAACCAAAATTGGTTTTGGTACATAGAATCTATTTCAGAATTCATGTCTTCTTTACACTTCACAATTTTTGTTTTTTTAATGATCACTTATTAGAGATAGGTTCATTATCTTCAACTAATAATGTTTCACCTTCATTTATGACTGTTAAATCATATCTCTATAGTTATTTTTCATCTCTACCACTTCTACATGGTACATGTATCTCTAGAATAACTTCTTTCACTAGGACTTGTGGAATTTATTCTTATGACAACTATTGTATGTCTTAAGCCTTGGATTCATCGAAATATATCTTTATCCCACTATATTTTTTAGAGATTTGATCCCTTTCTATAAATATTTATTTTTTATCTATAATTAATTTTCTAAGGGATCAAATAGGAATTATCCTCTTATTTCCTTGGGATATCCTATAAAGATACACTTTATGCCTTGTGATGCTAGTTTGTTTCTAGGATTAACCTTAAAAAACATTTCACATATCCTTACATTAGTATCTAACAAAAAATATTTCTTCCCATACCATATATCTTATAGAATTCCTCTTGTTTATTTAATATTCATTCAGTTTAGTGTGTATGTTGTAGTCTATAATTCATATCCCTAAAAGGATAATGGAATATTTACATGACTCATCATTGATCTCACCATGTATAATAAGTTGTGGTTCCTCTTTTTACTAACAACATTCCATTATGGTGTATAAAGAGGAGTGATTTGGGAGAGTATCCCAAACTCTTTTATATAATCAATAAACTCTTGGTTGAGATACTCCCTGCCTCAGTCTGAGTGAAGTTTTATTATATTCTTACCAAGATGATTCTCAAATTTATTCTTATATCCTTAAATTTATCAAAGGAATCAAACTTATACCTCATTAAATAGAAATAATAATGTCTATTAAAGTCTCTAGTAAAATTCATGATGTAAGAGTATCCATCTCTAGCTTCTAATGGAAAAGTTTCACACACGTTTTTATGAACTAATTATAGATTATCTATGGGCCTTTAACCTTTTCCAATAAATGGAACTTTGGTTATTTTTCATTGCAAACAAGGATGACATATATCCAAGTATTTTAGTAGAAAATAATCTAAATGTCATTCTTAGTATAATTTTTTCAAATGATTCTTGTTTACATGACCAAACTGGTGATTCCGCAACTAGGTATGAGATGATTCATGTGAACTTGATTTGTAATCAATTTCCAAGACTTCATTTTCATATTCTAGTATGTAAATATCCTTATTCAAATGTATCATCCCATAATATATGATATCTCTAAAAAAATATAAAATCTTTTTTCCAAACATGAAAATAAATCCATCCATGTCAATAATGGACACATATATTATGTTTTTTATTACACTGGGAATATAATAAAAATTATTTAAAACTATAATTAATCATTTTAGAAATGTGATATGGTAGTCTCTTATATCTAGCACGGATAGCCTTTCTCCATTGGTGGATCAAATATCCACTTCACCTCTAGTAATCTTCAGGAATCTATCTGGTTCCTATATTTGGATATAAATGTGATAATCATAAGATGCATCTAATGCCCAATTTGTAGAAATGGAAAGATTATAATAGATAATGAATATACCTCAAGATTCCCCTAACTTATTTACTAAGGAACAACTCTTCTTCCAATGGTATTTCTTACCATGGGAAAAAATAATTGCATCCTACTCCCTAGACACTCTCTAGAACTTTATTTTTTTAAAGGGTGGTGTGAATGTGTCTTATACTTGGAGTTATCATTATATATTTCCACCTTACTTTTACTCATGTTCACCATAAAGATATAAATTTTTTCATTCTTATTATCTTTATCTGCTTGGGAAATCAGATTCAGTAGACCTATGATCTACTTATCTCTATTTTTCATATTACAATTCATAATAAAACTTGAGAAGATTGAAGGAAGTGAGGTGAGTATAAGGTCTACGAATAATTCCTAGGGTATCTTAAAACCAAAAATTTCTAGACTATCAATGTGTCCATTCATCTTAACTATATAAGATCTAACTAGAACGTTTTATCTTATCTTTCACCTAAAGAGTGACTTAGTGATCTCATACCTCTCTTTTATTTATTTATCCTAATAAAGATACAGAGATGAGACAACACAGTGTATACATCCATTTATTCATGAAGATTATATATATCACTAGCTGTGGATGACAACATGAGGCATTGGACATATAATACACCATCCACTTATTTCCAAAAGACATTTTTCTCCTCCTCACTTGCCTCCTTAGAGGGATCAATGGGAATTGATGACTCTAGTACATAAAACTTACATATTTGGAATAATATAATGTGTAAGAACCTATACCATTCCTATAAGTTAGAACTGTTTAGGAAATTGAGTTTCTACAATATATATTGTAAGTATAGTGTCATATTCGAATGAATTTTCATTTTTCTACAACAAATAATAGCATATTTTAGTACATTATCTTGATTACTTGTTATGATATAATAAATTAATTTTATTAGTCTCTTCATATTTTATCAAATCCCAATAACACTAACCATTAGATTTATAATATATTTTCTCTTAGATAATATAGTGGTAAGGATCTATATTACCCTTAAAATAATCCAAACAAGTGCTTATAAAGGTATTCAAAGGTATTTATTTAGGTTTTACTTTCCAACTACATTAACTCACGGTTACTTAATTTGTTGGGTGGACTCCCCAATACTAAAATACTACACTCATATTTCCTCAATTATTGCCTCTAAGTTACCCTAAGTCTTTATAAAATAATCAAACCTTGATGATAGTTAAGTTAAGTTTCCCCAAGACTTTCATTGGAACTCCCTGATAATTAAAAGCACTCTGATGAGGTTTTGACAAATATTTTTAACTATAGTTGTATTCTATCTCAAGTGATGGAGAATTTTTAATAAATTAATGTTTTATTTGAGGGATTTTGTTTAACTTGTCTGTAAATATCCTTTATTTTATCCTTCATATTCTTGTTAATATTATATAGATTTTATATAATTAATTAACCATGTCCGATAAAATAATTCATGCATAATAATTATATTTTATTTTTGTCTTAAATAATTATTATTTCATTTACTTTATGTGATCACATTTAATCATCACATAATCCATGCATTGCATAAATAAATAAATAACCATCCGCTTGAAAAATAAAATAAACATATGATATGATCATGAGATTTTAATCTATGGGTTGGTTTATTGAGTAGGATATAAACCAATCTCAACCCTATGATAAATAATTCCATGATAGAATGCTTGGATTAAGTTTCAATATTTCAACATTAACTTATGTATCTCCTTTATTGGTTTCACCACATATTGGGTCATGAACTATCTCCTCTCATTTGGAGCTCCATCATTTATATATTCTTACTCACTCTTAGGGGAGGGGTACCAAGGGTTTAGGGATACATAAAAATAAACCTTGGACATGTAGCCCCGTACATAATAAATGATAAAGGGATTATGCACAAATCATCATATTTAATTTAATAATAAATTACCACATAAAACATGTGAAATAATTAAATTAAATGAAACCCAACTCATAAACATTTTATTCAAGCACGTGATTAATCATGAAAATTAAAAAATTCACATTTAAACTAACTAGAATTAATTTTAATTCATTCTCATTATTAATATAATTTTTTATTGAATTAATAAATTAATATTAATTAATTAATTATATTAATTATTAGTCCAAATATTCCTTGAGATATGTGGGATTATCAAATAAATTTAATTTTAATTAGAATTTATTGATTATATAGTGTGTACTGACTAGGAACACAAAAATATACCCTACTGGTCATATTAAATTCAATGCTATAATTTAATATATACATAGAATCTTATAAATGTGACACCAAATTTACAATTTTATTTCTAATTAAACCCATTTCTGGAGTTTAATACTTACACAACATGTTTTATCACTCAACACGGTGTGTGACTTATGCATTGTATTTTCCTTTCCATGTAATGTGTACTTACATGGAATGTATTCCTACACAACATGTCATGATTTTCATGAAGTGTTGTTTCATGGGTCAAAATGTGTATTCTATATGACATTTATGACAACATGGAATGCCATGAATATACACAACATATACCACTGGAGATGCCTATGAAGTACACAACGTGTTCAAAAACCATACATGTCATGTATTTACATAATTACAAGGATAATTATTATTAAAGCATTTACTTCCACACAAACTTCCAAATATTACCCAACATCTACCTGGTATAGAAAAATCTTATCATGAAGCGTGTACAACCAACTTCATGACATGTCATTTGGTCTTTCTTTAATTATTCGTGTGTATAACTCATAGGAAACACCTTTATCATTATTTATTTCTCATGAGTTGGAATGAGTTACATAGCATGTACATACAACTACATGTCATGTGATCTTTTTCTAGCCACCTGCATAATATGCCTATGGACTCTATGTATTCCTCCTTGGTTATCATGTGATACACAACATGTATAACCTACTACATGTTTTTTGATAACTTTTGGTCATGTCGCTTAGATGGAATCCAATACGATGTGTATAATGATTATGCATACTTTTAACCACAAATTTTTCATGATTTACACAAATTCAATTTCATATAGGGTTACATAATTTGTACACTATCTATACCTCATGTACTCCCTATCAATCCATGTGTTGTATAGTAGTCAATATATGATGTGTAATGACGTCGCATACTAACCCCGTATGGAATGCCATGATTATCATGACATTCCATTGTGTGGTTGACCAAGGGTACAAATTATATACTTTTCTATTATATGTCATGTATTTATGTCATGCATCCAGTATTCTTGGAACCTTCAGATGGAATCTTTGAGAATTATTCATATATTCTTGGAATTTTCTTGATCATATGAAACTAAACAATCATGTTATCTCAACTTTTGTATTAAAGAATGAAAAATTAGAAATGAATAATAATAAAAAAAATTAATTGATCAAAAAAATAATAAATAATTATAAATTATAATGTTACCACTCTGATACAAGGAGTCATAGTGTTTTGTTTTGGTTCTATTTTGACTAAAAACCAAACTAAACCACAATATGTGGTTCAATTTTTATATATAAAAACCAAACCATTTAATAGAAGTTTGGTTGGGATTAAAAAATTTCCAAACCATTAATCAGTGGATTGGTTCAGTTTGGATTATGGATTGACCTATTTTCTATAATAACATCTTATATATGGATCCAAGATAAATGGTTGGTCGATAATTTGAATGTAATTAATATATAATTATCAACATAATGAAATAATATCATCCTTAACCTATTATCAAGTTAAAAAATTTATCTGTAAATAAATTTACCCTATAATAAAATCCCATAATTCCAATGGAAATAGAAGAACATAATCATAAACTAGAAAAAAATAGTTTGGTTTGGTTTAAATATTGCGGTTTGGTTTATCTCTTGAATAAAATCAGAAACCATAAGGTTTTATTCAATATACACTTTAAACTAACCCACAAGAAAAAACCAAAATTTTGTTTTGGTTTGGACTAATTTTCAATTCGGTTTAATCTGAGTGGTTTTTTCCAACCCCTATATGATGCCACTTGATAGTATTAGGGTTCATAGAAAGTGATCAGGATGATTCACAATAATGATTTTTCATCAGTTTCAACAGATAATATCAAATGAACTTGATGAAGCAACACTAGAATATTTTAAGAGAGGATATTTTAAATTTAATTTATAATTTATTTATAATATGGAATTACCTCAAACATGATAATTCTATTTTAGATCAATTCAGTCATTGCTCTTGTCATTTTATCATTGTAGTGGAGAATCCCAACTATAATTCCTCTAATGGTATTCACACCTTCTCCATGAATCTTTAAATGTCTCTTTTGGTATTTCATGTTCTAACATAGAGGAACTAAGTACCTTGCATCATTCTCTACAGATCACAATGAGAAATCACCCTTGTTCTCTATTATTTTGAGAGGAAGGGAGGAAGATTGTCTCTCTAGGTATTTCAGAGAATATTCGAGAGGTTATTTTGTGCATAATAACACTAATATACAAAAATGATATAATAAAGAATTTATACTTAGGGTAAAATGATTAATAATTTCACAAATTCCCTTTATCTGATTATTCTAAATGAACACCATATTAAATAATAATCATATTATTATTATTATATTTTCATGACATGTGCTAAACTTCTGGATTAATAAATAATTTCCATCTGGACCTTAACTCAGCCCGTCAATCCCCCTATAATTTATTAAACCTTTAATAATAAATATTAAATTAAATAAATAAATGTCATTTTTTTAATAAATAAATAAATATTATATTTACTAATATTGTGAAAAAAAATTATTTTAATAATCACATAACTAAATAAATATTTATATTAATCTATTCACTAAACTAGTGGATAATTATTTATTTATTTATTACCTTTTGAATAATAAACAAAAGATTAAATAAATTTTATATTCACTAATTATGGTAATGGATATTTATTTTAATATTGAACTCATGTATTCTAAACTTGAATATTTGGTGATTAAATCTATATGATTGATGATACTTGAATAATTATTTTTCATAATTTTTTTATGTTTGATTCCCTTGTCCCCCCAGGGAAAAGACTTTATATAGAAGCATTACCTCAGCATCGGAGATTTGACTAATATTTCACCTCTTTCATTGACCTAAATAATTTACCTATCTTCCCTAGGATTTAAAATTTCCCTAAAGTCTTAGGGTTTACTAACAGAGCTTCACCTTTATCAATTTCTCATGTGAATTTTGTTGCATTGTTTCCCCTTCTCAATTTCTCTCTAGTTTCGTGCTTTAGATGACATAGACCATCAGTGGATTTATTTTATAGTTTTATCAATAGCATCTATGGATTACAACATCATGCAATGGTGGTATTTATTGATTCATGACACATACTAATTTTTTCAATAATAATAAAGATTATATTTATTCATGGTCCAAAGTGCCTCTATGATACCCTCATATCCCTGTGGTGTTTAATATTATATAATTTTGGGTTATTTTAAATTTTTTGGATGTTTTCATTATTTTTGGGTGATTTGGGAAATCCTGATGAGTTTACGGTCATCATACAAATAGACCTCATCATATCCCATAGAGACCACACCACATCCTTCCTCCTTACCTTTGTGAATTTTTAGGGTGCGGTGGATACACCATGGAGCAAGGGATACATCGTGGTAGATCATTTCTCAAAGATCTCAGTTCTATTAGATTAGGGTTCACCGCACTACAAACTAGGGACTACATTGTGGTGAGTATTTGGAGAGGATAACCACACTGAAATCCAATATGGTTGCATCATGGTGGTTTATACGAGGGGAGATCCAAGAAAAAATTCTTAGGTTGTGCCTTGGAGGGGTCTTAGATAGTAATACCTAGGTTATACCAAAATAGTCACTTTGAACCATAGATTATGAGGACACATCATATTGATTGGACTCAGGTTCATTATCTCTACTCAATAGAGTTTACCCACACAATAGCACTCATGGTTGCACTATGGTGGGTATCTGGTGGGAGCACCATGTCATAGTGTAAGAGGTTATGACATGGTGGTGGTTTTCCTGAGTTAAATATTTATGAGTTTCTAGTTTTTTACACTTTGAGTTTTAAGGGGTTTTGGCCCCCTTTATCCATTATCTATCTATCTCTCTCTCTCTCCCTCAACTAAAACTAGGGTGAGCTCATTGAGCTGTACAATCTTCCTCCTCCTCCTCTCCTGGTATCTTGGCTCATTTTCATCAATTCCAATAGGTATATTGAGTTTGGATCTTCTTTTATTCTTACTCTATTCACCCTTATTATATTATCCTCAATATTCCATTCTTCTATAAACCTTAACACCCATGGGATATAAATTTAGGGTTAGATAGGTTCTAATTATGGAGTTTTAGATTTATAGGGTTTTTAGAGGTTGTTTTCTTGATCAGTGGTTCTTCTGATATTGAAGGTGACATATTGAGATTGGTTTCTGCTTGGATTGAGGTATATTATTCTATGGAATTTCTTTATATCACATTTCATGAAATTATTAGGTTCTTTTAAATACTTCCTTGTGAAATTTTATGTATGTTTGTATATAACACCTATAATTTTTAGTAAATGGTTTTGATTGGTTTTCCATAGTTAGCTTAAAGGTTATTTTTTTTGTTTTCTCATTTAAAATTATGAATTTAACATTTTTTCATCCCAAGTGATTTATAAAATGCTTAATATTCTTTTCAAATAGAAATTTAGTGATTTTAAAGAGGTGTGTGGAACCGATTGATTTCTAAATGAATAATTTCTTGATTTCAAGGAGATATTTGAAAAAGGGATGTGTTAACCCATGTTAATGTGTATTAATACTTTTTAGTAATATTATTATTTTTGAAATGATTTCAAAGGTGAAAATTTCAATTTCCAAATGGATTTCAAGATTTATTTCAAATAATGGTTTTAAAGGTTGGTAATGTGGCTTGTCATTCCAAACGTGTTTTCAAAGTCATGATTAGAACTTTATAAAAGAGACTTTACAAATATTATGAATTCCATTAATTTAACCCCTTTATTTTATGATACTCAATGTGCATTTGGGGGGATATTTTATGTTTCTTATTAATTCTTATGCATGGATGAAAAAAGGGGTTGTTTCTTGCAAGGGTGTATGAAGTGAGATGATATTTATTATCTTGGTTTTATTTGATTGATATGATGATCATATAACTTTATTCTTTTCTAACCTATAATTGAGGCATATCATGGTAACTTTAGGTTGCTAAGTAGAAGCTTTTTATGTGTGTTACACTAGATTATTGTGTGCTCGCTAGCTAGTTCTTGGGGATAAAAGTGTCCGCCTAGGGATTTATATTCTACTCAGTAAGACCCAAAAAGGTAAGTTGAATGTGATGTCTCGGTTTAACATAGGGGCCTTGTAAATAATCCAATTAACTAGGTCTAATATCATTCATTTTAGATTATATTTATTTTCCCACAATGCCTAGTTCATATTGAGTATTAGTTAGGGTATCCCATTCCTGTGATTTTTTGGAATCCCCTAATTATTGAATTGATTTTTTGGCACCATTTATTGTTTTTTATTAATGTTTTTATTCTTTATTGATACCATTATTCCTATTTTTCTAATGTTATTTTCCAATTATGGTTTGGGTTTAATTTCAAACTGATTTACAAAATTTTTTGGAAAGTGTGGGTTTAAAGTAAAAACATGGTTGTTTCATAAACAGAATTTTAAGAAATTGTTTTAAATGATGTGTAAAAGGAAGGGTTTGGTTACTTATGAAAGTTATATTTTTAATAAATTATTTTGGAAATATGTGTGAAAAGATTTTAGATTTAATTTCATAAATTTAAAGATCTTTTTTCCATGGTTTCAAATTTTTTATCTAAAATCTTGGTTCCATCCATTTTTTATTTGAGAAGGGAGGATGTTCTATAAATGTGATTATGAAATGATAATTGGTTTTATTTATACTATCATGTGAAAACCTTTTTTATAGTTTATGTTCAAATTATAATTTATGAACTATTTTATGAAGGTGATTTTATAAACTATTTGGTGAAATTCTACTAGGCATGTTTGGCTAACACCCTACATATGCACTGATGTGTGTGTGTGTGTGTGTGTGTGTGTATCTCTTATGTTTTATCTTAGGTTCCTAGTTTTTATCCCATTTATTGATTTTTAGTGGTTCTACGGTTGTACATGGTAGGATACAGTGAGTGACCATGGGTCATGTGTAGGTTTTGTTTGAGTTGGTCTAGTTTTGTTTCATTTTTAAGATGTTGTATCGGCCAATTCATCCTAGTGTATTTTACATCTTTTTCTCATTGTATATGGTTAAATTTTATTTTATTTAGTGGTTCATTTGTATGTATTTAAGGGATGTTAATTTTATTATTCCCTGTTTGATTGGTTTATTTGTTTAGAACTGATTATTTGATATGCATGGATGTATAATGTCAGATTCTTAGTGTAGTTTTTGTTGTTTTTTTATATACTTGTAATAAAGATAAAATAATTCCCAATTGTGAATAATTGAGACCCAAGAACTAGTTTTTAGTTTGAGTATATCAGGAACACCCTTTAGGCCTTGTGGAGAGCCTGTTCGGGTAATGGTTTGGCAGTATCCAGGGTTGGTTCAATACAAAATGGTATCATCATCTAGGTTTCCAAAAGGCATAGGTTCTTTAAATGACCTGTTGTATTTTTTCGATTCATGGTATAATATAAATTACTATTATCATAGTATCTTGATAGGTATAACACATTTAGGTACCTAATCACCACCTTTCATGATAACACTTGAGTTACCATGGGTAGTTGGTATTTACATTCCATTTGATTATTTTTATGGAATGTGTTTTTATACTCATTGGAATTGTTTATATTTACTTGGTGTTTTTTTGAGAATTGGTATGATAATGGATGAAGTGTTAGTGGTGTATAGTTACCTCACACATCTTGAAAACCATGCAGAGGTTGGGAATATGATTCTAGAATTATTTTAGAGGATGTTGAATGATTGGAGAATTATTTTTCAAACCATAAGGCCAAGTCATGCATGATTCTGCATCCCATTTGGATTTTATATTTTAACTAACCTTGATTGATTCCCAATAATGAGAGTGAATTCAAGGGATTTTTTTAATATGTCTATGTTTTTGGATTGGATATTGTTTGGATTTGTGGTTTGTTTTGTTTATGTGGTTATTGAGAAACTAGTTTTATGTGGTGAAAGGGGATTTTATGGAAAATGTTTTTAGTTTTAAATGAGGTCTTAGGGATTTATTGTAAATGGGATTTATTTTTCATGATCTTTTTTTTGAATTAGTTGATTTCATAGTGAAATTAAGAAAGCATTTTGGTTTTTGAAACCAGTTTAGTGGGATATTTGGAAGAGTTTTGACCCTCTTAGATTGTGTTTTCAAGAGTGGTCAGTTTTAAAATAAAAATCTAAAGGTGTTTTATAATTTTTTAAAAAGGTGAAGTGTTTTAAATTAGAAGTGGATTTTTTATAAAAGTATTTGAATAAATAATATCTTTGTGAATCTTTAGTGGGTTTCTTTTTTTAAAATAAAGTGAAATGCTTTCAAAGGAGTGGATGTTTTTAAAAGAACATGTGTTTCTGGAAAACAAGTTTTGATTCATTATGGAATTTGGTGGTTTTTAAAATAATGGGATTTTGGCATGTGTTTTTACATGGTACTATTGATTTTTTATTTTTTTTCCTTGGTTTTCTATGATTGGATGATTTGGTTTAGGATGCGTGAATGGTTTGGATTCATGTTTTTTATTTCTTAAACTATGCCTCTCAAAAAGGTTTCAATGAAAGGTATAAAGTCATATCTTGGGATGGAACTTAGGGTGAATCCTCTTATTTATTGGTTGTATACCTCATAGAAATTGGTACTTCCTAGAATCTGAATTGAGTTTTAGATGCTTTTATCCCATTTTAGTATGTGTCAATGTGCCTTATAGACTTATTCAAGACAGTTCTTATTTAGTGTCATGATCTTGAGACCATACAAGTGGATAATACATTGAGTTCTTGATCCCTCTTTTGGGGTGAGTGATCTTTAAAGGTTTGTGGTGTTTGTTTCTCGGTTATTTGGAGGGTGTATTCATTTGGACCTTAGATCTATTATGTGTTTTAGTGTGTAACCTTGGGTATTATAAGACTCAGTGGTTGTGAGCTATTGTCTCTTTTTGGTGGTGGTTGTTGGGTTACCATTAGAAGCTTCATTAAGAGATGGTGTGGATGAAGTTTGGATGTGGTGTTAATTTATCTAATGGTCTATTTTGGGATTCTTGATTGGGGAACTTAAAGAAGTTTAGATTTTGAAGTGACCTTCATTTTTTGTATCCTTTTGGGTGCAATTTTTTATCATTATTTTGTGGGTGGTGGTTATTTTGGTATCTACATCCTCATTGATTTATGATGCTCATTGTTGTTTATACATGGTGTGAACCATGGGATGAGGTTTATTTGATAGATAGAATGGGGATTCCTTGGGTACATGCTAGGGTAACATGGATGATAGGTTGGTTTCTAGTTAAACAATGGGTGCTACCAGGTTTGGATTTCCTATTGGGGTCACTATGAGTCAGTGTTCCATGAGTTTTTCCATGAGTTACCATTTGTTTTAGTTTCATGGACCAAAGTTAGAACCATGTTATTCCAGGTTTAGGTATGTTTTTTATTGGTGTGTTCCTTCTATTTTTAGGGGATTTGATTGATTAGTAATATGGTTTAGTGACCTTTCATATGTTCTTTGAGGATTTTATTCCTTTATGGATTTGAATTCGTTTTTTTGTTCATGTTTGGTTGGTGTAATCTTATCATTTACTTTAATGATTAGTATAATATGTTTATCTAAATGACCCTCTCCATATATAATATTTTATCTATTATTTCACTATATTATATGAATTTTAAATAGTGGGGAGACCTATGCTAGGTCTCTATATTATTATAGATTCATATTGGATAATTTTGATTTGGGTTATGCTTGAGTTTATTTATTGATTATTGAGGATTATTTTCATGTATTTTGAGGAGCTAGTGGATGGGTGGTGTTTTATTTTCATAGGTTTCATATCTAGTTTCACCCACCCACCCACCTCATATGTTTAAGTGTGGAGATTTTATATTTCCATTATTTATACCTTTATTAGTGACTTTATGGGGAAGGATGTGGTATGGTGGGGTGAATTGTGAAACCCTCATGTACCTATGGTGTTTAATATTATATAGTTTTGGGTTATTTTAATTTTTATGGGGTTTTTCATTGGGTTTTTTTCTGATTTAGTAAATCTTAGAGATTTGTGGTCCAAGATGGAAATAAACAACGTCATCCTATGGAGACTATACCACAGCCTGACTCCTTAACTTTGTGATTTTTTTGGGTGATGGATGGTTTCACCATGTAGAAAGGGTTATAACATGGTGGCAAGAATCTTGAGGTTCTTAGTTCTATAAAATTAGGGTGCATCATGTCATAGGCCAAGGGTCGTACCATGGTGAGTGTTTAGAGAGGAGTGTCGCTCCTTGGGCTAAGATTATTGAGTTGTAGTGGTGTTTATTATGGGAGAGCCATGTTTTAGTTCTTAGGTTGTGTCGTGGAGGGGTCTCAGATGGAAGGACATCATTTATACTGGAAGGGTGCTTTGAACCATGGATTAGGAGTCCACATCATACTGGCTGGCCATGAGGTCCTTGGTTTTACCCGATCAAGGTGATCTATTCTGAATCATTCATGGTTTCACTATGGTGGGAATTTGGTAGGGGTGCCACACCGAAGTAGAGGAGTTTTCACCTTATTGACAGTCTAGGAATTGTAAATGTAATTTCCATTCTCAGTTATGCTCCCATCATTAAAGGTTATGTGTTGTAATTGGTTTCCACTTGGATTGAGGTAGGTTATTCTATGCAATTTATTTTTATCACATGTCATTAAATCATTGGGTTCTTTTAAATACTTCCTTATTAAATTGTATATATATATATATGACACCTATGATTTTTGTTAAAGGGTTTTCATTGGTTTTTCATATTTGGAATAAAGGAAATTTTGTATTTTTCTCATATTATTTTTTGAATTAAACATTTATGCATGACAAGTGTTTTCTAAAATGACTGGGAGGATTTTCAAAGGTAAATTTATAGATTTTAAAGTGGTGTATGGCACTGGTTGATTTTCAAAGGAATATTTTCATGATTTCAAATAGATATTTTAAAATGGGGTATGTTGGTCCATGTTAAATTGTTTTAAGTCTTGATAATCTTGTTTGTTTTAAAATTATTTCAAAGGGTAAATGGGTTATTTCCAAATATATTTTAAGAATTGGTTTATGGAATTGGTTTAAAATGTATTAAATTGGATTGACATTACAATAATGTTTTCAAAGTCTTGGTTGGAAATGTATAAAAGAGCCTTCGGGATGATTTTGATTAACCTTGATTGAACCCATTTATTATATGATGTTTGATGTGTGTTGTGGCCCCAAGGTGGGGGGATATTGTATGTTGATTATTTATGCTTATGCATGGATGAAAAAATGGGTTATTTCCTGTAAGGGTGTTAGAGGTGAGATGAGATTTAATCTCTTGGTTTTATTTTATTTATATGATGATCATATTCCTTACTTATTTTCTCACCTTCACTTGAGACATATTTTGGAAACCTTAGGTATCTGAGTAGAAGTTGTAGATTTATGTTACACTAGCTTAGTGTTCACTCTCTATATAGATCCTAAGGAGTGTAGTTACCTCCTAGAGATTTATATTATAATAAAAAAGACATAAAAGTGGAATAAAAATGAGATATCGTAGTTTCACATAGGGTCTCGATGAGTGATTTGATGAATCAGGTATAGTATCATTCAATTTAGAGCCTAGTGAGTTGCCCATAATTCCAAGTTCATATTGGGGATTAGTTAGGGGACCCCTTTCCCTTGATTTATTAGTTCCCCTTAGTTATTAACTTGATTGTGTGGCATCATTTCTTAGTTTTTTCTTATTATTATTATGATTTTTTAATAACTTGGTGCTACTTGTGCTTATGTGCTTTTCTGGTAATGTATGGGGTTTACTATCAAACCTATTTGATTTTTTTTAAATATAGTTTTAAAGTAAAATCATGGTTGTATCATGAAAAAAAATTAAGAAATAGTTTTAAATTATGTGTGAAGGAAAGGGTGAGGTTTATTATGAAAATGAGATTTTTAGGAAATGTTTTGGGAAATATGAGTGAAAATATTTTGGCTTTGATTTCATGAATTTTAAGGTTCCTTTTCTATGGTTTGAAAATAATTATCTAAAATGTTGGTTCCACTAATAATTTATTTGAGAAGGGTGGATGTTCTATAAAATTTATTATGAAATACTAATTGGTTTTCTTTATAGTCACTTGTGAAAATATATTTTATAGTTTTTGTTCATACAAGAAGTTATGAACTATTTTATAAATGGAATTTCATAGACTCTGGTGAAATCCTATAGATCATGTTTATCTCACACCTTGTATATACACTAGCATGCATGTGCGCGCATGTGTGAGTGCATATCTTATGTTTTCTCTCAAGTGTCTTGTTTTTTATCCCATTCATTGGTTGTTAATGGGTTAATTATTATATGGGGTGGTATGTGGTGAATTATTGTGGGTCACATGGATATTTTGTTTGAGTTTATCGAGTTATGTTTCATTTTTGGGATGTTGTATCGACCAATTCTTACCAGGGTATTTTACTTGTTGTTCTCATTGTATCTTATTCTATTGAATTTTATTTGGTGGTCTAATTGTATGTATTTGATGGATATTTATTTTATTATTCCTGGTTTGGTTGGTTTATTTTTTTGGAACAACTTATTTGATACTCATGGATGTCTAATATTCAGATAGGTCAAGCCAAATTCTTGGTATAGCTTCCAATATTGTTTATATGCTTATATGAGGGTAAAATCATTCCCAAGTGTCCATTATTGAGGCTAGGACACTAGTTGTTAGCTTGTGGGGATCAAGAATTCCCTTTGATCCTTGTGGTGAGATGATTCATTGGTATCCCAAGCTAGTTTATTATTTCCTTGATCCTTTAAATCCTTTCAATTTCACTTATTTGGGTGGAATTTTTATTTTCACGTGAACCAAGATCCACCCTCCTTGGTGATTTGGTTACTTATTACTAGTTTACCCCTTAATTTTTAAAATCCCTCTATCCTAATATTGATTAGTAACTTGATTTTTTGTTTCTTGTGCTCATATTAAAGGCCATAATCACTTTTTCATCTCATTTCTTCTCACATCTATGTTGAGGTAGACATGATGAAGGCCCCTTTGGATTACATATGGATTGAAATTAAGGGTGAGTAACATGAAAAATAAGAGATTGTTTATGAATCATGGTTGGACTTCTATGTAAATTATAATAAACTTTGTAGTAAAGAAAAGAGATATCATTAGTGGATTGGATATTCTCCCTAATGATAAGACAAAACCAAGTAATTTTGTTTACTTGAATAAAGCTGAAATTTACCTTGAAGGGGACATTGTCACGGTCATAAATGCTAAAATATTGGTAAATTCTAACTAGATAGAAAATGTTTTGTCTACCTCTCAGTAAACGGATCTTAACATAATTGATTCTATGATGAGGAAAGATCCCAATGGTATAAGAGTATTATATCCTTTATCTTTTATGGAGGTTACACCAGTATTGGTACCAAACCAATTAAATTCATTTGTATATGTGGTACTTTCTAGGGTAGTTATTCAAAACCAGGATAGAGTTGAGATGTGTAAGGGAGAATGTGATAGGGTAATGTCTCCATTAAATGATAAATTAGTAGGGTCTATAGAAAGGTATTACCCCAATAAAGATGATGCTATATAGTTATATAAAATTTGGGTTTCACCTGAAGAGGGTGCTTGGTCTATCATGGATAAATAGGTATGGGCCAAGAATGACCTATAGTCTAATTATCATATTTTTTTATGAATGTCACCACTGACCTCAAGCTGCATGAAGTTCCCAGTTGATCATGAAATCACACTGAGATGTGGTGTGAATCAGGGTAAACCAATTTTACCAAATTATTTTAAATTAAAATTTTACCCCATTTTTTATCTAAACCAATATCTCAGTTGAGATGTATAGAACTATTTATGGATTTATAACATACATTCACACCACATGAAATACAAAAAGTAAAGGAAGAAAAACACACAATATTTTTATAAGGTTTGGTCTCAATGTGGGTACTTAATCCTTACTATATTTGGGTTATTCTGAGACAGAAATTATATCACTATTATCGATGATGTCTAAAATGAGGAAGAAATCATCCTAAACCCAAATTGTCTTTCTACACTTTAGAGGTGTGGGGATGTATTACCCTTTACCTAATTTGTTTTTTATACTACCAACCAATAGTATTTAGCCTCTGGACTAGAATAGAGGATTTATTTATACTAGAACCACCAGTTTATTGGGAAGAGTCCATCTGTGTAATCATCAAATGATAGAATGTGACTTTACTGGAATATTTCACACACAAGTAGTCATGGTCAATAGAATTTAAACCATTGCAACTTCCCACAACTTAGTGTAATGGAATTAAGAAGTATTTTGTATCCTAATCACTACCACTAAGTTCCAATTCTAGCATACTCTTTTGAATAACTCACACACAAACATTCAAGAAAGGAAATAATGAGAAATGAGAATATGACATTTTTGACACTTCGTTCCATCACAGAGTATAAAAAGTGACAAATGGAAATGCCTTAGAAAAAAAGAGGAGAAAACACTTGAATAAAATCAAAATTTTCAAATCCTTGAAAATTGGATCACCCTAGTCAGACCAAGGATCCATCGGCGTACAAGGTACTTGTGTTCCCAATTATAGCACGCAACCTATTTGCACACCCCATCACCATTTCACCCAAGGTCTCCTATTTTCCTATAAAGAGACCCCTGGGGTCTTCATTTATACAGAATAATTTCCCTAAAGCCTAATTGTTGTTCTGGTCACCCTAGTTCTTCACTCAATTCTTCTGAAACTTTCAAGGTAGTTCTTTAACACCTAGAGTGGAGTAATTGAAGTAATATCATTGGACTTAAGTCCTTTTAGTGTTTGAAATATATAACACATTATTTCCTAAGGTTCCCAACCTCCCTAAATTAGAAACACTTGTGTTACACCTATTCATCTCACAAGAACTTGAGCACCCAACTTCTGGAAATACCTGTGAATACTCTTGAAGGCTTGATCCAAGTCTCTCCCAAGTATTAAAATCCAGGTTGTTCGTCACTTAATTGAACATCTGGTCTCCCAAGCCTAATTGTTCACCCATACTTGCGCGCCAATACTTACTTGGGCGCCCCTATTTGATTCACTTACTCCCTTAAGTCTACAAGCCATTAATCCTTCTTCAAATCCATTCATGGCAAGGATTATTCTTCATTGGCCCCCTTTTTTGAAAGGGATTATGTTAAAAATTCCACCAAAACCTCCTAACTTATCAAACCTTTGAGAAGGCACGTCAGTATGTCTCCTATTTGGGTTTTTATATCTACAGTCAAAGGTTTCCTACATTTGTTTCAAAATGGGGTTAGGATTCATGGAGTTTTTATGGGTTTTTATATCCTCAGTCACATGTACCTTTCTCTAAGGAACGGTGTTGGGGAGTTCCCGGATTGGAGGATTAGGTTTTGGGTTTTTTCCTCCCCTTTTCATCTCTAAAACCCAAAACCTCAGGTCTCCGGTAGGGAAGGTATGGTTCACACCTAATTTTCCTTTTAAACAAAGGAGAAGTCTCCATCTCCTACCAGAACCAATTTTTGGGCATCCATCCTAGTGTAAGACCCTAACCTTTCAAGTAGAAGGTTGCAGTCTTGATCCTCTTTAATTACTTCAACTTTACTCCTTCCTTACATTGGACGCTTGTCCAGTGTAAAGTGAACATAGGGAAGGCTTGTTGCCTCGCCCTCTTCCCTGTTTACCTCACCCTCATCCATCGTCGCCGCTATAGGCGCATCCCCTTCCACCAGCGGAAGAGGAAAAGTGTGGGTGCATTTTTTGAATATTTAACATCCTCTTGTTTCTCACACTGATCATTAATCATATGGTCTTAGAGATTCGTTATGATTATAACATTTTCACAAACACTCATAGTGAATTAACTACTAGAACTTTGATTCCCACCATAATTGGGATATGTAGGAAGCCTTCTTATGGCCCGAGCTCACTGGATATCCTCTTCTGGAATCCAACCCTAATTCCCTTAATTTAGGAATCCTCCTTAGGAGTAAACCCCAAATTAATCCCCCAAATCACCAAGTAATCCTTTTCCGGAAGTAAGCCCAAACTCATTTCTCTAGAAGGACAACACTCTCCTATGAGACTCATCGAACTATGTGGGATTTGATTCCCATCTAAATGGGATACGTAGGAAGCCTCCTTGAAGTTAAAACCCAATACTTCAAATCAACCCTGTTCTCTTTGGTCCACATTCCCAATAGGGTCTAATATTACTTGGAAACCCATATTCTTTCCAAGTTCCTTGGGTTACTTAGGCATAAGTCCCACACCAAACCTTGACTATGCACCTTTCTCTAATATGTCCTTACCACATGACATTAAACTGTATGTCTAGGTCCTTATCACATGACCTTAAAAGGTATGATGTGTCCCATTAAGAGGCACTGAACTACGAGGGTTCTGATTAATTTCACAAGGATATGTAGGTAGCCTATTTTATGGGTACAATCCCAACATCAAAACAAACCTTTGTCTCCCTAGACGACAATAAATTCTAGAGTTCCCCACTAAGTTGTAGCACCCTAAACATTTTATGGTATGTTTCCCTTAAATACATTCGAGTCATAGCCTATATTTTATAAAGCACTGAGTTTATTTGAAACAACACTTGCTTATTTAGGATATAGTCATAGCCTAGCCATTGAACTTAAATTTTCCACTTGTGTGTTTTGAATTTTGAAAATATGATATACATGGTTGTGTTTAGGATGATATTTAGAGTCTGATAGAATTAATTTAATTTTTGGTGAATAGTAACATACACTTATGAATAGTAACCTACACTTATGAATAGTAAATTACCCTTATGAATAGTAATATTAATCTTATAAATGGTATCCACACCCGTGAATGTATAAGTAAATTTAGGCACCTTAAAAATGAAGATAAATAATTTAAGTGTTTATATTTTTCGATTAAATTATGATTTTAATTAAATATTTAATTAATCATATTTAGAAAATTATTTTTGAAAAATGGACTTCATTTTTTGATTCTACACGTCGAAAAGTGATTAGGGTGAATTTTTGGCATTTTTCTGAAATACTTGAATTTTTTTATGAATAGTGAAATACCATAATTTACAAAATAAGCTAAATACACTAATTGTAGAGTCATTTATGATGTTTTGTTGATGAAAGACCAATTGATTCAGATTAACATGATAAAATTACTATTCTTGTTCA
The DNA here is from genome assembly GCA_963277665.1 of Viscum album. Taxonomy (NCBI): domain Eukaryota; kingdom Viridiplantae; phylum Streptophyta; class Magnoliopsida; order Santalales; family Viscaceae; genus Viscum; species Viscum album. Next base: position 1,491,828,137 of record OY728145.1, read on the forward strand.
TGGAAGACTCACTATTCCTTATCTTGTGGAGAAATAATAAATTAATTAATATAATATAGAGAAATCCCCTCTCCCCTCCACTATATAAACCACCCCTCACCCCTCTTCCTCCCACACCACTAAAGATTCAAGACTTGCCTAAATTCTGCCAAATACTCTTCCCAAGCCCTCTCCCCACGTCCAAGACCTACTGGTCTCACCAAAAGGCCAGAAACAAAGGTCTTAAGGAGTTTCTCAAGGAGAAGTACTCAAAAGGTGAACCTCTCTTCCCTTTTCTTTCAAATTATTTTACAAGTTTTATTATATTGTTGCTTTCTTCTCAACTCACCTCATCCAAATGTCATGGTAATTCCAGTACCTTACATTTACTGTATTTTCATGATTCTAATGGAATATTTCATCATAAATCTCTCTTTTTCCCTTCCTTTTATACTATAAATTCAAACACCGTCCGAGATGTGTTAATTTATCACACTCATGGAAGACGAGTTTTAAATTTTCATTAAAATATTAAATACTGGTCATGAAACCTTTTCAATGGTTGAACCAGATCATAATATATTTATTTTATCTTATTTAATGTTCTGGAATCCTTACACATTCATAATATGGAATAATAATACAAAACAAGTTATTGTGCACAAAACCGCCAAGCCAAATCCAAGCGTTTATTTTTAACTCATCGAATGATTCATCCTCATGGTATATAACCAAAATTATTATAAGATAGTTTATATCTCTTTAATTTCACTAATAATGTATTTTAACAATTTTGTATGTTTAACCACATTTCAAACAAACATCCATTCATGAATATAAGTAAATGGATCATGAAAACCAAAGAAGAAAATGCTACCAAAACAATAAAATTGAATCTCTTAAACCCATAAAAAATGACATTAATGAACCTAATGAGGTTATAAAATATAAATTACATGTTGATGAGGTTCTTGAATTATTAATTAATGAAGCTAAATTTGATTATTCAAGTCGTTAAGAACAACCAAGAACACCTTCAAGCATAAGGTAAGGGATCCTCTCTCACACTTTTGTTCAAGAATCTCCCCTATGTTGTACTCTTTTACTTTTAATACCTAATGATGGGGTATGTTTTCACACCTCCCCCATAATTCCCTTATAATATATAAATAATGGGATACCCATTTACCAATCATTAATCCCTCGCATTAACACTCGTTACCATGCTGAAATGTTTGTAAGGGGTTTTCTCATCTCACTTTCAATTCTGTGGGATTTCCATTGTTTGCCTCTTATTTCTTATATGTGGTATAGGTGTACTTAAATTTGATATATATTATCATGATTCTATTTATATTCATGTTATTCTGTTATTCATTTGGTGGTTATTAACTTTTGGTTATACGACCCAATTGATTACAACGTGGTAACGAGCTTTGTCTCAATTTTCACTTCGTTGTGACTTGCTTAGTATTGTGCACCTACTCTTTCTTATGTGGTGTACCTAATTCCCATTTGAGATCACTTTTGAATTGAAATTATATTCCATTTAAATTTTCATATTCTCATATCATGGATATGATTATTATCTAAGTCGTATACCATTTTACATATGGTATTTATTTTGAATGTTGTTTTGACTGTGGAAATATTGATAAATTTGTATCCTCTATTCTATACAGATAATATAAAGGCATATTTATCTTGTGTTTAATCTATTTATAAAGAATTATTTGAAAAAAAAATGGTGGTTGGGGCCCTCTACAGCCCCTCTATGCATCGGTAGGTCTCATGAGACGATTCAGTTGGTGACAAACCCTTCGAGTTTGTTTCCAAAAATGAGATGAGTTTCTACCCACAGAACTAAACCATTTTTACAGTATTATGGTATCATGTGCCAGATACATGATGTCCAATTAATAATAATTCTATTTATTCATTATCAGTTATTACTATCCATGAGGTTTTCACTATGACAAAATATATGGATGCAGTTTCATTCTCAGTTTATTAATAGCGTGAGTTTTTCATTTATTCACCATGCCATATTGCTGAAAATTGTTTTTTTATTATAATGAAAACACTTTTGAGGAAAAAGTGAGAAACCAAACATGACTTCACTACTTCACCACTTCACCACTTCACCACTTCACCACTTCAAACATACAAGTCTTTACAACAAACAACATTCAAACACAATGGATGGCCATTCAAGCATTCAAGCATACTAACCTTCATAGTTGGAGTTGAAATTGTCAAGAGAAGGCCGAGGAACCACGAATCAGGAAACACAAACATCAAAAAAGCTGGGCAAACCACAGAACCGGTCTCCTCGAGCGCCCACCAGTGCGACCGTCAACACCATACCATATTGATTATGTCAAATTGTTTACAATTCAGTTATTATTGATTCATTATTCCGCTATTTGTAACCCTTACTGAGTGTTTGAGCTCTCCCCTTTCATTGTTTACTTTGAACAGGTGATGAAGAGGAGATTATTTATTTAGTTCTTATGGATGTAGTTTTTAGTTTTTTTTATGTATTGTAACCTTTTCCAACGTAATTTGAGTTACATTTATGTATCTAGTTTCTTTAAGACTACTAAACTACTTGTTCCTTTGGGATTTTCATTCCTTGTAACCATGCCAATATAACAAGTAATTCACCGAATCTGGTCTAGAGGGGTCGGGGTGTTACAGTTGGTATCAAAGAAAGTTTAGTAGAAAACTTGGAAACTAGAGTAGGAAATGTATAGTAGGGAACAAATCCCTAAGGTAGTATTTGAGGATAAACATACAAGAAAATCCTGGTATTTTGGTAAGGAATAGTTTATGTGAATTTTTCTAGAAAATACATCCCTGTTTGGATATGATCAGGTAGAGGTGGCTCTGGCACAGATGTACCTAGGAGTGAAAGCTCCGACAAGGAGTTTCGGGCTTGACCCGGGGTATCCTGGTACATGACAATGGGCCTTGCTGCACTCTTGGTTATGAAACTCTCAGGGGATATGCTTAGGATAATTCACATTTTCTTTACAATCCATTATGAAGGATTTTAATGTAAATTTTTCCTCAGATAAGCCATGTTTATGAGATTAGTTATGCATATAATTTCAATCTATGTTAAGTTATTTTCTATTTGATGTTTATAACCTAATCTAGTATATGACATTATTTAGAAATGATGTATAATAGAAGAAGGGGAATCAATACTTGTGGGAAATGTAGGGATCTCCCCATTGATAAAGTCAACATATTCAATGTTGGAGCATATCATATCATGACCATATTGGGAAAAATTACTTAGGTTGTAACGAATAACCATTCCACGCCTGTGTTGGATCGTTTCATGTGGCAGAATCCCCCATCTTTCAGTGGGACTACTAATCCAGTGGTTACTAAGAAATGGATCAAGTCCCTTGAAAAGATATTCAAGGCATTAAGATGAAATGAAAATAAAAAGGTAGTACTGGAAGTATATTGTCTCAAGGGTGATGTTGATCAATGGTGGTCCTTGATTCAGAATACCACGGAGGAAGAAGAAATATGAGATATGGAATGGATAACTTTTAAGGAAATATTCTTCGAAAAATATTTCCCTCGTGAGCAATGAACTGAAATAAAGAGGAAATTCCTTGGCTTAAAGCAAAGAGAATAAGATAGTGTTGCAGAGTATGAGGCTACCTTCACAAGACTAGCCTGGTATGCTGTAGATTACATCTGTGACTCAGCAGACAAGATTGATCATTTCTTTGAAGGTCTTAAGACAAGTCTTTGAAGGTCACTAGATTCTCAAACATTTTCATCATATGATGAAATTGTATCAAATTCCATCAAAAAATAGAAGGAATTTGATAGATCAAATTTGTTAAAGGGAAACCAAGATAAAAACGGTACTCTGATAACCAAGGGAAAAGTGAAGTGCCAAATAAAAACAAGGGAAATAATAAATTCCCATTATGCAAGAACTGTGGAAAGAATCATCTTGAGAAATTATTGAAAGGCATGGGAGTCTGCTATAAGTGTGGATAAAAGGGGAATCTATCTAATGAATTCAAGGGGAAGAAAAAATTTGATGATGTTCAATGCTACAATTTTAGAGAGATAGGACACTATGCAAATGAGTGTCCTAAGCGCAAAAGAAACTTGCCTCAGAAAAGGCCAAGAGAGAAAGGGAGAGCTTATGCGATTACAACCATAGAGGTTGAAGTTCCTAATGATGTGGTGGAAGGTACTTTAATTGTTTCCTCAAAATTAGAAAACACTTTATTTTATTCCGGATCATCGCATTTATTTATATATTCCCAGATTTCCAAGAACATTATACATGTCCAATTTGATTTAATAAATGAGTTATCAGTCAAAACTCATAAGGGATGCATCATTACAACAAAGGCATGTCCACTAGTCCCCCTCATGACACATAAATGTGATTTAGTTTCTAACCTTATCATCATACCAATTACTGACTTTGATATAATTCTCAGTATGAATTTTCTGTCAAACTATGATACGAAGATTTATTGTAAGAAAACGGAAGTTACAATTTTTGAAAATGGTTAAGAATCTCTTATCTTTAGAGCAGAGAACTCTCCATCTGATTCGTATCTAGACCCACCCCCAATAGCTCTATTGAATTCAATTCTTGGAGATAAAGAGAACCCAATATCTATGGGTGAGGAAATAAATATTAAAATTGAAGATGTGCATATAGTGCAAGAATACATTGATGTATTTATAGATTATTTACCTCAACATCCTCCAAAGAGGAAAATTGAGTTTTCCATTGACTTAATTTATGGTGAAAAACCTATATCAAATACCCCATATAGAATGGAAACTGTGGAGTTAGTAGAGCTAAAGAAATAACTAGAGGAGTTGAGTGACAAATGATTTATTAGACCTAGTGTTTCTCCATGGGGAGACCCAGTTCTGTTTTTCAAGAAGAAAGATGGATCCATGAGGATATGCATTGATTACAGGTAAATCAATGATATTAAAATAAATAATAAGTATCATCTTCCTCTTATTGATGATTTATTTGGTCAACTTCATAGAGATCAATACTTTTCAAAGATTGAACTTCAATTTGGATATCATCAGTTGCATGTGAGGAAGGAAGATATTCCTAAGATAGCATTTTGAACCAGTTATGGGCATTATGAGTTTACAGTGATGCATTTTGGACTGACTAATTCACCCTCTGTTTTCATGGATTTAATGAATAGAGTTTTCAAGGAATATCTTTATAACTTTGTTGTGGTATTCATCGATGATATCCAAGTGTACTCAAAAAGCTATAAATACCATGAGGATCACTTGAGGATTATTTTGAAAACTTTTAGAAGAAATGAATTATATGGGAAGTTTAGAAAGTGAGAATTCTAGCTTCAATCAGTTTCTTTTCTAGGCCATATTGTCTCTAAGGATGGAGTCCTAGTTGATCCTGCAAAGAAAAAGGAAATCCAAGATTGGCCCACACCAACAAACATAACCAAGGTATGCAGTTTTATTAGCTTAGGAGGTTACTATCGATGTTTCGTTCAGAATTTTTCCTGACTGGATAACCTACTAACCAAGATCACACGTAAAGAAGTTAAGTTTATGTGGAAGAAAGAATGTACATAATTCTTCAAAGAATTGAAAAGAATATTGGTCAATTCTCCAATTTTGACTCTTCTATCTGGAATTGATGGATTTGTAATATACAACGATGCATTAAAGAATGGACTGGGTTGTGTCCTTATACAAAATGATAAAGTTATTGCTTATACATCAAGACAGTTTAAGACTCATGAGAAAAATTATCCAACTCATGATCTTGAGTTAGCAATCATTATCTTTGCTTTGAAAATATGGAGACATTATCTCTATGGAGAAAGATGTGAGATTTATATGGACCAAAAGAGTTTGAAATACATTTTCACACAAAAAGAACCCAACATGAGGCAAATGATATGGCTCAAGTTACTCAAAGATTGTGATTTTTCAATACACTGCCACCCAGGAAAGGTAAATAAGGTGGCAGATGCATTAAGTAGGAAATATCACAGACTCCTGACCCAAATGAGGATTGAAAGAGATCCTATATTCATGGATCTATTGAAGATGGATATGGGAACTATAAAGGAAGGGGAAACATATTTCATCTTTAAAATGATTGTTAAACCATAATTATTAGAGAAGATAAAAATCTCTCAATCTGATGATGAGAATCTGCACAAGAAAATTATTGCTGTTAAGGATGGGAGATTGGAAGACTCTGTGTATGAGGAAGGAGTTCTGAAGTTTGGGAAGAGTTTATGTGTCCCATCAGTACCTGGTCTAAAAAGGGAACTATTAGATTATTCTCATAGCTCAAATTTCTCTATACACCTGGGTAGCACAAAGATGTATAGAGATCTGAAGGAATATTTTTTGTGGGATAATATGAAGCATGAAATTTCTGACTACGTGTCAAGGTGTCTAATTTTTCAGCAAGTGAAGGTAGAGTGAAAACATCCCAGAGGAGTGATGCAACCTCTACCTAGTCCTATGTGGAAGTGAGATAATATTATGATGAATTTTTTCACCAGACTACTGAGGACACCTAGAAGGAATGATGCAATATGGGTAATTGTTGATCATCTCACAAAATTAACACATTTCCTTCCTAAAAGAGATTATTTACCACTTGAGCACCTATCAAGACTTTATATTAATGAAGTTGTAAGACTTTGTAGTGCACCTCTATCAATTATGTCTGATCAAGATCCTCGGTTTACATAAAAATTCTAGAAAATCCTCCAGAAGGCTTTGAATATTGAGCTTTATATGAGTACTTCTTATCACCCCCAAATCGATGGACATTTTGAAAGGACCATTAAAACTCTAGAAGACATTTTGAGATCATTCTCTCTTTACTTCCAAGGTATATGGGATCAATACTTTCCATTGGTGGAATTTTCCTATAATAATAGTTTCCATTATAGTATTCAAATGGCTCCATATGAAGCATTATATAGAAAGAGATGTTGAACTCCAACTTTTTGGGATGAAGTTGGTGAGAGGAAACTTATAGGCCCAGAACTTATTGAAGATACCACAACAAAGGTGAAGACAATCCAAGACCATATTAAAGAAGCACAAAGTAGGCAGAAGAGTTATGCTGACAACCAGAGAAAGGATTTGGAATTCCAAGTAGGAGATCATGTCTTTCTGAAAGTATCTCCATGGAAGGGTATCTTAAGGTTCGGTAAGAAAGGGAAATTAAGCCCCAGGTACATCGGTCCATTTGAAATTCTAGAAAGAATCAGAGTTGTAGCTTACCATTTAGCAATGCCTCCAAGTATCTCTAAAGTTCATGATGTGTTCTATGTGTCATTGTTGAAGAAATAGATGCCAGAACAAATGCATGTACTCACCTGTGAAGAAATAGAACTGGAATCTGATTTGTCACATTGTGAAGAGCCTATCGGGATCCTTGACACAAGGGAGCAGGTATAGAGAAATTGGATGACTTTTCTAGTAAAGGTTATTTGGAAAAACCAAAATATGGAGGAAGCAACATGGGAACCTGAGGATGTTATGAAGAAGAACCACCCACATCTTTTTGGTGGGCTTTATAAATGAAAAAATTCGAGGTTAAAATTTCCGGAGGGAATAATGTATAACCCCAAACATTTTATGGTATGTTTCTCTTAAATACATTTGATTCATAGCCTATATTTCATAAAGCATTGATTTTATTTAAAATAATGCTTGGTTATTTAAGACATAGCCATAGCCTATCCATTGAACTTAAATTTTCCACTTGTTTGTTTTGAATTTTGAAAATCTGACATACACAGTTGTGTTTAGGATGATATTTAGAGTCTGATAGAATTAACATAATTTTTGGTGAATAGTAGCATACCCTTATGAATAGTAACCTACCCTTGTAAATAGTAACTTACCCTTATGAATAGTAATATGACTCTTATGAATGGTATTCACACCCATGAATGTATAAATAAATTTAGGCACCTTAAAAATGACGGTGAATAATTTAAGTGTTTATATTTTTCGATTAAATACTGATTTTAATTAAATATTTAATAAATCATATTTAGAAAATTAGTTTTGAAAAATGGCCTTCATTTTTTGGATTATACACATCAAAAAATGGTTAGGATGAATTTTTGGTATTTTTCTGAAATACTTGAATTTTTTATGAATAGTGAAATACCATAATTTACAAAATAAGCTAAATACACTAATTAGAGAGTCATGTATGATGTTCTACTAATGTAATCCCAATTGATTCGGATTCACATGAAAAAATTACTATTCTTGGTCATGGAATACTAATTATTTTTTGTCTTGTGGAGAAATAAAAAATTAATGAATATAATATAGAGAAATCCCCTCTCCCCTCCACTATATAAACCACCCCTGACCCCCTCTTCCTCCCACACCACTCAAGCTTCAATCCTTGCCTAAATTCTGTCAAATACTCTTCCCAAGACCTCTCCCCAGGTCCAAGACCTTTTTTTCTCACCAAAAGGCAAAAAACAAAGGTCTTAAGGAGTTTCTCAAGGAGGAGTACTCAAGAGGTGAACCTCTCTTCTCTTTTCTTTCAAATTCTTTTACAAGTTTTATTATTTTGTTGCTCTCTTCTCACCTCACCTCATCCAAATTCCATGTTAATTCCAGTAACTTACATGTACTATATTTTCATTATGCTAATGTAATATTTCATCATAAATCTATCTTTTTCTCTTCCTTTTATACTATAAATGCAAACACCGTCTGAGATGTGTTAATTAATCACACTCAAGGAAGACGGGTTTTCAATTTGAATTAAAATCTTCAATACTGGTCATGAAACCTTTTCAATGGTTTAAACACATCATAATATATGTATTTTATCTTTTTTAATGTTCTGTAATCCTTAAAAATTCATAATATGGAATAATAATACAAAACAAGTTATTGTTCACAAAACCGCCAAGCCAAATCCAAGCGTTTATTTTTAACTCATAGAATGAGTCATCCTCATGGTATATAACCAGAATCATTATAAGATCATTTATATATCTTTAATTTCACTAATAATTTATATTAACAATTCTGGATATTTAACCACATTTCAAACAAACATCCATTCATGAATACAAGTAAACAGATCATGAAAACCAAAGAAGAAAATGCTACCAAAACAATAAAATTGAATCTCTTAAACCCATCAAAAAGGCAATTAATGAACCTAATAAGGTTATAAAATATAAATTAAATATTTATGAGGTTCTGGAATTATTAATTAATTAATCTAGATTTGATTATTCAGGTCGTTAAGAACAATCAAGAACACCTTCAAGCATAAGGTAAGGGATCCTCTCTCACACTTTTGTTCAAGAATCTCCCCTATGTTGTGCTCTTTTATTTTTAATACCTAATAATGGGGTATGTTTTCGCACCTACCCCATACTGCTCTTATAATATATAAATAATTGGATAACCCTTTACCACTCATTAAGCTCTCGCACTTGTTACCATGCCGAAATGTTTGTAAGGGGTTTTCTCATCTCACTTTCAATTCTGTCAGATTTCCATTGTTCGCCTCTTATTTCTTATATGTGGTATAGGTGTACTTACATTTGATATATTTTATCATTATTCTCTTTATATTCATGGTATTCTATGATTAATTTGGTGGTTATTAACTTTTGGTCATACGACCCAATTGATTACAATGTGGTAACGAGCTTTGTCTCAATTTCCACTTCGTTGTGACTTGCTTAGTATTGTGCACCTACTCTTTATTATGTGGTGTACCTACTGCCCATTTTATATCACTTTTCAATTGAAATTATATTAAATTTAAATATTAATATTCTCATATCATGGATATGATTATTGTCTAAGCCTTACACCATTTTACATACAGTATTTATTTTGAATGTTGTTTTGACTGTGGAAATATTGATGAATCTATATCCTCTATTATATATGAATAATGTAAAGGAATATTGCTCTTATGTTGAATATATGTATAAAGAATTCTTTGGAGATGCAGTAGTGGGTGCGTCCCACTACATCCCCTCGATGCATCGGTAGGTCTCATGAGACAAATCAGTTGGTGACAAACCCTTCGAGTTTGTTTCCAAAAATCAGACAAGTTTCTACCCACAGAACTAAACCATATTTACAGTATTATGGTATCATGTGCCAGGTACATTATGTCCAATTAATAATCATTCTCTTTATTCATTATTAGTAATTACTATCCATGAGGTTTTCACTGTGACAAAATCTATGGATGCAGTTTCATTCTCAGTTTATTAATAGCGTGAGTTTTTCATTTATTCATCATGCCATATTGATTATGTCAAATTGTTTACAATTCAATTATTATTGATTCATGCTTCCGCTATTTGTAACCCTTACTGATCATTTGATCTCACCCATTTCATTGTTTACTTTCAATAGGTGATGAAGAGGAGATCATTTATTGAGTTCTTGTGGATGCAGTTTTTAGTTTTTGTTATGTATTGTATCCTTTTCTAATGTAATTTAAGTTACATTTGTGTATCTAGTTTCTTCAATACTACTAAACTGATCATTCCTTTGGTATTTTCATTATTTTTAACCATGCCAATATAGCAAGTAATGCACCGACTCTAGTTTATTGGGGTCGGGGTGTTACATGAGTGTCTTAAAAACTAGTATCATTATAACGATGATTAAAAGAATCTATAAATAGTACATGAGAGGATATAATTGATGGATAACCTTGAATACATATGGATATCTCCATTAGTGAAGAACCTCGAATACATACGGATGATTCTAAATTACACACATGCTAATAATTGATTGCAAATTCCAAGTAAACCTATGGTATACCTGGTGAATTAATAAGTATTCATGAAAATATATCAAATCTATAAATAGAGTCTTGAAGTAAACAATAATTCCCCCCAAAAAGGGTGTGATGACTATGACCTCCCATCCTCTTGACCAATGCGTGTTCTTAAGTATCGTAAGTTCAAACTTAACGAATACCTGCCTTTGGTAAGCATGTCCCTTTTGGATAAATAACTCTTGGATGTTTCCGGTTTCATGAATAAATCCAATGGAAACTGCCTAGAATCAGTTATTCTTAAATTAGAACACACATTCCAAGGAACTTAACGAAACAAAAAATGGTGAACCCGGCGTGAATCCTTAACCAAGTTAATAGTGTTACCCACCTGGAAGGCCCCTATCAATTGATAAAGGAAGTGTAGACAAAGGAATTAATCATGCATATATCCATCTAAAAAATATTACTTTAATTGATTTTATTGTTGTTTTCAAGTTTTCTCAGAACTCCCTTCACTTTAAATGGCTTCCTTCAAACATGCACCCATGAATTCCCTAGCCGCTACTCAAACTAGATCCTCATCCACTAAAAGAATTTCATCACCAACTCAGTATCTTCCACACTAGGTCTCCAATGTACTGGTATAAGAATATTGTCAGCATGGTATTATCCCAACCTTGGAGGTTGCCCGACATTCTCTCCAGGTTAATAAAAACCCTCAATCGTCCGGTCAGCGATGACCAATGTTCAAGAAGCAGACGGTTCCAACCACCGTCTTCAACAGTTTTAGGTCCTTATCCTCAGAAAAAAATAAACATTCCCTTCTATACTATAGGGAGGTAGATCAAGAGGTCACTCATGGATTCAGCTCAAAGATTTAGGGGTCCTTCCTGAGGACTCCCACCAACAATTGCCGCCAGAAAAATCGTGCGGTAGTGAACCCCCAACATGATGTGGGTGTTTCTTTTGGTTGTTTGGCCTAGGTCCCTCAGACCCAGGCGTGCAAGATGAACTTCTAGGGACAACATCCGGACAACAGGGAACAGGTTCTTACCTTTTTTCCCTCTATAAAAGTCCATCAAACTAACTTGATGGAAAACAATGAGCGGGAACATACACTCGTTCTTCCTAATTCTGTTGTCTAGCAGACTCGTCTGGCAGAGACCCACCAATCCCACCAGGTAAATCCGGTGGAGTACCATGAATAGTCACACACACCTGTTTACAAATTATTAGTGAGTCAATAGGCTCGTCTGACTACATTTAAGAAAGCCTGCCAATCAAATGTGGTGGCAACTGGTAAACATGAACATACACCTGTTTACACTCACCAATTCTTTCAGCAGTCTCATCTACTAGTATTAAAAGAAGTCCATCAACCATGATTTATGGAAAACAGACAGTAGGCACATACACCTTCCAGAATTAATCAATCCTTCCAACAGTCTCGTTTGGCAGCACCCGGAGAAGTTAGTCGGGAAGCTCCAATGAAAAATCTGGGGTAGACTCAATTCTCTACCCCCATACATAAGTACTATCAGTATCCATTGATAGGAAAGGGAGGACAAGAGCAGGAACATACACCTACTACAGATATGGAATGGATGTATATTCTTGTACCAGCCGCTGAAGTCACCAAACACACCTTAGCCATGGTGAAAGGGCAGACACAAATTCCTACCCATGTTCTGGAAGCATTCCAGAATATCATAACAACAACTTTAGAAATACCAGTGAAACAGACACATAACTATATCCCCACACCTAGGATGACACATCAGTATGTCATCCCGAAGAAAATACATACCTCTGTTCTAGTCCATGAGGGTTATAGTGAATACTCCCCCATATCATATGGACAACAGGATCGGGAACATACACCCTTTACAATTGAAGGTAATCATCCCATTTTGATGACCACTTCAAGAATGACATATACACCAGCCCATGATAACCACTTCTCCCAGTAAGTGTCCCTAGCTAGGTGTAAGAGTGCATCCAAGAAGAATTCTCACCAAATACAGTTAGAAAATCAAGATCCAATCTGTGATCTGGCTCCTCTTAATGCTGGAGTTCTTAAATCCATCATACATTTATATGTTGCAACTCAAGATCATACCCTTCCATTACCAAATTATGGGAGTAGTAGTAGTAATTCTGAATTTTCCATTGGACACTTCATCATGAAGGCTTGCTTTATAAAAAATCCATCAATATAGATAACCTATCTCAGGATGAGAGCCATGGAGACCCTCTATATGGCCAGAATACCAAGGAGCAATAGGATTTATACTTTTTTGTAATCCACTATGGTGGTCCTCCCCATGATGGAATTTTCTACAAAAGTTCTCTCTGTAGTAGTGTTTCACATTGTCAAGATAACTCTATAATTGACAATTTAGTAATGAGAAATCCATCTTATCTCGAGGCACTTACCAACACAAGGCCAGTCATGTCTGGTGGCATTTCATTAATGAGTGAAATACTTTCTCATTCAGAAGACATTTTATGGGAACAATCATTCTCTAAACCTCCCTTGTGTCATTTGTCTTCTAATATAGCAGAAGAAAAATTGACTGATTCCATTGTTTTTAATAAAACAATAGAGAAGCATCCACTTTGGTCAAACCAAGTGGAGAAACCTCTAGTGAGATATGATGGAGATATGTTGAACATGAGAAAACAATTATCTAAAGGAGAATTACTAGTCATTTTCTAGCCTTTGGAAAAAAATCGATATAGCATTCCAGAATTGATGGCAGAATATTGCATTCATGATGTCCTCCTCAACTTATGGAAGACTCTTAGTCATTTTAAAACTAAGGTATTACCATATGATGATTATAAAATTCATGTAAAGTGAATAGAAGGGTTTCAACGCCAAATCGACTTGGCATCTCTCTCAGCTTCCCGACATCCAAAGGTCGAAAAGTAGCAGAGAACCCTTCAATGTGCATGCCTCAATACACTAAAGAGGATGCATCAATTAATTTCTGATACCCCATATGGTGTTCATATTAGAGTATGAGGTGCACATAGATCATTTCATTTCACTACACTCCAAAATCAACAAAGCTTACCAAAAGTGGTCTCATACAAAGTTATTTTCCATGGTCGACTATAATCAATAGATTTTGTATGTAATCAAGTATACGCTCAAGAACATGCCTCAACTAGACCTCATTAGAGTTAGGCCCAAAGAAATAAACTTGCTGAGATACTTTTACATCAAGCAACTGAGAATCTTAAGCAAGCCTCCCGCTTAGAGGATGTCATCCATCAGATGATGCAAATGTCTGAAATAGCACAACAGTCTTCTGAAATAGTAGATTTGAGTGGTTTTTGGATAATTCACCTAGCTAATGTTCAAACCAAAATTTTCAAAATTAGAAGAGTAGTTGCGCGAATCTCAGTTATAGAAGTTCAAGAGCCACCCTAGCCTACAGAGCTGGGGGATTTTTAATTTCAACCTTCTAATTAAATAAACAAAGTTCTAAGGTTTTAAAAAGAAGAACAAGAATATCCCCTGCCTACAGGGCTAGGGGATTTTTCACATCTACAATCCCCTCCTCAACAGAAGTCAATTTTATCCCGATTAGGGAAGAAGCCACAAAGAGAATGCACAACTAAACTATCCAAGTATTCCCTTTGGGTTAATTTCCGTCAAAAAATTCTTGAGAATTCATCATATAAGAGAATAGAGTCTCATGGAAGATATATAAGGAGCTGATCATACAAAGATATTGACATAATTCCATCAATGCATTATGCGTCAGTAAATGTAATTAATACCATTACAGAAGATCATCCAGAAAATGAGTCTAGTTCAAGGGAATCAAAATATGAAGTTTGTATCCATAATACGGTACACATTGAAATAGATTAAGAAGGTGTGAATACTTGAAATTAAAGGATTACCCAGAATCTAGGTATGCCCTCAAGTAACCAACTCCCACCCCTCCGAAAGTCATCTAACAAGGGGAAAGGTAAAAGTCAGATCACATCTCACTTTTCCACTAGAGAAGGTCAATCTATTTTACTTAAAGTGATATTTTCACAAAAATAAGAGGAGATTAAAGAGTTAAAAAGACTTAATATAGAGTTAATTCAAAGTAGCATTTCTTCTATACATACTCCCCAGGAAGATCCTCAACTTTCACATCTTGTAGGATCTCCTCATCAAAGAGAATTTGTTGTAACTATAGATGTAGATAATTAATTCCCTCCATTGGGTACACAGCCAGGTTAGGATCAAACACATCCTTATAGGCCTGTCCCTATGAGTTATCCAAGAAAATACTAGCACCACCACCACCAATGGTTTTTCCAGTCATTTCACCAATTCAAGCTCCATCTGTTGTACCTGTACAGGTCCCAGCTCATCCGAGTATTCCTCATATTCTTATGAACACAATTGAGGAATTAAAAAATCAATTGGAAGATATGAAAGAATGATGTGCACCAATACAGTCAGAAAAGAGAGCTTACCCTAAATGGGTGGATCTGATCTCTCCCCGACCAAACTTTGTGAATACTACATTCCCAATCTTTAATGGTTTGAGAGATCCAGAACAACACTTAACACATTTCTTTTCTCATTTTGATCACATGATAAGAACTCCTAAACAATAAGAATTAGTAAATCTCATGTGCTTTATGAAATCATTATAGGGACTAGCTTTTGTTTGGTATACAAGTTTGCAATCTCGATCAATTACTAGATGGGAAGATCTCCATCAGAAATTCCTTCTTCAATTCAGCTCAACACTACTGAAGACAACAATTTTTGATCTTAAAAATTTCAAAAAAAGGGAAAATGAAAGATTTTTAGATTTTATTGCTCGATGGAAAGGATTAACATATTCCTTAAATATAGAACTCCCTTAAGAAGATTTGCTTCCAATTTTTGTGGCAAATCTACGTGATGAGTTATGCACACCACTAATCCCTGTGAAATACATAGGAGGGTTTTGAGATCTTGCTTCAATTTCACAATAGGTGGAGGATTATATTATGAAAACTAAATCTAAATCTCATGTAATTCCATCAGATTTGGGAAGGAGAATAGGGAAAGCAGAGGCTGCCACAGTCACACTCAAGCAATCACCTGTACCTACTTCTACTTAAAAACCTTTATCATAACAAAGGGATCTGCCTCATGAGCATCAGAAGCAATGACCGACTCGTCAAGATGGTAAAAAAGATCAAAGGTGGAGACAATTTTAGGAGTTAAAGAACAAATTTTATTCTTTTCAGAATGAACAGGTTCTCGGTTACTTCATCTTAGTTTTGGAAAACAATTTGGTTCAATTTATAAGGCCGAAGAAATTAAACAAATAAGTAGATGAAGATCTTTCGAATTATTTTCCCTTTCACCAAATGTTGGGGCATCCCATTCAGGAGTGTTTTCTTTTCAAATACCTCCTTCATAAAATGGAAGACTTTGGACAAGTGAAATTGAAAATTTTATCAGCCCAAGTAGCATGTGTTACTGTTACTGATCCAGAGGAATAAGGTGAATATCAGGAAGTCAAAGGTAAAAATATGTAGAAATATGATGATTGGATGATTATTAAATTGATCAAACAAACTAATTTCATTCTAAAAACATAGTTAAAACAACTGATTGTGTATTCTGACACTCCCATAATAGAAAAACCACCTTCATCAAAATATTAGTCCTCTAAAGGTCAATTCTCAAAGAAGAAACTTCATCATAAGGACAAAGAGCAGTTAGAAGAAGAAGAGATTTTATCAAGGCCAAAGTTGTCCTTTAATCTAGAAGATTTCATTCCATATGTTTCAAAATAATGGGCACCGCCCCACCAAATATCACAACTAAAACTGACCTATCAAGAAAAATTTTCATTAGATGAAGAATTGATATTTGGTTTCATTAATGTTATCCACTTAATGGATCCCTATGCAAATAATTATTTTGTTTATGATGAGCCTAAATTCCTCATACATAACTGGGGAACTGGAGGAAGAATCCAAGGTCGAGGATACAGAGGAAGACATATGTATTCTAGAAACCACTATTTTAACTCTACCCCTGCTCAAACCGTATATATGGCAGAAACTCGTCGGATATCCCTTCAGCGAGCTCAACAAGAACAAGAATATTCTTCCACACATGAAAGGATAAGTCCTGACATGATTATTTTAGAGGACCTATTAGAGGTTACACCATCATTATCTCAATAAGTAGACAGATCTAGTCAGTCTAATCTACCAAAACCTGAAGTATATCTAGCTTCTTCTCTAATACAGGGTACATCTACATCAGGAGCATAAACTTCCAAGGTACCTACAAAATCGCATCTTCATGCTTAAAAATGTAGACCTCTAGACCAAAAGCACGATGTTTTGAAATAGTTATCCCAAGTACCGGTCAAGTTTTCAATCTTGTATGCCTTGAATCTATCAAAAGATCTTTAAGAAGCACTTATTGTTGCTTTGTCAAGTCCTCAAGAGTTTGAAATCAAAGTTACTTCTACTTAGGTTTACCATATAGAGAATGACCCTATAGAATGTCATGCAGTTATATGTTTTATGGATGAAGACGAAGATGATGTTTTACATGGACACATTAGGCCCTTGTATCTATCTAGAAGGGTAAATGATATAGACATCTGATGAGCCTTTATTGATAATGGATCAGGGGTCAACATCATCCCTATTTATACACTTTGTTGATTAGGCCTCACTGAATCTGACTTATCTCCTTCCACTTTAATACTTCAAGGTTATAACAAGAATGATAAAGAACCTCTGGGTGAGATTACACTCAGAAATCAGTTTGGATATCTGGTGTCTAATTCAGATTTTATGGTTGTCCGTCAAGGCACATCTTTTAACATTCTGCTTGTAAGGCCTTGACTACATCAATATGCAGTCATTCTTTCACCATACCACCAATGTTTCAAGTACTATTTCAATGGTCAAATTAGGAAATTGTATGGTGACAAGGCTCTGTTAAAAATGTTTGAATCTCAGTATATTGAGGCATAATTTTATCACACGAAGGAAATGAGGTCCATGGTAAAAGTGGTAACAAGAATCAATGCTTTAAATGGCCTAGAAAATATCCCAGAAAACCCATTCAAACATTTTAGTATAGATTATGTGTTGTCTATAGATCAAATTGAAAGGATAAACCCAAATACAAGAACTTATCTAGTGACTTACATAATGTTAATTGCGTAAATCAAGCCTAAAATCATGGGAGAAATTTTTGATTTACCATGCAGTGGTGAAAGTTTAAATGGAGATGTCTTCATTTCATCCACTGAACTTTAACAAGTCTCTTCTTAACAAATAAGACTATAAGAAGTTGTATAAATACTAGAGGAATACAAGGATGTTGATTCTCAATCCATCATATTCTCTTCAATGCTATAGGAAGACCCTTCATCATCAGTAGGGTTAGAAATGGTAGTTTCTTCTTTAGGATGTTCAAATACTAACTCCTCCCCTAGCTTTGAAAGTTTTTATTCATCACCTACTATGAAAGTATAAACATAAGAAGTTACATGTAAAGAAGAATAAGAAGAAGATCTTAGGGATGCTCCTCTAGAATTTGAGTAAGGTGTCCCTACCACTATGGATGTGCTCATAGAAATAAATCTGGGTATAAAAGAATATCCATGCCCCACTCTAATTAGTGAATCCATGACTTATGAAGAGAAATAGGTGTATAATTCATTTCTAAAATGACATCGAGATATATTTTCTTGGAATTATACAGAAATTCCAGGCCTTAATCCTGATGTAGCCACCCATCATTTGGGTTTTCTAGAATATTATTAAGGATTCAAGCAGGCAGCAAGAAGAACACACTTGACTCATGCCTCTAAAATTGAAGTTGAAGCTGATAAGCTTATTAAGGCTAACTTTTTCAGAGAGGTTAAATATCCCAAGTGGCTGGCCAACATTGTCCCAGTGAAAAAGAATAATGGGAAAAATCAATGTTTGCATTGATTTTAGAGATCTTAATCAACATTTTCCCAAAGATGACTTTCCAGTTCAGATCATAGATCTTTTAATTGATTCAATAGTTGGCTATGAAGCTATTTCCTTCATGGATGGATACTCTGGGTATAATCAAATTTGAATGGCCCCAGAGGATGAAGAATCTAAATACTTTTGATCCCATCAAGGTGTGTTTTGCTATCGGGTAATACCCTTTGTCTTAAAGAATACAGGTGCAACGTATCAACGTTCCATGAACCATATTTTCAAACCCTTATTAGGAAAATTTGTTGAATGTTATGTGGATTATCTGGTGGATAAATCCAAAAAATGTTCCAATCACTTGGCTGGTCTATAGATCATATTCAATAAACTTCGGCAACATAGTTTGAAGATGAATCCCTTGAAATTTTATTTCTAGGTAACCTTAGGAAAATTCATCAGTTTAATTATAAGCCATAGTGGAATCGAAGTTGATCCTAAGAAGATGAAATCAATCCTCGGCATGTCACCTCCTCAAAATTTGAAATAATCAAGAGGACTCTAAGGAAACTTGGCCTATATTCGGTGCTTTATCACCAATTTGGAAAGCAAGTGTTTACCCTTCAATAGATTAATAAAGAAGGGAGTCACCTATAAATAGACTGAAGACTACCAAGAGGAATTTGATACCCTCAAGAAATATATCTTGAGTCCACTAGTATTAATGCCACCTGTTGAAGCAAATCCACTTATTCTCTATGTGATATCTTTAGATCGATCACTGGGTGTCTTCCTCGCCCAAAAGAATGATTTTGGGAATGAAAATAGCCTTTACTATCTCATTTTAACTATGATTGACACAGAGACTCAATATTCAAGTATCGAGAAGTGCTTCCTGGCATTAATCTTTATAGTTCAAAAAGTAAGGCACTACCTGCAACATCACGAGGTCCAATTGAAGTCTCGCAATAACCCTCTCAAATTTATCCTCAATCTTCTGATGATTACAGGGAATTTGGCACAGTGGGTAGTTATTTTTCAATAATTTGATATCCATTTTGTGTCTCATAAGGAAATAAAAGGTCAAGCATTGGTGGATTTCCTTGCTGAACATCCATCTGCAGAAGATACATCATTGAATATTGAACTTCCTGATGAAGAAGTCTTCTCTATTCAAGATAATCCCCAAACATGGGAAATGTACTTTGATAGTGATTTCAGAAGTCTAACAGGGAATATAATGGAAAAACCAAAACTCAACAAAGTTGGGTTAGAAATTGTACTTATCTCCCCAGAAAAGGCAGTGTTTCCATATTCCTTCTAGTTGTCAGAAGGTAGTACCAATAATGAAGCAGAATATCAAGCTCTCATAGCAATCCTAGAATTGGTGCTCTAGGAACAAATGAACCACCTGAAAGTGAAAGGTGATTCAAAGTTGGTAATCAAACAAATCAATGGGGATTATGCTATCAGAAAAGAAGTGTTAATCCTTTTGTGTGATTACATCAGAGGGTTAATGGCTGAATTTTCCTCAGATCCAACATTGTCTTATGTCCCACGATCACAAAATTCCAAAGATGACGCACTTGCTAGTGCAGCCACCACCCTGGCATATCCAAATTGGGATGATAAAATCATTAGTATTGCCCATCGTAGTATGGTTTCACCTTTCGTTCAAACTATAATGGAAGAAATTAATGAAATTATCCCTATTTCTAAGTCATATGGTCATGCCACGGGATGGATGACCATCATGAAATACCTTCAAAATGGAGTAATTCCACCAGATAGAGTTGAAAAAGAAAAGATCTGACGAGTGGAAAATTTTACTATTTATGATAGTCCAGATTACCAGAAGATCCTCTACAAATGAGGCTTTGATGGAATCCTCTTCATGTGTATTAATGGATAAGAAACTACAGTTGTCATGAAAGAAGTACATGCAGGATCTTGTGGTGCTCACCAATTTGGGCATAGGATTTTTGATCAAATCTGAATGCTTGTATACTTTTGGCCTTTAATAATGCAGGATTGCACAGATTTCACCAAGAAATGTCATCCCTGCCAAGTGCATGCCAACTTCATTCATCATCCCCTGGAGTTATTACATATAGCTAAATAATCCTGGCCATTTGTCACAAGGGGAATGGATATAGTAGGACCTTATCCTCTAGCTACGGTTAAGCATTTAAAGTATATTCTTATTACTACTAACTTCTTATCCAAATGGGTTGAGGAAATACCTCTCAAATAAGTCGTATCCAAAAGCGCTATTATTTTTTTCAAAACCAACATCATTACCAGATTTGGTGTCCCTCATACTATATTTATGGACAACGGCCCCAATTTCTGTTCTATTGAGGTAAAGAAGTTATATCAGGAGCACAATATCAAATCTAACCATTCATCTTGCTATCATGCACCATCCAATGGATAGATATAGGATTTAAATAATACCCTATCAAATATACTCTAGAAGATGGTGGATAAAGATAAGAAATTTTGGATTGATAAACTTTTGCATGCTTTATGGGATTATCGGACTACTACCCGTACTTCCACTCAGGAAACCCCATATTCATTGGTGTATAGAATATAAGAAATTTTTCCAATTAATATTCAATGTCCTTCAATCTGAGTTGAAATATGTGATCAATTATCTACAGATAAAAAGTCTTAGAAATTATTTGATGAGATGGAACGATTAGATGAAAATAGATTGCATACTTTGCATCATTTAGAAGTCTATCAGAACAGAATATCATGAGATGTTAACAATAAAGTTTGCCTCCAATCATTTCTTCAAGGAGAATTGGTATTATTCCTCATGAATCTAATGATACCAGGAAATAATCCTCCAAATATTGAGCCAAAGTGGGAAGGACCTTATTCCATGTATAAGGTCTACTCAAATGGAGCTTATTCCCTAGTCTCAATGGATGGAGATATTATTACAAATCAAACCAATGTGAGATTCTTGAAGAAATACTTTGTGTAACTGCACATCAATTTCCTCATTGCATGACTCTAAACTGCATAGCACAAATTTCTAGTTGCAAGACATTAAACTGCATAAAAACTATAAGCATCCATGCTACATGAGGATAAAATGAATAGAATCTTTTTCCTTGTTGCATGATGTTAAACTGCATGATATCATTTGTCCTCGTTACACGACATTAAACTATATGGTTAGCATCTTTTCTATTTGAAATTAATAGCTTCCATGTGCAAGAATCATTGAAATCATTGCTACTCCTTAGTGGAACATGAGTCCCATTTCTCCCTATGTTTGAATCAGATCTATATAGGGGCCTCATTTCAAGAACTATGTGTGGATTGATTCTCATTTTCAATGAGATACATAGAGATACCTAGATCTCCAATCTTGGGCCCATCCGTAACCACAAAAAAAAATTATTTCCCTTTTTCTCTTCCTATACATGAACTAGATCTATACAGAGTGCTCTTTTAATATGCATGGTTTGATCTTCACACCATTTTGTGTCTTAAGTTTAACCATTCTTCCAGAATTTGTTAAAAGCCCCTGTCTCCCACATCAAATTCAATTGTTGTGGGAACTGAATTTTCAAGAACTACGTTTGGCTTGATTCTCATTTATATGAGATATGTTGTAAAATCTAGGCCTTAGTTCCTAGTCCCATCCACAGGATAATTTTTTATCTATCTCCCACATATAATTAACAATCTATGTGGGAGTATTCATTTTGGGTTCTCTCCTTAGAGATCCCACCAAGGAAACAAGAATGTCCTCATTTTACATATGAGTCAGATCTATGTAAAGGACACCAAACTCATGTCCAATATTGATTCAAATATTTCTCCTAGGCATTTAGAATTACCCCCTTTCATATTTCACACTCTTGATAATGAATATTTTCATATCTTAATAATCTTTCTTACAGTTTTTGGTGATAGAGTTTCTGATATCTGAGAAATCTTTTGTTTGATTATGTAGTACGTGGCCCTAGATAGTATTTCATAAGTTTCCTACATAACGGGATTTTTAGTAAAAAGATACCACTATTTGGCTATGCAGCATATTCCCTAGCTAAACCTGCATAACATGGCCCCCATAACGGGTTTGTCAAATAATGGTAATTTTGTTCTTGGTTAAAGTTTCTTTTTTCCCCTTCAAACTTTGATAACAATATACAAGAATATGTATTTTAAAGCAGTCATTCATGTATATTTTCCCATTACTTTTCTCTCAATCTGAAAGTCTTCAAGACCATGGTTTACACATTTCCCTCTCCATGCATTCAAAGTAATATGAAATAACCTTGGATCACTTGACCACATATCATATACTATTTCCATTTTTTTCCTATTTGTATGACCTAAAAACTACAGACTCCATGATTTCTATGTTTGGGTTATAACTTTATAGAAATCATATCCCTCTGATTCTTTGGAAATCATGATTGGAAATACTCTCTCCGTATTCAAGTACCTTTATTCATAAACCAAACTCTATGCTTTGGAAAATATGAATCTCCATAAACTTTCTTCTACTTTTAGAAACAGAATGTCAAACTTTTGAGAGCTCTTTTTCTTGATTGTGCAGTACATGCCCTTAGGTGGCCTTGCATAAGTTACCAACATAACAGGCCTGTCAGTCAAAGGATGCCACTATTTGGCTATGAAGTATATTCCCTAGATGGACTTGCATAATACAACCCCCATAAAGGTTTTTTCAAATAATGGTAACTTAGTTCTTATGAAATACTTCCTCTAATGCCTCTTAGCCCTTTTTTCCATATCATTCTTTGGATCCAGAAATTCCAAAATCACATTTTACAATTCTTCCCTTCCATACCTGAACATGGTAGTATGTTTCCAAAAACAAATATCAAGATATTGGGAGAGTTTAAAACCTTTGGTAAAAGCTAAATACCTTAAATTAAAGCCAACCAATGTCCTCACTACATGACTTAAATCTTCACAGTATAATGTCCTCACCGCATAGTACAATGTCCTCAATGCATGACTTAAAATTGCGCAGCATGATATTAGAAATTCCCCTTTCTGACAAATTTTAACCATTCCTCATACACCATATTTTTATAGAAGTGGTTTTCCTATTCATGAAATATATCGGCATAGATAACCCTTTATTCTTAAAATCCATTTCCTTGGAAAAATCACCCACTATGGTCTTGAGTCACCCAAATCTTATTTTCCTTTTTCTATCAACAGTAAAATGTTAAATTCCTAAGATCACTTTTTCTTGACTATGAATTACATCCCCCCAGAGGCCTTGCATACAATGTTCCTACATTACAGGCTTGTCAGTCAAAATATGCCACTATTTGGCTATGTATCATATTCCTTAGTCATCCCTACATAATACAACCCCCATAAAGGGTTTGTCAAATAATGGTAACTTCGTTCTTGGAAGATACCTCCTTTATGTTTATACAAGTTTTATATTTGGTAACCATAAAAAATTATGACTCAAGATTCCCCTTGGAAGTATTTAAATAGTATTATAGAAATTCTTATCCATTGATCCTTGTTTGATATCTAATTTCAAAATTTATTGTCAAATCTGTTCGACCTTAAACACTATCCCTTTCTAGTCCAACATGCATGACTCTAAATTTCCAATAACAAGAGATGCGGTACTCACTAGATTGTAAACCCACAAAGGGCACTCCGGACAAAAGTCGAGTCCTAGATCACTAAACATACATTTTTTATGGTTTAAAAATTATTGAGAAATAAAAGGCCAAAAGATACAAAGTTTGTGGGGTTGTCTGTATAACCCTATTAAAAATCAAACTATGCTTACTAGTCCCATTGTCTTAGGTAAAAAAATATCAAGGATAAAGACATAGATGATTAAATACAAAATTCTTTTCATTTGTGAGTAAAAAAATCCATAGAGGAGCATCCACAGACTAGAGTATCTCTATCATAAATCCCAAGATGTTTTCTATATAACTTATCATTTGATTAATGGCCTCTTAATCCCCATCAGTTTCTTGTTGAAGTTAGTTTAGCCGACCAGTATCATTCTATTCAGCATGGAGAATTGATTCCTTAGCATCTGTAATGGATTTTTTACCATACTTATGGACTTCTCTTATTGAACCATGAAGTTGTTCAAGCTCCCCTATGATAATATCAAACTCTTGTTGAAGTCACAACTATTGAACGGTCTTTTCTTTGATCTTATGCTTCATTCCTTTCAAATTTTTAGTATAATTGGACTCAGCTTGGAATAGAACTGCTTGGAATTCATCAATGTTGATCAATAGTTAAGTTTTTATCAGATCCTACCGAAGCTTCTACTCTTTCTATCTTTTTCAGATAATCTCTTTCACTGCAGTATGAATTTCACGGTATTTAAAACCGCCAAATCCCATTGTGATAAACATAGATGAAAGTCATGAAATTTTTGAAGGAAGTTCCTCAAGATTAATTTCAAATATTATCTTCCATATATTTTTTCATGTCTTGAGACGTGCAATACAAATGGCCTTTTTCAATTCCAGGTCTGATTTAGAATCACTATCATAAGGAGGAACATATTCTGGGATTAATTAACTTAAAGAAGTGCCCTATTTTTCTCCTTCCTTGACAGTGGTTGCTTCACCTCCTAATATTGTTTGAGCTGATGCAGAGGCTTCACCTCTGAATCTATCCATTGAAGTTGATAACCCTATATGGTGAATTAAATTATGGTTATGGTTAGTTTCAAGGGATAAAAAGAGTGAGCACAATCACAATATCAGTATCTCTTACCTAACAATAGGTCGGTATCTTGAGAAGACTCATCCCTAATGTTCTCAGTTTCATCGATTTTGGTTGATGTCTCTGGATGGGGAATTATATCTTTAATTTGATCAGGATCCTCTAAATGAATCTTAGGAAGTTTTTTTGTCTCAAGATTCACCTGAGCCAATGTATCTGCAATGGTAAGATTCACATTAATGTCAACACTACTTTCAGTCATCGTTGTGGCAGTAGTTTTTTTAGATGGTACTGCATATTTCAACCAATCATGGTTATAAATTTAATCATAAGAAGATTAATAGTACAAACAACGAAAACTTATGTCCAATTGGTTCTATGCAAGGAACTTCAAAATATTCTAAATCATTTGGTATATTAACATGTTCTAATACTTCTTCAAAATACATGCCAAGTTTCATCATATCATCCAATGATATCCCATATCCCATGTTAGTCTCACCTATGGTAGCACTTGGCGTGGTTTCTTCGCAACCTTCCTCCGACAACCTTTGACGCCGAACAGCTTCCTCAGCAACAATTGTGGGGTCAAAACCAATTTTCACAGGATGTTTTGGTGCATGTGATGAACCTAAAGCATCACAGGATGGAAGTCAGTTGTTGTTATATTTTGTGTCTTATAAAGCGCTATTGATTTACTAGAGGTCTCCTATCTTATGATAGCAGGAATAGAAGCAATGTTGGGAACAGACGTTGGTTCCTTTGGCCTCAATGCCTCTTTAGGAACCACCGGGGTAGTAGGAATTTGTGTCTGTTCAAAATAACCCTCCATAGTTCCTCGAAGCTTATTAGTAATTTCTTTAAGAGAAGAAACAGAAGAAGCTCCTACAATTCCAAGAAGTGTAAACACTTTTTCATGAATAAGGATAAAATTAATGTTGTCGAGAAGTCTTACCACTACTGATAAAATGTTTAACCATGGTATTATTTCTTCAATGATTTTGTTTCTTTGCCTTCTTGGGAATACTAGCATCATCATCTCTAAAAATAGGTATTGGAGACTGCAAGCCCCTTTCTATCTCATCTTTCATAGCCTTTTGACTCATAGATATCTCTCCTGATTCACGGGGTGATTTAATAGCTCTAAGAGCAGTACCATTAGGGCTATATCGTGGTGATGGAACTTTAGTTTATTTTCCTTTATCCAGTTGCAAGTTAAAATTATATTTCCCCCGAGTAATAATGATTTGACTAAATTGAAATTGAAAAGAAGAAGAGAATGTGAGAAAAAGGAAAATTACATCTTTAGATTCCATGAAATCACACCATTATTCATCTAATTAAAGGTCAATCCCTTTATTGGTACCACGATATATCATTTCCTTCACCTTCTTTATGGTGGGAATTGATTCGTCGGTTGCGTATATGAGCATTTCCAGTTCTCGGATATAAGTTCTCACTTCATCAGGATTGTTCTTAAATAGAATATCATAAGAGGCATGTAGATACCCTATTCATGGAATACACAACCCTACACATAAATCTATCCATGTGGTTTCAGCATCATAATGCAAACTTTTCCATGTTTGAATAGCCTCTGGTCGTATATATTCAGAGTACATGCCAGAGGGTTGTGAAGAGGATCCTTCAGTTTTGGATTTAGGTTTTTTCCCAATTCCCACAGTCACGGATAGGGGATGAAAAAATGGGACTGGTCACTCTTCGAAATGATGGTGACTAGACCACCTTAGTACAACCTCAGTAGGTATTGATGGGGTGTCCCTATTAACTCTGACAGGTGGATTATATCTTTTACGAGGTTTCTTCCACTACTGGAAACTAAGGCTTTACCAATGGTTTCAAACCATTGGTAAAGGCTTCCAAACCGTTGGTATACTATATACCAACGGTTTGGAAAACCGTTGGAAAGTAAGGAGTGAGGATATCCCATTACCAATGGTTTTAATACAACCATTGGGAAAGGAAGTGTAATTATAGAGTTTCCCAATGGTTTAAATAACTGTTGGTATATATGAGTATTCCCAATGGTTTGAAAACTATTGGCAATATTGGCAGTGTAATCTAGAATCCTAGTTTCGCAACGGTTTAAATAACCGTTGGTATATAGGAGTACTCTATCATTTTTATGTTTTACCAACGGTTTACTAAAACCATGGTAAAAATATGTACAGCACTATACCAACGGTTTTAGTAAACCGTTGGTATAGTGTAATACCAGAATTTGGCAGACCAGCCACCTCGAATCTTCTCCACTCCTACACACTCAACAAAACCATGGAATACAGAACAAACACCTGCATACACCAACAAAACCACCTTCTACACTCAAAACCAACAAAACCACCTGCACACTCAACTACATACACCAACAAAACCACTTGTACACTCAACTACATACACCTGCATACACTCTTAATAGCAACAAACACCTACTATAGAACACAAAAGCACATAAAAATAGGATACTCTTATAACCATGGAACGTACCACAATTATAATCATGTATATGAACCCAATTACCCTATGAAATATAGAATTCATAATTGAATTCTCAATTGAATACATACAGAATGAATTATGTAATAAATTTTGAATTATGAATCAATAACACATACAAAATGAATTATATTGCATACAGAATTCCGAATATGTTTGGTCGGTTTTCCGTATACCAGTTGTTTTTACTTAAAGTGATGTCCATTTTAAACAAAAGACATACACTTGGAGTGATACCATCCACACCGTGTATCGGATTGAGGTGGGGTTGACTTGTACACATCACAAATGACTCATGAATCATTGTCATAAAGTATCAACAGAATCTGAATGTGTTTGTCAGTTTTCCGTATTCCAGTTGTTGTTTTCACTTAAAATGTTTTCCATTTAAAATAAAGGTGAGATACTTTGAATGGTGTCGGACACACTGCACCTCGTATTGAGGCAGGGTTGACTTGTACACGTCACATATGACCCATGGATTTTTTTCCTAAATTTTCAACAGAATCTGAATGCTTTTGGTCGGTTTTCCGTATGGCAGTTGTTGTTTTCACTTAAAATGATGTTCATTTTAAACAAAAGAGAGACACTTTGAGTGGTTCCAGACACACCCCACTTCGGATTGAAGCAGGGTTGACTCTTACACATCACATATAACCCATGTATCTTTTTCCTAAAGTTTCAATAGAATCTGAATGCGTTTGGTCGGCTTTCCATATGTCAATTGTTGTTTTCATTTAAAATGATGTCCATTTTAAACAAAAGACATACACTTGGAGTGATATCGGCCACACCGTTCCCCGGATTGAGGTGGTGTTGACTCATACATGTCACAAATGACCCATGGATCGTTTTACTAAAGTATCAACACAATCCTAATGTGTTTGGCTGGTTTTCCGTATGCCAGTTGTTGTTTTCACTTAAAATCATTTCCATTTCAAATAAAAGTGATACATTTTGAGTGGTTTCAGACACACCGACCCTTGGATTGAGGCAGGGTTGACTCTTACACATCACAGATGACCCATGGATCATTTTCCTAAAGTTTAAACATAATATGAATGCCTTTGGTCGGTTTTCTGTATGTTAGTTGTTATATTCACTTAAAATGATGTCCTTTTGAAACAAAAGAGAGACACTTTGAGTGGTGATGACCAAACCGCTCCTCATATTGAGGCGGGGTTGACTCGTACATGTCACAAATTACCCATGGATCATTTTCCTAAAGTATCAACACAATCCGAATGTGTTTGGTTAGTTTTATTTATGCCAGTTGTTTTTACTTAAAAGCGTATCCATTTTAAACAAAAGAAAGACACTTTGAATAGTAATGGCCACATCGTGCCTCAGATTGGGGATAGGTTGACTCATACACATCAAAAATTACCAATGGATCCTTTTCCTAAAGTATCAAGAGAATCTGAATGTGTTTGGTCGGTTTTCCGTATGGCAGTTGTTGTTTTCACTTAAAATGATGTTCATTTTAAACAAAAGAGAGACACTTTGAGTGGTTATGGCCACACCGCACTTCAGATTGAGTTAGGGTTTACTATTAAACGTCACATATGACCCATGGATCGTTTTCCTAAATTTTAAACAAAATATGAATGCGTTTGGTCGGTTTTCCGTATGTCAGTTGTTGTTTTCACTTAAAATGATATCCATTTTAAACAAAAGACATACACTTGGAGTGATACTAGCCACACCGTGCCCCATATTGAGGTGGGGTTGACTCTTACACATCACAAATGACCCATGGATTGTTTTCCTAAAGTATCAACACAATCCGAATGCGTTTGGTCAGTTTTCCGTATGTCAGTTGTTGTTTTCACTTAAAATCCTGTCCATTTCAAATAAAAGTGAGACAGTTTGAGTGATGTCGGCCACACTGGATCTCGTATTGAGGCGGGGTTGACTCGTACACATCACATATGACCCATGGATCATTTTCCTAAATATTTAACAGAATATGAATGCCTTTGGTTAGTTTTTCATATGTCAGTTGTCGTATTCACTCAAAATGATGTCCTTTTGAAACAAAAGAGAGACACTTTGAGTGGTGTCAGCCAAACCACACCTCGGATTGAGGCGGGGTTGAGTCATGCACATCAAAAATGACCCATGGATCATTTTACTAAATTATCAACACAATCTTAATGTGTTTGGTCGGTTTTCCGTATGCCATTTGTTTTTACTTAAAAGCATATCCATTTAAAACAAAAGAAATACACTTTGAATGGTTTCGAACACACTGTGCCTTATATTGAGGAGGGTTTGACTCTTACATGTCAAAAATGACCAATGGATCCTTTTTCTAAAGTATCAATAGAATATGAATGCATTTGGTCGGTTTTCCATATGGAAGTTGTTTTTTTCACTTAAAATGATGTTCATTTTAAACAAAAGAGAGACACTTTAAGTGGTTCCGACCACACCACGCTTTTATTGAGGTTGGGTTGACTTGTACACGTAACATATGACCCATGGATCGTTTTCCTAAAGTTTCAATAGAATCCGAATGTGTTTGGTCGGTTTTCCGTATATCATTTGTTGTATTCACTCAAAATGATGTCCTTTTGAAACAAAAGACAAACACTTGGAGTGGTGTCAGCCACACCGCACCCCGGATTGAGGCAGGGTTGACTCGTACACATCAAAAATGACCCATGGATTGTTCTGAATGCGTTTGGTCAGTTTTTCATATACCAGTTGTTATTTTCACTTAAAATCATATCCATTTCAAATAAAAGTGAGACAGTTCGAGTGGTGCTGGACACACTGTGCCTCGTATTGAGGTGGGTTTGACTCATACACATCACAAATGACTCATGGATCATTTTAATAAAGTATCAACAGAATCTGATTGTGTTTGGTCAGTTTTCTGTGTGCCAGTTTTTTTTCACTTAAACTGTTGTCTATTTTAAATAAAAGTGAGAGACTTTAAGTGGTACCGGCCACACCGTGCCTCAGCGTGACTGAGGAGTGACCACGGCGTGACCACGGTGTGACCGCGGCGTGACTGCGGTGTGATTGTGACGTGACCACGGCGTGACCACGGCATGTTGGCCCGGTCCAGCGACATTCACGGGGCAGCATCTTCCGGCCAGGAGTGAAGGGAGCGGGAGGAGGCGGGGAAACATTCCGGTCGTCTCCTCCCTCCCCATTAACTATGGGTGGGTAATGTATCTAAAACTCTATCTAGGTATCATACATAGAATTCCGATAGGACTGCAAACCACCGCAGGGTGTTGTCCTAGAGTAGAGCCAAATCACAGCGTGACCGTGGCGTGACCGCGGCGTGACCGCGGCGCGACCGCGGCAGGACCGCGGCGTGACCGCAGCATGATCGTGGCGTGACCGAGGCGTGACCACGGCGTGACCGCGATGTGACCGTGGCGTGACCGCAATGTGACCGCGGCATGACCGCGGCGTGACTGTGGCGTGTTGGCCTGGTCCAGTGACATCTGCGGGGCATCATCTTCCGACCAGGAGCGAAGGGAGCGGGAGGAAGCGAGGCAACATTCCAGTCATCGCCTCCCTCCCCATTAACTATGGATGGGTAATGTATCTAAAACTCAATCTAAGTATCATACATCAAATTCTAACAGGACTGCGAACCGCTGCGGGGTTTCGTTCTAAAGCAGGGCCAAATCACGGCATTACCGCGGTGTGACGACGGAGTGATTGCGGCGTGGCCGCGGCATTACCTCGGCATGACCGCGGCGTGACCGCAGTGTGTTGGCCCGGTTCAGCGACATTCACGGGGCATAATCTTTTGGCCAAGAGCGAAGGGAGTGGGAGGAGGCAGGGAAACATTCTGGTCGTCACCTCCCTCCCCATTAACTATGGGTGGGTAATGTATCTAAAACTCTATCTAGGTATCATACATCGAATTCCGACAGGACTGCGAACCGCTGCGGGGTGTCGTCCTGGTGCAAGGACAAATCACGGCGTGACCATGGCATGACCGCGGCGTGACCGCAGTGTGTTGGCCCGGTCCAGCGACATCCGTGGGGCATCATCTTCCGGCTAGGAGTGAAGGGAGTAGGAGGAAGCGGGGTAGATTGCTGATCTCAAGAGATTTTTTGAAGATTTTGAGTACTTAAGGAGATAGTTGAGACAAGAATTTTCCACTAGCATGTGGAATTTTTCTAGAGAAGAAGGTATTGATAGTGTTGAATTAGATGTGTTTAATGTGTTGGTTTTTTTGTCAATACATAAATCATGTTTCAACTCACTTAAAATAAGACGTCTTTAATGATTTGAAGGTTTTTGAAAAGGTTAAATATGATTGGAGATTATTTGAGAAGGATTTGATGTTATTTGGAAGGCTGTGAAGTTTGAGCTAAAATGAGAAGGAGGCCTTCATAGGGTACACCCTGATACTGGATTTCATAGGGTCCCCGATATTGGATTTCATAGGGTATACCCTGATGCTGTTTTGGGTAGAGGCATGGAAACCTACTAGGGTACACGTAGATCATCGTAAGGTACAGTAGAATTTCAAGGTAAACTGGACCTTGTAATATTCCTTCGTAACGGTCATGAAGCTCGTAAGGTTCCTTCGTAAAGTCCGCAAAGTTCATAAGGTACAATGAAGACTTCATAAGGTACATGAAACTTATGATTGGATCTTCAAACGGAGCACCGAAGGAAAGAGAGACTTTGTAGGGTACAATGAACCCTACGATGAAACTTCAAAAGGTATGATCTGAGATGAAATGAACCCTACGTACTAGTTTAGACAAGAATGACTAGGAATCATACACCCAACACAAACCATTTACAAATTCATTCACTTCGCCTAAACATGACAATTTCATTTATAATATTCAAAGGGTGAAAAGAAGAGTGACATGGTAAGGCATATGCCTACTCGGGCAATGTCATTTGAGTTAAACGATTATGATAATCCAATTTATATTATTCAAAGAAAACAAAAACTAACTAGCCACAAAACAAACACCAACAAGAGGAATATAGAAAACTCAAACCAAATCTAAACATGATACAAATAACTATCACTACTCTTTGGTTTAGAAGACAGCACACCTCCGTTGGAGAAGTTTTATTATAAAATCATGGAATTTATTTATCACAAAATTCATTTAATTATATTTAACATTTATTCTAAAACTCATTCATCACAAATCAAATGCAATAAGTTAAGAAACTAGATCAACATAACTATCACTGTGAGTTTTCGCAGATAGCGCACCTCCGTTGGAGGGGTTTTATTATAAAAACATGACTTTATTTATCAAATGAAACGATTATATAAAATAACACTTATTCAAGATATGCACGTCAATATAATTAAGCATAATTAAGAAAGAGGTTATATACAATTTAAATCATTCTTAAATTAAAGAGACTAGGAGAGGGACCCTACCTCAAGGTGGAACCAAGCCATCCACTTTGGCTCTTGGATCTTTCTAACTAAAAGCTGATGCTCCCCACTGGGTATATGCACCTTCACACACATTCAAGGACACCTAGCCCCTATGCACACACATGTATGGCCATGACCATGTGCAAAGGGATCCTTACACATATGATTATATGCATATACCAGTCTCTACTCACCTGCGTATGCATTTGTATATATATATACATGGGCACACCTAGCCCCATACGTGCATAATCATTGCCATGGTTGACTATACATGTAACGGGGGAACCCACATACATATACTTACTTACCTATGCACACGTAGGTGAGTCACCCTTGACTTGGTGACTCGAAACCAATGATCAGGGATCAACGCACTACACAAAGGATATTAAGAACCTTAAAACACATAAACGACCCTCAATAACCAGTGAAAACCAACCAACAGCATTAAAGCCTTACCTCGATTGGCGAGAACCAAATCCACCTGAACCAACACAAAACGATCCAACGCCCTACCAAAAACATAATATGGAGTCAAAAACATTGAAATCCCCAAAATATATGAGGTGTGAGACAATTAGTAATCATAGAATCTTACCTCGGATCAAATTCGGTGGACTGAAACAATCCAAACCCCTTCCGGCCTCCTTCGTAGAATATAACCACTCCATGTCCATAGAAACCAATAAAGACCTAAGTGGCCAATGCGATAAAGAAAATAAAATAAAAAATAAACTAAAACATACATGTCTCCTGTGACTATACATGTCACCGCCCAACATATAAGAACCACAACGCCACATGGGTCAAATCATGTTTCTGCAAGAAAGGGGGAAATAAATCCATGTTTTAAAATGATACTATCAAAAAGTACATTCCTATTAATTAAAAATTAATCATCCTATAAATGGTATATAATTATTTTGGCTCGAGTTTCATCTTAGTTTGGTTTTGTTCAATACAAGTTTGTTTGGGAAATTACATGGCTACACCATTACTAAAGGGTCAAGATAGGTTGTGGTGTAAATTTATTGTGGAATGGAAGGATGAAAACATTATTAGAAGTGATTCCAACTAATCTTCAATGACCAAAACTTCCTAGATGATCATAAAAAAGCTAGATCTTGAGATCTTTTAGATATTGAGTAGGAAAAATTGTTAGTGATTGAATATGAATCAATATTCACTAATATGGTAAGTATATGTCAAATCATATGATTAATATAAGGCTTAAGGCATGAAGATTTGTGATGAAGCTATGACTAATGATGTGATCATGGACCAGTCTTCTGATTTTTCTCACCTATATATTTGTGGTTAGTATGATGTCTTTGGAAAATATAGGTTTTACATGAACATGGAAGGGGGTTTATTTAATTCCTCATTCAGGTGGAGGGAATACATCATTTAGCAGTTATAAGATGAAGTATAATAACCTCCATGGGTGATCAACCATTACTTAAATTAATTGTTTCTTTAAATAAGAATTCTTATTTATATAAAGACAGTATTAAGAGCCTCGATATACCCTTAAACACTAACTTGATTATTCGATCATAGATTTCCAAGGGGTTGATTATAACTATGTTACATGGGAGTCATGGAGTCTAAGGACGGTAAATGAAAGTAAATATATTAACATGGTAGACCTATAGATATGGTGTTCACAAGCCACCTAGGTTTAGATAAAATTATTTAGTGATTTTATGGAAATGAAATCATCTTGTCACTAGGTCTCTAAGTGGATAAGATATCGATTGGGATATGAGTGGTCTAACATATGTCTTATAATTTGGATGATATGTGTATGGAATGGATGAGGGTTTAGATCAAGTAAAATATTCCTAAGAGGATTGGGCCTTATGGTGATAGATGTGGCAATTGTACGTCTAGTGTTTGATGAGGGAATACTTGTGAGGATGGATTGGAATCTTGGTGGGTTCTTAGAGTGGGATGGTCCCTCAGAGTCTATAAAATGTATTATGAAAGGTTTTACTCCATTTAATGATTCAAAAGTTCAACTAAGGAGATCAAGGATGAGATGCTAGTGTGAGTATTGGGTATTGTCAGACATATTGGAATTATAATTCCAAGAGGCTTGGTGTGTTAGTGGGGTTGGGTTATAATACATTATTTTAATGAGGTTCTTGACCGGATTATTGAGAATATAATTAAGGAATGGTTGACATATCGAGAGAAGACTATAGTGTGTGGGATGAGGATTATGGGATAATCCTCGAGAGATGAGTCTATACTATGTGACTGAGAGGATAGAATACGATATGTTTAATATGATTGGGTGAGTGGCCAACCCATACGAGGAGGATACGATGTATGGAGACACTTGGGGTTATTTATGCTATCTCATGGAGACATTTGGGGTTATTTCATGACTCCAACATACTCCAGAAATGTTCTCACATAATGTTTTAGAAAAACAAATCCATCTCATGGAAGACCCGAAGGCTACTCTAGCTTCCAATGTTTCCTCACACAAACAAGTGAGAAACCTCACCAATGGTCCATAAGAAAAAAAAAAGATATATTTCATAGTCAAATAAGGGGTGGAAAAAAACTAGTAACTACATGATCAGACAAGTTACCACATGGACAAGAAATCAAATGCATGATCAAATAAGTGACACCATGAATAAAATTATAATTTGAAAATGTAAAAGGCTCTAATAACCCTCTTGAAACCTCCAAACCTCATAAAACATAAAGGGTTTTATAAATTTGGGACCCTATAACAGATATCTCTCAAACAATTAATGCCCTTTAGAATTTAAAACAAACTTGAAAAGGAGAGAAAGGGGCATGAACATCCACCCTATGAGATGACTCCCAAGGATCTCATTATATAAAGAACATAGATTCACATCATATGAACAAGGTTCATAACCATGCAACATCATTAAATAACCAAAAAAACACTCTCGTGTGAGATGCCTCTCAAAAAAGGGAAAATCCATTAAAAAACATCACATCGAAGAAGAGAAACGATCTCATAAAATAGTATAAAGTCAAACACATTGTATCAACAGAAAGGAAACAAGAAAAGAATCTAAATAAGGAATATCACCCCTCAAAAAAATTGGGATACTGATTATAATACACATGTCCTGCAGTTATTGGGTTTCATGTATGCAAATGTGGAATCAAAAAACATTGATTCAATGTGCAGGTGAAATCAATGATGTATTGTTGAATCACCCTCCTTTGGATAATTTTGTAAAGGCATGAATCATCAACAGATCTAAAATAAATCATATAAAACATTGTAAATGATAGGTATATAGCCTGAATGAATCATATAAATACTAATAATAACTCATAATTAACCTGAATTCAAGATTACGGAGAGTTAGAATTGATGCTTACACAGCAGAAGGGGGATTCGCGAGCGACCATGAGTGGGGAGCTGCGAGCGGCG
This sequence comes from Viscum album, assembly GCA_963277665.1. Taxonomy (NCBI): domain Eukaryota; kingdom Viridiplantae; phylum Streptophyta; class Magnoliopsida; order Santalales; family Viscaceae; genus Viscum; species Viscum album. Next base: position 1,491,864,962 of record OY728145.1, read on the forward strand.
AGCAGGAGTTGGGATAGGAGAAGGGGAATCAAGGGTGATGAGAGTGGCGTCAATGAAGAGAGGAGCGGAGCGGCCCTGTATGGTTTGGATAACTGTGAATTGAAGGGGGACGTGTGAGTGCCGATGAGCGGGGAGCGGCAAGTGGCGAGTGGTGAGCGGCAATCACCGAGCGACGAGCGGCGAGGGGTGGTTGGGATGGGAGCGGCGGCGAGGGGTGGTCTGTATGGGAGCGGCGGCGAGGACAAGAGGATTATGTGAGTGGTTCCGAGGGTTTGGAGAAGTGAGGCTTAGGGATAGGAGAAGTATCCTGATGGCGAAGTGATTTTAGATAGATATATCCCAACGGTTCATTTGAACCGTTGGGGAAAACCGTTCCATATGACCTATATACCAACGGTTCATATGAACCGTTGGAATAGGGTCTTTTTCCCAATGTTTTTTTAAAACCGTTGGGAAAAATTGTTGGTATAGGTGGAATTTCCCCCAATGTTCGGTGATCTTGGAGCCTCGTCACCTCTACCCTTTGACTCCAATGAGTCAGCCCCTGATAATGAATAATTACCTTCAAAATGAATGGGTTCCTTCCTACTACCTCTCTTTATCCCCACTTGAGGGACAACATGGTTTAATACCCCTTCAGGGTAATATGAAGCCAAGTTTTCAGCATAACAGATAGTCAATCTTCTTATTGCATCAATGACAGGTAAATTAAATATTGACCTATTTTTCTATACAGATGTCAGAAACCATAGTTGTTGGGAAACCATCATATTTTTCTCTAATTTGACGTGCACGGGAGGGGATACAGTAATTTTTTGCAGAAATTTGAATTGACGCGCGAATCTATAAGGATAATAGGCCTCACATATGATTTTCCCATCAATCTTGGAGGCCAATATTCCATCTATACAAGCTAACATATATTCCCTCAGTTATAATCTGGTCATCCCATCATCAACAAATCACCCCGTAGGCGGATTCCCATAAGGGAAAAGATGAAATTACTTAAACATACTCAAACTGGCCTTGATATCATAAGAATTCAGAGAAAAAGGTGAAATACTAGAGAAATATTGAACATATGGCTTGAAAGAACTCCTAAAGACATGTACACCACTTTTCACAGCATAAGTTCTGAAATGAGTGGAGATCCACCCCCATAACACCTGGAAGGGTCCTACTATTCTGAAAGGAGACTTCCCTCTGTAAATATGCAGTAATCTCATATGAATCTTTTCCAAAATAGGGGTTCCAACCCTACCATCCTCTTCTTGGCCAACATGGCTATGATAACAAAATTTCCTAGCCTTACGCCTCCCTTGGAATCTCTAACTAGTAATAGATACATGTTGATCCACATGTCCATGAAACCTGCAAGATGTGTATTTATAGGAATTTTGGAATTGACTTCATACCCCCACTTATCAAACTCTCCTTTCTCTAATGTTGTCCAAAAATTTTCGGGTGTACCTCTATTCTTTGCCTTTGTACAGCTAGTTGGACGAGTGAAAGTGGGACCTTTTTCTTTCTTCTTTACCAAAAATATTTCCATCCACTCCCCTAGATGAATATCCCCTCTTGTGTGGGATTTTGTTGTGGTTGTATTCTTGAGTTTATAAAATATTTTCATCAACTCAAGAACCAAGGTTGGTGTATTTTCTGATCCATTCCATGTCATGTTGGAAGGAATAAACTCATCATACATATATCTAAGAATTGGAGCTCCAAATATCTTGTATACATCTCACGAACTAATGCCTACTTCTCCATGTGTCAAATGGAAGGAGTTAGTTTCTGGAATCCATCGGCTTAGTAACTCTGGCACAAAATCGTCATTCTTATATACATAGGTTTTCCTGATAAAAGATTAGTTGATTATCACCTATCAACTGGTCAAGGTTATGGTACTCTGCTAATGTGTACAGCAGCACTCGGGTCGAATCATCGGTGATGGAACTTTTTAATAGTCGATTGTTTTTATTTGATTGTATTTTGATTAGGGGGTTTGTTTGCAGATATTAATTGAATTGATTGATTGGTTAAGATTTATTTAAAAAATTTATAAATATTGGGTTGAGTTCATCAATAGGTAGTTAAGCTTTTGATATCCTTGATCCTTGCTTTATATTGCATTAAATTAACACCCATGACACAAGTTGATGTTGATTGGAATTTCTAAGTGTTAAGGCTTTAATCCAAGCCTTAACTTAACTAGGATTCTAATATTAATCAGTACTTGATTGTGGTAATTTATTTATGGTTACAATAATCTATGTAATCCATACGTTAAACAAAATATGTCATTAATCCTTGACATGTTAATTCCAACATACGCAATGTTAATTTAAATAATACTCATCGAGCAAAAGCTCGCAAACGCTTAACATGCGTAAATTATAACTCACACTAGTGAGAGATTTACTCAAACATTTGGGTGTTTAATAATATGGTTATAATTTTATGATGATTAATTAATAAGTTAATAAAAAGAAAGGGATTATAAAAGAGTTGTGCGTCGAACACACACACACAAACAGTGAGGGGAATTAAATACTGAATTTAGATTGAATGAGAAAGCACAATAAGGGAAGGGGATTAAAATATATTTAAACCATTTTAAGACCACTAATATTATTTAATAAAAGTTGTATTATAAAAATAGATTAAGAATAAGAAACTTGCATTAAAATATAATTACAAAAACAAACACTTACACGATTACAAACGAAGATCAACACAAAAGTAAATAAAAACAAAGAGAGGAGGAAAGGTCTCTCAAGTGAAAACTTGAGTATAGTAGGTCCTCCCAACCCTTTTTAAAGGATTTTTTCTTGAAAATATATTCTTATATCTTATTAAATTCCAACCCTTTTGAAAGAAGAGGAGGGGATATATTTATAGCCCAAGGTGGTGGACTGTTTGCATTCCAAAACTACCCCTCCAATTGGATCGAAGATTTGGACATCCAGAATGTTGAATATAGAGATATCTCCTTCTTGAAAGTTGTAGATAATAATGTTTTCAGACTAATATAAAAATTTGGATGAATTTGGACCTATGGAGCTAAATTTATGTCTGTTTTATTAAAAAATGTTAATCAATCCATTTCAATCCATACTTTTTAGAAGGCCAAAATGTGAATGGGTTTATCAATAGTAATATGCCTTCAAATACAAAAACTTTCTTCAAACAATTCTTCTTCCTATATCTCCTCTTTCACACTAAAAAATATCAGCTTTATTTTATGATTACATCATGATATATGTCATAAATAGTGTCTAGATTTTAATTTCTAACCAGAATGGTGGGCTGGATTTCAAATCATTAGTTGGGCCCCTTGTTCATGTATTTGGACCTTCAAATTTTTATCCATGATTCTTTTGTATAATCAGGAACATATGGTGTAGTTTTATAAAATTTGGGTTTTGGGATTTAGACTATTAACTCAATCATCATGGCTGGTCCAGTTTCTTCATAGTTTCTTTGGATCTTCTTGTTTGGACCATATGACCCTCAAAATAGACGATTTGGCTAAAGGTTCCTTCTAATGAAATGTTTTAATTTGAGTAAGGAAACATAAAAAGAAGAATCATGCAATTTGGATAAGTATAGTGAGATTTATTATTAAAATATTAAACATACTTGAATCTGGATGAATTCAAATAGTGCTCTAAAATTATATTTAATATTTAAACATTAATATTTCACAAAAATTATGCACATTTCATATAAAATTAGTAAAGGGAGTATATAATAAGTTATGAAAATATTAATAACATAAAATCCCACACACTTAGTCTTGTTCATGTCCTCATGTGCAAAAAATATAAAAAAACATTACAAAATTATTTTCACTCACCAACAAATATTAAAATTTTGTTTTCCCCAATCAGGGGAGGTTCAGACAAATTCACTCATCCATATTGAATTAAACCACAAGTTGTTAGAGGAACAATGTTCCAAAAACAATTAATTTTTTCATGTGAAAATTTAGAAATGGAAAATGGTAGTACACAAAACTTACTCCTCTCAAGATGATAAAATTAATTTATGGAGCTTCACTCATTCACCAACCAAAAGTGAAAATCTTAGAGTTTGTAAGAGCTCTCAGATTCCAATACCTATCCAAAAGTTCTCAAAAATCAAGAGTTCTTTTTAGGTGTTTTTTGGTGGCTATGGGATGGTAGGAAGATGATATCCAAAAGATAGGAAAAAAAGAGGGTAAAACACCAACATGGGTAAAACAATGCACTTTTTTTTAAATGAAACATGGAAGGAAATGAAAACACATATTTACAATGGAATGATTGTGTAAAGAAAGACACAAGATAGGAATAAAATTTGAAGTGGATGGGAATATGAAATATTTATGAAACACAAAACTTCTCCCAAAGACATAAGTGTTCTTGTTTTTATTTTATTTTCTTCTTATTTTTTGAAATTTGAACTTGAAAAAGATCCCACATTCATATCCAAACCCATGATTGATCTCCTAATGACACTAATTGTAATAGTTATAACAATATAAAAGGTTGAGAAAGAGTTATTTTTGACATACCCAAGACACAACCCAATTTTTTTATTCTTTTTTTATTTTTATTTTTATTTTATTTTATTTTATTTTTTTATTTTTTTATTTTTTTTGAACACTTGTCAAAAACATTTACAAAATTACATAAATGAAAGTACATTACATTCCCCAAAACAAACTGAATTACAACTTCTCCCCCACACTGAAATGGATGCTTGTCCTCAAGCATATGATAACATGGTGAAATCAAAAAAGGGTACCCAAAATGAAATCCATTCCCCCCCACACTTAAATTTCAAAAAAAATATTAAATGAAAATACATGTTGATATTGGGTGGGATAAGGTATTGGGACTGTAATGTGGCTATCAAAGAAAAGGTTTTCATAGGCTCTAAGGGGATTTCAAAAGGAGGATTAATGTATGGTTAATGGGAAGCTATTTGGATATTATAATTTTCATGTGTCTTAGAAAATGCCTATATCATATTAATGCACACCAAAGTTGTAAATTTAGTTCAAAGTTCCACAAACTAAAGATTCACAAATGGGGTTGAAAACACACATTTTGAAAAGATGGTCATAGGTAGCCTTGGCATGAAATCAAATGTTGTTCCTCACAGGTGGGAAAAATCATTTTCCAAATCAAAAATTGAGCATTCAAATTTTATTATTCTTGACACAAAATTATTTATCCAAAGTCATGATAAAAATATAAAATTTTTGAGATGAAACCATGTCTTTTGACTCCCCAAAATGGTTAGACAAAATTTCAAAACCATTTGGTGAGTAAATATGACTCTTTTAGTTTTTTTTACATTTATTTATTTAGTTTTAGTTTTTTGTGTTTTTAAAATACACACCCACACAAAAGAGAAAGAGAAAAAAAGGGTTTGATGAAGAAATTGGTAAAAAATGAAAGATAGAGGAAGAAGAAAAAAGAGTTAGAGAGAGGAAGAGAAAGAGTTAAAGGGAAAGAGGTGCCCCTGGTTTGGATTTGGTGGGTTTCCATCTCCATCCAGTGGTGGGTCGACTATAGAAGTTGGGAATTCGATGGAAGTCGATGTGGTTCCAGGATTTTGTGTCCTCTCATGGTGATTCTTTAAATGATGTACATTAACTATGAATGTCCTTTTTGAAGAGGGGTCTTGGAATTTCACTGCACCAAATGGGTAAACATGAGAAATAATAAAAGGACCTTCCCAATGAGAATTAATCTTACCTAGGTGAAGAAGAAATCGAGAGTTGAAAATCAATACCTTTTCACTTTTATGAAATACCTTTATCAGGATGTGTTTGTCATGCAGTACCTTAGCCTTTTCTTTGTACAAATTAGAATTCTCATAGGAATCAAGTCGAATCTCCTCCAGTTCATCCAATTGAAACAATATTTCTTCACCAGATTTTTCACAATCAAAATTACAAGTTTTCATAGCCTAAAAAGACTTATGTTGGATTTCAACTGGTAAATGACATGATTTATAAAAAACTATCCTAAAAGGAGACATCCCAATGGGTGTTTTATAGGCAGTTCGATGAGCCCAAAGTGCTTCACCAAATCTTTCAGGCTAGTATTTTTTGGTGGGTTTTACAATTCTCTCAAACACTCTTTTCACTTCTCTATTAGAAATTTCATCCATGCCATTTGTTTGGGGGTGATATGTAGTTGAAGTTTTATATACAACACCATTCTTTTTCAAAATATATTCCATGGTTCTATTAAAAAATGGGTTCCTAATTCACTGATCAAGGCATGAGGTGTGCCAAATCAGTGGAAGATGTGTGTCTTTAAGAACTCACTAACAGTATTTGAATCATCCTTTATAGTGGGTTTAGCCTTGACCCACCTAGAAACATAATCAACATCAAGAAGAATGTATGATAATCCATTGGAATGGGGGAATGGTCCCATAAAATTGATGCCCCAAACATCGAAGATCTCACAGAAAATTAAAGGCTTTTGGGGCATTTCATTTCTCTTTGAAATTGTTCCAAACTTTTGGCAAGTGGTACATGATTGACAGAACTCATGTGAGTCCTTGAAGAGTGAAGACCACAAGAATCCAGAGTCTAGGACCTTTTGGGAGGTCCTTTGTGGTCCAAAGTGGCCACCACTAGGAATTGAGTGATAGAATTCTAAGTTGGAAGAATGATCGTTTTTATCAACACATCTCCTAATTACCATGTCTGCCCCAATTTTCCAAAGTTTACTTTCTTCCCAAAAATAGTATTTTGAATCACTTTTCAACTTCATTTTTTGTTATTTTGAAAAAAAAATATGAAAAAAAAAACTAGAAACCAAGTAATTTACGATTGGGGCATACCATGGTATTTTTGGAGTGAGAGATGAAAGGTGATCGGTTGGAAATTCTAGATCAATTATTTCAGAATGAGAAGAATTAGAAATTATACTCAAGTGATCAACCACAGGGTTTTATTTTCTTGAATAATATTTGATTTCAAGGTAAAACTCTTGGAGAATTAGGATCCATCTTATTAGCCTCCATTTGGAATCACTTTTCTTGAGTAAGAACTTTATAGAAGAATGGTCTGTGAAGATGATGATTTTGGCACCTAAGAGGGAGGGCCAAAATTTATCTAAGGAAAAAACCACTGCTAAAAATTACTTTTTAGTCACACTGTAGTGAGATTGAGTTTCATCCAATGTTTTTGAGGAATAATATATTACATGAGTAATTTTTTCTCTTCTTTGGCCAAGAACAATCCCAACGGCTCTATCAGAAGCATCACACATCAACTCTAAGGGTAAGGACAAATCTAAGGGTTGGATTATCGGGGCAAATGTAAGATCAGTTTTGAGTTAAATGAAGGCTCTCTTTCAAAACTCATCGAAATGGAATGAAAAATCATTTTGGAGTAGCCGAGTGAGTAGGAGGTCAATCCTACTGAAGTTATTGATTAATCGCTGATAGAAATTGGCATGATTGAGGAATGAATGAATGTCTTGAACAGAAGTGGGTTCAGGAAGTGATTGGATCACTTCAATTTTGGAAAGATCAACTTCAATACCCTATTTTGAAACTATTTTCCCTAGTACAATCCCATTTGCAACCATGAAGTGATTTTTTTTAAAATTTAACACAAGGTTACACTTGACACACTTTTGAAGGACTAGAGAGAGTGAATTCAAGCAAGATTAAAATGACTCACCATAAATGGTAAAGTCGTCCATGAAGACTGCCATGTAGTGTTCAATGAATTTAGAAAAGATACTCATCATACACCTCTAGAATGTTGCAGGAGCATTACAAAGGCCATAATTCATTATTCTATATGCATATGTTCCAAAGGGGCATGTGAAAGTAGTCTTTTATTGGTCCTGAGGTGCGATTGGGATTTGGAAGTAGTCGTTGTATCCATCAAGAAAGCAATAGTGTAACTTTTTGGCTAATTGTTCTAGAATTTGGTCAAGGAATGGAAGAGGGTAGTGATCTTTTCGTGTTTCAACATTCAATTTTCGGTAATCAATGCACACACGCCATTTTTTCTTTACTCGAGTTGTGACTACCTATCCATGTTTATTTGTGACAACAGTTATCCCACCTTTCTTAGGTACAACTTGAATTGGACTAACCCATTCACTATCAGAAATTGGGTAGATAATACCAGCTTAAAGAATCTTGGTGATCTCTTCCCTGACTACCTCAAGTATAAGTGGATTGAGTCTTCTTTGTGGTTGTCTAATTGGTTTTGATGATTCCTCAAGATGGATGTGATGCATGAAAATAGCAGGGTTGATTCTGGGTATGTCATATAGGGTCCAACCTAGGGCATTTTTTTCCCTCTAACACCTGAACAAGTTTGGACTTCTCAGTTTTGGTAAGTGAAGCAAAGATAATGATAGGATAAGAGTGATCATGGAAAATGAATGCATATTTTAGGTGTTCAGGAAGAGGTTTTAGATCAGTCTCATCTTTCATTTGTGGGTTAGACAACTCAGGAATGGAGGAATGGATTTCAGTTGCTTTAGATTCATTTTCCTTAATATTGTTCAAGGTGGAGCAGTAGAGATCAGAGTTGATGTGGTATTCAATAGAGTTTTCAATATCCTCTAGATTGGTAGAGTCTATAAATAAGAGGTCCAAATAAACTTTACCATTTGCTACTTTGTTAATCATGGTGCATATTTCATAAGATCATTTATTATTAGAACATGAAGAACATGATGGATTGGGGTTCAATTTACTCTTAGAAGTGTACTCAGAAGCATGGATTGAGAATATAGAGTGATCCTCAGATGGGTATTGCATGGCTTGGAAAATGTTGAACTTGAACGGTTGGTCACCAAATTCCATGGATAAGATGCCTGAATGGACATTAATATTGGTTCTATCTATCATTAGTAATGTTCTTCCTAGAATTAGGGGAGATAGAGAAGAGTTCATCTCACCTTCCATGTCAAGGATATAGAAATCATCAGGGAAGATAAGATCATTCACATGAATAAGGAAATCCTCGATTATACCCTCAGGAATAGCAGTTCTTCGATTATCCAATTGAATGACAACACCCATTGGATGTAAGGGACCTATATCAAGGTTATAGAAGATGTATTTTTGCATGACATTAATTGAGGCTCCTATGTCTATGAGTGCATCATCAAAGTTGGAACTTCCAATTTGTAATGAAACCGTAAAGGTCCCTGGATCTTTTCACTTTATAGGAATATACTACTGGGTGGAAATATTTTTGAAGGTCCTAAGATACCTCTTATGGGTGCACAATTCCTTAAAAAACTTGGCATACTTAGGGATTTGTTTTATGGAATCTAATAGTGGAATGTTGACTTCAACACATCTAAGCATGTCGAGTATTTCAGGATTGGGTTCAAAGGACTTCTTAGTATTAGAAACAGCTTGAGGAAAAGGAATTTGGTTCCTAAGTGGAATGGAAGGAGGTGAGGGAATAGATTTAGGTTCCTTTTCAAGTTTCTTTTTTTTCATTTTCTAGGTCAACATTCAAAGGGGGTTGGAGGACTTATCTTGAGTCATAGAAATTTACTTTCCAGATCTAAGTGCAATTGAACTTACATTACCCTTGGGGTTGGGTAATGGTTGATCTAGGAGTTGGGAAGAATTTGATTGTTGTTTCTAGCTCAGGTGGGATGCAAGTTGACCAATTTGGGTTTCAATGTTTTTGAGGCTGGAATGGGTGAAGGAGGCAAGATCTTCTACAGCACTTTCCCATGGTTGTTTGGAAGAAGAGGCTTGTCCCGGATTGGGATTACCTTGATTTTGGTTCTTGGGAAAGCTATTGTATTGTTTTGGGAATTGGAAAGGCTCATTAGGATAGTGGAATCCAGGTGGAGAATTTTTTTCTTTGAGGTTGAGGAACAAAAGGAGAAGGTTGATGGAAGTTACCACCACCTTGACCATATTGTAATTGGTTTGGGTTTTGATGAGGGTATTGAGGGTGATGAGAAACAGGATTCCCATATCTCAATTTAGGGTTATAGGTAGAAGAGAATGGATCAAAGTGGGTTTGGTTGAAGTTTCTAACAAAATGACCTGATTATTGAGGGTTGGTGTTCCTCTGAGCATATGCTGCATTGAGATCCATTGGCCCAGATGAATCAGATTGATCCTCTTGAAGTTGTGGACATATGTCAGTTGGATGAGATGGGGATATACAGATTCCACAATTCTTGATAGGTTTAGGGAATAGATATTGTGGAGAATATGAGGTTGGGGCTTTGGCCACCACAGCTAGTTGTCTCATAAGACCTGTAAGTTCACTCATCCATCCAGTCATCTTGTTGGGCTCTACAGATTGATTCTATTGGGAATGTTTGACTTGAGCATGTGCTCGAGTATAGAATTGTTGTGTGTTTGTATCCATGTTGCTTATGATATCTCTTGCAGCTGCATGAGTTTTATCAATAAGAGCATCGCCACTTGTGGCATCAATGAGAGTTCTCTCCATAGCCAATAACCCCTCATAGAAGTATTAGATCAAGATTTGGTCAGGGATTTGGTGGTGTGGGCAATTTGCAACAAGCTTTTTTAAACTCTACCAATACTCATGGACTAATTCATTTGGTAATTGAAGGATACCACTTATTTCCTTTCGGATATAAGCAGTACGAGAAGCAGGAAAGAATTTTTCTAAGAAAAGTCTCTTTATGTCATTCCATGTGGTTATAGAACCAGGAGGGAGGTAATAAATCCATGACATGGTGGTTTCATCAAGGGAGAAAGGGAATGATCGGAGTTTGATTTGTTCCTCAGAAACCCCTTGAGGTTTCATGGTAGAGCACACCACTTGGAACTCTTTAAGGTGGACATGTGGATCCTCACCGGCTAGCCCATGGAAATGAGGAAGAAGATGAATCAAACCTGATTTGAGTTCAAATTCAGCCTCTATGTTTGGATATTGAATACCAAGAAGTTGGTAATTCATATCAGGGGCAGTAATTTCTTTAAGTTTTTGTTCCCTAGGATTTTCCATTTCTAATTCAATTGATTGGACAAGGACTAGTTCTTGAATTATTTGGTTATCCCTAATGTTCCTCCTAATTTAGTTAAGTGTTAGCTCAATTTCAAGGTTAAACAAATCTGAGGGATTCTTTGGGAGGATACGGGGCATTCAAATATATTTTGGAAGAAAGAAAAAGGTGGGTTTTTCTTTGTGTTTTTTTCAAAAAAATTTAAAATTTTGTTTTTTTTTTGTTTTTTTTTTTTACAATAACCAAAAACTAACGACTAATTAATTGCACCATCCCTAGAAATGGTGCCATTTTAAAGCACAACCAATTATAGCCTATCAATCGGTCAAGGTTCCAGTTCTCTACTAATGTGTATAGCATCACTTGGTTTGAATCCTCAGTGATGACACTTTTTAATAGTTGGTTGTTTTTAGTTGATTGTATTTTGATTGGGGGGTTTTTTTTAGAGCTTAATTGAATTGATTGATTGATTAATATTGATTTAAAAATTTGATAAATATTTTGGTGAGTTTATCAATAGGTAGTTAAGCTTGTGATATCCTTGAGCCTTGCTTTATATTGCATTAAATTAACACCCATGTCACAAGTTGATGTTGATTGGAATTACTAAGTGTTAAGGCTTTAATCCAAGCCTTAACTTAACTAGGATTCTAATATCACTCAGTAATTGATTTTGGTAATTTATTTATGGTTCCAATGATCCATGGAATCCATATGTTAAACAAAATATGTCATTAATCTATGACATGTTAAGTCCAACATACACAATGTTAATTCAAAGAATACTCATCGAGAAAAAGCTCTCAATCGCTTAACATACCTAAATTATAACTCACCCCAATGAAAGATTTACTCATCCATTTGGGTGGTTAATAATCTGGTTATAATTTTATGATGATTAATTAATAAGTGAAGAAAAATAAAGGGATTATAAAAGAGTTTTACGTCGAACACACACACACAAACAGTGAAGGGAATTAAATACTGGATTTATATTGAATGAGAAAGCACAATAAGGGAAGGGGATTCAACTATATTTAAACCATTTTAAAACCAATAATATTATTTAACATAATGTGGATGAGAATAATATATGAATAATAATAAACTTTCATTAAAATATAATTACAAAAACAAACACTTACACGATTACAAATGAATATCAACACAAAAGTAAATGAAAATAAAGAGATAAGGAAAGGTATATCAAGTAAAAACTTGAGTATTGAAGGTCCTTAAAAGACTTTGGAATGGCTTTGGTCGTGCCAATATATTCTCCTCCCTTATAAAATTCCAACCCTTTTTAAAATAGAGGAGGGGATATATTTATAGCCCAAGGTGGTGGACTGTTTGCATTCCAAAACTACCCCTCCACTTGGATCAACAATTTGGACATCCAGATAGTTGAATATTGATACATATCCTTATTTAAAGTTTTATATAATAATGTTTTCTGACTAATATAAAAATTTGGAGGAATTTGGAATTATGTAACCAAAGTTATGACCGTTTGATTAAATAATGTTAATCTGTCCATTTCAATCCATACTTTTTAGATAGACGAAATATGAATCGGTTTATCAATAGAAAGATGCCTTCAAATCTGAAAAATTTCTTCAAAAAGTATTCTTACTATATCTCCTATTTCACACTACAAAATATCATCTTGATTTGATGATTACATCATGATCTATGTCATGAATATTGTCTGGATTTTAATTTCCGACCAGAATGGTGGGCTGGACTTCAAAGCATCAGTTAGGCCCATTTTTCATGTATTTGGACCTTAAAATTTTTATCCATGATCTTTTTGGATAATAACGAATATATGGTGGAGTTTCATAAAATTTGGGCTTCTTGATTTAGACCAGTAACTCAATCATCATGGTTGGTCCAGTTTCTTCACAGTTTCTTTAGGTCTTCTTGTGTGGACCATATGACCCTCCAAATTGACGATTTGGCCAAAGGTTCCTTCTAATTAAATGTTGTAATTCGAGTAAGGAACCCTAAAAAATAAGAATTATTCAATTTGGATAAGTATAGTGAGATTTATTATTAAAACATTAAACATACTTGAATCTAGATGAATTCAAATAGTGCTCTAAAATTATATTTAATATTTAAACATTAATATTTCACACAAATTATGCACATTTCATATAAAATCAGTAAAGGGAGTATATAATAAGTTATTAAAATATTAATAACATAAACTTACCCATACAACCTCATAAATCCCAACACCTTTTAATTCATCCATAAACTCTGCACACATCTTGCACACCCAATACGCCCACATCCATGCAAGTTTTACACCCCCTCCTGGGTGGAAATCCAAACTTTTCTTCCAAACTTTTGATTTATTCATATGATAATCTTGAAACATGTAAGAATAACAGTGTGGATGTAGATTGGATGTATGTGCTTTAAAATTTGGAGCACACAGGCTGTGATGCATGAAATGGGCTTTATCTGCTATACCAACATTAATGTATGATCCCCCAACATAAAAATTGGAAAATGAGAAATTGGTATAGTCTTGAAACCAATAAAGTGGAATATAGTTCTTCAGGTCCAGAACATTGACATCCTGTATATGGCCATAATTATACAAAGGAAAAAGTGCTCCAGGAAAAATTAAAGTGATATTTCTTCAAATATTTTTTTAAGTCTGGGAATGTAGTGTCACAGACATCAAAGTAGTCATGACCGAAAACCTTCATCATGTCATCAATTCTCTTACTGGCCAATTCATTTGTGGTTCTGATTCTTTTGGGATCCATTGAACCTTCAAAAAGAATCAAAATTAATCTTTAAAGTAAGTTCATTTTTGATGTTTTGACAAAGGAATTGAGAAAAATTAACAAGGGAATTTAGGCGCGCAAGTCTGAACTTGACATGAAAGTATAAAACTAGTGCACAAATGTGTCACCCCAGTTCTAGTGTGCAACTAAAAAACATAAAAAAGAAGCGTGACTAAATAGGAGTATCGGAGAAAAAAGGACTTGCATGCTAAGATCTAGATTTCCAAAAGTCATGAGAATTTTTGTGGAAGTGAAGCTGATATATATAAGCAATTAAAGTTACCTTGCGTGCCAGAATCTTGCACACTATAACTTGCACGCCCCATTTACCTTGCACACTACCACTTTTGCGCCATAGTAACCTCTTTTTTTTCTTATTCATAACTTTACCTCAGTATATGATCCTCTTTTCATTCCAGATCTAATTCTAAGGGGGGATTTTTTTGACACACTATTTTGTCACAAAGTCTAAAAAGTGAAAAAGGAAAATGAATTAGAAAAAATAGGAGAAAACACATGAAGAAAATCAAAATTTGAAAAGTCTTGAAAATTAGATCTCCCTAGTCAGACCAAGGAGTCGTTGGCGTGCAAGGTACTTGCACACCCAATTATCGAGTGCAACCTAATTGCATGCCCCATCACCATTTCTCCCAAGGTATCCTATTTTCTTATAAATAGACCCTTGGAGTCTTCATTTGTATGGAAGAATTTCCCTAAAGCCTAATTGTTACTCTGGTCACCCTAGTGCTTCTCCCAAGTCTTCTAAAACTTTAAAGGTAGTTCTTTAACACCTATAGTGGAGGAATTGAAGGAGGATCATTGGACTTAAGTCCTTTTAGTGTTTGAAAACCATAACAATTGCGCGCCTAAGGCGCCTAACCTCATTGAATTAGAAACACTTGCATGCCACCTATTCCTCTCATAGGAACTTGAGTGCCACACTTCTGGGAATACCTGTGAATACTCTTGAAGGATTGAGCGAAGTATTTCCCAAGTATTAACATCCATGTTTTTCATCACTTAAGTGAAAATAAGGTCACCCAATCCTACTTGCACGCCCATACTTGCGCGCCAATACTTACTTGGGATCCCCTCTTTGATTCACTTACTCCCTTCAATCTATAATCCATTAAGCCTTCTTCAAATCCATTCATGGAAAGGATTCTTCTTCATTGGATCCCTTGTCTGAAAGGGATTATGTTAAAAAATCCATCAAAACCTCCTAACTTATCAAAACTTTGGGAAAGGAACATCAACATGTATCCTATTTGGGTTTGTATATCTGCAGTCAAAGGTTTCCCACATTTGTTTCACAATGGGGTTAGGATTCATGGAGTGTCTGTGGGTTTGTATATCCATAGTCACATGAACCTTTCTCCCAAGAACAGTGTTGGGGATTTCTCAGTTTGTAGGATTAGGGTTTGGGTTATGTCCTCCCCTTTTCATCTCTAAAACCCAGAACCTCAGTTCTCTGGTAGGGAAGGTATGGTTCACACCTACTTTTTGAACAAAGGATAAGTCTCCCTCCCCTACCAGAACCAATTTTAGGGCATCCATCCTAGTGTAATCCCCTGACCTTTCAAGTAGGAGGTTGCAGTATTGCTCCTATCTAATTCTTTCACCTTCACTCCTTCCTTACATTTGACCCTTGTCCAATGTAAAGTGAATAGAGGGAAGGCTTGTTGCCATGCCCTCTTCCCCGGTCGCCTCGCCCTCGTCCACCATCATCGTTATAGGTGTGTCCCCTTCTACCAGAGGAGGAGGAAAAGTGTGGGTACATTTGTTGAATCTTTCACATTCTCTTGTTTCTCAAATTGAGTGTGACTCATGTGGGTTTAGAGATTCGTGATGATTATAACATTTTCACAAACACTCATGGTGAATGAACTACGAGAACTCGGATTCCCACCATAATTGGGATACATAGGAAGCCTTCTTAGGGCCCGGTCTCACTGGATATACTATTCAGTAATCCAACCCTAATTCCCTTAATCTGAGCATCCTCCTTAGGAGTAAACCCTGAATTAATCCCCCAAATCACCAAGTAATCCTTTTCAGGAATTAATCCCAAACTCATTTCTCTCGAAGGACTGCGCTATCCTATAAGACTCATAGAACTATGTGGGCTTTGATTCCCATCCAAATGGGATAAGTACGAAGCCTCCTTGAGTTTCAACCCCAACACTTTAAATCAACCATGTTCTCTTTGGGCCATATTCCCAACAGGGTATAATCTTACTTGGAAACCCATATTATTTCCAAGTTCCTTGGGATGCTTAGGAATAAGTCCCACACCAAAGCTTGACTAAGAACCTTTCACTTATATTTCCTTATCACATGACATTAAACTGTATGGATAGATCCTTATCACATGACTTTAAAAGGTATGATGTGTCCCATTAAGTAGTACTGAACTATGAGGGTTCTGATTCCTTTCACAAGGATACGTAGGTAGCCCATTTTATGGGTACGATCCCAACATCAAAACAAACCTTCATATCCCGGGACAATAATAAATTCCATAGTGCCCCACTGAGTGGATTAAAAACTAGTATCATCATAATGATTATTAAAAGAATCTCTAAATAGTATATGAGAGGATACCATTGATGGATAACCTTGAATACATACGGATATCTCCATTAGTAAAGAACCTCAAATACATACAGATGATTATAAATTTCAAACATGCTAATAATTGGTATAAAATTCCAAGGGAAACTATTTTATACTTGTTTAATTAATAAGTATTCATGAAAATATCTCAAATATATAAATAGAGTCTCGGATTATACAACAATTCCCCCCAAAAAGGGTGTGATGAGTCTGACCTCCCATCCTCTTGACCAATGCATGTTCTTAAGTATCGTAAGTTCAAACTTAACGAATGATTTCCTTTGTAAAGTAGTTCCCTTTTGGATAAAGAAATATTGGATGTTTCCAGTTCCATGAATAAATCCAATGGAAACTGCCTGGAAGCAGTGATTCTTAAACTAGAACACACATTCCAAGGAACTTAATGAAACAAACACATATAGATTATATGTATCATACTTTCATCCTACAGTCATGGGAGAATGCTACCAAATCTTTATTTCACAAAAAGTACAAGGATTAAAATTACTATAAAAAAGATGTATTAATTAAACTTTATCAGAATAAGTGATTCTTGAAGTTACTAAGTACTAATCAGAAACTAGTCTCAAATCTATTTAAAGAGGTCCCCAGTTGGTTGAATAGGTCACACCATTATCTAAGATTCATGGACAACCCTCCATTGGAATTGTTTAAATCCTATGATATCCTATTTCTATCACTACATCAACTGTTGTATCTAATATATTATTCATAGAACACCATCCGGTCAACTAATTCTAGCACAACCCAATATCTAGCGAACTCAAACTAGTCTACATAGCCCATTAGAATATCACCATCTTCCAAAAAACTTACCTGAAAACTAAAGTCATCAACTACCATTACCTTAACAAGTATTAAGGGTCTACAGAAGTTCCTCCTTCAGATAACCTGAATCCAAAAACATGAATAAGGATTCACAATCCCAACAATCTACCACTTGAAGATTAATTCAATGATCTCTTTGGTATCCTCCAACACTTTAGAAAAATTTATCTTCTTTCCTCATACATACAGTGATCTATATCATCATGTATTCATCTAAGTCCAACTGAGGCATAATTTTTCCATAGGATTTCTTGGAAAAGACCTTCATGAACATATCAGCTGGATTTTTCTTCCTAAATATATTTCATAGCTATAAAACTTTATCTTCTAATAGATTTTAGATGAAATGGAATTTTAGGTTAATTTGTTTTGTTTTATCATAAAATATATGATTACAGGTAAGGTGAATGGCACTCCAACTATCACATAATAACACTCCTCTTTCTATTCTCTTTTCGACCTCCTTTAGTAATCACAATAACCAAACTAACTCATTTAAAACTTCTATAGCTACTACATATTCTACTCCCATCATAGATAAAGTAACCAAAGGTTGTATTATAGGAATCCAACTAAAAAATGTTCTTAAAAAATTAAGCAAAATATTTGTAATTCTCTTATAAGTATCTGAATCTTCAATAAAACCACATACATGAATCCCTATAAAGGATCATCTTCCCCAAATCCTATTGTTGTATATTTTAATCCCTTCATGTATTAGATGATCCACTTTGTGGATTCCCAATTCTCTCTTTTAGGATTTTACATAAACTAACTTAAAAATCCTGCTACAAAGGTAATGTTCATCCCTATAAAAATCATCGTGTACATCAAACTTTTGGAGGTTGAGGTGAATGGTACTTTAACCAAGTATCAAGCCTCATATTCTATTATTTGTGTCTATGAATTGGATAAATTGAAGTGTCTAACAATAAGGGTTAAGATAGAGTTACATCCAATCATCCTAACCTTTTTAATGATCTTATGGATGTATTCTTTCTAGGATAACACCAATGTACTAACTTTCCTATCCCTCTCTATACTCATCCCCAATATTTTCTTGGGATGTCCAAGATCCTTCATTTTGAATCTTTTGGAAAACTTACAATTTATCTCTTGAATCTATGAAACCTATAAATCCTCCACCATTATGTCATCCATATATAAAATAAATATGACATAAGTCCCATTATTCTATGACTTATGATAACAAAAATGATTAGAGTCATGCTGCATGAAACCTTCTTCATTCAAGAAAGTGTCAACCTTATGGTTTTACTTTTAAGGTTTCTATATCAAATTATGGATGCTTTGCTTCAACTTAAAAATATGTCCCTCAGTATGATGATCTTATATACCTTTGGGATGCTTCATGTAGATATTCTTCTCCAAGTCACCATGAAGAAATTAAATCTTAACATACATTTTCTCTAAGTGTAGGTCATCAGAATCAACTAAATTTAACACCATCTATATAGTAGTATGCTTAAATACTAATCAAAAAATTTCTAAGAAATAGATTCTTTCATTTTTTTTGTAATCCTTTCACCACCAGTCACACCTTATATCTTATACTTTTATTAGATTATTTATTCAAATGGAAAACTCATCTTTTATATAGTGCCTGTTTTCCCTCTAGTAGTTTAGTCATATACCAATTTCTATTTAATTTAAAGGAATTAATTTCTTCCTTAATTATTGACTCCCACTATTTTGATTCATAGGGTGCCTCCTCTTCTTTAGGGTATTCAGGTTCCCAAGTATCCATTAGAAGTAAAAAATTCAAATTATCTCCATATCTTTGGACTAGTAATCTGACTCTAGAATATCTTCTCAAATCAACTTGTGATTCATCTCTTTATGGGGTTTATAATTATGGTGCCCTAAATTTTGGTGCACCAAATGTAAATTGATCAAATTCTAGAGATTTACCTCAAGCTTTAATAACCTTGAGAATTATGAAACATCTACCACTAGTCTAACTTTTGGTGAACCTATACCGACATATGGTGTCACCAAAAAATGTGATCTTTAGGTGTTTTTATCTAGATAAACTTAAACTTTAGTGGTTGTATTATTACCCTCAACCTCTAATTCATCCCAATTTTGGTCTTTCTATGGGACCTTATCGTTGAAGAGAATGTTTTGACTTATGATTACTTAGCGCATGCCATCATCCCATTATCTAAAACCAAAGTCTTTATTCACATATCCAATAAATAAATACACCTTGTAATTAGATTCAAGTTTCTATTTATCATTTTAATATATGTGAACAGATGAAAAACTTCTAAAGTCTTTAAGTTTCCTATCTTCTAGTAACTTACCAGACCAAAAATCTTCTGGTAGAGTTTATCCCATAGCAAGCAATAAACTTTTGTTGGATAATTATGTAGAAGAGTTATTACTTCTACCCAAATGGAATTAAAAATTATAGAGAACACATGCATATATATTTCCTTCTTAGTTAATGTCCAGTTCATTATTAATTCCATGCTATTTTTTATGGTGCTTTGGGTACTTTCCTTTTAATCCTAATACCTTTCTTTTGAAAAAAAAAATTCTGAAATTTATTATCGTTATACTCTTCATTATTATCTAATCTAAGGAACTTCAACTTATGAACATATTCTATTTCTACCATGGATTTCCACTACACAAAGGTACTAAATAAATTATATTTATTCTTAAATAATACACTCATACCTTTATTATTGCATCATCAATGAATATGAAAAAGTGAATGTATCCTCTATGAGACCGAACTGGGGATAGCCCCTATACATCCAAGTAAATTAGTTCCAGCTTCTAGAATCTAGTATTTCAATTATTCAAATTGAATAAAACCCACTTTTGTTTCCCTAGCATATAAATATCAAAAAAAAATTATGCTTTCATGATTGGGATTCAATATGTCTTTCCCTACTATAACTTTCATTTTCTTCTCACTAAGGTGACTAAGTCTATAATGTCAAAGTTTTGGATCTTATGAGGTTGTAGTTTCATCCATTTTACCTCCATATATATATTTCTAGATAAATAAATTTTTCCTTACTTTACTCCTTACTCCAATATTATGGATATGAGTCACTTTCCATACTCCATTATAAAATGTATTTACATACCCAGCATCATCCAATTATCCCATAGAGATGAAATTCTTCTAGAGATCAGAAATATGTCTCACTTCCTTAAATCTTAGGAAATGACCATTCTATATCTAAATGTTCACATATACCTTTATGATGACCTCCAAAGTTTCATCATCCACAATATGAAATTTTACAAAACTTCCAGATACATTGTTGATCATGAACCTATGATCATACATTGAATGGAAAGATGTATTGGAGTCAATTACCCATGAATTCACCTAAAAAATAATATTGAGTAGCATGTTATTTCCTCTTTCTATTATACTAATGGAATTTGAGATTTCAGTGGTTTTCCTTCTAATAACTTACTTTCAATTTCTGCAATTTCTCTAGAGATATCCCTTCTTCCTACAATTCTAGTAGGTGATGCCTAGACTAGTTAACTTTTCTCAAATCTTCTCACTTGATTTATCATTCAGTTGCCTATGATTTCTAATATAAGGTAACCATACCCTTATATAAGTATTAAATTCAATAAAAAAAGGTAATTGAACATACCTTCTTTGGATTTTATCATTGATGATCAAATTTAAAACATCCTTAAACACCAAATTAATCATTCTGTAGGTATTACTGATCATATTAACCATCTTATCCCATGATTTCAGTAAATATAAAATTATCATATATTAAAGTAAGTTTAAATACTTCAAATTGACTCGTGATTATGTTAAAATCATTCATATTATATGTTATTGGCCTACCTTATAATAACATCATGAAAAATAGTAATATCATTATAAACACTTTATTAAGTGTTGTTGGTTTCTTGTGAATATATTCTAGGGCCTCCATAAACTCAATTGTAAAATTATTATCCTAGACATTAAAGACTAAATTTTATTCCAAGTAAATCCTCACTAATTCAATTGCTTTTTTGTATAAATTTTACCATCAAAGTTTTGAAGCAGAAGTAGGATTTCACAAGTGGAAGAAGAGTTTTTCTCAGTTGGTATCAATTGGTATCAAAATATGTGAAGAAGTTTTCATAAGTCACATTAATATAGAAAATTATTGTATTATTTAATGATGATTCATTTTTAAGTGTGTTGAGTTTATAGAGTGATCTTTGTTCAATAATTACCAAAAAAATCTAAAAAGTGGAAATTGTTGATCCCATGAATAAAGAAGGTATTGAGAGGCTAAATAAATGAATAAAAGAAGAATTAGACATAGTTTTTATGTTTTTCTTTATTTTCAACACATAAATAATGTTCAAACTCAAGTTTTACATGGTGTTTCATTAAAGGTTAATTTCATTATAAGGTTTTAGAGTGTTTGGATGTTTTTAGAAGAATTTTGGAGTTTTTTAGAAGGGTTTTTGAGTTGAACATGTTTATATATAAAAAATGGAAAAATATTTCTTGTGTAAGGTTTTTATATAAAAAATATTCTGAAAATAAATAAGGAAATAACGTTACTCGATACATAATATTTTTATATTTGGGAAACCCAGAGTTGTAAAATTGATAAAGGAAATCTCCTTATTGTGATACATAAGGTTTATATTTAAAATAGGTGAAAATTTTAAAAAGTAGAGAATCTTAATTTGATACTTAATATTTTATATTCAATATGTAAGATCTTTATATATGGATAGAAAATATGAAATCCTTAGTACAATGGTTAATATATAAGATTTTTTATGTGAGTTAAAAAATATGGAAAAATCCTTAGTACAAGGTTGATACATAAGATTTTTTAGGAATTGTAATTTTTTTATTTGATATATAATATTTTATATCTGATATATAATAAATTTATATTATAATTGAGATATTTTTATTTACTAAAATTTAATGTTTTTGAAAGTTTTTATATAATTTTAAATGATTGATTTCCAAAAAGATAAGACAATCGTAAGGTATGATATCACCATGTCATACTAAAAGATATGGCTAAATTGAAGTGTGAAGATTATGAATGATTTAAATATAATGATGAAAAATTTTATCTTCTATAAATTAAATATCACAAAGGGGAATTTTGTTTTAATCAGATGAAGAATAATGGTCACACTGTGAAGATGGTTGTTGCACCTAAATAAAAGACTTGGATGAAGAGAGGATTACATATGTCTTTTTGGTTTGAGATATGGCCACACCATGTTAATAAGACCATGTTATGGTATGAAATAAAGTATATTTTATAGGATAAAGTCACATCATGATGAAAATATATGAAAATTAAGGTCTAAACTATGTAAATCTAGAAATAAATTTTGCACTATGTTGATGTTTTTCACACCAAAAAGGAAGAATAAGTTAAAGGAACTATTTTATCATGATATAATAAGCACAATCACTCTGTGATGACCTAAATGGTTCCAAAGAGAGAATGATAAGAATGATAAGTCAAAGAAAAAGTTGATAAAAGTTTAAGGAATTTACTTATATGATATTCAAATTTGAAATTCTAATATGAAGAGGAAAAATGTGTTTTTCATATGAGAGATAAAAATTGAATAGGGATATTACATGGATTAACTAGAATAATCATGAGGATTATTTAGGAGAGAGAAAAATGATATAAAGAGTAGTTTACATGGTTTTTTTCAAGTAAAATAGGAAGAGGAAAAATAATAGAATAAGAAGAGTGTGTTGCGTAGTGTGAATAGAAAGAGAGAAGTGGAAGAGTACTTATAGAAATGAAAATATAATAAGAAGATAAAGAGTACACATTGGTTTGTGTGTAATCATCATATTTGTGTTGTGTGGTGTGAAGCATGGTAGAAGTCACACTTTTTTTACATAGTAAAGAAGGTTAGGATCACTATAATATTTTCGAGCAACAATCATCAGAGGAGAAGGATAATCCCTTCCTCATAAAAGTATAATATATCATTGCAACTTGTTGGAAGACTTATCAAGAAAAAACACCAATTATATTATTGTATTATGAGTCATGGATATACCCTATGCGTTTATGTCCACCAATGTGATTCTAGTGGATCATGTGATCTTGGGTGATTCCATATCATTCCAAGGATTATCTACTTGTTTTGAGTAGTGAAATGTATACATCAAGGGCCCTTTTTTGTTTACTCTCCTCAGCGTGTGTGAGTTAATTAGTGATATCATTAAATCTAACAAGTGGTGATGATCTATTTTGTAAGAAATCGTAAAAAAAATAGATCATTGTTCATTAAGCCCCCCCCCAGTGAACCTCAATGTTCCTAGGGCCATAACACCCAGTGAACCATAAAACCTAGAGTACCTAAACTATATTATATTTTTTACACACACATCATCCCTCAATAACAATAGTAATGGTGGATCACACTTCACTAGAAAACACCTCAGTTGAGGGAGTATTAACCCCTATAGAGGACTCTTTCCCCATCATGTATATTGTGAGTCATCCGAGAGTGTTACTTACTCCATGTGTAGAGGGAATATTCCCCATAACAATGGTAAGTTTACCTACTCCATTGTGTATATAGATTACATGTTCCCTAGAGATCGATATGATCTATGAGGGTTATCATCCCCATGGATTCTCTAATCATCTTCCCACACATGTCTTCATCTCTATGGAGCCATGAAATTCCATCTACTTGAATACCTCAAATATAATCCCTAGATAATGAAGATATTCATGCCATCATGTTTTAAATTAACAATCACTCATAATGGACTACTCATAAATCCAAAAATGACACCTAGGTAGAAATTCATGAATAGTACTAAAAACTATCTAGTATACAATGTGTTTGTGTATGTTACATGGAGTGTAAGTATCTTGATAAGGGTTAGTTGTATACCATCACCACTCAATCCATGTGAAATCAATATAAAAGTCATGTCCAACAAGTTAGACAGTGTGTGTGTACTCGAGATGGAGGGTGTGTATAATTGATACACCCCAAGTCACTTTTCCAGCTATATTCTAAAACGTCCCCAACCTGGAGGCCACTAAACCGGTGCCCTAAGCCAAGTTGTAATATGACCTCAAGCATGCCTCCTCGTATGCTAGAGGTTACCGACTAGCGTTGAGGGTCTAATAAGTCACGTGGGGAGACTATATCCTCTTTACCAGAGTAATCCACAACAGAACACCATATAAATAGCGAAAACAATATGAACAACCAATAAACATGCATAACCAAACATTTCCTAAACAAGGTACAAACCACAAATCTAATACAACCATGCCATGCCATACTAGTCGTGAAAAGTGAATAAAACTAAAAAAAACAAAAGGCCAAATTACCAAATGGGTCCCGACTCTAAGTCCGGGTCCTTATCCATGTACATCCCAAGCCCAACTCAACATCCTAGAGTAGGGCCTTCTCCCTTGTCTTGACCTGCAACCAAGAGTTCTGCTCGGGTACCCAATGGAGGCCCGAGCAGGGTGTGAGTACAAAACTCAGTAGGTCACCACCAACAGTGTCTACAAAATATATAGTATAAAAGATAGTGCATGAAAGTACAAAATAAATGGTAAGTAAAGGACAACTCGGGTGTCTTTATATATCCAAGTTTCACTTAATTAACTCCTAGAATTTATCCCAATTTCATTTCTTTACCATCTTCATTACATAATCCATTTTGATCACATATTCCATGGGTTAGGCATAAATATCATCTACACAAGGGTCTAAGGAAATCAATCACAATGCATGGGGTAAAATAAGTCAAGTCCCTATCTCACTAGGGATACACATATCACATCAACACATTTCCTCACCTCGAAGCCTCGGTCAAAGTGGTATGAAACCGTTAGGGGAATAGATCCTCCATCCCATTCCCTAACCCGTGCATTTATGGGGTGGAGTTTAGAGACTCAGTCTAACTCAACTTGTGGGGGTAGAACTTTAAGTCAATACCCCACTCTACCAAGACATGTGCACATGCTTATTTATAAAATCACCACAACCATACCACAACACAACATAACATAACCAATTTCATTGGAAATCATTAATCACAATGTATAACAAATAACATGGTAATTAATATTATGCCATAACCCATTAACACATTTACACTACTGGAAATACAAGTTTTCCCAACGGTTCTGAACTGTTGGGAAAGGCTGCAGAACTGTTGGTATATGTTATACCAACGGTTCTGCAAACTGTAGGGAAGTAAGCCATTGGGAAAGCTTTTCCCAATGGTTTACATTGAACCATTGGGATAGGTTGGGGAAAATTTGACCTATCCCAATGGTTGTGCCAAACTGTTGGGATAGTTTTTCCCAACGGTTTGGCTCCGTTGGGAAAACCAAGCAATATCTTCTTTCCCAATGGTTTCTAAACCATTGGGAAAGAATTTTTACCAACGGTTATATGAACTATTGGTAAAAAAAACTCATAGAGGCTATGCCAATGGTTTGAAACCATTGGCATAGCCTATGCTGTGCAAATTGCACAACAACCTGAAATTTTCACAGCAGCTCTCATTTTGTGCAATTTGCACAGCAGGTCTCATTTTGTGCATTCCCACTTATTTTCAATCCAATTATTGTACCTATAATAAACTAACACATACATATACAATTATTTTACCTACAATAACCAACTAACACATACATATAGAGAACAAATTCATACACATTTAACATATAATGCATCCTGGAACTATACACATCCATAATTAAATTAGAATTCATAACTTAATTATAAACATACATAATTAATTTAGAATTAAATTTAAAATTTAGATGACAATTATATGTGGAATCCGGAATTCAATTCATAATTTGATCGGTTTTTCATATACCATATATTTTTACTTGAAATGATGTCCATTTTAAACAAAATACATACACCTGGAGTGATACTGGTCACACCGTGCCTCAGATAAAGGTGAGGTTAACTCGTACACATCACAAATGACCCATCGATCATTTTCCTAAAGTATAAACATATTCCGAAAGCGTTTGGTCGGTTTTCCATATGTCAGTTGTTGTTTTCACTTAAAATGAAGTGATTTTTAAATAAAAGAGATACACTCTGAATCGTGCCAGCCACATCGCGCCTCGGATTGAGTCGGGGTCGACTCGTACACATCAAAAATGACCCATGGATCATTATGCTAAAATATCAACACAATCAGAATCTGTTTGGTCGGTTTTCCGTATGTACTTAAAATGTTGTCCATTTTAAACATAAGAGAGACATTTTGGGTGGTCCCAGCCACACCAAGACTTGGATTGAGGTGAGGTTTACTCTTACACGTAACATATGACCCATGGATCATTTTCCTAAAATTTCAACAGACTATGAATGCGTTTGGTCAGTTTTCCATATGCCAGTTGTTTTTTCACTTATAATCGTGTCCATTTTAAACAAAAGAGACACAGTTAGAGTGGTACCGGCCACACCGCGTCTCGGATTTAGACGGGGTTGAATTTTACACATCTAAAATGACCCATGGATTATTTTCTTAAAGTATCAACACAATCCTAATGCGTTTGGTCAGTTTTCTGTATGATAGTTGATGTTTTTCACTTAAAATGATGTCCATTTGAAACAAAAGACAGGAACTTTGAGTGGTGCTAGAAACACCGCGTCTCAGATTTAGGTGGGGTTTATTTTTACATGTCACATATGACCCATGGATCGTTCTCCTAAAGTTTCAATGTAAACCGAATGCGTTTGGTCGGTTTTCCGTATGTACTTAAAATGTTGTCTATTTTAAACAAAAGAGAGTCACTTAGACTGATCCCGGCCACACCGAGACTCGGATTGATCTCAGGTTGGCTTGTACATGTCACATATGACCCATGGATCGTTGTGATAAATTATCAACAGATTCCGAATGTGTTTGATCAGTTTTCCGTATGTCAGTTGTTCTTTTCACTTATAATCTTGTCCATTTTAAACAAAAGAGACACATTTAGAGTGGTTTCGGCCACACCGCGCCTCTTATTGAGGCGGAGTTGACTCATACACATCACATATGACCCATGGATCGTTGTGATAAAGTATCAACACAATTCGAATGCGTTTGGTCGGTTTTCCATATGCCAGTTGATGTTTTTCACTTAAAATGATGTCCTTTTGAAACAAAAGACAGACACTTTGAGTGGTGCCAGCCACACCGCATATCAGATTGAGGCGGGGTTGATTCGTACACGTCACATATGACTCATGGATCGTTGTGCTAAATTATCAACACAATCAGAATCCGTTTGGTCAATTTTCCGTATGTACTTAAAATGTTGTCCATTTTAAACAAAAGAGAGCCACTTAGAGTGATCCTGGTGACACCGTGCCTCAGATTGAGGCGATTTTGACTCATCCACATCACATATGACCCATGGATCATTGTGCTAAATTATCAACAGATTTCAAATGCGTTTGGTCAGTTTTCCGTATGCCAGTTGTTCTTTTCACTTATAATCTTGTCCTTTAAAAACAAAAGAGACACAGTTAGAGTGGTGTCGGCCACACCACGTCTCGGATTTATATGGGGTTGACTCGTACACGTCTAAAATGACCCATGGATCATTTTCCTAAAGTATCAACACAATCTGAATGCGTTTGGTCAGTTTTCCATATGCTAGTTGATGTTTTTCACTTAAAATGATGTCCTTTTGAAACAAAAGACAGACACTTTGAGTGGTACCGGCCACACCGCGTCTCAGATTGAGGTGGGATTGATTCTTACACGTCACATATGACCCATGGATCATTCTACTAAAGTTTCAATGGAAACCGAATGTGTTTGGTCAGTTTTTTGTATGTACTTAAAATGTTGTCCATTTTAAACAAAAGAGAGACACTTAGACTGATCCCAGCCACATCGTGACTCAGATTGAGCCCGGGTTGGATCGTAAACATCACATATGACCCATTGATCATTTTGATAAATTATCAATAGATTCCGAATACGTTTGGTCAGTTTTCCGTATGTCAGTTGTTCTTTTCACTTATAATCCTGTCCATTTTACACAAAAGAGACACAGTTAGAGTGGTGTCGGCCACACCGCATCTCGGATTTAGACGGGGTTGACTCTTACACATCTCAAATGACCCATGGATCATTTTCCTAAAGTATCAACACAATACGAATGTGTTTGGTCAGTTTTTCATATGCCAGTTGATGTTTTTCACTTAAAATGATGTCCTTTTGAAACAAAAGACAGACACTTTGAGTGGTGTCAGCCACACCACGTCTCAGATTGAGGTGGGGTTGATTCGTACACATCACATATGACCCATGGATTGTTCTCCTAAAGTTTCAACAGAAATCGAATGTGTTTGGTCGGTTTTCCATATGTACTTAAAATGTTGTCCATTTTAAACAAAAGAGAGACACTTAGACTGATCTCGGCCACACCGCAACTCTTATTGAGCCCGGATTGGCTTGTACACGTCACATATGACCCATGAATCGTTGTGATAAATTATCAATAGATTATGAATGTGTTTGGTCGGTTTTCTGTATGCCAGTTGTTCTTTTCACTTATAATCCTGTCCATTTTAAACAAAAGAGACACAGTTAGAGTGGTGTTGGTCGCACCATGCCTCGTATTGAGGATGGGTTGACTCGTACACGTCACATATGATCCATAGATCATTTTTCTAAAGTATCGACACAATCCGAATGCGTTTGGTCGGTTTTCCGTATGCCAGTTGATGTTTTTCACTTAAAATGATGTCCTTTTGAAACAAAAGACAGACACTTTGAGTGGTGCCGGCCACACCACGTCTCAGATTGAGGCGGGGTTGATTCTTACATGTCACATATGACCCATGGATCGTTGTGCTAAAGTATCAACACAATCAGAATCCGTTTGGTCAGTTTTCCATATGTACTTAAAATGTTGTCCATTTTAAACAAAAGAGAGCCACTTAGAGTGATCTCAGCGACACTGTGCCTCAGATTGAGGCGGTGTTGACTCGTACATGTCACATATGACCCATGGATCGTTGTGATAAATTATCAATAGATTTCGAATGTGTTTGGTTGGTTTTTTGTATGTCAGTTGTTCTTTTCACTTATAATCATGTCCTTTTAAAACAAAAGAGACACAGTTAGAGTGGTGTCGGCCACACCGCGTCTTGGATTTAGAAAGAGTTGACTCATACACGTCTCAAATGACCCATGGATCATTTTCCTAAAGTATCAACACAATTCGAATGCGTTTGGTTGGTTTTCCATATGCCAGTTGATGTTTTTCACTTAAAATGATGTCTTTTTTAAACAAAAGACAGACAAATTGAGTGGTGACGGCCACACTGCATCTCAAATTGAGGCGGGGTTGATTCGTATACGTCACATATGACCCATGGATCTTTCTCCTAAAGTTTCAATGGAAACCGAATGTGTTTGGTCAGTTTTCCGTATGTACTTAAAATGTTATCCATTTTAAACAAAAGAGAGACACTTAGACTGATCACGTCCACACCGCGACTCGGATTGAGCCCGGGTTGGCTTTTACACATCACATATGACCCATGGATCATTGTGATAAATTATCAATAGATTTTGAATGCGTTTGTTCTGTTTTCTGTATGCCAGTTGTTCTTTTCACTTATAATCCTGTCCATTTTAAACAAAAGAGACACAGTTAGAGTGGTGTAGGCCACACCGCGCCTCGTATTGAGGCGGGGTTGACTCGTACATGTCACATATGACCCATGTATCGTTTTTCTAAAGTAGAGACACAATATGAATGCGTTTGGTCAGTTTTCCATATGCCAGTTGGTGTTTTTCACTTAAAATGATGTCCTTTTGAAACAAAAGATAGACACTTTGAGTGGTGCTAGCCACACCGCATCTCAGATTGAGGCGGGGTTGATTTTTACACATCACATATGACCCATGGATCGTTCTCCTAAAGTTTCAACAGAAACTAAATGTGTTTGGTCAGTTTTCCGTATGTACTTAAAATGTTGTCCATTTTAAACAAAAGAGAGACACTTAGACTGATCTCGGCCACACCGCGACTCGGATTGAGCCCGGGTTGGCTTGTACACATCACATATGACCCATGGATCATTGTGATAAATTATCAACATATTCCGAATGCTTTTGGTCGATTTTCCGTATGCTAGTTTTTCTTTTCACTTATAATCCTGTCCATTTTAAACAAAAGAGACATAGTTAGAGTGGTGTCAGCCACACCGCGCCTCGTATTGAGGCGGGGTTAACTCGTACACATCACATATGACCCATGGATCATTGTGCTAAAGTATCAACACATTCCGAATGTGTTTGGTCTCTTTTCCGTATGAATACATCCCTTTTATAACATACCAAGAATCTATGATATTGATTAGATGTGTAAATGTGATTTACATTGATTATCATGATGACAATAAATAAAATATATATTATAGATTTTCTAGTAGTAAATGAAATCAAGGAGGGTGGGGGGCTGTCCGGGGGGGGCTGTCCGGGGGGGCTGTCCGGGGGGCTGTCTGGGGACCAAGGATGAGGGTGGGGGGGCTATGTGGGGGGCTATCTGGGGGGTGTCTGGGGGGCTGTTCGGGGTCCAGAGAAGAGGATGGGGGGGCTATCCGGGGGGCTGTCTGGGGGGGTGTCCGGGGGGCTGTTCGGGGGGATGTCTGGGGACCGAGGAGGATGGTGGGGGGGGTTGTCCAGGTGGATGTCTAAGGAGCTGTCCGGGGTCCAAGTAGGATAGTGGGGGTTGTCCGGGGGGTTGTCCGGGGAGGAGGATGGGGGGCTGTCCGGGGGGCTGTCTGGGGGGCTGTCCGAGGTCCAAGGAGGATGGTGGGGGTTGTCCAGGGTCTAGTAAAGAGGGGGGTTGTCCAGGGAGTTCACAAACACACAACCACTAAAAGACATCAACATCCATTAAAACATGCAATATATAAAAATAACTCAACTGCAATACTATACTACAGGTCTGGATAAAACCAACAACTAGAATATATTAAACATCAAATCTCAGTAATATTAGTCAAAAATGTAACGGATAAACTTGTCCCACATCACCATCACCATCATCACCATCATCATCACCCTCGTCCTCGTCCCCATCATCGTCCTTGCCCTCCTCGCCCTCCTCCTCACCGTCGCCCTCCGCCTCGCCCTCGCCATCCGCCTCGCCCTCCTCCTCTCCCTCCTCTTCCGCATCAGACTCCTCTTCATCATCATCATCAACCTGGAAATCATCTTGACCACCACTAGAACTGCCACCTGGTGCTCTATATATATAACATATCGACTACTTATATTCATCAAAAGCTGGGCTGGCCTCTGGTGGAAGTTTCAGACGTAGAACTTCAATAAATTTCATAAATGCACTATTTGCCCTAGCAGACTGTTATGCCGTATCTATGGCCCTTTTTTCAGCCTGTTCTATCTGTGCCCTAACTTGTTGCAGCTCGGTGGCACTATAACTCATACCTGAGGAGGGCCAATACCTTTTCGGGGCTATCCTAGGTCGGCAGCGTACTCTTCCAGGATGCTCCTCTCCCAAAACCTGATGTAAGTGATTAGTTGGCCCAAAATTGTTTGGTTCTTGGGCATCGAGGGCCTCTAAAGCAGCCTGTTACAAATATAAATATATTATTAAGTTACAAAATAGATATTAAAATATAAAATCAACAGATTAAAACTTAAAATCTGCTGCTGAGTCACTTCGTTGACGGCACTTCCATCCTTTTTTCGTCTACTCGAGCAAAACAGTTTTTCTCGAGGCACACGTCCTTCAATATTTTGTATTTTCCTCTACAATGACATTGAAAACTAAATTTATATGAAAACTTTAGAAAACTATTAAATAATTTAGGAGATAAAAGAAAGTTTAAGTCATAAAGAAAACTTATAAACAATTGTCATACCTGCTTCCTCTCATGATCAGGCATCGTAGTGTGTCCCAGTGTGTGGAGGTATTTTTTTGCATCAATGTTATTTTTATTTTTTCCAGATGATTCCTAAATAAAATTAAAAAATTCAACAGATAGTATTAATGAAAAACCTGAAATTTATTATTTAAATACCTCAAATGTAATTAATACCTTAAACTGGGTACTCGTCCAATGAGTAATCATCTGACGATACTGCTCTATAGGACAATCATCCACCACTGGTACCGCCTCTAACTCAGTTCCAACTCTAGCAACCCATCCAATATACAACTCATTCTTTTAGACTCTCCAAAGCTCGCCTAAATCCTTTAGACGTTCCAGTCGTTCACCCTCACCATCGGGAAAATTAAATCGAAGCTAAAATCAAAATATTAATTCATATAAATACAAAAATAATTCATGGAATTAAATAAAACATATTTTTTTACCCATATCTCTGCCCAAGCTATATCCTTGACCTCATGTGGAAAATGTCTCTATGATAGCGGGCTGACGGGAATGATGTCGGAGTATTTGGCAAGCGTCACCAAAAAACTCTAACATTGCTGCCCTATTTTCTCAACCATTTTGTTGTCTTCATTATAATCCACCATAACCTGTGTGTGGCAGTTCCACACCGAACGCATGCGTGTACTCCCCTGCCCACGCCTCCTATCATTAGATGTATCTGTCATGAAAGAAAAACAAATATTTTATCAAAACATGTTATAATGAAAATAAATATTGATATAAAAATTTGTTAGGGTTCTATAAATATACCTGCGTTGGTCTGATCATTGAGCACCGCTGGATCCACAGAAACTGATGGAACACCCTGTGGTGGAACAGGAGTCAAAGACGATGGAATATAGAAGCTCGGAGAGACAGAAGTAGAAGGAAAAGAAGATGGGACAGCTGTCTGACCGGATTCTGACTGGGGAGTGTGAATCATCATGGGATGTGAAAATGATGGGCCAGAAGATATAGAAGGTGGTGAAAACATTGGAGGCCTAAATATACCGTGTTTACCTAATGACACACTGGGATCAGAATGTGGGAAGGATGACATGTCAGTGGTAGGGTTAGGGTCTAGTCGGGTACGCGCAGCTGCTCGTCCACCTCTGGTACGAACCCTCCTCGTACCACCGGCCTGAGTACTAGGACTAGTACTAGGCTCCTCATCGAATAACTGTCGACGTATAGGTGGATCCTACAAAAATGTTTACAAAAAAAATTAATCACATGACATTATATATTCTTTAAATATATCTATTTGAAATAAAGTACTCACTACAGGCACTAATGATGGAATTCCCAACTCCTCCATTCGATGATTGTTCTCCATCATTTTTTTCCTTAGTCTCTCTTCAATTGGGTGCATTTCCTGCTTTTGAAAACAAATATATAATTAATTAGAAAAAGGAAACTAATGTTTAACCCAAAAAACTAAATATATGAGGGAATAGGGGGATTCATTGGTAATTTAGATATCAATTGTTTTAGAAGAGCTTGAATGGATTTAATAAATCATACAAGTTGTAATTTTCACCAAGTTAGAAATATTGTTTGACTAGGTTTGAATACAGTTCAATTCCAAATTAGAAAATGCAATTCAAATAAAACTAAAACTAATAAACATTGAAAATTCACATAACGGTCAAGTCAGATAAAACATATTTGTGATAAATACTAAATCAATTTGAATATTACCAACCTTAAAAACCCAACTCGAGGTAAACCAAAAGAATTGAGAACATGGATGAATGATTCTATATATTTTCAACCACAACTTTAGGTTCACAATCAACTCTGACAATTGAGCTATTGGAGTCATCAAAAGAAATAAATGGATTGGTTCCAATGGCACTAGGGACAGTGTCAATTCCATCATCACCATCATCAAAAATATGTCTTGTAATTACTTCAAATATGACACCAAATTCAGGTCGAAGTTGGTATTTGACATAAAAAACTTGTTTAGACATTGATTCCAACACATATGGTTCTTCGGTAGCAAGAGTGCGAGTCATATTAATTACTCGAAATCCACAATCATCAATAAATGTGCCATGTCTCATCATTGAATCAAACCAATGGAATTTCATCATTGTGACTCGTCCATGAGATTAATAATCCAATATTATTATTTTCTCAACAACTCCATAATAACCCACATTTTCAAATCGAGGTCTACTATCTGATGCACTGGCATAACAATCTATTGTGGTAGTAACCATAACACCATCATGTTGTGTTATCATGTTCTTTGCTCATTCAGTGAAAATAAATTTGTACCCATTGATAACAATTGATTTACAGTCACGAACCATGGTATTAGGACCAAAAGCCAAAGCTATTATTTCCTCAGAGACAGAGTCAGTAGACAAACTCAATACCTGCAATATAAATGACTATTAAACTTAATTAAATATTGATATAATTATTTTAAACATTAATATTTTTACCTTCAATTTTAACCAAGTAGAAAACTCTTTGTTATGAAAAGTCTCTCTCCTTCTCAAAGATAAAGAACGATGCTTCTTATTTATCATTGTTTTATGTTCCCTGTAGATAAAAAATATGAATAGTTTAAAAGATATATATGTAAGATATACATAATCAGTTTAGTTACCTGATATAGTCATCGAACAAATCACAGTTGAACAAAACTGTGAGATGTGCTATCTCCCACTCTTCATGGCTTAATGTCTTCAATGTATATGATCCAAGAATTTCTCCTATTTGAGAAAGTTCTGGAAAACTGGGTTCAATTTTCTTATACTGTTCTTCTTCATTTCTCATTGGTCTGTTCAATCTTGTAGTAAGATCAGACAAATACATCGATCAGAAATCCATACATTCTTGAGCCAAGTAACCGTTCACGATAGAACCTTCAGGATGATTTCTGTTTCAGACATAAGACTTTAATGTGAACATATTTCTTTCAGTTGGATACATCCAATGAAAAGAAACAGGTCCTTCGAGAAGTATTTTAGTGGGAATATAGAGAGTCAGATACAGCATGCATGTGAAAAATGATGGAGGAAATATTTTCTCCAACTCACACAAAATTAATGGGGCATCTCTCAAAAT
Source organism: Viscum album (assembly GCA_963277665.1). Lineage (NCBI taxonomy): Eukaryota > Viridiplantae > Streptophyta > Magnoliopsida > Santalales > Viscaceae > Viscum > Viscum album. Next base: position 1,491,900,243 of record OY728145.1, read on the forward strand.
TTTTTGCAAGAAAGACTTGGAAAACTTCTTAGCACAAAGATCTCTAAACAAATGGCACAATCAAATAATAGCCACCCTTAAATTATTGGACAAAAGATGACGGATTGTTATTGGAAGCAACTCATGCAGTAGAACGTGATAATCATGAGTCTTCAAAGATTTTAGCTTCAACTCTCTTCTATTGACCCATTTAGATATGTTGCTTGAATAGCTATCAGGAACTCTAATAGTCTCTAATACTTCCAGAAATTGTTTTTTTTTCATAGGTATCATCACATAAGAAGCACATGGAAGTTGCCATTTATTTTCACTGATACACATAGGATGCAATTCTGGTCTGATGCCCCAATCCACCAAGTCACTCCGAGATTGTAAATCATCTTTTGTATTCCCCTTGACATTTAGAAGAACCAAAAGCAACATTTCGCATATATTCTTTTCAATATGCATTACTTCTAAGCAATGACATCACAAATTGGTTGACCAATAAGGCAAATCAAAAAATATACTCCTCTTCCTCCAATTGTAACAGGTTTCAGTGGAAACATTCTTTTTCTTTCCAGATTTCATTTGACCCTTCCCGAACGAAAAACTGAAATCTTTCAATTCATTAAGAACATAAGTTCCAGACATACACTGAGGTGGATCATCAGTCTCTATGGTATTATCAAATCTTCAACGATTCATTCTATATGGATGATCCTTTGGCAAGAATCGTCGATGTCCCATAAAACTGAAACTACAGCGATGTTTCAGTCTTCTGGATCGTGTATTTATCATACAAACTAGACATGACAGTTTTCCCTTCGTGATCCATCCAGACATCATTGCATAAGCTGGAAAATCATTGATCGTCCACATAAACGCAGCACGCATCTGAAATATGTCTTTCGAACATGCATCGTATGTGCGCACACCCACATCCTAAAGAAGTTTCAAATCTTTTATTAAAGGTTGCATGTATACATCAATATCAATTCCAGGATCAGAAGGACCATATATGAGTATACTCATGAAATTGAAAGGTCTTTTCATACACAACCATGGGGGAAGATTATAAATGTGTATAAAAACTGGCCATGTGCTGTGTGAAGTAAGAATCTGCCCAAACGGATTAAAACCGTCACATGAAAGACCCAGCCTCACATTATGCATGTCAGCTGCAAAATTAGGATGTCGAGCATCAAATCTCTACCATGAAAATCCATCTGCAGGATGAACCAACTCATCATTAGTCTTCTTTCTCTCGGTATCATGCCATCTCATTTTTATTAATATGTCATCTGACATAAAAAGATTCTGGAGTCTGGGGATCAATGGAAAGTGCCACATTACTTTCTGTGGAACGTGGGATGGTGTTCCATTAAATTTTGACTTCCAGCGGGATGTGCCACATTTTATACAATCATTTCGTTCAGCAGTTTCCTCCCAGAATAAACTGCAATCTTTTGGGCAAGCATGAATTTTGTTTCTTGAAAATCCAAGTTGTCACGACCCGACCTCGGGGCCCGTGCCGTGACTACCCCAAGCCCGCCTTCCATAGGCCAGGGGCTGGCGACTAGCACCAAGGTGTAAAATCCCGGTAAACAGGGAAGGCATTGCCTTTATAAGTAACAACCACCACAGAGTCAGCAAGCGGAAAGTAACTACAAAGTGCAGAAAAGTAAAGGGGGCCGGAATACAAGCCCAACTAAAAGTACAACTGAAAAAGTAAAGAGCAGCAACTGAAGAAAAGACGGCAGCCTCGTGTCGTCCACTGGCAATCCCACCTGAAGGGTGGGTACAGATAGCCTCCAGGCTCCTCGGGTCCCACGTCCGCTCCGAGCACGTCCCGCCCAGTGGTCCACCTCCAGGTACCGTCCTGCTCCACGCCCCAACCGCGATCAGCGCTGTCCGTCGTCTGCATCCAACACAACAAGGTGCGGGCATAGCCCGTGCAGGGGTGAGTATAAGCTACTCAGTAAGGACCCCGAGACCCCCGAAGGTCTCCCGAAATCCACAAAGGATATAGCACAAAAGAAAGATGCAATCACGAAGTAACATCTGACTCGACTTAGGTATATGCCCATACGTATACCTAAGTCCCCAATTCTAGCTCTGCTCACGAGATCAAGAACAACTCAATCCACGCAGGAAAGCAAGACTCAAATCCACAAGGAGAGTAAACAGTAAATCCACAAGGGATAGTTCAACACAATCCACAAAGGAGAGTAACATAAGATTCAGCTCAACCAGGTATACTTTTTCAGATGACGTCAAAGATGATCACTGATCCATCTAAGTCGTCGGACCCACGAAGGATCAATAGGTACTAACCCCCGCAAAGACCCACACAGGATCGGGCTCACACAGAACCTGTAGGCAGTGGCTCACACAGAACCGGTAGTAAGGACCCACATAGGATCGGGCTCACACAGAACCTGTAGCACTGATCCACGTGGGATCGCTGAGTGCAGTAGTCGACGCAGTCCACTGAGGATCTCTGCGCAGTCGTCGCCGCAGTCCACGAAGGATCTCTGCTCTGCCGTCGCCGCAGTCCACGGAGGATCTCTGCTCTGCCGTCGTCGCAGTCCACGGAGGATCTCTGCTCTGTCGTCGAAGTCACAGCCAGCGCTAAGGTTCCCGCACACAGCGAGCTCGTTTAGGAGGGTCCGCTCCACGAGCCGAGAGGCTGATACATCAACTGACACGTAGTCTGAAGTTGATGTATCCAAAAGTTCCGTATCGACAACAGGATCTCAACGCAACAGACGGCGCGTCAATCGGACGCCCGGTCTGAGAGTTATTGGCATTTTCGTCCCAGGGGCCCGGTTGGTTTTTAGGGCAAAACCAACCCGACCGTACTCCGCCTGCGTCCGATCCTCGGGCGGAGTATGCCAAAAGTTCCGTCTCACTTAGAGGAAACTACCACAGCTGGCGGTACGTCGATCGGACGTCCGTAGCTCAAGTTATGAGTGTTTCCGCTCCAAGGGCCCGGTTGGTTTCGTGTACGAACCAACCCGGCCGAACCCAAAGTCTTCCGAAACCTTGAGTGTAATATACCGAAACGACCGTATCGATCCAAGGATCGCGTAGCCGCTGACGGTTCGTCAATCGGAGGTCCCAGGACCAAGATATGGGCAAAAGACCGAAGAGGGCCCGAAAACGAGGGTTCTGGGCCCGGGCGACCCGGCCCAAACCCCCCCTGGGTCGGCCGAACCGGGTCGACCCGAACCGGGTCGACCCGACCCGGCCGACCGGACCGGCCGGCTCGGCTTCAGCCGAGCGGCCGAAGAGGCGCCGCGGGTTTGACCCGCGGCTTAGGTGGAACGCGGCCCCGCGGGGGGCCGCCTGTCACACGGACGCGGCCGGGCCGCCGCGTCCCTCCCCGGTTCCGCACGGCCGCGGAACCGGCCGCCGCCGCCTTCCGCGGGCCGCCGGAGTTGCTCCGGTGGCCCGTTTTGCCTCCCGTCTGCGCCGTTGCTCCTCCCGGGGGCCGATCTTCACTGCGGGATCAACAGATCGCCCCTGCCGCGCGGTTCGTCGTCGTCCGCCAAATCCGCACAACAAAAGATCGGCGGAGGGTTGCCGGGTCTTGTTCGTTAGACCCGCACCCTCCGCGTTAGTCATAAACTCAACGGGAGGAAAAGAAAATAATCAACAACAATTTTAAATAAATTAAAATTGTTTGGAGATCAGGTTCTTTACTTTAAAAGAATAAACACGGGAAAGAATCATCAAGAATTAAATCCCTACCTTGTCGTCGTCGGACGTGAGGTCGTCGCGGAATCGCTCGTCGCGGAAGGGACGTTCGTCGCACCGCGGGAAAAACGTCGCGCCGACGATCTCCGGATCTAGAACAAACGGATTTAATTAATTAAATCCGTTGTCATTGAAATTAAAAAAAAACAAAAAGGAGAATTAAACGATCCGATTCTCACCTTAGTTGCCGAACGAGGATCGGCCGCGGAAGAAGAGGCGTCGCCGAAGAACGTCGCGGGTAGAGCTCGTCGACGTCGCAGATTACGGTGTGCGTCGTCGAGTTCCGGTCGCCGGCGTTCTTCGCGTTCTTCGCGTTCTTTGCGTTCTTCGCGTTCTTCGCGGGGAGGGTGGAGGTTCAGAGGAATTGCACAACGATAGCAATCCTCCAAAATAGACAAGTTTGTCTATTTTATTATTTTGCCAACAAACGCAAAACGCGTAAGTAACGACCCATTAAATTCGTTGAATTAATTCAACGAATGAAACAGCCCATTTAATTCACGAAATAAACCGCCCAATTAAATGGTCTGTTAAGAAATTAAAGAAAACGCGTCGGTTGACTTTTCAGTTACTTTGACGGGTTTTCGCGGGTGCGTTACTTAGCGAAAGAAACGGCGGGGCTCGTGCGGGCCCCACCCCACAAATATCCTAACAAGGGGTAGGATATTTCCGGATAGCACCCTATCCGCTTTAACTCAGTTCAAGTGGCTTCCAAGTGACTTTCAAGCAGCTTAAGTGAAATAAAATAAAGTTGTCGCACAAATTTTATTTTATTTCTGACTTAAAGCCCCAAAATTTAAAAACCACGTATGAGCAAACGCAACTCCGGAAGAGGCGTTTCTAAGCAAATACTGGCGCTGCGATTTCATCGGTGCCCTCAGAATTCGATTCCGGGCACCGGTTCAAAAGATAGAAAAACCCGCTCGTCCGTTCACTGAACGTACCCGAGCCAAACTTCGGAAATTGATTTCGGGCACACCGGGCCTCGGAATCAGGTGCCGTCTGAAGCTGCGCTCTTGTAAAATTCCAAAGAAAATTAAGAAAAAAATTTCCTTGAAATTTGCGGGTCTTTACATTACTCCCACCTCAGGGCTTTACGTCCCCGTAAAGATACATCAAAAAAAACTAGGGGAACAAATGGGGGTACTGAGCACGCATCTGAGCCTCCCGCTCCCAAGTGCTCTCCTGGAGGTTCCCGTGCTGCCATCTGACGCGCACAAGAGGAATCGACCGCCCACGTAGGACCCGCTCCTGTCGATCCTCGATCTCCACTGGGACCTCCGCAAAAGTCGCCCCATCGTCCACGTCCAGTTCCCCAAAGTCGATGATGTGCGTCGGGTCGTGCACGTATCTCCTCAGCTGAGACACGTGGAAGACGTCGTGCACCCGGTGCAACTGAGGTGGTAGAGCCAGGCGATAAGCCACCTCTCCTATCCTGCTGAGGACCTGGAAAGGCCCGATGAAGCGTGGAGACAACTTGCCGCCTCGGCCAAATCTCCGTAAACCACGTCGAGGTGAGACACGCAAAAAGACGTGGTCGCCATCCTCGAACTCTAGTGGCCTCCGCATCCTGTCAGCATATGACTTCTGCCGGCTCTGATCTGTCCTCATCCTCTCCTGGATGATCTGGACCTTCTCTGTCGTGGCTCGGACCATCTCTGGTCCCACGAGTGCTGACTCCCCAGGGTCTGTCCAGCACAACGGTGATCTGCAGGGTCTACCGTACAACGCCTCGTATGGTGCCATCCCGATGGTGGAGTGGTAGCTGTTGTTGTACGCGAACTCCACCAAGGGTAGGTGGTCCTCCCAGCTGCGACCAAAGTCGAGAACACATGCACGGAGCATGTCCTCGAGTGTCTGTATGGTCCTCTCCGTCTGACCATCCGTCTGAGGTTGGAAGGCTGTGCTCAGATGGAGCCGCGTCCCGAACGCCTCCTGCAACCCCTTCCAAAGCCGGGAAGTGAAACGAGCATCTCGATCGGAGATGATAGACGATGGCACACCGTGAAGCTGTACGATCTCCTGGACGTAAAGACGTCCCAAGCTCTCCACTGAGCCCTGCTCTCTGATGGGTAAGAAGTGTGCCGACTTGGTGAGTCGGTCGACAATCACCCAAATGGAGTCGTGACCTCTGGAAGTGCGTGGAAGTCCAGTCACGAAGTCCATAGATATGTCGTCCCACTTCCACTCCGGGACCTCCAAGGGCTGTACCAAGCCTGCTGGTACCTGATGCTCTGCCTTCACCTGCTGGCAGGTGAGGCATCGTGAAACGAACTCAGCCACATCTTTCTTCATGCCCGGCCACCAGTGCTGTCGTCTGAGATCCTGGTACATCTTCGCCACTCCGGGATGCACCGCCAAGGGAGAAGTGTGAAACTCTCTCAGTACCTCCTCTCGTAAAGCGACTGGTACGAAGGTACGTCCTCTGAAAAGGATGTCGTGCTCTGCTCCAAGGGAGAAGACATCAGGCGCCTGACCTGAGGATATCAGTGCACGCCGGGTCTCACAGTCAGCGTCCCCACGCTGAGCCTCTCTGACCCACTGTAGAAGTGGAGGAGAGACTGTGAGAGACTGAAGAAAGGCTGCTCCGTCTCTATCCACGAAGGATATCTGTAAGGAGGCTAGCTGCTCCGTCGCCTCCTCAAGTAGCTGAATGCCCGTCCTCCTGCTGAGGGAATCGGCTACCACGTTCCCCTTCCCAGGAGTATAGACTATCTCAAAGTCATAGTCCTGGAGGAACTCAAGCCATCTCCGCTGTCTCAGGTTCAGGTCCTTCTGAGAGAAGATATACCTGAGACTCTGGTGGTCAGAAAAGACTGTGAAGCGCTCGCCCATCAGATAGTGCCGCCAAGTCTTCAGAGCGAAGACCACTGCTGCTAACTCCAGGTCATGAGTGGCGTAGTTCTGCTCATGCGGCCTCAACTGACGTGATCCGTAGGCGATCACGGCCCGCTCCTTCATCAGGACGCACCCGAGTCCAGTCCCTGATGCATCGCAGTAAACTACGTATCCAACTCCCTCCTCAGGCAACCTCAAGATAGGTGCGCTGGTCAATCTCTGTCTCAGCTCCTGGAAGCTCTGCTGACATCTGTCTGACCACACAAAGGGTTTCCCCTTCTTTGTCAAGGCTGAGAGTGGTGCCGCAACTCTGGAGAAGTCTGGAACAAATCTCTGATAGTATCCGGCTAGGCCCAAGAAGCTCCGCACCTCCGTCACGCTCTTGGGTGGCTCCCAAGCTAGCACTGCCTCGATCTTCGCGGGATCCACTGCAACTCCCGCCTCAGAGATGACGTGCCCCAAGAAATGGACCTCACGTAACCAGAACTGGCATTTTGAGAGCTTGCCATAAAGTTGGTGCTCTCGGAGTGTGTCTAGCACAACTCGCAGGTGGTAGGCATGCTCCTCCTCAGTCGTCGAGTATACCAAAATGTCGTCAATTAAGACCACGACAAATCGGTCGAGGTATGGCTGGAAGATCCTGTTCATGAGGCTCATGAACACTGCTGGAGCATTGGTTACGCCGAACGGCATAACCAAGAACTCATAATGGCCATACCGACACCTGAAGGCCGTCTTCTGCACGTCCTCGTCTCGAACTCTGAGCTGATGATAGCCCGACCGGAGGTCTATCTTCGAGAACCACCGCGCTCCCTTGGGCTGATCGAAGAGGTCATCAATCCGTGGTAGCGGATACTTGTTTCTCACTGTCACCTGGTTCAGGCGACGATAGTCGACACACAGTCGCAAGCTCCCGTCCGCCTTCTTGGTGAACAAAATCAGGGAAGCCCAGGGTGAAACACTGGGTCGGATAAACCCCTTGCTCTGCAAGTCCTCCAACTGTACCCGCAGCTCTCGAAGCTCGGCGGGGGCTATCCGATATGCTGGAGTAGATATCGGGGCTGTCCCGGGGTACAAGTCGATGTAAAAGTCTACCTCTCTACGAGGAGGTAGCCCTGGAACGTCGTCGGGAAAAACGTCCACGTACTGGTCCACCACTACAGGAAAAAATGGACTCCGCACGTCCACTGCTCCTAGGATGAGGCTAGCCAACTGATGAGAGATGGGCTGCACTCTCCTCCGCGGAAGTCCATCCTGTGCTGCAAAGGTTCCCTTCTCGTCGGTGAAGGTAAACCTGCTCCCGTCGGTGCGAACACATCGCACCTTGCGCCTAAAACAGTCGATCTGGGCATGAACCGTGGATAGCCAATCCATGCCCAAGATGACGTCGTAAGGCCTCGACGCCGCTACAAGGAGATTCCAGCCGAAGCTCTCGCCTCCTAGAGTAAGCTCACACTGCCGGCACCAGTGCGTAATCGTCGAGTCTGCTCCCGTAGGAGTCTCTAGCTGTAAGGATCGAGCCAACGGCTCAGTCGGAATCTCCGAGCTCTGAACAAGGGCAGAGGCTATGAAAGAGTGACTCGCTCCTGTGTCTATAAGTACTGCAGCAAGGGTGGAATAGACACAGATCGTACCTCGAATCATCTCTGGCATGTCGGGGTCGTAGGCCTCCACTTCCTGGAGCTGGGCCTGTCCCTGCCCGCCAGCTCCCTGTGGTCGAGGTGGCCCTCCTGGTGGTGGTGGGGGTAGAGCCTGGAAGCGTCTTCCACCACCCGATGCTCGGTCAGCTCCTCTGCCTCGTCCGCCTCCTCCCTGCGGACCGCCACGGTCGACCCTCTGCCTCTGCCTGGGTGGCCCCTCCACCGTCTGCTGCTCCTCTGGTCAGCGAGTCGGGCAGTCACGAGCCATGTGACCCTGCCCGCCGCAGGAGTAGCACAGCCTGCCTCTCGGAAGGCTGGCACTCCGCTGTGTGCCCCGCACTGCTGAGCCGGTGTCCTGAGGCCGTCTGCGCGGGGGTCTGGTCTGCCTGGACCCGAGAGTCATCCGTCGGCTACCTGCTGCTGAAGACTCAGCTACCTGCCGCCCTGCGCTAGGTCTCGCCGCTGAAGAAGGCTCTGCCAGGAAGCTCTCGATCAGGAGGGCTCGCTCCAGCACTCCCGCCTGGGTCGGAATGCTGAGGGAGATCAGCGACGCCCGAATCTCCTGTCGCAAGCCCTGCTCGAAGGTCCGGGCCCGGAAGAAGGGGTCCCGTACCATGTCGGTCGAGTAGCGAGATAGGTCAGTGAACCTCGCCGCGTACTGGGAGACCGTCATGCTGCCCTGGCGCAGTTGGAGAAGCTCCTGGATGCGCACCGCTCGGAGGGTGGCCGGGACGAACTCAGAGCGGAAGAGGCTCTCGAAGTCCGTCCAGAGCAAGGATGCCTCATCGTGAACCTGGAGCATCAAGCTCCACCATCGTCCTGCCGCCGCCTGCAGGAGTCTCGCCGCGAGAATCACCATGAGATCCGCTGGTGTCCTCACTAGCCTAAAGATCCGTACCACCGCCTCTAGCCAGTCCTCGGCGGCCTGGGGGTCCGCCTCACCGCGAAACATGGGCGGTCGCTGGCTCTGAAACTCATGCAGTGCCCTGAGGCGACGTGCATCGTCAGCGTCTGGTACTGGTAGCATCGGTGGCTCGGCGGGTAAAGCTACCGCCGGTGCCACTGCTGGCAAAGGGCCCTGCACCGAGGCCTCGTCGCTCGGTGGGCTGCCGTCGCGCCCTACACTCGGAACCCTAGCTGGCTGTCGTCGCGGGGCCATCCTGAAAAGGAGAACAAGAGCACCACAGTCAGAACAGTATACCTGGTGAGCTGGCACAAGTAATCACAAGGAAAACTTGAGACTTTCATGAAGCAGATCAGTATACCCGGTGAGCTGACACAAGTAATCACAAAGAAAACTTGAAACACACACGCAATCAATGTTTTCATGCATTAAGTCGGAAATCAGGAGTCAGGGTCCTGGTGTACGGATACGTCGGCCGCCGCACCAACACTGGGCTCCCTGAACTGATAACCACACTCAATACACTAAACACTATTGCTTCATATAGAAAGAAAAGACGATCAGAGTCTGCGGTAGAACCGACCACCTCTGATACCAATTGTCATGACCCGACCTCGGGGCCCGTGCCGTGACTACCCCAAGCCCGCCTTCCATAGGCCAGGGGCTGGCGACTAGCACCAAGGCGTAAAATCCCGGTAAACAGGGAAGGCATTGCCTTTATAAGTAACAACCACCACAGAGTCAGCAAGTGGAAAGTAACTACAAAGTGCAGAAAAGTAAAGGGGGCCGGAATACAAGCCCAACTGAAAGTACAACTGAAAAAGTAAAGAGCAGCAACTGAAGAAAAGACGGCGGCCTCGTGTCGTCCACTGGCAATCCCACCTGAAGGGTGGGTACAGATAGCCTCCAGGCTCCTCGGGTCCCACGTCCGCTCCGAGCACGTCCCGCCCAGTGGTCCACCTCCAGGTACCGTCCTGCTCCACGCCCCAACCGCGATCAGCGCTGTCCGTCGTCTGCATCCAACACAACAAGGTGCGGGCATAGCCCGTGCAGGGGTGAGTATAAGCTACTCAGTAAGGACCCCGAGACCCCCGAAGATCTCCCGAAATCCACAAAGGATATAGCACAAAAGAAAGATGCAATCACGAAGTAACATATGACTCGACTTAGGTATATGCCCATACGTATACCTAAGTCCCCAATTCTAGCTCTGCTCACGAGATCAAGAACAACTCAATCCACGCAGGAAAGCAAGACTCAAATCCACAAGGAGAGTAAACAGTAAATCCACAAGGGATAGTTCAACACAATCCACAAAGGAGAGTAACATAAGATTCAGCTCAACCAGGTATACTTTTTCAGATGACGTCAAAGATGATCACTGATCCATCTAAGTCGTCAGACCCACGAAGGATCGATAGGTACTAACCCCCGCAAAGACCCACACAGGATCGGGCTCACACAGAACCTGTAGGCAGTGGCTCACACAGAACCGGTAGTAAGGACCCACATAGGATCGGGCTCACACAGAACCTGTAGCACTGATCCACGTGGGATCGCTGAGTGCAGTAGTCGACGCAGTCCACTGAGGATCTCTGCGCAGTCGTCGCCGCAGTCCACGAAGGATCTCTGCTCTGCCGTCGCCGCAGTCCACGGAGGATCTCTGCTCTGCCGTCGTCGCAGTCCACGGAGGATCTCTGCTCTGTCGTCGAAGTCACAGCCAGCGCTAAGGTTCCCGCACACAGCGAGCTCGTTTAGGAGGGTCCGCTCCACGAGCCGAGAGGCTGATACATCAACTGACACGTAGTCCGAAGTTGATGTATCCAAAAGTTCCGTATCGACAACAGGATCTCAACGCAACAGACGGCGCGTCAATCGGACGCCCGGTCTGAGAGTTATTGGCATTTTCGTCCCAGGGGCCCGGTTGGTTTTTAGGGCAAAACCAACCCGACCGTACTCCGCCTGCGTCCGATCCTCGGGCGGAGTATGCCAAAAGTTCCGTCTCACTTAGAGGAAACTACCACAGCTGGCGGTACGTCGATCGGACGTCCGTAGCTCAAGTTATGAGTGTTTCCGCTCCGAGGGCCCGGTTGGTTTCGTGTACGAACCAACCCGGCCGAACCCAAAGTCTTCCGAAACCTTGAGTGTAATATACTGAAACGACCGTATCGATCCAAGGATTGCGTAGCCGCTGACGGTTCGTCAATCGGATGTCCCAGGCCCAAGATATGGGCAAAAGACCGAAGAGGGCCCGAAAACGAGGGTTCTGGGCCCGGGCGACCCGGCCCGAACCCCCCCTGGGTCGGCCGAACCGGGTCGACCCGAACCGGGTCGACCCGACCCGGCCCGACCCGGCTGGGCCGGGTCCGGTCCGGCCTGGGCGCGGCCCGGCCGACCGGACCGGCCGGCTCGGCTTCGGCCGAGCGGCCGAAGAGGCGCCGCGGGTTTGACCCGCGGCTTAGGTGGAACGCGGCCCCGCGGGGGGCCGCCTGTCACGCGGACGCGGCCGGGCCGCCGCGTCCCTCCTCGGTTCCGCGCGGCCGCGGAACCGGCCGCCGCCGCCGCGGCTTCAGCCGCGGCGGATTTCCTCCACGGCGGCGCGCTGGGCGCCGCCGCCTTCCGCGGGCCGCCGGAGTTGCTCCGGTGGCCCGTTTTGCCTCCCGTCTGCGCCGTTGCTCCTCCCAGGGGCCGATCTTCACTGCGGGATCAACAGATCGCCCCTGCCGCGCGGTTCGTCGTCGTCCGCCAAATCCGCACAACAAAAGATCGGCGGAGGGTTGCCGGGTCTTGTTCGTTAGACCCGCACCCTCCGCGTTAGTCATAAACTCAACGGGAGGAAAAGAAAATAATCAACAACAATTTTAAATAAATTAAAATTGTTCGGAGATCAGGTTCTTTACTTTAAAAGAATAAACACGGGAAAGAATCATCAAGAATTAAATCCCTACCTTGTCGTCGTCGGACGTGAGGTCGTCGCGGAATCGCTCGTCGCGGAAGGGACGTTCGTCGCACCGCGGGAAAAACGTCGCGCCGACGATCTCCGGATCTAGAACAAACGGATTTAATTAATTAAATCCGTTGTCATTGAAATTAAAAAAAAGGAGAATTAAACGATCCGATTCTCACCTTAGTTGCCGAACGAGGATCGGCCGCGGAAGAAGAGGCGTCGCCGAAGAACGTCGCGGGTAGAGCTCGTCGACGTCGCAGATTACGGTGTGCGTCGTCGAGTTCCGGTCATCGGCGTTCTTCGCGTTCTTCGCGTTCTTTGCGTTCTTTGCGTTCTTCGCGGGGAGGGTGGAGGTTCAGAGGAATTGCACAACGATAGCAATCCTCCAAAATAGACAAGTTTGTCTATTTTATTATTTTGCCAACAAACGCAAAACGCGTAAGTAACGACCCATTAAATTCGTTGAATTAATTCAACGAATGAAACAGCCCATTTAATTCACGAAATAAACCGCCCAATTAAATGGTCTGTTAAGAAATTAAAGAAAACGCGTCGGTTGACTTTTCAGTTACTTTGACGGGTTTTCGCGGGTGCGTTACTTAGCGAAAGAAACGGCGGGGCTCGTGCGGGCCCCACCCCACAAATATCCTAACAAGGGGTAGGATATTTCCGGATAGCACCCTATCCGCTTTCACTTAGTTCAAGTGGCTTCCAAGTGACTTCCAAGCAGCTTAAGTGAAATAAAATAAAGTTGTCGCACAAATTTTATTTTATTTCTGACTTAAAGCCCCAAAATTTAAAAACCACGTATGAGCAAACGCAACTCCGGAAGAGGCGTTTCTAAGCAAATACCGGCGCTGCGATTTCATCGGTGCCCTCAGAATTCGATTACAGGCACCGGTTCAAAAGATAGAAAAACCCGCTCGTCCGTTCACTGAACGTACCCGAGCCAAACTTCGGAAATTGATTCCGGGCACACCGGGCCTCGGAATCAGGTGCCGTCTGAAGCTGCGCTCTTGTAAAATTCCAAAGAAAATTAAGAAAAAAATTTCCTTGAAATTTGCGGGTCTTTACACAAGTTCCTCAACTAACTTTCATGCCATATAGTGGTTTGAGGGAATATCTGCATCATCTGGAAGTAAATCCTTTAAGAGGGTAAGAATGTAATCGATTGCTATATTAGAAATCCCATACATAGTTTTCCCATGAAACAATCGGATTAAAAATTCTAGCTTTTTCATTTTATCGCATTGTCGATATACTGGAGTCATGGCAGCATCATTCAATTTTTTCACCCTGTCAATATCATCATTTTCACTAGATGCATCAGTTGTCCTCATATCGAAGTCTTCTTGAGTCAAAATCCTTTCTTTTTCATGATGAAGAATAAACAGAAACCAATCATCTAACAAATTCTCTATTCCAGTCCTTTCATTTCGATCATTACGAATTTGAGATTTCATTTTCTCCCCATTGTGATACCACACAAATTAGGTTGCTTGAAAACCATTTTTGGTTATGTGGTAGCTAAATTCTTCACAGCTCAACCAAGGTCTACCAACACAATTGGAACATGGGCAGTGTATGCGACCACTATCTGAAGCATTATGAAATGAAAAATTTATAAAGCTCTCCAAATTGTTTTGAAAATCGCTTGAGATCTGATCGGTTTCATACATCCAACTTCTGTCCATTCTGTAAAAAGAATTTATATAAGTCATTTTGTCATAAACAATTCAATAGGATTGAACTTTAATAGAAAATACATTTAAGTAAACGATTAAGGTTGAAGTTTCTATTCGATGTAGTGAACTATTAAAATAATGTAAAGAACAAGTACTCATAAATTAAATTAAAATTTATTTATATTCATTTTCATTAGGTCTATAAGAGGAACATGCCTCAGGTACCATCATGTGTTATAGGCATCCCAAATCATTCACTCATGTTCAATAACTCATTATTGGCACCTCTATAGCCATACCTTTCATTACCCAATTACTTCCCCAAGTCAAGCGCACCCCATGGGTGAATAAATTTTAGGATTCTACACTAATAGGTTGTCCATGGCTTGTAAAAAGATTTAATTTCATTAAGTATAGACAAAAACATTTATTTTTAAATTTGATATTAATAATAAAGTATGTCAATGATAACAACATTACTAAATTAAACTTGTGACTTATCTAACATTTTTATGGATGTCTACACATGCCAGAATGGGTAGTGAAAAGCACCCCACCCTCATAAAAGTGATTATTGGCCAAGGACACATAATATACATTGTACAATGAGAACCATATTTAATTGACCCTAAAGTTATATTAGTACAGTCATCTTGGTGGAAATGGAATATATGATCCTGGTTAACTGATGAATTCAAAAGCTCGTATTTCATATGTTGGACACTATCTAAGGTAAGAAATCATGTGAGGATGGGTTTACATCATTCAATTTCTTACATTCTAGTGAGAATGAAGGCTTGAATTAATGACTTGAGTTCACTGATTAAATGAGGGTAGAGGTTTCATACACTGTGTAAACAGAATGATTAAATAGGTAAATATCTCAAAATATCTTTAAAACAACTCATTAATAGGCTCAAAACATAAATATAATCTTGAACCAACCATGGAATCTCTTTCACAGCACATTATCGCACACCAGTTATCTAATGTGTTACTTAATACCAAACATAGTCACATAACAAGTGTACTATAACAAAATACATTACACAAGCCTTATTAAAAAATCTCATTTTAATAAAACACTTTCCTCAAGATTAAATCATTTCTGAAATATATTTCAAAATCCATTTTAAATAATAAAATACCTTTGATCATTTTTAACAAATATTTGGAGTATTCTCAAGGCATCCCCATTTGGAAAAGTCACATTAAATGCCCAACCCCCACCCCATCCACCCCAATTAAAACATTGAATTTAGGGTTTCCACCCCACTTGGACAGCCCTACCCCCACCCCACCCACCCCACTTGGACAGCCCTACCCCCACCCCACTTGGACAACCCAACACCCCCCCCCAACCCCACGTGGACAGCCCTACCCCCACCCCACTTGGAAAACCCACCCCCCCCCCCCCCACCATACCTGGACATCCCTACCCCCCACAACCCACTTGGAAAACCCAACCACCCCCCCCACCCCACCTGGACAGCCCTACCGTCACCCCACTTGGACAACCCATCCCCCCCACCCTACCTAGACAGCCCCTCCCCCAACCCACCTGCACACCCTCCCCACCCCACTTGGACAACCCTACCTGGACACCCTCCCCCACCCCACCTGCACACCCTCCCCCACCCCAAACAGCCCTACCCCCACCCCATTTGGACAACCTAGCCCCCTCCCCCACCCTACCTAGACAGCCCCCTCCCCCACCCTACCTAGACAGCCCCTCCCCCACCCCAAACAGCCCTACCCCCACCCCATTTAGACAACCCAGCCCCCTCCCCACCCTACCTAGACATCCCCTCCCCCACCCCACTTGGATAGCCCTCGACATCCTCCCCCACCCCATCTGCACACCCTCCCCCACCTCAAATTGAAACATAAATTCATCCAAATAAAAATCCAATTTTCAACTAAAATAAATTCCACCAAAATTATCATATAACCCCACTAAACAAACCTTTTACCATGTTTGAAGTGTAGAACAAAAAACAGAAAACAAATCCAAGGGTTTCGTAGACAGCAACCCTAATTTAGCCTAAATCAAAACATCAAACACCAAAAAAATAGAGAAATAACGCTAAAACTAAGGTAACACTTACTAATTTGAAGTGTGAAATAAGATTTTGTTTGATTGAAGATGGATCTTGGCTGGAAGGAGTGTCATGGCCGAGAATAATTCAGGAGCTCGATTAGGTTCTGTCTGCAATCGGGCTGAGTGGGGGTTCGGGTGGTCTGTATTTGGGGGAAATATTTCCCAATGGTTTTTAAAAATTGTTGGGAAAGATAGATTTTTTCCAACAATTTCATTAAACCATTGAGAAAACTGATTTTTTTTTCCATCTTTCCCAACGGTTTGATGAAACTGTTGGGAAAACTAATTTTCTTCCAATCTTTCCCAACAGTTTGATGAAACTATTGGGAAAAATCAATTTTTATAGATCATTACCAACGGTTAATGAAAACAATTGGTAAAGATTATCTATACCAACGGTTCAAAAGAACCGTTGGTATACAACTGTTTGGAAAACCATGATTTCCAGTAGTATTACCAATTATAATTCATAGTCATTTAGCCAAATTCTCATTCTCATTCCTTAACCCTTTAAGCTTATTCAACAACCCCTATGCCTTATCCAAATTCATCAATGACCATACATTTACCCATTTAACCCATTTATCATTTCACAAGAATCTCCATTTAATATGCACTAATACTCTTAGGAATTTCTAACCAAATTTTGTTAAATAATTGACATAATATCATTAAACCAAATTACCTATTTTCATGTCATTACAATAACACCTTATGCCTTTATCACCCTAGTAATATTTATCATTATTCCACTTATAACTTAAATAACCATTAATAAATATTCTATATGGGTTCTATATTATTATTTGGCACCCTTCACTTAACTCTACCACACTCTAGGTCCGAGTTTACCGGCGTACCCCATGGGTGGCCCTAAAATGGTCAAGTCATCTTCTATGAATCCCATGGGGATCTTGAGGGTTTCAAGAAATATTTTAGACACCCAATTTACCAAATCATTCTCAAGGTAACCAACACATAACAAGAGAAAGGTAAAATCTCAACACAAATGCACAAATCTATAACAAAACTATGGGATATAACTTGCACACCATCTACCTCGAATCCAATGATGAACGCACTCTTAATCATGGCCTTAGATCCGGATTCAATTATCCCTTATATCCTCAACCTAAATATCACCCTAAAAAGAGGGTTTTAGAGATTTAGAAGGATATGAGAGAAAGATGAGAACCCCAATAAAAAAGAGGAATCAAGGAGGATATTAGACTTACCCGGGGCTTCAATATGAAACCAACGGTGCTCCAAACAGCCTAAAATCGAAGTAGAAACACCTCTTGGAAGTTTGGGTCGTCCAAGTTCATCACTAGGGTTGTAGGGGGTGAAATAGAGGAGAAACCCGAGTTGGGTTTTAAAATACTGGAGTGAATTTTTTTTAAATTTTCCAACTTTTCTAGACTGCATGGTTTACCCGCATGGTTTGCCAAACCATGCGCAAACCGTGCAGAAGCTACTACTTGAAAATCACTCCCCTTCTCATGATTTTTTAGGAATTCTGCACTGTTTGCTAAACTGTGTTCCAACCGTGTGTAAGGTTCTATCCATGATTGCACGGTTATCTGGGATACTCCGCACAGTTTGCACTAACCTTGCGTAAACTGTGCAACATGCCCATGAACTCCCTTTTCTTCCTCTTTCATGTCCCAAACCCCCAGAACACCCCAGATCCTTCACCTAAACATAGGAAAACACTTATCTAACCAAAAATAAGAGTCCAAACCAAAACTTAAACAAAAACATACCTTAAGAAGACAAGGTATATTACATATTCAATGTTTATAAAATGTGCATGGTGTATGGGAATGCATGACTACTTGGAATGTGTATCATGTACATGTTTATATTCCCCAACCATTATACAAGAAATTTATTAAGGGGACATGGAATGTGTGGTCCTGGTTTGTTGACATGGATTATACGTAGATACACACTGAATACCTCCATCTTATAATGCATGGAATGTGACTTAGATTCACATAATTTGTGATACTTAAAATTTCACATAACCCTGGTGTCACTAATTCAATGTCACACTATGATATTTTTAGGATCACATACCATGTGGAATTAATTAAAACATGAAAATTGGTGTTAGTGGCATATATAGTGTGTAATTGAGGACTAGATGTTGCGTATTCAAAAAAATTCCAAAACACTGGAAACTTCAATCTCTTGTCATGAACACTGATGATGCCTCCTCCTCTATTTTCACCTTTGATGGAGCATGATGATAATGTAAAGTGAGAGGAACAAAAATAAAATATTCTGAAATTGGGGGTCAGTAGAATACTAGACCACCCAATAACATTTTTATAATCAAAGAACACATAAGTGACAAGGATGATAAATTTTATAGTTAATATATAAAATCATCACAGGAATGGTAGACATTGAAATTCATTAATTTATCAAAGATAAAATAATCAATGATAAAAAATAATAATAACCATCACCATGATCAAACCTTATTAGTTGAATAAACCATAAAATATTCTCAAAATATAATCCTTGATAAAACATGAAGGCTATATCCCCATTTAAATCCTATCAGGCTACTTCCAAGTATGCAAACCATTTTTCAAGATAATGAAAGGAAACCAATTGAAGGAAAAAAATCTAGAGGTTGAATTTTTAAAAACTAATAAATTTGTGTAACATAAGAAATAAAGTTTAAATTACTAGAAGATAGGGTGAACTGGATATAGAACTAGGTGGTGTTATCAGAAGTTAAACCATCATAATATGATTACTGAAGAAAGTGCGGAAAATTTTGAGGAGTCGTGATATCTTTAGAAAGCTGGAATTATTTACCATGTAGGAAAGTTGAGTTGGTGAAGATACTTGATCAAATAGAGTCTCACCCATTAATATTAATTTTGGAATACTTCATCCCACATAAATCATATGGAGACAAAAACTGGAAGCACCAATTGGTGACTACTATAAAAGTAGGGTGTGATCACTCTATTGAAGTATATGTTGATCATTATAATCATCCTATGATTTCTCAGAATAAAAGTAAAGTAGTGTTTCCCTATGTATTAGGATAAAATTATGAACCACATTAATCTATTTTATTTTTCTTTTCCATGTTTTCTTCCTTCTATAGTTGTTTATATTAGTCTTATTTTTGTTTTCTGGAAGGAGGGTGTAGCAGCGTTGTGATTTAGGATCGGTCTATCTTTCAAGTTTTTAACATTATTGAATAGGTTAATTCTATAACTTTGTTTCTACTTTCATAAGTTTTAGTGGAGCTTCCTCCAATGGTTTTATTGAAAAAAAAAAGGATACGTGAACCCAGAAAGTAATATTAGAGCTCAAGGTTGGAGTGATCTGAATGACTAATCCAATATTGAGGTTCTTTATAGCTTGGTTCAGTAGAAACATTCTACCCTTAGTCTTATAGGATTTACTTAGTAAACAGTTCATGTTATCTTTCTATTATGTTTTTCAGAATTTAGTGGGATTTCATATATTCAATAAGAATAATATTGGGGGATAGTAAGCTCTGGATGGAGAAGTTTGATGGAATAGATTTTGGATTCTAGAAAATGTAAATAGAGGATAATCTACTACAAAAGGATCTTTATCTTCCATTAACTAGAGCTAAATTATAAGTGATAAAAGGGGAGGAATGGTATAGCCTTGATAAGAAAGAACTTGGTTTTATACAAATGTCACTTTCCAAAAACACGGCACACAATATCCAAGAAGTTAAAATAACATTGGTTTTTATAAATACATTATATTATATGTATGAAAATCCCACATCAATGAATGAGGTGTTCTTAATAAGAAGAATTTTCATCATGAGAATGTCATAAGTAAGTTCTAAAAATGATCATATAAACAACTTCAATGGGATATATAGATGGTTGGTGTCGGTGAAGGTAACCTTTAGAGACTCAGTTTGGGTGTTTTTGTTACTCTCTTCACTTACAGAATCATGGTGTGTGATTGTGACTATTGTGAGTGACTCTATTGGAAAGGATTACTTTTCATTCATAAATGTTTGTGATCTAATCTTGAATGAAGAAATTAATCATAATGATATCCATTTATCTTATTAAAACACATATAATGTAGAAGTTAGAAAAAGATGTTCAACATGAAAAAGTCATTAGAAGGGGAAATGTGGGAGGATCCATAGTAGAAGTAACTTGGTGTATGGTTCTCCCTTATGCTATCATTACGGAAGAAAAATCCACCTAAAGAATGATTGCAGTGAATGAAGGTATAATTATAGAAAGTATGTTTATAGAAGTGGGTCCATGGACATTTTATTATAAAATATGAGTGTTTTACTCCTATGTATCACCATTTCTTTGGGATTTTGGGTTATAGACTATATTTATTCCACTTAACTTTCAAGTGAGGGAATATAGAAAAAAATACTTCTATAGGATATGTAAATGATCATATTGTGGATGGTAAATGTCTCAAGGTCATATAGAAAGGTTATTTTTTGATCCAAACCATGAATGGAAGGACATTGGATTTGAAAGAAACACATACCAGGGCTAATGAAAAATATGATTTTAGTAGGATAACATGATGATGTAGGATTCTTCACTATTTTTGAAAATATATCATGGAAAATTTCACATGAATCAATAGTTTTTTTAAAGGGAGTGAAGGATGTAACTTTATACCTTAAAGGAGTATCAAAAGGTATAAACCATTCTGGAAAAATAACTTCCACTAAGTTGTGGAATAATCATCCGGGAATCTCAGTGAGAATGGAATAATGATCCTAGATACCAAAGGATTTTTGAGGTCTAGAATCATAGAGTTTGTAATGTTTGAGGATTTAATCTTTATAAATTAGTGTAAGTTGGTTTCCCTATTGGAAGATAAAATTCCCAAACACCTAAATTTAGAGTTAGTTCATAGAGATATTTTGGGACCAGCTTCAGTGCTCTCTCACAGAGGTTCATTATTATATGTAACCTTTATCAATGATTCCACATGAAAAGTGTGGGTTTAATTTCTAAGGAACAAGTTTGAGTTATTTGATACTTTCATTTGATGAGGTATATGGTGAAAAGGGAGACCATATGTAAGTTGAATCTCTTATAGTCATACAATTATGGTGAGTAAAAAAGTAGGTAGTTCTAGTGATTTTGTTGGAGTAAGGGTATTTAATTCTAGAAGACCATTTCATGGGCTCCAAAACATGATGGTGTTACATAAAGGATGAACCAAAATTTTGTAGAAAAATCTAAGAGCGTTAAGATTCATATAGGGTTCCCAAAGGTGTTTTAGGAGGAAGTGGTGAACTGTACTTCTTACTTAATCATCAGAAGTCCATCATCACCAATTGGGCAGTAACTACCAAAAGCATGTCAAGTCTTAAGGAAGTATGAATTCAACCATCTTAAATTATTTGGTGTACTAGTTTATTTTTATGTTGATATTGGGGATTAAGAAAAGTTTGAGGATAATTCTCAAGCAATTTACTTTATGGGCTATAGTGAAAAAGAGTTTACTTTTTGACTCTATAATGATGATCTTTAGAAGGCTATCAGTTGTCAAAATGATATCTTCAATGAAGAGATAATATGGAAGGATTGGAACCAAGCATGAAATTATAGTAAGAAAAAATTATTATCAGAAGTAGACGTTCACCTGGATGGACATCTAGAAGATATGAATGTTTTGGAAAGTCCAAAAAGCATGAATATTTTAATAACACCATACTAGTAAAAGGAATTTTGAGAAGGAGTTTTGATTATGATAGTGTTGTCAAGGAAAAAAATTCCAAATATTTCAAGGATTTTTGAATCTCAAGCATCGAGAGTTTACAATCTGTAAGTTGAAATAGAAATAGAATACCAGTTGTAGGGGAAAATGAAATGGTCTACTAGGGAAAGGTTCTGATTGTAATGGTATAAAAGTAATTCATGTTATTTTATTTTAATGGATGTGGGAGAACCAAAAATCCTAGACAAGGTAATGTGCTTGGAAGAACATAATTAGTGCGAGTAAATGATGAGGGATGAACTTTATTCTTTTCATGTTTCCATAATATGAGAGATAATGTAATGACCTACTAGGAAGAAATTATTACAAAAAAAAGAGGGTTTTCTAACTAGAGGAAGTGGCAGGTGGAAGGTGGAAGTATAATGTCAGGATAATGGTGAAGGGATTTTAACAAATTGTAGGAGTTGATTTCTATGATATTTTTTCACTATTAGTTAGCACATGACTATCTGAATAGTTTTAAGCATGGTTAATTTTGAAATATTTCATCTGGAGTAGATGGATGTAAAGACAATATTTCTTCATAGGGACTTAGAACAATAAATATTTATGGAAACCCTGAAGGGTTTTAAAAAATGTAACTATAATCTTGTGTGCATGCTAATTCATAGACTCTATGGCTTGAAATAAGAACTAAGGAATTGGAATCGAAATTTCAATGATTTCATGATGGAACATAAGTTCATCCAGATCAATTTTAATCATTGTTATTATCTAGAGTTGTTTGATGATGGGAGTTTCATCATCCTTTTACTTTTCATGGATGGCATTATTATAGTGGTTCTCGTGAAATAAAGGATCGATGAGCTAAAGTTGGAATTATCCTAAAGCTTTGAGATGAAGTACCTTGGTCTGATAAAGCAAATTTTAAGGATTTATATCATGAGAGACATAAGTTCCAATACTCTGTACCTGACTTGGGAAGATTACATCTGAAAATTGGTGGAATGATTTGGAATTAGTGAAGAGAAATCAATGTTCACACACCTAGATACACATTTCAATCTAATTAATGGAAAGTCACCTTGAACAGAAATGGATTTTGAAAACATAGAAAAAATTACATATGAATTAGATATAAAAAATTTGGTGTATGAAATGGTTTTTAATCATTCATACATTTCATTAGTAATGGGAGTCATCAGCAGATTCATGTTGAACCCTGTAAGGTAACACTGGGAGGTGGTGAAATAGATTCTATGGTACTTGAAGGGTTCTAGAAGCATGGAAATTTTCTTCATAATGGACAATTATTTGCAAGTATTTTAAGATTTAGTCTTTAGAGGAGATTTAGATTCATAGAATATAACTTATGGATGTATATTTATATTCAGAGGAATGATAGTTAGTTGGATGCCCAAATTTCAACTAGTGGTCTCTCTCTTGATTACGGAAGTAGAGTACATCACTTTGATGGAAGAAATAAAGGAGTTTATTTGGTTGAAGGGTTTTCTAGAGGATCTTGGAAGGAGAAAAATGATGAGATTATCTTTTTTGATTCAAAAAGTGTGATTCACTTAACCAAAAATCCAATATTTCATTCTCAGATAAATCATATTCAGTTGAAGTTTCACTTTATCTGAATGGTATTGAAGGATAAGGAGTTAGACTTATGGAAGATCTGAGGGGAGCGGAATCCAATTGATATGTTGATGAAAGTGGTTACTTTTATTGAGGTGATGTTGTACCTCATTCAAATTGGGCTGACTGGAAGGTGTGATGGGGAACCATGTTTCTCCTCAACGGAAGTTCATACAACAAATTAAGGTTTTCTAAAGCTGAAGGGGGGATTAGTTGTGAATATAGGAAAGATAATTCACAAGTGGGGGATTGTTGGGATACTACCAAGAGTGGAAACCATTTTTTAGGATAATGTAAGAAAACTAATGGAAGGATAAAATTTCAATGTGTGAACTTTCAAAACTTGATGGAGTGGTGGGACAATAGCAACAAAGTTTGAATGACTGAAGGACTAGGTGAACTAGATGTGGAACCATGAAATGTTATAAGAATTCAAACCATTGAAATATGACTTCCATAAGAAGTGTGGGAAAATCTAAGGTGCCACAAGATCTTTAGGAATACGACACTATTCATTGGGTAGGCAAGTTGAGACGGTGGATATACTTGACCAAACAACAACTCTTATATGAAGATCATTTGAGGTGTACTTCATCCTATGGAAATTGGATGGTGGAAAAATCAGAAGAATCGGCTAGTGACTAATATAAAAGTAGGGTGTGATCACTCTTTTTAGGTATAGATCAATCATTTTAATTATCCTACGATTTATATAAATAAAATTAAAGTGGTGTTTCCACGTATATTGGGAAGCAATTATGAACCACATTAATCACATTTGTTGTTCTATACCTTGTGTTTTTCCTTTTATCATTATTTTTGTTGGTCTTGTTTTCATTGTTTAGAAGGAGGGTGTAGTGGCATAGTGATTTGGGAGCAAGCTATCTTTTAGGTTCCAAATGTTATTGTACAAGTTCATTTTGTAACTTTGTTTCAACTTTCATAAGTTTAGGTGGAGCTACCTTTAGTGTTTTTATCAGAAGAAAACCTTGTGAACCCAATAAATCCCATGTTAAAATTAGCTAATTACTAAATATTCAAGCTTGCGTGATTGAAATAAAATAATTGAAGATTAAAATCATTTTTCCATGTGATAATAAAATAATCCATTTTAATAATTTGAATTGCGTAATATAATTAATTGAATTATAAAAATTCAATTATTCATGTGACGTGAGGTGAAAATTATTTTTAAAGAATAATAATATATTTTTAAAAAAATTCCTCTTAAATAATTAAATCAATAACACATTTCAATCTTTAATTATGTTCATCATTGGGAAAACTCTTTTAAGCAAAAAAAATTAAAAGAAGAATAATTTTATTTATTCATCATAAAAACATTATCAAGGGAAATCCATTAAATCCAATTAATAACTTTTCTAATTACCATGAAATATTCTTAATAATAATCCTTAATTAAATTACCATAAAATTTTTGGTAATTTATCATATTTAAAATATCTCAAAATTTTAATTATATTGTTTTCATAGAAATCCAAGTGATTAAATCATGATGGGAAGAGGATCGGATCACACAAAAAGAAACTAGGCATAAGAAAAGTCAAAGTGTCGTACCTCATTAGAGAATAGTCATCATTTATTTAGCATTTGATCATCATTGGCATACTTGTCTCAATCATAGTATTTTTATGTTTTTTCATTTCTAGCCTATGATTGGCTTTCATTGAGCGAAGAATAGAATGATTTCATTCTCAATATTTTCATTACATCATGAGAGAAAAGAGAGAGGGAGAAAATCGAGAGGATTTAAAAAATAATAAATCATTGGTGAAATGATGATCCTCTTATCAATATCCTCTAATCCATTTAATTTCTCTTATTAATCACATGGTTAATTTCCTGTTAAAACCCCTCTTAAATTCCTCTAATAATAGAAGTCAACTGACTTATGTCTGATCTAGAAAACTTCTAACACACCACATCATTATCATGTGGTCATGCTAATTACACATCACAACTATTAAATAAATAAAAATAATAAATTATTTTTATTGGTTAATTTGGTGTGTCAAATAAAAACCTAAAAATACTCAGTCTATAGATCAACACCCAAGCACCTACCTTATACCTCACATAGGCAAAACACCTTACTCCAGACATAATTGTGATGATATAATTTTCATTCGAGATCCTTTTTAGAAGATATTAATGTTTTAAATTATGCAATAAATACTTATTTATAAATAAATATTAATTATTTCATAGAATTCAAGTAATTCATAAAATTAACAAAATTTAACTCAAGGGAAAACACCACGTTTTGTGACTGATGGAACAATCAGGTAAAATTTGAGGTCATTAACTATAGTAAAATTATTGTTGTTCCCTTTTTAGAGACCCAAGAATTCAAAACTTATAAATGCGATAATTCTTAATCAAGAAAAAATTATGGTCATTATAGGTCAATTCTAACATAAAAGACAAGATCCTATAATGAATTCAATATTCATTGAAAAATAAGTGGTACAAAATTAATGACTCGATTCACTCACCCATGTCATCTGATTTTTTAGGTAGTTTAATTTTATCACTAAAAAATTTTATTATATGATTATAAAAAAACAATGATGATTTAGAGAAAAATATATACTAATAATACTTGGATACCATGCTTCACATCTGACAAATACTTGTATTAAAACTAAATAAAGCTTCGTTGATTATTTGGGATGAAGGTGGTAGAATTTTATATATGATTTTAATTCAATTTCCATAAGGTTTAAAACATAAAATCAAAGTACCATAATAAAAAATAAAACATAAAGGAATTATTTTATTAATAAATAATAATAGATGGGTTCATTAGAAGTCTTATATGCGAGAAAACATGATCGTGGTTGTCTTCATGGTGTGTCTTCCATAAAGACAACATTTTTATGCTTTGGGAAATCATACCCCCCATATCCATGTTATATATATAATTCATATATAATAATAATACGGTAAGGCTTATTATTATATATAAATTTTATAAAAAATTTATTATATAATAATATATAATAATATGATAAAATTTCGTTTTTAATATATACAAATGTTATAATATATATATAACAAAACAACAAAAAATAATAATAATTTTGTTATTATTATATAATTTATATAATAATAATTTAATATTTATATTGCAAGTTATAATAATAATAATAATAATAATTTCATTATTATTATATAATTTATATATTGTTATAATTTATTATTTATATAACAAGTTATAATAATAATAGTTACAAAGATATATATATAATAATAATAACATTAATATGATCATGATATGTGTGTGTTATTATTTATAGAAAAATATAATAATTATTTTTATTTTTATTATTTAGTAATATATAATAAAAATAAAAATAAAACCTTATATAAATATAATATATATAA
This sequence comes from Viscum album, assembly GCA_963277665.1. Lineage (NCBI taxonomy): Eukaryota > Viridiplantae > Streptophyta > Magnoliopsida > Santalales > Viscaceae > Viscum > Viscum album. The sequence goes on from OY728145.1 coordinate 1,491,926,872, forward strand.
ATATGTTATTATATATATAATGATAAATATAATTACATTAATAGTAGTAATGATAATAAAATGATACATAGAAACGTTATATATATATATATACATACATATATTAACACATATACACACATGATATTCAAACTGAGTTTCTGCATGATCAACTTTAACTACTACATCACGTCTATCCAAAATTTTATTTTGGTGCAAATTTGTGCCATAAATTTATATATTTACAGTAATATATATTTATCATAGTACATACATGTACACATGTACATTATAAATTGATAAAGTAAATTTATACAAAGCATTTATAATATTTAAAGTGATTATTTATGTAGTGAGTTATCAAATAACATAATAAATTGTCAAATTACATGGTAAATTGTCAATTTACACGATAAAACTCTAACCTTATATAGTAAATTGACACTTTACATAGTAAATTATCACTTTACAAAAGGAATTACAAATAAAAAAGAACGTCAAAATATTATTATTCATTGTTTTCCATCAATTTCCATAATCAATTGAGTTTACAGTGTAAATTTACATAGTAAATTGACATATTACATAGTAAAAACATCATATATAGTAAATCTATAATTTTTACTATTATTATTTATGTATTAAATTATCAAATTATACTAAAACTATCAAACTACAAAATAAACTTTCAAACTACATAATAAATTATCAAATTACATAGTAAATTATCAATTTAAAATGTAATAAATTGTTACTTTGCACATTAATTTACGAATAAAAATAAACATTAAATCATTATCCGTCATCAGTCATTATCAATTTATATAATCAAATCAGAGTTTATAGTGAAAATACAGTGATTAAACTAAAAACTATAACCAATGCATAATTTATACAACAATTTCATAGTATATTTATACAATAAATTACATGGTTAATAAACTAATTAATAAACATTGAATCAATTTAAAAAAACCAACATTATCATGAGAATTAAATTTATACAATTAATTTATGATTTATATAGTAAATTGGCATATTAAATAGTAAAATTGCACAATAAATTATCAAAATATACAGTAATCCATCAAATTAAACAATAAATTGTCAATTTACACAATAAAATTATCAATTTAAAAATTAAATTATCACTTTGCATGGTAAATTATCACTTTACAATTTTCACTTTGATTATTTATGTAATAAATTAGCAATTTTTATAGTAAATTTTCATTTTACATAGTAAATTGTAAATTTACATGGTAATATATTACTTTACATAGTAAATAATCACTTTAAAAAGTAAATTACTTATAAAATAAACATTATATTTTCATACATTATCGTTAATCTTCATATTTTTTACTTATTATATTGGTATTTAAAGCTTGTATTGAGTTTTTTAGTTGTAATATTGAAATTGTAAGCATGTATGTATACTAATATGTGTAAATATACAATTGTGTGTGTGTGTGTGTGTCTACAATATAAAATAAAATTTATATTTAATAAAACAAATAAAAATACATAATATAAACTTTATTTACATGATATATATATTATTTTCATATTTATTACTATATATAGATATATTGTATAGTTTCCTTTTATATATACATATAAACTAATATAAATGAATACACATACATGTATACAAACATATACTAACACATATACGGGTGGTATCTTAAATCTATGTTTATGCATGAGTATGTCTCACTCTATAAAGGCAGTGTATTATATATTTGATTATAAATTAAAAACATTCAAGTTGAACTCATTTTAATAGACTATTATCATCCCTAATTCTCTTAATTATGGGAATATCGATAATATAAACTTTATAAAAAAAACATTGTTGTTGTTGTTGTTGACATCATTGTTGTTGTTATTATTACACCTCAATAATTAACCTATGTAACTCTTTTTTCTTAATAAATTTTGGGGGGTAATTAATTGGTTTACAAACTAATGTTTCAGGACTACTTTGATTATTATTATTATTATTTTTTATTACTAAATTGAGTGATTTGATCTTCAATAGAGTTTCCACAAGAATCAGGTCTTGACATCAAGGGCCTTCATGCTGGTGGGAGTTGAAATGATTCTGTTAAATCTCAATATAGATTGATTAAAGGTGATTAATTAAATAATATAGATCTCATCATGTTTTTTAAGGTGTATTTTGATTTTTTTCTCATTTGTTTATTTCTTATATGGATTCAAGCAATAGTATAATGCATGCCAAGGTGAATTCTGATGTGGATTCAAAAATACTTCCCATGTGAAAAAACTTGATTTTTGGGAATTTTTCTCTTCATGGGGATGAAAAACCTTGACATCTCAAAGAATTGGTAAGGTTACTTCTACCTTGGGTTTTATATAATGTAGATGTGACTCTCTAGGGAATGGATTTTTTTTCATTTTCTATTTCCTTCTAAAGATCTCAACCAATGGGAATGGGTCATGGATACTTATTTTTGAAACCTGGTCCTTTCCATATTCATTAATGGACTCTGTATTTTTATTTTTTAAATGTTGAGAATTCTTTTTTACAAGTTTGTATTTAGTTTTATGTTCTCAATTGTATTATTTGGCACCCAAAACTTCTTCATGAAATTTTTATTTTGATTAGAGTTCCAATATAACTTGAAAAGTAGGTTGAGTAGGTAAGATTTGGGCATTATATCAGGATCTTGGTGGAGGTTTTCCTTTGTATATTGTTAGGTAAGATTTATGGTTCTTGAGCGAATGTTGTGGATAAAAGTTTGGATGATGCAATCAAGGATTCTCTGATATCATATTCCAATGTGTGGGAAGGTTTGTATCATCTTTTGGGTGGTTAATATGATTTTGAATTTGTTATACAGGAGGATATTGGTCTTCAATTATTGTAAGAGAAAAGTATGGTTTCTTTAAGGGTGTGAAAAGAAAAGAAAAAAAATAGATGTTGAGGCTCCTGGTGGATTCAAGTCTAAGAAGGGTCTTATTCATATGAGATCTGAGTAGTTATTTTTAGGAGAAATGAGGCTTGTGAGTAAGACCATGGCTAATTGTGGGTGATGTGTAGAGGGATATTCTTTCATGAATGTCTAGATTCATTCGATATAACAGCCTATGCATGAGCAATGTTAGATGGTGGTTGATTATTTAGAGAATGTTGAGAAATAACTCTCTATTGGTATTATAATTGATGTTATTCCTATCATTAGTAATGGTGTGGACATTATACCTGACTCAAATGCTAGTAGAAATCCTAGGATGTTTGTATATCTAGTGCAGATCAGTTATATGAGGGATCAAAATTCTTCCTCTAATGATGGTGGTAGTTTTAGAGGAAGGGGTGTCTCTATACCATCTATGTCTCAAGAAGCTTCAATCAATAAATAATTTGAGGTTCCCATTGCTTTTAGTGCTCCTATATCACATGAATCATCTTTCCCTTTTAAGACAAATTTTAATCAAAGTACTTATTTAAGCAGTATAGTGAAATTTTAGGTGCTCACATCTAGCTCTATTTATATTATTGTATCATTATATGTGTCCCCAGATCAATAATATCTTCCAAAGGAATCATATAATTTGGATGTGGTTGTATATGACACCTTAGTGAAACCTCAACACAGTATAAGTTCTGTTCTAATGAAGCAGATCAAGAGCACTCTTGTAAAATAGTTAAAAATTGGAGGCAAGGATGTCAACCTCATAGTTGTGCTTGTAATTAAACAGTGTAGGCCACTACCTGAACCAACACTTATCCCAACCCACCACTAGTCCTAAAGGGAATTCTTGTTCCCCATGGTCTTGCAATTAGTTCATGGTCATCACAGAATACTACCTTGGAAATGATTTCACCCTCAGAAAATAAATGAATAAAAAATAATGGAAAGGATAATTAAACACCCAACTCGTCATATAAATAATATAATGAATATAATACATTAAATGATACAACGTAAAGACTAAACGAAAGATAAATACAATAATACATAAAAATAAAATAAAAACCTGAACCAAACCACAAAAAACACCTCCATGAAACCCATGGTTTCTCACTACATCCCAACTCACCATCAGAATCCCAAGAAGATAAGCCCAATTTTAAGATAAAACTTAGATCCCTTATATGATATGAATCTACATACACACACATGAGTTTATATGTAGGGTATGAGTGAACAGGCCTAGTAGGATCTCACTAAAAAGTTTATGCAATTCCTTTCATTAATAAATTTATAAATTCTAGTTTTAAATACGATATAAAAATATGGTTTTCATCATAAGGTTCTTTATTGGAATCAAATCATATATATTTGATCACATTTAAAGAAACATGTCCTATAAATAAAACCAATTTAAAAACTCAAAGAAAATAAGAACCTTTTTTAGTAAAAAAAACCAAAAAAATTATCTAAAACATTTGAAAACATCCTTTTAGAACCACCTTTGAAAATTACTTGAAGAAATAAAATCAAACATAAAGGTTAGGTAATAATAAAAAATGGGTACCATGAGTTAAGAGAGAACAAACAAATAAAATGATAAAGGTTTTCGTAAGTAATACAAGAGTAGGGAAAAAACCAACATGCATAGAGAATTAAATTCCCTACATGGAACTACCTATAAATAAGTAGTATCATGGGAAACACTCTAGGGTCTAACTTGAATGATATTAGAACCAGTTCTAGGATTCATTAAGATCGTATGTGTCTCTTAATAAGATTTTCATTTGTAATCTTCCTCAAGGAGTATCGGGGACCTACCAATACCAACCCCTATGAGGAAGCAACTATCCTAGGACACTAGCTAGCTTTCACACACTAGAATGGAAAAACACATATCCAGAGCATCTATTAGTTACCCAATATTCTTGTAACATCAATGTAGTAGAGGTGATAAATCAATCAGACTATAAAAGTATCAATATTTTACCACAAATATCTCTCGCCTCACCTTAACTCCCACAAAATAAATAAAACATTCATTAAACATCCAAATGCCATCTAATCAAGCACCACCCATTAATAAAAATAACACAGATATAAAGGGGCATGATGAGGGACTCACATATATCACAAGTATTTCTTTTAAAAGTTTCAAACGAGCCTTCAAATTTAAAACATGTTGCTGGATATCAATCCCTTTTTTCATTTCATAAAATATCACTTTTAACATCCTTCAAAAATCCCTTAAAACCACAAAAAAAAACCATTTACATTTAAAGCGTACCTTTTTAAAATACAACTTGATTTTAAAGATCCAAAAATGCATTCTTCACAAAGGGATTAACATTATTTAACATTTATTTCAAAATAAAAATTTGAAATCATAAGAAAACCCATTTATACCAATTCACAAGTTCACATAAATGATTTAAAAACACCATAAAAATACTACATATAGTTATACTTATATATATTATTGTACCTCTATATCTATCCCTCTTGGTGTTTTCATGATCACAAACACTCAATTATGTATCTAACATTTTCATTTAATTTAATGTAGTTTCTATGATGTAAAACCAAATTATGAAGTTTATGGTTTTAATAGACTTTGAAGTATCATGGTTAATTAAAATGAAGACTTAAAGATCTTTTGTACCTTTTGAAGTCATAATGGATGTTTGAATCCTGAAAAGAAATATTCAAGGGTCAAATGAAGGCTTGGAAGAATCTAGAGTACCAAGGTAGATTTCTCAAATCTATAGACAGTACTGGATACCCGGTGAAGGTAATCGGCCTACTAGTGCAATTGGACAGAACCAGAAAATGAAACAGGAGCCCACCAGCTGGCCGGTGGAAGTAGGTAGGTCCAGGACTCCCCAAAAAGCTCACCAACTAATTGGTGTCTTCAATCCAGCTCATTCAAATAACATTTAATGATGGATTTAAAGGTTTTTACTCAAATAATTAAATCCTTGGATCAACCCAAGGGACCCTTAGATTCTATGAGGCCTATAAATAATCATCTTGTGAGTATAATATTTTATATTACAACAATAGTGGATTTATTGATCAAATCAAGTGATGTGTTAATAACGGATCACTAGAAAATTATTTACAATCTCAAAATCCTCTCTAGAGCCAATTTAAATTCTCAAAGGCTCTCATTTACATTACATTTTTATCTTTATACTCAATTTGTATTAATATATATTGAGAGATAAGGGAGTGGATTTGTAATGTATTTTCACTAAGAAAATCTCTCTTCTTCTCACATACCTTTTATAATGATTTTATTTCTACAACCAATAAAAAGAAAGTGATGTGGGTGATTGCTTCCATTAAAGTAAGGAAAGAAATTTTCTTTATAAAACCACTAAAAATCAAGGGAGGATGGGTTTCTTGATCACCATTAAAATCAAGGGAGAAATATACAAACCTCTCAACTATAGGGGATGATATGTAGGGGATCACACCTAACTATTTTCAAACTCCTTTATCATACTGTGTTTTCTATCTATTTTAGTTTATATATTGCTAAATTCATGTCATATCTATTTTCATAAATAATTTTGATATGCCATAAATATGTTATGCTTACTCAATTAATTAACTTTGATATTATCTTTGATAAATAATATCGAAATTTCTATGATCCTATTTATTTTTCATACTTGATTTAATTAATAGTTATTCACTCATGTCCTCTATAATCTCTAATTAATTATTGAAAAAATTCATAAATTAAATACTATCATCACTTTATCATTATTTTATATTATTTTTACACTATGATTATTTTAAAAAAAAACCATTTTCATCTCACATTGATTGTTTTATTTTTTAAAGTCAATTAATCCCCTCTTATTGTCCTACTCCGATCAACATTTGGTATCAAAGGGGATCCTTGTTTGTTTTTTACAAAAACTTTGTTTTTATGTTTTTCTCAAAGTAAGATTATAGGATGGACTCTACCTATTATATTCATGCTCATTTATTTTATGTTACAAATTACTGTTAATAGAAAACTCACATGTCAATTTTTCTTAGAAGCGTTGGATATAATTTTTGGAAAATGTTCATGCATGGTTATACCCATATAACAGATCCATAAGATAAATGGAATCCTCGAGATATTTCTATGTTTGAATTATATATTAAATTTATGGACACCTTACATTGTGGTCTTGACCAAAAAATATTTTATGGAATATCTTCTTACAAAATTGCTCGTGAAATTTAGAAATTGCTAAAATTTACTCATGAAGGCGTTAACAAATTCAAAGATACTAAGATTTATTTGTATAGACAAGACTTTGAAAGTTTTAGTGTATATGAAAATGAATCTATTTATAATATATTTACTCACTTTAATAACATTTTAAATGGTCAAAAGTCTCTTGGGGTGATTTTACTATATGAACTTTAGTAAAGAAAATTCTTTAGTTATTTATAAGCTCTTGGGAACCAAAGGTGACGGCTATATGAGAAGAAAAATATATCAAAAATATGTCACTTGAGGAACTAATTTTCTCCCTCAAGAAAAATTAAATTACCATGATGTGAAATTTCGAAAAAAAAAGATAGAGGCTAAGGAAGCTAAAGAAGAAAACATAATTATTTCTTTCAAAGCCATTGATGATGGTGTATCATCTGAAAGTGTGACCAAAGTTTAGCATATAGAAAATAAATTAAACAAACTCGTGAAAAAGAAAAATTTAACTCTCCATAACAAAAAGATAAATCAAATTCAAGTACCAGAAGTGACATGCTACAAATTTAATAAAAAATCTATCATCTGGATGGATTTCCTTGTTTATGAAAAGAAAATAAAAGAGAAGAATAAAGGAAAAAACCTCAGAGTCTCAACTTAGAGTATTAGTGATGACTCCATGGACTAAACCTATACTACCTTGTCAAGTGATTCAAGTCCTAAATACCTCATGGCGCAGCTTGAGGTGGGTAATAAGGTCGGTTCTCATGTTTATTGTTCTTACTCCTCTTCCTATCATTCTTACTTTTCTTATTTCTCTTCCATTAAACTAAAAGAGATTGAGAATTTCTATAAAGAACTCATTTATGAACATAAATATCTTAAAAAGAAATAAAATAAAGTTATTAATGAGAAAGATCAACATTTTAATAAAAATGATCTTATTTATAAAGAAAAAAATATAATTTGATGTCGAAACTTAAAAATCAACCTAATATTGAAAATTTAGAATCCCAAATAAAAGAGATTAAAAATAATCTTACTCAATTCAACCAAGGTGAAAATAATAAAAAAATAATTTTTGGTTCTCAACATTATACCAAATTTAATTCCATAATTAGTTTTTCAAATTAAAATAATCTTTCTTAAAAATTCACTTTTTGTAAAGGTATGTTCCCAAAAATAAATTAGAAAAATATTATAGAAAATGTGGGAATCTTATTTATGAGTTCAATTCAAAAAATGATATATATATATATATAAGACTAAAATCTACTCATCTTTCTTCATATATCTCCGATAGAAAATATTTATCCAAACAAGTTTGGGTTCCTAAATCCTTATTAGTTAACATTTGTAGACCCAAGTTCACATGGGCACTAAAAGACACTCACGATTAATACTTTACATGAATAAACCACCAACTTTTATTATCATATCATAAGGTGGATTCTCAATAAAAATGGACTATCAAACTCTTGGAATGATTGATCAATTTTTAACTTTTGATCTCTTTGTTAAATGCTCCAATTGAGGGGGTGTTTGGCTTGTTACTAACCAATTAAGTTATGGTATGATCAATATTGGGGATGAGTTTTCTTTGTTTTATCGATCTCTTGATCTTTATTTATAAATATATCATTTATCTCTCTCATATATATTTCTTTTTTATAAAAAATGGGATAAATTGGTTTTTCAAATTTCTTATTTTCAAATCCTTATTTTATCTTTTTCTCTTTTAAATTAAAAATTTTTTAATCCATATTGAGCTTTAAATATCTTTTTTACTTTTTATTTTATTTTTTAAATCTTATTTTATTTTTCAAATATTATATTTTCTCCTTTTAAAATTTTGAGAATCAATCTTATCCTTTTATTTTGAATTTTTTAAATTCTTTTTCTTTGAAGATCCTTATAATTTGAGATGGTGAATATTTTAAACTAAAATATTATATATTTAATCCATCTCATGTGCTTTAATTATTTCTACCTATGAATTGTCTATGTTTTACATGACTTATTCTATAAAATTGGTTTTAAGATTATGATAATCATTAAGGGGGTGATATTATTTCATGTCTCTATTATCTTATCTTTAGTGAAAATATCTCCTTGTCTTATTTGTTTTCCCCTTGTTTTCTTTTTGATAATCGTAAAGGGGGAGAAAATTATTGAGTCTCTTTTTACACAAAGGGGTATAAATGGTTTTGAATTTCAAAGGGAGAGAAAAATATATAATATATAGGGAATTCATACATATTTATTCTTAAGAATGTTGAATATCTTGTTTGAAATACCTTGAAATGTAATATCTTGAATTGTTTTGAATGTATTATTCACTCTTGATTTACACTTGATATATATTTTAATGTTAATTTTTTTTATCAAGAAAATGGGGATATTGTTATAACTATTTATATCTCTATCTATCTTATTGTTTTCATAATCAAAAATGCTAAATTATGTATCTAACAGTTTCATTTAAGTGATTCTAGTTTTAATGATGTAAAACCAAATTATGAAGTTGATGGTTTTAATAGACATTGAAGTATCATGATTAATTCAAATGAAGACTGGAAGATATTTTAAAGTATCTTTTGAAGTCATAATGGATGTGTGAAACCATATAAGTAACATTAAAGGGTAAAATGGAGGCTTAGAATGAATCTAGAGGACCAAGGTGGAGTTCTCAAAGCTGTACACATCACCAACTACCCAGCATATGGCACCAACCAGTCGGTACAATTGAACGGAACCATACAATGTAGTAGGATCCCACCAGCCATCTAGTAGAATATGGTAGATCCAGGACTCCCCAGCCAACTCACCAGCTAGTAGGTGGCATCAGGTGTCCAGTCTATGGCTTCAATCTAGCTTAGTAAAATTGCATTTAATAATGGATTTAAAGGTGTTAACTCATCTCATTAAAGACTTGTCTTAACCCAAGGGACCCTTAACTCCTATAAATCCTATAAATATTTATATTGGGAGGCTTCAATTTTATATTATAATAATGGTGGATCGATCAATCAAATTAAGTGATGTGCCAATGATGGGTCTCTATAAAATTTTCTCCAATATCATAATCCTCTCTTGAGACAATTTCAATTCTCAATTCTCAAAGTCTCTCTTCTACATTACCTCTCTATCACTCTACTAAATTTGTATCTAACTATAATAAGAGATAAGGAAGAATATTTTTAATGGATTTGTGCTAAGAAAATATTTCTTCTTCTCACCTACCTTATACAATGGGTTTATTTCTACAGTCAGTGAAAAATAAGGGAGATGGGTTTTTACTAATGTTGAAGTAAGGGAGGCGGGTTTATTAATACAACAACCAAAAATAAAGGGAGGATGGGTTTCTTGATCATCATTAAAATTTAGGGAGAAATATATAAATCTCTTAACCCAAAGGGGTGACATTGGGGCTCACACTAAGATATTACTGAACTCCATTATCAAACTATGTTTTTTTCTCTTTTAGTTTACACATTGCTTTATTCATATCATATTGATTCATATAATCACATAATTTTGATATTCCATAAATTATTCATGCTTACTCAATTAATTAACTCTAATATTATCTTTTAGAAATCATATAAAAAATACTATGTTCATATTTATTTTTAATACTCACTTTAATTGATAATTATGCACTCACATTATTCATAATACCTAATTAATTATTGATCACATTCATCAATTAAATATTATCATCACTTTATTATTATTTGATCTTATTTTTTTACTTTGATTTTTTTATTTTCGATTGCTGTCACACTTTGATTATTTTAATTTTGAAAGGAAATTCACCCCCCCCACTCTTTCCATCCCACTCTGACCAATATATACTAATCTTGGAACACCTTTGTCATATATTTCATTACTATATTTTTCATTTCCTACCCATTCACCCATTATGCATCTTTAGATCCTGATCCCCCTGATTTTTTCCTTCCCCTCCATTCCCCATCACTCCCTCATGATTTTACCCTAATCTTGATTGATCCTTATTCTCTCACCATTGATTCCCCTCTGCCCTTCACCCCCTTCTATGATCTCTTCTACTCTACCTCCACCTCCCCCATCCATGATCTCCTTCACTCTTCCCACACCCATCAAGATCCATGATCTCCTCCCCTGTGGCACAATTTTCATATTCAAAATCCCTATTTTTAGTATTCCATGACCCTATTTTTATCTCAAAACTACACCTTTTGACCTATGATGTTCAATTTTCTCCAGTGATCTCTAATTTATATTATTTAAAAGGTTTTCTTTGGGTTTGGATCCTGAATATACACCAATGATTTGTATCAGTTAAAGTTTTTTTGAATAACAACGATTCTATTTCCTCAAATTTCTTTATAATTTCTATTTTCAAGGTTTCAATTTCCAATAATCACTCCTTCCATTCAACCATAGTTTTAATCAACTCTAATTTTCTCTATTTCACATATCTATATTCAGCTCATAGCTAGAAACATTTATACTAGGATGGTTCTGCTTCCTCATATGGGACTTTGATTTCTGCCACCGAGTAAGGTTTCTTTGATTTTAGATCATTAACCTCCTCCTATAATTTACACTAGGTAGGACAGTTATGATCATTTGTGTTATACATTTTAAATCATTTTTAGGCATATAGTTTATTCATTATTAGGTATATAGTTTAAATTATTATTGGCATGTGGGTTTATCATTACTAGACATTCATTTATGTTATATAGGACTCATTTGTGTTATATAGTTTAAGTCATTTTTTGGAAGATAGTTTATTCATTATTTGGCATCTATTATTAGATATATAGTTTAAATTATTATTAGGAATGTGGTTTTATCATTACCATGCATTCATTTATGTTAAATATTTTAAATTAGTCCTTTTAGGAATATAGTTTATTCATTATCAGGAATCCATTATTAGGTATATAATTTAAATTATAGAGTTTAAATTATTATTAGGAATTCATTATTAGGTATACAGTTTAAATTATTATTAGGAATACAATTTTATCATCATTAGGAATTCATTTATGTTATAAAACTTATATAATTCAGCATAAAGTGTATTATCCATATAGCTTAAATCATTATTATGAATTCTTTTGGGTAATATAGTTTTTTGGGAAACATAGTTTAATAGGTATATATTTTATCAGTCATTCATTATTAGGGATTCATTATTAGGCCAACAGTTTAAAATTATTAAGCATGAATATATTTAATTAGGCATACACATTTAATGAATTGTCTTTCATTACTCAATTTTGTTATATAATTTATACAATTTATTGAATAAATTGAATGCATGGTTTTTATTGGATAAAATATATATAGTATATTGATTTCGGATAAATTATTGAATAAATTGTATGTAGTTTATTCAATAAACTGAATGCATTTTATTTCATAATCTGCATGTACTAAATGTAGTTTACTAAATAAACTACTTAAACACTATGCAAATTTATTAAATAATTTGTATGATGTTTATTGAATAAACTGTATATGGTTGAATAAATTATATGCACTTTGTTGAATAAAATGTGTGAAACTTATTACATAGATTTCATAAACTGCATATAGTTTAGTTATTTCATGAACTTTAGGTATACAATTAATTAAATAAACTAAATTCATAAACTTTAGATATATAATTTATTAAATAAACTGGTTTTATGAACTTTAGGCATCAAATATATTTAATAGTTTGAAATATCTATATATATATACTAATAGTGGTGAATCTTACCTTATACGCAAGAACTCGTCCTTTCATGTTTTCCTTCCAATTTTTTCTGTATATATTTTCCTGACATCTATATTATTTTTTAGGTCTCTAATATGTTATCTTTGTGAATTATTTTATCCAAAAATATTTTATATTTGTCTATATTAATCTAAATCAATTTTTTAACATTCTCCTATCATTTTTTCTTGATTTCTATATATATTGATCTAACTAATTTCTAGTATTATACAATTATTTTTGTATATTGATCTGCATAAATATGTTGGCATTCCCTTGCATGATTTCTACTAACAGTTTCATTTCATTTCCTCCTTTCAAATGTGAATGTTTTATATTTTCTGAAATGATATGCACGGAGCATGATAAGGCCCAAGTGACACATGTAAATCTATCTATGTATTTATGTTTATGAAAATGTAAATAATCAAATAACATAAGGATTCATGGTATTATGTTCATTCAAAATTATCCTTAAACATAAAATTTATAAACTTTGAAAACATACGATGACAAGTTCAAGGAATAAAATCCAATGGTGGTACTATGGAAAAAATATATATGTCAAGGTTAACAAAATTTAGTTATATTTTTATTCACATTACAAGATACGACTTTTCTTATTCTATTATATTTATTTATATGATATTGTAATGATTAGTTTTATGCACATCAAGATGATTTATTGATGTAGTGTTTCATTTGATGGTGCCATTCTTTGGACATCTACTTCTTTGGATATCTTTGGTTAGTGTAGTGGGTGTGACTACAATAATATCAAGGATTAGTTTTTTAGTACTCAGTCTTAATTCATGATATGTCTTGAGACCTCAATTTCTATTAATATTTTAGTTTTACACTTTATTGGGTATTTAATCACACCTCTCATGAAAGGGTGGAGCTTTATTTATGTGAGATAATGTAATCTATGTGTTACATTACATTACATATTCCAATACTACAATTCAATTTATAAAATACCCAGATTATTAACATGAAAAATATAGATGTGTACAAAAAAACACACACGATATTCATATATGAATACTTTGTGCAATAGAATCATGTTTTATCTATTAATCGCATTATTTATTTTTCTTATAGAGAAATTTTTTGTTGTATTTCGATGATAAAGATTCACTACAATAAACTTGTCAAAGTAATTTATTTTTAACACATCAACCATGTTCATATTTTTTTAGGTATATTACATGCATAGAATTATATATTTATCACAACTATTAATCATTATTAAACAATTATTAAAATACAGGAATTGTTCAATAGATAATATTCTTGATGTATATTTAATTCTATCAATTCGCCTGGTATACCTTTAATTAATATTTTTATCAACATATTTACATTTACTCATAAGTTGTACTAAATTTTATGAATAACATTTTTTATTCTATAAAACTCTTAATCATTATTAAACTTTTTTCCTTTGGTATTTATAAAAAAATTGTCTTTTGCATCTCATTTATGTGATTTGTAAGAGCTTCAAGAATGGAAGGAAATTTACTCAAACTCCACATATACCACAATCAATAAATTCATTGCCCTCAATATTTGTGATCACATTGGTAACTATAGTGTTTAGACACACATCAATGACATGAAAAGGCATCTTATTTAGGTAAAGGAGTTGGAATGCCAACAAATTTTTTACCATTATACTTCAGTGAAGAAAACACTTTAAATTACAGTGACCTAAATTCATCACAATACACCAAAATTTAATCATTTATAGAATCCTTTGGTGATAAACTCTATTTAGGTTATAGAACATTGAACTTTAATGGTGAGGAACCTAAGGACTATAGTGATGAAAAAAATACTCATAGTGTTCAGTTCATTTTTAATAGAATCCTATTATAAAACTATTATAAGAAACTTTCATACCATAATACACACACCATGTTCTTAGTATTCATATATATTTTCCACTTTTGCATCATCAATACATACTTTGTTTTCACTGTATAAATAATTCATCACATATTCAACCAAAAAAATCTAATAAAATTTACATTAATTATAGGTTTGTTATGATTATATATCACAGAAACAAATCTTATAGAAAATCCCTAATATTATGTCCCATAAAAATGCATGGGGTGAATACTAGTTCAAATAAAATGAGGTTATAAAGCTTAATAATTCCATGGATTGAAAAAGAAATGGAGATCATAGAAACCCCTACCTCAATCTAGGTGTAAACCAACTGCAATGTGTCACCTTACCATAATGGCATGAAGTTCTTATTTTTATTTATTTTTGGATAATCCTCATTTTAAGGGTTTAAGGGGAACCCTTACATGACCCGTAGTCACAAGGTACAAGGCCCATACACAAACCAATACATAAACTTAAAGGCCCAATACCTGACACAATTGAAATATCACATCCCTAGAATTTGCATCTTGAAGGCTCCTAGATCCCTACCTTGCATGGCTAATCAGCAGGCATTGCCCCATGCAGATCTGTACGGTGCCTGGTCCTAATGGCAGTTTTTATATCCTCTCATTCTTCCAATCCGGTTAGTTCTGCTCTGGTGGTTGCTATTTTTACTTTGAATCCATGTCTAGGCCTACTCTTGTGTGTTCTACCTATGCTTCTTGGTATTTTCTGTGGCCTCAAACCCTATTTCCTAAAGGTCACTGGTAGACTAAAGGCCCTACAACCCGAAGACCATTTGGCCCTAAGGCCTTTGGTGGCCAAAAGGTCTTGATACCCTTAAGCCCAAACCAGTGGCATGAAGGCCCAAACTGGGAGAATAGTGTCAATTGCTAGAGTACCGAATAGTACCTACTACATTAACTTCTACAGTACCCAAAAATTCACCCTTGCTCGAATTTGATCTTGGGTCTCTTGGATGCCAAGAAGGTTCCTTTACCACTTGGGTATAGGCTCGTTGTCATGTAATGCATCACCTTCGATAGTGAACATCCAATCAGGTTAAGAATCACCCTCTATAATCCCTAAATGAACAAAACCCCAATATTAGATGAGATCAAACCCTAAAACCACTTTACATAATTATTAGGGTTCGTGGGGAGATGGAAAATTTGAGGGAACAAGAGAGGGAAAATAAGTGTGGATGATAGAAGTAAGAGAGGAGGGTTTACCTTGAAAAGCTACTCAGAAATCATGAAGAAGATTCTATAAATTATGAGGGGGAATAAGAAGCTCTCCCAAGAGCCCAAGGAGGATCATTCACATAATAGGGAGGAAGAGGAAATACTGGGGAGTTAAAATAAAGGGGGGGATTTAAGTAAAATCACATTTTAAGTGATTATGGGTAGACCACATAGTTTGGCCACATGGTCTTACAAACTGTGTGACAAATTTGATGGATCTACTACCCCAAACACTACACCTCACATGGTTTAAGTTTCACGGTTTCCCTTAACCATACACCAACTATTTGGTCCACCCTTATGCATAAATCAAGCTACATGGTTTACCTAGATACGCGCAAGGTTGGAAAAACCATATGGAGGCCATGAAAATACACACTGTCAAGTCTAAGGTCCATATTCATGGTTGTCACAAAGTTACTCCAAAACATGTGGGCTAATCGTGCAATACCTGAAAAAGTTCAAAATTTTCAAATTTTGAGCCCAAATTTACTGAAGCCCAAAATAACTCAAAATTATATTAAGTAAAAAAAAATAACTAGCTATAATAACATGTTGGGGCTACAATTATACCAACTATTCTACTTTTGGCCTCTATAAAGTCTTAGGTCAAAGTATAATATGGAAACATACTAACTCTCTACATGATCTGTCAACCCAAACTAGAACCCAAAATCCTCAAAAAAACAGAACCTAATTCCTCGATCCAAAACCACATATCTAGGTACAGTTAAACCACAACCACCTATATACATTTCTAAGAGGGAAGGAGACTAACCATGGGTCTCATAACTATTTATAATTCATTTAAATAGTGAGATAAAGGGAAAAAAATCCTATGAGAAGAAAACCACCACTGAGAAGAAACACTCTCACTAAAACCCAAGAAAACAACAACCTCCACCAACCACAAGTAACCATTCACAAGAGACCAAACAAATCCTAAAGATAAATACTCTCCACATAAGAATATGTTCATCCAAAAAATGATTCCATCAAACCATTATGGGATCCACTAAAACACATCCAACTTAAAATAAACAATATGAAGAACCAAAAAAACTCAATAAGGAGTGACCCAGATACAAAATTTGTTCAAGAGATTAGGATGGATGGGAAACATAAGACATCACATATAGAACACCCACTCAAGATGAACTAGGTTAGATTAAAACTGTACACCAACTAGAACATGATTTAAACGGGTGTATTACAATTCCTAGACACCCATACAAGAACCCAAGGTCTTTCCTATGTCTAACCATCTATAATTATGCCTCTCTATATACCTAATATCTAATAAAAAACTACACAAACCATGAATGATCATAACTACATGTATATAACATTATAAAAAGTAACCAAAGAAGTAATCATAAGAAATATATAATAATAAATACCTCAAAAGCACCGATCAGATTTAGATCCAAAAAAATAAAACTACAAGATCACCAGACATCCCAACCAGATCACACCCAAGATCTCTTTCGATAATACACCTTACAAAACTTTTAAAGATGGAATAAATAGCCACAAAAAGGCAATTTGTTAGAGATTTTAGGAAAAGGGGTTTTAAAGTACCCCAGAACCCCACACCAAATGCACGTGAGTGGTCTCTTCTTCCCATGAGGGAAAAGAAGTCCCTGAGAAGATTAACCCTTATTCTCTTCTAGTTTTGGGTTTTACAAATTATTCTCTACATCATATGTATTACCTTTATTCCCACTTGGTGGAATCAAGGAATTAATCATCCTCATTGCCTAGATAGACCAGTTTTTACCTTCATGGCCTCCACAACCATCTTCTTAAAATGCATCATGCCAGAACCAATCATAGTTGATTCAATGTCTATATAAAGTCCTCCTCTAGATAAATGATCCCTCTAAAAGTCATTTAGGTATATCTTGGGGATGACAAAACCAAATCCAAAAAATGAACAATAATCTCTTTCACCATTTGATCTCCCTAATGAGGGGTCATGAACTCAAGATCTTTCTCTATCATTATATCCCCATGATAGAACCATTGAATGAACATCATCTTAAAAAAATACCAAGACATGTTCTCATGCAACTAAAAAAGAACCAATGACTCTCAACACCCTCGAAATGATCCTTTGAGTAAACCCTCAACATATATCACCATTAAAGTTTCAAGATTCACAATAGAATTGAAGTTTACCTCAATCATTTCTAGTCACTTTTCCACTTTAAACAAACTATGGTATCATTATAAAGAAAGTAGATATCAATTCAAGAAATTCAAGATAGGTTATGAGAGAAAAAAGTTTCTAAGTCCACCACTTCATTAAGAGTCTCAGTGAAATTTGGAACTATAAGGATCTTTCTTCAATGATGAGAGGATTTACCTAATAGATCATCCTCGACAAAAATCCTTTTACTACCTTTCATAACCTTACTAAGAGGAATTATATATATATAAAAAGACATGGAATCAACCTATTTATGCCTCACAACACTAGAAAAGTGGTCTATTTATCAATAAAGGGACAAATCAAACCTAGTAAGTCATTCAATAAAAAACATACTGATCATGAATAATAAAACCACTTTCTTTAAAATAATTAACACCCAATAGGGAGTTAAAAACCCCTTTAACTGAGGCATAAATTTGGAAAACGGCCCACTTCTTATTGAAAACATCCCACCTTGGAAAAATACTTCATTCCATTTAAATATATATGAAATAATTTCAAAATTTTATTACCCCCATTAAAATAATTTATACATTATACAGGTCCACTTAAAATATTTATGTTAAAATCCCACTTTCATTTCAAAAAAAATTCCCTGCACACCCTAATAAAACTACCCATCACATAAAACATCCCATGGGGGTTAAAGAAACTCTTTTAAAATGACCCACCAAAAATGGTTTTGAAATCAATTTTTTTTAATTATCCTTTTTACACACAAAAAAACCAATTTTACCATAATCACATAAATAATACACATCAAAATTCCAATTAAAATCTATCCAATCATATCAATATATCACAATACCTTCCTTGATTATTTTCCTCGTTATCAACTCACCCAAGGTGATCCAAGGATCATGAGGCCTAAATAACAAAACCAAATAGGATGTGGAACTTTTCTTAACTTGGATGCATGGTTTGATGGGACATGTTCCAATCATGCAACAATCCTTACAATGTGTCTGGAATCAAGTGCTTGTTCACTACATAGTTTTTTAGGCCATGAAAGTGAACCTCACATCTATTATTATTCTCCATTTTCATCACAAAATTAGATGAGACCCACAGTGAAAATTATATAATGACAATGAGAGTAAAATATCATCATCTAAAAACTAAAACCTACCAAAATGATCAAAAACAGAATCCAAATCCTGACTACCCGGTGTAGGTTCCGGGCGCAGCGGAAGCGCGTTGGTGGGTTTTCCCAACTTTAATTTTAACGTTAAACAACGTTCAATCTGAGATCTGTCATGATGTAAAACGCTGAATCTTCATAATAGAATGAGGAACAAAAAACTTAAGAGGGAATCCCAGAACCATAGAGATAGGATCATCATATGTTGGTTATAATTAATTTAATTAATTCACAAGAATTACCATGGTGGAATTATTTCTTCGTTGATGTGTCCGGACACGATTCGGTGATCCGTCGTTGTGTCATAGAATCCAAGTGTAGGATTCCTCTAGCGGTGATCCACATGTGTGCCACGTATCTCTGAAAGTCGCTGAAGGGGTCTTCGGGTGCTAGTGTGGAAGAACCTTCGCTTGCGATGTCTTCCTTCAATCGCCTTGATCTCTCGGTCTTGAGAGCATTCTTGGAGGAAGGAGTTATTTCATTCTTGAAAGAATTATTCAGAATCGTTGTGAACAACGATTCTTTTCTTCTTCAAAGTGTTGGGGTTGTGAGGATATTTATAATCGGGTTTGAGGTTATAGAGTTATGACAATAAATAAACGCGTTACGCATTTTATTTATTTCATTAACTCTTATTGAAAATACCCATGTCGAATTATTAATTCCTTGAAATGCACCCATGCTGATTATAATAAATATCATTTAATAAAACAATATTATATCCTCAAAATCCTGACTAGAAAAACTACACGACGTGTAATCATTAATACACGACGTGTACTTGTTTTCTATAAAACTACACGGCGTGTATATTTAATATACACAGCGTGTACTTTTATTTTCCACTTTCCTTTTATTTCCTCCACCACATTTATTAGACCTTGAGTAATGGCTATTTATTTCTTAAATAAATATAATTGCATCACTCGCTAATAAATATTATTTCATCCACAATATATTCTCTCGAATAACTAGTTTCGAAATAAATGCGATCAGGCATCCTTAAATAATTATTAAACCACAGTCGAGAATAATCTTTATTTAACTTGTTAAATTAATATTTAACTGAGATACATGGACACACTTAGTTTGTGACCCTCTAGGCCTCTTTCTCAGTGGCATTAGGCGGAGCCTGCCTAAAGTCCAAGGTTAGCATCTAGTAACACGCTAAGGAACCCATAGAGAAAGAAGTTAACGCTACAATGACGTGTCACCTCATACGAACACTTACCGTGTAATATAATCCATTTGTCATGATATATCGAATCAAGCGGGTTTCATGCTAGTGTCATCAACCCACGTGCTCGATTATTCTTTCTTTGACTTTTCGGGATTGAAATCACCCATTCCTTACCATGGCCATGGATTTATTAGGCTATATAAATTCCATCAAAGGGCTTGAGATATCTACTTCCGTTATGGAACATAAGGGACAAATCCTTTCTTGCATTATCTATTAATGTAGTATTACTCTTGACGCACCCAACGTATCCTACCTCACTGCGAATAGTGTGTCGTCACAGTTTTTGTCAATACATATAAGTGCATGATTTTTAATACCCATTAATAATAATCATAAATTTTAAGTATCAATACACACGTCCGCAGATAGGAACATCCAATGACACTATGAAATGTGGATTTCCTACTGGAGGGTGTTCTCATAATATCCTCCTGGATATTACCAAGGGTGCACACCATGAGATGATGCCTCAAAGTTTTATGAGTCCTCACCCCTAATGGCCTGTATTATTTGTGTCCCTCAAATAATATCATCCGACCATAGAACATATATTCAAGAATAGTGTTATAGCACTTCTGGGTTCTCATCATAGTAGGGATCCGATATGACCCTTTAATGAAACAGCTATCCTTAGGACATTATCACATGCATTGTCACGCAGAAGAACAATCAAGATGTGATAAGTATTTTATTAATGAATAAAGTACAAAGTAGTTCGTTCTAGGCCACCAACTCCAATAGACTCCCACTTGGACTAGAGTCAACTTCTAACAACCTTTAACCCGCTAGCTCTCACATGATATTCATGCTTCTGTTGAGATGGGCCTTTAGTCATGGGGTCCGCCACGTTCTCTTCTGTGGACACTCTGATCACTGCAACTTCACCCCTTTGATAGAAATCCATCAAGAGGTGATACTTTCGGAGTATATGCTTTGTCTGTTGATGTGACCTTGGTTCTTTCGCAAGAGCCACCGCTGCAGTATTATCACAATACAATGTAATGGGATCTTTACTGTTAGGCACCACATCAAGCTTCTGGACAAAGTTCCAAATCCAGACGGCTTCCTTGGCTGCATCAGAAGCCGTTATATATTCGGAATCTGTTGTAGAATCGGCGACAACTGGCTTCTTTGAACTCTTCTAGCTCACAGCTCCTCCATTGAGATAAAAAACATATCCAGATTGCGACTTCAGATCATTCTGATCTGTCTGAAAACCAGCATCAGTATACCCTCTGATGACAAGCTCCTCATATCCTCCATACACCAAGAACATATCCTTAGTTCTTCTCAGATACTTAAGGATAGTCTTAACAGCAGTCCAATGTTGTTCTCTTGGATCTGCTTGATATCTGCCTACCATGCTGAGTGCATAGGCAACATCAAGCCTAGTACATAACATGGCATACATGATGGATCCTATAGCCAAAGCGTATGGGATCTTACTCATTCTATCTTTCTCTTGCTATGTCTGAGGACACATTTTCTTAGAAAGATATAGGCCATGTGACACTGGAACTAATCCCCTCTTGGATTGTTCCATACTAAATCTCTTTAGTATCTGGTCAATGTATGTACCTTGACTTAGTCCAAGCAACCTCTTGGATCTATCACGAATTATCTTGATCCCTATAATGTAGGCTACTTCACCCAAGTCCTTCATGGAGAAACACTTGTTCAACCAGTGCTTAACTGACTGTAAGACTGGTACATCATTTCCAATAAGCAATATGTCGTCAACATATACTACTAGGATAACGATTGCATTCCTGTTAAACTGCTTATAAACACATGGCTCACATTTGTTCTTAATGAACCCAAATTCCTTTATGGCTTCATCAAATTGAATGTTCCATGACCTAGATGCTTGCTTTAATCCATAAATGGATTTCTGCAACTTGCAAACCCGTTTGGCTTTACCTGGTGTCACAAACCCTTCTGGTTGTGTCATATAGACATCTTCCTGAAGGTTCCCGTTAAGGAATGTTGTTTTGACATCCATCTGCCAACCCTCATAGTCATGGTAAGATGCTATGGCAAGTATGGTTCTTATGGATTTAAACATGGAAACTGGCAAAAAGGTTTCATCATAGTCAATTCCTTGACGCTTTCTGAACCTTTTAGCCACTAGCCTTGCTTTATAGGTGCTAAATTGACCTTCCATGTCTAGCTTTCTCTTGAATACCCATTTGCATCCAACAGGCTTTACATCAACTGGCTCATCGACCAGAACCCAGACTTAGTTCTGATACATGGAATCCATCTTAAAATTCATAGCTTCTAGCCATCTTGTAGCTTCTGAGATTTCTACTGCTTCTTTGTAGGAGAGAGGTTCATCATTGTCTAGAAATAATGATTCACCATTGTCGGTGACTAGGAAACCAAATCTCTCTGGTTCCCTTACCTCTCTTGAGCTCCTACGTAGTACTTGTGTTTCTGGAACCTCTTCCATAGGGACCTGTGGAACTTGTTCCTGTACCAACTCCTGTGTATCTTGAGCATCAACTTTTTCTAAGTCAATCTTGCTCCCACTATCCTTCTTGAGGATGTGCTCCCTCTCAAGAAAGATGGCTTGTCTGGCGACAATCACTTTCTTGTCTAAAGGGTTATATAGGTAATATCCTTTCGTTTCCTTGGGATATCCTATAAAGATACACCTCATGCCTCGGGGTGCTAGTTTGTTGCATGAGGAGTCCTTAACAAACTCCACGCATACCCATACACATGTGTGTGAAAAAATGGGTTTCTTTCCATTCCATAGCTCGAAGGGAATTCCATTTTCCGCCTTAGTTGGTACTCAGTTTAATGCGTATGCTGCAGTTTGTAATGCATATCCCCAAAAGGATAATGGAAGATCCACATGAATCATCATCGACCTCACCATGTCCAACAAGGTGCGATTCCTCCTTTCACTAATACCATTCCACTGTGGTGTATAAGGAGGAGTGAGCAGAGATAGAATCCCAGACTCCCGTAGAAGATCGATGAACTCTTGGTTCAGATATTCTCCACCTCGATCCGATCGAAGCTTCTTTATCCTCTTACCAAGCTGATTCTCTACTTCATTCTTGAATTCCTTAAATTTCTATAAGGCCTTTGACTTATACCTCATTAAGTAGACATAGTCATATCTACTCAAATCATCAGTAAAAGTAATGAAGTAAGAATATCCACCTCTAGCTTCTACTAGAAATGGTCCACACACATCTGTGTGTACCAATCCTAGAAGATTTATGGCCCTTTCACCCTGTCCACCAAAAGGCGGCTTGGTCATTTTTCATTATAAACAAGCGTGACATCTATCAAGTGGTTTTAGCTTAGTATAGTCTAAATAGCCATCTTGGCAGAGCTTTGTCAAGCGCTTCTCGTTCACATGACTGAGATGGTGATGCCACAACTGGGTGATGTATGAGTCATGTGAGTTTGTTTCGTTATCGATTTCCAACAATTGGTTTTCGTAATTTAATACATACAAACCATTATTTAAATGTTTCATAACATAACATACATTGTTCTTATAAAAGAGACAACCCTTATTTACAAACTTGAAAATAAATCTATCCATACCCAAACAAGATACAGAAATTATGTTCTTGGTAACACTAGGCACATAATAATAGTTATGTAAAACCAAAAACATCCAAGTCAGCAATGATAGATAGTAGTCGTCAATAGCCAACGTATCCAGCCTTGCGCCATTGGCAGCTCGAAGATCCACCTCTCCTCTGGCAATCTTTCTAAATATACTTGGTTCCTACATTTGAATGCAGATGTGATCCCCACAAGCTGTATCTAATACCCAATGTGTAGAAATGGAAAGATTACACTCGATAACGAACGCACCTTTAGCGTCCCCATGCTTCTGGGTGCAGTTCCTCTTCCAGTGGCCCTACTTTCCACATGCAAAACACACCAACTCCCGTTCCTTGCCCTGCCTCTGGATCTCCCCCTTCTTGGAGGGATGGTGCTCGGGGGCTTCAAACTGTTTATAAGTCTTTGGACCCTTTGCCTTGTCCTTCCTTTTCTTATTCACCATAAGAACTGTGGGTTTGTCATGCCCCATGTCCTTGTCTACCTAGATAATCAAGGTTAGAATCTCTGATAGACTCTTCTCATTGTCTCTCATGTTATAATTGACAATGAAGCTAGAGAAGGTCTTGGGCAGTGATGATAGGATGATATCTGTATGCAACTCATCCGAGAATTTAATCCCTAAGATGTTCAGGCGTTCAATGTAGCCAATAAGCTTGACTACATTAGGCCCAGCTGGCGTAGAATCTCCAAGATTAGTTGTAAACAAAGCATTGGAGATCTCATACCTCTCCTGTATCGCCTTCTCTTGGTAGAGATCCTTAAGGTGAGACATCATGCTATACGCGTCCATGTTTTCATGTTGCTTAAAGATCTCATTGGACATGGCCGGTAGCATGAAACACTGGACATCTATGGCATCATCCATGTGTTTCATATAGAGAGATAATTCCTCATCACTGGCCTCTTTCCCAGGCGCAATTGGAATAGGTTCTTCCAGCACATACAATTTCCTTTCGTGGTGAAGGATGACGCATAAACGCCTCTGCCACTCTTGGAAATTGGTGCCGGTGAGAAGTTTTTCTTTCTCGAGTATGGTTCGCAATGATATGTTTGAAGTCATTTTTTCATTTCTACAAATTAAGGTGAGCAAAGTTTTAGTACTTTATTAAAAAACTGAGACAAATAAATAAATTAATAATTATTAGTCTCCCACTATTTTATCGAATCTAATAGCCCTCACCATTGACTTCAGAATATTTGGTTGCCTGAATATTCTAGTGGCAAGGATCCATATTGCCCTTCACATTACCCCAACTAGGGTTGGTCAAGAAACTTTAAGGGTTTTAGGTAGGCATTCCAAATGCCAACTGCATTAACTCGCAGCTCCTTGATCTGCTGAGTGGACTCCCCAATCCTGAAATCCTTTTATTTTGGATTTCCTCGACCTTTGCCTCTTGGTCACACCAAGTCCTGCTGTGGAAGTCAACCCTTGATGTGAACCAAGTCAAGTCAACCCAAAACCTTGAATTAGAATTCCCCGATAATTGAAAGCACCCCAACTAGGGTTGGTCAAGCACTTTGAACTATAGTTTAATTCTAACCAAGATTATGGAAGGATATACCGACTTAATATTTCTTTTGAGGGATTTTATCCTTATACGTAAATTTACAATTTATTATCTTTCATTACATGCTTGTTAATATTAAGTGGGATATACTTAAGTGATTAACCATGTATAAGATAATATTTACGTATAAGATGGTTTTATTTTAGTTCCATCTTGCATGCTCATTTAATTCATTAATTGTGTGATCGTGAAAACACACCTATAATAAATAAACCATGAAACTGACTGAAATAAAATAAATGGTATGATCATGAGCCTTTTTTATTGGTTAGTTTATCTAGTGTTTGATAAAATAACCCAAGACCTAGGGGAGAAAAAACTTGAACCTTTTGGGTTCGTGTTTACAACTTTCCACCTGTCCACCTTTGTATCTCCTTGGATTGGTTTCACCTTGGCTCCTGACTTGAGCTGCCTCCACTATCTTGGGAGCTCCATCCATTACATATGAATTTATCTCACATGCAGGTGAGGGGTAAAAAGGGGGTTTACATAAAATAATCCTTGGGCGCGCAGGCCCTACATATTAATGAGGAGATGGCTCGTTGGATGACAAATTTAATTTAAATAAATAAATTAAAAGAAACCATTTGCATACAAAGGTCTCAGTCTAGCTCATGATCATACATACATGCAACGATATTTACGCATAAATAAAACTAGCATTCAATTCTTTAATCATTATTGTTTAAGATAAATGACGCTCGAATCAATTAATTATCTTTTAATTAATCAATCCTTTTATCTTAAACCCTTTTCTGAACTTTCTTGAGATTATCATCCATCATAATTTTAAACAAATAAATTCATTTAAAATTATATTTGTACATAACTTGTACCTTGGAGGAAACCTGGTGAATTCTCGTTCATTACACATATGTTAAATTAAACACATATATATAAAACACATATCACGTGTTGTGCCTCAGCTTTACACTTGCACTATGGTACACGTATCAAGGGTTTTTATAATATAATAATAAATTTTAAAAAATCTGTGTAATTTGGGTGAGTACATGGCGTGTAGTTCCGACTACATGGCATGTTCTTTTCTTCACCGTTCATCCAAAGTACATTCCCGAGGACATGGCGTGTTAATGTACGTCAGAAATTTTCGGAGTACACGGCGTGTACAGTGGGACACACGCCGTGTAGTTTCCGCATTACACGGTTTCCAGTCGGGCAAGCCATATACGGGGTACACGGTCCAACCCTAACCCGAAGGGATGACACACCGTGTTCATTGGACCACACGGCGTGTAATCTGGAAACTGTGTGCCACCTGTTCCTGGTCAACACATGGTGTCATTAATGACTTAGATAGGATCCAATACATGGCCTGATTTGGCGGATCAGTCCGATACATGAATCTAGACTACACGACGTGTACTTCCGAATACACGCCGTGTATTCTGGTGTTGTACAGCCAGAAATGTTTGGATCCTCTGGATGAGTTCCTTTATTTTATTATAATCAAAATTAAAAGAAAAATTCATTTCTGTGAGGTGAACTAGAAATGATGGAGGAGGAACAGATCTTGAGATTCATATTTCCAGAAAGATTAAACTTGAATTAAAACAACTAAATTATTAAATGCGTAAAACATCAACAAAAAACTAACTAATTATAATCAACAATATGACCCCTCTGATACCACTTGTAGGTTCCGGGAGTAGTGGAAGCGCGTTGGTGGGTTTGCCCAACTTTAATTTTAATGTTAAACAATGTTCAATCTGAGATATGTCATGATTTAAAATGCCAAATCTTTGGAATAAAATGAGGAATGAAAAACTTAAGAGGGAATCCCAGAACCATAGAGATAGGATCATCATATGTTGGTTATAATTAATTTAATTAATTCACAAGAATTACCTTGGTGGAATTCTTTCTTTGTTGATGTGTCCGGTCACGATTCGGTGATCCATTGTTGCGTCGTAGAATCCAAGTGTAGGATTCCTCTAGCGGTGATCCACATGTGTGCCACATCTCTCCAGACATCATCAAAGGGATCTTCGGGTGCTAGCGCAGAAGAACCTTAACTTGTGATGTCCGCCTTCGATCGCCTTGATCTCTCAGTCTTGAGAGCGTTCTTGGAGGAAGGATTTCTTTTAGGCTTGAAAGAATTCTTCAGAATTGTTGTGCACAACGATTCTCTTCTTCTTCAAAGTGTTGGGGTTGTGAGGATATTTATAATCAGGTTTGAGGTTATATAGTTATGACAATAAATAAACACGTTACGCGTTTTATTTATTTCATTGGATCTTATCGAAACCCTCCATGTCGAATTATTAATTCCTTGACATGCGCCCAGGCTGATTATAATAAATATCATTTAATAAAACAATATTATATCCTCAAAATCCTAATTGGAAAAACTGCACGGTGTGTAATCATTAATACATGGCGTTTACTTGTTTTTCATAAAACTACACGGTGTGTATATTTAATATACACGGCGAGTACTTTTATTTTCCACTTTACTTTATTTCCTCCACCACATTTATTAGACCTTGAGTAATGGCTATTTATTTCTTAAATAAATATAATTGCATCACTCACTAATAAATATTATTTCGTCTACAATATATTCTCTCGAATAACTAGTGTTGAAATAAATGTGATCAGCCATCCTTAAATAATTATTAAACCACAGTTGGGAATAATCTTTATTTAACTTGTTAAATTAATATTTAACTGAGATACATGGATACACTTAGTGTGTGACCCTCTAGGCCTCTTTCTTAGTGGCATTAGGTGGAGCCTACCTAAAGTCCAAGGTTAGCGTCTAGCAACACGCCAAAGCACCCATAGAGAAAGAAGTTAATGCCACAATGACGTGTCACCTCATACAAATTCTTACTGTGTAATATAATCCCTTTGTCATGATATCTCGAATCAAGTGGGTTGCATGCTAGTGTCATCAACCCAAGTGCTCGATTATTCTTTCTTTGACTTTCCGGAATTGAACTCGCCCATACCTTACCATGGCCATGAATTTATTTAGGCTATATCAATTCCATCCAAGGGCCTGATATATCTACTTCTGTTATGGAACAGAAGGGACAAATCCTTTCTCGCATTATCTATTAATGCAGTATTACTTGTGATGCACCCAACGTATCCTACCTCGCTGCGAACAGTGTGTCGTCACAGTTTTTGTCAATACATCTAAGTGCACAAGTTGTAATACTCATTAATAATAATCTTAAAGTCTAATGATCAATACACACGTCCAAATATAGGATCCAATGACACTATGAAATGTGGATTTCCTACTGGCGGGTCTTGTTTTCATAATATCCTCCTGGATATTACCAAGGGCGCACACCATGAGATGATGCCTCAAAGTTTTATGAGTCCTCACCCCTAATGGCCTGTATTATTTATGTCCCTCAAATAATATCATCCAGACATAGAACATATATTCAAGAACAGTGTTATGGCACTTCTGGGTTCTCATTATAGCAGGGATCCACTATGACCCTTTAATTAAACAGCTATCCTTAGGACATTATCACATGCATTGTCACGCAGAAGAATAATCAAGATGTGATAAGGCTTTTATTAATGAATAAAGTACAAAGTAGTTGGTTCTAGGCCACCAACTCCAACACACAGGGTAACTCAAGGCTCGTGGAAATAAAGAGCTGGTTAGACTCTCCTTGCACCTACCTCTCAAGTTTTGAAACCCTTATCCCCATGATACCATACTTAAAAAATAACAATATAGTGCTTCAAGAACCTAGAACATATTTAAAACATAAGCTTTGATACCATTTTTAATGAATCAGATCAGGATACCACTTGAATCGACACCTGGACCAACCTTCCACTAGGACCTAAGGGAATTCTTAATCCCCAAGGGCTGACAACTAGTGTTTGTCCATCAAAGAACACTACCTTGGGAATGATTTCTCCCTCAGAAAATAAAAAAATCAATACTAATTAAACATACAACTCATCATATAAATAATATAATACAAAATACATAGCAAAATATACAAGGTAAAGACTAAAGGAAATATAAATACAATAATACCCAAAAATAAAATAAAAACCTAAACCACACTGCAAGATCACCTCCATGCAATCCATGGTTTTTCACCCCAACCCAACTCACCATTGATAGCCTAATAATAGAATTACACTCTGGATATGAAACCTAGAAATTATATAAAACATGAATCTACATACATACACATGTGAGTGTGTATATAGGGTGTGAGAGAACAGGCCTGGTAGAATCTCACCATGGAGTCTATGTAACTCCTTTCATTAAGCAATTCATAAATGATAGTTTGAAATATAATATAAAAATATGGTTTTCAACTTAGGGTTCCTAAGTGGAATAAAATCATATACCTTTTAATTACATTTAAATAAAGAAGTCCTATAAATAAAACTAGTTTAGAAACCTAAAGAGAATAAGAACCTTTGTTTTCTCAAAAATAAATCAAAATTCGTTATCTAAAACATTTGAAAACATTATTTAAAAACCACCCTTGAAGATGAAATAAAACCACACATAAATTTTAAGGCACAATACAAAATTATTACCACAAGTTAAGAGAGAATAAATAAATAAAATGATAAAGGGTGACATAAGGAATACAAGAGAAGGGGGAACACTAACAAGCATGGATAAGGAACTCCCCTATAAGGAATCACCTATCAAGGATTAGTGTCATGGTATATACTCAAGGCTATAAATAGAATAATATTGAACATGGTTATAGGATTCAATGGTCTTGTATGTGTCTCCTAACAAGATGTCACGTATGACATCTCCACCAAGGAGTGTCAGGGACCTACCAATACCAACCCTTGGGAGGTCGAAACTCTCCTTAGGCACTATCCAACTTTTACACATTGGAATAGCGCAACACACATCCAAAAATTCTATTAGTTACACAAGGTTCTCATGAAATCAATATAGTAGAGGTTATGTATCAACCAAACATAAAAATATCAATATGTTACAATCAATATCTCTCACCTCACCTTCAACTCCCTCATAGGAGAAAACCCCTTCATTCAATATCCAAACACCAAATGATGAATCCCCAACCATTAAGGGGGAAAACATAAGTACAAAGGGGAATCATGATGGAATCATGTATCTCATAAGTATTTCTTTTAAAAGTGTTAAACATACCTTTAAAATTAAAACATGGCTTGGGATATCAAGCCCTTTTCTCATTTTGTAAAACTCCACTATAAAACATCCTTTAGAAATACCATTAAACCACACATGCACCATTTAAATTTAAAATATCCTTTTTTAAAATAAAACTCACTTTTAATGATCTAAATATTCACTTTTTCACAATGAGATTGGCATGAATAATATTCATTTCAAAGAAACATTTGAAATCATAAGAAGAACTATTTATGTCAATCCACAAGCTCATAGAAACAGTTTAGAAACCAAAAGAAATATTATATATAGTCATGATTTAAATTAAAAGGAATATATAAATATCACACATTCTATGAATTTCAAAAGATAAGGAGGTTATAGAAAAAACTAACTCAATCTATGTGTAAATTAGCTGCAATGTGTCTCATTTGATGGTGAACACCCAATCAAGCCAAGAACTGCCCTCTATAAGCCCTAAATGGCCAATTCCCTAAGATTAGATGAACCTGGACCCTAAATACACTTTACACAACAATTATATTTCTTAAGGATATAGAAAATCATAGGGGAAATAGAGGGAAGAGAAGAGGATATGATAGGATGAAGAGAGGAGGGTTTACCTTGAAGATCCACTCAGAAATCAAGAAGAAGAGACCACAAATTAGGTGGGGAGGAAAAAGAAGCTCTCCAAAGCACCCATGGAGGGTAGTTTATATGATAAGGAGGAAGATTAGGGAGTGGGGAGTTAAAATAAAATGGTCTATTTAGGAAAAATCGCATTTCAAGTGATTCTGGGGAAATTACATGGTTTAGCCACACAATTTTCCAAACCATGCACCAACCATGCTGGAGCCACTACCCCACACACTACACCCCACACAGTTTGAGATACATAGTTTCCCTTAATTTTTTGGTTCACTCTTTCACATAAATAAAGTCACACTATTTACTTGGAGATCCCACGCGGTTGGAAAAACCATGCAAATACCATGCAAATCCGTAATGCCAAGTTTGCATCCCATCTACACAGTTACTGCATGACTACTTTTAATGGTGTATGATAACCGTACGATATATGATGTTATTAATATTTTAATGACTTATTATATACTCCATTTACTTATTTTATATGAAATGTGCATAATTTGTGTGAAATATTAATGCTTTAATATTAAGTATAATTTTTGAGCATTTTTAGAAGTAGTCTAATTGAGTCAGTTTACTATTTTAATAATAAATATCACTATACTAATCCAAATTGTGTGGTTATTATTTTTTAGGATTATAATTTAAATATAAAACATTTAATTAGAAGGTATCATGAGCCAATTCTGCTATTTGAAGGGTCATATGGTCCTCACAAACAAGACCAAAGAATCTGTGAAGAAACTGGACTATTCATGAAGATTGATTTACTGGGATAAATACAGAATTCCAAATTCCATTATTATTCACCATAGTTTGGGGGACAATTTAAGGAGTATAGGATAAAAATTTCAAGGCCTAATAATAACAAAAATGGGCCTAAATGATGCATTGAAATCCAGCCCACCATTCTGGCCGAGAAATAAAAACAGCACACAAATATTGACATTTCTCATGATTTGGACATCCATTCGAGCTGAGATTTTGCAGTGTGAAATAGGGGATATGGTCGGAAAACTCTATTTAATAAATAATTTTTATTTTAGGGCATATTCCTATTCCAAAACCCATTCACATTATGGTCTTTGGAAAAGTATGGATTGAAATGGAGATCAGAGTTGTTTAGTAAAACCGCCATAACCTTTGCTCCATAAGTCCAATGGACGCAAAATTTTCACACTAGATAGAGTAATTTTATATATAAAACTTTTAATAAAGATATATTTCATGATTCGGCTGTATTAATGTCCACATCATCGAGCCAAGTGGAGGGACAGATTGGGAATACAAACAGTCCACTTCCTTGGGCTATAAATACATCCCCCTCCACTCCTTGAAAGGGGTTGGAATTTAAGAATAGAGTAGATAATATTGGAATGACCAAAGCCTTGAAAAAGTCTTTGGAGGACCTGAAATACTCAAGTTTTCACTTGAGAGACCTTTCCTTCTCTCTTTTTTTTCATTTACTTTTATGTTCTTCATTGTTGTAATTTTGTAAGTCCTTTCTTTTGTAATTCTGTTTTAATGAAATTTTCTTCTTCAATATATCTTATTCTCATCCACCTTATGTATTATAATATTAATGTTCTTAAAATAGTTTAAATATATTTTAATCTCCTTCCCTTCTTTTGCTTCCTCATTCAATCGAAAGTCCGTTTTTTTAATTCTCATCATTGTTCGTGTGTGTGTGTTCGACGCACCACTATTTTCTTATCCCTTTCTTTTTATTATATTCTTAATTTATCATCATAATCATTATAACCAGATTATTAAACACCCAAATGTATGAGTAAATCTCTCATTGGTGTGAGTCAAAATTTAGGGATGTTAAGTGATTGAGAGTATTTTCTCGATGAGTATTCATTAATTTAACATTGTGTATGTTGGAGTTAACATGTCATGGATTAACGACATATTTTTTTAACATGTGGTTTCGATGGATTATTGGAACCATAAATACACTACCATAAACAAGTAATGGTAATGATTAGAACCCTAAGTTAAGTTAATGCTTGTATTAAATCCTTAACACTTAGGAATTCCAATCAACGTTATCTTGTGAAGTGGGTGTTAATTTAAATGCAATATAAAGCAAAGCTCAAGGATATCACAAGCTTAACTCCCTAATGATGAACTCACCCCAATATTTATCAATTTGTTAAATAAACCATCATCCATAAATCATTTCAATTAATCTCTACAAACAACCCCCCCCTAATCAAAATACAATCAACTAAAAACAAATGACTATTAAAAAGTATCATCGTCGAGGATTCGACCCGAGTACTGCTATACACATTAGCAGAGCACTGGAATCTTGACCGGTCGATAGGCGACAATCAGCCGCGCGTTTCAAATGGCGCAGTTTCCGAGGATGGTGCTTTAAGTAGTCATTAGTTTCTGGTTATTGTAAACAAAAAACAAAAAAAACAAATTTTAAAAAAAATGAAAAAAACACAAAGAAACACTCGTCTTCTCATAAAAATCATAAACTGAAAAAAAAATACAAAGAAAAACCCGACTTCCTCTTTCTTCCAAAATCTCTCTGAATGCCCCGTAGCTTTCCAAACAATCTCTCAGATTTTTTTTACCCTGAAATTGAGCGAACTCTTCGCCAACTTAGGAGGAACATAAGAGATAATCAAATAATTCAAGAACTAGTCCTTTTCCAACCAATTGAATTAGATATGTCCAATCCTAGGGAACAAACACTTAAAGAACTTGATGTCCCTGATATGAATTACTAACCTCTTGGTATTCAATATCTGAACATAGAAGCTGACTTCGAACTCAAATCGGGTTTGATTCATCTTCTCCCTCATTTCCATGGGCTAGCCGGTGAGGATCCACATCTCCACCTTAAAGAGTTTCAAGTAGTGTGCTCTACCATGAAGCCTCAAGGGGTTTTTGAGGAACAAATCAAACTCTGAGAATTCTCTTTCTCCCTAGCTGACACTGCTAAGTCATGGCTCTAATACCTTCCTCTGGGTTCCATAACCACATCAAATGACATGAAGCGACTCTTATTATAGAAATTATTTCATGATTCTCGTACTGCTTCTATCGAAAAGGAAATAAGTGGTATCCATCAGTTCCCAAGTGAATCACTCCATGAATACTGGGAGAGGTTCAAAAAGCTTATGGCAACCTATCCACACCATCAAATCTTTGACCAAATCTTGATCCAATACTTCTATTAGGGGTTATTAGCAATGTAGATAACTCTCATTAATGCCACAAGTGGCAGTGCTCTTGTTGATAAAACTCCTGCAGCAGCAAGAGATCTCATAAGTAACATGGCTGCAAACACACAACAATTCCATACTCGAGCACATGCTCAAGTCAAAAAAGCCCAAGATAATCAATCAATTGAGCCGAACAAGATGACCGAGTGGATGAGTGAACTTACAGGTCTTGTGCGAAAACTAGCTGTGGCTACCAAATCCCCAACCTCATCTTCTCCGCAATCACTATTTCTTGGACCTGTCAAAAACTATGGAATCTACAACTCTCCATCTCATCCAACTGACACATGTCCACAACTTCAAGAGGATCAATCCGATTCATCTATACCAATGGAGCTTAATGCAGCATATGCTCATCGGAACACCAATCCTCAACTATAAGGTCAGTTCATTAGAAACTTCAACCAACCTCACTCTGAGCCCTTCTCTTCTTCCTATAACCAAGGCCTGAGGTATGGTAATCCCACATCTCATGACCCTCAATTCTCTCCTCAAAACCAAAACCAGTTTCCATACGGTCAAGGTGTTGGTAACTTCCAACAACCTTACCATTTTGTTACTCAACCTCAAAGAGTCAATCCTCCTCCTGGATTCCACTATCCTAGTGAGCCTTCCCAATTTCCAAACCAATACAATCGCTTTCCCAAGAACCAAAATCAAGGTAATTCTAATCTTGGACATGCCTCTTCTTCCAAGAAACCATGGGAAAGCACTGTTGAAGATCTTGCCTCCTTCACCCGTTCTAGTCTCAAAAACATTGAAATCCAAATTGGTTAACTTTCATCCCACCTTAGTCAGCAGCAACCATCCAATTCTTCCCAACTCCCAGCTCAACAATTACCCAACCCCAAGGGTAATGTAAGTGCAATTGCACTTAGATCAGGAAATCAAATTTCTATGCCTCAAGATAAGTCCTCAAACCCTCCTTTGAATATTGACCTAGAAAAGTAAAAGAAAAAGAATCTTGAAAAGGAACCTGAAACAATTCCCTCATCTCCTTCAATTCCACTTAGGAATCCAATTCCTTTTCCTCAAGATGTTTCTAAACCAAGGAAGTCCTTTGAACCTGATCCTGAAATGCTCGACATGTTTAGACGTTTTGAAGTCAACATTCCTCTCTTAGATGCCATCAAACAAATTCCTAAGTATTCCAAGTTTCTTAAGGAGTTGTGTACCCACAAGAGGAAACTTAGGACCTTTGAAAATGTTTCCACCCAGCAGTCTATTCCTATAAAGTGCAAAGATCTAGGGACCTTTACGATTCCATGCCAAATTGGAAGTTCCAACTTTGATGATGCACTCATAGACCTAGGAGCCTCAATTAATGTCATTCCCAAATCCATATTCTCCAACCTTGGTCTAGGTCCCTTACATCCAACGGGTGTTGTTATTCAATTAGCCAATCGAAGCACAGCCAGTCCTGAGGGAATAATTGAGGATGTCCTTGTCCGAGTCAATGATCTTATCTTCCCTTCTGATTTCTATGTCCTTGACATGGAAGGTGAGACAAACTCTTCTCGATCTCCCCTAATTATAGGAAGATCATTCCTCATGACTGCGAGAACCAAGATTGATGTCCATTCAGGCATCTTATCCATGGAATTCGGTAACCAAATGGTCAAGTTCAACATTTTCCAAGCCATGCAATACCCATATAAGGATCACTCTGCATTCTCAACCCATGCTTATGAGGACACTTCTAAGAGTCAATAAAACCCCAATCCATCATGTTCTTCATGTTCTAATGAAAAAGTATCTTGTGAAATATGCACCATGATTAACCAAGTCATAAATGGTGATTTTGATGTGGAAATCTCATTCATAGACTCCATCAATATAGAGGAACTTGAAAACTCTCTTGAATCCCACATCAACTCTGATCTCTACTGATCTACCTTGGAAAGTATTAAGGAGAATGAATTTGAAGCAACTGAAGTCCCTTCCTCCATTCCTGAGTTTTCTAACCCATAAATAAAAGATGAGACTGATCTGAAACCTCTTCCTGAACACCTGAAATATGCATTCATTTTCCATGATAACTCTTATACTGTCATTATCTCTTCTTCACTTACTGAAACTGAGGAGTCCAAACTTATTCAAGTGTTAGAGGAAAACAAAAAGGCCTTAGTGTGGACCCTAGATGACATACCAGGAATCAACCCTGCTCTTTGCATGCATCACATCCATCTTGAGGAATCATCCAAACCAATTAGACAACCACAAAGAAGACTCGATTCACTCATGCTTGAGGTAGTTAGGGAAGAGATCTCCAAGATTCTTCAAGCTGGTATTATCTAACCAATTTCTGATAGTGAATGGGTTAGTCCAATTCAAGTTGTACCTAATAAGGGTGGGATAACTGTTGTCACAAATGAACATAGAGTGGTAGTCACAACTCAAGTGAAAAACAAATGGCGTGTGTGCATTGACTATAGGAAATTGAATGTTGAAACAAGAAAAGATCACTACCCTCTTCTATTCCTTGATCAAATGCTGGAACGATTAGCCAAAAAGTCACACTATTGATTTCTTGATGGATACAACAACTATTTCCAAATCCCAATCACACCTCAGGACCAAGAAAAGACTACTTTCACATGCCCCTTTAGAACATATGCATATAGGAGAATGCCTTTTGGCCTTTGAAATGCTCTTGCAACATTCCAGAGGTGTATGATGAGTATCTTTTCAGAATTCATTGAACACTTCATGGAAGTCTTCATGGATGACTTTACCATTTATGGTGAGTCATTTGAATCATGCTTGAATTCACTCTCTCTAGTCCTTTAAAAGTGTGTCAAGTGTAACCTTGTGTTAAATTTTGAAAAATGTCACTTCATGGTTAAAAATGGGATTGTTATAGGGCACATAGTTTCCAAAGATGGTATTGAAGTTGATCCTGCCAAAATTGAAGTGATCCAATCACTTCCTCCACCCACTTTTGTTCGAGACATTCGTTCATTTCTCAGTCATGCCAGTTTCTATCAGATATTCATCCATAACTTCAGTAAAATTTCCCTCCCACTCACTTGTTTGATCCAAAATGATGTCACTTTCCATTTTGATGAGTTTTTCAAGAGATCCTTCATTGAACTCAAAACTACTCTTACATCTGCCCTGATAATCCAACCCCCAAATTGGTCCTTACCCTTTAAATTGACATGTGATGCTTCTGATAGAGATGTTGGGGTTGTTCTTGGTCAAAGAAGAGAAAATATTCCTCATGTCATCTATTATACCTAAAAACATTGGATAAAACTAAATCTCACTACACTATCACTAAAAAATAACTTTTAGTAGTTGTTTTTGCCTTAGATAAATTCCGACCCTATCTCTTAGGTGCCAAAATCATAATCTTCACAGATCATTCTGCTATAAAGTTCTTACTCAAGAAAAGTGATTCCAAACTGAGGCTAATAAGATGGATACTAATGCTCTAAGAGTTTGACCTTGAAATAAAAGATAGACCATGAAAAGAAAACCATGTGGCTGATCACTTGAGTAGAATTTCTAATTCTTCTTATTCTGAAATCATCGATCCTGAATTCCCCACTAAGCACCTTTCATCTCTCACTCCAAAAATACCATGGTATGCCCCAATTGTAAATTACTTGGTTTCTGGTGTTTTTTCTGAAATTTTTTCAAAAGAACAGAAAATGAAGTTGAAAAGTGATTCAAAACATTATTTTTGGGAAGAAAATAAACTTTGGAAAAATGGGGCAGACATGGTAATTATGAGATGTGTTGATGAAGATGAACATTCCTCTATCTTAGAATTTTGTCACTCAATGCCTGGTGGTGGCCACTTTGGACCACAAAGGACCTCTCGAAAGGTCCTAGACTCTGGATTCTTCTAGCCTTCACTCTTCAAGGACTCACATGAGTTCTGTCAATCATGTCCCACTTGCCAAAAGTTTGGAACAATTTCAAAGAGAAATGAAATGACCCAAAAGCCTTTAATTTTCTATGAGATATTCGATATTTGGGGTATCGATTTAATGGGATCATTTCCCCCTTCCAATGGATTCTCATACATACTTCTTGCAATTGATTATGTTTCTAGGTGGGTTGAGGCCAAACCCACTAGAAAGGATGATTCACATACTGTTAGTGAGTTCCTAAAGACACACATCTTCCACATATTTGGCACACCTTGTGCCTTGATCAGTGACTTAGGAACCCATTTCTATAATAGAACCATGGAATATCTTTTGAAAAAGAATGGGGTTGTACATAAAACTTCAACTGCATATCACCCCCAAACAAATGGCATGGCTGAACTTTATAATAGAGAAGTGAAAAGAGTGCTTGAGAGAATTGTAAAACCCACCAGAAAAGACTGGCCAGAAAGACTTGGTGAAGCACTTTGGGATTATCAAACTGCCTATAAAACACCCATTGGGATGTCTCCTTTTAGGCTAGTTTTTGGTAAAGCATGTCATTTTCCAGTTGAAATCCAACATAAGTCATTTTGGGTAGTGAAAACTTGTAATTTTGATCTTGAAAAATCTGGTGAAGAAAGATTGTTGCAATTGGTTGAACTGGAGGAGCTTTGACTTGAATCTTATAAGAATTCCACTCTGTACAAAGAAAAGGCTAAGGTACTCCATGACAAACACATCCTGAGAAAGGTATTCCATGAAGGTGAAAAGGTATTTCTTTTCAACTCTTGATTTCATCTTCACCCAGGTAAGCTTAATTCTCATTGGGAAGGTCCTTTTGTTATTACTAATGTTTACCCATTTGGTGCAGTACAAGTCCAAGACCCCTCTTCCAAAAGGAAATTCACAGTTAATGGACATCAGTTAAAGCATAACCATGAGAGGTTTCAAAATCCTGGATCAACATCAACTTCCACAGGATCCCCAACTTCTCCAGTCAACCTACCACTATATGGAGATGGCAACCCATCAAATACAAACCAGGGGGCACCTATTTCCATTTATCTCTCTATCTATCTTCCTCCCTCTACCTCTTTCTTCTTCCTCCTCTGTCTTTTTTTTACCAATTTATTTTTCAAAACCTTTATTTTTCTCTTTCTCTTTTGTGTGAGTGTGTCTTTATTAAAAACTAAAAAAACAAACAAAAAAATCATAACAAAAAAATTAAAAAAAACAAGAGTCATGCTTACTCACCATTGAGTTTTGAAATTTTTTCCAACCTTTTTGGGGAGTCAACTGGCATGTTTTCATCTCAAAAAGTTTTTATTTTTATCGTGACTTTGGATAAAGAATAGTGTGTCAAAACCAACAAATTTTGAATGCTCAATTTTTGATTTGGAAAATGATTTTCCCCAACCGTGAGAACCAACATTAGCTTTCATGACAAGGCCACCTATGGCCATCTTTTCAAAATGTTTTTATTCACCTCTATTTTTGAATCTTGAGTTTATGGACCTTCAAGCTGAATTTCCTATTTTAGTGTGCATTAATATGATAGAGGCATTTTTCTGAACCACATGAGAATTATAATAGCCAAATAGCCTCCCATTAACCATACATTACTCCTCCTTTTGAAAGCCTCTTAGATCCTATAAAAACCTTTTCCTTAATAGCCACATTACAAGCCCAATACCTTTTCCCACCCAATATCAACATGGATTTTCTTTGCATAATTTATTTGAAATTTATGTGTGGGGGGGATGGATTTAATTTTGGGTACCCTTTTTTTATGTCACTATATTATCTTATTCTTAAGGGCAAGCATCATTTTAAGCATGTGGGAGAGTTTTTCATTCAGTGAGTTTTGGGAATGTATGTATGTTTATGAAATCTTGTACAAATATTTTTGCAAAGTGTTCAAAAAAATCAAAAAATCAAAAAAAAAATCAAAAAAATGAAAATAAGAATGGGTTGTGTCTTGGGTAGGTCAAAAATCACTATTTCTCATCCTTTGATCTTGTTATAACTATTATAATTAGTATCTTGAGGAGATAAATCATGGGTTGGGATATGAGTGTGATATCTTTTCCAAGTTCAACTTTCAAAAAAAGAGAAAAAGAAGAAGAAGAAGAAGAAGAAGAAAGAACACTTGCATTATATTCTTATTGGGAGAAGTTTTTTGTTTTGTAAATATTCCATATTCTCATTACCTTCATATTTTCTTCCTCTATTGTGTCTTTCTTCACACAATCATTCCCTTGTGAATATGTGTTTTCATTTCCTTCCATGTTTTATTTCAAAAAAACGTGCATTACTTTTTCTATGTTGGTGTTTTAACCCTCTTCTTCTCTCTCATGGACATTATATTCCTACCGTCCCATAGCCACATAAAAACCCCTTAAAATACCTCTTGATTCTTGTTCACTTTGGATAGGGATAGAAGCTAAGAGCTCTTTCAAACTCTAAGATTTTCACTTTTGGTTGGTGAAAGAGTGAACCTCCACAAATGAATTTTATCATCTTGAGAGGTGTGAGTTTTGAGTGTCCACATTTTCCATTTCTAAATTTGAGCATGAAAAAATTAATTAGTTTTGGAACATTTTTTCTATAACAAATTGTGGTGGAATTCAAAATGGATGAGTGAAATAGTCTAAACCTCCCCTGA
Source organism: Viscum album (assembly GCA_963277665.1). Lineage (NCBI taxonomy): Eukaryota > Viridiplantae > Streptophyta > Magnoliopsida > Santalales > Viscaceae > Viscum > Viscum album. Next base: position 1,491,968,244 of record OY728145.1, read on the forward strand.
TTGGAGAAAACAAAATTTTAATATTTGTTGGTGAGTGAAAATGATTTTGTTATGTTTTTATATTTGTTGCACATGAGGACATGCACAAAACTAAGTGTGGGGAGTTTATGTTATTAATATTTTCATGAATTATTATATACTCCCTTTACTGATTTTATATGAAATGTGCATAATTTGTGTGAAATATTAATGTTTTAATATTAAGTATAATTTTTGAGCATTTTTAGAAGTAGTCCAACTGATTCAGTTTACTATTTTAATAATAACTATCACTATAATGATCCAAATTGTGTGGTTATTATTTTTTAGGATTCTCCTTTAAATATAAAACATTTCATTAGAAGGTACCATGAGCCAATTCTACCATTTGAAGGGTCATATGGTCCTCACAATCAAGACCAAAGAATATGTGAAGAAACTGGACTATTCATGAAGATTGATTTACTGGGCTAAATATAGAATTTCAAATTCCATTATTCTCCACCATAGTTCAGGGGACAATATAAGGAGTCCAGGATAAAAATTTCAAGGCCAAATAATAACAAAAATGGGCCCAAATGATGCATTGAAATCCAGCCCACTATTCTGGCTGAGAAATAAAAGCAGCACATAAATATTGACATTTATCCTGATTTTGACATCCATTCGAGATGATATTTTGCAGTGTGAAAGAGGGGATATGTCCGGAAAACACTATTGAAGAAATAATTTTTATTTGAGGGCATATTACTATTCCAAAACCCATTCAAATTACAGTCTTTGGAAAAGTCTGTATTGAAATGGACAGATCAGAGTTTTTTAGTAAAACTACCATAACCTTTTCTCCATGAGTCCAATGGACGCCAAATTTTCACAGTCGACAGAGGACTTTTATATATACAACTTTTAAAAAGGATATATTTCATGATTTGGCTGTATGAATGTCCAAATAGTCTATCCAAGTGGAGGGACAGATTGGGAATGAAAACAGTCCACTTCCTTGGGCTATAAATACATCCCCCTCCACTCCTTGAAAGGGGTTGGAATTTCAGAAGAGAGGAGATCATATTGGCACGACCAAAGCCTTTCCAAATTCTTGTTAGGACCTTCCATAATCAAGTTTTTACTTGAGAGACCTTTCCTCCTCTCTTTGTTTTCATTTACTTTTATGTTCTTCATTGTTGTAATTTTGTAAGTCCTTTCTTTTGTAATTCTGTTTTAATGAAAGTTTATTCTTCAATATATCTTATTCTCGTCCAAATTTTGTAGTATAATATTAATTTTATTAAAATATTTTAAATATAGTTTAATCCCCTTCCCTTCTTTTACTTCCTCATTCAATCGAAAGTCCGTTTTTTTAATTCTCATCATTGTTCGTGTGTGTGTGTTCAACACACCACTCTTTTCTTATCCCTTTATTTTTTTTCTATTATTAATTTATCATCATAATAATTATAACCAGATTATTAAACACCCAAATTTCTGAGTAAATCTCTCATTGGTGTGAGTGAAAATTTAGGTATGTTAAGTGATTGAGAGTATTTGCTCGATGAGTATTCATTAATTTAACATTGTGTATGTTGGACTTAACATGTCATGGATTAATGACATATTTTGTTTAACATGTGGTTTATATGGATTATTGGAACCATAAATAAACTACCATAAACAATTAATGGTAATTATTAGAACCCTAAGTTAAGTTAATGCTTGGATTAAAGCCTTAACACTTAGGAATTCCAATCAACATTATCTTGTGAAGTGGGTGTTAATTTAAATGCAATATAAAGAAAAGCTTAAGGATATCACATGCTTAACTCCCTAATGATGAACTCACCCCAATATTTATCAATTTTTTAAATAAAACATCATCCATAAATCATTTCAATTAATCTCTGCAAACAAACCCCCTAATCAAAATACAATCAACTAAAAACAAACGACTATTAAAAAGTATCATCGCATAGGATTCGTCCAGAGTGCTGCTATACACATTAGCAGAGCACCGAAATCTTGACCGGTTGATAGGCGACAATCGACCGCATGTTTCAACATCCAAAAAAAGTTCAAAAATATAAAAAATTTATCCAAAAAAATTAAAAAACTCTAAAATAACTCAAAATAATATAAAATAACACAAAATAACCAACTAAAGTAACATGTGGGTGTCACAGTGGTGATAGGGGTAGCTATCATTGAAGGTTCCGGGCACAGTGGAAGCTCATGGGTGGATTTTCCCACATGGATTTTTGTCATTTTCAATGATCAATCCGAGATCAATATGATGATAAATGCCGGTCTCCATGGATCGAATCACAGAAATAGATAAAGAAGAAGAAAAGTCTCGGAACCACAAAGGAAAGATCATCACAGGTTGATTATAATTAATTTAATTAATTGACAAGAAGTACCTTTTATGTCATTATTTCTTTATTGATATTTCTGATCATGGTCTGAGGTGATTCGTTGTTGCGTCGCAGAAGCCAAGTGTAGACTTCCTCTAGTGGTGATCCACACGTGTACCACGTATCTCTGGACGTCGCCAAAGGAATCTTTGGGTGCTAGCATGGATAAGACTTTACTTGTGTTGTCTGACTTAGATCACCTTAATCCGGTGAAGGTGGATCTCTCTCGGTCTTGAGAGTGTTCTTAGAGGATGGAGTTCTTTCGGTCTTGAGACAATTCTACAGAATTGTTGTGCACAACGATTCTCACTTGAAAAGAGTTGGGGTTGTGAGGATATTTATAATCGGGTTTGAGGTCATAGATTTATGACAATAAATAAACATGTTACACATTTTATTTATTACATTAACTCTTTTGAAAACCCCATGTCGAATCATTAATTCCTTAACATGCGCCCACACTGATTATAAAAAATATCATTTAATAAAACAATATTATTTCCTCAAAATCCCGACTGGAAAAACTACATATCATGTAATCATAAATACACAGCGTGTACTTGTTTTTCATTGAAAACTACATGGCATGTACATTCAATGTACACGGTGTGTATATCTTGTTTTCATTTATTCATTTCCTTTCCAAAATAAAAACTACACGACGTGTACATTCAATAATACACGGCGTGTAATTGTTTTCAAAATAAAAACTACACGGTGTGTAATCATTAATACACAGCATGTACTTGTTTTCATTTTATTCTTACTCCAATATTAAAAATATTTAGGCTTTCTTGAATAATTATTAAACCACGTACGGGAATAATTTTTATTATACTTGAGATACTTGAATACACTTAGTGTGTGACCCTCTAGGCCTCTTTCTCATTGGCATTAGGCGGGCTTGCCTAAAGTCCAAGATTACTATCTAGCAATGGGTCAAGGAACCCAAGAGAAAGAATTTGATGCTGCATTGACGTGTCACCTCATATGAACGCTTATTGTGTAATTTAATCCCTTTGTCTCAATATCTCATCAAGAAGGTTTCATGGTTGTGTCATAAACATATATGTTTGATCTGTCATTATTTGACTTCCAGAAATAAACTCATCGTGTCACCATGGCCATGGAATTTGTTCGAAAGTTCTATTTCAATCAAAGGGACCAAGATATCTACTTCCATAAATATGGAAGGAACAAATCCTTCCTCGACTTATCCATTAACAACATGTCATTCTTGACGCACCTGTAGTGGCCCGGACCTCTCCAGTCTATTACTTTGTGAAAATATGGTGTTTGAGGTGTTCCGGGAGCTCAAGGTGACATATCCCCAACACTTTGCCAAATTTCCAATTCTGTGAACAGTTCCATCGGTGAACAGTTCTATCGGTAACCTATAATGGTAGGTTAATAGTATTCTATCAGTGAGGATTTAGTGAACAGTGTTCTATAAGTGAGGATTCAGTTAACAGTGTTCTATCAGTGAGGTTTAGTGAATAGTGTTCTATCAGTGAGGATTCAGTGAACAATGTTCTATCAGTGAGGATTCAGTGAACAATGTTCTATCGGTGAGGATTTAGTGAACAGTGTTCTATCAGTGAGGATTTAGTAAACAGTGTTCTACTAGTGAGGTTCTAACAGCGGACTTCTAACAGCATACTTCTAACAGCGGACTTCAAACAGCGGACTTCTAACAGCAGACTTCTAACAGCGGACTTCTAACAGCGGACTTCTAACAGAGGACTTCTAACAGCAGACTTCTAACAGCGGACTTCTAACAGCAGACTTCTAATAGTGTACTTCTAACAGCAGACTTCTAACAGCGGATCAGCTTGATATCTGCCTACCGCACTCAATGCGTAAGCAACATCTAGCCTTGTACATAGCATATCATACATGACTGACCCAATCGCAGATGCTTAAGGGATCTTTTCCATTTTCTTTCTTTACTCATGTGTTTATGGACACATTTTCTTGGAAAGATGAATGCCATGTGACACTGTCAACAATCCCATATTGGATTGTTCCATACCGAATCTCTTCAGTATCTTATCAATGTATGTACTTTGACTCAGGCCCAGCATTCTCTTGGATATATCACGATGGATCTTGATCCCAAGAATATATGCTTCCTCGCCCAAGCCTTTCATGGAGAAGAATTTTTCCAACCATGCCTTAATTGACTGTAAGATAGGTACTTCGTTTCCAATTAGTAATATGTCATCAACATATACTATTAGGAAAACAAATACACTTCCACTAAACCTTTTGTAGACATAAGGCTCACATTCGTTCTTAACAAAGCCAAATTCCATTATGGATTCATCAAAATGAATGTTCCATGACCTTGATGCTTTATTTAATCCATAAATGGATTTCTGCAACTTGCATACCTTGTTGGAATCCTTTGGAGTCACAAACCCTTCAGGTTGTGTCATGTAGACATCTTCCTAGAGGTTCCCGTTAAGGAATGCTATTTTGAAATCCATTTTCCAAATTTCATATTCATGGTAAGAGGAAATGGACAATAGGATTTTGATGGATTTCAGCATTGCAACCAGTAAAAAAGTTTCATCATAGTCAATTCCTTGACGCTGTCTAAAACCTTTTGCAACCAGTCATGCCTTATAGGTGCTGACTTGCCCCTCCATGTCCAGTTTCTTCTTGAATACCCATTTGTTACCAACAGGCTTTACATCAACTGGATAATCTACCAAAATACATACTTGGTTTTGGTACATGAAATCCATTTCAGAATTCATGGCTTCTTGCCACTTGGCAACGTCTATGCCTTCAACTACTTCCTTGTAGGTAAGAGGATCATCATTGTCAACCAATAATGAGTCACCATCCTCGGTGACAAGAAAACCATATCGTTCTGGTTATCTCACCTCTCTCGTGCTCCTACACAGTTCTTGTGTCTCTGGAAAAGATTGTTCTTCCACGGGGCTTTGTGGAATATGTTCTTGTACCAACTCTTGTGTGTCTTGAGCCTTGACTTCATCGAAGTCTATCTCGCTCCCACTATCTCTTTTGGATATGTGCTCCCTCTCAAGGAATATGGCGTGTCTTGCCACTGTTACCTTTTTATCTGAGGGGTTTCATAGGTAATATCCCCTTGTTTCCTCGAGATATCCTATAAAGATACACTTTGTGCCTTGGGGTGCAAGCTTGTTACCTGAAGAGGCCTTAACAAATACTTCGCTACCCCACACATGTAAATTTGATAACATGGCTTTGCGTCCACTCCATAATTCATATGGAATACCATTTATTGATTTAGTTGGTACTTGGTTTAGTATGTGTGCTATTGTTTTTAATAAATATCCCCAAAAGGATAATGGAAGACTCACATGACTCATCATTGATCTCAACATGTCCAACAGGCTGCGGTTCCTCCTTTCACTTACGTCATTCCACTGAGGCATGTAAGGAGGAGTGAGTTGAGATAGAATCCCAAACTCCTGTAAGAAATCAATGAAGACTTGATTAAGATATTCTCCTCCTCTTTCTGAGCAGAGTTTCTTAATCTTCTTACCTAGATAGTTCTCAACTTCATTCTTGTATTATTTGAACCGATCAAAAGAATCTGACTTATACCTCATTAAGTAAATATATCCATATCTACTAAAATCATTAGTAAAAGTTATGAAGTACAAGAACCCATCCCTTGATTCAACTGGAAATGGTCCACACACATCTGTGTGAACTAATTCTAGAATCTATTTAGCCCTTTCACCTTTCCCACTAAATGGGGCTTTGGTCGCTTTTCCTTGTAGACATGCATGACATACACCAAGTGGTTTTAGTTCGAAAGAATCTAAATATCCATCTTGATGTAATTTTGTCAAACGTTTCTCATTGACATGACCTAGTAGGTGATGCCAAAGTTGGGTGTGGTATGAGTCATGTGAATTTACTTTGTCATCGATTTCCATTACTTGGTTTGTGTAGTCTAACGCATAAAGGTCGTTATATAAATGTACCCTACCAAAAAAAATGTTATCTTTATAAAATTAGAAACATTCATTTACAAACTTAAATATAGATCCATCAGTATCTAATTTAGATACTGAAATAATTTTTTTAGTAATAGAAGTCATATAATAACAACCCTTTAATACCAAGATCATTCAAGTTAGCAATGTGAGGTGGTAGTCCTTGACAGTTACAGTAGCAAGTCTGGCTCTGTTGGCTACTCGTATATCTACCTCCCCTCGATAAATCTTCCTGAATCTACTTGGTTCATATATTTGGATACATATGTGATCACCACAAGCTATATATAATACCCAATTTATAGAAACAGATAGATTTCATTCGATAACAAATACACCTGAAGCTTCCCCTTGCTTCCTTGGCTGGGTGCAGTTTTTCTTCTCGTGGCCCTTCTTGCCACATGCAAAACAAACAACATCTTGTTCTCTTGCCTCCCCTTTGATCTTCCTTTTCTTGGAAGGCCTTGAAGAATCCTTGGGCTTAAAGCTCTTCACCTTCCCTTTCCTTTTATTCACTATAAGGACAGAAGGCTTTTCACGCTTCATATCATTGTCCACTTGGTGAATAAGGATAAGAAGATCAGATAGAGACTTCTCAATGTTGTTCATGTTGAAATTTACAACAAAGTTAGATAAGCTATGGGGTATTGATGCGAGAATGAGATCAGTACCCAGTTCCTCGGGGAGTTTAAACCCTAGAACCTCTAAGCACTTAATGTAGCCAATGATCTTGACTACATAAGGCCCAGTTGGGGCACCCTCTCCAAGCTTTTTCTGAAATAGATCCTTGGAGATCTCAAACCTTTCCGGTCTTTCTCTCTCCTGGTATAGACCACGGAGGTGCTTGAGCATGCTATAGGCATCCATGTCCTCATGAGACTTCATGAGATCACTTTACATTGATGATAGAATCAAACATTGAACGTCGAGTTCATCACTCAAATGTTGATCATAGACCAAGAAATCTTCATCACTCGCCCCTTGGGTAGGAGAATCAGGAAGTGAGGACTCCAACATGTAATACTTTCGTTCATGGCGTAGGATAACCTGAAGGTGCCTAAAACATTCCTGAAAGTTATTGTCGGTGAGGATATTGTCTTTATCCAGAATTGATCGCAGAGAAAAGGTGGTTGATGAGTTTGTCATATTGATTCTACAAATTAAAAGAGCATATTTATCGGTACTTTCTTGATTACATTTTATGAGAAATAATAAATTTTATTAAGTCTCACACTATTTTATCAAGTCCCAATGGCCCTTACCATTGAACTCGGAATGTCCAGTTACTTTGACATTCTAGTGGCAAGGATACATATTCCCCTTTGAATAACCCCAAAAAGGGTTGGTCAAGCTATTTGAAGGTATTTAGGTAGGCAGGTTTTTGCCAACTGTAAGCTTACAGTTACTTGATCTGTTGAGTGGACTCCCTAATCCTGAAATCCTGACTTGGATTTCCTCAACACTCGCCTCCATTTTATAACAAGTCTATCAAGGGCTACTCCTCTTGATGTAAAATGTTTAAGTCAACCTGAAACTTTCACAAGAGGTTCCTTTATAAAATTAAGTGTCCCAACAAGGGTTGGTCAAACACATAGTTTTATTGAGTCTTGCCCTTAATCAAGTAACGGAAGGATTGGTCTGACTTAATATGGTATTTGAGGGATATTATTCTTTATGTGAAGTTTTTTATTATCACATGCTTGTTAATATTAAGTGATGCTTGCTTAAGTGATTAACCATGTTCTAATAATGTTTACACATAGTCTAGTTTTTATTTTATTCCATCTTTGCATGCTTGTTTATTTCATTAATTATGTGATCGCGACAACACATACATAATAATAAATAAACCATGCAATCAGACAGAAATAAAATAATATGGCATGATCATGAGATTTTATTGGTTATCTTATCTAGCGGTTTGAAAAGTTAACCCTGACCTAGGGAAAAATACCTTGAACCGATGGTTCATGTTTTGCATCTCCCACCTATCCACCTTTGTATCTTCTTGGGTTGGTTTTGCCTCAGCTTTGGGTTTTGAACCATCTCCACTAGCTTGGGAGATCCTCCATTACATGGGGTTTACATTAAAGAAACCATGGACACGCAATCCCTACATTTTATTAGAAGAAGGCTCACGGTCCAATGAATTTAAATTAAAAAAAAATTAAATGAAACCATACACACATACAAAGGGTCTTTGATCTAGCTCATGATCATCCATAGCATGCAACGACATTTACACATATTTAGAATTCAAATTCTTTTAATCGTTCTATTATTTAAGATAAGTTGCACTTGAAATTAATTAATTATGATCTTATAATTAATCAATTCTTTATCTTAAATTCCTTTTTGAATTTCCTTGAGATTCTTCTCATCCATATTCCTTGTACAGGTCTTTGTACTTTTGGAGGAAACCTGGTGAAATTCCATTTTTGGAAAGTACACAGCGTGTAGGATATATTACACAGCGTGTATTTTTCACCCTTTATCCAAAGTACACGTCGGGGAATTTGGCGTGTTTTTCTGTAATTTGGAAATTTTGGAGTACACGACATGTAGATTAATCAAACATGGCGTGTACTTCCTTGTTATGCGGTTACCGGCCTGGAAATCCCATGTACGTGGAACACGACTTCTCCTTATACACGGTTTCGCCTGGGTCAGATTGGACTACACGACGTGTTGATTCAACATACACGCAGTGTATGCCAGTTTCCACGTGTCGTTCAATTCTGGTCAACACGGTGTAATAAAACTCAGATATACTCAATTTACACGGTGTGGTTTGGCGGACCAGTACTGGTTCGTTGAACCTAAGTACACGGCGTGTAGTTTTCACTACACGTCGTGTATTCTTGTGTTGTACAGACAGAAAGAGCGGCTCCTCCGGATGAGTTCCTCATTTTTAATTTAATCAAAATTAAAATTAAAAGGCTATTTCTGTGATTTGAATCAAGAAACAAAGGAGGAAGAACAGATCTCGTTCATTCAGTTTTATAGAACGATTTATCTTGAATTGAATCAAATATAAATGCGTAAATTATCAACGAAAATTAAATAACTATAATCAACGTTGTAACCTCGCTCTGATATCAATTGAAGGTTCCGGGCGCAACAAAAGCTTGTGGGTGGATGTGCCCACTTGGATTTTTTTCATTTTCAATGATCAATCCGGGATCAATACGACGATAAACGCCAGTCTCCACGGATCGAATCACAAAAATAGACAAAGAAGAAGAAAGGTCCTGGAACCACAAAGGAAAGATCATCACAGGTTGATTATAATTAATTTAATTAATTGACAAGAATTACCTTTTATGGCATTCTTTCTTCATTGATATTTCTGATCACGATCTGAGGTGATTCGTCATTGCGTCACAGAAGCCAAGTGTAGACTTCCTCTAGTGGTAATCCACACGTGTACCATATATCTCTGGACGTCACCAAAGGAATCTTTAGGTGCTAGCGTGGAGAAGCCTTTGCTTGCGTTGTCCGCCTTAGATCGCCTTGATCCGATAGAGGTGGATCTCTCTCGGTCTTGAGAGTGTTCTTGGAGGACGGAGTTCTTTAGGTCTTGAGAGAATTCTCTAAAATTGTTGTGCACAACGATTCTCACTTGAAAAGAGTTGGGGTTGTGAGAATATTTATAATCGGGTTTGAGGTTATAGAGTTATGAAAATAAATAAACGCGTTACACGTTTTATTTATTACATTAACTTTTTTGAAAACCCCATGTAAAATCATTAATTCCTTGACATGTGCTCATGATGATTATAATAAATATCATTTAATAAAACGATATTATTTCTTCAAAATCCCGACTGGAAAAACTACACGGCGTGTAATCATAAATACATGGTGTGTACTTGTTTTTAATTGAAAACTACACGGCGTGTACATTCAATGTACACGGTGTGTATATCTTGTTTTCATTTATTCATTTCCTTTCCAAAATAAAAACTACACGGCATGTACATTCAATAATACATGGCATGTACTTGTTTTCAAAATAAAAACTACACGGCGTGTAATCATTAATACACATCGTGTACTTGTTTTCATTTTATTCTTCCTCCAACATTAAAATGATTTAGGCTTCCTTGAATAATTATTAAACCACGTATGGGAATAATCTTTATTCTACTTGAGATACTTGAATACACTTAGTGTGTGACCCTCTGGGCCTCTTTCTTGTTGGCATTAGGCGGGCTTGCCTAAAGTCCAAGATTACTGTCTAGCAACAGGTCAAGGCACCCAAGAGAAAGAATTTGACGCTGCATTGACGTGTCACCTCATACAAATGTTTACTGTGTAATTTAATACCTTTGTCTCAATATCTCATCAAGCAGGTTTCATGGTTGTTTCATAAACCTATATGCTTGATCTGTCATTCTTTGACTTCCAGAAATAAACTCGTCGTGTCACTATGGCCATGGAATTTGTTCGACAGTTCTATTTCAATCAAAGGGCCCAAGATATCTACTTTCATAAATATGGAAGGAACAAATCCTTCCTCGACTTATCCATTAACAACATGTCATTCATGACGCACCCAACGTACCTTACTTCCCACCAACTATCTTCGTGACGGTTTTTGTCAGCAAATCTAAGTGCGTGAGTCATGACATGAGTTAATGATAATCTTCCAATCTAAGGACCATTACACATGCTTATAGATAGAAATGTTTGATGACACCAAGACATGCGGAATTACTACTAGCGGGTATGTTCTCATAATCTTCCATCTTAGAGATTACCAAGTGTGAACTCCATGAGAGAGAGTCTTGTCTTCTTAAAAGTACTCACACATGACGGTCTGTATACTATGTGTCCTATCATAGTATGTCATCCAACCGTAGAACTTTATTTAAGAATATTATTATAGTATTTCAAGGTTCTCATCATATCAGGGATCTGCCATGACCTTGTCAATGCAACAAATATTCCAGGACATTATTATATTATAGTCATGTAGAACAATGAACAATATATAATAAGTGTACATTCATGTAATCAAAGTAAAAAAACAGTTGGTTCTCAGGACACCAACTCTAACAATCATAATATGGTTACTCAATCTCAATCTAAGAAATATTTTTTTTCTATCCTTTATTGATGGAAGGTTTCCTTTTAGGATTTCTGTTGTTGGTTTGGTAATTGTGCATTGGTCTGCTTAGGTTTTTAGGCTTTGGGTTTTCCTTGATTTCTTTTGGGGGCTTTTCCTTGTATGTTGATGTGTTCACCTATGTGAATATGTAGATTGTTGTTTTGGGTGGTTGGTGCCACTTGTGTCGATCTCCCATATCTTTTGTATCTCTTTATTTTTTTTAATAAAGGGTTCATGGGATTTCCTATGGTTTTTCTTGTTAAAAAATACTAATATTATTATTATTATAAATATATTAGGGTTTGTGGGTCTAGTTTTCTAAACTCATGGCCTGTGTCATCTCTAATTATTATTATTATTATATAATTAAATTATTATTATAATTATTATAATATTTTTTAAATTAAAAAATATAGGAGAAGGTATTTATTTATCATCTATTATTATAGGCAGATATATTTTATGAATATATTTTTTTCAATTAATAATTCTGATTTCATTATAAATTATTATCACATGGGGGGATCCGTTATGGGGTAAATAAAAAACCCATTAATTTTGTATTATAATTCAAATATATGGTTGGGATTATTTTTCATCCATGTCTCATCATCACCACTAACCATGGATAGACCAAGGAGAGAAACAGTCGAGAAAAAATAATTTTTGCCTCATTTTTTTGATTTTAGCTTGTTTGTTATGGAAATTTTTATCTCCTGGACATTTCTATCGTTAGTTCATCCATGGTTGGAGGTGTCAATGATTCATATATAAAAAATAATCTCAAAAATTGATTTGAATTATAATATAAAATTAATGGGATTTGTATTTGCCCCATAATGACTTTTTTGTCCTCCTATGTAATAATGATCTATAATGAAATCAGAATTATTAATTCAAAAAAATAGGTTCATAAAATTTATCCATATATGATAAAAGATGATAAATAAACGACTTCACCTATAATTTTAAATTATAAAATTATAATAATGATAATAATAATAATTTTATATAATAATAATAATAAATATTAATAATATCAATATCAATATTAATAACAATAACACTTTTATGTAATTTTTAAAAAATAATGTCTATGGATGATAATAATAACAATGTTTTTATATAATAATAGTATTATTATTATATAACAACAATAATAACAGCAACAATGTCATTATATGCTAATATTAGTAAAAAATAGAAATAAAAATAATAATAAAAATCGACGATGGGCCAGAACATGAGTTGGAAAACCAACTCATGATCCCCTAAAATTTATTAAGAAAAAAATAGTTATATAGGTTAGGTCTTATGGTGTAAAAATAATAAAAATAATAATACTCCAAGTATTTATTTGGGGGTGTAAGCATACAAAACTACAGAGACATGCCTGCATAGAGGCCCATTGAACCTGGAAACTAACCCCCCAAAAGGGATCAACCACCTCTAATTACCTCTTTTTTATTACACTGAGCCTTGAATATCTACACACTAGGGACTGAAGGTTTTACAAAAAATGTTTATAGACCTTACAAATGAGGCCCAATGGGACTTTTTGGCCATCCCATCATTAAACGAATGAGGGATGATAATAATTTTTTAGAGCGAGTTTAACTCATAAGTTTTCAATCTGTAGTCAAATATATAATGCACATCTTATATGGGTCGAGTAATTATCATGTGTAAACACATATTTAAGATGTTGCTTGTATAGGTGTCAATATGTGTGTGTGTGTGTGTTAATTTATATTAGTGTATATGTTTATATATATAAGATAAATATAAAATAAATTTATATAGAAAAATACTTATAACAATAATATGTATATAATATGTAAATAAATTTTATATTATATATTTTTATTTTTATATTTTTTATTAATTATAATTTTTATATTACAATATACACACACAGATATGCATATACAAATACATATACTAATATGTGTGTGTGTGCGTTTATATATATATATACACACACACACATTCATATATTTATATGTATTAGTATACATACATACTCATTATTTTAATATCATAACTAAAAACTTAATACAAACTTCAAACACCAACATAATAGGTAAAAAACATAAAAATGAATGATAATGAATGAAAATTTTATTGGTAATTTATTGTGTAAAGTCATTATTCAATGTGTAAAGTAACATATTATTGCATACAATTATTATTTATTGTGTAAAATAATAATTTACTATGTAAATTGATAATTTTATATGTAAATAATCACAGTGTGAATTGTAAATTGATAATTTACTATGTAAAGTGATAATTTAATGTGCAGATTGATAATTTTATTGTGTAAATTAATAATTTATTAAGTAATTTGATAGTTTACTCTATGATTTTACAATTTACTATGTAATTTTACTATGTTCTATGTCAATTTACTTTGTAAATTATAAATTAACTATATAAATTTAATACTCATGCCAATATTGTGTTTTTATATATTGATGCAATGTTTGATAATTGGTTTGCTAACCATGAAATTTTTTGTGTAAATTTATCATGAAATTTTTGTATAAATTATATGTTGGTTGTATTTTTTATTTTAGTATTTATATTTTCACAGTAATATCTAATTTTATTTCATAAATTGATGATGAATTATGATTAATAAAAATTTAATATTAATTTTTATTTGTAAATTACCATGTAAAGTGGCCATTTATTTTATAAAGTGATAATTTGTTGTAAATAAACAATTTTATTGTAAAAATTGATAATTTACCATGTAATTTGATAATCTATTATGCAGTTTGACAATTTACTATGTAATTTGACAATTTACCACATAATTAATCACTTTAAAAATTATAAATTTATTACATATATTGTCATTTACTATGTAAATATACATTGTGAAGTCAATTCATTATGTAAATTAATGGTGAATGGTGATGAATAATGACTCAATTTTCATTTTTATTTATAATTTAATGATTAAAGTATATTTTTCTATGTAAAGTGTCAATTTACTATGTAATGTGACAATTTTATTAAGTAAATTGACAATTTACTATGTAATTTAACAAAATGATTTTTTATTTGATAATTTAATACATAAATAATCTCTGTAAAAATTATAAATGCATTGTATAAATTTACTTTGTAATTAGACACTTTACAATGTAAATGTGTACATGTATGTACTACTATAAATGTATATTACTGTATATATATATATATATGCAATGAAAATTTACATTGGCATAAAATTTTGGATAAACATGATGTAGTGGTTAAAGTTGATCATGCAGAAAATTATTTTGAGTATCAGGCATGTATATGTATCACTCTACACACACACACAAATAATAACATTTAATCTATGTGGTGTTTTATTATTATTATTATTATTATTATTATTATTATTATTAATTTTATTATATTTATCTCTCTGCCTCACACGCACACATATATTATAACATTTTTTTAAATCAAACCAAACCAAATTCATTAAGGTAAATCATCTTGTGGTGTTATACAGTGAAAGCAAAAAGGGGCACACACATTTCTACAAACACAATCTCCCTCACTAACATGACGAGTGAGTTGATTTTCCACCTGGTTGTTTAACCTATTAATAAAAGAGAAAATAAAAAAATCAAATCCAACTAAGAGCTCCAAAATGTGATCTATAATAATACCCAAAGATAATCAAATATCGGTATACACCAATAAAGATTTGATAAGAAGCTGGAAATATGACTCCATCAAAACAACCTTCCAACCTTAATACAATGAGAACATAACTGCATATTTAACCGATTTAGCCTCATCCAAAAAAGGAATCCAATTAGATTTAACATTTTTTCAAATTAAAGCAATAACCAAGCCTCCATCATCATGATAAACAAAGCCAATACCATTGCAACAATCTATCAAAATCACTATATCGGTATAAATTTTAAAAAACCCCACCTCAGGAGGCTGATAAGAAGACGCAACACCAATATCATAAGAATGAGGAACACAATTATTCTACCTCTTCCAAACATTAAAAAAATTTGAATGCATAATGAATCCAGGCATTATTTAGCAATGACTTCCATGGAAGCAAACATCATTCCTCCAAATATTATAACATTATAACATTTTTTTATAGAAAATAATTATATAAGGTTTTATTGTTATTGTTATTATATGTTATTAACAAATAAAAATGTTTATTATTATAAAGTTTATATATATATATTATTTCTATGATCATCATCATCATCACCGTTATTATATTAATGTTTTATAATAATAAAAAAAATTAAAATACTATATATAAATATTTGTAATTATTATTACTATAACTTGTTATATAAATAAAAAATTATTATTATATATAAATAAAATAATAATGAAAATTATTATATATGTGTGTGTGATAACATTTTTATATATATAATAATCATATATGGTTTTATTATTATAATTATTATTATATATTATTAAACAATAACAATAATGATTACTATAACGTTTTAGATAAATAACACACACACACACATATGATCATCATCATCATATTAATGTTTTTATAATAATAATAAAGTTTAATATTACTATATATAAATATTTTTAATTGTTCTTATCATAACTTGTTATATAAATAACAGATTATCATTACATATAAATTATACAATATTAATGATACTATTATTATTATTCTTTTTATAACTTGATATATAAATAATATATTATTATTATATATACATATACTAACATTTTTATATATTAAAAACAACATTTTATTATATCATCATACATTATTATATAATAATTGTTTTATATAAAAATTATGAATGTAATGGGGATATGTGGGCATGGTACATGGTGGCGTGATATGATCGTAGTCCAAAATGAGGAACATGATTTATGACTCCTCAAATTCTATCAATTTTAATGTGTATCTGCACTTAGTCTCTTCTGGATCAGTATCATTCCATTTTAAATTATCAATTTTGTATCAATTCCTGTATCAGGATGTTGACATGTGTCTTAAACAATCATAACCATCCATTTAAATGGGACTAGATAATTTTTTGTAAATATTTTTTTTCATTTTAAAACCCACAGGAATTAGGAATTAGGAAAATAAAAAAATCTCCAAATTTGAATTTCATCAGATTTTATCTCCCCCTCCCATAATAAGTCATTGTGGAAGATTTTGTCTTTCTATATCAACCGATGATTCAACGATGACCATCATTCTTTTCCATAACAAAATTATTTTTATAGTAGAGATTTGGGGTTTTTTTGTTCACTAATCAACATTGCGACTATCATCCTTCATTAATCAATGAAGTAGCTATATAATCCATTATTATCAGCATGAACTAATGGATTCTATAGTTATTTTTTTGATTTATTATTAATGATATTATCTATTAAAATTTTCAACAAAAGTAGATATATATGTAATTTTTTCTAAAATTTTATAGAAAACTGATTCTAAAGGTTTAATACTTCAAAATCATGCCTTATAATTATAACCATAAATGTTCCGATTATAGTTTACAATTTATATATTTTCTTGAAATAGTTTACTGTAAATTTGATAAGCTTGAAATTTTTTCCAAAACTACATATAATACAGTTTCTTATTAAAATTGTATATTGTAAAAATTAAATAATAATTATAGTTATAGTTATTTATCACTAAGAATTGACCTGTTGTTGAAAATTATCCTTAGACTCTATTTTTTTAGAGTTCTATCAGTGATCAGATTAGAGCATCTCTTGAGAACTAAAGTTGTGGAATAAAGGTTTTCATAAATATATCAAATTGTAACAAAAATACAGATAAATTATTTTCCACCTACCAAATAATGAAATGTAATTTTTTCAAATGTTTAAACTACCCCCTGAAATTGGTATTATCACCTCTAATAAATATATATTTTTTGTGTTTGACTGATAGTCTCAAATGGAACACCACAATAATGTGGTTGGGAATATGAAATATCAAGTTATGGATATCAAGTTTGAAGTTTATGGGTTAAAGATGAAGTTTTGTGTGTGATATTCATTGTAGTGGTTGTACTTATACTATTGTCTATAGTATTTATTAAAATCATATAATCATTGACTATAACTATTTAATATAAAAAATTAATGATGCATGGTATTTTTCCATGAATTTAAAAAAATTCTATGATAATGTTCCTGGAGTTCTTTACTAATAATTTTATAGAGATTAAACTATTTTTTATCTTTGAAAAATTCAACTAGGGAATTCACAATGTGAATCTCTGATGGGGAATTCATAGTGAGGATATCCACTGGGGAATCTTTGGTGTGAATCTCCACTAGGTAATATCTAGTGTGGAATTCTTCTACAATAAGTTATCTGGATATAAATAATTATACTAGATTATAATTTCCCATGATTTTTAACCTTTGGAGTGATGATTCTCCTAGAATTTTATACTGATATTTTTAAAAAGATTAAAGTGATAAGGATCTTTGTAAAATTACACTCCAAATTATAGGCACCAAATTACAGTTCGATGTATTATAGTGAAAATCTTCACTATGAGATTTGTAAGCCAAGTATCCTATAGGTGATTCATAGGGAAAATCTATATTGGTAAATTCATAGTGCAAATATCATATGAGTGATTTATAGGGAAAATATACACTAGGAAATCTATAGTGAAAATCTCCTATGGTTGATTCATAGGTCAAATATTTATTGGGATATTTATAGTTCAAATATCTTATGAGAGATCTATAGTGTTAATTTTCACTAGGAAATTCATAGTAAAATTATGTTATGGGAGATTTTCAGGGAAAATATCCACTGGTAAATTCATGATGTGAATCTACTATGGAAGATTCATAGGGTAATTCACCACTAGGAAATTCATAGTTCAAATATACTATGGTATATTTTTAGGGAAAACCTCCACTGGTAAATTCATAGTACAAATATTTTATGGGAGATTTAGTGTGAAACTTCACTTGGAAATTCATAATGAAAATATCCTGTGGGAGATTCATAGGGAAAATATTTACTAGGAGATTTATAGTGTAAATATCATATGGGATATTCATGGTGAGAATCTTCACTGGGAAATTTGTAATGCAAATCTAATATTATAGATTCGCAGAGAAAATTCACACTACCGAATCTCTAATGTGTAATTTTCCCTATAAAGTTTTGGTGTATCCTTATGGTTAATGTATATGTTATATGAAGAAATGAAAGTGGAAACTACTTTCAGTGGAAGAAAATCCTATTATTGTTTAAACATGATATCTCATTAATGGTTATTAGAGTAAATTTCCCCCATCCTTACTCATAATCATAAGCCAACATTGAAAAAACACCTTTTTGAAATTTGTTTAATTAGCTGTTAAAAAACAAGGTCACTCATTCAAAATATAAAAAAAATAGATTTATATGTTACATATATTGTGGTTATATAATGTATAGACAAACACATTCATTATTAGTGGATATGAGGCATAATTTTTAGAAGAATATATTCTTCATATCTATGGAATAAGTGATAGATCGACCACAATAACTAAATGTTACACATTAAAACCTAAAAAATCATAGTTGATGATGATAATATTTATTAAATTCATAAATATACTAACTCATAAGGTAATTAGGATAGTTATTATAGAGATAGTATAAGGTCAGGATAGAGTGGACTATGATTACACGACTGTGTTGTTATGCCTTTATGCATGTGCAACCCTATTTTCCCCTAGGAGTGGTAAATATCTTATTTGGGGTTTGATACTTTACATAAAGAATTATAAGGTCATAAAAGAGTTGTAATGGTCACATGGTATTCATCTATATCTTATGAAATCTGTAAATTCATCATACAAAAATCATGTGATGGTATATAACTTAGTAGTAACTTTTCCAGTAAGTTTCAATGGTTATGTAATTTTAATAACATTGGTAAACTTTTATTTTTTACATGTACTCACTATATTTTATATGTATTATTGGTTTTTTGAGGTCATACAATCATTTCACTAAATAGGACCAGTCAAGTATCTGTATTTTCAAAATGGAACCTTAGTGCATTGAACACTGCACTAAAGTGGTAGTATGAACATGTGATTGATACTACTGCTAAAACAAAAGATGTTTTTAGAAAATATAGATTATTTGGAACAACCAAAAATTGACAAGGGGTATAGAGTTCAAGATTTAGATATAGAATTTTCAAATATTATTGAGTTATTTTAGAAACTATAGAGAAAAATATAGAATAAAAACAAGAATATTTTACTTTTTAAGGACTTGATATATGGAAAAGAAATGAACCAGAATAAATTGGGCATAGATAATGTAAAACCAACTAAATATGGATAATAAAATGGGTTCATATCCCTAGTTATAGTAGAATCACATCTAGATATTCCCTTTACAAATCAACTTTTTATTCCCTGGGTGTATCAACAAACATAACTCGTGATAGTTCAAATAGAAGAATAATGAATTCCATGATTAAGATTATGAATTACACACCATGGAAAAAACACCAACAAGACCCAACATATGTTTATAACCTAAAATCAACAAAGAAACAACATGATTTCTCTCCATACCCAAAATCTACTACTCCAGAATAGTCAACTACTACTACAAGCATTCTTAAATGGCTAAAGGAAATCCCAAAGTTTAAAAGGGAGTATATTTGTAATTTTTTCAAAATAATGGAAATAGAACTTGTCTCATATGTAATTATTTAATTATTTTATATAAATTACTAAAAAATATATTTATCTCAGTTTTATTTAGATAAATTTTGGTAATTATAGATTATTCATGTGGGAGTTGGCTAATAAAAAACAATGAGTATTAATAAAGGACATTGTACAACTAATAGACAATGGGATGATGTATGGTTCTATGAGAATCTCACATAACTAATTTTAACTAGTTACTTTAATAATTTTTCTTAAAAATATCTTTACACAGGGTTATTTATTCCTACTATAAGATCATTAATGAGAGGTATAGGCAAGGTAGTGCAATCGATTATTTTCTATAGAAAGTAGTATTCATTACAAGTGTGTGTGTGATAAGTATAAAACTTATTGAGTTTATATATTTATAAAAAAATAAAAATTTATGAAGGTTACACATATTATTCTATAGAGTATAAACAAAGGTCAGAATGAGTCAATACAAAGATGCATGATCAATAACCCACTTCTATAAGCACTGAAATTCAATCAAATCATATTATTTACTCTCAATATAAAAATAAACCTTCACTAGACTTCACTTTTTCTTTAAATTTAATATAATATATTATCCTAATTAAATTCAATGAAATTAAAGGCATGACTAGGATATCAATATATCTATATAGAATATTCCATTACAGTGGTAAGCATTTAAGATTTATATAATTCTTTAACTACTGAAGTACATCAACTCTATGGTATTAAAATGGAAATACTTTAAACTTTTTTCATAAAACATATTTACAATAGTTAATTAAGAATTCAATGAGTAATGTGAATATATCTAAGGTAATAATTGATCTACATGTTGAAGAAACTCCACAACAAGATTCCACAAGCTTAGACTATTACATTATTGTTTTTTATTTTATTGAGACAATAACATATAGTTTTCACTTTTCAAATTAATTAACATATTTCTACATAGATGATTTAAGGTTTCCAATGTTGCATAAATTTTTATCTCATCCAAGGCATAGTTGTATGGAGAATATCTTCACTATAATACCCCTGTGCTACTGTTGATGTTTATTTTGTGTTATTTTATATTACTTTGATTTATATTGGGTTTTAGTAATTTTTGGTCTTGAAATTTGAAATTTTTGAAATTTTATGGATATTTAACAGTTAGCTCACATGTTTAATAGTAACCATGTGACAACCATGTAGATGTATTATAGACTTGAAAAAGCTATTCTATACAATATTCACCCAGTTTATCAAACCAGACGAGGTCTCCGGGTAAATCGTACGGCCTAGTTTGTGTGTGGGGGTAACCCATATAGTTGTCACATAGTTAAGAGAAATTGTGTTACCCAAACCATGAAAGGTAGGGTTCTCTATATAGTGGCTCATATATGGTTCTCACACAGTTTGGAAAATCATGTGGTCTTCCCAAATTTCACTTAAAAGTGAAATGTCTATTTTAACCCCTTCAATTTTAATTCCTCGCTCCCTCATTTTCCTACCTATCATGAGGATAAACCTCCATTGTATATTGGAATATATTTTTTCTTCCTCCCCTCTATATTTTTGGCATCTTCTTCTTGATTTCTAAGCGAATATTCAAGGTAAACCCCTCTATCTTCCTCCTCTCCTTTCTTATTCTCTTCCCCCTCTTATTCCCTATGATTTTCCATCTCCACAAGAATCGTAATTGCTATGTAAAGTGAATTTAGGGTTTGGGTTCATCTGATGTTTTTATTTTGGTCATTTGGGGCTTATAGAGGGTGATTCTTAACTTGATTGGGTGTTCCCCATGGAAGTCCATGAATTGCGACTCAATTTTGATTTGTTTGAGGTAGGTGTTTCTATATTCTTCCTTTGTTTTGTAATTCAAGGTGTTTTTTAGTTTTATAGACCACTTTTTACTTAATGGATGGCTATATGTGATAATATTATGTCATTTATAATTTGTTTCCATGAATTTATGGATTGACATGAAAATGTCTTTTTAGAAATTTCAAATATATATTTGAAATGAATGTTTAGTCATGCCAAGTCCTTTTTTAAAATGTCTTTATGACTCTTTGAAAATCATATCATGTTAAAAAAAGGAATATTAGAAATTTAAATGGTGTATGTGTGGTTTTAAAGGATTTATAAATGATATTTAAAGTGGAGTTTTGTGAAATGAGAAGAGGGGTCAGTATCTAGAACCATATTTTTATTAATAAGGATCATTTTTCAATTTTAAATATATCCTTGTGAGATATGTGATACCCTCATGATGCCCCTTTATATTTGTGTTCTTTCCCTTAACGGGTGGTTCTTGATCATGTGGTTCTTGGATGTTGAATAAAGGGGTTGTTTCTTGCAAGGGAATTAGAGGTGAGGTGAGAGATATTGATTATAATATATTGATATATTTGTTACTTGGTTGATTTCTCACCTCCATTATAGTGACTTCAAGGGAACCTTGGGTAACTAATAGAAGCTCTGGATGTGTGTTGTGCTAGTCTAGTGTGTGAAAGCTGGTAAGTTCCCTAGGAGAGTTTCACCCTTCTAGGGGTGGGTATTGGTAGGTCCCCAACACTTCCTATGGGAGATGCTATATGGGACATCTTATTAGGAGATACATATGAGCCTAGTGAATCTGAGAACCAAGTCCAATATTATTCTAGTTATAGCCAATATTCTAGCCTATTGCACTTATTCCTTGATAGGTGGTTCTATGTAGGGTATTCTCTTTCCCATTCTTGCTTATATTTCCCCTTTTACTTTTATTTCTTATGGCGCTATTTATCTTATTTCTTAATTATTATCTTTTGACTTATGATGCCTAATTTATGTCATGGTCAAGCTTGTGTGTTTGGTTCACTTACTTTTTAAATGGTTTTCATAGATGGTTTTGAAGGATGTTTGTAAATGTTCTGGAAATGGTTGGTTTTATTCCTAGGTTTGGAACTAGGGTTTGAAAAGAGGAAAAATGGTTTTTTTTGTTTTTGAGAAAAACAAAGGCCCTTGTTTTTCTTGGGTGTTCAAATCAGTTTTATATAAAGGAATTATTTATTTAAATGGGATTAAAGTTATATGACTTGATTTAAATCAAGCACTTTAACTTGAGACTTTATTTTTATCTTGTGCTCCAGAATAGCATTTATGAACTGCTCAATGAAAGGAACTGTATAGACTCCTTGGTGAGATCTACTGGGCTTGTTTTCTCACACCCTACAAACACTCATGTATATGTGTATGAAACTTCTTATTATATACAAGTTCCAAGTTTCATATCTATATTTTATTTCTTATATTGGTTCATAAATGGTGAGTAGGATGTGGTGAGAAACCTTGGGTTGCATGGATATGGTCTCTTATGATGGTTTAGGTTTTGTTTTATATTTTGGTCATTATTATATTTCTCTTTCCTTTTAGTCTTCCTCTTGTATCATTTGTTATATACTCTATATTATTTTGTTTATGTAATGAGTTTGGTATTTATTTGGTTATGTCACACTTGATGTGTTCATTTATTTTTTGATTAATAAATTGTTCCCAAGGTGATGTTCAGTGATGCCCAGATACTAGTTGTCAACCCGTGGGAATCAAGAATGCCTTTTGAGCCTAGTTATGGGATGGACCGGATGTTAGTTTAGGTGACAACCTAAAATGGTTAGTTACAAATTATATCATGGACTAGTTTCTCATGAGGTCATAGGTTTTAGAGTTCCCTATTGATATTTTGGGAGTTGGTATAAAGGATGATAGGACCATCAGATCTCAAGAGATATGTGTGGGGAGATCCTCGCAAACTCTTTCTCACACTGAGATTTGAGTTACTAGGGGTAGTTATAAATTGAATTTCATTATGATTATTCTTATGAATTGTGATTGTGGTATTTTTATTTTTATTGGCATATTGTGAGTTTCCCTAGGTGTTTTATTGGGATTTTGGGATAGAAACAAATAATAATTAGAGATGTGAGGTTGGCTAGCATGACTTGAAAAACCATGTAGCGACCAAGCGCTTGATTTTGGATATGTTATAGGAATTATTTCTTGATTGTAACATGGCATGTCAAACCATGTGTCCTGGTTGAAGTTTCATATCTCTTTTTGTTTTGTTATTTAGGCCATGTGATTCTTGGATTGCCTCATGTGATTTGGAAAAGTGAAAAGGATAAAGGATGATCTTGTAATATGTTGATATGGTTAGATGGATTTTGATTGAAATTTGTGATGTGTCATGTTTATATGATTGTGGAAAGGCTGGTTTTGGTGCATGTAAAAAGATGAATTTTATAAAAAATAATTTTGAAAACAATTTTAGTGGCTAGTTTAAAAAAGAATTTTTCTTAATCCATATAGGATGTTTAATAAAATGGGTGATTTTATTAGGTTGTTTTTGGAAAATTTTTGAAACAAAAGTAGGATTTTTACATAAATGTTTTAAGTGAATCATATTAATGTGGAAATTATTTTAAATAGGGTAATAATATTTGAATTTATATAATTTTAAATAGAGTGGGGTATTTTACCGAGGAAAAGTTGTTTTTAAAAGTGGTGGTTTGTTTTTCAAATGTGTTCCTTGGTAAAAAGGGTTTTCAAATTACTTATTGGGTGTTGATGATTCTAAATAAAGAGTTTTTATGATTCATTATTAGGGATGTTTTTCCTTGAATGGTTTATTTGATTTGATTTGTCCCTTGGTTGATAAATGAATCATTTGTCTAGGGTTTTGAGACATTAATTAGTCGAGTTCATGTCTTGTGTTATTTATAGAATGCCTCCTAGAAAATTTATGAAGGGAAGTGGAAGGATTTTCATTGATGATATTCCACTAAGTGAATCCTCTCTTCATCTAGAAAGATCCATCTAGTTTCAAACTCTACCTAGACTCTGAAAGGAGTGATGGACACAAAACCTTTTCTGATTGTGAACCCTATCTCAAATATCTTGAATCAATATTCACCTTCTTTTTTGAAGATTAAGGTTAGGGTGAGGTGGTGGAGTGGTTAAAAAGGATTTAGTGAAACCTCGATTCTCTCAAGACTCCTGAAGACTTAAGGATTAGAGTTGTTGAAGTATTTCTTGAAGAACCAAGTCTAGGGTGGTGAGAGTTTATGGTTCTTTCTCAATTGTGTTAGGATGTGTCTTGTAAGTTTTAAAAGATGATGTTTGTTTGATGAATAAATCTTGATGGTGTAATTGTGGATAAATCTTATCTCTTTGGATGAGGTCTTCTCCCAGACATCATATCAACTATGATTGGTTTAGGCCTGATGAATTTTAAGGAGATGGTTTAGGAGGCCATTCTAATAGAAGATGAATAGTCTAATCAACCAAGATGGTTAAGGCCTTGATTCCACTAGTTAGGGATGAAGGTAACCCACTTGGTTAGAAGAAAAAGTTGGGCAAGGCCAAATTGGAAGTATAGGATGGTCAATCTTCTCTGGTCTTTGTTGTCCCTCATAGGAAGAAGTGACCACTCATGTTCTTTTAGTGTGGGGATATGGGAAACTTTAAACCTATTTTACCTAAAAGTTCTAAGGACCTTCCTTCAATGTGGTTGTTTTGTCTATATTTAAAGGTTTATAAGGTTATCTTATAATAAGAGGTCTCAGGTGTAATCTGGTTTAGGGATGATTGATAAATTTTTTGTTTTCTTTTGGTGGGTTTGAATCTGATTGGTGCTTTTGAGGTAGTTCTTATTAGATGTTTCTTGTGAGTGTTTCTTTGGTTATTTTTGTGAGATGTTGGTTATGTGTTGTTATTATTGTGCATAGGTGGTGGAGTCTTTTTCCTTGAGTCTTATGGATGTGTTAAGGTTGAATGTTGATGGGTGGACATAGGAAAGACCTTGGGTTTTTGTTTGGGTGACTAGGACTTATGATTTACTAGGTTAGATTATGCACTGCCTGGTTTTTGGTTTTGATCTGGTTTGGTTCACCTTAAGTGGGTGTTCTATACATGAAGTACAAGGTTACTAGTCTCTCCTTGTCTTTTAACCTAAGGTTGTGCCTTTGTTTCCCTTTGACTAAGTTTTTTGAGGTTGTTCAGCTCATCTATTTTGGGATGGAGGTATTTTAATGGATCCTTTGATGGTTTAGTTAAATTATTCTTTGCGGGTGTTTTGATGTCTCATTGAGTTTAATTTCTTTTTGGTATTTGGTTTGGTTCTTATGAATGGTTGATTATAGTTGGTGGAGGGTGTGATTTCCTTAGGTTTTAGTGGTAATGTTGTTTCTCGATGGTAGTCATCTTCTTGTAGGAGCATTATCTCTTTATCCCACTATTTAGATGCAATCTAAATTGTGGGGAGACCTTAAATATTTCATCATTATTCTAGGACTTTAGATAGATGGATGTGGTTTAGTTATGCTTGGAGACATGGGCTTTTCTTTGGGAATTGGGTTATGTTGTTTTGAGAGTTTTAGGTTCTAGTTTAGGTTAAGGAATCATATAAAGAGTTAGAATGTCATTGATTTCTACTTTCACCTAATACTTTTTAGAGATAGTTGTGGCATGGTGGGGATAATTGTAATACCCCTATGTTACTATTGATGTTTATTTTGTGATATTTTATCTTATTTTGAGCTATCTTGGGTTTTAGTAATTTTTGGGATCAAAATTTGAAATTTGTGAACTTTTATGGGTGTTTCTTGATTATCCTTCATGGTTAGGAGTAACCATGTGGTAACTATGCAAATGTGCTACAGACTTGACAGATCTGTTCTACATGGTCTTTGCATGGTTTATCAAATCGCGTGAGGTCTTTAGAAAAATGTGTGGATTGGTTTGTGTGTGGGGTTGACCCGCACGGTTGGTGTTCAGTTAGGGGAAACTATGTGACCCTAATCATGCATGGTATGGTTATATAGATAGTGGTTCATATATAGTTGGTGCATGATTTGGAAAACTGTAAGGCCAAACCGTGCAGTTTACTTATATTTCACTTAAAGGTGAAATGTGAATTTTACCCCCGTGGATTTTAATTCCCCACTCCCTCCTCTACCTCACTATCATGTAGTTGGATTTCCTTGTACTCTTAGGGTATCTTCATCTTCCTCCCCTCTTAATTTGTGGCCTATTCTTCGTGATTTCTGAGTGGATCTTCAAGGTAAACCCTTCTCTCCTCTCCTCTCTGATTCCCCCTCTTTTTCCCTCTGATTTTCCATCTCCCCAAGAACCCTAATCATTGTGTAAATTGGATTTAGGGTTAAGGTTCATCTAATCTATGGATTTAGGTCAATTAGGATTATAGAGGGTGATTCTTGACTTTATTGGGCATTCACCATGGAAGGCGGCACATTGAAACTCTATTTTGATTTGTTTGAGGTGGTTGTATCTATGTTCTTCCTTTATTTTATATTTCATGGCATGATTGAGTTTTATAAACCGATTTTTACTTAAATTATGGCTATATGTGATATTCTAATGGTATTTCTAATTTGTTTCTATGAACTTTTGGCTTGGAATGAAAAGGTATTTTATGAATTTCAAGTGTATATTTGATATGAATGTTTAGTCATGCCATACCCTTTATTAAAATGTATTGATGGCTCTTTGAAAACAAGTGTGTTCTTAAAAAATGGAATGTTTTACATTTAAATGGTGTATGTGTGGTTTTAAGGGATTTCTAAAGGATATTTAAAGTGGGGTTTTATAAAATGAGAAAAGGTCTTGGCATCTTGATACACATTTTTATTATGAAGGTCCTATTGAAACTTTTAATGAAATCCTTGTGAGACATGTGAGACCCACATGATTCCCCTTTGTATTTATATTGTTCTCCTTAATGGGTGGTGCTTGGTCAAAGGGTGTTTGGATATTGAATAAAGGGGTTTTTTATTGCAAGGGGGTTGGAGGTCATGTGAGAGATATTTATTGTAATATATTGATTCATTTTATACTTATTTTATTTCTCACCACCATTATATTAATGTTAAGGTAACCTTGAGTTACTAATAGAAGTTTTGGATTCATGTTGCACTAGTCTAGTGTGTGCGAGCTGGCTAGTTCCCTAGGAGAGTTTCTCCCTCCTAGGGGTGGGTATTGGTAGGTCCCTTACACTCCTCGAGGGAGATTTTAGATGAGACATATTGTTAAGAGATACACACATGCCTAGTGAATCTGAGAATCGGTTCCAATATCGTTCTAGTTATATCCTAGAGTGTAGTCCATGGCACTTGTTCATTCATAGGTGGTTACATGTATGGGATTTCCTTCCCCATGCTTGTTTATATTTCCTTGTTTTCTTTCATTGCTTGTGGCACCCTTTATCTTATTCCTTCATTGTTATCTCTTGACTTATGGTTCCTACTTTATGTTATACACTATCTTGTGTGTTTGGTTCCTACTTTATTCGTAGCTTGTGTGTTATCTCTTGACTTATGGTTACTTTTTAAATGGATTTAAAATATGGTTTTGAAGGATGTTTTCAAATGTTTTGAAAATGGTTGGTTTCATTATTGGTTTTTAAGCTATGGTTTTAAAAGATGAAAAAATGTATTTTGTTTGTTTTTTAGAAAAACAAAGGTCCTTATTTCCCTTGGGTTTTCAAAACAATTTTTTATAAAGGATTTATTTCTTTAAATGTGATTAAATTTATATGACTTGTTTTACTCAAGAACATTAATTTGAAACCTTATTTTTATTTCATATTACAAACTAGCATTTATTAACTACTAAATGAAAGGAATTGCATTGACTCCTTGGTTAAATCCTATTGAGCCTGTTTGCTCACACTCTACATACACACTCGTGTATGTGTTCATACAACTTCTTATTATATACAGGTTCTAGGTATCATATTTAGATTGGATTTCTTATATTGGGCTATCGATGGTGAGTGGGATGTGGTGAACAACCTTGGGTTTCATGGAGATGGTCTCTCGACCCGTTTTAGGTTTTTTTTTGTATTTTGGTTATTATTGTATTTATCTTTCCTTTTAGTCATCATTATGTTTTGTTTGTTGTGAACTTTGTATTATTTTTTATGTGATTATTTGGATATTTATTTGGCCATGTCATTCTCTATTTGTTCATTTATTGTTTGAGGGTGAAATCATTCCCAAAGTGATGTTTTGTGATACCCAGACACTAGTTGTCAGTTGATAGGGATTGAGAACACCCTTCTAGCCTAGTGATAGACTGATAGGGGTGCTAGTTCAGGTAGAATCTTGGGCCAATTCATTAAATTCACCACCAGAATAAGTTTACAGATGGCACATGAAACCTATAAATCTCGATAGTAATGATGTTTTGGCATAATAATATGAAATTATATTTAAGTAAAACTATGTTTTTTTCGAACTATCACATGTACAGATTATGTTTTGAATTTCAATGTTAATATAATGTATGAGGTTCTCTTTCACATCATAATGTGAAGTTTTATTTTAATCCATACTATGTTTTCTTTTGAACAATGTCATGTACAAATTATTTTTGGAATTTGAATGATACTACAGTGTATAAGCTTCTCTGTATATAGTGGAAATGTTTATAGAAAAAAAAATTCAAACTATCATTAATTTCATCTAAGTTGGGATGATAATTTTACAATGAAAACAACAAAACTTATTTCAATAAATATAACCATGTGAACAAAAGGATTATAGAAAACTATATTTCCAAGCAAGCTCTAATATTATAGTCCCAAAGTGGTTGAGAGTTGTTCCTATAAATTATAAACAAGTTTATAAAATATTTCCCCTCTACTGATTTTTGAAATAAAATGATAGAAAGTTAAACATACATTCATATCAAAAGATTCTATGGTTAAGGCAACATTAATTCTTACCTATTGGGCAACACCCTATAAAAAATAACATAGACAATAAACAAAATGAAATATACATAATGATTTATATATAGTGGGTATAGATAAGAAAACAACATACCATAATCATTGAAGATCCAATAACTCATTCTCTATTTATTTTACAGGCCTTCTGATTCATTTTTTGCAAATGGGTTTTGACATAATCTCCACCTTTTCAAAACTTGGTTCTTTTTAAACTTGGAAGTTTTCCCAACTGTACGGTGACTTCCACCCACATTGTCCCATAGTATAGGTATTTTGATGTTTTCCATGTGCTTTGAAAATGTTTTAAAGTTTTAAAAAACAACCTTATAGCCTCCATTTATAGCATGTGCCATTGGTGACAATTTAATTTCCATTTGAGATAGCTCTTTATAGTTTTTTTCTTTAATTTATTATAAACCTGTTTATCAACAAGAACGTCTTCAATTGTATCAAAATTTCATTCACTTATCATCCACCTATTCAAAATTTAATGCTCTGGGATGTATCTCACATAAATCCTCTCAAACAGTTTCATTACATGGAAACACAAATTTCCAATTGACTCAAATTTCCTACAAAAACACTTCACAATTCCAACATTGTCATAATATAAAATTTGGAACTCTCTCCCATACCCCAAGATTACAAGGAAATATTAGTATGAGACTTCAAATTCATGAGAATATTTCACAAAAGATTCCCTAATAATTTTATATTGATGTTAAAATAAAGTATAAAAATTTAGAGTGTACTTATCTATAACTTGTGTAACAAGTGGATAAACATTCCATGGTAGTTTTTCCCTACTTTGAAATTTGGACTTCACTTCCTAAAATCTATGTTTATCTATAACTCACTCAAATTTCTTGAAAATATCAATGACAATCAACCTACGATGCACATTGTATTTTAACACACCATTAGTAAAAGTAGATTAAGAGGCCATATCCATGGGTATAGTTGCAATGCTCATGGTATGGCCTATAGCCATGGGCATATCCACTATGACACCTAGTGACACGGCAACAACTTGAAGGTTATATCCACGGGCATTGAACTATGGGTATAGGGGAGTGGACATGCAGGCTAGTCCACGTGGAACCTATAACCATGGTCTATGTGTCTATGGTTATAGGGTCCACCTAGATCAACCTATTGTCATGGTCCAATTGACCATGGATACAGGGTATTCATGAAATAATATTGCCAGGTTTTGAACCCACGCCTCGCTACTACGTTCAAACAATAACTTCCACTCCACTGCAAGTCTTCTTGTTTATATATGTTTATAACACCCTATATATATATATATATTAACTGTCTGTAAAAAATGGTTTTGGGGTTTTGAACCCGCGTATCGCGGTACTTTTTGAGTGACAACTTTCACTATGCGACTAGTATATTCTTATTTTTAAGTACAAATATATATATATATATATATATTTAAAAGTCTAAAAATATAATGTAATGTCGGGTTTCAAACTCATAACTCATGAAAACACGCGTATGACATATTGCACTCCGCTACATTATATATTTTCAGTTTTGGATGTACCAATATATATACCCACATATTTAAGAATTTTTAAAATATAGGCCTATAGACACAGTCTTCTATGATCATGGCTACATGTTATATTTATGAAAACCTATAGCTACAATCAAGTGTGACCATGGATATAAAGCTAGGGTGAGAGGCCTATAGCCACAGTCTTTTATGACCACAACTATATGGTCCATTTTTTAAGGTCTATATCCACGATCAGACTTAACTGTGACTATAGGGTTGGGTTGGGAGGATTATAGACATGGTCATAAAATATTGTGACTATAGGGTCCATTTTATAAGGTTTATAGCCCCGATCATTGAAGACTGTGGCTAATGACTATTTCCCACAACATTGTTGGCGGAAAAAAATACTCTATAACCATGGTCCTATATGAATATAGCTATATCCTAACTATAACCATGAACATTTTCTACCAGTGGTTATAGGTATGCTACAACCATGGTCATATAGGACCATGGATTTACTCCTATGGCAATAACCATGTTTCTCAGTAGTGTAAAATTTCACTCGACCAAGAGTTACATAACCTCAATGTTAACATATCTTTCATAAAGCAATGAGCCCATTTTTTCTTAAGACTATATACATCATCCAACCAAGTTGATTTACATTCAACAAATTTATCTCTTGCCTACTCCACCTCAAAATCAATCACATTATGATACTCAAACATGCACTTCCTAAAATAACGAAGGAAACGATAACCATCTTTCATCAAATTCCCTATGTGTTTTATGCCATTTTACATTAAATTTCATTTATAACGACCATGGTGAGTGTGATAAAGCACCTCAGAGATATATTTTTCAATGGCCACATCTTTACTAGAAAACATAGTCAATGAGCTCCTCATATGGACATCTACAAATTTATGAAATAACCAGGAAAAAGAGTTGTAGTTTCATCATATAACAATGTTGCACCAAATATCGTAGTTTCCCTGAAATGATTAAATCCAAAAAAAACAACTAGGGGTTTTTATTCCCTATTTATACTAAATTTCATACCAAATATAACATCACCAAATTTTTCAAAATCAATTTTAATTTTTGGGTTATCCCAAAATACATTTGTAATATGCTCACACATAGAAAACTAAACAACATAAAGAAATGATGGATTTTATTGGCGTTGTCATTATAAATACATTAACATTATACCACTGTCCCCCAAAACCAAATCCCTTTGTCATTTCAATCAAATAAAATCCATTTGATCCACACAGGTACACCACACAACCTTTTTTTCTCCACTAACAATCGCCATAAAAGTGACAGAATCAACCAATCTAATATTATTCAATGAGTTGATTTCCAACTATGCAGCTTTAACTTCAATCACCTTTCTCTAAGACCTTATAAAATTATAAGATTCAAGAGAATTCAATGAATTATTATGCCCTTCCACAAATAAATTACAAGAATATTGCTCACATGATAACATAACGATATCCATACGAGCACGAAAATTTGATGTTGTCTCTACACAAACATGTTTGATAAACACATCATGCTTATCAACCTTTTTATGTCCTTCCTTGCCATAAGTATAAAGAGTTGATGTAATAATTGTTTTTTCCCTCTTATTCTTATTTTCATATTTTCAACGCACACAAAAACTAGGTATCTTGCTACGAGTAACGTAAAATGAATCACAACAATAGCATTGAAAGTCATCCTTATCATAAGTTTTTGATTAAATGAACACCAATCAGCATCCATTGCATCATCACCACAGTTACGTAATGATGGTACCTAATTTAAACATCAAACATTCAATCACATCTCTCTCTAGCAATGATGATTTATAAAATTAGTCTAGAATACTAGAAAATAACAAATAGAATCTGACTATTCCAATCCAGTATTTCCCTAGAATATTATGAAAAAAACAAACACAACCTGTTATTCAGTACACTTTGTATTCTTCACATGGATATTTTTTTATTGGGTTATTTTTTTTTGATAAACAAGATAGGGTTCCAAGTATATTTAAAAAAGGGTCCCAATATATGTGAACTTTGTTCATGCATCTCCCCTCACTAGGAAGCATGAATAGGGTTCACGATTCCTGTGTGAATTATATGAAGGAATCGTGAATCTCGTTCACAATTCCTTCATAATTTTTAATTAAACAAATCATCAATAGTTATAAATAATAATTAAATATAAATACATATTAATTAAAAAAATCATTAATATGTATAAAATATCAATAAATATAAATATATATTAATATATATTAATAAAAAAATCAAAAATAGTAATAATAGTGTTCATTCCCATTTTGATCAACTGATCTAATTCTTGGTGCACTGGTTGATTTCCATTAGTGTTTGTTCATTATTTTTTGTACCAGATTCACACATCCAATTTTTTTCCAACTGAATATGTTAATATGTTAATATCTCCACTTTACGTTACCACTTCATCTCTCATATATTAACAGGAAGTAAAAATTTCAAGGGAAAATGATATCAGTTCATACTTAAGAAATGTGACATCCATTATTTTATTCTAAGTATACATCATCCATAGTCGGTGTAGAAAGTGATAGGATTTGATTTGGGAAACAATGTTGTCCTCTACCAACTGATCATGATACCACGTGAAATGATAACTCATGTACTTATCATCAAGGGTAATTCAATTTTATTTCAGGATGGAGATATTAAATGAGATATGAAACTTTTATTAGAACAATCCCTAAAAATCATTCACCCACTTTAACAAATAGATCAAAAACATTCAAGTGTAATAAGAAGGATTGGCGGCCTTTGAGTGCATCCATACTTCAAATTTTCTTATTTCATTGATTAATTCAATTACAATCCATTTCTATTGAGTTTATTTTTTTGTTAACAAAGGAAGAGAGATTTAGAAAAATTACTTATTTCAATAACATGATCTTCATGAACGTTCTACAGTAATTGGATTTTATTTTAATTGATATACTAATTATGGCAGTAACTTCATATTTCTTCATTTACCTCCTCCTCAAGGGAAATACTCATAAACATCTTTATAATGGTGGATCTCTTCAATAATGGTTTTCAAGATGTTCTGATATGGAGAATACACCAGAACTCATCTTCGACTTATGACTTTCTAGATTTGAAAACTTATATAACTTCACCAAGGATGGACTTCTTCAATACTTATTCTTCAGGATACCAAAAATA
The DNA here is from genome assembly GCA_963277665.1 of Viscum album. Lineage (NCBI taxonomy): Eukaryota > Viridiplantae > Streptophyta > Magnoliopsida > Santalales > Viscaceae > Viscum > Viscum album. Next base: position 1,492,002,984 of record OY728145.1, read on the forward strand.
TGATCAAACCATGATGATGCCTTCTTTATACTTATTGTCCTGGATATGCTAACACATTCTTAAAAATCATCAATGATGACCCTATTTCTTATTTGTATTTGAAAACCAATTGATTAATTATTCAAGTATGATAACTTCTTCATATTTGTGATCAAGAATTGATAGCACTCGTTGCTTCTCATGTTCTTCCCCTGAGAACTTGGTTCTCCATCAATTCCATACATCATAAAAATATATAAAATAAACAATGATTAAGGAAATATAGTGTATATTCATTACTTTTTAATGTGAATAGGAAGGTTGTGTTTTTTTCTCAATGAAGTTGGTCAAATTACTCTAGTATTCACAATTGAACATCTAAACATATGAACATATATTTTGATTTATATTGGTGTAGAAGTGATATCTTCACATTACATTCTGATTTTTGTGGAGATTTTTTTTCCTTATTAGCCTCCATGGATGATGAAATCTTAACTCTCTTAAGTATTGTTTCTTATTATGGAAGAATATCAAATTAATCTTTTTCATAATGTCCATAATTTTATCACATGATGGGGTTATTTTAACCTTAAAATCCTCTAGTGAATATTGTGTACTAGTAGAAACTATGTCCTTCTTTTATAAAGTTTGAATATGTATCTTCTCAAAATTGGCCAAATGAACTTCTAATTCCATACATATTATATTGTGGTTTTTCTGATCTTCAATCATAATCATCTACTCTTCACAAATATCCATTATTCATTCAAATTCTTCTTCATGCGACTTAATTTTTTTTAATAAAGATTTGTGTACCATGATCTTCTAGGATTTTACATCCAGTTAAAAATCATTGAGATCAATAATATTTTTCAAGATTTCTTCAAGTTCACGTATCTTTTAATCAAAAGTCTTTTTGAATTTAAAATAATTAATATTATTAATATTTATTAATGAGTTTAAGAATATTATTTATTATACATATATAGATGATAATACTACGTATTAATATGAATAACAAATTGTAATTATTGATTTTGGTAGATAATTTGATAACAGTAAGACACTTATTAAAAAAGAATAGAACTCTATAAATGATAACAGGAAGGAACATACAAAATGTATCATAAATCTAATATTGACCTAATTTATGCATGTGGTGTGGATTCTCCTCTATCCCACAACCAGGCATATACTGGATGCGTCCACATTGTGTTTGTCTATATCTCTACACTGGCGTACACTGCTCCTGTATATCATCACCAACGACCACCTCCACATCCTCCAGTGTGACAGGTGGTGGATGTATAGTCTCACTACCTGTACCTTATCCTACCTCTAAGGATGGTGGATGTTGGCTGGAACTCTTGACAACATGTGAAGAAGATGTTTGTTGTGCTACAGATGTATACATAGCAGGGAGTAATAAAGTGTCCAACTTAGTCCAGTCAACGTCTATATCTGCCTCTAGCTGTGACTGAGGAGCTGGAGGAGCATCTGACTGATCATGATGAACACCCTCCTCCTATGGAACATCATCATCCATAACAGGGTCGTCACCCCCTGGTATATTTATATCAGGAACAACAGGAACAATAGGCTCAGCAGCCTCAACATAGTGCGGTGGATCAAAGAAAATTCCATGATACATCTCATCCATCAAAGGAAATAGCTCTACCACAGCGCTGTGAAAATATGTCTGGTTAAATGTGCCTCCCTCTACTAGATCAGACATGTGAAGTAGATGAGTGATACGATCATCCTACAAAAACAAATCCGACTATTATGTAATGTTAATAAAAATCTATTCAATATTGGAAGGAATAATGAATACCAACTGGTGAAATCCCCATCTGTGTCATGTCAAAAATCTGACTGGGGACATGTTGTACTAGGATGCATAATCCAGCTGATCTAATAAATGAAAATGTACTATCCCCGCCCCTCATAATTGGGACTCCTGTCATCCGTCCCATATATCAATATATGTGGCATGGTATCTCTTAAAATCAAAGTCTCTCTTCCATAACATCTTCAGGGAATGTAGTGAAGGTAACTGACTGGGCGGGTCAGAAACGAGCTGAAGGAATCTGAACTACCTCATAACTCTATCAGTCTAATGTCACTCAACAATATGAAAATGAATTAATGGAACCATTTATGAGTCGGTAGAAATCATCGTCGTACAATACTCTAGAAGACTCTGGATGATATCATTAGTATATGACATCTATGTAATCTGAAATAAAAAATGAATAATCAATTAATAAATGAAGAGATGTACAATAAAGAATAAAGATTTAACAATATAAATAATAACCACTTGCATCATATGGTCGAAAGCTATTCAACATGAGTTTGTAGGTGTGGATGTTGTGTCTAGCGGTATCTGAATGCTGATGTGCCTGACTCCACCTATAGATAACATTGTTATAGTTACATTTCATAATAGAAAGTTATATAATTAAGTTAGGAATTAGAAGGAATTAATAACATACTATCATCCACATGGAACCTCTACTACAATATCTTCAAGCAATGGCACATGAGGATGTGGAGCTAAGTAAGGGATGTGCTCCTATACCCACATCTGTAGAAGAACAGTGCATCCTGTGATCTGCATCTTATCGATGTGACATGTGCTGCATAGCGCTCTGTATGTATATGCAAGACAAGTAGACCCCCGGCTATATCGCCATGCCTGGTCCAAATCCTCTAGAAAAGGTAAATACAACATATGTACAAATGTAGTCGAGTGATCAATGAAAATTGTGCCACCAATCAACCTCAAAATATAAGCACGTGCAAATTGTTGCATGGTGATCTCGTCAATATCCTCTGCTAGATGTGTGAAGTGATGGTCTAACCAGGGAATGCATAATATACCGCTAATGATGGACCTATCATCATCATGGACCTCTACGCCTGGTAATCTATGAACAAGATCGAAACAATCTACTCCAACTCGGCCTGTCACAACTGTACTGTCGATGGGGAGGCCTAACCGAATGGACACAACCTGTAGTGTAATAGTCATCTCCCCCTCTGTAAAATGGAACATATGTGACTCTGGCCTCCATATCTCTACGAGCACAGCAATGATCTGATGGTCAATAAAGGTGATGTCGCACGTCGCTACGCCATAAAACTCAGCGCGACGAATATGAGGGATGATAGCGGGAGGTGGTGCGACATGATGGAAATGATGAGATGTTCGTACACTCAAAGGAGGCACAAGACCTCCCTCTAAACCTAGTTGTAAAGCATGGGTATCCTGGGATGTGAGCAATGGAGGACCTACCATCTGCAAAAATTATATCATCGTTACTTTTTTTATAGCGAATTCAATAAAAATTGTAAACTTTAAAAAAAACTACAACAAGCAAAATAAGGTGGATAAATATATGTGGGCGGTGTTATTGGTTTAGTTTATGAATTTCTTGTTTTATTGATCTCCAATAAAGTTTAATTTATTCTATTTTTTTTATATAAACCAGAAGTGATGAGAAACCTGCATTGAACATGTGGATGCATGATACATTCATTTTCATTGTATGTTTATTTTTTTCAATAGTTATAGTATCACAAAATTCTTTCTAATATAATCCATGAATGAAACATATCAAAATTGAAACATGTCAGAAATGGTGCAAGTTATAAATAAAATGATTCATTACTAAAACGTCCACATACGAAACAAAATATACACATTCATGATAAAATACACAAACTCGATCATGGATGACGAGATGTGTAGCTTTGTCCTACCACTTGAGGACATCTCTTACGAGTATATCCTTCTGCGTGACAAATACTGCATCATAGCCCCCCTCCTCGTTGTCGAGGTCAATCCATCTCATTTCTAATTCAAGTAGACTTTGGTCTTCCTCGGGGGCGCAACCTAGAAGTATGAAGCCAATAATTTAAAAAACACAGAAATTGAAAAAAAACATAAATGAAAACAAAACCAACTTACGAAACCTAGAAATATCAAGAACGATAATTGGTTGATCAACATGCAATATGATAGAATTAAAGTCACCAACATGCATCCAAGATGCACAATAATAGTTAAACAAAGTGCTCATGTGATACACCGGGTCAACATAGGGCTCTCACGATATATTTACCAAAACACAAGCTGAAACAACATGTGCACAGAGATATCTCAATGCCTGAAAGTTGTCGTAATCACAGTACCTGTTATCCAACATGACCATAAGCACTCGACCACTGGTGCATGTAGCCCGGTCGTAGCACTCTCTTACATGAAAGCTCCTCTTTTCCCTATTAAAGGTTAGAACACTCCATCTTGAAGCCTCGTTTAGTATCTGATTAATGTCACTTTGGAAATGCTGAGTAAAACACATTCCATTTTTCATCCTTTAATAGGCCTTTTGGGACCAGTTAAAAAAATAGTGCATGCATCTATAAAATGTCTCTTGCACTAACCCTGTGACCGGGAGTTTGCGCACACCCTTGAGGACCCCATTTATGCACTCCACTATATTAGTGGTCATATGGCCATACCTCCTGCCACCATCACATGTTAATGATCATTTTTCCTTTGAAATTTGCATCATATATTCATACACATCTTTATTAGCCCTTCAAATCACTTCAAAACATCAATCAAACCTTTCTTGTTGGGGCTTATATGCTGAAACCATAAGAAAATAGTGTATTAAAAATGATATTAAATTTTCTTTAAAGAAAAACAAGTTTAGAAAAACATACCCAACTCGATGATCGTCTTCTTTATTGCCTCATCTCTGGAATTCTTATGCAAATTACTTGCAATATGTCTAATGCAATATCAGTGATCAACATTCGTCTCAATCCATGAAATCTCATCACTATTTGCGGCCTATATAATCGCTCGATGACTATCAGATATCAGACACACTCTCTGGTTTTGTGTGATATGAATATGTACACATGCCAAAAACCAGCTTCAGAATTCAAAATTCTTATTTTCAACAATAGCGAATGCAAGTGGTCAATGTGCACAATTATCATCATGTGTGGCAGCAATGAGTATAACACCTGTATACTTGCCATAAATGAAAGTGTCATCGACCTGAATGTATTGTTTACAACAGAGAAAGGCAGCGATGCATGACCTGAATACTAAAAAGAATCCTATTGAACTTCACATTTGATCGATCAACTCGGTGATTGGAGGACAAATACTCAACGGTGTCCATATGTTTCATAAATTTTAATTACTGGTAAATAAATAACAATGACTCGATCTTGAGACTTACTATGGATTAGTTTATCATTATTTGATAAACCAACCAAAACCTATGGATAGACTCCTAGAGTATCTATTATCAAATATTTCAGCAACCGCCGGTCCCCTTTCAAACCGCAACGCCTCTTGTGGAACGCCTGTTCTCGAACACCTCTTCGGGGACGCCTATCTGGGGATGCCTCTTGTTAATCATCTTTTAATTACAAATTTACTCACATGCAAGTGAGAGGGTACAAGGGTATGAAATACATAGCTTTTTTTAAGCAGACACGTAGGTCCTTACATATTTAGTGAGAGATGACTCGCAGGTCATCAATGCGAAAAAGAAAATGCAATTATTACAAATTATATAACCACATACAAAAAAAAGACATGCAATTTCAATTATGCATTGGTCGGACATCTCAATACCAGTCATCACACAATACTCTTAACATGTTTTCTGGTATATTTATTATGTTCTACATACTACATAACTTTACATATTACTAAATGAAATATGTATTAAATATTTACATTTGTTTTCAAAAAAATTAACTTTTCAATTTGTATGTATATATATATATATATAATAACATTTAATAAATTTAATTAAAACTAATATACTTTACACTTACATAATAACCACTGCAATATTGAACAATTATATTTTTAATAAATTATATAGCTAGTGTATAGAATATTATAATTTAAATTTATATCACTTTAAATATAACATATTTTATATACATATAAATATATTCAACTCCCCATTTAAATTAAAAATACATTCTTTTTTAAAAACAATTTCATTTCTCTAATGTATAAAATATTATAATTTAAATTAATATTACTTTAAAAATAACATGTTTATGTACATATAAATACATTCAACTCGCCATTTAAATTAAAAATATATAGATTTTTAAAAACAATTTTATTTCCCTAAATGTAAATTACATTTTAGACACCATATTTAAATTTTCCAAACATTCAATATGAATTATATCATACAACAAACAATAACTCATTCAAAAATTAAACCATACAAAATACACCAATTTATACATTTATACATGCAGTAATACATATTAAATAAATAAATCACACATACAAACACTAATTTCTACACATCACACATTAAATAAACAAACCATACAAACAAAATGAATTAGCATAATCAAACAATTAAAATTTTAAATAGAAATTTTACATTTTTTAAAACATCAAATATATGTTCAGAAATAAATTGTGTAGGGCTTTGCAACAATATTCAGAGCAATGAGATTTTGGGGGCTCATTTTATAGAAATTGGCATCTTCTTCGGATTGGTGAAACGTAATCGACATTCACGCATCTCGGGTTCTCTTTTTAAAAAAATATGGACCCTATCCCCTATTTTTTTTCTTCAAAAACCCAATAAAAAAAAACCCCGCTTCGTCAACAAAAATAACCATGATGTAGAACATAGCATTGTACTAACTATCATCGGCTGATTTGAGTACCACCAATCGTCGGGTGCATCCACTCATCTTCATCGCCTTCCTATGCTGTTTCGTGCTGCGGCTAGGGCAGCACGCGGGCAAGGAGCAACCAGCCGCAGCTCTCCTCCCTCGCTCACAACTCTAGCGGCAGTCGGCACTGTCCGCTGCTCCGCTTCCCGCTCGGTCGTCTCACAGCCTCGCGTCCACCTGCTACGCTTCCCTTTCTCTCCTGTTGGCCTCCTCCTGATATCCAGCCCGGTCGACGCGACACAGTCTCTAGCCCCCCCGCCCCATCCGGTAATTTTCTTTCCCAGCTACTCGCGTGCGACCCAATCTGCGCAACAACGCGAGGTTCGTGTTGCGGGTGAGTAGAAACTCGCAGCTGGTTCGGGAGTCCTCGGTGAGATTGCAGGAAGCAGCGGCCGAGCACCCGGAGGTGTGGCGGAATAGTTGGGCATATTCCTGGCCCGTCGTCTTTATATACCCGACGCCGAACCCATCACCCATCATCGTGCTGTTTAGATTGGTGGAGCTGTCTTCGCCCCCGCTGAGCGTTTGGATCCTAGGGTACGGTTTGCAATGTATTCGGTACATGGTGCGTGGGTGGCGGTGGAGTATGGTTGGGGTGCTGAAAATTTGAATTCTGGTTCCAGGAAGTGAAAGGGGATACTACAGGCGGGGGCAAACACAGGGTGCCGCTGCAGGTAAACATTATTCTTTGCGTGCGTTTGGTCCAGTTATCCACATCAGCTGAAGCGCAATTTGCTGAATTTAGTTAGAATCAGCATATTATTGTATTGTGAATAATTTTAAACTTCACACTCTAAATTCTATTAATTGCTAGGCGGTAGGGATTTATTTTCTTCCTGTCTAGTTGGTTGGGTTGTTATATTATTATGTGAAAGGGCAATATTTCGAAGATCAGTCCTGGATTGTTGAGCTGCTTATACTGTAAATTCTGTTTTGAATCATTTTATCTCCATCTTTCCTGTCTTCTGCCCTCAGGTCGGCGCAAACAGATCGTGGAAATGATTGCATGTCTTGCTTCAAAATGTTCTCGTGGTATTTGATATTATTATTTTCAGCAGTTCCTCCTTTCTTTGCCTGTTCATTTTATAATTTTGGACATCAAAAAAGCCCAATGTTGTCTGAAAATGGTTACCTAGGAAGGTTAAGTGTTACTGCCAGAGGTCCAATCTCTAGTTTTTTCTGTTATGCTCATAAGTTATAATACAATCTGTTTCACTTAATGGTCACTATGATATGAAATGAGCAGGGCAATGGCTTGGGCGCCACAACATGTTTGTTGTTTGTGCATAATTGTGATATTGATTGGATTCTGTATAAATGGTTTTTCTGCTGTTAGATACTTATGTTTGGTTCTCTCATTAAGAAATGCTAAGCTTATACCGGGGTAGCCACGGGGTACAAGATAGCTCTTGGTAGACCGTTTGAGACCCTACCTAAACTGTAATGGGTTCGGGTGTGGCGATGGAGTTCTCGGTTTTGCATCTTACTAACTTGAAACAAAGACATCGTTATTTTGGTGGAACTTGTAATTTTTATATACATTATCGATCTCAGGGGTTATTATAAGAGCTCTTTAGATGTTATGTTGCATTTTTTGTTAGAAGCTTGGAAAATGAAGCTTTTAGATTTCAAAAAAAAGAATGAAATTCATACTTTGTAGTGTTCTTTGATACTTTTCAACACAATTTATTTGTGTTTTTGTAAAATTGTTAATGTTTGAAAACATTAGCTGCTTGATGATTTGTTTTCTATTGGTTTATGACCATCGTCACTGTAAGGACCCGACTTTAAACATTACATATTCTAGTGTTTTTAAACTAGAATCCACATTATTATATTCCCAAGGATCTTTTAGGTTTAGGGTTTTAGAGAATTAGGACTAATCCTTACAAAATAAACCCATACATTACAAGTGAACACTTATACTTAGTATCCATTTCTTCCATAAAACAAGTCTTAAAATAAAAGTATGGTTTCTTTTCATGATCAAATCTTCACAATTTTCCCCGTGATCTCATTATTGCCTTTATTATCTCTTAAATCCTATGAAAAACATTTTAAAACTTAAGTTGAGCACAAAAGCTCATTAAGAGACATAAATGGAAGGAAATCATTAGTCTAGTGAAAATCCATAAAAACATTTTCATAAAAGAATACCTTTTATTCAGAAAAAGGAATAATCTTAAAAAGATCAATATTTTACCTTTTGAAAATTAATCAATTTTCATGAAAATTTACAAGCAAGCATATAAAAGATTAGTAGGTAACTTGGAACATCATTTTCCATATCACTCTTACAAATATTGTAGCTCTCTCGGTTACACAGGGAGTAACCATCATAGTTACGTTTGGAATAATAAACGCAACATTATTCCTATAATCTCTTACGAGAAACCTAATTGGTTAACTTCGTCCCATTATCCAATGCATTGAAGAACTATAACGGGCTCACCCGCCCTTGGTTTATCACAGAACCACCCGTTCTCATAAACAATGCCCAACAATCATAAAATAAGCATAACACATAAAACTTGCATAAAAGAAACATTTTTGAGGAAAATAACATTTTCATTTTGAAATCACTTTTCACTTTTTCAAAGCCACACTCATAAATGAAAACATTTTATTTGAAAATAAAATTGTAAACTTGTAAATGAAGCTTCAAAATATTAAAGCGTCATGAAAGCGGGAAATTCCGTTCATACCATATATATGCAATAAAAACATTTTTTTTTGAAAAAAAAGAACTTTAAAAGAGGTTTTATAAAAGAAAGTCCTTTATAAATATCATATCAATGAAGCGAGCGTTAATCAAATGAATTGTTTATGTGTATTCACTGTAAATCAACATAAACAAGTGGAAATACAACATAAGATATTCAAGTCATTTCAAATATAAGATTAGCACGACATAATCAAGAAGTAGAAGCTTAACTCAAAGAATAAAAATTGATTTAAGAATTCCCTTACCTCACGTTCAACTTTCTTCAAAAGTGTTCAAACCTCCTGTATAACGGTTTAAAGAATGTTATTAACTCATTTCATAACTATATTCATATTTATAATACCTTATGTGATGATTTTATAACATCTTATGACCCATTCATTAATAATATTTCATTATTTTCACGGTTTCAGGTGCGTTTGTTTCATGGTTTCATGATGGGTTTGTTTGTGTATAATTATGGATGTTCTTGTAAAATGGAATTACAACTTCAGAATTGGAATGAAATAATATTAATGAACTTTTAAAAGTATGAATGGTCCTACATATCATTTTTATTTATTACATGAAGATGATTCATTAGATAAAACGTTAACCATAAATGTTTAGTTTATTTTGGCGGTTTTTCCGAATATCGTGAAGTAATTTTGTCTTAATGAATATTATGTGTGTTCATTAGTTTCAGAACATGAAATAAGTTATAATATACCTATTTCAATCCAATTTAACCAGAATGACACTTTTATGACTAGCCATGAAGGCGATAGTTGAAAATGGAAAATCATTATTCACAGAGACGGTAAACCTATATAATTTGGATAATAGTTTCGTTTATTTAAATAAGAGGAGATGATAAATGAAATGGATATGAGATATTTCATTAGAAACATAAAACTTTAGTATATACATGATTTTGGAGTTATCACGCCTTGATGGATGAAGGATGTGAGGAGAAAATAAAAGAAAAGAAAATAAGAGAGGTGCTTTGAGAAAATTATCTCTTGAATACCACCTCCTTGAGAGACCTTTGAGGATCTTGGATTTGGTTTTTGGTGAGACCAAGAGTACTTGGACGTGGGGAGAGTGAGGAGGAAAGAGTTGGGTAGAGATTTGAGGAGCTTAAGGCTCGTGAGTTGAAATGGGTTGATGAAGGGTGATATTTATACCTGAGGAGAGATGAGTTTAAGTGATTAAAATTATGATTATTTTATATTTAAAGCCAATCACATTGAGCTGACATTAATTTCCACGATTTTGGCAGACAATTAATATTGTAGAGGCTGGCTAGGGTCGAGCAATACCTCAACCAACCATTAAATGTTGTTTTTAGTTATTTTAAGTCTTTACCTTTTTAACTTTAACCCGTTTTATTTTTTACTTATACCTCGGTAAATATTTTTTTCACAATGGTAACTTTTTTATGCCTAAAAATGAAAATGATCTTACAACCTAATTTGGACCTTGTGATTTCAAATATGGATCCATTTTACCAAATTCAATTCACAAAATTGACAAAATTATATTTAAAATTAATCCCGCATACAACGAAAAAGCGGGTTTTTAAAATGAAAAGTTCAAAAGTTTTAAATGTTTTTTATATCGAATTTCAATATGAAATTGATTTCAATAACTTACATTGGTTTGATTGATGTATAATTGAACTAATTATACTTTAAAATCAATTTAAAATATAATTTAACCATACAATCAAATTAAACGGAAAAAAGTTTTTAATTAAAATTCAGTATTTTTCACTATTCATCAAAAAATGAATCTTCTCTGAAAAATATCAAAATTTTACTTTTGATATTCTACTTTTAGATTTAAAACAGATGTGCGGTTAAAAGGCGACAAACTTGCCTTTTAGAAAAATATAGTTTTTTATGTTTAAAATTGGATTTATTCCTATCTTGAGCCTATCAAACTTATTGGATGAATTTAAAAACATATTTTTGAATATATAAAATATAAATTTCATTAATATCTTTCACTAATAGTTATTAATTTAATTTATAAATACTAATAAATTTGAAAACAAATTTTTATATCAATACCTGGGTTGGTAGAGTCACCTCCATAGCAATTTAAATTTGGTAGAAAGTTTTGTTAACCTCACGCTTTATTAGGAAAAGAAACATGCGCAACATTACCATTAGGTCCCAATGTGAGATTGGCCAAATGGTTAAGAGGGGACGAATTGACCTTTTTAATTAATTTTAAAATATTTATCAAAGTTAATATAATTTTTGTAGCGAAAATAAAAAAGAAATGAACACAATGATTTCTATAGTAGTTCAGATCTAAATGATCTCACGTCCATGCTTCACTCCTCTCAAATGCAGAGAGAAATGATACCCACTATAATGGAATCCCTGACTTTTGATGGGGAGACACAACCCTTTACACTGCCTTTTTAAACCCCAGATGCACAACCCAAGATTGATTTTTGCTCACCCGAAGTCACAACCTAGCTTGCTTCCTCTTGAGGTGGTGGAAGAAACCAAACCTGCCTTTGTTCGGACCAAGGCACAACCGAATCTCTTGCCTTTTACCTGTTAGACACAACCTGCCCGTACCTTTTGTTTGGGGTGGTATAACCCGACAATCCTACCTTTTATGGGTAGTATAACCCAGTACAATAACGCACACAAACACAGATCGAAAGAATTAAAAACCATAAAAACCAGTTGTACAATCCGTGCTGGAGTGTGGAGGCAACAATGTTCTCTCCAACAGTAAAGGATCAAAGGATGCAGCTTCAATCGAGAGAGTTCTAGTGAATGATTGCAAAGGCGTGTTGCTCAATACAACTTGAAAATATCCTCAAACCTCTTTATCTCGTACTGGATATATAGAGTTCTTTTATGCACAAGAGATTCAAAATGTGAAACTCGCTGCATTTCATCTTTCCCAATGCAACATGTGAATTCTCCATTTAATTCGCATGCAAAACATACATACGTGGGTTCACTTTGATATTCTGTAAAAAAAAAAAGCAGGCTGTGCAACGTGTGGTTAATAATAAATGAACACAGCAGTGATATATTCCCATAATATTGAACATTAAAGTTCTTGGAATACTCCCTGAGTTTATGCGAGACAAACTCTTCAAATTCCAAACATTTCAAATTTGAAACTTGTGATTTTCCAAGAAACCGGCTCGCGTATTCATCCCACGTGATGATCATTTAAACTTGCATGAAATTCTTCCAAACAAAAATCCTTAGCATCGAAATAATTAATTAGTATTTAAGAAATAATTAGATCGATGAAAACAATTAGCAAAAACTTGAAGTAAATCGAAATATATAAAGATGAAAAATATGAAAAACAGAGCATTGATGTGAAACAAGAACGACCGATTGCTTTGCGGTAGGTCAAACTTTGCGGTAGGTCAAACTTTGCGGTAGGTCATAACTTGCGGTAGGTTATGACTTTGCGGTAGGCCATGACTCTCTTCATGCGGTCGATTGGTTGAACATGCGATTGATTGGTAGTGAACTTGCGGTTGATCCAGTCATGCAGTCGATCAGGAATGAACATGCTCAGTGACTTTGTGGAAATTTTAGGCACGACCGATTGGTCAGTTGAAACTCAAAGTGCTGTTGATTTAGCACTTACAAAATTTTTCTTGTCTGACACGCTCGATAGACTTGTGGTTGATCCATTTATTCATGCATTCGATTGAGGACTCAGAAAAATTTTGATCTACGGTCAGTACTTTCTTCATGCAGTCGATGCATTGTATGCCTCGTGATCGATCGATATACATGCCTCACGGTCGCTTAATAGCCATGGTTGATCCAACACTAGGTCAAAATTTTGCAAAACCAATTAACAACAGACTAACATATGAGATACCAACCCATAATGTGATGAATTTTTCTCCAAAAGTAGTTCATAATAAACACCAAGACTTTATAATTTAACTTATGTCAGATGGAATAAAGGTTTAACCAAAAGGTGTTAGAAATTATAATTATACAATATGGTATTGTAATTATCAAAACACAAATAAAGTGGTTATGAGCCACTTCAACATTCTCCCCAAATGTACATTCCAAAATTTCCCCCTTTTTGAAATTGATCAAAAAATTAAATTAACATACCCCCCTTTAATGCAGCAACATGTTATGTGCAAACATGCTCCCCCGACACAAACAATCATTACCGAGAAAGAAACTAATGTTGATATCGGTTTTAAACATTTAACACTCCCCCTAAATTCATGCATTTTAAGCACAAAATCATATGAAAATTATTAAAGTAGAGAGAAAATAAAAGGAATACCTCCTCTTTAAATAAGCTTTCTCGTCTCTTGAAACATCATTGGCTTTAAAACAGTGTGCAGATTTAAAATTCTGCTCATATACAACAATATAAAATCCTTCTGAAAAATACTTTATAATGTTGCGGAAACGTCAGGAATCACAATTACAGAGGTTTGCAGATGAAGAAAAGACATAAATAAAAGAAGAAGATAAACACGGACACAACGATTTACGTGGCTCGGGAAAAATCCCTATGTCCATGGAGAGGCAGAATCACTTCACTATGAAATCCGAGAGCACAATTATAAGTAGATTAGAGTTTCACACACACCAAAATCCTAGCTCAAATGAGTTAATAAAGAGACGAAGTATTGTGCCATCAATCACACAGTAAGTCCACTGTGCTACAATGAACGGTGGTTGAAAGTTCGTACTGCTACAGTCCTGTAATCTCCCAAGTCCAAGATGCTACAGTGACTGGTGGTGAGAAGTTCGCGGAGCTACAAGACCCCTGTCTCCAAAGTCCAAGCTGCTATTGTAGCCGAGCCAAAGTTCGCACTGCTACAGTGCCCCTGTCGATGTCGCCTGGTCAGCTCTACTACAGTCGGTCAAAATTGCTACTGTACCTCAAAATTTGAGCCGGGGACCTTCGACTCCTGGAGCTGGGGCGCGTTGCCCCTTGCAACCCCCAACGAGCTCACCGCGGAGCTCGGCCTGCGAGAGTTGTGGCTTGGTATGCAGTATGGGCCGCAAACATTCGGCCCAACACCATCTAAACGGATCGGGCTACACCAATCCATTATATAAGCCTCAATGAGCCATGAAAATATGTTAGGATATTCAAAGAATCATATATAATGATATCCAATGAATGAAACAATAACTAGCTAAAATTAAAGAATTAGCTTAGAAACAAAATTAAACTTCCACTCAACATATATACTATAAAATTAAATTCCCATCATATCAAGTTCAAGTTTGATTTTATCAAACTTGGCTAAATCTAGGGACTTGGTAAAGATATCTACAAATTGATTTTTTGTAGAAATAGATTCCAAATTAATATTTTCTTTTTGAATATTATTTCTAAGAAAATGAAATCAAACATTAACGTGTTTAGTCCTATAACGTTGTAAGGGATTTTTAGTGATTGAAATTGCAGAGGTATTATCACAATAAATTAGAATCCTTTCAAAATTAAAACTGAAATCTGAAAGAGTTTGCTTAATTCATAATGATTGTGGCTAACAAGATGCAACAACAACATGCTCACTTTCAACTGTTGATAAAGCTGCAAAATTTTGTTTCTTAAATTTCCATGAAACCAAACATTTACCAAGAAAATCACACATACATGTTGTGGTTTTTCTATGAATTTTGCAACCACTAAAATCAGAATTCGGAAAATTGGTTTGTTAAAATGAAGTATGTACAGGATAAAACAATCTTGGGATTTAAAGAACCTTTAACATATAACTGTTTTTAAATGACTTCATAGCATTACTTTGAAATCTAGCACACATGCAAACACTAAACATTAAATTAGACCCAGAAGTAGTTAAGTACAACAAGTTGCCAATCATGCCTGTTTTAATATCAATAGATTAAACATTAAATCAGACTCAAAAGTAGTTAAGTACAACAAGTTGCCAATCATGCCTGCTTTAATATCAATAGATTTTCTAGATTCATCCCTATCAAGTTTACACGATGCACTCATAGGATTATTACTATTTTTGCTTGATTCTTAAGCCAAATCTTTTGACCAGTTCCTTAGCCCCTACTTGGATTGATCAATAAAAATACCATCACCCCTTTGACAAATTTGAAGACCAAGAAAGAATTTAAGTTCACCCATTAAGCTCGTGTCAAATTCACTTGTCATTAATTCTGAGAATTCATTAGAAAGTTTTTCATTGGAAGTTCCCACAACAATATCATCGACATATATTTGAACAATTAAAATATCTTTGGAACTTCTTTTAATAAACAAAGTTGGGTCAACTTTCCCTTTTTCAAAAGCATTATTTAAAAGAAATAATAACCTTTCATACCAAGCTCCAGGAGCTTGTTTCAATACATATAAAGGTTTAGATAGTTTTAAAACATGATCATAAATATTTCATTTTCAAATCCGGGTGGTTGTTTTACAAAAATATTTTCAGAAATATATCCATTTAAAAACGCACTTTTGATGTCCATTTGAAAGACTAATTCTATAATGAAAAGCATATGCCAAAAAAATTCTTATAGATTCTAATCTTGCAATTGGATCAAAAGATTCTTCAAAATCAATTATTTTTTCTTGATTGTAAACTTTAGCCACTAATCTAGCTTTGTTTCTAATTATTTGACCAAATTCATCTAACTTATTTTTAAAGATCCATTTGGTTCTAATGATATTTTGATCCTTATGGGGTTTAACTAAGTCACATACTTTATTTCTATCAAACTAATTTAACTCTTCATGCATTGCCATAATTCAGTTTGAATCAGATAAAGCTTCATCTATATTTTGTGGTACAAAATCAGAAATAAAAGCTTGATAAACACAAACATTTCTTAAGGAATTTCTAGTTTTAACACCGACGGTTATATCACAAATTACTTTGTCAATCGAATGATCTTTATGGAATTTTAAAGTTTGTTCATGAGAAAGACTCTCCCCCTCAATTGATGCATCCAAATATGAATTTTTAGGTTCTCCGAAGTTGAAATCTCTAATCTCTTCACCAACTTGGTCTAAATCAGATTTTATTTCTTTTAAATGATTTTCATCAAATTTTACATGGACAAATTCTTCAACAACTAATGTTCTTTTGTTGTAAACTCTATATGCCTTACTAGAGTTGGAATATCTTAGACAAATACTTCATTAGATTTTGAATCAAAATTTTTCATGAATTTTTGGTATTAAGAACGTAAACTTTGCAACAAAATACTCTTTAAGTAGTCAATTTTAAGCTTCTTTTTCTTCCTGATTTCATAAGGTATTTTCTTTAAGAATTGTATAAGCAGAATTTTATTGAAAACTGTTGAGGGTGAAAATAAGAGACCCGAACCCCCAAGGTCTATCTCCTAAGGAGCCCTTGGGGTGTATTTATAACAAATGGTAAAGACCACACCGGACCTCAAGTCCGATGTGGGATACAGACTCCAACACTCCCCCTCAAGCTAGGTGTACCTAGCTTGGACACATAATGAAAAGAAAGCAACAAAACATAGACCAACACTCCCCCTCAAGCTGGACATGCCCAGCTTGATTACAAAACCAGACGAAGTAAAAAAAAAAAGAGAACGCTGCAAAGGTGGCTGCTCCCCCTCACGATCGAAGCTCCTGCGCAGGAGATGGATGGATGATGTCGCAGACGCAGCAGATGAACCACACAGAGACCGGGTCGGTTGACGGAACGCCAGGACTGCCACACTAGTGGGGCCGGTCGATGAAACGCCGGGAAATCCAAACTAGCACCGGGAAAACCGCACTTGCGTGGCCGGCGACGGGAGGCGGGGATTCCGCAGAAATCGTTGCGGGATCTGGCGGCGCCAACAGACCCAAATCCGAGGTGATTGAGCTGCTGCGCTAGTGACAGGACGTGCCGGCGGAGAGAGATGCGGCTGCCGGGAGGTGCCGGGAGATGCCGGCGAGGCGGGGATGCCGCAGGAGGAGGCCAGCAAGGGTGCAGGAGACCGGGAGACAGCGCTGGAAACCCGAGGAGGCCCCCTGCGTGGAGCGGCCGGCACGGGTGGAGGCCGGAACAGTCCGGAGCTGCCCGGATCTGCCCGGATCTGCCCGGAACTGCCCGGAACTGCCCGGAACTGCCCGGAACTGCCCGGAACTGCCCGGAACAGACCGGATCTCGCCGGATCTGGCCGGATGAGGCCGAAAATCGCCGGATCTGGCCGGAGCCTTCTGGATCAGGCCGGAGCCGGCCGGAGTAGCCTGGATCTGGCCGGAAATCACTGGATCCGGCCGGATTCGGCCGGAGCTGTCCGGATCTGGCCGCCGGAGAGGGGTCGCCGGCCGGAGAGGGGTCGCCGGGAGGGAGCGCGCAGAGGAGGGCCGCCGGGAGCAGCCGGGAGGCCGCCGGGAGCAGCGGGAGGCCGCCGGCGGGGCGCGCGGGTGAAGGCGTCGGGAGCCGCGTCGGGAAGGAGCGACGCTGGCGTGGGCGAGGTGGCGGGTGAGGGAGCGACGCTGGCGTGGGCGCGGGGGCCGACGGGGCGAGGGAGCGGCGTCGGGAAGGAGGCCCGCCGTGAGCAGAGGGGCGCCGGGAGTGTCGCGCTCGGGAGGAGCGGCGACGGGATGGGCGCGCGTAGGAGGAGCAGCGCCGGGAGGTGCTGGCGAGAGCCGCCGGGATGGGTCGGCCGCGCGGGAGGAGGAACGCCGCGGGACGGGAGGGCCGGCGCGGGCCGCGTTGGGAAGAGAGGGGGCCGGCGACGAGGGCCAGAGAGGCGCCGGAGGAGAGGGCCGCGTGATGGGGGGCCGGCTGCACAGGAGGGAGGGGGCGGCGGCGGTAACCCTACGGGGCTTTGAGGCCGCCGCCCCCTCAGACGGGGAAACCCTAAAGGGGAAGAAAAAAAAAATAGGGAGGGAGAGATTGGGGGTTCAAAAAACCTCCTTTGATACCATGTTGAGGGTGAAAATAAGAGACCCGAACCCCCAAGGTCTATCTCCTAAGGAGCCCTTGGGGTGTATTTATAACAAATGGTAAAGACCACACCGGACCTCAAGTCCGATGTGGGATACAGACTCCAACAAAAACATTTCAAGTTGTATTAACAGTTTCTGTCCAGAACTATTTTGACGAACTATACTCATTTATCATTGTCCTAATCATTTCTTGTAAGGTTCTATTTTCCTTTCTACTACACCATTTTGTTGTGGTGTTTTAGTTGCTAAAAAATTATGATTATATCCATTATATTCACAGAATTTATCAAATTTCAAATTTGAAAACTCACCACCTCTATTACTCATGTTTGTTAAAATCAGATGTCTTTTCATTTTGAACCAATTTACAATAAATAATAAATTTAGACAAAATCTCAGATTTATGTGTAATAAAATAAGTCAGCGTAAATCTGCTATAGTCATCTATAGTAATAAATACATATCTTTTTCCTTTTAGACTTGCAGATTTCATGGGGTCGAATAAATCTAAATGTAAAAGTTGAAGAGGTCTTGAAGTTTGTACCTCATGGATTGA
The DNA here is from genome assembly GCA_963277665.1 of Viscum album. NCBI lineage: Eukaryota > Viridiplantae > Streptophyta > Magnoliopsida > Santalales > Viscaceae > Viscum > Viscum album. The sequence continues at coordinate 1,492,021,919 of OY728145.1, forward strand.
TTTAAGAGACTCGTGTTGCTTACCTTTTAAGCATGAATCAAATACATAAGTGCTGCCTAGATTTAACTCAGGCAAATCTAACCCCTTTTGATTTTTGGAGAGCTCGTGTGTACCAACCTAAAATTTGAATGATCCAATCTTTTATGTCATAAAATATTGTCAGATTGTACAACATTTAAACATTTGACATTTTGATCATTTAATTCAGATAAATTAACTGAATAAATGTTGTATTTTCTATTCATTTTTAAAAACAACACACTTATCATTTTCAAATTTCACATTCATATTATCATCATAAATCTGTGATATACTAATCAAATTATGCTTTAAACTTTCAACGGATAAAACCTTTGAAATAATAACAGAATTTGAAATTCCAACTTCTCCAAAACCTTTTGCTTTTCTTTTTGAGTTATCACTAAATGTAACATTTCCACCATCACACTTTTTAAAAATAGAAAATTAGAGATATTATCGGTCATATGTCGTGAATATCCACTGTCCATGTACCGGGTGTCATTTTTGACACTTTCAAAACATACTTCTTGTTTGATGAAGCCATTAAACACAAGTTTGATGATTCCTTTTTTGCACCATATTCATCACTAGAATTTGAGTCCGATGTGTAACTCCAACCAGCTCCATTGCTTTTCTTTTTTGCATTGTTTTCTCTTATTCTTGTCATTTGTGAGGCTGGAACAATTAGGCTTAACGTGTCCTCTTTTTATGCACTCATAACAAATAATTTGGGAATTATCATTAGAAATATCAGCACCTTTGCTCTTCTCCTTGTAATCATTTTTAGGATGATCCTTTCTAAATTTTCTAGCGAAGTTTTATTTCTATATTCTCCCTTTGCTACGCGAGCAACAACATCTCTTTCACTAGATTGTAGCTCAGAGTCAGAAGAGCAAGTAGTAACAATTGATTTAAAATCAATTCCTTTCCTTTTCAAATTCTCTTCTTGAGCAATATTTTTGAGTTTCAACTCATATGGTAACAAAGATCCAATAAGACCCATCTAAAGTATTTTCCTTAAATTCTTTGATTTCATCAATCGATACTTTCTTAGCACGACATTTGTTTCGGAAAGCTTTTAACACTTTCAACTAAAATTGAATTATCCAAAGTTTCTCATAGAGAACTCATTCTCCCATTTTAAATTCTCGATACACAGTTCTTAACATGTCTAACTTAGTTCTTATCAATTTATCCGAATCAAGATGAGTAACTTGCAGTATTTTCCAAATGTCATGTGCTGTTTTGCATGCAAATACATGACTGTAGACATTTTTACTAATTGCCCAATATAGAAGGTTCATTACCACTCAATGATTCAGGATCAACTTTGGGCAATTTTTACGGTTTTATCATGATAGTCCAATTGCCAATGCTTAGGTGCTTGTGAAAAGCTTCCATGCGAGACTGTCAATATCCATAATCTGTTCAATCGAATAATGGAGGTCTTTGAGGTGTCTAACCATCATTTGTATTTGTTCCTACCATCTCAAACAAAATCTTTTTCACTTGATGGTCAAGTCGGGATTTGATTATCACAAATAAATATAAATATGCCAAAGCTAGGGGTCAAGCTTTGATATCAATTGTTAGGTCCCAATATGAGATTGACCAAATGGTCAAGAGGGAGGTGAATTGATCTTTTTAATTAAATTTAAAATATTGTTAGGAATAAAGGGGCTGTCCAGGTGTTAGAGTTTGTTATTTGCTGGAGGTTGTTGGTTTGTTAGAGGAGAGGGGGGGGTATTCTGGCTGATCTGAATTTGAAGGTGGTTGAGCTGTTAGAGGAGAGGAGAATATTCTGGTTGGGAGGAGGACCACTTGAAGCTGTTGGTTTGTTGGAGGAGAGAGGGGAATATTTTGGCTGGGAGGGGGACCACCTGGAGCAGTTGGTTTGTTGGAGGGGGCTGAGTGGGCCTTTAAATAAGGGGAGCCAGTGTTAGGAAGGAGAACTGATTTTTCTGGAATATTTTCACACCAGGCTGCTGTTGAGGGCTGGTTTGTTAGGACGACCAGCAGGAGGCTTGGGAGTGGTCTTCCACGGGTTTCCTCTCTTTCTCTCACTCTCTTTTCTTTTCTCTCTCTCCCCTTCCATTGCTGTATTTCTGCTAGTTTTCTGCTGTAATTCTGCTACTGTGATTTGCTGTTACTTCAATATACACAGTTCACTTCTATTTCCACCCTCTCTCTCATTTTTACACAACAAATTGGCGACTCCGCTGGGGAAGACTGCTGTGTGAACTGCTGTGGGAGACACGTTCGCTGGAGGAAAGACATTGCAAGAGCTGGTCGAACTTTTTGCTAGAGCCGCATGAGTGCACTGGAAGCCGCGTACGCTGCTGGTCAAACGTTCTGTTGGGGAGATCACTCGAGGGAAGACGATCCGAGCTTGAAGGACGCTGGAGAGAGAAGTCGCTGCTAAGGAGGAAAACGCCGGTGTGTTGCAACGCAACTGTAGGAGGCTTTTCGGAATGGAGTTGGATTTTGCTACAGAGATGCGATTTATGCAGGCTCAGGCAGTTGTGATTCAAGAACTGCTTACGAACGTAAAAGAACAACTGCTATTCTTGAGAGCAGAAGCAAGAGAGCTGGAGACGCAAGAATCTCGTGGCTCAGATTCTGGGAAGCAAGATGACGAAGCTGCTGTAAGTGCGTTTGGTGGCGGCTCTGCGAAGGAGTAGCAGCTTGAACACAAACTGGTAAGTCCCGAAGAGGTAAAAATTGATCCGTATTTTAGCATGAAAGTGGATCAAATGGTAGTGAATGGAGTGACAGAAAACTTGAGAAGTTTTCATGCTAGCCAGAAAGGGATCAGTAGTGAAGAGCTGGAGGGTCAGCTTGGAAACTGTGTTCAGAACGGCTTGTAGTGGTAACCGTTGAACCGAATTTTAGTTTGTTTAAGTTTGACGAATTTTCTACCGTGGCTGAGTCGAGAAGTGAATTTGAGTCTGAGACAACATATGAGCTGGGCGAGCGGTTTAAAACGGAAAATGTGGTTGTTGAGACAGGAAACAAGGGTCTGCGAGCAGTTCGACCTGCAACAGTTGAGAGCTACGAACGACTACTAACAAAAATTGTAGATGTAGGGGGCCAAAAGGGAGACTTGGAGGATCAAACACAACTGTATCAGAAGGTCTTTCAATATAAATCTAATGCTCTAGCTATGGAAGGGGTATCCACTGTTGCTGATTCTAGTCCCGCCACTAAAGGGCGGGGCACTGCATATTCTCTGGCCTTAACTCTGGTTTTACTCCTCCACATGCAGAGTTTTATTTGGAGGTGATTGCAGTGTATGCACTTTGCCCCTATTTCTCTCTTGATGCAGTGGACTGTTCCGCTCAAGTGGGCTCCAGACATGGTCTAAACACAGGAATCCGTTACTCTTTTGCCTGGGTGGCCGTAAGATCAATGCTGGCGTGGATCTGGGGAAAAAAATTGCACCAGTTTTGCTGACATCCAAGGGGACCTTGAACATACTGCTGTGTCAGTTGAGATGGTAGGCAAAATAAAAGAAAAATATCATCATTTGGAAGTTGTCATGGCTGCAAATGATGCTAGACAAGATGTGGCATATGTAGTAGAGGTTATAGTGTCTAGTGTGAACCTGAATTCAAGGCATATGAGACTTTTGGTGATCGAATTTGGAGCATGTGTTCTGGTCATTTGGATTCTGGGTTACTACATCCTTTTCGGTTCACTAATCTTACTGAAAGAAGGAAGTTCAACCTTCAGTTATGCAAGGGCCACTAGAAAATATGATTTGAAAACCACTGTAAGAGTACCCAACCCACACTTTTGCTGGAAGGTGGTTATATTGGCAGTCTTAGGCCAAGCAAATTCCAAGGTTCAAGGAGCTTTAACAAATGATCACAAAGTAGACATCGACTCACAGTTTCATGCTTCTTGGCACATGGCAGTGACTCTACCCAGAATCAGATCGAACCAGAGGAAAAGTGGCCTAATAGCTATTATTAGAAGCTTTAGACAACATCTATCCCAAGGGATTTCCATCTTGCCTGCAGATTTTGTTGACATCCGGCGAGCTGACCCCCTGTACCTAAAGGAGCTTCATTGTGTTCCTATTGTTGAAGTTATAGAGGAATTTGTTTTTTCTCCTGTTGTTTTCCCTGCAATTGGTGGTTTAAGAGCTGGAAATACCATTTTTTGGTACCCTGGAATTCTTGATCGAGGCATTAGAAAAGTTAACAAAATTCAACTTACTGGAAGGTCCGTTTTTACTCCAGAAACTTGGTGTTTAGCCCAATTAAAATTGGCCAAAAAGGTGGCGTCAACTCTGTACAGGGAATTGTGGTTTGTGGAAGGACTACACACTTCTAGTCCGTTGTTTGGAGCAGCTGTTTGTAAACCTCTAGTTACCGGAGAATTGGAAACACAAAATTTTCAGAAGTCCGTTGACAGATCGAGTAGGAGGCGACAGAGGATCCTTTTTTCAGATTTATCTAACAAGGGATTAAAGAACGACCAGCTGGTTAAAGCATCTCATTTTGCTTTAGGCAGTTTTTGTACGCTGGGTAGTTGGAGGGTTGGAGAAGCTGCAGCAGTTCAGGATACGATTCCTAGGACCAGATTCAATTCAAATTACAAGTCGTCCTAGCAGTGGCAAAGTGCGGACAAAGCTTCTGAAAACCCCTTGGGGTTAGGGAGCAAAGGATTCAGATTTGGGCTGAAAGTTTCTCCAATTTTTTGTGAGGATGTTTACCTATATGAAGTTAAATCAGAGGTTATAGCTGGAGGAGCTGCAGGGAAATCAATGGTTTGGGCTACAGTGGCTAAAGTTGATGCAAATGGTGAACCCGGCCAGGGTGCTGAAATTCATATTGACACTCTTAATGGCAGGTTGAGCAGCTTTCAACAAGACAACACGATTGCAGTGATCTTGGTGGACAAAGTGTTTCATGCTCCTCAAGTAGATGTGAAAGCGGTTATTTTCTATGGCATGATCATCAATTCAAAAGCCCCTACATCTACTCCACTGTTGGTAAGAGATTTGTTCCATGTAAGTATTACCAATTCAGGAGCATATGGTATTGAAGATTACAGAGAGGAATTATATTGGAAACGCTATCCACCTACATATGGTATTGAAGATGCATTGATGGTGAGGCCTCCACCAAAGCCGCCACCAGGAGCCGCTGACTCAATGCACGACCAAGCAAAGCTTTGGTTGTTCCACCTTGGGGACAAGGTGGTTTTTAGGTGGGAGGGAATTGTTAGGAATAAAGGGGGCTGTCCAGGTGTTAGAGTTTGTTATTTGCTGGAGGTTGTTGGTTTGTTAGAGGAGAGAGGGGAGTATTCTGGCTGGGAGGAGGACCACCTGAATTTGAAGGTGGTTGGGCTGTTAGAGAAGAGGGGAATATTCTGGTTGGGAGGAGGACCACTTGAAGCAGTTGATTTGTTGGAGGAGAGAGGGAAATATTCTGGCTGGGAGGGGGACCACCTGGAGCAGTTGGTTTGTTGGAGGGGGCTGAGTGGGCCTTTAAATAAGGGGAGTCGGTGTTAGGAAGGGGGACTGATTTTTTTGGAATATTTTCACAGCAGGCTGCTGTTGAGGGCTGGTTCGTTGGGACGACCAGTAGGAGGCTCGGGAGTGGTCTTCCACGGGTTTCCTCTCTTTCTCTCACTCTCTTTTCTTTTCTCTCTCTCTCCTTCTATTGCTGTATTTCTGCTAGTTTTTTGCTGTAATTCTGCTACTGTGATCTGCTGCTACTTCAATATACACAGTTCACTTCTATTTCCACCCTCTCTCTCATTTTTACACAACAAATATCTATCAAAGTTAATATAATTTTTGCAAATAAAAAAGAAATGAACGCAATGATTTTTATAGTAGTTCAGATCTAAATGGTCCTATGTCTGCACTTTGCTCCTTTCAAACGCAGAGAGAAACGACACCCACTATAATAGAATCTTTAACTTTTGATGGAGAGACACTACCCTTTACACTTCTTTTTTAAACCCTGAAGGCACAACCCAAGATTGAATTTTGTTCACCTAGAGTCACAATCGAATCCCTTGCCTTTTACCTGTTAGGCGCAACCCGCACGTACCTTTTGTTTAGGTTGGTACCCGATAATCCTACCTTTTCTGGGTAGTATAACCCAGTACAATAACGCACACAAGACACTGATAGAAAGAATTAAAAACCACAGAAACCAGTTGTACAATTTGTGTTGGAGTGTCGGGGCAACAATGTTCTCTAGTAGCAAAAGATCAAAGGATGTAGCTTCTGCCGAGGGAGTTCCAGTGAATGATTGCAAAGGTGTGTCACACATTACAATTTAAAAATATCCTTAACCTCTTTATTGAACTGGTTCTGTCGAACTCGATACAGAGTTCCTCCTTGCACAACAAATTCAAAATATGAAACCAGTTGCATTTCATCTTTCCCAATGTGAATTCTCTATTTAATGCGCATGCAAAACATACACACGTGGGTTCACTTCGATATTCTGTAAAAAATAAACAAGCTGTATAACGAGTGGTTAATAATAAACGAACACAGCAATAATATATTCCCATATTAATGAGCATTAAAGTTCTCAGAATACTCCTTGAGTTTATGCGAGACCAACTCTTCAAATTCCAAACATTTCAAATTTGAAACTTGTGATTTTCCATGAAAGTAGCGCGAGTATTCATCCCGTGTGATAATCATTTAAACCTGCATAAAATTTTTCCAAACAAAAATCCTTAGCATTGAAATAATTAATAAGTATTTAAGAAATAATTAGATCAATACAATTTGCAAAAACTTTCAATAAATCAAAAAATATATATAGATATGAAAAATATGAAAAACATAGCATCGTTGTGAAACAGGTACGGTCGATTGCTTTGTGGTAGGTCAAACTTTATGATAGGTCATGACTCTGCTGTAGGTCATGACTTTGTGGTAGGTCATGACTTTCTTCATGCGGTCGATTGGTTTTCAATTTGCGGTTGATCCAATCACGCAGTCGATCGGGAATGCACGTGCGGTTGATCGGTGACTTTGTGAAAATTTCAGGCACGGACGATTGGTCGGTACGGTTGGTTGAAACTCAACGTGTTGTTGATTCGACACTTGAGAATTGTCGCTTGTCTGACATGATCGATAGACTTACGGTCGATCCATTATTCTTGCGGTCTATTGAGGACTTAGTGGTCGATCTATTTATTCATGTGGTAGTTTGAGGGCTTGGAAAAATTCTGATCTATGATCAGTACTTCCTTCATGCGGTGGATGTATTGCACATGCGGTCGATGCATTGTATGCCTCACGGTCGATCACTCCACATGCCTCACGGTAGCTTGACAATCACGGTTGATACAATACTTAGCTGAAATTTTGCAAAACCGATTAACAACAGACTGACAACATATGAGATACCAACCCATAATGTGATGGATTTTTCTCCAAAAGCAGTTCATAATGAACACTAAAACTTTATAATTTAACTTATGTTGGAGGGGATAAAGGTTTAAACAAAAGCTTTGAAAAATTATAACCGTACAATAAAAAGGTATTGTAATTATCAAAACATAAACAAATTGGTTATGAGCTACTTCAACAATCACCACTAATCATGGGATTATCCTTGGAATGGGGTTGGTTTCTTTACTTGATTTAAAATGCTAGGTAACATTGAGGTAAGAAATTTGTGACAGTACTCTAATTGTTAAACCTATGGCAATCATATGATTGATTAATGGGCTTTGTATAGTTTAACTGAATTTTATCTGTTAGAGTCTATATATTTAGATATTTAGGTTAGGTTTGGCTGGGTTAGCCTTATTCCATGTATTTTGAATTTCGAATCTCCATCTTTTGGATTTGTTTCCCTATAAATAAATTCACGGACCTCACTTAGAGGTACGGTTTGCCGGTCTCTCTTTTTTACATGGTATCAGAGCAGGTTCCAACCCTACTTCCCATCTCTCTTTTCACTCCTATAGAAAAACCTTAGGGATTTCCCCCATTGGGGGGCAGCTGCCCCAAGGCCATTGGCTACCGTTACAGTCAGGCGACGCCTCTGGCCAGAGGCCACCCTACCATCCGCGCGCCCCCAGTGTCAGTGTGCACTCCCCCTGCTGCGTCGACTAGCGAACTCATGCTACTCTGTCTTGATGAGGTCGGTGTGACACCCTGCTTTGCCAGATCCCGTGCGCCTCCTGTCGGATGAGTCTGGCACAACTCCCTTCTGGCCTCTCTGCCTTTCTGCATGAGAACCCCTCCTCTGGGCACAATCCAGGCAATCCGGGTGACTCTCCTGCTGCGGCTTCTCCAGGCTGTTCTCCCTGATGAGTCTGGCACAACCCCCTGCGCTCTTCACCCACTGCCACACTGCCCCCACCAGCCCTGTCCCCTCTTGCTGCGCAACCCCCCTGCCCGGATCTCCACAGGGTCTCACTGTTGCTGCATCACTGCTGACGACAATCAGAAATGCTTGCTTTTGGGTCTGCAAGTCGGGCACTGTTCCACTTGGCCTTTTGGGTCCGCTAGCTGGGCACCGTTTCACCCGGCTTTTTGGGTCCGCTATTCGGATGCAGTTTCACTGACCTTTTTGTGGCTGCTCGTTAGTCGCTGTTTTATCCGTCATATTCAAGCACTAGTCGTCAGCAGCATGGGAGTTACATCGATGCTGCAATTATTTTTATTCAGTTTGATCTTTTTTTAGCGTTAGGGGGAGCTAGCACATGCGGCGAAGGATGGAGCCACACATTTGGGCAGGATCCACTAGGCGACGAGTGTCAGTTGTTCTTAATTGTTGTTTTTTAGTCCTTTTTATGTATCTAGCTGAGTATGTCCAGCTTGAGGGGGAGTTTTAGGAGTATTTACTTTGTTTTCTTTTATTATGTGTCCCAACTAGGCAAACCTAGAGGGAGTGTTAGTCTTCAGATATTTAGATATCTAAGTCCACCGACCTCACTTAGAGGTACGGTTTCCAGGGCTCTCCTTCTGCATCATCTAATTAGATTTTCTCAGATGTGAAGTGGATTTGGTTATTTTTACTCCTTTTATTATGCCGATATGTATTTTCTACTACTTTCCATTTATATAAAATTAGCAGGGTGTTCGCTGTTGGGTGGCCTTCGCAACAATGCCGTTAGTGTGCAGAGTACATTGCAGGCGCCGACCAGCGGCACTTTCTTTTCTCAGGTTTCCTTCCCTTCTCTACACGCCTTAAGTTTTCTGATTACGGTCTTTTTTTGATAGATTTTTTGGGAGAAAAAACATGGTCAGGAAAATGAAGATGTTTCCGTAGGTGGTTTGAAAACCGTTTTTTGTTTTTATTTTCTAAAAATATATTAGAAGTCGGATTGAATTATCTATATGGAAATCATTTGTTATGAAGTTAAAAATGTAAATGATATGCCTTTAGAAAACAAAAAATAAAAATTGTGTTCATGTTTTTTCAAAAATAAAAATCAAATGAAGGTAAATCATGTAATTTTATATTTTATTTTCTCTTACCATAATTTTTCTTTTTATTTTAAAAACCTTTTGGAAATGGATTGGATTATGTAAAAGAAAAACATTTTTTAATGGGGAGAGCTTTTTTTCAGGTTGTCTGAGAAAGGAAAATGCTAGAAGAGGTAAAATGACGTGCTTTGCCTTTACAATCGAAAATATATTCTAACACAATTTTTAATACATTTTTGAAAAGTGAAAATAGGGAATGCTTTTCAAAACCAGACTTGACCTTAGCATTTTCTTTTTGTTGAAAGGGGTTGTGGAGCCCTCGCCTATCCGGGGTCTCCTTTTGATTTCAATTTCAAACTTTAACTTCAACAACAGTAAGTCTTAAATCCAATTAAATGGGGTCAATTACATGGTTCAAACAAGCCTTTAACTTCAATGCTAGTTTCTTGAAACTTCAATGTTAGTATTTCCTTGCAAGTCCATCCTTCTTGAAAGCATACGACAACTTGGTTTTGATAAAGATTGATCGGTCTTCTGTGAATTTGATCTGAATAAAAAACTTATTTGAAATTTGGATCTCATGATGGTGTTGAGGAGTGTGTTGCAGCAGCAAAGGACTTTCATTCAGATGGGATCGAAGCTGAAAGTGGTGGACAATTCCGGTGCAAAAGTGGTGAAGTGCATAAAAGGGCTGGGGTGCTGCAAGAAGGGGGCGAGGCTGGGGGACAAGATAGTGGCGTCGGTGAGGGAGGCGCAGCCCCTGGAAGTGAAGAAAGGGGTGGCGAGGAAGATTGATGCGGTGAAGAAGGGTGACGTGGTTTATTGTGTGATCGTGAGGGCAGCCATGCCAAAGCGTCGGTTTGACGGGAGCGTGGTCCGGTTTGATGACAACGCGGTGGTGATCATCAACCGGGGCGAGCCGGTCGGGACCCGGGTCATGGGCCCAGTCTGCCATGAGCTGAGGAAGAACAGGCATGCCAAGATCCTTTCTCTGGCCAAGAATGTGGTGTGAGGTAATCCATTCATTTTGCTGATATGTGAGTTTTTTTTGTTTGGCATGCAGACCATCTGATTTTCTGAACCTGTTCTGGTTTTAATTTGACCTAGAACTTCGATCCAAGCTTTAAATGTGGAATATTGTCATATCAGGATTGTCCATCCATGATGGGGTGTTATCAATGAAGCAGTGCGATCGGAATTGTCTTTGACATGAGACACTTCTACATGTGAACTTTCATGCAGCATCTTTTCTTTTATATTATTTTAGAATTAGGTTAAAAACGGACTCTCGTTAGACATGTTACTAGTTTTGATGAGCACTTGGAACAAACACTCTGTTCTTGCATCCAAAGCCTTGAACTCCTTTTATAGACCTCCTGCATTAATGAACGTGTCTTTGAGTTTGAACGTTGTTAGAGCAAGAGAGATTGTTGAACCATACATAGATTTAAATTCATCCTTACATTTGTATTAAATTGATTCTTACGATTTGAATTTTGAAATATGATCCTTACGAACTTGAATCTGTTTATCCTTACAAACTCTTGCCGAAGTGATCGTGCTACACCGGCGTTCTAATCTTTCCCATTTCTGTTTCTGAAGTGCATTGCTGTATCTTTTTATTTGTGCTTTATCGTGTCAGTTTATGCTTTTCCCTAAAGCACATATGTTTTTGGTTATACAATGATTTTAAATAAATTATAACCATAAAATGTTTAATTAAAATATTATTATAAAATATTAACAACAAATTTAAATATAAATCATTTAATAAAAACTATTATTATAAAATATTAATAATAAAAATAAATAAAAATATGATATGTTAGTTTATATTTGAATATTTTTAAATGTTTTTAAATGAATTTATGTGACATCAAATTTTAATCTAATCAATATATTTTAATTACATATTTTATATTTAATAACATTGTTTATTAAATAACAGTTTAATAATAGTTTTTATTAAATATTAATAACAAAGATATTTTTAATGTGTTAATAATAAAGATAAATAAAATTATAATATATTGAAATGTGAATGGAACTTTGTACTAAAAGTTATTAGTGGAAATTTACATTAAAAGCTTCCACAGTAAATCTTCTGTAAATTTTTAATGAAAATTTACATTTTTTATTTATGTATTAATATATTTGCACTGAACATTTTTAGTATAAGTTTGCATTGCAAATTTCCATTGAAAATTTTCCCTTGAAATTTACATTAAAAGTTTGCACTGAAAATTAGCAGTGGAAGTTTGCAATGCAAATTTCCAGTGAAAGTTTGCAATGGAAATTTTTGTAATAAATTTGCAATTCAAATTTTCAATACATTATTTATGTGTTAATATATTTGAACTGAAAATGAAAACAAACAATTATTTTAGATTTTTTTAAAATAAAATTTTTAGTGTAATAATAATAAAAATTAAATAGAAATTTTCTTTGGAAATTTAAGTGGAAATTTGAACTAAAAATTTCCCTGTGAGAATTTCCACTACAGGTTTATAGTGGAAATTTTCAATATAAATTCCCGAAGAAAATTTATATTTTTTATTTATGTAGTAGTAAGATTTGTATTAGAACTATTAAGTGATGAAAATTTCCGCTGTAAATTTCCTATAAAAATTTTCACTGGATATTTACTTTGGAAATTTGCATTGCAAGTTTTTATTAGAAAATTGCATTGTTTATTTATACATGGTAGGTCCGAGGAAGGGGTACAAAGGAAGGGAAAGCTGCAGACGCGGAGGCTCGAAACCAGGACCTCCTCAACTCACCATCACATGTACAGCAGGGGCGGAACCAATGAACTGCGCCCCATGGGGCACATTGTTTATTTATATATTACTATATTTGTACTGAAAATTTGCTTTTTTGGTAATCGAATTTTCAATGTTTTTTTTTCATTTATTGGAAATTTGCACTATAAAGTTTCATTCAAAAAATACATTGTATATTTATATTAGGAAATATATGTTGTGTGAAAAATATGTATTGAAAATGTGCTATGGAAATTCATGTGGAAATTTGGGTTACAATTTTCTAGTGGAAATGTGTAGTGAAATTTGTAAATGAAACTTTGCATTGAAAATTGTTGGATCGAATAGTAGATATAAGTATGTCTATTAGATGGAACAATACAAGAGGGGGGGGGTGAATTGTAGGTTTAAAAACCTTTGAGTTTTAGCAACAAAGAGATTAGTTTAAAAAATCTTAAACTAATACAAATTCAAATACCCACAATTGTATTGAATGTAAAAGGTATGATGTATTGTAATACTAATATAATGTAAAACAATTGTATTCAAGGTGAACACAATGATCAGAGTAATACAAAGATGGATGATTCTACCTTAAAGCGTATAGAATCAATCAATACAAAATGTAATAGAATGATTGTAATTGAAACAATTACAATTGAATATGTAAAGAAGAAAGGAAACAATACAAATCCCTTTCTAATACAAGTTAACAGCGGAAATGTAAAAGTAATACAATTCTTTTAACCCAAAGAGAAGGGTTATCCTTTCACCTAGGATAAAAGGTCTGTCTCACCAACACCCTGGTGAGCCCTCGATACGATGATCGGCACGTCTGTCTGCCTATCCCTGGCAGCCCTCGATACGATGATCGGCACGTCTGTCTGCCTATCCCTGGCAGCCCTCGATACGATGATCGGCACGTCTGTCTGCCTATCCCCGGCAGCCCTCGATTTTGTAGGTAATCGGCACCTCTGTCTTTCAATTACTTGAAAGCCCTCGATACGATGATCGGACGCACAAGGCTGATGAGAGAAGTCACAATGTCTCTCTCTAGAATCTTGGTAGTTCACAGAGTCTTTTCATTCGTTCTCTTCGTTCATCGTTGTTCTTTCAGCTTCAAATGACCTCCTATTTATAGGCCTCGGGTTCCAACGGTCATATTGCCTCCAACGGTCATATTGAAACAGAAAGCACGACATCGTTTTGATTAGTTTGTAACTAACTCAACGACATCGTTTTGTTAGGACAAGAGATATATAGAAATGAAAAACATGAGTACGATTCATATGCAGAGAGAGTTTTTGACAAAGTACCAAAACAAATAATGATCATCTGAATAGTAGAGTCAGTACGATACGATTGACAGAGTCAGTACGATACGATTGACAGAGTCAATACGATACGATTGACAGAGTCAGTACGATACGTTTGACAGAGTCAGTACGATACGATTTGGTCGGTACGATCAACATCGTACGATACGATAAACATGATACAAGACAATTGTAATTTACAAACATATGATAGAATACATTTGTGATTTCCAAAACATAATATAGAAGTCAAAAGAAGACTTTTGACTTAACAAAAATGTGCGGTGAAAATTTACATTCTTTTTTATATATTAATACATTATGTTTGCATATACTGAAAATTTGTATTATAAATTCCCACAGAAAAAATAAACTATATGTTTATAATAGGATACATATGATGTGTAGGAAATAAGCATTACAAATTTTCGGTGGAAGTTTTCAATAAATATTTCCAATGGAAATTTGCCTAGGAATTTCCAGTGGAAATTTGCCCAGGAATTTCCAGTGGAAATTTACACGGGAATTAACCCCAAAAATGCATAACGGGGGCATTTTCGTCCAAAATTCCAACCTAAGGGTCAGGTTCAGGTGCTCAACTTGAGACGATTTAAATCCTTGGTTGTGCCTTAGTTCGCATAAAGGCAGGAGCTGTAAAAGGTTATCACGTACTTTCAAAAGTGAAGTATGTTTTAGTAAGTACCATTTCTTTTATGGAGAAGAAGGAATTGAAGAGTAAATGTAGGATTATGTTGATCTGAATTACTACAAAAATCTGTTTTTGTTTGTTTGTTTAAATCTCTGATGTACTGTGGTTTTTGGATTGATCGCGTAACTTTCTGGATTGATGGGTGGAATCAGGACCTAGAACAGAATGTGTCCTCTGGCCCCCGATCAGTTGAAATCAGATGGATTCCTCCTCCGGAAGAGATTTTTAAGATTAATGTCGATGCTTCTTTACTCAAGAGTGGAATTGTTGGAATTGGTTTGATGGTCCGTGACCATTTTGGCAAGATCATCACGGTCAGACAGGATTCATTCCATGCGTTATGGAAGCCAGCTGTTGCTGAAGTCCATGCTGTCCTTACTTATCTGACCTTTGCAATTGATTCTGGATGGAAGACTATTTACATTGAATCTGACTGTCTCAGCATCATCAACGCCATCAACACAAATGATCTCAGTCTCCAATCTTATGTCTTCCTTATCAGGAAAATCAAGTCGCTCAGACGCAGAATTTGCTCTTTCGCTTCATTTAAAGAGAAGGAAACAAAGTAGCTCACTATCTGGCTTCTCATCGTGCGTCTGAGGAAAATCATCTATGGCTTGATTCTTTCCCTTTGTGGATGTTAGATCTTGTTACTCTTGATCTTCATGATTAATATAAGCTCCCTCGTTTGTCAAAAAAAAATCTCTGATGCATTGCACTTACCTTTTATGTATTGCATGAACATCAATTTTAAAGTTATATTTAACCATGATATAAATTTTGTTAAAGTTTTAAATTGGTTTATTCACCCCTCCTCTAGACCATCTTGACATCCCACATTGAGTCAATAATTGGTATCAGAGTGGATCCTTCAATTGGTTTATATTATTTTGTGCTAACCTTCTTAGACTTGATCATCTAAAGAAAATATTTTTGTTGAGATGTTAGGAATAAACTCAAATGATTGTTGGATTCATCAAAGACCACCATATTTTGACGATAACGATTATGGCTACTGACATGTGAGGATGAAATCATATCTTTTTTAACACTTAAGCATTGATTACTAGATGATCACAGTGAAACCATATAAAATACTTAATTATGATCCAGATACTGTCACGATAACAAGACGATAACATATGTTATAAATTACGAAGTCATGAATATATTATATTGTGCTATTGGTAGAAGTGTGTTTAGTCACATTTTATCATGCAAGATTACTCAGAAGTCACACATTATAGAACTCACAAGCTTTAGAGGACTAAACTTGGAATGCTACATGCAGAATATTAAGATTTAAGAATGGGTGAAGAGGAATCAGTGAACCCGATGTTTCATAGATTTGCGAGCATTATCAATGGGATGAGTGTGCTTGGTGATGCTTTGGATAAGAAAAAATTTCAAAGAGTACACATTGGATGAACTCATCAGTTTGTTGTTATAGTATGAACTTGAGCTACAAGATATCACAAATGAAACTATGAAGAAGAAAGGTGTTGCATTTAAATCCAATATAACTATTTTTTGTGACTCTTCTGATTCTAAGTTATAGGGAAGTGAGAAAGATGAAGTAACTCATCTTGTTAAAGGTGTCTACAAAAATATGAAAAGAAATAAAGGATTTAAAATGCGATTCAGAAAGGATTTTTAGAAAGACAATGGAAAGGGAAATAAGAAAGGTAATTCGATGTTTCAGAATTGACTTGTTATGAGTGTAGGAATAAAGGTCACATTAAGATGAATTTCCCCAAACTAAAGCATGAAAGAAAAGAAAAAAAATATAAGAAAAAGGAGAAAAGAGCATTGGTGGATGGATGGAGCCGTACAGAGGATTCATACTCAGGCGATGAATTTGGAACTAAGAGAGAGTCAACTAACTTGTTCTAATGACTGCTATAAATGAGGTTAGTAGTGATTCCAGTTTTAGTTCAAATTGTGATTTAGATTTTGAAAATAATAGCATTAAAGAGCTGAATGAAGAAAATGTAAAATTATAAAGGGATACTTTAAGAATTGGATAATTGTATACGGAGCTCAAAGAAGGAAATAAGAAACTTTTTGAGAAAAATAAAATTCTACTCATGAAAATGAGAAATTAAAAAATACAGCTTCTAGTACTTTTGAAAAAGATTACAATGATTTAGAAATTATTCAAAAGGAAAATGAAGATCCTAAAAAAGATATTGTTAGCTTAAAGGGAACTCTATCTAATTTTGTTCAAGGAAAGGGAAATTATAGAAAAAATTATTTCTATGAATAAACCAAATAAAAATAAGATTGGATTCAGATATGACAAACAATTACCTAAACTATATAAAAATTTATTTGTTAACAGTTTTAAAGGAAGCATTTCTACAGTTGCATGTTTTAGATGTAAGATCCAAGGGAAATGTGATAGTGAGTGTTATTTGAGATTTTCACAGTCTGTAGGCCATACTAAAACCTTTATATCTAATAATTTATCTTCAAGATTACCCTAGAATACATGCCTAAAATCTTTTTGGGTACCTAAGAATTCTTTAACCAATCCGATTAGACCCAAAGTAGCTTGAGTACCCAAATTGTTTTTCCCGAATGGTCTGAAGACCTTTTTATTCATTTTTGATAATATTTATTTTGAGGGTTGAAGGGGAACCCTTACATATAGACAATGTGACATTACATGACCCAAAGGTCATAGAGGAATCCATCCAGACTATAACTACTTGAAACTGTCCCTCCCCAGCATCTACAACATGATGTCAGCTCTCCACCTTCGCATGGTTGTTTGACTAGGCTTCCCGTGCATGCACAGGCCGGTCCCGATGACAATTTCCATACCATCTCATTCTTCCAAATACATTAGCTCTGTTATGATGAATGTACATATTCTAAATCCTCATCTAGAGCCTGTTCCTTGTAGAGTCTTCTTGGTCCATTTAAGCACAATTTCATGTGGCCTGAAGGCCTTCAAGAACTCAAAGATCAAACCAGTGGCCCGAAAGACCAAACATATGAATAGTTTCGGTTGCTACAACACTGAATAGTACTTGATATAGCACCTGCTACAGTACCAGAAAACATGTCTCTGCTCGGATTTGATCTCGAGTCTCTTAGATGCACTTACCGATTCCTCACCAACTGGGTTGAGGATCTTGTGCCCAAATTGTTTTCAAAATGATTTTTTAGAAAATTTGCCTTAAGAGTCTCAAGAGAATATGATATATGGACAGTGACTGCTTCATGCACATGACCGAAAACCCATCAAGCTTCCTATCTTACAATCAATGTGACAGAGGCTCTATGAATTTTGGGGATAACTCGAAAGGAAATGTTAAAGGATATGGTGAAGTAGGTATTTCTAAAACTATTATCATTTCTAAAGTATTATATCTCGAAGGATTAAAACATAATCTAATTATTATTTCACAACTATGTGATGATGTAATTTTTTGTAAAATTTGAAAATATTAAATGTCTTGTTTTCAAGAATAATTATGTATTATTTTATGCTAATTGAAAAGATAATATATATTATATTGATTTTACTAAGATGAAAAATCAAAATGTTAAGAGTCTTAATGCTATAGAAGAAGATGATATATTATGGCATAAGAGGCCTGAACATGTGAATTTCTGGTTGTTGGACAAATCGTCAAAGCATGGTCAAGTTCTGTAACCACTCGAGCTGAAATTAAGTAAGCATAAAATATGTGATTATTTTTTGAAAGAAAAGCATTATATAGAAAGCTTCAGGTCTGTTATGAAAGTTAGATTAATAATACCTCTTGAACTTTAATATCTTGATTTATTTAAACCTATTTCAATTGCTAGCTTAGGAGGTAAGAAATACGTTTTTGTGATAATTGATGATTTTAGTCGATTCAGTTGGATTTATTTTATGTTTCATAAACATGAAACTTTATCTAAGTTTATTTCTTTTTGTAAATTAGTTCAAAATGGAAACAATATTTAATTATTTATATTAGAAGTGATAGATGAGGAGAGTTTTCTAATATGAAATTTGAATTTTTTTATGAAAAAATGGCTATTTTCATTATTTCTCCCCTAGATCACCATAACAAAGTGGTGTTGTTGAAAGGAAATATAGAACTATTCAAGAAATGACTTAGACCATTGTAAATGAATATAATCTACCTAAATATTTTTGGACTGAAGCTGCAAATACAACTTGTTATGTATCTAATAGAATTTTTATTAGACCTATTTTAAAGAAAACTTCTTATGAATTTTATAAAGGAAAGAAACCTAAAGTTGGTTATTTTAAAGTTTTTGGTTGTAAAGTGTTTATCTTAAATACTAAATATAATTTAGATAAATTTTATGCTAAATCAGATGAATGAATTTTTCTAGGCTGTTCTAATGTTATTAAATCTTATAGAGTATATAATAAAAGAACCATGGTTGTAGAAGAATCTATTCATATTAAATTTGATAAGAATAATTCAAAAAAAAATTAGATTTAGAGCAGGATGAAGAAGAATTTATAGAATTTAATTTTGGTAAAGTTGAACCTCAAGAAATTCATGTATTGACTGAGGGGGAGCATAACCCTTGCCAATATGATCATAGAAATTAAAAAACTCAAAGAGTTCACCCATTAGAAAAAATAATTGGTAATGTTGGTTATGGAATTCAAACTAGGAATTCTATTATGATTTTTCATGCTAATTTTTCTTTTGTTTATATTTTTTTCTTAATGGTGTTTTTGATGCTTTAAAATATTATAATTGAATTGTTTCTATAGAAGAAGAACTTAATCAATTTACTAGGAATAATGTTGGGACTTTAGTTGAACCCCCAAAAGGTAAACATATTATTAGAGCTAAATTGATTTTCAGGAATAAAATGGATGAATCTAGAAATATAGTAAAGAGTAAATATAGACTATTGGCTCAATAATTTTACCAAGAAAAAGGAATTAATTTAATGAAACTTTTTCACTCATTTCTAGGATTGATTTATTAGCCCGAATGACCCGAAGGCCTTATTTTTATATGATTTTGGGATAATAACCCTTTTAAGGGTTGAAAGGGAACCCTTACATGACCCGTAGACCCAAGGCACAAGACCCATACATGACTCAATACATGACCTCAAAGGCCCAAGGCCTGACACACTTGAAACATACCCTACCCAACATCTGCATCTTGAAGGTGACTAGCTCCCCACCTCGCATGGCTAATCGACTAGCATTTTCCCATGTAGAGATGCACAACGCCTGGTCCCAATGACAGTTTCCATACCCTCTCATTCTTCTAATCCGGTTAGCTCTGCTCTGGTGGTTGCTTATTTTGCTCTGAATCCTTGTATGGGCCTGCTCCCGTGTGGTCTGTGCTTCTTTGGTCTTTTCTATGGACCGAAAGCCCTATGGTCTGATGTCTATTGGTGGCTCGAAGGCCCTACATGCCTTTGGTGGCCCAAAGTCCCTAAGACCCATAAGCCCAAACCGGTGGCCTGAGGACCCAAATCAGATGAATAGTTCCAACAACTGCAATACCAAACAATACATGCTATGATACTGCTATAGTACTGCTACAGTACTGGAAATTCACCCTCACCCAGATTTGATCTTGGGTCTCTTGGATGCCAAACACGAGTCTCTACCACTCGGGTACAAGCTCGTTGGCATTGATTTATTAGAATTTTATTAGATTTTGTAGATTTTCATGGCTTTAAACGTTTTCAAATGGGTGCTAAAGTGGTTTTTTAAGTTGTTTAATTTATGAAAATGTTTATGTTAGTTTAACACCTGGTTTTGAACATGAGAATTTTTTTAATCATGTTTTTAAAGCTACTAAAGCTCTATATGGTCTTAAACAAGCTCCAAGAGCTTAGTATTAATGGTTATCTTTATTTCATTGAAAAATGATTTTAAGAAAAATAAAGTAGATCTTACTTTGTTTGTTAATAACTATTCTAATAATATTTTAATTATTCAAATCTATGTTGATGATATTATTTTTGGATCAACTAGTAAAATACTTTCTAAATAATTTTCTGTTTTAATGACTAGTGAATTTGATATGAGTCTTATGGAAGAATTAAAATTCTTTTGAGGAATTAAAATTTCTCAAAGAAGTGATGCTATTTTTTAATCAATGTAAATATACTATGTAATTAGTTAAAATATTTTATCTTGATTCTTATAAAAGTACGAGAAACCCTATGAGCACTTCTTATAAACTAGATTTTGATTCTGCTAGCAAACCTATAGACATTAAACTGTTTAGAGGAATGATAGGAAGTTTGATTTATTTAACATCTACTAGACATGATATTATGTTTAGTGTGTGTATGTGTTCTAGATTTCAGGATGACCTTAAAGAAAGTAATTTAAAAGATGTTAAAAGAATTATTAGATTTGTTAAAGGAACTATTAATTGTAGATTGTTCTATTCTAGATTGAACAATTTTGATTTAGTTAGTTACTCTGATTACAACTTTAGTGGATGCAGGATTGATAGAAAAAGTACATTAGGAATGTGTCACTTTTTATGAAAGAGTTTAATTTCACGGATCTCTAAAAATAATTACCAGTTTCTTTATCCACACCTGAAGCTAAGAGTATATAGATACTGTTAACTGTTGTGCTCAGTCATTTTGGATTAAACAAACATTATCTGATTTTGATGTTTATTTTGATAAAATTTCTATATCATGTAATAATTATTCTACTATTTATATATTTAAGAACCCTTTATAGTATTAAAGAACTAAACATATTGATGTGATATTACATTTTATTATAAATCATGTACAAAAAGGATATATTGTTTTTGAATATGTTTCAACTGATAATCAATTGGATGATATTTTCACTAAACCTTTGTAAGCAATAAAGTTTGAAAAGATTAAATTTGAATTTATTATGATGGAAGTTTAGTGGAGTTTTAAATGTTTTAAGATAATTAATAATTTTTTTAACATATTCTTATTTCTAAATGTTTTTTGGATATTTATTTTTAGTGTTTACTTAATTGTTTAATAGATTGGATGTTTACTGGATTTGAAAGGTAATAATTTCAAGAAAATTATCAATGTTTATATTCCTCATTATTTTTAAATTTCATTATATTTGGTGAGTTAATATGTTTTTAACAGATTTACATTTTTTATATTATTAAAAGCACAAATCTTTATTATTGTTTCACTTAGGGGGAGATTTTTTTATTCATGTTAAGATTTCAAAAAGGGGGATTTTTTTTTAATTTTTTTGATTAATTTCAAAAAGGGGGAGATGTTTTTGATTTTTTTACAATAATTTTTTTGGTTTTATAATTATCAAAATGGGGGAGATTGTTATAGAAAATGAGATAATTGAAGCAAAGTTTGTTTTTATGGCTCAATGTTCTTTGATTTATTAATGTCTTTGTAGGTTCTGGGTGCAACAAAAGAACCTTTGTGGCATGACCAACTCGACATTTTAGTTTTAATTTATGAATAATCATTGATGTACATGATGAATAACGTCATGGACATTAAAATCTATATATTACTTGACTTGATTAAATATTAGAACCAGAAGAGGAGGATCTTCACATGTAATTTATAATATAAGAAGATCTAGAATTACCTGATCACACAATTCTCTCTTCATTGAAGATCTAGTTGACCCAATATCATTGTTTTATCATTGAATTATATGATCCAAGTGTAGAATCCCTCTAGCGGTGATCTTCACATGCACCACAATCTTTGAACGTCACAGTAGACTTGTCGGGTTCTATCACAAATATTTCCAACCACTTACGTCATTTGTGGTTGACCACAACAGAACTCTCTTAGATAATTCTTGAGATTATCTTGATGAATTGAGAGAAGAGGAGGAGAGAGAACACTTTAGATATCTAGAACCCTCTCTAGGTCCTGAGAGATATTCTATCTATCCGTTGTACACAACAAGTTTGTTTATGGAAAGTGATATAATTAGATATTTATTATGGCGGGTTTAGGGTTGGAAACTTGCACACAAGCCCCTTTCCAATGACTTAATTCTTAGTGAACCCCATGTATTAATAATAATATAATTATTATTCACTTGAAATGTGCATCACCTAAGAACAAATAAATATAATTTATATAATTTCCAATCATACCATCAAACTTGATCCGCTTATCCTCCTCGACATTTATCAAACCTTGAATAATGAATATTTATTCAATAAATAAATATCACTGTATTATTCATCGATAAATATAATAAATATTATATTATCCAAACCTTGTAAACAAATATTTATTCTTATTATTTAACCCACTTATTCTTATAAATAAATTGTTATTAAATCTTGGAAATCAACCAATACCCGAATAATTATCAAACCATAAATTAAGAATAATATTTATTCCAAATTTTTAAATTTAACATTTAATTTAACTGATATTGTAGATACACTTAGTGTGTGACCCTTTAGGCCTCTTTCTCTATGGAAATTGGTAGAGACACCTAAAGTCCAAGGTTAGTGTTTAACAATATGCCAAGGCACCCATAAATAAATAAGTTAATGTCACAATGACATAAAACCTCATACAAATACTTATCATGAAATATAATCCATTTACCATGGTATCTCTAACCAAGCAGGTTTCACCCTGGTGTAATCAACCTATGAGATCAATGTCTCTTTCTCTGATTTTCGAAAATGAACATTCCCACAAAACACCATGACCATGGTAGTTCCATTTTCATCAAATGGCCCGAGTTATCAACTCCCACTAATAGAAAGAAGGGATAAATCATTTCTCACATTATCCATTAATGCAATATCACTCATGACACACCCAACATATCCTAGTTCACCGTGAACATATGTCATCACAATTTTCATCAATACATCAAATTATATGACTTATGGTATTAATTAATGATAATATTAAAGTCTAAGGTTTAATACACACATCTACAGATAGGAATTTCTAATGAAACATTAAATATGGATTTTTTACTGGTGGGTCTATTCTCATAACCTCCCTTCTTGGAGATTATCAAGGGAGAACACCATGGGAATGTGTCTCAATGTCTTATGATCCTCATACCCCTAATACCCTATATTTTATATGTCCCATAAGATAATATCATTTGGACATTGAATATAGGTTTATGAAATACCATCATAGTATCTAAAGTATCTCATCATAGTGGGGAACTGCTACGTACTTTCGGCATAACATGCATCCTTAGGAAATTATCACATACTATGTCATGAAGAGGAACAATCATGATGTGATAGGATAGATCCTCATGCCTATACTAAGATAGATCCTTCATCAAAGGGTTTACCAAATTTTCCTAAATGGATACTCTGCTCACTGCAAATTCACCTCATCAAGAAAAATCCCTTAAGAGATGAAAAT
This sequence comes from Viscum album, assembly GCA_963277665.1. Classification (NCBI taxonomy): domain Eukaryota; kingdom Viridiplantae; phylum Streptophyta; class Magnoliopsida; order Santalales; family Viscaceae; genus Viscum; species Viscum album. The sequence continues at coordinate 1,492,045,514 of OY728145.1, forward strand.
TTTGAAGTATATGATTTTTTATTTGATGTGATCTTGTCTCTTTAGAGAGATCCAACACTGAAGTGTTATCACAATAAACTATAATAGGGTATTGAATTATAGTCACCACATCAATATCTTGGAAAAATTTGTGAATCCAAAATTCCTTCTTGGTTGCATCAGAAGATACAATATACTTGGACTCTACTGTAGAATCGACGACAACTGGCTGCTTTGAAATCTTCCAACTCATATATCCTTCATCGAGACAAAAGAAATATCCTAACCATGACTTCATATCATTATGATCTATCAAAAAGCTAGCATCTGTATAACCCTTAATGACTAGATCTTCATCTCCTCCACACATTGGGAACATATCCTTATTTCACCTTAGATATTTAAGGATAACATTAACAATAGTCCAATTTTGTTCACTTGGATCAACTAGGTATATAATTACCATGCTCAAAGCATAGGCCACATCAATCCTCGTACATAACATGTCACACATGATATATACTATAGCAGAAGCATATGAGATCTTACTCATTATTTCTCTTTCCTATTGTGTCTGAGGACACATCTTCTTGGAATAAATTTTACCATGTAACACTAGAACAAATCCCCTCTTGGATTGTTAAATACTAAACCTCTTCAATATCTAGTCAATGTATATAATTTTACTTAGTCTGAGTAGATTCTTTGATTTATCAAGAATGATCTTGATCCCTAGAATGTAGGTTGCTTTACCTAAGTCCTTCATGGATAAGAACTTTCTCAACCATGCCTTAACCTATTGTAAGGCTGATATCTTGTTTCTAATTAGTAATATGTCATCAAAATATATTAATTTGAAAATGAATACACTCACACTAAACCAATTGTAAATGAATGGATCATATTCTTTCTTAATGAAACTGAATTATTTTATAGCTTCCTCGAACCAAATCTTTCATGACCTTGATTCTTTATTTAATCCATAAATGGGTCTCTGTAACTTGCATAACTTTTTGGCATTGAATGGACTCACAAACCCTTATAGTTATGTCATATACACATCTTATTAAATGTTATTGTTATGGAAAGAAGTTTTGATATTCATCTACTAAATCTCATAGTCATGGAAAGTTTCTATAATAAGTAAAACTCTAATGGATTTAAACATGGAAACTGGAGAAAAGGTTTTGTTGTAGTCAATGACTTGATGTTGTCCAAACCATTTATCCACTAGCTATTCTTTATAGGTATTGACGTGAAATTCCACGTCCATATTTCTATTGAATACCCATTTAAACCCAATAGTATTTACATCAACTAGAAGATCATTCAGAACCCAAAATTGGTTCCAATTCATGTAATCAATCTCAGAATTCATGGCTTCTTTCCATCTTGCAGCTTCTAAGATATCTACCACCTCATTTTAGGATAGAGGGTCACTATTGTTAACTAATAACGAGTCACCATCTTCCATGACTATAAAATAATATATTTTTGGTTCTCTAATATCTCTGGTGCTCCTATATAGTACTTGTGTTTTAGGAAAAACTTCTTCCACGAAGACCTATGAAATATGTTCCTATACCAACTCTTGTGTATCTTGAGCATAAAATTCATTGAATTCAATATTTACCCCACTTTCCTTTTTGATGTTGTGTTCATTCTCAAAGAATACAATTTAATTAGCAACTATAACCATTTTATACTAGGGATCATATAAGTAGTATCCCCTCTTTCCCTTGGGATAACCTATAAAGATACACTTTATGCCAAAACTTATCTTTATTAAACATTAATTCATGATTTATTACATATGAATACACATAATACAACCCATAAGATCGATAATCCTAGTGTATTTGGGTAATTAGGTACATAACACAAAAACTTGATACATGGATACAAAAAAATTATAGAAAACTTCATTAACATTCTCATAATATTTCATTGTTCTTGAAGCTTCATAGAATAACCTGGGGACATATATAAGAAATGAGTGAGTTATAAATCCCAATAAGGGAATAAAAAATCATAAAATAAATAAAGTATTACATTTTAGACAATAGGAATTTCAATTGAACATAAAATGGGTTAGAATCATAAACACGAACAATGTGGCATGATATAACACGGTAACATAAAGATAACATGGGAAATATGGAAACAACTTTAAACATGACATCATAAACATATGTCAAGGCTAACCACCAAGACATAATAACATGGTGTAAAAAGTCCCATAATGGATAAGGTTCACTCCATAATCCAAAATATGACATCTCATTAGACTAAAACATTACCCAATGCATTAAAATTATATATAATTCCTGGCACAATCACTTTCATATCATGTACATGCATAAGTATGCCACATAGACCATACAAAATAAGGATGTATTTCATTAATTTTAAACCCATGATAAAAGTGTGTGGGTTACATACATGGAATTACCCAATAAATTATGGATATTTACATCTATGTGAATACCCTTGAGTGGAAATGGGGGTGGATATTCATGACATAATCATTTGGCATGAAAAATCGCATTGAAATTCCAGCAACATAACAACAGTAATTAAATATTCATTAAATGGTTTAATGAGAGTGAAAGGGGTCTCTCATTATTTGGATATAAAAAAAGGAAATAAGAGGTATATGAAAAATTATATCCCAATATTGGGAATTGGAAAACAAAATTCTCTATATAAATAAGGTGCTTGAATAAAGAAGAGAAAGAGAGGACCCCTTACTGAATTTTGGAAATGTAACAACTTAAGTAAATGCTATAATGAGAGGAGACAAATGATATATAATTATTAGGACATAAATTTTATAGTATAGGTATATTTATAAAGTCATTACAACATAACCAATTGAGATTCAAAAGTCTAAATACAAAGAGGGTGCTTGAATTGAAAAGAGAGAGAAATCCCTTACCTTGGGAAGGTGATTCCAAAAGCTTGGGGGGGGGGGGATCTTCTTGAGAGTTTGGGGGAAACTTAGAAGGATTATAGAGAGGGGAGATTAGATTAAGGACAAGATCCAAGGTTTTTTAGTGAATAAGAATGAGAGATTGAGTGGGTTTATATAGGAAAATAGAGGGAAGTTTTTTATTATTTCCCAAACTTAGGTTTTGGTCTCTATATAATAAAATAATCAAAACCAAACACCTTACCATGGTTTTTGCCCATGTTTTATACCAAATATGAGTTATTTTTATTATTTTATAATTCCAAGGTCCTAAATAATTTAAATATTACCCTTGGTGATGTGGAAGTGAGTCATGTTTATAAAGAATTGATTTTAAAACCTTAAAATACAATATAGGTTTTGTAGGATTCATAAAGGCTTTATAGAATTAATCAAATAACCTAAAAAAACATTATTTTAAATGTGAAAATATATTTAGTTGTGGATACCATTCATATCATTTATTATATCACTTTTGGGTCATTATGATGTCATAATACACATATTATATTTATATTATATTTATTTTTTATCTGAAAATTCAAGTGTCTTGGAAAATTATGAAAAATTCACTTTTGGATAATTTAAATGTTCTAATTTCAAAACTAATATTTATTTAATCTAAATAATTTTCTAAATATCTAAAATCATACTTTTAAAATAAGAATCAAAATTTATTGAGAAATAATGTTTTTTTATCAATAACAGTTTTTGAACTCTTATAACAATTACATTTGACTTCATAAAATTTATATTACCATTTAAATTTAATAAAAATTATTTAATAGTATTATTTTATTAAAATATAATTTTTTATAATACAAAAATACAATTTGGGTTTTATTGTATGGAAATTTAATTCTTATCAAAATAATTTCTTAATTATTTATAAAGAAATAATAAAAAATATAACTATTATTATATTTAAAATAAAATATAATTATTCATATTATTAGGGTTAATTTGTTTTTAGTCCTTGTTAAATTATTTTTAACCTTAATTAACCTTTTTTCCTTTTATCATGATAATAAATATTTACTACATTTACCATTCAGATTGTTTAAAAAATTAAGCTGCACCTAAAATTAATTATGATTATTCAAAATATGGAATCCATTTTATCAAAATAAATTCATATAGGTGGAAGAATTTAATTTAAAATAAGACACGAAAGTGCGATGGAAAATAGTTTTTCCAAAAAATGCATTTTTTAAGGAAAAAATGATTTTACTTTAACTTTATAACAAGTAATATTCACTATATGAATTTAAATTCATAATGATAGATATATTATATATAAATTTAATTTAAATAATTCCCCATTAGGGGTTATTTTTAATTTATTAAAAGGATAACACGATGCATTTAAAACAGTTTTCAGAAAAATGTGTTTTCAAGTCTAAAAATAAACTTATACTAAAATATGGTATAAATATGATTTAAATATAATTAATTGAATTAAATATAAATAAATAATAATTATTTTACTTTAAAATAAAATTAAAATAACAATGGTATTTTTAAATTACTTAATTTATAAGAAGAGATGACAATTTTACAAAAAAATTGGTATTTGTCACTATTCATTGAGAAATAAATATTTTTTGAAAAATACAAAAATTTCACCCTAAGTTAATTTTTATATGATGATTTCAAAAATGATACTAATTTTATTAAATAAATTTTATAAATGTTTTAGAAATTAATTATAATATTTTTTTTCACAAAAAAAATAAAAATTATTTTTGAAGAAAATGTATTTTTAAAGAATAAAATGACATTACTAAAAATAGAGTGATTATTTACTAAAAATTTATAAATATATTTATTTTGAGTTGGAAATTTATATATATATATATATTTCATAATGTATTTAATCCTATTTATATCCCCAAATTTAATGGTTAGGTTAAAATGTCATATTTAAATAATAATTGTTTGTTTAGGTTTGGTGTTGCGTATCACATACACTATCGAAATTAGTGTTGGTCAGAGTGAGTATCTCAAAAGGGTGGGGGTGAATTGAGCACTCAATATTTTTTTGTCTAATATGGATTATTTTGAAATCCCCCAAATATTTAAATATAGTTGATTTTATTAAAATAAGTAGCATGATATAAATCTTAATCTTTCTAAAGATTTATATAAAGATTGATTAGGTCCCAGATGAATAATATACAATATTATTGGATCCTTTGAAATTTATTTACTCAATCAAAGTACTATATGAACACAAATTAAGATAAACTATCAAAAATATATATTTTGTTTACAGTTAAATTTTTTTTCAGCTTTAAAGTGAAAGTAAAGTAAAAAAAAAATTAAAAAACACAGTAGAAAGAATTAATACAATAGGTTCAGTCTCAAGTTGAGACTTAGTCCTCTCCACTTGGTGATCACCCACCACTAAGTAGTTTATATAAAATAAACAAGCTAATCTACAACTTGGATCAAGTTTACACAACAGTTTACAACTATCCAGGTCACACATAAACTCTTCCACAATTATTCACGGGATAAAAAGTAAATAGGCCAAATAAGGACCTCTACCAATCTTATCTGTGGGAAAAAAATATGGAAAGAGTTTGAGAAGATATCAAGTATATTCCAGTTTAGCATAGGAGACAATGTGTGTGTGATAAAACAGAGTATACACACACACTTCTCAAAATGTAATAAAAAAACAGAACAAAGAAATCAAAAAGTGTAGTGTTTAGAAGTGCCTGGTCTATTACAATGCATCTTGAGACTCTTGATTTTATTCAGAAGTGAATATTGAGTTGAGTTATTTTGAAAAACTTTAGGAAAATAGAGTGTCGCAGACTCTAGTTCTTTAACTAGAGGAAGGCAACAAATGTGAATGTGTAGCTCAGCTTCCACTCGAATGTTATAATAGGAGATCTATTCTTATTTGCAATCAGGTTCATCTCTATGTATGTTCAGTAGTAGAAAGTTCTTGATAACAATTCACCTCTTTCATCTCTTATATCTGTAAATCTATTATCTACACGAGGGAGTGTGCTACACTTTTATCATCAGTAGAAACAGGGATAATATCTGGTTCTGCTTCCTTGTACTGCACATCCTGACACTCCCTTAAATGATTTATATCTAGAATTTAAGAGACAATTATTATAATAATAAATGACATTAACTTTAATAAATATACCCATCAGAAAATACTCAAAATAAGTAAAGTAAGAAAATTAGTAGCAATGGATTAGTCTGGTGGTGTGTTGTTCTAGTGGAATCACATTGGCAGTATGACACTAGTAATGTGAAACTGGTGGTGTCTTAGACCTTTCCAAATTTCAACTATGCTAGTGATGTCTTAACTAATGGTGTTTGGTATGACGGTATCTGGTCTGACAGTATGAGGTCTGATGGTATCTCAAACTTAGATAAAAATTCCATGTTAGCAGTATGACACTGACAGTGTATCATCTGGTAGAAGGTTAGTCTGGTGGTATGTCAGACTTAGTTAAATTCACACTTTAGCAGCATGACATCCTGACGATGTGTCAATTGATGGTGTCTCAGTCTTTGTCATTTTTTCAGTCCAATGGTACGATATTCTGGCAGTGTGATATCCTGGAGGTGACTCATCTTAGTGAATTTTTTATGCTGGCAGTATATCATGGACAATGGTGTCTCGTACTTAGATAATTTTAGAACCTTTCTTAGAATATGATATTCTTACAGAAAACATGAAACTCATTAAGATCATTATAATCATGATTTTGTGATCATTAAAACTAGGAGGTGAACAAAATCCCCTATTTTGATGATAAAAAATCATGGCATCAATGAGTATTGTAAATATAAAAATAGGTCATCAAATGTATTAAAAAAATTTAAACATGATATCCAAGGTAATATTAAAATATAAAACAAGACTTATCATTCATAGTATGTGTAGATGGAATCAAAGAAAAATAAATAAGAAAAGAGTATGTATCAAAGGTAAGTATCATGAACATAAAGATTAAAAATATATAGTATAAATGATAACATAGAAATAATACTGTAATAACTCAGAAATTCCATAAGGTTTTTCAATATACCATAAGAATTATCCCCCATTTGGGATTATAAAAAAGGTAAAGTTTAGCAGAGAAAAGATAGTAAATGCAGTAAAACAAAGATAAAGAACATAATAGTAGGCATTGAAATTAATGATCAAAAATTTATTACAATATAGGTCCCATAAAAGACATATAGTATAAACCAACAAATGAAGAAGTTTTAAGGTTTGTATGAGGGATCCATAGGTTCTTTTCCTTTAGCCTTGGTTTTATATTTCTCCTTATCTGAGGTAACAAGATTATCCCAAGGGAGAGTAGATGGATCACCATGAGAATGACTAGTGAGATCTTGAAGAGTATGATCTTCTACAACAATAACTGGTCTGAGATGGTGCACAACTTGCGCAGGATCCATAGTAAAAGGCTGAAAGCTGGCTGGAAGAGGTATAGGGGAACCACCAGTAACTCCAGGTCTGAAAGAGAAATGAGGAGTAATTGGAATGGATATCTAATCCACAACTACTTGACCTTTAACAAGATGAAAATTCTTCATGATATTTATGAAATAAATTATGATTTGAACACCCCTTTCCATTGCACTAAAGAAGTCACCCTTCTCTTCCATAAACCTATTCAACACAGGGGTCATCCCCTTTAGCTTTCAAACTTATTCTTTGAAAGCTTGATTCATAGGAGGTATCCTTAAAATTTCATCCAAGAATTTGAAATTATCATCAATTTCATGCTTGGTATATATCCAAGAGATATAGAACTTGATGGAATTAGTAATAGACTCTCTTCCAGCTTTCATGTCCTGAGCATAGCTGGAAACCAACTTGAGAACATGATCAGAATTATACCAAATTCTATTCAAGGTCTCTTGGGGCTAATCAGTGTCACTACTAGAATAACTATCTGAAGCAGCTCATAACCCATCTTTAACAATTGATCATATGACATCAACATCAATCACTGGAGAAGGAGGATAAGTATAAAAAAAGTATCTAAAGATTTATCCTCAATACTTTTAAGAATACCTTCCATAGAAGGAGTAAAGGTTGACTTAAAGTCCTCTAACATAGCCTTGAAAGAATCCAATTCGCTTCCAATTATCTTATTCTCAATATCAACTTCATGTATGCGATGCATCATCTTTGGTTGGATATGTTGGATCACCAACTCAAAGAGATATCTAATATCCTTTTTACTAAGTTTAGTCAAGAGAGGAGATTGATTCTTAAAACACTTATGAAACTCAAAAAGAAGCTTTTCACCAAAAAATTTCAAGTCATATCTAGTGACTACATGTACAGTAAAAATAGGAGGATCTAGAGTAATCGGTTCACGAGAAGGGGCTCTAACAGAAGCAAACTTTTTTAGTATTCCTTAAAGATCTACTTGATCCATCAAGGATCCCTTAGGATCACCTTCAATTTGAACCTCAAGTCCACCATAATTTGGTGGACTCCTTGCAGCACTGAAAAAAGTTCCCCACTCTTCTTCCACTGGATCAACCCATCTTCCAGAAACCTCAAAAGCTACTGGAGAAGTGGTAGGAGGAGCCAAAACAACAAGAAAAACCACTACTGTCTCAACATTTCTAAGAAAATATGAACTATATATAGTTAAAAATTGTACAATGACTATAGGGATTTATTTTAAATTTTTATCATTTGAGTTCTATACACCAGCACCAGCAAACTTGGCTTCTAACTATGTACCAATATTAGGTGTATATAGCTTCTAAAAATCCTTTTTTGAACAACATCAGTGGATTAACCTTTCAAATTCTCATCCATAGGAGGATCTACTTCCATAAATCTCTAAGATTATGGCTTATTAGTAGCCGCAACATCCAACTAAACAACACTACTTTAATTAGAATAAGAAATCTCCATTTTCTCTTACTCAGCAACATGTTGTTCTATAGCAGTAATCACAATCAACTATTCTAACATAGCATAATTAGAAATTGTTTGACCAGTGGCAATAGAAATGGAATCAACATCATCAAGAGATGGATATTCATGAAGTATTTCCATATATGGGGATTTCCCCCCCTCAAAAAATGCATCCTGAAGCTCTAGTGGCATCTACACTTCTTTCCTATTAATTTTTTCACTAGCACCATTAGGGTCAGATTCATATCCATCATCATCATTACCACCTTCACTACCATATTTATCTTTATTTACATTTTTACCATTTTCATCTTCCTTTTCTTCATCATTGTATTCATCATCAGCTTCAGTTTATTTTTAACTCTTGCAATGATCCTCTCTAGAGACCTCAGTCTCTTCTTCATCAATTTTAACATTTTTTTCTCTTTTTGGAAACTTCCTAGGTAGAAAAGTAGGTCTAAAGGTAATGGGAGAATCTTTGGGATACAAATTATGATCACTCCCCCACATCAAAAAATGGATCCTTTTCCTCTTCTTCAGAAAAAATTCTTCTTTATCCTCATAATAGTGTTCAACTACTTCATCAGGCTCCAAGCCTTGATCAACTTCATCCCTTGGTCTGGTTGGACGATCAATCTAATTATAATCAGCATATAACTTCTCATAATCACCAACCCACTATTTATTCCATGGGTTCCAACTAAAATTTATCCTTTAAAAAGTAGAACTTGTAATGTAGAGACCCCCACCATTTGTAACAAACTCTTCATCATCACATACTAGGTCCTGGGCTTCCAAAATGATATAAATCATCTTTGAGTAGATCAAATAATTAGATCTTGAGGATGGCTTGGTCATCTCACACATATGCACCATGAGATATATAAAAATATTTATCTTATGACCTTATATCATCAAAGATATAATATACACATATTGGTACCATAAGGTTGTGAAATCACCCTTTTCTTGGGCATAGTAAGTGCAGCAAAAACTTAAAGAGCATCCTACATTCTCCATCCAACTATGAGGAAACATGCCTTCTGGTTGTGCCATCTTCTATCAGCATAGTAAGAGAATCCTCATATATTAACAAATCACTAGATTATAGAATGATGACTTGGTGGTCATCATAAATTCTATTATGTGGTACACCTAAAACTTTATCCCATTTTCTTGAAGAAAAACCAAATAAATGTCCTCTGACACTACTTCTGATCCAATCAACACCATCTTCATAAAATTAAAAATCTATATTCTGATAAAACTCATAAACTAACCTAGGATAGAAGGGTATATATTTTGATGAAAAACATTCTATCCATCCTTGGTCTTGTAGCACTTTGAGTACCAAAGACTTACTAGAAAACAACCACTTGGATTCAACTTCCTTCTGGTACAAAAATCCTGTTGGAAAGATCAAGATTAACTGGTGAAACTGGAGTAGGTACTCTCGATTATTTCTTCTGCTTCTTATAATATCTAGACTTATAAGGAGAGAACTCAAAATCAAACTTAATTATTGGCATTCAGATCGGTTCGACAAGCTCATTTGAGAGAGGAGAAGGTTTGAAATGCAGGAGGTAAAGGGTTTCACTAGGCTCGAGAGAGAAAGATACAAGAGTATCACATGAGGCTCAAGGTATGTTGGGAATAGAAATTATTCCATTTTGATATCATTTGGTGTTTTAGGTATTCTAAAATTGAAATAATACTTGAAATTGAAATCAAAATCCGAGGAAAAAACATAAATCAAGTTACAAAAAATAACATAAATTGGGAAATAAACTGGAAGTTCAAAAATATCAAGAAAAAAAAGAAAAGGAATGAAAAGAAATAGCATGACATAACAATGGTGTGATAAGACAATGGAATGATATCCAACAACATGATAAGCCAATGGTGTGATGAACCAATGATGTGAGAGGGCAATGATGTATTACCATAATGACATGTCCTCACAACGACATGTCAATGAAAATTATACATAACCAATATTAATCATTCCTAACTCATGTTTGATATAATTAATTATCTCAGAATTAAAAGTCTTAGTGAATATATCAGATAACTGATGTTTTGTGCCAATAAACTCAAGAGTTATATCTTCTTTCTGAAAGTGATCTCTTAAAAAGTGATGTCTTATATCAATATGTTTTGTCATAGAATGAGATATAAGATTATTGGAAATGTTAATTGCACTTGTGTTGTCCAGTTTATGGGGACATGTAATAATTGATATCCATAGTCTAGTAGAGTGTGTTTCATTCTCAAAATTTGTGCACAACAACTATTTTCACCTATGTACCCAGCTTCAGTAGTAGAAAATGCAAACAAAATTTTCTTTTTACTACACCATGAAACTAGATATTGGCCTAAAAAGTGAAATGTTCTAGAGGTTCTTTTTCTATCTAACTTGCATAAAAAAATCAGAATTAGAATAACTTACTAAATCAAATTATTTTCCTCTTGGGTAAAACAATCCTAAATTGGTTGTATAATTGAGGTATTTGAAAATTCTTTTAACAACAACAAGGTATGACTCTTTTGGGTTTTCTTGAAAATGAGCACACATTCACACAATAAACATAATATCTAGTCAGTTAGTAGTTAAGTAGAGAAGAATTCCAATAATACCATTGTAACTAGTTTGATCAACTGGTTTCTGAGCTTCATCAAGATCCAATTTATAGGTGGTACTCATAGGAATATCACTACTCTTAGTGCTATCCAAGTTAAAATATTTTAAAAGATATTTTGTATAGTTACTTTGATTTAAAATAATTCCTTATTTGTTTTAAAAAATTTGAAATCCAAAAATGAATTTGAGTTCACCCATTAAACTCATTTTAAATCCATTTTGCATCATTTTATAAAAATAAATACATAAATAATTTCTTGAAGATATGAAAATAATACCATCAACATAGATTTATACTACTAATACATATTTTTAAATTTTTCCTATAAAAGGGTAGGTTCATATATTAATTTTTAAAATCCTTTTGAAACAAGAAAATTACTAAACCTATTATACCAAGATATAGGATCTTTTTTTAAACCATATAAAACTTTAGTTAATTTAAAAATTTTATTCGAAAAATGAGGGTTTTGAAAACTAGGGGGCTGTTCAAAAAAAACATCCTCAACTATAAAATAATTTAAGATTAAACTCTTGACATCCATTCGATAAAGCTTAAAATCTATATTTTTTGTATAAGAAAGTAGGATTCTTATGAATTCAAGTCTGGATATAGGTGAAAAGGTTTCCTCATAGTCTATCCTTTCTTCCTAACTATAACCTTGTACAATAAGTCTAGCCTTGTTTCTAACTATAGTTACCAACTCATCAACTTTATTACTAAACACCCATTTAGTTCCAATAGTTATGATTTCCTTGATTCTATCTACAAGTTCCCACATTTTTTTCTTTCAAACTGATTTAATTATTCTTACATAGCTATTACCCCAAATTAATCATTAATTACTTCATTGATGTGCTTAGGTTCAAGTTGAGATAAGAAAGATTGATGTTCAACTTGATTTATAATATAAGATCTAGTTTGTGTTCCTATATTTAGATCACCTACAAAAACATATAAATTATGGTATTTAATGGTTCTAATAGATCTAGAGAAGAAGGGACTGGTAACTTTTAGATTTTCAGGTTCAGTTTATGGAATTTCTAGAAATTATTCTGGACTGGATGATTTTTATGCTTATTTTTAGCAGTGTATAAAGGTTTAGAATTTAAGTTAAAAGAATAAAAATTATACTCAATATTTTCTATGGAGTTCATAGGCTCATGTGGGTCAGTTTCATCAAATTTTACATGAACTGATTCTTCTAAAGTTTTGGTATTCTTATTAAAAACTCTATAGGATTTGCTATATATTTAATAACCAAGAAAAATTACTTCATCACTTTTGGAGGAAAATTTGTCCAAATTATCCTTAGTGTTATTAATAATTACTTTGCAACCAAAAACTCTAAAGTAATTAATCTTAGGTTTCCTATTGTTCCACAACTCATAAGGGGTCTTCTTAAGGATATGTCTGATCAAAACTCTAATGATGATATAATAGGTTGTATTGATAGTATCTTACAAAAAATAGATAGGTAGGTCATACTCATTCAAAATGGTCCTAGATATATCTTGTAAGGTTCTATTTATCCTTTAAATAACTCTATTCTTCTAAGGTTTCCTTGGTACAAAGAAGTTATGAGTGTAGCTGTTTTGTGAGAAAAAATATTCATGGTCTTGATTTCTAAACTCATGGCCATGATCACTCCTTAAGGTCTTAATCCTAAGTCCACTAATATTTTCTAAGAACTTAGCATACTTGGTAAAATAGGTACGAGCTTCACTTTTGTGATCTATAAAATATACCCAAGTATACCTAGAATAATCATATACTAAAACATAATCACAGTGCTTCCTATTAAGACTTGAAACGCTAAAAGGTCCAAACTCATCCATGTGAACCAACTCAAGGGGTTGAGAATTTGAAACTTATTTCTTTAATTTAAAAGAAAATTTGTACTGTTTCCCTTTTTGAAAAGGGTTACAAACTTTATCAATTGGGAACTCAAGATTAGGTAGATCCCTAACTAACCCTTTCCTAGTTAGCTTCCTAAACGAGTGAATTTTGCAATGGAATATTCTCCTATGCAAAATCCAAAAATCATTATGAAAGGAACTTAAAAATGAAACATTTTGATAAATCAAATAATTTAAATATAAATCATAAACATTGTCATTTATTAAAGTAATAAAAAATAAAATATTTTTAGAATCATAAACATTAAAAGAATTATTATCAAACTTAACATAAAAAATATCATCACATAACTAAGAAATTCTTAGAATATTATACTTCATACCATAAACATATAAAAGTTTTGAAATTAAAACTGATTTTTTGTTACCGATCTAGCCTAGGCCTATGATTTTTCCTTTTTCATTATAACCAAAGGTAAAATATACACCATAAACCTTTATAAGAATCTTAAAGCATGAATAGTCTCATGTCATATGTCTTGAACAACCAGTGTAAAAGTACCATAGAATTTTACTAGATTTATTCAACCATTTTTCCTATAAAACAAGTTCTAAATAAGAAACAATTTTGGTACCCAAATCATTTTGGGTCCAGAAATGTTAGAAATTAGAGCTTTAGGAACCCACAATTTCTTGATAGGTTTATTATAAACATATTTTAGACTCTTTGAAAAAAATACCTTGTTAGGCCCTTTTTAAGAAATTATTAACTGTAGACATTTCAGGTCTAGATTTAGGAACAATAGTGTTTTTAGATATTCTTCTCTATCCGGGCTCATATCCTATTACAGTAACATATTTTAGTGTATATTGTTTTCCAAAAATTTGTGTGAGTGTATATCTACAATTTATAAACTTTTCAATATATTTATTCAATTTTTCATTTTATAATTTAAGTTTAGTGTTTTCTTTGAGCAGTTGAGAAATTTTCTCTTTTTCTATAGATAATTTATATTTTATATTTACAGATAAATCATGCTATCTTTTAAAACTTTTATACTTATCATTTAATTCATTAAAGGTATCCTCTAACATGTTGCAATATTAAAATAATTCTTCATTTGATATATTATCATCATGCTGTTCATTGTCATAATTACCAGAATCATGTATACGAAAAATACTAGAAACAATAGGTAAATTAAGTACCTTACTGACTTTAGTCATGAAACACATATTGTCTATGTCTGGATTTTCTTCAGGTGATGCATCAGAGTCACTATATCTATCCTTAGTATCACTCTATGTTTATTTCATGTACTTTTTGTATCTCATATCCTTGTCCTAATGTTTATTTTTATACTTAATCTTTGGACAGTTGGATTTTATGTGACCTTTCCTCTTACATTCATAGAAAAAAACTTTCTTTGGTTCATCATATTTCTTCCATTATTTATTCCAGTTTCCTCTATTGTCATACTTGCCTTTATAGTTTAGTTTTCTAAATAACATTTTCTTCCTATAAAAATTATTTGATCTTCTAGCTAAGTGAGCCATTTCCTCATCACTTCTAGAAGGTGATTCACTATCAATTGACTATATATTTTTAAATTTATTCTTCTCTTTTTCCTTTTTTTTATTTAGGGGAAGTAGTCATGAAATCTACTGACTTTATTTTAGAATCATCATCTTCTTCATAATTTAACTTTAATTATTATTCATACATCATAAGTTTTCCAATCAAATATTTCATAGGAAACTTGCTTATGTCGCATGATTCTCTGATTGAAACCAATGTGCCTCTCCATATTTTTGGTAATAATCTCAACAATCTCATGATATGATCCTTATCAAATATTTCTTTTCCAAATAATTTCATTATGTTAAAAATCTCATTGAACCTAATATGCATATCAGAAATGGGTTTATTAGGATTCATTTTAAAATTATCATATTTAATAATATAAGTATTAAGCCTCATTTATTTAACATTTGAAGTTCCCTCATGGGAAACATACAGAGTGTCCCAAATTTCAAATGCTATTTTACATACAGAAATCCTATTAAACTCTTCATCACTAAGAGAACAATATAGGTCATTCATAGATTTACAATTATTATTGTAAGATAACTTTGTTGTATCATTCCAATTACTTCTAACAGTATCAGGTATAACATATTCATCTTCTATTGTAGACTAAATATCAAAACCCATGCTTTCTATATGAATTATCATTTTAATTTTCCATTGATCATAATTTTTACCATTGAAAAAGGTAAGTCTTTTGGTAGAAAATACTTCTTATTTATTATCCATTTTTAAATAAATGAATTTATAAATAAAAGAAATTTTATATCTTTAAAGCTTAACTAAAATCACAGTTGAAAATATTTTGAAAATTTTAATACCAAATAATGAAACCTTTGATACAAAATGTTGTTCGGAGTGAGTATCTCAAGATGGGGGGGGGAGTGAATTGAGTACCCAATAATTTTTTTGTCTAAAATGGATTATTTTGAAATCCCTAAAATATTTAAATATATCCCAATTTATCAAAATAAGTAGTATGATATAGATATTAATCTTTCTAAATATTTCTCTAAAGATTCATTAGGTATCTAATGAATAATATATAATATTATTTAGCGATCACCTACCATGAAGAAGTTTATATAAAATAAAAAAGCTAATCCAAAACTTGGATCAGGTTTACACAATAATTTGTAATTGTCTAGGTCACACACAAACTATTTTGTAGTTATTTTTGGGAGAAAAAGTAAATAGGATACACAAGGACCTATACCACTCTTATACATGAAAAAAAAAATATGGAAAGAGTTTGAGAATATATCGATTATATTATATTTTAGCACAGGAGATAGTGTGTGTATGATAAAACAAAGTATGCACACACACTACTCGAAATGTAATTAATACAAAAAAAAACAAAGCAACTAAAAGTGTAGAGTTTAGAAGTTATCAATATGTTGCAATTCAGATTATGAATCTTGATTTGATTTGGCAGTGAATCTTGAGTTGAGTTCTTTTGAAAAACTTCCGGAAAAAAGAGTGTCACAAACTCTAGTTCTTCAACTGGCAGATGGAAGAAAATGTGAACATATAGCTCATCTTCCAGTCAAATGTTGCAACAGGGGATCTCTTCTTGTTTGCAATCAGGTTCAAATCTATGTATTTTCAATAGTCGCAAGTTATTACAAATAGTTAACCTATTGTATCTCTTGTATCTAAAACTCTCTTATCTATAAGAGGGAGTGTGATACAATTTTATCATCAGTAGTAGTAGGGATAATATCTAGTTCTTCATCATCGTACTACACATCCTGAAACTCTCTTTAATGCTTTCTGTTAATAATTTAAGATACAATTATTAGAATAATAAATTTCATTAACTTTAATAAATATTTCCAATTGAGAAGATTCAAAATAAGTAAAGTAAGAAAATTAGTAGCAGTAGCTCAGTCTGGTGGTGTGTTGTTCTGGTAGCATCACACCGGTGGTGTGACACTAGCAATGTGAAACTGCTAGTGTGACACTAGCATTGTCTTAGACTTTTCCAAATTTCCACTACGTTGGCAACATATCAACTAGTGATGTTTGATCTGATGGTATCTAGTCTGATGATATGAGGTCTGATGGTATCTCATACTTAGCCAAAAATTACATGTATATAGTATGACACTGAAAATGTCTCATATGGTGGAAGGTTAGTCTGGAAGTATGTCAGACTTAACCAAATTTTCACTCTGGAAGCACGACATATTGACAGTGTGTCAAGTGACGATGTCTCAGACTTTGTCATTTTTTTTCAGTCCAACGGTATGATATTCTGGAGGTGTGATATCCTAGTGGTATCTCATCCTTAGTAAAATTTTTATGCTGGAGATATCTCATGGACAATGGTGTCTCATACTTAGAAAATTTTAGAACCTATCTAAGAATATGACATTCTTACAGAAAAAATGAAACTCATTAAGATCTTTAGAATCACGATTTTGTGATCATTAAAACTAGGAGGTCAACACATAGTTTTATCTTTTAAAAATATGGGGTGTTACATTATCCCCCCTTTAATAAATTTCATCCTCATAATTTGAACTTGATCTTGGTAAGTAATGTTTTGGTACTTGAAAATATCTTTATTGAAAAACCACATTGTAAAAAGGGTTAATAAAACATTCACTTAAAAATAGAGAAAGGGAAGTATAAATTTCATCACATAACTTGGTTTTTAAGTAGGATAACATTAGTGGGAAGTGTAAATATAGACATGGAAGAAACAAAACTAATGCCCAAGAATTAATAGAGAGTGATAGATAACATGTTTAGGAGAAATTCAACAACCACAAAACCATAAATCTGACATGGGTTAAAATACCATCAATTCATCAGAAATGGTCATAATATGACAACATTTTTGTTTTAAGATTATTTTCCCAGAGTTAAGGAATTGATTTACCATCTCGAATAGGAACATAAGGAAATATACTTTCTTGAAAAATATAATTTCATCCTATAATCAATTTTCACTACTATCTCATACTTTTCTCTAAACGATGAGTACTCAAGATGATTTTTTATTCCTGAAGCACTAGAATAAGCTTCTAACGAATCAAATAATCCACCAAACAATAACAAGATATTCCTCCTATCTTTACTAAGTACAAAATAATTAGTATAAAGTAATATAATATTGAAAATGAATAAACCTTAGTACATTAATCTTCAAAAATTCAATAAAAAATCCCAAATATTTAACATAAATCATTCCTTAAATAAATATGTCTATATCCCAAATAATACTAATAACCTCAATATTAAATAAGTTTTTTACCTCAAAGGCTATAGTACCCCCGATTTGTGGTATATGGCCTTTGTTTATGCATTTTTATGTGTTTAAAGTGCATGGGATGAGTTGGGAAGAGGTTGGGAGAGTTTGGAATGGTTTTGGATGAGTTTGGAGGCTTTTAAACGAGTGCACGGTTTGAGCACAATTAGTGGAAACTGTGCGGGTTCTCCAGGAAACCGTGCAGGGGAGACAGTAGGCTTCGCACGGTCGGTGCACAGTTTTCCAAACCGTGTGAGGCAACCATGCGGACCCTTGCTCTCGAGGCAGTAGCGTGCGCGCGGTTAGCGTACGGTTTTCCAAACCGTGTAGGCTAACTGTGAGACCACTTAAAAATAGGGTTATAAGTTCCGGGCTCCCTCGGGTTTAACCTAAAACAATCCAATCCTCCTCCCACTCGATCCTCACTTGGGATTTCGGGTTCTAAGGGGTTTGAGGGGCTCTCCCACTCGGTTTGGAAGGATTTTGAAGAGGTTTCAAGGCGGTTTGAAGGTGGTTTCTCTCAGGTAAGTCTCTCCTCTTGTTTCTCTTGTGTTTTCCTCTAGATCTACATCCCTCCATTTCATGGTTTTCTAGATCTACAGTATTTGTGTGTAGATCTAGGGTTGTGTTTTCCTTGGATGTTAATATTAAGGCTTGTGGATGTTAGGGAAAGGGGATCTAGAGAGGTTTCGATGGTGCGTTGGCCGGATTTGAGGTGCGGTGGCTTGTGGGTCGATTTCTCGGGAACCCTAAAGGTAGGTGGCTTCTCTCTCAACTTTAGTTGGTTAGAACTAGTGGTTCCTTGTTACAATTAATTGTTGTGATGAAAATTAATTATGAATTGTTATGCGAAATTGGTTGGAAATTACTTGGGTGATGTTTTGGGGATTTTTGGGAAAAAGTGTGTTTTATGGTGAAATGCTATTCTTGTGGATTTTAAAATGAAGATTTTAAAATGGGATGATATGGTTGATTTTTGAAAATGATTGATGGAAAGGGTTTTCAATAAAAGGGTTGTTTTATTGAAATGTTGTTTGGCATGGAAAATAGTTTTCAATAAATGGGTGATTTATTGAAGTGGATTGATATGCAATGGAATTGGTTGATTGCATGCTGTTGTTACCTTGGTAGGTTTATTCTTGGTTTGGTTTGATTGAAATGTTTTATGGAATTGGGCGAGAAGTCTCACTATAAAAAGGGGATGGATAGTGGTCGGAAGAACCACCATATGAGTAGTGGTTGGGAAGTACCGCTAGTTGTGAATGGGTGAACGGGTTGGGTGGAAGTCCCACCATTTTGATTGTTTTGGTGTGAATGGATGAACGGGTTGGGCGGAAGTCCCACCGTTTTGGTTGCTTGTTGTGCATTTCTTTACAAGATGGAATTTTTGTGCTAATGTGTAAATGTTGGGATGATTGTGGCTTGTTTGGTTGGCTTTCCCTTGGTTGCTTGGTTTGGGTGTGATGTCTTGGTAAGAGCATGGTTGGCTTATGGTAATGATTGAACTTGGGATTATCTTATATAAACTATTTTATATAAATGTGCTAACGGTTTTATCCTAGTGGCATGTTTAGGGAAGTCATTTGGGGAAATCCTACTGAGTTTTAGTACTCACCCCCTGCTTTGGCACTGTGGTGTCTTTACAGATGTCGTGTACCGTGACGTGGGTAAAGGTAAGGAAACACCCTACTTTAGTGGAGCATTGTGATCCCTTGGTGGAGCTTGGAGCTTGGAGCTTGGCGTGGAGCTGTGGTGGTGTCATGGATTTTGGTGTTTGGTTGTTTAGTTTCCGCAGTGTACTCTGATGTTGTGTGGACATGTATCGTTGTATTGGTTTTGAGTTGTGTTGTGGAACAACTTGGTTGTATTTTGGGAATTCATGGTTGGGTAATGGAATTGATATGCATCATATTGTGGCTATTAGTGGATGGTTTGGTTGGTTTTGTCTTAAGGGAAAATCATTCCCCGAATTGATCTTGAAGCCCTCGGTATTTATTTCCAGCCTTTGGCGCCTTGAGAACGTTGCTTAAGGCCAAGTATCCCTCACCACCTCCTCAATCCAATGAGGTAGGGGTGGGGTGTTACAAGTGGTATCAGTTTGTTCGGTCCTTTGGAGTTGATCTTCAGATTTGGTGTTGACATTCGTTGTGTTACATTCCTTGAGTCGGGATGGTAGAAAGGCGTAGGAATGTCAGAACTTGGAATGTATAGCATAAAAGGACGTAGCTAACCCTTTTATGCTGAAATTCAAGTTACCAGGGAGTTTGGTACATAAGTGTTTTGGAGACACTTATAGGCATTGGAAATCTCATTGTCGTGGGTGTAGACAATGAGATGAGCATGGCATGCATGGTAGAAATGACTTCCCACTAGGATGCATATTTCATTGAGGTAAAATTATTTATGATGTGATATGAATGTGTGAAATTGTAATGTGAATAAATTGGTATTTTGAAAATGGTTTGGTTTTCAAAATGGTGAAACATGGAACATGTGAAAAAGGGTGGAAAGCCTTGTTGTGATAGTGTTGTGTAATGTGATTTGAAATGGGATTTCATGATGTCTACGGAAGTGAGACTCATGGTTGTTTGTTTTTTGTTTATAGAAATGGCACTGGGTAGGCGTCGTAGAGACAAACCAGAGGAGGCTACTGAGAATGTGGTAGCACCTGAGCCTCAGGTGAACCAGTAGCTAGTGCAAAGCATAGTGCAAGATTTCCAAGATGTGGAAAGTGGAAACAAAATGGATGAACCAAGTCATGTGGATCATGCGGTTCAGTTTGAAAAGAAGAATCCACCCATCTTCAGGGGTGATTCAGAGCCGGAGGGGGCAGAAGCATGGTTGAATAGAATGAACAAGATCTTCGAGTTCTTGGGAACACCGGTAGAGTTAAAAGTGAAGTTAGCTATATATATGTTGGAAGATCTTGCCCTTCAGTGGTGGGAGTTGGTAGCCCAAGTGGGGACGGACCAAGGTATGATTTGGTAAGGCTTTGAGAAATTGTTTAATAAACAATTCTACCCACATATGTTCAGAATTCAGCGTATGACTGATTTCTTCAGTTTGAAGCAAGAGCTTATGTCTGTGACGGAATATGCAGCTAAGTTTATGAACTTAGTGCGGTTTTCACCCGAGGTGGCAGGTAGCATGTTGTTGAAGGCAAGGATCGTTGAAGAGGGATTAAGGCAATAAATCCATTCAAAGATAGCAGTGTTGTGTATAAATGATTACACAGATATGGTAAATAGAGCCTTGGTGGATGAGCGGGATCTGTTGGGAGCTCCAGGTGGGGGAAGCATGGTGGTTACCATGGAGAATAGTGGGAACTATAATGCTAGGTTCAAGCAGAAGAGGGACACTTATTCCCAAGGTTGGAATATGGCAAATAATACGACAACAGGATCAATAAATCTTCCTCCAAAGCCCCAGAGAAATCAGAGATGTTTTCAGTGTGGTTCTACGAGCCACATCAAGTGGGATTGTACAACACAACCTTGAGCATGTCATAATTATAAGCAGATGGGGCATATGCAGCGTTATTGTCGGAATGCTCCAAGGTCGGGTGCACGTGACACTCCTCAGGGATCGCAGATGTCGTATGCTTCGACGGGACGGGGACAGCAGCACACCCCTCGTCAGTAGAGTAAAGTGGGTCATGGTGATTCTCAGAATACCACGACGCCTCAGCAGAGCAATAAAGAGAAGAGTGTGGCAAGAAAACATGTGTTCGGAGCTGAGAAGGTTGTGGTGGATGATCAGTCGGGACCATCCATAGTGCAAGGTACTATTATTTTAAATTCTACCTTGATGCAAGTGCTATTTGATATGGGTTCTTCAAACTCTTTTATTGCTACACATATGGTTTATTTTCTGGGTTTAAGGGTCGACATGATGCCCTTGGTTTTGAAACTTCAAACTCCTCTGGGTCGAAGAGAGTGTCGAGCCTTCTTGTGTAGTGAATGTTGTATCGTTGTGGGCGAGGTTGAGATAGTGTGGAATTTCTCAATGCTTGAGATGGATGGGTATAATGTAATACTGGGAATGGATTGGCTGGTGGCTTTTTAAGGCCCACATCGATTGTGATGCGCGAACCGTGGCTTTTACGACACACGATGGCGTTATACATCTCTTTAGAGGAGAGAACCATGAAAGGCAGGGTGCAACGGGTTTTTTTGGCACTATAAGTGGGTACATTATCATATCAGTTGGTGTTTTTTTCATTGGAATCAGCAGAGGGTGTTGAGAAGAGTGTTCCTCTGGCAGTGGTGGATCAGTTCATGGATGTTTTTCCTGAAGAATTATCTGGGTTAACTCCCATAAGAGAAGTGGAGTTTACGATTGATCTCATTCTGGGGACTAGTCCTATCTCACTTTCGTCTTATCAGATGGCACCAGATGAATTGCAGGAATTGAAAATCTAGTTTGAAGCATTAGAAAGCAAATGATTTATCCAACCTAGCATGTCTCCGTGGGCAGTGCTAGTGTTGTTTGTGAAAAAGGCAGATGGAACTTTGAGGCTATGTGTTGATTATCATAGACTTAACCAAGTTATGATAAAGAATAGATATCCAATTCCATGAATTGATGATTTGTTCGACCAGTTGAGGGGAGCCCAATGGTTCTCCAAGATCGACCTGAGGTCAGGATATCATTAATTGTGGGTGAGGAAGGAGGATATTCCTAAAACAGATTTTAGAAGTAGATATAGACATTATGAATATGTGGTTATGCCCTTTGGTCTAACGAATGAGCCAGCAGTTTTTATGGCATTGATGAATCAGACATTTCAGAGATATCTGGATTCATTTGTGGTGGTGTTTATAGATAATATTCTGGTGTATTCAAAGACAAGGATGGAGCATGAGCAGCACTTGGCGACAGTGCTGGGGATCTTGAGGGATCATCGGTTGTATGAAAAATTGTCAAAGTGTGACTTTTGGATATAGGAAGTTCATTTTCTTGGCCATGTGATTTCTGAAAGGGATGTTTCAGTGAATCCAGAAAAGATAGAGGCTGTTGTCTCATGGAAACCTCCAAAGAATGTGTTTGAGATACAGAGTTTTCTTGGTCTAGGTGGGTAATATCAGCATTTTTTTTTCATGATTTTTCACATTTGGCTTCACTGATGAAAACTTTGATAAGAAATAATGTTCCTTTACAGTAGAATGAACAGTGTCAACAGTGTTTTGAAGAGCTAAAGGGTCGTCTTACATCAGCACCAATCTTGGTTTTTCCAGAATCAGGAAAAGGGTACGTGGTGTATTGCGATGCATCAGGATTAGGGTTGGGGCGCGTTCTCATACAAGGGAATCATGTGGTTGCATATGGCTCACGACAGTTGAGGGTGCATGAGAAGAACTACCAAACTCATGATTTGGAGTTGGCAGCAGTGGTCCATGATTTGAAAGTGTGGCGTCATTATCTCTTCGGTGATAAATTCATGGTATATACAGATCATAAGAGCTTGAAGCACATTTTCTCACAAAGGGATTTGAACTTGAGTTAAAGGAGATGGATGAAATATATCCAGATGTTTGATTTTGAATTGATGTACTCAACGGGTAAGGGAAATTCGGTGGAAGATGCATTAAGTAGAAAATCATATGGTCAGGTGGTGAAACAGGAATTAGAACAGTGGCAGTTGATGTCGGTTATAGCTGATATGTGGTTGGAATGTGAGGACCAGGGTGATAGAGCGGTCTTCTTTCTGGTTTTGTTGATTCCTGACTTGATCGGACTGGTTAAAGAGGTACATATATCTGATTTTGAGTGTGTGACCATGGGGTCGAGGCTTAATGGTGGGGAGACCATTGAGGGTTGGAAACTGAATAGAGATTCAATTTTGTGTTTTCGAAATCGAATTGTGGTACTAGTTGCTTGTCAGGAGGATCTTTTTAGGGCGTATCATCATTCTAAGTGGGTTGTTCATCCTGGAATTCAGAAAATGTATAAAGCGTTGAAAGCGCAGTTCTGTTGGGCTGGTATGAAAAGAAGTGTGGCTGAGTTTGTTTTGAGATGCTTGACTTGTCATCAGGTCAAGGCAAAGCATCAGAGGCCAGCAAGAATGTTGCAGTCTTTACCAATACCTGTTTAGAAGTGGGAGCAGATAGCGATAAATTTTGTTACAGGTCTCCCAAGAACGGTCAGAAAGCATGATGCCATTTGGGTGATAGTGGATTGGCTAACGAAGTTGGCCCATTTCATCCCAATTCATGAATCTCATACGGTGGAGGATCTGTCCAAAATCTATATCTGGGAGGTGGTAAAGAGGCATGGTGTTCCAATTTCGATTGTATCAGATAGAGATATGAGGTTTACATCTTGTTTCTGGAAATCCTTACAGCAATACCTTGGAATGCAGTTGACGATGAGTACGACGTATCACCCTCATAAGGATGGTCAATCTGAGAGGATGATACAAACTCTGGAGGATATGTTGCGGGCTTGTGTCATGGATTTTAGTGGCTCTTGGGAGGAGCACTTGTCGTTGGTTGAGTTCTCTTACAATAAAAGTTATCAGGCATCCATACAGATGGATCCATTTGAAGCGTTGTATGGGTGGCCATGTTGTTCTCAACTATGTTGGGTGGAAATGGGTGAGTCCTCGATGGTTGGACCGAGCCTTGTCCAAGAGACTATGGAGAAGATCAAGTTGATCAAAAAGAGAATAGAGACGGCTCAAAGTCTTCATAAATCGTATGCGGATCATCATCGACGACTGTTGTCATTCTAGGTGAGTGATCATGTGTTATTGAGGATCTCTCCTAGGTTGGGACATCGTCGGTTTGGGAAGTAGGGAAAGTTATCTCTGAGGTATATTAGGCCTTTTGAGATTCTTGAGCGGGTTGGTGAGGTGGCTTATCGTTTGGATTTTCCACTTAGGTTCAGTGCAGTGAACAATGTGTTTCATGTGTCACAGTTGAAAAAGTATCATCCGGATCGTGACCATGTGATTCGATGGGATCATGTTGAGCTAGAACCGGATGCTTCGTTGGTGCACATGCCAGTGCGGGTTGTAGATAGGAAAGAGAAATCTTGCATGGTAAAAGCATCAGTTTAGTTTGTGTTTTGTGGCAACATGGTTAGATTCAAGAGGAGACTTGGGAGCGGGAGAAAGAGATGGTCGAGCAGTGGCCCGGGCTCTTTCGGCAAAGGGCGGGTTCACTACTTTCCGAGGACGGAAAGTCCAATGGTGGGGAGTATGTAGTACCCCTAGTTTGAGGTATGTGGCCTTTTTTATGCATTTTTTATGTGTTTAAAGTGCATGGGATGAGTTGGGAAGAGGTTGGGAGAGTTTGGAATGGTTTTGGATGAGTTTGGAGGCTTTTAAAGGGGTGCACGGTTTGAGAATGGTCAGTGGAAACCGTGCGGGTTCTCCAGGAAACCGTGCAGGGGAGACAGTAGGCTTCGTACAGCCATCTTATGGTTTTCCAAACCATGCGAGGCAACCATGCGGACCCTTTCTCCCGAGGCAGTAGCGTGCGCACGGTTAGTGCACGGTTTGCCAAACCGTGCGGGCTAACCGTGCGGCCACTTAAAAATAGGGTTATAAGTTCCGGGATCCCTCAGGATTAACCTAAAACACTCCAATCCTCCTTCCACTTGATCCTTACTAGGGATTTCGGGTTCTCAGGGGTTGGAGGGGCTCTCCCACTCGGTTTGGAAGGATTTTGAAGAGGTTTCATGGCGGTTTGAAGGTGGTTTCTCCCAGATAAGTCTCTCCTCTTGTTTCTCTTGTGTTTTCCTCTAGATCTACATCCCTCTCTTTCGTGGTTTTCTAGATCTAAACTTGTTGTGTGTAGATATAGGGTTGTGTTTTCCTTGGATGTTAATATTAAGGCTTGTGGATGTTAGGGAAAGGGGATATAGAGAGGTTTCGGTGGTGCGTTCATCGGATTTGAGGTGCGGTGGCTTGTGGGTCAATTTCTCGGGAACCCTAAAGGTAGGTGGCTTCTCTCTTGACTCCACTTGGTTAGAAATAGTGTTTCCTTGTTACAATTAATTGTTGTGCTGAAAATTAATTGTGAATTGTTATGCGAAATTGGTTGGAAATTCCTTGGGTGGTGTTTTGGGGATTTTTGGGAAAAAGGGTGTTTTATGGTGAAATGCTATTCTTGTGGATTTTAAAATGAAGATTTTAAAATGGGATGATATGGTTGATTTGTGAAAATTATTGATGGAAAGGGTTTTCAATAAAAGGGTTGTTTTATTGAAATGTTTTTTTGGCATGGAAAATGGTTTTTAATAAATGGGTAATTTATTGAAGTGGATTGATATGCAATGGAATTGGTTGATTGCATGTTGTCGTGACCTTGGTAGGTTTATGCTTGGTTTGGTTTGATTGAAATGTTTTATGGAAGTGGGAGGGAAGTCTCACTATAAAAAGGGGATGGATAGTGGTAGGAAGAACCACCATATGAGTAGTGGTTGGGAAGTACCGTTAGTTGTGAATGGGTGAACAGGTTGGGCGGAAGTCCCACCGTTTTGATTGTTTTGGTGTGAATGGGTGAACGGGTTGGGCGGATGTCCCACCATTTTGGTTTCTTTTTGTGCATTGCTTTTCAAGGTGGAATTGTTGTGCTAATGTGAAAATTTTGGAATGATTTTGGCTTGTTTGGTTGGCTTTCCCTTGGTTGCTTGGTTTGGGTGTGATGGCTTGGTAAGAGCATGGTTGGCTTATGGTAATGGTTTCACTTGTGATTATCTTATATAAACTGTTTTATATAAATGTGATAATGGTTTTATCCTAGTGGCGTGTGTAGGGAAGTCATTTTGGGAAATCATACTGAGTTTTAGTACTCACCCCCTGCTTTGGCACTATGGTGTCTTTACAGATGTCATGTGCCGTGATGTGGGCAAAGTTAAGACATCACCCTCCTTTAGTGGAGCATTGTGATCCCTTGGTGGAGCTTGGATCTTGGAGCTTGGCTTGGATCTGTGGTGGTGTCATGGCTTGTGGTGTTTTGTTGTTTAGTTTCCGCAGTGTACTCTGATGTTGTGTGGATATGTCTCATTGTATTGGTTTTGAGTTGTGTTTTGGAACAACTTGGTTGTATTTTGGGAATGCATGGTTGGGTAATGGAATTGATATGCATCATATAGTGGCTGTTAGTGGATGGTTTGTTTGGTTTTGTCTTAAGGGAAAATCGTTCCCCAACTTGATCTTGAAGCACTCGTCATTTATTGCCAGCCTTTGGCGCCTTGGGAACATCGCTTAAGGCCAAGTATCCCTCACCACCTCCTCAATCCAATGAGGTAGGGGCGGGGTGTTACAAAGGTTATCTCATACCCTTTAGCTTACACCTCCAAAAACATAATAGAATTATTCTAAAATAATCCTTTATATTAAACCTAATGGGTATATATACCTCAAACCAATAAAATATATACCAAAATATTATTAATCACCTCAAAATAAAAAAAATTGATCCTATAATATGTTTCCCAAAATATCCTTAATCATGCTTAACTTACATCACATAAATCTCCAAAAGTGGTATCAATGATTTTAAACATAGGATCATACTTAAACATATCATCCTAAGTCTATTTAGGTTTATCCCAACATCAAACAAATATTAATGGTTATCAATCCCTCAATCACGTTTTTTCCAAAATATCACCTTATCACTAAATCACTTTTATAGGTTATCGGTACCATTTGACATATGTTTCACATACTTAAATAAAAACTAATGTGGAGCAATCCTTATATGTTTCATGATTCTTATATCCATAATTTAATTGATATACTAATTATACAACATAATTCTAAAATAATAATACATAAACACTTCAATACTTACACTTTAATGATTTCCATAGCATAGGTCCTCACTTAATACGGGATTTAACCCTTGGATTAGGGCATTGACTCGAATAATGCCCATATTCTCCACACATAATATATTAAACAAAGTAGGGTACCGTAGAATGTAATGTTTCCCCTTCCATCATACTCTTCATTTTTAGAGCAAATAACTACTTTATGCACTATTTTTCCACACTTAAAACACATTTGAGTTCCTTTTTGGAATTTCCATTGGTTCTGTTTTCCACATTTTTGAAACATAGGAAATTGAATCTTCTTTTCTTTATCATATGAACTTCCTTTAGACTTCCTCCTCCTCCTATTTGATATATTTGGACATTAAAATATGTTACAATTTTTAATTTTGATTCTTGATAGTTGGTTTGGAATAATGACAAGATGTATTACTTGATCCCCCATCATGTTAGGTATCTCATTTTGAAATTCATCACATTGACCATCACATTGGTTGTTAATTTGGTTCCTCTGATATCCATCCATTGACTAGAATAAATGTAAAATTAGGGATTATTACTTTTAAACTATTAAAAACACTACTGGGGATCCAATGACATTAAAGGGATAACTTATAAATGATATGTATTTCCTTAACTTATGAATTTCTGGGATTCAATCTAAGTTATCCATGATCTATTTCCTAACATAGACTCTTATGAGAATTTCTATTCCCTTAATAATGGTTCATAATGAGATTAAAAATTTACCAAATCGCATCCCTCAAGAGTGTAAAAATAGGTTTGCATCAAGGCCTGTTGGCATGCACCGATTCCTGATCGAGTCTAGATCAATATAGTGTTTTTAGGGTTGTCACCTCTAGGTACATCTATGCAAGAACCACATCCACTTATAGTATCCAGACATGGATTCATTTTCCTGTAAACCACTTAATTTATAATTTACCAAAACTTAGGGATGTTTTCATATAATTCATGTTATCCTTAAGTATTTATCTAGAGTTTTATAATACTAATCCACAAAATAACCAGATTTCCCTCTAATACCAACTATGAAAAACCTTGTATTTATTACACATCAACTCATGATTTATTACACATGAATACTCATAATACAACCCATAAGATATATAATCCTAGTGTATTTGGGTAATTAGGCACATAACACAAAAAATTTATATGTGGATATAGAAAATATATTTAAAACTTCTTTAACATGCTCATAATATTACATCATTCTTAAAACTGTATGAGATAACCAGGGGACATACATAAGAAATGGATGAGCTATAAAGCCCAGTAAGGGAATAAAAAAAATAACATAAAGAAATTATTACATGTTGTACAATTGGAATTTCAATGGAACATAAAATGGGTGAGAATCATAAACATAAACAATGATGCATGATACAACATGGTATTATAAAGGTAACAAGGAAAATGTGGAAAAACTTTAAACATGATATCATAAACATTGATCAAGGCTAACAAAAAAGACACCATAACACGGTGAAAAAAGTACCATAATGGATTAGGTTCACTACTTAATCCCATACATGGATTCTCATGATACTAAATCATTACCCAATTCATTTTAGCACTATATAATTTTGGGCACACCCGTTGCTTTCATATCATGTACATGCATAAGTGCGCCACATAGATCATAAAACATAAGGATGAATTTAATAAATTTTAACCACAAGATCAAGGAGTTTGATTTACATAAATGGAATTACCCAATAAATGAAGGATATTTACATCTAGGTGAATACCCTTGAGTGGAAATAGTGGTTGATATTCATGACACAATCATTTGGCATGAAAATCGTGGTGAAATTTTGGCAGCATAACGACAGTACTTAAAGATTCATAAAATGGTTTAATGAGAGTTGTAATGACCCGAATCCAGAGCCACTCAACTGGTGCCCCGTACTCGGTTCTCCACATGACCTCAAGCACATTTCCCCAAACACTAGAGGCTGCCGACTAGCAGTGAGGGCCTTGGTGAGTCATTGGGGAAACTATGCCCTCATTTGGTAAAGTATACAAGGGAAAGGAAATAACAGTCAATAGCGGAAGCAATGAACAATATAAAAAAACTGAAACTAAATAGCGGAAGAAATGAATATATAGTAATGATGATAATGATGCAGTAGGTACAAGTATCTAAGGGAAGCAGCAAACACAACAACGTGATGAAATACAATTGAGAAATAAAGTACTAAAAGTTAACAACAACTCCAGCAGCATCACAAGCCTAAGCTCGGTCCTATGCTCTCTAGATCAAACCAGCAATCATGTACCTGAAGTAGAAGGGCCACAATCCCTATCCACACCTGCAACCATATAACCTATTTGGGACGAAAAGCAAGTCCCAAACAGGGTGTGAGACTAATCCCAGTAGGCAACCACCACAAGATCTGTGCCCTACTGTCAGTGAGCAATATAGCAAAAGTAATGGAAATAAATGCAGCAGAAAAATAGGAGTACACTAAAGTAAAAAATCCTACAAATCTCCATTCACATTTATTTATTAATTTAATTCAACCATTTAATTATCAACCAAGGAATCTAGCAAAAAACTCTATATTCCCAAGGAATATCAAGTAACACAATAGGTATCTCAGCAGGCTACCTAAACAACAAGCAGTATAAAACCCAAGCTTGTTATTTGGCTTGGTGGACTCGTCACAACCAACCAAACAATATTCACACTGACTCTCTGGGTGGATCATACTGGAAGACCCCTTTATTCAAGTAATCCTATAAAGGCATAGACACTCTGGGAAGCTTTCACTATCAATTCCCCTGCGGTCTTACAAAAATAGCTATAGACTCTCTAAGGAAGCGCTTACGTCTAATTCCCCCTGTAGTCTCGATACGTAACTAAGGAAACTTTGAGGAATCACAAAGTCCTATTCCCGTAGGTCCTGAAAATAATACTAATTTATAACAGACTCTCTAGGGAAGCCCTTAATCGTCAATTCCCTCTTTAGTCTACCGCACCAGGTTCACACAGCCCTGAGCAATCCAGTCATGCGTAATCGACTATCAGCAGCCCTAAGTAAGTTAAAAAAACTACTTGGATAATAGCTAAAATGCATCAAAAGCATATAAAAATTAGGAAATACATGCAATCAATTATATCAAGGTAGGCAATCAATGCAACAAGGTCTGCCTCCCAGGCAACCTAAGCCAAACAGTGATAAACAGCCAAAACAAGGTAAAAACCCATGGGGTGATCCTCAAACATGCTAACAAGAAATCATTATTCATCTAATGGACTCAAGCATACAATCAATCTAAGGAAGATAATAATGCAGGATCAAAACCCTAACCCGAGATACCCGATACATGGGTATCCGGTGCTTTTTCACAAAAACTCAAAGAAATTCAACGTAAGGAAACAAACTACCTACCTCGATCCTAGGATATCGATATAATTGAACCTCGGCCCGTGAATTGACCTAGAACGTAGTAGATCTGCAAAAACGCCTAAAACGTTCAACCTATGATAACTATCATAAGAGAAGGAATCAGGAAACGTGTACAAAGAAGAACCAAGAACTCACCACTGCGATTCTATTACAACCTATGACGTTCGATTCAGATAACTGGTGATGAATCAGCGGCTTGGAGAAGATCCACGGCCATACCCTCACTCTCAGTCGAAGAAGCTGGAGAAGAAGACGTTTTTTGGGTTAAGACGTGACCCCAGTCCGTTTAACAAAAAAAAGAAAGTACACGACGTGTACTTCTAGAGTACATGGCGTGTAATTTCCTTTTCCGTACTCCACTTTAGGCGGCCTACAAGTCACCCTTACACGGCCATGTGTGTGGCCATGACACGGCCAGCACACAGCTTCCAATGGCATCGAAGTACATGGCGTGTACTCATAAAGTACATGGCGTGTACTCTGAAAATTTCCAGATTTTCCTCTTTTCTAAAAAACTATCAGAAAAGGAAAAACATACCTGAAAAGAAGATCCGGGTTCTTAAAAACTTCCCCCCTTAAAGAAATTCATCCCCGAATTTCCCTAACAAGGTGGCGAAGAAGAAAACTCAAACAACTCTGGCCACTGTGATCACATATCGACCTCCCTCTCCCAAGTCTCATCCTGTACACAGCCATGCTGCCATAAAACCCGTACCAGAGGAACAGACAGGCCAAAAAGTACCTTTGCACTATGATCAACAATCCTGATAGGATTCTCCTTGAATGATGCATCCTGCTCCAGCTCAAACTTCTTGGGTTGAAAAACATGAGACAGGTCTGAGAAATAGCGTCGAAGCTGAGAAACATGGAAGGCGTCGTGCATAACCTGGTACCTATGAGGTAACTACAACCTATAAGCGACCGGCCCGACTCTCTCCAGAACCTCAAACGGCCCGATGCATCTCGGTGAAAGTTTACCCAGTCTCCTGATCCTCTTATGTCACAACCTCGGGGTAACACGTAGGAAAACCCATTCTCTAACCTTAAACTCCAAAGGTCATCTCCGCTGATCAACACAAGATTTCTCCTGAGACTGTGTAGTAGCCATCCTCTTCCGAATCAACTCCACCTATTCTGTGGTCTCTTGAACAAGACGAGGTCCCAGCATAGCTGCCTCTCCTGACTCCAGCCAATATAAGGGTGATCGGCACGACCTACCGTACAAAGCCTCGTAAGGTTCCATCTGAATAGTTTCTTGAAAACTATTATTGTAGGAAAACTCCACTAAAGGTATATGTCTCTCCCAAAAACCTCCAAAATCAAGGAAGCATGCTCGTAGTATGTCCTCTAGCACCTGAATCGTGCGCTCTGACTGGACATCTGTCTGGGGATGGTAAGCTGTACTCAGAAGTACCTGTGTACCCAAATCCCTCTGTAGCCCTTTCCAGAAATGCGACGTAAAGTGGGTGTCCCTATCTGAAATGATAGAACTCGGAACCCCATGCAAGCGTAAAATCTCACGGATGTACAACCGTCCAAACTCATCAACACCAAAGGTATCCTTAATCGGCAAGAAGTGAGAAACCTTCGTGATCCTGTCAATGAAAACCCATAACATGTCATTCCATCAAGGCGATCTCGTTAACCCTGTCACGAAGTCCATCGAGACATCATTCCACTTCCACTCGAAAATGGGTAGCTGCTGTAAAAGCCCTGCTGGTCGCTGGTGCTCCGCCTTCACCTGCTGATAGGTGGAACACCTCATAACAAAACCAACAACATCTCTCTTCATACCTGGCCACCAATACTGGTGGTGCAGATCACGATACATCTTGGTGATGCTAGGATGAACTGCCAAAACTAAGGAATGAAAGTCTCACATAAGCTCCTCACGTATATCTACTGGCACCCATACGTGTCCCTGGAAACGCAAGATCTCACCCTCGCCTATGGTCCATCCGGGAAGAGGGTCCTCTTCTGACATGCTTCCTTGTAGGACTAGGCCTTCAGAATCTGATATCTACCTCATTCGAACTCGGTCAAGAAGGGTAGAGGTAATAGCTATAGAAGAAATAAAAGTCCGACCCTGTCTGTCATGCACCTACAAATGCATTTCAGAGAACAGAGCCATAAGCTGCCACTCGCTGCTGGCCTCCTAAACTGCCTGTATCTGTGTCCTCCTGCTCAGTGCGTTTGGCACAACGTTTCCTTTCCCAGGCATATAAGCAATCTTGAAATCGAAAGACTGTAGGTACTCAACCCACCTCCGCTGTCTCAAATTCAAGTCACGCTACGTGAAGATATACTTGAGGCTCTTGTGGTCAGTATATACCACAAAATTCTATCCCAGAAGATAATGTCTCCAACAACGCAAAGCATGAACAACTACAACCAACTCCAGGTCGTGCGTAGGATAGTTCCTCTCAAGTGGCCTCAACTACCAAGATCCATATGCAACAACACGATCTTCCTGCATAAGCACTGCTCCAAGCCCGGTGCCAGATGCATCACAGAAAACTGTATAACTCTTGCCCGGCTCCGGAAAGACTAGAATTAGTGCTGAAATCAATCTCCCCTTCATCTCTTGAAAGGATGAATCACAGGATTCTGAACAAACATACTTCACCCCCTTCTTAGTCAAGCCCATAAATAGCACTGCTAAGTGTGAGAAGTCCTGTATAAACCAATTGTAGTAACCATCCATCCCTAAGAAACTTCATACCTTGAAGACATTCTTCGACTGCTCCCAGGTAACTACTGCTCTCACCTTCTCTGGGTCTACTGATACTCCTGTATATGATATTACATGACCCAGGAAGTGAATCTCATCCATCCAAAAGTGGAACTTTGAGAGCTTAGCATATAACTGATGCTCCCTCAGTGTACTCAAAACGATCTCAAGATGGGTAGCATGGTCGTGTCAAGTGTGAGAGTACACCAAGATATCATCCACGAAAACCACCACGAAAAAATCCAAGTAAGGATGGAAAAATCTGTTCATCATTTCCATGAAACTGTTGGCACGTTCTTGAGTCCGAACGACATAACCAAATACTCATACAGACCACACCTTCTTCGGAAGGCTGTAAGAGGTATATCAAATGGTCTGACACGCAACTGATGATATCCGGATCTCAAGTCGATCTTTGAGAACACTTTGGCTCCTCAAAGTTGATCAAAGAGATCATCTATTCGTGGAAATGGATATATATTCTTGATCGTAAACTGGTTTAGCTTTTGATAATCCACACAAAGCCGTAAAGTTCCATCCGCCTTCTTTGCAAATAGAATGGGTGTACCCCAAGGAGAAGTACTGGGTCAGATAAAACCCTTTTCCTGAAACTCCTCCAACTGCTTCTTGAGATCCTGTAACTCAGGTGTATCTATCCTACAAGGAGGTATGAATACTGGTGCTACTCCTAGAACAAGCTCAATAGAGAAGTCTACCTCTCGCTCCGGAGGCAAACCTGAAAAGTCTTCTGGAAAGGCATCTAGAAAGCAATCAACCACTGGAGGAAAATCTATCTGAGAATTCCCCTGGTAATCCAGATATAAGCTAGAAATCTAGGCCGTAAAAATTCCCATATCATGATGCTCTGGTCCATCTCTTCTTGCCTGGACATCCCATTCACCCTTGTGAAGAAAAGATCCTCCCTACGGTGATGTGAAACTCACCCTACGACGATAGAAATCGACAAAGGCCTGAAAGGGAACTAACCAGTCTATCCCGAGAATGAAATCATATCCTTTCATCTCTAAAACATAGAGGTTCCATGAAAAACGACACCCACCAACCTCAAGGGGGAATTATAAGCATTGACGCACGCTAGCAGTTCTAATTTCCAAGGGTGTGTCTAGCATCATCATTTCCTCAGAAGTATAAACAGTAAGGCTAAGGCTTTCCACAGTATGAATAGAAATAAATCTATGAGAAGCTCATGTATCAAAAAGTGCAGAGGATAAAACTGAGGCTACTAAAATCGTACCTCGAACTGTAGAAGGTCCAGGATCCTGCTCCTGATGAATCTGCTCTACCGCAAAAGTCTGGCCTGCACCGCGGCCCTATGTAGCAGCCTGAGATCCCTGAGATGACCCTCCCTAAGCCTAACCACTGTGTCCATGGCCTTTACCCTGGCCTGAACAACCTGAAGAACTCCAACCCCCAGTTTGTTTCGGAACTAGTAATCCTGCTCCTATACGCGGAGTCGAAACTGATCCTCCTTCACTAGCCACTGGAAGGAGAACCTTGTAGAAATGATGCAGATGACCCATCTTGCCGCAAGATCGGCACTCCACTGGGTATCTTGGGCACTGAGGCTTCTTATGTATGATTTTTCCACACTGATATCACACCACTTGGTTTCCAGAAATAAGATCCCGTATACCAGAAGGAATACCTCGCTTCCTCGAGTCACCTCGTGTAGACTCTCGGTGGCGCTTCCTGCTGTCTATTTGAAATGAATCAGCCTTGGATGCTGAACCGCCATGGTTCACAGCTCTAGTCTCCCTCAGATTTCTCTCCGTGATAAGCACTTGGTTGACTATTAGAGTAATATAAGTCAACTGAAAGACGTTCACCTGAGATCTGATGTCCGGTCTGAGGCCTTCCTCAAACTTCCTTGCTAAAAATAGCTCATCGTTCCCTAGAACTAGAGTGAAACGCTGTAACTCTATGAAGCGAGAGGAATAATCCATGACTGTGAGAGTACCCTACTGCAGGTTCATGAACTCTCTGGCTCTGTCATCCCTCAACATCACCGGGTAGAAGTAGTCGTAGAGTGTACACTGAAACTCGTCCCAAGCCATAGCCTGTTGGCGCCCTGCCTACGAAACCACATCCCACCATCTCTTGGAGGAATCTCGTAGAATATAAGTCACAAGCTTAACTCTCCTCTCCAGAGGAGTTTCCAGGTGCTCGAAGATGGATAACATGGCTTCTAGACAGGACTTCGTAGCCCGCGGTCCTCCATCCCCTGTGAACGTGGGAGGATGCTGCTGCTAAAAAACCCGCGTCAGCTCTACCATAGACAGGACAGGATGCTGAGCTCCCTAGAAGGTCTGCATGAATCTCATGAAACCCTCTATGAACTGAGCATCAACACCAGTGTTTGGAATCACTGTAGGTGCCATGTCCGGAACAATATATGGAACTACTGGTAGTCCCTGATCTGCCGTATCAGGTGTATGGTCACTGCCTAGTTCCTAACGGACAACGAGAGGACGTCTCGGTGCCATAGCTCTGAAAGGTCAAAATCAAACCTCAGATTCAGGATTAACAAAGATAGAAAAACTGAAGGCACAAGAAGGAACAGGAAAAAGAAGGCATTCAAGTTATGCAAAACATGACTACACGGCGTGTTCCCTTAGGTCATCACATGGGTGTGTACTTATACCTAAACTGGCCGTGTAACACCCCAAATACACGGTGTGTTGTCATAATACACAGCGTGTACTGAAATTCCCTTCCCTGCCCGAGTCCTTCTACACGGTTAAGCCACACGGTTACTCTAAGAGAAAACTACACGGCGTGCTCAAGGGAGACACGACGTGTACTAGACATGCCTTACTTGGCCCGTGTTGTTAGAGACACGGCCTAACACACGGTCGAAACTACACGGCATGTTCCAGATAGGCACGAAATGTATGAGGAAGGGTAACACCGGACCGTGTTGTTCGTGACACAACCGGGTACCTAGATCAGACTACACGGTGCGTAAGATTTAGACACGACGTGCATGTGAAAAGATAACACGACCCGTGTTGTTCGTGACACGGCCGGGGTACTTATTTCATACTACACGGCGTGCTAAACTAGTACACAGTGTGTTCCTACAAGATTTTTCAGGACCCCATGTTTTTTCTCACACAGTCAGTGACACGGTTTAAAAACTACACGACATGTAATAATAAAATACACACCGTGTATTCTAGGTTTTTCCGGGAAGTAGCTCAGAAACTGCTCTGAAGCCCAGAAAACACAGAAAACAAGAGTTAAGGTGCCAAATTACGATCCGTGAGGGCCCATACTCCCCGCGAATCGAAGTTTGGTATCTTATACAATGCACATAATAAGTAAATAGTATAAAAAACTCACAATCCACCAAATTACGATCCTCGAGGTCCCATAATACCTCTAAGACCAAAGTTTTGAATTCATGATAATGAAGCTCTAAAAAAACGATACCCTATCAGCATAGTAGGTATTCTATCACAACAACTATCACAACAACATGCAATTTCTAATGCAATTTAGATGGCATGGCAATATGCATGACATGTGATTTTTAACAAGTGCCAATATGATGCATGAGATGACATACCCTCATCTCATCGGGTTGCAACAAAATAGAACCACAATCATATAAACCGTAACAACACAACACAAGTGCACCACCCAATGGTGAAATCAATTAAACTGTAACATTTGCAAAACTTGAAAATTACAATATTTGAGGTAACCTGGCTTTTTCTCTGTACACGGGTTCTAGAACTCTCGGGCAAAGCTATTTACCATTTACCTATTCCATCATATCCCTGTCTAATGTCGCTAAACAGTAAGTCAATAGAAAATAAAAGAACCCCTCTGATACCACATTGTAACGACCCGAATCCGGAGCCACTCAACTAGTGCCCCTTACCCGGTTCGTCACATGACCTAAAGCGCATTTCCCCAAACGCCAGAGGCTGCCGACTAGCAGCGAGGGCCTTGGTGAGTCATTGGGGAAACTATTCCCTAATTTGGTAAAGTATACAAGGGAAAGAAAATAACAGTCAATAGCAAAAGCAGTGAACATCATAAAATAACTAAAACTAAACATCAGAAGAAATGAATATATAGTAATGATGATAATGATGAAGTAGGTACAAGTATCTAAGGGAAGTAGCAAACACAACAACGTGCTAAAATACAATTGAGAAACAAATTACTAAAAGTAAAAAACAACTCCAGTAGCATCGCAAGCCTAAGCTCAGTCCTATGCTCTCCAGCTCCAACCAGCAATCATGTACCTGAAGTAGAAGGGCCACAATCCATATCCACACCTGCAACCATATAACCTGTTTGGGATGAAAAGTGGGACCCAAATAGGGTGTGAGACTAATCTCAGTAGGCAACCACCACAAGATCTGTGCCCTACTGTCAGTGATCAATATAGAAAAAGTAATGGAAATAAATGCAGCAGAGAAACAGAAGTACACTAAAGTAAACAATCCTAAAAATCTCCATTCACATTTATTTTTAATTTAATTCAATCATTTAATTATCAACTAAGGAATCTAGCAAACAACTCTATATTCCCAAGGCATAGCAAGTAACACAAAAGGTATCCCAGCATGCTACCTAAACAACAAGCAGTACAAAACCCAAGCTTGTTCTTTGGATTGGTGGACTCGTCACAACCAACCAAAAAATATTCACACTAACTCTCTGGGTGGCTCATACTGGCAGAACCCACTAGTCAAGTAATCCTACAAAGGCATAGACTCTCTGGGAAGTTCTCACCGTCAATTCCCCTGCGGTCTTGCAACGATAGCTATAGACTCTCTAAGGAAGCACTTACGTCTAATTCCCCCTGTAGTATCGATATGCAACTAAGGACACTCTGAGGAAGCACAAAGTCCTATTTCCGTAGGTCCTTCGAACAATACTAATTTATAACAGACTCTCTAGGGAAGCCCTTAATCGTCAATTCCCTCTTTAGTCTACCGCACCAGGTTCACACAACCCTGAGAAATCCAGTCATGCGTAATCAACTATCAGCAGCCCTAAGTAAGTTCAACAAACTACTTGGATAATAGCTATAATGCATCAAAAGCATATAAACAGTAGGAAACACATGAAATAAATTATATCAAGGTAGGAAATCAATGCAACAAGGTCTGCCTCACAGGCAACCTAAGCCAAATGGTGATAAACAACCAAAACAAGGGAAACACCCATGGGGTGATCCTCAAACATGCTAACAAGCAATAATTATTCATCTAATGGACTCAAGCATACGAGCTATCTAAGGAAGATAATAATGCAGGATCAAAACCCTAATCTGAGATACCCGATACATGGGTATCCGACAATTTTGCACAAAAACTCAAAGATATTCAACGTAAGGCAACAAACCACCTACCTTGATCCTAGGATATCGATATACTTGAACCTCAGCCCGTGAATCGGCCTAGAATGGATTAGATCTGAAAAAAAGTATAAAACGTTCAACCTATGATAACTCTCATAAGAGAAGGAATTAGGAAACGTGGCCAAAAAAGAACCAAGAACTCACCGCTACGATTCTATTGCAACTGACGACATTCGATTCGAATAACCGGTGATGGATCGAAGACTCAGAGAAGATCCATGGCCGCACTCTCACTCTCGGTCAAAGAAGCTGGAGAAGAAGACATTTTTTGTGTTAAGACGCGACCTCGTTCTATTTAATGAAAAAAAGAAAGTACATAGTGTGTAATTCTGGAGTACATGATGTGTACTTTCCTTTTTCGTACTCCGCTTTAGGCAGCCTCCAAGTCACCCTTACATGGCCGTGTGTGTTTCCATGACACGTCTAGCATACAGCTTCTAATGGAATCGAAGTACATGACGTTTACTCATAAAGTACATGGCGTGTACTCCTAAAATTTCCAGATTTTCCTCTTTTCTCAAAAACTACCAGAAAAGGAAAAACATACCTGAAAAGAAGATCCAGGTTCTTACAAGAGTGAAATGGGTATATAATCATTTATATATAATATTTTAGTAATAGGGATATTTAAAAAACACATCCCAACATTATTAATTGAAAAAAAATTCACTACATAAATAAGGTGCTTGAATAAAGAGGAGAAAGAGAGGACCCCTTACTAAATTTCAGCATAGTAAAGAATTAGATAAATGCTATAATGAGAGAGAATAAATCAAATATCATTGTTAGTAAATAAATTTTACAGTATAGGGATATTTATAAATTAATTAAAACATAACCAATTTATATTCAAAAGGCTAAATACAAAGAAGGTGCTTGAATTGAAAAGAAGAGAGAGGGGTCCCTTACTTGAGAGGGTGATTCCAAAAGCTTTGGGGGAGCTTCTTATGATCCTGGGGGAACCTTGGGGGATTCTATAAAGGTGAGGTAATATTAAGTATGTCATATTCTATTTTTTAGTGAATAGCAATGGGATCTTGGGTGGGTTTATATAAGAAAAAAGATGGGAGTTCTTTATTATTTCCAAAACTTACGTTTTAGACTCTATACAGTAAAACAATAAAAATAACAAAACTTACCATGGTTTTTCCCATGATTTATTTAAAATAGGAGTTACTTTAAATATTTTATAATTCCAAGGTTCCAAATCATTAAAATATTACCCTTGTTGATGTGTAAGTGAGTCATGTTTATAAATAATTGATTTTAAAACCTTAAAATATAATATAGGTTTTGGAGGATTCATAAAGGATTTATAAAATTAATAAAATAACCTAAAAAACATATTATTTTAAATTTTAAATATATATTTGGTCTTTTATACCCTTTATATAATTTATTACATCACTTTTGGGTCATTATTATTTAATAATAAACACTATATATTTATACTATATTTAATTTTTACCTAAAAATTCGATTATCTTAGAAAATTGTGAAAAATTCACTATTGGAAAATTTTTATGCGATGATTCCAAAAATAATATTTATTTTATCAGAATAATTTTCTAAATATTTGAATTTTCACTTTTAAAAAAAGAATCAACATTTATTACGAAATGCTGGTTTTTTTTCAATAACAATTTTTGAACCCTTATAACAATTGCATTTGAATTCATAAAAAATATATTATCATTTAAATTTAATAAAAATTATTTAATAAAATTATTTTATTAAAATATAATTTATTTTTAAAAATTCATGAATTAAAAAAAAAGGAAATTTTTAATTGAAAATGCTTATTACACATATCAAAATTTAATTTTTATCAAAATAAATTCTTAATTATTTATAAAGAAGAAAAACAATAATCATTATTATATTTAAAATAAAATATAAATATTCATTTTATTAGGGTTTTATTTGTTTCTAGTCCTTTTTAAATTATTTTTACCTTTAATTAACCTATTTTCCTTTTATTGTAGTAATAAATACTTACTACAGTTACTATTCATATTGTCCAAAATTTAAGTTGAAATTATTATATAATATTAATTATGATTATTAAAAATATGGAATATATTTGATTAAAATAAATCCATATATTTGAATAATTTAATTTAAAATAAGACCTGAAAGCGTGATGGAAAGCAGTTTTTATGAAAAATGCATTTTTCATAGAAAAATGATTTTACTTTAACTTTATAACTAGTAATCTACACTATATGAATTTAAATTCATAATGATAAATATACGATCCATAAATTTAATTTAAATCACCCCCATTAGGGTTTATTTTTAATTAATTAAAAAGTATAAACATTATGCATTTAAAACAGTTTTCAGAAAATGTGTTTTCAAGCCTAAAAATAAATTTATATGAAAATATGGTATAAAGATTATTTAAATGAAATTAATTGGATTAAATATAACTAAACAAAACTTATTTTACTTTAAAATAAAATTAAAATAATAATGATACTTTTATATTAATTAATTTATCAAAATAAATGACAATTTTACAAAATAATCAGTATTTTTTACTATTCACTGAAAAATTAATATTTTTTGAAAAATGCAAAAATTTATCCCTAATTTAATTTTGATACGATGATTTAAAAAATTATTTTAATTTTATAAAAGAAATTTTCTAAGTGTTCTAGAAATTAATTACAATATCTTTTTTCACAAAAATAAATAAATATCTTTTTTTGAAGAAAATGTATTTTTGATGTATAAAATGTCATTACTAAAAAATGAATGATTATTTTGTAAGAATTTATAAATATAGTTATGTTGTGTAGGAAATTTATATATATATATTTCATAATGTAGTTGATCCTATTCATATTTGTAAATTTAATGACTAGGTTAAAATGATCATATTTAAATAATTATTGTTTGTTTGGGTTTGGTGCTGCATATCACATACACTATAAAACATAGTTTTATCTTTTAAAAACTCGGGGCGTTACACACTTTGTTCCTTGAAGATAATTTTTTTTCTTTATCTATACATAACAAACACCTTACACCCCATGCATGAGTATGTGAAAAAACAAGTTTCTTTCCACTCCATAACTAAAAGGGAATACCGTCTGCTGCTTTAGTTGATAATTGGTTTAGTATATTTAAGATCGTGTGTAATGCATATTACCAGAAGGATAAGGGGAGGATTTAATGACTCATCATCAATATTAACATCTCCAACAAGGTATAGTCCCTCTTTCAACTAACACCATTCCACTTCTATGTATAAGACAAAGTGAGATGATATAAAATTACATACTCCCATGAAAGTCAATATACTCTTGGCTAAGATATTCACCACCTTGATATGATCAAAGATTATTTATTTTCTTAAAAATCTAATTCTAAACTTCATTCTTTAACTCCTTGAACTTCTCAAAGGATTCAAACTTATACTTCATTAAGTAAATGTAACCATATCTACCCAAGTCATCAGTAAAATTAATAAAGTATGAGAATACACCTATAGATTCCACTTGAAAAGATCCACAAAAATCAGTGCATACCAATTCTATAAGCTTTGTGTCCCTTTCACCTCGACTACCAAATAGTGGTTTGATCATATTACCTTGTAAACAAGCATGACATATTTCAAGTGGGTTGAGCTCAAAAGAGTCCAAGTAATCATCTTGATAGATCTTCGTCAAAACTATCTAATTTTCATGACCAAGGAGGTGATGCCCCAAATGGGTGTAAAATGAGTTGAATGAATTTGATTAATTATCAACTGCCAATATTTGTTTTTCCTAATTTAATACATAAATACCATTATTCAGATGTTCCATACCATAACATATGCCATCTTTATAAAAGTTGAAAATCTTATTTCCA
Organism: Viscum album; assembly: GCA_963277665.1. Classification (NCBI taxonomy): domain Eukaryota; kingdom Viridiplantae; phylum Streptophyta; class Magnoliopsida; order Santalales; family Viscaceae; genus Viscum; species Viscum album. The sequence continues at coordinate 1,492,088,957 of OY728145.1, forward strand.
AAGTTGAAAATAAATCCATCCATGTATAAATAAGAAATAAAAATGAAATTCTTGGTAACACTAGGAACATAATAACAGATCTTTTAAACCAAAATCAATCCTATTAGAAATATGAGGTGGTAGTATCCAATGGATAGAGAAACCAACCTCACTCCATTGGCAGCCTGTAGATCCACCTAACCTTTGGAATTCTTCTGAAATCTACCCAGTTCCTGTATTTGGATACAAATATGAGCATCATAGACAATATATAATAACCAACTTATAGATATAAAAATATTACACTTGATAATAAAAATTCATAAATATTTACCTTTCTTCTTTTGCCGAGTGCCATTCCTCATCCATTGGACTTTCTTGCCACATGAAAAACACATTGATTTTTTCTCATTTTCTTATTGATGGATATTCTTCTTCTTAGAAGGATGGTTCTCTGGATCCTTATACTTAAAACGAGTCTTTATATACTTTTCCTTTTTCTTACTTATCCACCATAAGTATTGTGGATTTTTTACACCTCATGTATTTATCAACTCGGTGAATCGGAGTAAGAAGTTCTGAAAGAGAATTATTGCTATTGCTCATTTTATAATTCACAATAAAACTGGAGACGGTTTTAGGTAGTGAAGTCATAATAAGATTTTTGCACAAATCATCAGGGATCTTAAACCCCAATAATTCTAAGTGTTCTATGTATCCAACCATCTTGACTACATGAGGCCCAGATGATACCAAATCTTCAAGCTTGCATGTGAATAGTGCATTGTAGATATCATATCTCTACTGCATCACCTTCTCCTAATAACGATCATGAAGGTGATAAATGATACAATATGCATTCATATCCTCATATTACTTTATAATCTCACTGGACATGGAGGATAACATGAAACATTGTGCCTCCATTGCATCATCCACATGTTTTAGGTAGATAGATAATTCATCCTCACCATTCTCTTTGGAAAGTGACTCCAAAAGTAGGGTTTCCATCACATATAATTTCTATTCATGGAATAATATAACATGTAAGCACCTATAACATTCCTATAAACTCTTTTCAGTGAGAAGGTTATCCTTCACTAGTATATATCATGGTGATTTGATTGAAGTCATGTGGTTTTCCATTTAAAAAAAAATTTAATTACAGACTATCAGTACTTCCTTGATTACTAAATTATATTAATATAAATTTCAAATTTTATTAATCTTACACTATTTTTTAGAAACCTAATATCCCTCACCATTAGTTTTAGAATATCCTATTGCATAGATATTCTAGTTCCAAGGGACCATATTCCCATTCTCATAACCCAGACTTGGCCCTAAAAAGTTATTTGAAGGGTTTTAGGTAGAAATATATTGAAAACCACATTAACACACAATCCATTGATCTATGAATTAGACTCACCAATTCTGAAATATTGGATAAAGATTTATGCAAAACTTTTCTCTTGTTACACAAAGTCTTGCTTGGTCAGTCAACCCTTTATGTGAACCAAGTTAAGTCAACCCTAAACTTCATTCCAAAGTTCCCTAATAATTGAAATAACCTCTAATTGGTCCAGTTAATCACTTTGGACTATGAGTTCGATTATAAATTAAGAAATGAAAGGCTATAATATATTAATATTTAAATTGAGGGATTTTTTTTATCCTTATGTGTAAAAGCCCAATTTTTATCTTATCACATACCTTGTTAATATTAAGTGGATTTTAATCAAGTGATTAACCGTGTATGATAAAATTTACACATAATCTGATTTTATTTTATTCCATCTTACATGCTCATTAATACATTTATTAAGTGATCATGCAGTATCCACAAATATAAATAATCAACCATGTAACTAACAAAAATAAAATATAAGTGGCATGATCATGAGATTCTCTAATGGATAGTTTATCTAGAGGATGATAAACTAACCTCCGAACCTAGGAAAAAACACCTTGAAATGTAGTTTGGTTCATATTGAAGCATTCCACCTTGGCTCCTATGTATCTCCTTGATTAGTTTCACCTCAGTTTCAAGACTCATACTGACCTAATAGATCCATTCTTACATAATATTTTACTCACACATAGGTGAGGAGATCCAATGTATTGGATAAATGGGTTTTACATAAAAGAAACCATGGGGACACATTCCCTTATATAATAAAGAGGATGAGATGACTCATAAGCCATCATTTTAATTTAATAATAACAAATTAAAAGAAAACCAATCACATAAACTGTTCTATTCTAATCTCATGATCATCAAAAAATCATGAAATAAACATAAATTTTCAATTTATCCATTAATCACTTCATTTTTTTCTTTAATTAAGATAAATTTCTATGAATTAATATAATTAATTCAAATTATCTTAATACTATTTGACCATCCTTAAAATTCCATCATTTATAATTTTAAACAAATTAAAAAAATAATTTTATTTAAAATAAATAGAGTATACAAGTGTACTTGGAGGCAAAAACATGTACTCATCTAAAATACTCAGCATGATCCTTGTTCTTGTGCATTCTCTTGGCATCCAATATATACTCATGGTATGTAATGACATAATGTGTACTGTTAAATAAATAAAACATAAAACACATATTAATTACACTATATATGATGCTCTTAATGTTCATGGAGTGAACTATAATAAAATACCATACAAAAATTGTAGATTTAGAATTTAACACAAAAAATATTTTAATCTATAATTAACAATATGATGAAATAGAATGTACTATCAAATAAGTGACACACAAAACACATGTGAATATGTTTAATTATATAATTAACTCTTATCTCTATGTTAAATTGAGAACATTGGATGCAGCAGACTACATGATGTGTAATTGGTTATACGGTGTGTGGTCTCTTTTCCCATTGCCCACAACATAAGCTTAGGGACCAGGCGTGTTCAATACTGCAAATATGTTTGAGGTACATGGTGTGTCATGTTCCTACATGGCGTTCATCCTCAAATTTGCATGGTTTTTTATTCCTAGTGTCATGTAGAAGATATACGACACACTTGGACCCACTGTGTTCTCAATTATGAAGTCATGAGGACTACACACCATGTACGTAAGTCACATGATGTGTGGTTCTTCAAACTATATACCAACCTATCCAGATCTACATGCTGATCCTCTTTTATTAGATTAATGATCTGATTTCACCAGTTTGATATGATATTATCACAAGATACACATAATATACATGGGTACAATCTGTATATATTTGTGTTACACGCTATGCATGCTTATGTTACTAGAAAAAAAATCCTTTAGAATCTTCATATAGAGTTTTTGAATATATATTTATTTTATCTTAACCTGTTTATTGGTTATATGAGTGAGAATAAAGAAATTTAAGTGAAAACAATGTTCAGATTTCAAGAATGAATAGATATTAAGTAATAGAAGTTTCAAACACCTATAATTCAATCAATTATTATTAAATAATTATAAATTAACAATGTGATTGCTCTGATACCACTTGTAGGTTATGGGCACAAAAGAAGTGCCTTTATAGCCCAATAAACTCATTTTTTAGTTTTAATTTATGAATAATCATTACTGTACATGATGAATAACATCATAACTAATGAAATCTATAGATTACTTGACTTGATTAAACATCAGAACTAGAAGAGAAGGATCTTCACATGTAATTTATAATTAAATTATAAGCAGATCTAGAATGACCTAAACTCATAATTCTCTCTCCATTAATGATTCAGTTGACTTGATATCGTCGCACTATCATTTCACTATAGGATCCAAATGCAGAATCATTATAGTAGTGATCCACACATACACCACAATCTCTGAATGTCACCACATAATCATAGGGTGCTAGAAAAGTTGATTCTGATCGCTTGTGACATTTGTGGTTGATTGAAGTATAACTCTCTTAGAGAATTTTTGATGTTATCTCGATGCCTTGATAGAATAGGAGGAGAGAGAACCCCTTATATCACTAAAACTATCTTTAGGGATTTATAGAGGTTCTATTTATTTGTTGTGCAAAAAAAAATGTATTTATGGAAAGTGATATAATTATATATTTATTTTGGTAGGTTTAGGGTTGAAAACATGCACACAAGAACCTTTCCATTTAATTTATTATTAGTGAACCCCATTTCTTAATAATAATATAATTATTATTCATTTGACATGTGGATCACCTAAGAAAAAATTAATATTATTTATATAATTTCCAATTATACCATCAAATTTGGTCTACTTATCCTCAATATTTACCAAAACTATAATAAAAATTATTTATTTAATAAATAAATATCACTACATTATTAGTTTATAAATATAATAAATATTATATTTGAAAACCCTTGTAAATAAATATTTATTATTACTATTCAACTCACTTAATATTTTGAATAACATGTGATTAAATTTGGGTGATCAACTAACACCCGAATAATTATAAAACCACAAATAAGGAATAATATTTATTCTAAATTATTAAATTCAACATTAAATTTAACCAAGATTATGGATATACTTAGTGTGTGAACCTCTAAGATTCTTTATCAGTGGGAATAGGTGAAGACACCTAAACTCTAGGGTTAACATCTAGTAATACACCAGGTAACCCATAAAGAAATAAGTTAATGTTGGAATGACATAAAAAATCTTATGAATGCTTATTGTGTAATATAATATCTTTACCATGATATATCTAATCAAGTAGGTTTCACACTAGTATAATCAACCCATGTTCTTGATGTATCTTTCTTTGAATTTTAGAAAATGAACATGCCCACAGAAACCCATGGCCATGGATTTATTTAGGTAGTTTTATTTCCATAAATGGGCCTGAGATATCAAATTCCATTAATAGACATAAGGGATAAGTCCTTTTTCACATTATCCATTAATGCAATATCATTCATGATGCACCCAATGTATCCTATTTCGCTGAAAACACATGTCATCATGATTTTTATCAATACATAAAAGTACACAACTTATGGTATTCATTAGTGATAATATTATAGTCTAAGGATTAATACACATGTATGCATATAAAAACATCCAATGACACATAATATGTGGATTTATTACTAGCAGGTTCGTTCTCATAACCTCCCTTATTTGAGATTACCACAGGAAAACACCATGAGAAGGTTTATCAACATATTATGAGCCTCCCATCCCCAATAGACTATATCATCTGTGTCTCATCAGATAATATCATCCAGCCATAGAATACGAGTTTAAGAAATATTTTCATATCATCTAAAGTATCTAATCATAGTGGGGAAATTATATGTACTTTTGATGTGACATTTATCCTTATGAAATTATCACATATTATGTCATACAGAGGAATAATCATGATGTGATAAGAATATTTATTAATATTAAAAAAATGAATACATGTAATCATGAAGTACTTAGAAGTTGGTTCTAGGGAACCAAATCCAATAGTCTTGATAATTAAAAATCCCTCATTTATTCCCTCCAAGATTTTATTATTTTTTATTATTATTCTTTAAATTATTTTAATTTAATTTAATTTACATATTTTGTATTTTTTACGTTTTAGTGTTTTTCCTTAAGTAAATGACTCATACGGTTTTCACAATGACTCATATGAATTCTATTTTATTGAAATATTTTTATGTTCTAAAGGACACATATGCAGAACACATGACATATACACAACATGATACCACTCACATATTTACCCATATAAAGATTCAAAATGAATTGTATATTTTTGTATATAAATCATAAGCAAAAATAAATTGACTCATACGTAGTCTGAATTTTTTATAAGAATGGAATGACTCCTATACATACACATGATGAATTATACATAGATACAAGTTAACTCTCACGAATAAGTAAAATGAATCATAAAAAATTATCAAAATGATACTTACACTGATTTTAAAATTATTGCTATATAGTATTAAAATGATTCTTACATGGATTTATAAATCATACTTACATATATTTATATTCATCCTTGCATTATTTTAAATTTATCCTTATAAACTTATATTTCATCCTTACAAAATTTGAAATATGATCCTTATAAAATCGAATATGTTTGGGCTTATGGAATTGAATTGAATTTATTTTGTGTTATGGAGTATTTTGTTTTATATTTATATATATATACACACACAAATTTTTCATTTTTTATAGTTTTACCATGTAGGTTGATATTATTTTTGGAAACTCATTTAAAGATATAATGGATAAATCAAATTATGGAAACACCCGCCCAAGAAAGAGCATGGAGACTGTGGGATAAGAATTGGATATTTTCCTATAAATAATAGAAGAATAAAATTGATAGAGAGCATAAAATATATGAAAAATATATGATAATTAGAAAAAATATACAAAAGTTATGAAAGTTTGATACTACAATGATTAATTTTACACTGCTTCAATCATTGTAAATGATCTACATCATGAAAACTCTTACTAAAGTGATCATGTTACATTTACATTATAATATTTCCCATTTTTGTTTCAGAAGTATATTATTTCAGATTTTTATTTGTGATTTATTGTGTTAGATTATTATTTTACCTTACAAAAATAGTTTTGTTTCTAGTTATACATCCACAAAGTCACATATTTATTGAGTTGTGACTCCCAGTAAAAGTCAGGTTTGTTCTAGTTGTACTTTGGTCCATATAAAGATAGGTTAGGACTAGTTATTATTTGGTCCAAATAAAGGAAGGAGTTTTAAAAGGTTATCACATACTTTTAAAAGTGATGTTCTTTTAGTGGGTACCATTTTTTTTGTGGAGAATAGAGAAGTAAAGAGTAAACATATGAACACTTTTTTCTGAACTCTTATAAAAATTAGGTGTTATTTGTTTATTTAAATATCCTTGGCACTTCATTGTATTTCAATAACACTTTAAAATATATTTTTTTTTTATTTCAAGAACATAGATTTTAAATTTATATTTAACTATGATATAATATTTTTAAAGTTTTAAATCGATCTATTTACTTTCCCTCTAGACTATCTCAACATCCCACAATGGTCTAAAAAACATTTCATAAATGCTTGACCATTCACATTATACAATCATAGAATTTAATTTATCTTTTTAAAGGTCTCATTGAACCTTTTAAAAAATATAAGTTATACTTTAATAAATGTATTATCACATGATGTGTATGATGGAAAATCTGATAGTTTATGTAGAAGAAAATAAATTAAATGTATATAATATCTTATATTGTATATATATTACTTCATGTGATCTATATCATGGAAACAATATATCTCATATTTCTATCTATAATATGGTTTGTAAGTGTATTATAACTTTTAATCTTCCACTTTCACTAAATACTCATAGAATTTATTCATATTTCACAACTGAAGGTTCTATGGTGTAATGGAAGTGGTCGCCCCAATGCCCAATAATGAAAATTTTTCAATTTCTTCATATCTATCCCCAGAACTAAACAAATTACAACCTTAGAATCTATAATATATTATCATCACATTAAATTTATAATTAATTTATTTAAATTAATAATTACCTTATGTTGGAATTATTTCTTCATTGATGAATCAGTTGACCACCTTGTTGTATAATCATTGCATCAAAGGATTCAAGGGTAGAATCCCTATAATGGAAATCCACATATTTACCAAAAACCTCCAAAAATCACCATAGAAATCCCTAGGTTCTAGAAAAAAATAATTTAACTCTTGAATCAATCATCATTGATCACCATAAGAAATAATTTGAGGTGGAAAATATTCTTCTTGTTCTCTCTAAAGTCGAGAGGGTGGAGGAAGAAAACTGCTCTCTATTCTTGAGAGTGTTCTAAAGGAATTTCTCTCTAGGTCTTGATTGGATTATCTCTATAATCCATTATGCAGAAATAATATTAGGGTTTAGAATGATATAACTGAGCTTGTATAGAGATAGAGTTAGATAATAAATAATTACACACATTCCCTTATTATTATCTTAATCCCCAATGAACCCCATGTCTAAGTAATAATAATAATAATAATAATAATAATAATATTTACTTGACATGCACTAAACTCATGGATAAATAGATTTAATTTCATGAATAAATTAATTAACAATTATTTAAATGATATTTAGTATATCATTATCACCAGACTATCAACTCTACTTATCTTTCCTCCTTGATATCTATCAAATATTAAATAAAGATTATTTATTTAAATAAATAAATATCACTACATTATTCACCGATAAATAAATAAATATTATATTCACTAAAATAATGAATAAATATTTATTAAATATTTAACTCATTTATATTTCCTTAAATAACTAGTGACTGGATATTTGTGATCTAACAAACCTAAATAATCATTAAACCACATAAAAAATAATATTTATTCAACATGTTAAATTCATATAGAATCTAAATTAGGTTCCTGATATAATTAGTGTGTGACCATCTAGGACCCTTTCTCAATTAAATTAGGCAGAACAACCTAAAGTCCATGGTTAGTGTCTATAAACATGCTAAGACACCCATAAAGAAAGGATTTATTACTGTAAAAAGGAACAACCTCATATGAACGCTTACTGTGTAATATAATCCCATTTTATCTATATATAATTCAAGAAGGTTACATCGCTTGTGTCATCAACCTATAGCATAAATTTTAATTCATTTGACTTTAAAGAAATGAACACATCTATGTCACACTATGGACTTGGATTTATCAAAAATACCCATTTCAATCAAAGATCCAGAGATATATACGTCCATTATCTGGAAGGGAAAAATCCTTTCTTGAATTATTAATTAATTTCATATCAATCATGACAAAACCAATGTATCATACCTCACTGCAAGCATATGTCATCATGGTTTTTGTAAATACATGCATTTTGGATAAAGTGAAATTTCTAAGGGGAATTTGAATTTTACCGTTTGGTAGATAATCCATTCTCTAAACCAAGATTCAAAATGTAAATATGAGTATTTAATCACTTTAAAGTGATGTTTTTGGTTGATTTATAATTCCTAAAAGGTGTCTTAGGACCTCAGTTTAGTTTTGGAATCATTGATCTTCGAAAGCACCAGTTTTTGAGAAATAAAATGAGGCACACAGTTGGCGCACTGTTAGTTTAACTGTGCAAGTAAGCCGTTCGATCCCTTTTCTTAAGGAGCATGGTTTTTTAAACCATTCAACCCCTTGAGGGTAACCATGTGAGATGGTGTAGGTGTGGAGGGGTGACCCGCACAATCTGCACACAGTTTTCCAAAACCATGTGCCTAGCCCATACCCTTAGTGCCACATAACTTGCAACTATGCACGGTTAGGCACACATATTGTCTAACCATGAAACCCAACCATGTTACCCTTTTTAAAGGGATTTATTTGGTTAGTTAATCCTGCATTATTGGTGCACAATTATCCAAACCATGTCACTGAACCATTAATCTCTTAAAATGGGAGAAAATGATGGTTTTCCCCCACCTTCTTTAAAGGGTGTTCCCTTTATTTTTATCCCATTGGCATGAAATAACCCTCCACTCAAGATCCTACTTGTCTCTCCTCCTAGTTATGGAGAAATATCCTCTGTTTGATCCCCAAATAAAATTTCTATAGGTGCATTGGAAGCATAGTGACTCCTCTTGCTTTCTATTTCATTTTCCCTCATCATTTGGAATGCTAAATTGATGCGGGCTCTTTGGCCCTATTTTCAAGGCATTTTTGTATTTCTTAGATTTATATTGAAACGAATCAAATAAAATCTCGATATTAGATGAGTGGACCATGATACATATGAGGTAGGTGGTCTATAGACTTTCTCTAAAGTCTAGCTCATTTATAAATTACAACCATGTACTGATGCCAAATTCTCCAGGTGTTTCGCTTAAAGTGTAAAATTAATTATGTAAGACCAAATTATATAAGTTATATTATTGTTATGATATAGTTTAAACCATTTGAGGTTGTTCACCTTAACCCAAACCACCCCTTTAGAGTGATTTGTTTATAAACCATGACCTCTATGCCTCATTATGTAATTAATCACCCTTTTTGGTGTTATTTAAAATTCTTATAATTATAATGTCTTGAATATTAATATATCACACCTCATGGTGTGTTCATTTTCCTTCATGCAAAGGATAAATACTTGAGTTTAATAAATTATAATGATAACCTTGTCCATTTTTTGTAATAAAATCACATTTGAGGTGTGCTTTCTTCTCTAATAAAAAAGGGGATAATAAATATGAGATGAGAAAGATGATGAATAGCATGCTTAAGTACATGGACTAGAATATTATAATTTAAATGAACAATGTGAAATGACCTCTTTATATACTTGATTTTTGATGGCATGTTTTTAAATATGGAATCTTTTTTAATTGAACTTAAATGATTAAATGGATTGTGTATTCCTTGAGTGACACTTGGGTTCCTTTTTATGGAATGCCTTGAATGAGATCATAGGTTGTTAGAGATTATATGTATTCCTCATATGATACTTGGATTCATCTTTATATAATTACAGGGATGGGATCAGTGGGCTATTCCTTATTCACCTTGACTGATACTTGGATTCCCATATAGGAATGCCTTGGATGGGCTCATAGGCTGATTGAGATTATTATTCCCATGAGTGATACCCAATCCCCTAGTGGTTTAACTTGGATGGGCTCAAAGAACAATGTTTCTATACCATTCCATGAATGATACTTGGTCCCCTAGTAAATGTACCAGGGATGGAATCAGTGGGTTATTACTTTATACCACACTGAGAGTGATACTTGGGATTCCTCTTTACAGATCGCCATGGACAGACTCTTATAGTGATGGGTAATTATAGTGTTCCTGGTGAGATACTTGAGATTTATATTTAAAAATCACCTTGTATAGTCCCATAATTCCTTTTTATTAAGAACCTTAATTCATCTTGTTTAAAGATATAAGGAATGCTAGTTTATTAGATTTAAGGATGCATCCGCCAAGCCAAAGAACATGCTTGACTTCAGTCCTTGTTTGTATTTGGACCTTATGATGGCCCAATTTTTTCCCCACGTTCACACACACACACACACACACACACACACACACACACACATATATATATAAATACATTATATCTGTACAGGTTGACTATGGTTTGAGATACTCCAACTTAGGTTGAAGTGGGCATGGTCAGCCAGATGTCCTTGAGAAACCTGAATCGATTTTTTTACTTTTGTTTATTTATTGCTTTATCTATCATACCTCCAAACTACTATATTTTATATTCATGAATTGGATAACTTTAGACATCATTGGTGGTGTCCTACTGAGTATATCTCACACCATGTTCTGGACGCCATTTCACTAGAGTACCTAAACAGACCTCATGGTTACATGTTCAGGTTTATGGTTTCCACTTATTCTGTTCATTTATGCATGGGATCTTAGGAGCACATGAATGAGTCAGAGCTTAGGATTCTCATGAAGTTATCCTTTGGGGACTTTTTTTCATTTTTCTTATGCCTGTATTGTATTTTATTGTATCACCTATTGTATGTAAACTGCTTTAGTTTATGTAGCCTCATCCGCACATGCATTCATAGTTATATATTTTTCATTGGATATTTTATTAGTTATTATATTTATATTCTATTTCTCTATATTTTTTTTATACTTCTTCTTCTATCAATTGAATTATTTATTATTATACCATTTACTCTAATCATAAGGATATAGTCTCCCCACCGTACCATCATTAGACCCTTGCTACTAGTCGACAACCTCTAGCATATAAGGAGGCACGCTTGAGACTATGTGATTGATCGGATCGAGGCACTGTTTCAGTGGATCCTATGTTGGGACATTAAAAAGAGGTATTATAGGTGTTTCTTTTCCTTTGTATTACTATTTTGGGCTGGTAGAAAGGATACTAGAAGTGTATCAGTGCTCGATAAATAACTGTGTATGGGAGTGATCAACCCACACATGGGGAAAAGACCAAGTGGCTAGGGATGGGATTACTAGTCATGCTATTCATTTTTATATCTAATTATTATTTCACCTTTAGTGAATAGTTTACTTTTTTAATTATTGATTTGTGAGATTTATAGTATTTTACCCTTGGTCCAGTTTGGTAAGGAAGTATCATTACATGCATCATTATAGGCACATAGTGATTCACCTACCATGAATATTCCATTCCATGTAGGTTGAATTATACTTGTGATATATTCCTTGAGTTTTATACCATGCTTCTATGATTTCTTGCCTATATAGTAGAATACTGTGATTAATAGCCATGTTTTTCGGTATTTAATTCTTGTGGTAGCATGCCTAGTTATAATTTTTATATACAATTGGTTATTAAAGTGTTATCATAAAACTAAATGGAATCTTACCATATATCTTGATGTTTTCTCCTTAACTAACCAATCATGAAATGTTTGAGCTATGAAACATTGGTTTCATGGGATGAAATATACTAGGTGTGATTAAATGGAAGCCAATATACAATCTATAAAGTGTATGGGTGATTTATAAATTGGAAAATGGTGACCCATATAATCAAACCATAGTTTATGACCTTGATATGATTTGAGATCATTGTATAAATGTAAAATATGTTAAGCATTAAATATTTAATAAATTGGTTGATTATTCACCTTATTCTTGGCCTGACCAAAGTAGGATATCCTTGGCATATTATACTTACATTATAAACCCATTAAGTGTGTTTTAAAACATGATATCGACTAAATTGATGGGACCCTTATAGGTTTCCTTTATTATTTCTTGACAGGACCCTTGTAGGTCATCTTTATTTTGATATACCTCAGTGCTTAACCCCATGTGGGTATACTTACGTTATATAGGGATGGTTATTTAAAGTGTTTGTGACCATTTATATGGTTTTACATTCAAGTGTATGGTGGAATCTTACTGAACCATTCCCATTGAACTATAAAATACCTATTATCTTCTTTTGATCTGTAATTATATGAGTCATTAGTTAATTAAAATTCCAATTACAACCTAAAGGGTGTTTTCCTCTATAGATTGGAATTGATATTTTATTTAAATAAGCCCAATTTTGAGAACCTTATGGATAAATAAAATGGATAAAAGTAATTTATGTTATAAATTTACTAATTATGATAGGATTTTAGTTAAATAAATAATTCTTTAAAGGAAGTTTGATAAAACTTTCTTGTGTGACTTATGGAATTAGCTAAATAAAATTTCTAAGTACAATTTTCTTAAAACTGGTACTTGATTTTTAAATTGATCCCTTAAAAGGTTTAAAGTCCAAGTGTAGAGAAAAGAATCATCTCAAATAAAACCTTAAAGTGCTATTCTTAGTTTTGACCCTTGAGTAAGGGTAGTTTAAATCCTTCATAAGTTTTACCTTAGATAGGAAAAAGAAAGTTTCCCATAGGCTTCTTCTAACCTAAGTGATAGGTAGTAGAGCCTAGTGAATTTTTCATCATGGCCTAGATATAGGGCCAATGCTTCCTGCTATTTTAATAGGATAGCCCGAGGTAGGTAGTGACCTAAGACCCTTAAAACCTAGATAAATTATTGTGATCTATTTTAGAAAAAAAGGGGCTATTCGAGCACCATTTTTCCCTAGTAAGAATATTAGTTTCCAAAATGACACTTAGGATGGATGGGTGGTCATTTGGTAATTTTACCCTTATTAAGGGGGTGAGCATCATGTAATGATTGGTTTAAGAAGACTGGGCATGCCTAGGGAATGATCGACCACTTAGTGGATTGCGTGAGCCTTTTTTCTTCATCTGTGATGGATGAATTGGGAGGTTTTAAACTGGGTTTACAGTCATATGGGATAACATGACTTTGGGATAGTTCTTTTTATTTTCCATTGGATACTGGGGTGCATAGGTCCAACAAGCCTATGGATAGTATCAAGGATGTTCTGTTTTTCTGATGAAATATCAGTTTAGTATGTGTAATTAAATGTGGTACCATTGAACAGTCAAAAAGGTACAACGAACCATATGATTTCTATGATAATAATTTGAGCCTTGAGAATCTATGATTTGATCCCCAGTCATCTATGGGGTAGTGTGACCTAGGCGTTAAAGGAAATCCGACTCGTACCAATGCATGGGATGACATTCTAGAGAGTGTCAGGTATTCTGAAATGCTAGTCAGGTTGTTTGGACATATACCAAATGATAATGACATATGTGAGCGTGGTTCATAGGAGTGTCATGCATGCCTCTAAATTTAATCTTAATATATCATGCTATAAGTGGTTGAATTTCCTTTTATTGTTGATTTATAACTTGTTAAGAACATGATATTCACATCTAGGACCCATGGTCAGTAGATTATGGAGCGTGTTCCATGGGAAGAGTTCCCATCCTTAGAAAACTATGAGTATGACACTATAAAGGTGGGGAGTGTTGTGTCAAACAAGTTTAGAGTGTCCTTCCAAGTAGAGAGAGTGCAACCATTAAATGACCATTTGGAGATGGTTTAACTTTCTTTTGAATGACCATGGGGCTGGTAAGTGTGGAAAAGTGTTGGTACTTTCAATATAGCGTGATGATGATATGGTTGGGTGTGTACAGAACCTTTAAAGACACCATTTGTTAGGGAGGGATTTCGGTGGTTATGCTTGAGTGATCATGAAATTTCCTCGTGATGTAAGGACTTCGTGGTCAGTTAATGTTGACGCATCAATAGGATCAGCTGATCTCTTTTAAATGAAATCATCTAGTGGTGGTTTGACAGATTCCTTCATGTAGTTAGATATGGTTGCTTGGGGAGCCATATCAAGAACTTTATCAATGGAAGTGTCTCAGGTCTTCTATTCAATTCTTGATATCCTCTTAGTGTACTCTTTTCTTAGTGATTATCATGTTCCCTACCTTAGTATCAACCTTGGTGTATTGAGAAAGTGTTTGTTATACACCAATATAAATTAAAATTCCCTTCTGTTTCGATAACTAGACTATTGGAAATTACATTCTAGAAACATGAATAGTTATAGAGTCATGCTTAGTATTGAGTGATACTTGGGTTCCTGATTAGGAATGCCTTGGATAGACTCATAGACACCAACCGTCTCTTTGAATTGTTTTTTTGGGCTTAGTTAGTGTTTTGATATGTGGGCCTCTCATCTATGAACCAACATATCACTCATAAACACTAGATTATGGATTACCCTAAATGATCTCCTTAGACTCCAATTGATGATTCAAAGGTTACCCCAAAATTTATTCAATCTTAGATGAAATGATTTGAGGGTAATGATCCAAGTATGCTGGATTAGGTATAAATCTATGTTCATGCGATGGAATGAAAACATACGTGGATGTTTTGGATAAAGACATCAACTAAACCCAGTTACAGGATTTGGTGAGCATGATTAGAGTTAAATTAGTTTAATAAAATCATGATTTATTTTTGAAATTCATTAGCCGCTTAATTTGATCATTTTTGAAATGTAGTTGACCTGAGGTAGTTCAGATTGAGTTTTTCCTTTTTGTTGCATGCAGTTGCTGAAGGACCACTTCTGTCATGTCATTGGGATGAGGTGAGTACAGTGAAAGTCATCTGAGTATTTTCATGAAAATATGGCTCAACCATTCATTAAATATAAGGATCATGATAAAGGCATCATATAAATTCTAGGATCATGTTAAATTAGACAATTCCAATGGAAGGGATATCATGGTTCAAAATTTTTCTTTACGTGGTAGAACCTATTGAGGGGAGTTCAATAGGTCATATGATTAAATAGACACCAATGTGACCGTGTTTGGGGATTGATGAGATCAGGTAAGCACCATCTATTTATTTAGTTTAGAATGCGAGCGTTGTCTTGAGTTTTTAAGGCTTGTGTACCATATGCTTAAAGTGGTGTTGAAGGTGCGTTGAGAATTTGGAAATGCAATGCATCTGTTTAAATGAAACTTCATGACCTGATTATGTGATTTTTTTCATTATTCCCTAAGTATTCTCAGGGATGATAAGTTCCAAGGTGGGGAGTTTGTAATTTCCTATGTTTTGGATCAGATTAATTTTCAAGGGGAATTTTTAATTTTACTATCTGGTGGATGATCTGTTCTATAAACCATGATTTGGAATGTAAATTCAATCATTGAATCACTTTAAAGTGATGTTTTTGGTTGGGGTATAATCCCTAGGAGGTGTCTAGGGACCTCAATTAATTTTTGGATGTGTTGGGATATGAAAGCATTAGTTTTTGGAGAAATAAAATGAGGTGAATAGTTGGAACACTGTTAGTTTAACTGTTCAGGTCAAACATGCGGCCCCTTTTCTTAAGGAGCATGGTTTGTTTAAACCATTAAAAACCTTGGGGGTATCTGTGTTACATAGTGTAGGTGTGTAGGGGTGAACCGCATGGGCTACATATAGTTTTTCTAAGCCATGCACCTATCCCCACCCTTAATACCACTTAACTAGCAACTATTCATGGTTAAGCATATAGTTTTAATAACCATGCATCCTAACCATACACCCCTTTTTTAAAGGGATGGTTTGGGTAGTGAATCCCACATGGTTGGTTCACAGTTATCCAAACTGTGTAGCCAAACCATGTGACTCTTAAAAAGGGAAAACATGATGATTTTTCACCTGCTTTCTTTAAAGGGTTTTACCTTTCTTTTCCTCCCATTAGAACGCAATAGCTCTCCTCTCAAGCTAATTCTTGGATAACCTCCTAATCATGGAGATATATCCTCTATTTGAGCTCCAAATCGAATGCCACTAAGTACATTGGAATCATATTAGTAAGATCTCGACTCCTCTTGCTTCCTATTTCATTTTCCATCACTATATGAAATTCTAAATCCATGCGGGATATTTGACCCTATTTTCATGGCGTTTATCTATTTATTTAATATCTCTTGAATTATATCAAATCAAAGCTCGATATTGGATGAGTGGACCATCCTAAGTATAAAGTAGATGGTCTATAAATTTTTCCCTAAATGCTAGATCATTTATAAATTACTTCCTTGTACCACATGCGTATTCTCCATGAGTTTCTCTTAAAATGTAAAATTAATTATGTAAGGCCAAATTATATAAGTTATATTGCCATTATGAACTAGTTTAAACCATTAGAGGTTGTTCACCTCAACCTAAACCACCCCTTTGGGGTGATTTTTTATATGCCTTGAACTTTATGACTCCTTATTCAATTAACCACATTTTTTTAGATGTTGTTTCAAATTATTATAATTATAATATCTTGACTATTAATAGACCACCCCTCATGGTGTGTTGATTTTACCTCATGTAAGGGATGAATACTTGAGTTTAATAAATTATAATGAAAACCTTGTCCTGTTTTTATAATAAAACCACCTTCGAGGTGCACTATCTTCTCTAATAAAAAATGGCTAATAAATATGAGATGAGAAAGATGAAGAATATCATTCTTAGGTACGTGGCCTTTACTATTATAATTGAAATGAATAATGGGAATTGAACTCTTTGTATACTTGAGTTGTGATGACATGTTTATAAATATGGCCTCTTTTGTAATTGAACTTAAACTATTAAATAGATTGTGTATACCTTGAGCGGTACTTGGGTTCCTTTTTATAGAATTCCTTGGATGGGCTCACAGGATATTAGAGATTATATATACACCTTGAACAATACTCAGGTTTCTCTTTACATAATTCTAGGGATAGGCTCAGTGGGATACCCTTTGTAAACCTTGAGTGATACTCGGATTCCCATATAGTAATTCCTTAGATGGGATTATAGGATGATTGAGATTATTATTCCCATGAGTGATACCTGGTCCCCTAGTGGTTTACCTTGGATGGGATCAGTGGGAAATATTACTATAACATTCCATGAGCGATAATATATCCCCTAGGTAGTGCACTAGGGATGAACTCAGTGTGTTACACCTTTATACCACACTACCAAAAAATGTAAATTCGTGATGTTTTTTTTTGCGTTAGCAATATTTTAAAACATCACTAATTGATTAATTACGTTTTTAAAAAATGTCAATAAATGAGGTGTTTCTAAATTAGTGACTTTTATAAAAAATGTCAAATTAGATACATTTAAAATCATATCTAATTAGAAACATATCATTTACTGACATTTTTGAGAAGCATCGGTAATTCATGGGTGTCCCTAATTAGCGATGTTTATAAGCATCACCGAATTAGCGATGTTTAAAAGCATCACTAATTAGAAACACCTCATTTATCAATGTTTTTTAGAAACATCAGTAAATCACACCTTATTTACCAACATTTCTAAAAAATTTCAGTGATTTTTTTTGAAATTCATAATTTTTTTTAGTTTTTTCTTGAAATTCATAAATTTTTTAGTTTTTTCTCCAAAATTCATGATTTTTCTAGTTTTTTTTGAAATTTATAAAAAAAACATAACCTACACATGATATAATACCCTATTCCACTAGGCATCTCCCAACCACTTTAGTACCTACCCCCCGTCCACTCCAGTACCGCAACATGCCAAAGTATAATGTCTACTTCTACTAAAATTCAATCCATGTACCTCCAAAATCACAAGGAAGCTGTAGATCAACTAACCTAATTTAATTTTGAATATAAAATTGCATTATTTTAAATTTATATATATGTAAATAGATTTCAGTATTTAAAAAATTAATATTATATATATATATATTTATATACATATATTAATATATATGTTTATATGTTTATATTTTATGTTTATATATATATATATATGTTTATATTATATATATATATGTGTGTGTTTGTTTATATTTTACATATATGTTTATATTTTATATTATATATATGTTTATATATATTATATATATATGTTTATATATATATATAAATATATTTATATTTTATGATTATTTATATGTATAATATATATATATATATATGTTTATATTGTATATATACATTTATATACATGTATATATTTTATATATATCATATGTTTATATATATATATGTGTGTGTGTGTGTAGATATATATGTGTATGTATGTATATATAGAATTATATATATATACACACACACACAATCAACCACATTTTAAAACACTGGTAAAAATGTTACTAAAATAATCACATTTTCTTAAAAACATGACTAAATTTAAAATATTTATTTGTATTATGTTATATTTATATATTTATAGATAGATTTTAGTATTTGAAATTTAATAATATATATATATATATATATTTATATATAAAAAAATCACTAAATTATAGATTTCTTATAGTTCCATACTGAGAGTGATACTTAGGATTCCTCTTTATAGATCGCCATGGATGAACTCTTATGGTGATGGGTAATTATAGTGCTCTTGGTGTGATACTTGGGATTTCTATTTAAATATCACCTTGGATGGTCCCATGAATCCTTTTGATTAAGAACCATAATGCCTCTTCTTTAAATATATAAGAAATGCTATTTTATTAGATTTTATGATGTGTCCACCAAGCCAAATAACATTCTTGGGTTGGGTCCATGTTTTTATTCGGCCCTTATGATGGCTTAGTTATGTCCCCATTTTCATATGGTTGGAATGTATACACTCACACACACATTATATCTCTATAGGTAGAATATGGATCGAGATACCCTATCTTAGGATGAAGTGGGTATGGTCGGCTAGGTGTCCCTAAGAAACCTGAGTTGACTGGTTTACTTTTAGTTTTTTATTTCTTTATCTATCATACCTACACCACTGATATATTTTATATTCACAGACTGGATAGATTTAGACACTATTGGTTGTGGCCTACTGATTATATCTCACACCTTGTTCAATCTGCCATTGCACTGGGATACCTGAACAGATCTCATGGTTTCAGATTCAAGTTTATGGTTTCCTCTTGTGTTATTCATTTATAAATGGGAGATTAGGAGCACATGACTGAGTTGGATCTCAAGATTCTCAGAGAGTTAGTCCTTGAGGCCTTTTGTTCATTTTCCTTATTCATGTACTATACTATATTATATCTCCTACTATATGTTTATTTCTTTATTTTATATATCCTCATCCATACATGCATTCTTAGTTATATATTTATCATTGGCCATTTTATTAGTTATTATATTTATCTTCCTCTTCTCTATCTTTTATTCATACTGCTTCTACTGTATATTGATTTATTTATTATTATACTTTTTTGATACTCTGATCATGAGGGTATAGTATCCCCACCATACCATAATTCAAACCTTTCTACTTGTTAGTAGCCTATGGCATACAAGAAGGCACGCTTGAGGCCATGTGATCGACCAACTCGGGGCACCGTTTTAGTGGATCCTAGGTCAGGATGTTACAGTTTTTGTTAATACATCAAATTATGCGACTCATGATATGAATTAATAATAATATCATATATATGGACCATTATACACATACATATATAGGAATATTCAATGACATATAAAACATGTGGAATTCTTATTAGCATATATATTATCATAATCTCCTCTCTTTACCAAGGATGAACTACATGAGAAGTAGTTTCAATGTCTTATGAGTCCCCATCCATTATATCCTATATCATCCATATCCCATCAGATAATGTAATCCAACAATAAAACATGTATTTAAGAATACTATCATCACATTTCAAGGTTCTTAGAATAGTGGGGAAATACCATGACCTTTTGGTGTGATATGTTTCCTTAGGACATTATCACATAGATGTCACATAGAATAACGATCATCACGTGATAAGATATTAATAAATATTCATGATAATGAATATACCAGAAATATAATGTGAAAATTAGTTGATTAAATGAAAATAAATCCAACAGAATCCCACTTTCATTAGATCCAGTTGCTAACTATTCAACTGGTTAGTCTCACATGATAAACATGATTCTATTGAGATATGACTATAATTATTGATCCCACCATGATAATCATGTTTTTTTCTTACTATGACTTCATCTCTCTAAGAAAATACCTTATTATATACCATTTTACCTTTTTCATCCCTGACATATTGGATAATAAAATAGTTAAAATTCATTATAAAATGATTTATTTTTACTATCTAGGTTCAATCCCAAAATTTAGAACAAATAATTTCTAAACTTTCTTCTTAAGCTATATCAAAATTTGAATATACTTGGTCTAATATATATATTATAACCACTAGATACAATAAGATATACCCTTTTATATCAAATTATCCTTAATTTGATTCTATATCAAATTGGTCTAAATAAGACTAGTTTTATATCCCCACAAAAACTAGTATTCCCATTTCTCTAATTACCAGGAACTCATCTAGTTTTTCTTTTTGAAGTGATTTCAAATAGTTTTGACTTCTATACTATTTAGTTCTCTTGGTCTTGTTTTATATTTTAATTTTATTATTTATACATAATAAATATCAAGTATAAGTACATATCATGGAATGAAAGATATATTTCTAAAGTACTCTTAGGCATATATAGTTTATAAATCTCAAAATACCCTGTGACATTGAAAATAATTAGGGTAAATTATTACACCTTGTATTTTTCAATTCTATATAATTTTTTTACTATGACTTGGATTAATAAACCCCTTGATGCAAGCTAGTAAATCATTTTCCCTATAAATATTGTTTCTAATTAATTCATTTTGGAGAAATAAACTTTACACTTAATTAAATTTAAGTCTTATTATCTATTTTCAATATGTTATTAGACACATATATCTCAGAAAACCATTGTGATCCCACCAAAATCTTGTAGAAACATGGAAAAATTTCATTTTAAATGATTAAAATATGATAATTATGATTGTTTAGACTCATAATTGGATCCTTGAAACTTTCATTTCATATTATGTTTCTTTTATATCACATAAATTTCTGATTATTTCATATAAATATGTTTTATAAAGTTAAATACATGAGAGGTGGTATTGAAATCCAATTCCTAATACAATGATCATAATAGATATGATAATTATAATTCAAATGGATTTAACCATGACGACTTAGTATAACTAGTCAATCCATATTGTTACCTTTCTTGTACCATCCATATATATTTATATTTAATACCCAATAATAATTTAATATCAACCACAAAAATATATAATAAAACTTGGTACATGAAATCCATTTTTAATGCATATAAAATTGAAAATCATATCTAGTTGAAACTTATTAATCCTTATAGGATTTATTATTCTTATCAAATAATAAATCACACATTGTAGTGAATATAAAACCAACACTATGGTTTTTTCCTTCCTCTGTAGCATGTGTCTCTAGAAAAATTCCTCTAACACTTGTGGAGTTCATTTTCCATATACCAAATTTTTTTATATGGAGAAAATATTCAAATGAAGTATTTCTTTCTCCTATAGTATCAA
This sequence comes from Viscum album, assembly GCA_963277665.1. Taxonomy (NCBI): domain Eukaryota; kingdom Viridiplantae; phylum Streptophyta; class Magnoliopsida; order Santalales; family Viscaceae; genus Viscum; species Viscum album. The sequence continues at coordinate 1,492,111,314 of OY728145.1, forward strand.
AATAGATGTAATTCTTTCATAGAAATATAGGTGGTATGATTAATACATTTTCGATCCCGGGGGCATTAATATCCTTAGTAGAAATAGAATCATTAATGGATATGAAACTTGTTTTTTTCATGATATACATTTAAAGTGTTCACAAAATTTACAAATAGATCCCATTAAACACCTTGGGATGTGAAATAATAGACTTTCTTCATATCGTAGCTTGTATGATACCCATTGGTCAATATAGTTGGCACATGGTTAGATGTTACACTACTATTTTCAAAAAATATCTAGAAATGAATCAAGAAATACTTTAATACACATATAATACTCTTCATTGATCTAACTTGTAATATCACCATCCCTAAAATTCATGAATAAGGCCATGTGAGTATAGGAAAACCATAAATCTACATTAAACTATTAGTGAGTATTTGGTTAAGATAATCTCTAAAAATCCTACCCATAAGATCATATATATCTTACTAATTATATTCATTAATTAACTAATTATTACTAAAATTTATTAAATGAATATCACAAATTATATGAATTTACCTCTAGATTCACCTTGGAATAGTTCATTCCACCAATCTTGAACTAACTTCAAAAAATTTGTGACTTACCTTTATTTATAATGGTTTTTTAGTCTAAACATAAGTATAACTGATTCATTCCTATCATGGGTCATGGGAAAACAATTTTTAAGTACTTAATTATAGTATAGTAAGTTATCCCTTAGTTTTTCTTTGAAAGAGGAGTTCCCACAAAACGAATTTGTCACTTTTGATGATTTTATAATTTTTTTAATTGATTTTGGGAAATAGAGAGTAGAAATAAGTTTAAATGATTGATTTTAAAATTTTTTATAAAGATAGTGTTCGTAGTGAGTTTGGATCAACATATTTCTATGTTATAATTATTTCCAATTTTTACCAATTATTCTTCCACTATATAGTAAGAGAGATATCCCTCTACCGATTCATATCTCTCCCTTGGCCAGATGGTAAAGTTGAGGGTATGAATAATCAAATTCTTAATTATCCTACCATCCTTCCTATGTGTGTGGAATCATAGTGGGTCTTTTTGATAAATTAGGTAAATTAACAATTGGGTATTTTTATTCCCAAATAATCAATAGTTCCTTCCACAATCCTATGCACATATTAGAAATCATTGAGAACTCACCACCCAACCCTAATTTTCTCTGTATAAAATAGGTGGGAATTTGTTGGAGGGAGATATATATCATTGAAAAATTAAATTAAAATTAAAATAATCTAACCCTAACATATATGTATTTGGAATTAAAAACTGAAATAAGAATAGAAACTATATGGTAGAATAAAGAATGAATTTTATTTATTAAATCATAGAAAATAAAACATAGAAATTGTTTAAGAATCCCCCTTTATCGATCAATAAAAAAAACTACCCATATATGGATGTGGAAGTTGATTTGATTTAGGATATGGGAGACATCGTAAGAATGTAATGCAAGTAAAATAAAAGGAAAGTAGGGAAATTAATCTGTAATAGGCTATCATTTAGAGTTTCATCATCACCGAGTGTCCTTTTCAATCCCCCTTGGACTCTTATTTATAGGCATATATTTCTCATGGGATTCCATAAATAGCCCATTATATGGGTAAAATTATTCATGGGTTATCCTGAGGTCATAAAAGTAGTGTTGGCACAAAAAATCATTATAAATCACTATTTTTAGGATTTTCTGAGAGTTTCATGTGATGTAAGTAATTCAAGACATGTAATGTGAGGGGCCATGAGTGTTTTTCACACTATGTATTATTTTATGGGTGTTTGGGAGTTATTTCATGACTTGGTTTTATGTCATGTATTCCTTCATGTTACACATCGTGGATGACTTACATGGTGTATAATGATTTCTTTTCATCTAGTTTCACTCTAGTTCTTAATTTTCAAGATCTAGATTTGGTCCTTAACTTTCCACATCTCCTTGTAAATAATCTTCATGTTTAATTCATATGTTCTGGCTTACATATTCAATATTTCAATGTTTCACCTTGCTGTTTCACATCACCACATGAATTTTCATTAGCATGATCAATTTATACTTTTTATTCGTTTTCCAAAAATTTGTGGTATCATGCCATAAATCACAAATAAAATTAAATAATGGAATCCTTAATCATTTAAAGTTCACAAAAAAATTATTTTATTATAAAAAACAATTATGAAAATTTGGATCTTTCAATTAAATATACCTAAGAGTTTTATCACTAAAGAGTCTAAACCCCATACTGGGTATATACATGGAAACTTATAGTTTTACTCGACTAAGAATTGTCATTACACAACTAGTTATGAGTCTTATAATTATATTTATAATTTTTTCCCAATGTTTGATATATATAATTCAAGTTTTACTGAGCTATTAATTAAGTGTGGAATAACATAACAACATTAATTTAAAAATAAATAATGTATCATTATGTATGATATAATAGTAAGATAAATGTTTAGGTAATAATTAATACAAATAATAGTTCAAATAGAATTAACCCACTAGATAATCAGAAGTCATTTGTTTCCCATCATTTACATAGGAATAACCTTTTCTTAACCACTAGGATAAACACCTTAATTCTTGTAATGTTTTTATGTGCTTCTCACAACTAACTTAGGAATCACACTTTGTCAGTCATTGGAAGAACACAATTTACTTATTAGGTTCATATAAAAAAAATAAAAATGTATTAATTACCAAATAAATGAGGTATAAACATTATATACTATGATGAATATAGTCTCGATGTAGATGAAACTGTTTTTCTCTTCTTCAATTCGTTATAGTTTCCTTTGAAATGATATTTCTTTCCATATGAGAAGAAAATATCCTCCTATTCACCACACTTCCTCTGAATATTTGTTCTCTTTAAAATACGTTGTAAGGGAACCATTTAACTTTAGTTGATCATGGGATTTTCATCCTTGAATTCTCACCTCATTCACCATAAGGGTTGTGGAACCCAGTTCAACACAAATTTATTTACCTGGTAATGTTTATTCAAAATATTCCTAAGATATTTATCCATAATGTTTATCTCATAATTCTAGATGAACAAGGAGAAAATAGAAGATAATGATGATGGCATGAGATTAATGGATAATTTATTATCCACATGGAAGCCCAAATTTTCCAACCAATCAATGTACTTTAGTGTATTGAACACAATATCACTAGGTAAGCAACCCTATTTTATTTTTACACTAGTATAGTGTAATTAAAATATCATTTATCCAAAGCCTATATTTATCCTTATTAAGAGATAATAGATGATATGTCATGGTATACACATCCATTTTATTATATTTTATTATTAGTTATCTTAACATAACTAATATCTTGACACAAAATATAGTTGGAGAATCCCTATGTACTTCCTGTAGATATCCTTTTAACCTTCACTTACTTTTTTATGGGTCTTAATAGGTATAGAAAATTCCATCACATTGTAATTATTTTCCTATTTTAGTTCAGTGTATAAAACAACTTCACCACCCTTGGAAATATATATCAGGGAGGACATCTTTTGTGTCCTAAAATATCAAAATGTTATGATAATTTATCTTTCTATACTCTACATTAATTAAAATAATATTTTATTTTTTATCTTGACTACCCAAATATGTGAAGTAATAAATTTTATTAATAGTCTTCCATAATTTTATCAAAACCCAATATCCCTCAACAATGGTTTCAAAATATATTTTTGTGTGTATATTCTAGTGTAAAGGATCCCTATACCCCTTATAATGTTCAAATTAGTTATTTATATGGGAATATGGATCATTTCCACTAGAATATCCACATGACAAGATATTCTAAAATCAATGGTGAGGGTTATTAGGGTCTGATAAAGTAGTTACATACTAATAAATAAAATTTATTATATGAAATTTTTTGGTAATAAATATAAAAACTAAAATATTCTTTTAATTAATATAGAGCATGGAAATAAAAATCATCATAACACTGTGATCTTTTGGGACACACAATGTCCCCACCGACACATATTTTCAAGGGTAATACACTTTTTATACACTAAAATACTATAGTAAAATTTATACTATGTGATGGAATTCCTTATACATGTTCAACCACCTCATAGAGTAAGGGAATGTGAGAAAGAAGCCTATAGGATGTACATGGGGATGATCTAAGTATCCATTGCATTGTGATATCAGTTATGTCTTTAAAAATGATAATAAAACATAATAAAATGGATAAATATACTGTGATATTTCATCTCCTATCACTTAATAATGAGAAATAGAGGCTTTATATAAATGATATTGTCACTAAACTATAATAATGTAAATTGGAAGTGGGAACTTATCTATTGATCTTATATTCAACATATTGAATTGCATTTACTAGTTAGTGAAGTTGGGATTACATATGGCTAAGAAATTATTCATTAATATCATACTATCATCCTTATATTATATGTTATCTTTATTCATCTAAAGTTATTAGATAAAAAATACAAATGAATAACTTAGGAATATTTTGATAAAGATTTACCAGGAAAATGCGAGTTGTTAGGAACTTGGTTCAACAACCCTTATGGTGAATGAGATGAAAAATAAAAGGTTAAAAATACCATAAAAAACTCTAGGTCAATGTTTTATTTAAAAAAACTTTAAAAGAGATAAATTTTTTAGAGGTAGTGTAGTAAACATGAGACTATTTCGTCACAAATTAACAGAATGGTAATTTTAAAAAAGGGAAACAACAATGAATAGAAGATGAGGTAATCAGTTGCATCTATTTTAGGAATATATTCATCTTAGTTTCTATCTCACTTATTGGGTATCTAATAAATTTGCACATAATAAACCAATAAGTAAAGTGTGTTATACCAATAGCTGAGAAAGGGTGATTACTATGTTATCTATAAGAAGAAATAGGAAGTATTATAAGGAGTAAGGTGAGTTCTCCTACTAGTTTAGAAAGGGTAATTCCTATTTTAGTAGTGAGAAACATATGAATTCATAAGTAAGGTGTTTTATATGATTGGTTGATAAATGGTTATTACTATATCAAAATGAGAAACACATGAATAAATGATTAATATAATTATAAAACTCATACCTAGTTGTGGGAGATAATTCTTTATCAAGCTATTATCTAACCAAAACATTTTAGACTATTTTGAGCTAAAAAACTTAGGGGTTGTTAATATACTCACTTTATGAGTTCTAAGGAAAATAAAACTTTAGAAATAAATTTATTCCACAAATATTATAGAGTTAGTTTAGATATATAGTGTGAGCTATTCTAAGGATAAGATATAGGTAAATTCATATACTCTGTGAGATTCCCTTAAGAAATTTTTGGATTTCTTTGTGAAGTAATCAATGATATTGGTAAAAGATATAGGATCCCTAGGCGGTTTAGTTGGAGAATATCTTAACCAATTACTCACCAATATTTTAAGTTAGAGTGAAGGTTTTCCTAAACTCACATAGCCTTATTTACATCTTAGAGATGATTATAGTATATGGTAAGATCAATGATGAGTCTTAAATATATATATTATAGTCTTTCATGATTATTTTCTAGATATGATTTTCATATAACAACATAACAACTAACCATATGAAAACTATATTGAATAATTGATTTCATATAAGTTACGATATGATGAAGTTACATCATTTCATAGCCTCATTTGTTTGATGGGATCCAATTATAATGATAGTGAAATCAAATGAAAATCATAAAAAACACAAGGCAAATCTTAATTAATGATATTATTAATACTAAGGACATAAATATCCCTAATATAAAAAATATATTAATCATATCAACTATATTTCAATGTGGTAAGTATATCTATTTTGATATAACGAGATAAAGCAAGAATTCAATATAATCTTGGATCCAGATGCACAAATTGGCACATGAACATCAAACCCCATAAGTGTTAGTGGGAGGAATTTTTCTAGAGACACATATAACATAGGATGGTTAAAACCATAGTAGTGTTTTTAAATTCACCATGTTGGGTGATATATTATTTGATACGAATAATAAACCCTGCAGAGAGAAGTAAGTTACAATTAGATATTATTGAAAAGTTCATATGAATTTAAATTGGGTTGTATGTACCAAGTTTTATTCTATATTTTTGTGGTTGATGTAAAGACATTGGTGGGTATTCAACAAAAATTATACATGGATGGTATGAAAAAGGTATCAATAAGTTTTGGATGGTTATACTAAGTCATAAATATTAAATATATTTTAATTATACTTAGAATAAATATTATTATCATTTTATTAGGCATCATATGTCAATGCTACCTCTCATGGAAGTAAAATTATGGAACATGTCTATATGACATAACCATAATTTCCCATACTGACTTGAGTTAAGATCTATTTTTGAGCTTTGGGATTATTATTTTTGGGTTTGGGATATGTTAGTTTGTGGTTAGTGGATTAAAAAAGGTTTTTGGAATTTCTAAATGCAACATAGGGTAAAACACACTATGGTCCAATATGTGTTGATCCTGGTAATCATTTGTACACCATGAGTCAGACCAACATTCCCAATATATGGAGTGGTCTCAAGCATGGGGTGTGGGGAGTCTCTTTGTGTTTCACAACTAGTATACCCTCACCACTTCATGTTAGAGGTCATGGTGGGTCCAAAATGACCATGAGTTTTACACCAATCCATAGAGTATTACTATGTCAGGTTGCCTAAGCTTGGTGATATCAAGGACACCATGATCATGGTGGGTATCACTATTCCATGACGATGGTTGTTTCATAATTTGAAATAGTTTATTCAGCCACTAATTTTCTGGGAGAAGCTATGACTCTTAATGAATATGCATTAAATAATTAATATGGGATGTTTAATGCACCATTAACTCCATTTAACTTCTTTTAATCCATTATACCTCCTCCTATTATTAGGGTTTCTAATTTTTTTGATTCAAGGAAGGGTTCTAGATGTTATTCCTTTGATACTTTGGCATTTCTCCTTCATTTTTGGCTAGTATATTCAAGGTATGTTCCAATTTCTACCCGATTTATCCTACCCTTTCTAGATATTTCCTTTATCTCTCTTCTACTTCAAGTGTTAAAATTATTAAGAGTTGTGATAGATGAAACTAGAGGTTGTGATAGGGAATTAATTATGCTTCTTATGAATCTAGGCTTGAGAGGACTTGATCTATTCATTTATAACCACCATTTTTGAAGGAAACCAAGTTTACTCTATTAAAGAGGTAGGTTTATCTATAAAAGGGATCTTTCTCATGGAACACCTAGTTGTTCTTGAGTTTTAATTTGGGTTTCCTTATAAAAATGGTTAATTTGATATTTATGATGGATGTTTTGTGTAACTGTATCTCCAAAAGCATGGAAAATGAATTTAAAGGGGGGTTTTATTTAAAAATAATTTTACACACTTCATGTGTTCGATGAAATACTTCAAATATGGTTTTGAATCTAAAATAGTTTTTTTCAATTAAGGGAGTAGTAACTATTTTATTATCAAAATATTTTATTAAATTATGTACATGGTATAGTTGAATGTTTTTCAAAAATATAACACATGGGAACCTTGTGTTCTTTAGGTTATGGAAATATGAAAACCCTAGTGAGTGTGGCACCACTAGGGGTTATGGTTGTGATACTGATAAATTGGGGTATAAATCTATGTAATTAGGATTTATATTGAAACTTCTAGTGTTCTCTGTGTATCCTAGTTAAATATTACCATAGGTAGAGCCCATTTGTGCTTGGTTTTATTCATAATGGTGATGTTTTATGCCTTGATTTCTCACGTGTTTATCTTATGGATGGTTTGATTATTTACCTTTACTTATATTTCATTCACTTTTGTTATATTCTTAGTTTATTTGAATATGGAAAGTTTAAAAATAAACTAAATGTTTTTTTATGAAAAATGTTTTCAAATGAAATTGATTAATAAAACTTGTTTAATTTAAAATCTAAAACTAACAGTTGAATGGTCATATAAATTGTATATATTCATAGTAGTATCCTACTAGGTATTTTCTTCACACCCTATATATACCTTTGGGAGTATACAAAATTGGGTTTTTAGGATCCTGATAAAGGGAATGGTGTCATGTATCTTAGAGACTTCACTTGGTTGATGTAACTTTCATGTCGGTTTAGGATGGTGGTGGCTGACGGTCACATATATACTTGGTTTTAGTTTGTTTTAATGATTTTGATTTTGGATTTGTTTTTTTATGTATCATGGTTATGTACCTATTATTCTATGATATACTCTAATTGATTATATTTATCTTTTTATATATGAAACATGTTTCATGGTGATTTTAGGGTGGATTTTTTCCCATGGTTATGTATGTTGATACTCGGGTGCTTGTATCCAACCCATGGGGATTAGGAACGTGCTTTAGGTCATATGGTGAGCCAGCTTGGGTGCCATGTTAGGCTGAACCAGGCTCGTTTGTTACATAGAAATGTTGGTGACATCAAACAATTCCAAATATGAAATGAAAATTTCAAGGATTTATTTATGTGTCAAAATAAAAATAATGATCATAAAACGTTTCTAGGTGTCTATAAGATATTAGTTGGATCTCTATAAATTTCAAAACAGACATGTTTGACAACATATAAAAATTAGGTAATTAGTCTTATGTTAAGAATAAGTCTATTTTCTCTAAGAGGACTTAAATAACAACCCAAGTTATAGAGAACATGATATTATAGATTAGATCAAGGGGTTTCTGAATCCAAGTTATTGTACAAAGTTGATATGGTATTAAAAAATACAAGGAGATATAATTTTTTCATAGTGTTTTTAGTATCACATGGTATTCTTATGATGAATATACTATATATTCCTAAGAGTAATTTGAAAATCTATCTCACATTACATGATATGTACTTAGGGATGATATTGATTATGCATAAAACATAAAATGAAAATATCAAACAGGACTAGAATAATTTCATAGGTTGACACCTAGAAATATCTGAAATTTCTTGAGAAAGAAAAAATGGATGAGTTTCTGGTAATTTGAGAAATGGGAATACTAAGTTTTTAGGGGATATAAAACTAGTATTATTTAGATAATTTTGACTTAGAATCATAGAAAGGATATGGTAATATAAAAAGTTAAATATTATTATATCTATTAATTGTCATATCTATATTAGACCAAGTATATTATGGTTTCTGATGTAACTTAAGAAGAAATTTAGAAATGATTTGTTCCAAATTTTGGAGTTTTACCTTGATATTAAAATTCAATCATATTATGATGAATTTAACTTTAGGAATGATAGAAGACACAATTTATATATTTAGTGATATCACCTCATAAGGTATTTTCTCATAGATATGATATCACAATAAGTAGAACAACTAAAAGTAATATAGAGGGATTGACAACTATGGTCATATCTCAATAGAATCATGTTTATCATGGGAGTATAACTAGTTGGATAGTTAACAATTGTCTCTAGTGAATAGAGTATTCTGTTGGATTTTTTTCTCTAAAAACAACTAATTTGAACATTATACTGTTGATATATTCATATACTTAAATATTTATTAATATCTTATCACATTATGATCATTATTTTGTGTGATATCCATGTGATAATGTTCTGAGGTTACTTTTCATACTAAAAGATCATGGAAATTCTATGTTATAATGAGAGCCTTGAAGTGCCATGATTGTATTATTAAATACATGTTTTATAGTCTAATGAAATATCATAATGTGACACAAATGATATGATATATTAGGGGTAGGAGGCTCATAATACATTGAGACTAGTTCTTATGTAGTCCATCCCTGATAATCTCATGAGAGGAGATTATGAGAACAGACCCGCCAATAGAAATTCCACATGATTTATGTGTCATTAGACATTACAAACTTTAGATGTGTGAAATGGTATTTATACTTGAGATTATTATTCATTATTATCACGATTCATGAAATTTTATGTATTTAAAAAACTATGATGACATATGCTCATAGTGAGGTAGGATACATTGAGTGTTTCATGAGTTATATGACATTAATGAATTAGTTAAGAAATGATTTGTCCCTTGCATATAATGGAACTATATATCTATATCTCATTGATTTAAATGGAATTTTATAATAAATACTTATCCATGGTGTGATATTAACTTGTTCATTTCTTGAAAGTCAAAGAAATATTATTCGATCATATAGGTTGAAGAAACAAGTGATTCAACCTTCTTGGACGAGAAACAGAGACAAAAGGAATTATATTACATTGTAATTATTTTATGAAGTTTTATATCATTATTACATTAACTTACTTATCTATGGGTGTCTTGTAATGTTTCTATATTCTAACCTTTTACTTTATATGGTTCTATCTAATGCCACTGAGAAAGGATCCTAGATGGTCACACACTAAGTATATACATATCCTCAGTTAAATTTTATATGAATTTAACATATTGAATAAATATTATTCCCATATACAGTTTAATAGTTATTAATTTTATGTTGATCAAAAATATTTAGTCACGAGTTATTCAAGAAAATATATAAGATTTTAATATTTAACAAATATTTATTCTCTATTTTAGTGAATATAATATTTATTTATTTATCGATGAATAATTTAGTGATATTTATTTATTTAAATAAATAGTTATTATTCAAAGTTAGATAAATACCAAAGAGGAAATATGAGATAAATTAATGATCTGGTGAAAAATTATATATTAAATACAATTTTAATAAATATTAATTAATTTATTTAAAAAATGATATTTATGTATCTGTGAGTTTAGCGCATATCAAGTAAATAATAATAATAATATTATTTAGACATGGGGTTTTGCTGGGGATCAATAGAATAATAAGGTTCCATGTGATATTATTTATTCTCTAACCATAAGTCTATATAAACCTAATTATATCATTCTAAACTTTTATTATCATTGTGTAAAATGAATTCTAGAAGGATCCTCTCAAGACTTAAAGAGCTCTTCCTCAAGAACACTATCAAGAACATAGAGCGATCCTCCTCCTCTACCCTCTCAACTCTAGAGAGAACATGAAGAATAATTCTACCTAGAAGCAATTATTTTGGAGATCAATGACTAATGAAGAAATAATTATAATTTTCCACACTAGAACCTAGTTATTTCTACGACAATATTCTGAGGTTTGTGGTGCAGATGTGAATCATATCTAGAGGTATTCTATGCTTGAATCCTATGACACAATAATGAGATAACATGAATCTACCATCCAAGTCAATATAAAAGAAATAATTACCACATGAGTTAATTCTTAAAATATATAAATTAATTGAAAATTATATGTTATGATCATATATCATGGATTCTAGGTTTTCTATTCATTTGTTTTTGAGGATAAATTTGAAGAAGTTGATGAATTTCCATTATCGGTCATGGGTTTAATCACTTCTATTGTGTCCCCGAACCTTCAATACCCAACATATCCTACCTCATAAACACTGATAAATATCATATCATAAAAAATATAGATCATATTGCTATCTATGATATTGGATGTAAGTGAATTATAAATTTCAATCATTAAATTTTACTAAAGACTTGTAGACTATATGAATAATTTACAACTTGTAAAATCATATAAAAATTATTTTTAATAAACTACAATTAGTTCTATCAATTTTGGAAAACACTTTTTACTAAAATAAAACCTCATTATATAGTATTATGAGTGAATTTTGAGTTTTTCAATGTTTAAAATGATTATGAATTATTAATGTAAAACTATAAAAGGAGCGGTCTCTAGAAAAATTTCAATGCTATTTAATATATGAAGTATCATAATGTGATCTTTATAAAATGTATATATCTACATACTAACATGTCCATCAAATGGATCTCTATACATCACATGTATACTCATATAATACCTTTTTTCAAGACATAGAGTACAACCATGAGACATGAAACATGCCTATCTTATTTAAACCAACTCATACATTATTTATTATCTTAAAATAAACTGATTAATTTAGATAAATACATCACATGGTATTTATCCAAGTTTATGAGCACATCTCATGACTCTCAACTAAACATTACCATGCATTTCCTCAATCTAGTTCAATTGAGGGCCCAATTGTCATACCTTTCACACTGAAGGACAAATATCATATTGATTAAATAATGATCAAATATATAACAAATATGGAAATGAAAAGTACCTTTTTAACCTTATGTAATGAGTATTAGTATAAAATATACACCTCTAAGTTTTCAAAGTCACTATTTATGAAAATTTTCTATCCCAAATATTTTTTAATAGGTAGGTTTAATTAACCAAAAAAAATTTAAAATATGTAATTTAAAACCATAAACACTTCATGAAATCTCATAAATAAAACAAATATAATTAATAAAATAGATATAGGGAGATATTTGGAGTTTTTTAAACATTCCTCAAAGTATTGATTAATACTCATTAAAAAACATAATTAAAAATAAATCAACTTTTGAAATAATTTACTCACTCTAAAAACTAAAAACACACTATAGATTACAAGTAATCAGTATATGATTACTATTTTTAAAATAAAAATTTATAAAATAAAATTTTTATAAATTATATTAATTTTAAATTTGTAAGAAAAAATCATATGATTTTACACTTAAGAACAACCATTGAAAAATAAAATTAAACACAACATAATTAAATAATATGTTCAGGTCTAAGGTAAAACAAAATCCTCTCAACTTGGTTGAAACCACCACCAAACAAGCACTAATAACCACAATATGTGTTATACCTTTAAGGAGAGTCTAAAAATTAAACTAGGTTTAACACATTAGTATATTTCACCCAAGTGAAATCACCAAAACCTATTCCAAAAATGCAATAAGAAATAATATAAAATGGAAAGGATGATAATGAGTTAGATAAATCTTCTTTATAGTATATGGGAGAAAAAAATACATGCAAGAGATTAAGCAACTAGATATATATAAAATACATAAAAAATAGAGTATAATATGAAAATAACATTTATTTACCTATCTAAATTCTTGTATTGAGGTGGTATTGTATTAGTGTAGTGGTATCCTTTAGAGTCTCTATAAACTTTACAATGGATGTGTTTTAATAAATGGGATTAGATCTTCTTTATATAATAAAACAAAATAACATGGATTTCTTGAGAAATATTCTAGTTATTTTATTATCTTTTCTATGTGGTTACTTATGATATAAATATTTTTTACTTTATAAAAATATTCATTGATCCCTATTTATGATTTTCCTCATACTAATAGATCTGTTTTCCATGATCATCTCTCTAGATCACAATATTTAATTCCATTAATATGGATTTTAGTAGTCGTTGAGTGTAACAAAATACTTAACCTTTAAGAATTATACATGGTCATAATAACTAGTCTTCATGGTCATTTATATTTATCTTCAAAACCACTTGTCTCTATCAGTGAACTAGGTTAATTAAACAGCCTTGGTAGGTTTAATTTTACTTGAGGCACTTTGAGGTAAGGCCTCATGATAATCACAATCAAGTGTACTTTCCAGAAATAATTTTCAAAAATATTGGTAGACAACAAAAGTAACTTTTTTTTACAATCATAGGAGGTTGAACTAGACATGAATGAACTTTTAAATTATTAAAATACAATCAAAGTAGGTCTACTGAACTTCCATAATCACATTTCTTTTTTTTCCATGATAATTTGAAGTCATTGTGAAAGACTTATAATTTTTTTTCTAATTGAATTTCACTATTAGTAAACTATCTTCAATTGTATAAATGTATCATTCACCTAAATTATACATATTAAAATCATAATAATCATGATTTTTTCATTATAAAAATAATTTAATTGTTGAATTTACCTAGCATTATTCCTCATTTTGAAGATATAAATCATGGAAGTTTAATTATAAGAGTAATAATAATCAAAGTGGAGAGATATCAAAGTGTATGGTCAGAACAAAGATAAGAAATGAGTAATCCAATTATATAAATTCTCTTTATTTATTATCATTAAAAATATATTCAAACATAATAAGATAAAAATAAATGTGAGAAATAAAATAAATTATCTGGGTAATTATAGTCAACATAGATTATAAAATATTATGATGAATAAAAAAAATATGCATAAGAGATATAATTTCTTAATTTATTTAAAATTAAATATAATGATCGAATATTTAACAAATACATATTCAAATAATAAAAAAAATTAAAGGGAAAACAAAATTATAGAAAAAAAATGAAAACCAACATTGTAATCACTTCATAAAATAATCAATCTAGAAAACCAATACAAAAAACTTGTAAAATAGATAAGTTAATAAACTATAATAATAATGAAAAATAAACTATATAACTTATTAGCATGGGACCCATAATCTGATTCTGGATACTTATCTTTAGATTCTTCCTCAATAACCAATTCCAGCTCCTTGGTAAAAGTTTGAGGAGTAGACTTTGGTGCTTGACTAGATGATCAAATCCGGGAAGTTGAAGTGGGTTGTGATGAAGGTCTGGTAGGTAGTATGAAGGGAGGTTCCTGAAGCTAAAATATAAATGAAAAATCACTACCCTTCAACATTTTAACTTCATCTATATACTAATATATAAATACCATAGATGTCAAAAAATATGTGTAAACCATGAACCAAAAAGGTCTCAAATTATTCATAGGTAGAATTTTTTTCTAGTGTTTCTAACAGAAACCATTATAATAATTATTTATTAAAAGTTGTTATGACCTTGGAAATTATCAAATAAATAGTAATATATGATAAATTATTCATCATACCAGTATTAGTATAAAATCTATTTCTCATCTTAGTCACTTATTTAATAAAATGCCCAACCTGTTTTGGGTGAATATTAAATCTATCGGCAAACCCATCACAGAATTATTCCATGTATCCCTAAATTATTGTATGATGATTATTCACTAGAATATTATTTATTTCATATTTTTTTGAACTAGTGTCTTCAAATATATTTTTGATACTTTCAATTCTCAAGAAATATTTTACCAGACTAGTATATGTAGTCACTGCCTCAATAATCTAATGTCTCGGGTGAATCAAGTTAAAGGTAGGAATATTAGGTGCATGTGTAGTGGGTGTTCCAATAGGAAAATTTTCAAAGATATCCTAAATAATTTTCTTTCTTAGTGATTTAATATCTAGTTCTTGTGTAGGATAAAAGTTATAATTCTAACATACTTATGTTATTAATAAAACAAAAACTTCATACACTACTAATAGAGTAGTCTTTATCTCATCCATGTGTTGATGAAAATAATCAGGCCTCATATATAACAATTTAGTTTTCTTGAACAGTGTAGGATGAATAGTAAAGCAATAAATAATAAAACCATAAAAACTACCTATTCCTAGATTTTAGTAAAAACAACTTTTAGTTTGTCAAACTCTCCTTTAATAGTTTGAATCAATTGATCTACAAATGTATCTAAGTCTATCCAAGTATCCAAAGGAGTTACTCCTTCACCTTCATGTCTAGGCACTACTAATGAACCTGTACCTATGAGATATTATCCATTTAAATTAAGTGGAGTGTGATCTTAATAGAAAAAATGAATCTATACCCATGATCACTACATTAACTTATGGAATAATTTTTTTGGAGCATCTGAAGCACCGATATTTTTTTTTTATGAAAATCAAATTAAAAAAGTGGTTCACATATTTTCCACCATAATACCATAGATCTCTTCTCAATTCTTTAATTCTTCACCAAATTTATAAGATACAACTATTATCTTGTGGTAAAATAATATTGGGAACTATTACTTATTCAATAAAATAAGGTAACATTATACTAGAAAAAATTACCTCCTCATCAAATATTAGTGCATCAATAATTAGATCAGTCTTCTCCTGAAAAAATATAGGATCATATTCATCAATATATATAGTTGAGAAAACTATTCTTACCTCTAAATAAATATAGTCCAATAAATCTCATTCCCATGGAAATTCAAGAACCTCATATGTCGTGTTAATAAATTCTTATTTTTCATAAATGATAATTGAAGAAACAATAACATATATAAATGGATCATCATATAGATGTGATCAACCATGTATCTATAGTTAAGATGAGTGACAATTGTATGACTCTCCCTTAATAGTAACATCACCCCCCATAATCATGAGTGGACTCAATGGGAGAAACCCCTAAAATTAATACTAGGTGATAAATAAAATTCTATAAGTATAAAATCAAATCTTAAGCAAAAAATAAGGACTTCCAAAATAAAAATCTTCTTTTTTTCCTTATATACTAATACTATAACACCTTTGACCTATTTATCATTTTAATACCCTTGTTTTTGGGTTAAAGATAAGTATTCAGATTTAGTTTTATTGAATTATTATTTTATGAAATTTATGGTTAAGGAAGGACATTTGAGTTTGTTTAAGGTGTTAAGGAAATCAAATAGATATTTGGTGAAGTTTGGAGGAGAAATTGATTTTAAATGAAGGATTTTGGGAAATGCACGATTAACTGAAGGGTTTGAGAAACTATGTGAATGAACCATGTGGTATGGGTTTGAAAATAAGGTATAATGAATTTTTAAACATACAATTCACTTAAAAATGTAGGTAAACTATACATTATGGTCTAATTTCTTATAAAACATCTCTCCGAAATGATTTTCCCCCTTTCTCCTTTAGGATGAGGATTAATACCCCCTTAGGTTTTTGTTTTATTTTTCATTGATTTCGGATATATCTTTCTCTTTTTTGTATATATAAAAGGTAGATATTTCTCTTCCTTACCCTTTTCTTATTTTCTTACCCTTATATAAATTTAATATCTCTCATTAGGGATTTGGATCCATAATTTCAGATTTGGATCCATAATTTCATCAAGGAATGGAGAAACCCTCCTAATTGATAAGTTTTTTTTTGATAATATTAGATGGGGATTATATGAGTAGTATTTTTATCATTGATGATAAAATTATAAAATAAAGTAAAACCATGAAATGTATGTATTAACCACACCATGGTTTGTGTGGAAGAGAACCATATCATAGTGGTGGTCACTATGTCATGGTTCTATGTATGGCATTTTATCTATTATATGATAATATATGTTTTGATTCATTCTTCAATATAAGTTATCATGTTTAGTTAAAAAATAATTGGATGATGTTTTAATGAGTTTGAAATATCATATTAATTTTTTAAACGTTAAAAAATTAATGGAAGGATTGAAATGAATGTTACTATAGGACCCTAGTTGAAACCCCTACCATCATAATAGTTTATACTTTAGGATTCTTCCTGTACAATTTTACTTTACTAGGAATCACTACCCAAGGCTCACTACCCATGACCAGAATAAGGGAACTTTTGGGACTTATATTCCATGACCAATACCCCTCTATGCCTGATGTGGGACTCTGATTGAAGGTGTCACAATGTGACACTCACTAGTTATGTCATGACACCCTATTACCAAGCATAAGACAACGAGCCCATACCCGAGTGGTAAGGGCTCCTGCTTGGCATCCAAGAGACCCAGGTTCAAAACTGAGTGGAGGTGAATTTCCGAGTTACTGTAGCAGCACTGTAGTAGGAACTATAGCAGTTATTTTTTGGTACTGTAGCAGACGGAACTATTCACCCGATTTGGGACTTCGGGCCACCGGTTTGGGCCTAAAGGTCTCAAGGGCCTTCGGGCCATCAAAGGCCTTTGGGACATATGGCCTTTGGGCCATCGATACCATGCAGTATCCCAATTCACATAGAGCCGGGCCTAGAAGAGGATCAAAGCAACAAGAATAGTAATCACCAGATGCAGAGTTAACTGGATTGGAAGAATGAGAGGGTATGACAACCGCCATCAGGACCAGGAACCGTGAAGCTTTGTACGGGGAAATTCTAGCTGATCAATAATGCAAGGTGAAGAGATAGGCGATCAATGATGCAGAAGCTGGGGAGGGGCAGTTCTAGTAGGCTAGGCCTACGGGTCATGTATTGGGCATGGTATGCCTTTGGGATTTCGGGTCATGTATTTGCAAGTCATGTCGGGCCTTGTGCCTTGGTCCTAAGGGTCATGTACAGGTTCCCCTTCAACCCTTAAAGGGGGTATTATCCATAATAAAAATAAAAAATAAGGCCTTTAGGCCATTCAGAGTATTACCAAGCATAAAGGCTTTTAAACCCATGTCTCAAATCACTTAGGGAACATGATTCATTTAAGTGGGACCAATAATCTCCCTCTCAGTACCCTAAGTACCGAGGCTTCCACTATGCTCTAATACCATCTATAAGACCTTGGTTTTGTCCCCTACCATCATAATATTATCCGCTTTAGGATTCCTTCTGCACGGTTTCACTTTCCTAGGGATTACAACCCATGAATGGAAAAGGCCTTATGATGGGGAGGGAAACTTGTGGGACTTATAATCAATGAAAAACACCCCTCAATTCCCAATGTTGGATTCAATTTAAAGATGTAACAATGCGAAAATCACTGGTTACACCATGAAATCATGCTACCAAGCATCGAGCCTTGTGCCTTGTGCCTAAGGGTCATGTATGGGTTCCCCTTCAACCCTTAAAAGGGGGATTATCCATAATAAAAATAAAAAAGAAGGCCTGTTGGGCGGAAGAAACGGGGAAAAGATGGCAAGAGGGGGGGTGAATTGCCTTTTAAAAAATGATTAACAAATTAAAATCAAAGTTAAAGGTGCAGCGGAAATAAAGAGGCAATCACACAAGAAATTGTTAACGGAGTTCGGCCAAAACCCGGCCTACGTCTCCGCTCCCAACTCAACCGTTGAGAGATTCCTACCGCTTGCTTTTCAATGGTTTTAGCAAGAAACCCACTAGGCTTTGAGGTAGCACTAGGACCTATTACAGCTTGCTTTTGTGGTTTAGCAAGAACCCACTTGCTTTCAATGGAATAGCAAGAACCCACTAGCCTTTTTAACGGGTGAAGGCTAGCTCACCGAAACACAAGCCTTTTAAAAGGAAAGGCTTGAAGAAACCTCTTCACACCTTAATGGTGGTGTGAGAACCCAAAGAAAGAGGGGATGAGAAAAGTGGGAGTTTGTAGGCACAAACTCAATTTAAGCTCAAAAATAAATATACAATAAAAACCGTATTTTGAGAAGCCTTGGGCGCCTTTGATTGGATGGAGATGTTGAAGGCCGCTTCCAAGCTTCTTTGAAGCAGCTCCTTGGATGTGGAAGTTGTTGGAGCAAGGTGGGTTCCTTTGGAGGAAGTCACCGGAGGTTGGCCAAATGATGAGAATTGTGTACGTTGGCTTCACAAGTGTTCCGGTAGGTGTCCGGGGCTTCCTTGGCCTTTATTTATAGGCATGGAACCCTTGGGGAGGCTTCGGAGCCGTTGGAAAAGGCTTCGGAGCCGTTGGAGCCCAAAAGAGGGTTGACTGGTCAAAGCCAACGGCTAGTTTGACTGGGCCCACTGGCTGGCCGGTACAGCTCCACCGGCTGGCCGGTGTTTGCAAAAAGGCATAGGATTCCTGTCCAGGGGCCACCGGCTGACCGGTGCCAGAGCCACCGGCTGGCCGGTGGCAAGACAGTAGCTGGCACTGTTGGGAGAGGGTTCCACCGGCTGGCCGGTGCTGAGGCCACCGGTTGGCCGGTGGGGAGGCAGTAGCTTCCCTTTGAGTGCAGGTGCCACCGGCTGGCCGGTGGTGAAGCCACCGGTTGGCCGGTGGACTGAATTTCAGTCCACTTGGGCCTTCTTGCTTTCCTGAATTGATTCCTATCATCCAAAAACACTTGAAAGAGGATTAGATAAATATGAGGGTGATTGTGATCATGAAAATAAAACAACGAGGGGAACGAGATGTACAACAATCTCCCCCTATTTTGATGATCACAATCACCGAAACAATCAAAGTAATAATGAAATGAGAGGCATGCTTTTAAAAGATAAATTGAAAATAAATAATAAGCAGAAGGAAAATATTCTCCCCCAATCAATCAAGAAATTTCTCCCCCTTTGTGATTATCAAAATAGAATGGGGCATAAAACTTGATTGAGGGAAAACTTTGAAAAACAAGATAGAGATTTTTAAACCAAATGAAATTTTGAAAATTGAATTGAAAGTTTTGAATCAAGAATTGAAATGATAAAATTGAATAACAGTTTGAATTGAAAGTTTTGAATCAAAAACCAATTGAATTTTGAAATTAGAAACCAAGAGTTGAAATTGAAAGTTTGAATCGAAAAATTTTGAAATTGAAAAGGGCTTAAACGATCCTAACTCCCCCTAAATAAAGACAATAAATCACCGGGGAGAAGTAATAAATTTTGGCCCGGAGAGACTCGCAAGAAGGGATTTTTCAATCCAAACTTGTCTCATGGCGGGTCTTCTCCTATAAAATTCTTCCGAATAAAAAAAAGATTTTGGTTGGCCGTACCGGGCATTTTTGTAATCACACTCATAAATGAGGTGCCCGGGTTTTTTGCAATAGTTACAAAATTTAAAACTAGAGCTCCCCCTTACAAAAACAGTGGGAGCATGGGAGGAGGAATCTCGGTTGGTGTATCCTAGCCCTTGGGTGGTTCTAGATATACGTTGGGAACCTAGGAGATTATTCAAATTTTGTTCCCCTTGGGTGAACTTAGCTAGGGTCTCCCTTAGGTCTTTGATGGTTGATTCCATGGAATCAACATTTGGAAAATTTTGGATTTTAAGGGTGAGTTCCTCCTTCTCTTTGAGAAGTTAGTCTTTTTCGGAGGAGAGTTTTTTGAAAGACTTTTTTAAAGAAATGAATTTTGAAGAAAGCTCATGAAAACCATTTTTAAGTTGGTCCCTGACATGTTGGAGTTCTTCATAAGACAAATGATTGAAAGAATTTGAATTTGAAGAACATGAGGATGAGGAATCGGAAGAAGTTACCTCATGGAATGCCATTAGGCATTTTGTACCTTGGTCGTTCGAGGAGGAGGAGGAGGAGGATGATGAGGTGTCACTCCATGTGGCCTTGAGAACCTTTTTCTTTCCTTTTTCCTTTGGCGTGGCCCGTTTTTTGTTGAGTGGGCAATCGGGCTTGTAATGGCCCTTTTCGCCGCACCCGTAGCATTTTACCTTGGGCTCGGATCTTGCGGTGGGTTCTTGCTTTCGATGCTTGCGGGATTTCTTCTTTTTGTTCTTCTTCATAAACTTGTGCATTTGGCGGGCAAGATTCTCCATTTCCGAGTCGCCGCTTGAAGAAGAGGAAGATGAGGAAGATGAGGATGATGAGGAGGAGCTTACTTCCTTTTGAACCTTGAGGGCGATGTTCTTCGGTGTCTTGATTGGTGTGCCCTCCTTTTGAGCTTGTCTCCTCATCGTGATCTCGTACGTCATTAGGGATCCGATGAGCTCCTCGACCGGCATGTTCTTTACATCCTTAGCTTCTTGGATTGCCGTCACTTTAGGTGCCCATGAGCTCGGAAGGACCCATAAGATCTTCTTGACCATCGTCTCGGCTGAAACATCATCACCAAGAGATTTCCTTCCCTTGCACACGTCAGTAAAGCGAGTAAACATATCGGAAATAGACTCATTTGGATGCATTGAAAATGACTCAAAATCTTGCCTATACATATCTAATCGAGTATCCTTAACTTTGTTAGTGCCTTCATGGGTCACTTCTAAAAGCTTCCAAATTTCATGTGAAGTGGTGCAAGTGGATACACGATTAAATTCATTTCTATCTAAGCCGCAATGAAGAGCATTCATGGCTTTGCCATCAAGCTCAAAATTCTTAATATCGGCGGGGGTCCATTTGGATTCGTCGGGGGTAGACAAAGTGTAACCTTGCATGACAATTTTATATATGGGATACCCTATACTTCTAAGAAAAGTAGTCATGTGGGTTTTCCAATAATTATAGTCGGTCCCATCAAAAAATGGAGCCCGACCCAATGAGTAGCCCTCGGGGGCGAAAGAGGTAGATGCCATCAAAAAATAGGATCTTTAATTTGAAACCGTTTAGGGTATTACGCAAATTTCCCTCTGATACCAATTGTTGGTTCGGAACAAAACGGAGAAAAGATGGCAAGAGGGGGGGTGAATTGCCTTTTAAAAAATGATTAACAAATTAAAATCAAAGTTAAAGGTGCAGCGGAAATAAAGAGGCAATCACACAAGAAATTGTTAACGGAGTTCGGCCAAAACCCGGCCTACGTCTCCGCTCCCAACTCAACCGTTGAGAGATTCCTACCGCTTGCTTTTCAATGGTTTTAGCAAGAAACCCACTAGGCTTTGAGGTAGCACTAGGACCTATTACAGCTTGCTTTTGTGGTTTAGCAAGAACCCACTTGCTTTCAATGGAATAGCAAGAACCCACTAGCCTTTTTAACGGGTGAAGGCTAGCTCACCGAAACACAAGCCTTTTAAAAGGAAAGGCTTGAAGAAACCTCTTCACACCTTAATGGTGGTGTGAGAACCCAAAGAAAGAGGGGATGAGAAAAGTGGGAGTTTGTAGGCACAAACTCAATTTAAGCTCAAAAATAAATATACAATAAAAACCGTATTTTGAGAAGCCTTGGGCGCCTTTGATTGGATGGAGATGTTGAAGGCCGCTTCCAAGCTTCTTTGAAGCAGCTCCTTGGATGTGGAAGTTGTTGGAGCAAGGTGGGTTCCTTTGGAGGAAGTCGCCGGAGGTTGGCCAAATGATGAGAATTGTGTACGTTGGCTTCACAAGTGTTCCGGTAGGTGTCCGAGGCTTCCTTGGCCTTTATTTATAGGCTTGGAACCCTTGGGGAGGCTTCGGAGCCGTTGGAAAAGGCTTCAGAGCCGTTGGAGCCCAAAAGAGGGTTGACTGGTCAAAGCCAACGGCTAGTTTGACTGGGCCCACCGGCTGGCCGGTACAGCTCCACCGGCTGGCCGGTGTTTGCAAAAAGGCATAGGATTCCTGTCCAGGGGCCACCGGCTGACCGGTGCCAGAGCCACCGGCTGGCCGGTGGCAAGACAGTAGCTGGCACTGTTGGGAGAGGGTTCCACCGGCTGGCCGGTGCTGAGGCCACCGGTTGGCCGGTGGGGAGGCAGTAGCTTCCCTTTGAGTGCAGGTGCCACCGGCTGGCCGCTGGTGTGCCACCGGCTGGCCGGTGGTCTGGACAGAAGGATGCCTTCTGTCCAGGCTCCATCGGCTGGCCGGTGGTGAAGCCACCGGTTGGCCGGTGGACTGAATTTCAGTCCACTTGGGCCTTCTTGCTTTCCTGAATTGATTCCTATCATCCAAAAACACTTGAAAGAGGATTAGATAAATATGAGGGTGATTGTGATCATGAAAATAAAACAATGAGGGGAACGAGATGTACAACAAGGCCTTCAGGCCATTCAGAGTATTACCAAGCATAAAGGCTATTAAACCCATGTCGTAAATCACTTAGGGAACATGATTCATTTAAGTGGGATCGATAATCTCCCCCTCAATACCCTAAGTACCGAGGCTTACCCCATGCTCTAATACCATCTATAAGACCTTGGTTGTAGCCCATTCCATCATAATATTATCCGCTTTAAGATTCCTTCTACACAGTTTCACTTTCTTAGGGATTACAACCCATGAATGGAAAATGCCTTATGTTAGGGAGGGAAACTTGTGGGAATTATATTCAATTAAAATCACCCCTAAATTCCCAATGTTGGATTCAGTTTGAAGATGTCATAATGTGACAATCACTGGTTACACCATGAAATCATGCTACCAAGCATCAGGTCTATTAAACTCATGTCACAAATCACTTAGGGCATGTGATATTTTTAAGTGAGACCAAAAATTACAAGGAGGTGTAATAGTTTGAAATTTTTGTGATTTTTTTAAGTTATGGATAATAATTATAAAAAATTTGGAGTCTAAGAGCATCCTTGAAGGCTATATAAAGTGGTTCAATCCTTGTGAAAATGAATGTATGGGAATGTTGTTTGAGAGAGTGAAAAATAAATAAGCCATCACACTAATTTTGTTCACTTTTTTAGAACCATGATTCCACTAAGACATGGATGAATTGGAATCCTACTTAAGTATTAGGTGATTCATATAATCTGTAGACTATATAAGGATGAAGGAGTTTTTTTATTTCTTATAATGGATATCCATTAAGCTTGTGTAAGAAGATATTAGATGGATCAAATTTAAATAATGAGGTATGTTATTTATTTATGCTTTATTAAATTTAAATGAATGGTTAATTCTTATGATAAAATAGGTTTTAGTGGTTAATTTATACTATTCTTGGACAATTATTATCCCCACAAAACCTAATAGTGTTATTAGATCCACTTTTATATCATTTGGATTGAAGTTTTAATAGATTAAGAATCCAGAAATTATGTTTTTCCAAAATTATAATAAGTTATATGAAAAATGGTCATGGTTCATGAGAATTTTCATAACCATGATATGATTATAAAAAACAATTTTGGTGTATGAAAATTGTAAAATTACATTATGGTTTAAGAAAAATCTTCCATGAAATATTGTTTTAAAAAAATAGAGTATTATAAAATCATGAATTTTACATAATGAATTTGATAAAAATGACTATTGTTTTTGTAGGAATTAGATTTCTATATGGAAAACCATGAATTAGAATTAAAAAACCACATCTTGGTTTTAAAATAATGATATTTGAAGAAACAAATTCTATAAGAGAAAAATGATATGGTTATTTTAGATTTTTTTTGTTATTTGAGAAGGAATAAGATATAGTTTATTTTAATACACAACATGATTTTATATTTTTGTTAAGAAAAATTGATGGGTTTTAATATGGAATGAATAATTGAAAGTAAAAATGAAATTTCAACATAAACAAAATGAATTTAGATAGAATTAATATAGAAATAAAGTAGATCCTGATAAGAGAGTCACCTAGAGTGAACGTTCATCATATCATTATTAATTTCATACTTAATGAACAAAATCTATCATATGTGTGAACATCCCCTTCTTCCCAAGTTTTAAATATGTGGTGTAATAAAAAAATCACCAAGTACACTACACATCCACCTCCTTGGTTTAAGTATAATAATTCATAAGAAAAAGATAATCCTCGGGTTAGATACTCATGATCATGAGTATATGATATCATAGTGAGAGGTACGATGACAAAAAATGAGAGAGACAAAATAAGAGAGAAACAATAATTTTTTTTATTAAAATATATAATGATATTACATAATGAAAATAAAATAAAAATGAAACTAAACTATACTAAGACTTCATCTTGATTTCTCTATGCAGTGGATGATCCATTGAAAGGTAATGGAGATGAAAATTTATAAGCATGAGGGTGGATCATTTTCACTTCAAAATTTTTCATCTGAATGTTTTCACATGGTAGACATAATAAATTCCCAGATTGGGAAATTTTATCTTATGGAATTTTGTTCCTCTATATCATTTTTGTATGTCCAAAAAATTTCATAATAATTAGACATGTGTAGAAAAAATATGCAGTCACATTAGTAAAGTAAAACTTTATGTCCTGGTAGACTCCTCAAATTCCAATCCTCTTGTTTCCCATGAATTAATGTCCCTAAAAATGGTAAAATATCAATTTTCCAAAGTTAATGAAGTTCTTCCATATAATCTTATCTATATTAATTTAAAATTTAATCTCATTTGGTTTAGTTATTTGTGAGATTTAGGCCCATATTTCAAATTTATCCAATATGTGAACATATTTTGAGTCCTAACTTGTGAGATTTATTTGGTTCTATTATGATTGGATTAAGATCAAGGTTCAATTGAATTAAATGTATCCCAATGAATATATAAGCCTAAAAAAAAAGAAATTTTCAATTCGAATTTGTGTATAAAATGTTAATTTTGAAATAAAAAAATGATTTAAGATAATTTGAAATCAATAATTAGGACATTTTCACAATTAAGCTCAATTTACTCAAAAAATATAAAAATATGATTATTACTATTAAAATATAAAATTGGTGGGATTAAAAAGGTTAAAATTAAAATTAAAAAAGTTGAAAATATTTTATATTTCAATTAAGAATATTAAGTGTTCATATATTAATAAATGAAAAGGTTTTATATTGGATAATCATATATTTTAATATGAAAGTGTTCATATTATTTCTAGGTAATTGGTGAAATATTAAGTGTTTATATTTTTAATATAAATATAATGTATTAATATTTATATGTTATGGAATGTTTATAAAATCATGTTTGAATCATAACCTGAATTTATGAATTATTTATTTAGTTTATTCACTTCTTTATTTAATATAGGAATATAAATTGTTAATATTATGAATTAATGTATGTTTTTGATTAAATTATTCAAATTGATTCGTATAAATTTTATAACATGCATATAAAGAGTCACATTCTATGAATTACATAAAATTTAGTTATGTTCAACCAAGACTATGGTTTTTTTGGGTTATGAACTCAATAATAAAGTTTGGTTATGATTTATCCATATTAGGTGTGAATATTCTTTTAGAATCTAATTCTCTCTTGAGTATTGATTTATGGATATTGGAACTTTGGGTTATAATTTTAACTAATCTAGGAGACAAGGACTTGTCAAGAAAATGTGGCTTGACTACCTTTTACACCATATTTTATTTATGGTGTTTTTTTATTCATATCATTATAAACCTTTACATAAAATGGTTTAATAGACCTTAAGCATGGGATACATTTTAAAGTTTGTAGATATAAATAGATTTTATTTTTTAATAACACAAATTATTAGTTTCATAAAGTGTTATACATTAATATGTTTGTAACATATTAATTTAGTTGAAGGTATATGATACAAAAATAAATTGTTATAAACTACATACATGAAGTAAATACATGAGATAAGATGGTGATATTTTAAAGAAACCCTTAAAATTTAACATTCTATATTCTTTATAAAGTGAATGAATGTCAATAAATTGATCATTTAGTATGGGTAACCCTAAAATTTAGGTGTCCATGGATTATCTTGTGTAAGTTATGGTGGATGTGTCTAACCTTATAAGTTAGGTAACTATGTCCTATTGTGATATTTGAGATACACTTATATGGAAAACCCTAAAAGTTAAGATATTAAAGGAATAGATTTGGGTTAATCCATATAATGGATTTGGGAAAGGAGTTTTTTTATAAACTATCCAAGTGTCATATATGTTATGATTTACATGATTATCAACCTAAATAGATAATCAATGAGATAAACACTAAATCTAAACCAATTCGTAGTGAAGTATGAATCTTATAACATTAATAGATATGATTTACTCTAAAATTTTATTTTTAGTGGGATTAAATTTAACAAAATTCTTTATTAAATGATTTTAAAACATGATTATCATCTAATAACAACTCATATTATATATAAAATAGAATCATAATCATAAAAATTATCTTTGAGATAAATTATGGATAAGGAGAAGATTAATTGAAGCAGATAATTAAACTGGTAAAAAATTATAAGAATACTTTTTAATAATTAAGAAAAGTTTTATGTGTTAGATCAATCCATTCCCAATTTACCAAATGGGAAATATATTCAACTAATGGATCTAGATCCTTACCAGAAGCATGAAAAATATTTTATTAATGTATCCACTCTAATGCTTGTATCCATGTAACCTAAGTTGAAAAATCAATATGAGAACATTTATGTGTTTAATATTATAGATAACCTAAAAAGGATATATCAAGAACAATAAAGGCATGTTAGATACATGTTTTCAATGAAATTTATTAGATGTAAAATGACTGAAGGAACTTAAGTCTCCACTCGTCTACTCAATATGATTGGGCATGTTTTTTAGGACCAAAGGGTTGTGATGGACATATTGGGTAACCATTAAGAGGGGGGTGGTTAATCAGGGTTATACATAAATTAAAACATTTTCCTTCATTATAGAAGTTAACCCTCACTCATTGTCAAAATTTTCCCCCTAATTGGAAGGAATTAGTTCAATATATCCTATCCCTGATTACGCTCTTACTGAATACCATTCTCATTTTCATAAATATAAAGCACAAAGACACATGGATTTTTAATTGGTTCACCCATACTAGGATATGTAAAAAGATTACACACATGATGATGTATTAGTTTTCATAACCCTCCCCAACTAGAGATGTGTATTTCCTCTAGTATCCAAACATGTATACACTACTATCTTTGGAGAAGTATATTTCCTATAGATGGAGATATATATTACCTTCATGACTTTATAGGTTTATGGATATTTGTATTTCCTCCAATAATATTGATATAAGTTGATACAAGTATTTCCTCAAACATATCACATTTAGTGCATTTTGGGTGAATTTTCTGGTGAGAAATATATGATAGGTTTTGGTATATGATTTATATTTCATTGTTAAGAAGCAATGATATTTGGAAAATGTGATGAAAGTGAGATTCAGGTAGATTGATCATGGATATGTGTGGTTATGAAATCAAGTGAAAATATATTTTCTACACTTTACTTCCTACTGATTCATGTATATCCTAGATCTTTATAGAGTTAGATCACTACTTGGGATGACATAATAGGTATTTTTATACTCACCCACACATGCACACTTTTGTGTTGTAAACTTTGTGTCTATATAGATCTGCTAGTGTGGATGATGGATGGTCATAAATCCTGGAGATGGATGGTGGATTTGATAGATGGGGGAGTATAGATCTCATGATGATGACCACTATTGTGTCATAAGTATTTGGGACAACATCTGTTCATGATGTGATGGTTGTATCTAGTTGTTTCATTTATATTATATCACATAATAAATTATAAATTCTGTTAATATATGAAGTTTTTATATTTTTATATTTATATTTATTACATGTTATAGTGGATGTGGATGTATGATGGCATGTGGCAGTTGTTTAGTGGTAATTCCTCCCATGACTGTATATATACCACAACACTGACCACTATCCATTTTCCTAATTGTTCAATAAATCATATTGGAATTTAATAAATTTATTAAAGATAGAAAGTGGATGATGAATTTTGGAATTACTTGATAATGTATTCATGAATATAATTGATAATGTTATTTAAAACATGATTTATATGTTATATGATTGTTATAGTTGATTGATGGTTAAACACTACAATGATTATCATACCTTTATTCTTGATCTATTTAGAATGGTTTTGGTGTGGTTATTATGTTGATGTAGAGGTTGAGATGATGATTTTTTTAGAGTAGTGGTTGGTGTGGATAGTGACATAAATAAATACAGGTTTATGTTGAGGTTATTAGCCTATAGAGGGGTGGTTGTTATTGTGGAAATAGTGGTGATAATTTTATGATGTTTGGTTAGATGGTTTGTGTGGATTTTATTATAAGTATATGTAGTTATGTCATTGTTTCTCAAGGATATAAAATTATTTTTAATTAATGAAATAGTAAATATGGATGGGCTATAATATCATAAATACTGAAATTAATGAATGAATTATTGAATATAATTTAATATATAATTAATAATTCTGAGTAGATGATTAAATGAAAGAATGAATTGATTGTTAATGTAAGGGATAATGGTGAAATTGTAATGTGTTATTATGTATAGATAAGTGGATAGATTTTATGCGATAATTGAATTAATAATAATGAAGTGGTAATGATTTGATGGTTAGTAAATGAATTTATTGATCGAGGGTTTGATAAATATTAATGAATTGGTAATTATAAAGGAAGTATTAAATGTTTAATGTGTCAAGTGAATTAATGATATTGAATGGAAATGGTTAAGTGTGACTATTTTATTGAAATATTATCTTGGATTAAATGAATGAAGCTTAGTTTTTGAGTATTAATGTGGGGGTGTGATTACATGCCTTCTCTTCATTCATATTTGGAGATAACCTAATCATGATTTCGGTGCCCCCTCATCATCAGGGTGGGGGGGTCTTTAATAGTGTTAAAATAGTGCTGATAAAGGCCCCCCTTTATCAACACTTGTAAAAAAGTGTTGATAAAATGGTCATTTATCAGCGCTTCTAAAAAAGCATTGATAGGGGTGGTCTTTATTAGTGATTCTAAAAAAACACTGATAAAAGGGTGGTATTTATCAAAACTTTTTTAGAAGTGATGATAAAGGCCCCCTCTTTATCAATTATTTTTTACTAGCACTAATAAATGGTATATTTCAAAAAAAAAAAATCATTAACGGACACTCGTAGTAGAAGTTATAGCTATTTGGAGGTATTAAGGGCCTCTTTGGCCCAATAGAGGTGATTGAGAATTACCATGGGTTATCAAGGAATATATCTTCATAGTATTTGATTTTATATTTTTTAGAGGCAAAACAGACACCTGGTTCAAAAGTTATGGCCGCCGAATGTGAAAAACCCTTAAAACCCCTTAAAAACCTTAAAGGATCTTAACTTTTGAACCAGAAGTCCATTTCAATTCCAAAACCAGTAAAATAAAATATCATAAAATGAGATAAAACCCCGTTATATTAAAATTTCATGAAAACTAAAGGAATGAAGTTTATTATAGTATTAAAAAAAGTTAAAAATCGAACTCAAACTTCAAACGACCATAACTTTTGATCCGGGTGTCTGTTTGGGATCTACCATATATCAAATAGAAGACTATGAAAATATATACATCATTTAGGTATTGGAATAGATATTTGATCATTTACACTCTTTTTCCCCAAAAATTCCTAGAAGGCCTCCAAAATAGAGTTTTTAGTCGCCGACCCTGATTTCTTAAAATTCAAATGGCTATAACTTTAGATTCAGGTGTCCGATCATCCTGTACCACATATAATATCAAATATAATTTCAAGAAATTATATTTTAATGATTTTAGAGCTGAAATAGACTCTTGGAACATAATTGTTGGTCGTTTTAGGGGTTTTAGGGATTTTAGGGGTTTTAGATTTTCTTAATGTTTTTATGTGTTTTAAGGGTTTTCAGAGTTAATATCCATTTTAAAAAATAAATATAAATAAATATGTATTTAATATATATATATATATAATCATATATATAAATATATGGATAAAAATATATAAAAAAATATAATAAAATATATAGATATATCGTGAAATGTAAAACAAAACATTATAGGGTAGTGGAAAAGGAGATGCTGTATAAGCTAGAGGTCCCAGGTTCGAAACTTACTAGAGATAAGGGCGCATTCTAAATCACTGATAAAGGGGTGGGGGAATAGCTGATAAAGGGGGTGATGGAGGCACTGATAAAGAGGAGGGTACTGATAAAGGGAGGGGGGGCATAAAAAAATTTATACACTTTATCAACAGGGCCTTTATGAGAACTTTTTTAGCACTATTAAAGGGGGCCTTTAACAGCGATAAAAAAAACTGATAATGGTGGAATTTAATAGAGCTAAAAAAAGTGATAATAATGGCCCCCTTTATCATCACAAAAAAATCATCGATAAATAAACCTTTTATCAAATCTTTTTTTAGCGCTGATAAAGTGGGCCTTTATTATTGCTATTTACGAGTGCTATTAATGCTAACCCTTTAATATCACTTACATTATCAGCACTTCTATAGCGCTGATAAAACCATTTTAATATCACTGTTAAAGGCCTAATTTTCATAGTGATAATATAGTGATGATAATTTTATCCATTTATCTAGAGATAATATAGAGGGATGCATTGGTAGAGGGATTCATAGCCTGAGAAGGAAGAAGGGGAGGATGGGAATTAGGGACTCGATGAGCTGTATTTTGGTCAAGGGGAAGAAGATAAAAGGGTGTAAGGATTATTCTTACCATCCCAGGCCCATGGATACAAGATTTTCCTCGAAGTTGAGGACCAAGGAGTAGGATCGTCTCCAATTATAATGAGTAGGAAATTAAAGTAGGAGTTTCTAAGGAACTAGAGAATACAAGTGGTGTGATGGAAGATCCAAATCAGATGCATGGAAGCTATATGGTGGAATATCGTTCCAAAAATGATGATTTCTCTAGGATTCCCAATCAGACAAGAGAGGCAATAAAGGAGGCTATACATAAGGGAAAAAATTGGAAGCTTATCAACCATTCATAAGAAGAAATGTTGGTGGTGGCCTTTATGATTAAGGCCCCTATATAGGTTACTGTCTGGATGTTTGAGAGATTAATTATCATGGACAAAAATAATGAGAAATGTTATTGGATCAATAATAAATACCTCATTATAATAATAGGATTCAATTAAAGAAAGATAAATGCAGAGGAGTTCATTCAAACATGGGACAAGATGGCTTATTGCTTTGAAGAACTGATCAAGGAAGACAAAGAAACAAAGGCAAGTGGTTTCAAATGGAAATTATATAGGGATTATGCTTCTTATAGGCTCAAAATTTATTTTAATGATTCAACTATTTATTATTATGCAAGATGTTTTGTGGTATGGAACTATGAGGTTTTTCACTTTTTATTTAAAGGTGTGTGGAAATAATAAAAATATAATTTTTAGTAAGTATTAATGTGATTATTAATTATAAATTTGAAGATAGAATATTAAAATGATTGGAAATTTATTAATTATAAATGATCAAAAGATAATAAATTATTGGTGATGTTTGTTTTTCTTGTAGGGGTTCCTAATAGGTGTGGGTTGTGACACTAGTGTACAAAAATACACTATCACACACTGTTTGATGGATACAATTTTTAGATGTGGTCACTCCATACCAAGGCCCACTACCATTAGAAAATATTCAAGGTTTAATCAGGGATACTCTCTTTGCTTCCTTATTCATGCACTCCCTTGAGAATAAAAATTAGCCAATAGACTTATAGGTCTCTTCCAGATTAGTTTAAGGAACTGATTCACTATGAAATAAGAATATGTAGGATTGATGTGATGTTTAACTCCAATTCATTATTATATTTCTCTAAATATTAATGCGATCAACTTCTTAATGAGAGAGTTTATATTTTTTATTCCACATGATTACAATAGTAACCTACTTAATAAGAGAGTTAATACGCTGCCATCAATAAACACCTCAGGATAAGAATTATTCCACACTAAAATTATCCTTTCTTTGCTCTATCTTATTATTAAATAATCAGATGAGAAAAACTAAATAAGAGAGTTGAGTCTATGTATTCCAAACCTTCACAACAACAACCTACTTATTCAAGATGAAGAATAATTATTCTCTATAATTATTCTCATTTCAATCTATCTTATTTAATATTTGAACATGTTAATGGAACTCTTTAAACAGTGATATTTACTCAAAAACCCTATGTAGTAGTGAGTAATTTGTTAATTAACTCTCATTTCTTCTTCCTCTCTCAAAACCAGATGTTTTAATTGCATTATATATTCTCTATAACTATTATAGTAGTTTTTATAATGCTTTTAACATTTAATACTTCAATCAATTTCTAGGATCAAATATCCAGCTCAAATTTTGAGATCATTCTAGGTATCCCACATGAATTATTGTGGTAAAATTCATCCATCTATGTCGATCATATCTTCTAAATCTCGAGACAAATTATCCTTTTTTGAAATTCAATTGAATCTTTAAAATATTACCCATTTTAATAGATCATGGAATGGTGACTTGCCTTGACTCATTAATCCCTTTAACTTCTATATTTTTGTGGTGTAATATTCTCCATTATGATATGATCTTAAAGTCAACCATTTAATTAAAAAATCTATATAATATCTCATTTTAAACTCCTTGACTTTCTTGAAGTGATTCTTAACATCTTTATAGATATCATAATTATTATAGCGTGATGTAGTAATTAATGGTGAAATCCTCACTTCTAAGAGACACCAAATAATTACATATCTTCCATCATGGAATGATCCATCCTTTCTCATCTCTTGATCTCACATGATTTTTTTTGTGACATACATTTTGCAGTGTGATCTTATCATCCATCAAAATCTAGAGAGACACCCACTTATTATGGGGTATTCATTATTGAATTGTATCCAATTACATGACTCAATTCCTATTATTACAGAATGAATATAAAGTAATTATTCTCACATAGATTGAATTTATTACTATGTAAGACTATTTTAGCATGATCTCCTGCTCTATGGAGTAATGATTCACCCAGATCTAGATAAATTTTTACCAGATAGTCATGGTTTCTTCCTCACAACAAAAACTTCTCTTCACGATGTAACTTATATTTTACAGTGTGGTGTTGTGATTCATAAACATGATATCCATCATTCTTTAAATTATTTAACTCATTCTCGTACTTACTCTAACAATAAATAAATATAGAATAAATGAAATTTTCTTTATCATGCCATATATTAATTCCTGATAAATCCATCTATCCTTAATCAATATTCATATTCTAAAACTTTCTTATCCTTTCCATGCTAAGGCCTACTTTCACTTTATTCTTTATAAATACACCATATGGTCACTGTAGTGAATTCAAAACTTCCACTCAAAATATTCCATGCCCATCCTCCTTTATCCCTTAGATTTTGTTTCAATCATCACATTTTGTAACTTAATGTTTTAAAAAAACCATTTTATATCCATTTTCAATTGCTTCATCATTGAAATCCATAAACCATCTCCAAAAAATTCAACATTAATTGAAAAAAATCAAACAAAACCTATAGTTACAACATTTATCCCCTTTAGGTTTTGTGAGAGTGCGTTTACCCTTTAATTTGTTCCCAATTTTTTTGAAATGATTATGCCTCTCTATAAACAAAAGGATTATTTACATACCATGTAAATATATGTTTTCACATTTTAATTGTTCTTACTATTCTTTCTTTTTATCCCTTTACTCTTATTCTAGGATTGTTTGTCATGATTACCATAAAATCTTATTTATAAATTTTAGGATTATAATATATATTTAGAAAAAAAAAAGTTTTTGTAATAATACCATAATTATTTTATTCCAATGATTACATATAGAAATTAAATCCACATGTTTTGTATATCTCAATTAATTTAATTTTATAAACCTAATCGACCATATCTTTTGGAGATACTAATTTATTTAAGTTATATTTATCAATTTGGATATTATTAGGAAAATAGAAAAATATGAATTCATTAAATATTACATATCTAGATGGAATGACCCAAAGACCTTATTTTTTATTTTTATTTATGAATAATACCCCTTTTAACTGGGTTAATAGGGATCCCTTACATGACTTGGAGGCCTAGAGGCACAAATATTGAACTGAATATCCCAGAATCCCATGGGAACAATATATTGAAAATATATTGAGCCTTGAATACACTTGAAAAACCACTCCCCAAATACTTTATAGGTCTATATTATCTCCTTCACCTAATGTTTCTTATAGCTTGCAGTTCCCTTGTTCTAATGCATGGGCCAATGGCATGGCTTCCATATCCCTCCTTCAGTTCTAGGCTAGGTTGGATCTATATAGTGGTTTCTTCTTCTCTGATCCATTAGTACGTGGTTTCTCTAGTAATCTAGGGCCTACTCTACTTTATAGATCAAAGTACCTATACTTTATGGCTTGGAAGGCCTTTTGGCCTAAAGGCCTAATTTTTTAGTTTGGAGGCCTAATGATGGCCCAAAGGATCAATTTTTTTGGTCCAATGGAAAAAATCAGGTGAATAGTATGAATTATTTAGTAACTACTAAAGTAACTTCTATAGTAACCACTAAATTACTGCTACAGTACCCCCAAAACTCTCCCCTTCATATATTTGAACTCAGGTCTTTTGGATACAATATTATGAGGTTTATCACTTATGTAAAAACCCAGCTACAAATATTTATTCTCTCAATTAAATAACCATATAAATGGATGCTAAATCATTAAATCATACAAACATTGATCTAAAATATTTAGAATACTCAAAATATAATAGAAATATGAAAATAATAACAATTTTTACCTAATTTTTACTTTTAGGTTTAAGTACTCTTCAATTTCATGATAACCACAAGTACTTTATTTGACCAAGGTTTAGTTTCACATGTTTACATATTTCATATGGATTTATAAACTTCAATTATTTGGAACCATATTATAGATATATCATGAATTACACTCCCCTAAAACCTCATGACCAACCTGAGATAGACATCATACAATTTGCTATTTCCATTAATGTTATATTTTTTTCTCTCTACTACACTATTATTTTAGGGTGTATAGGGAGTAATCACTTAATGTATGATCCATTGATATTAGAAAAATGGACTATTATATTATTTTTTCTTATTAAATATAAAGCATTTAATTATAATCCCACATTGGTTTTTAATTTCATTTTTTTAAATAATTCATTTTTAACTTCATATTTAGAATGTAAAAAATAGATGTTAAAAAATATATAATAATCATCTATGAATGTCCTTTTATGGGTCCTCTTAATCTTGGGGACTACATGTAATTTTTTAGGTATGGGTTTCTTTGAATCTAGTTTAATATATTTTATTTCTCATTTAATATCTATTTTTATAATAGATTTTTTTTAAAAATATTTTTGCAGAAAAAAAATGTTTTTGGAGAATTCAATTTTCATATTTTTGTGGTGTGTGTGATAGTTTTTATAGAGTAAAAATTTATAGAACTTAATATAATAAACCAATGACAATTTTTTTGATTGAATTTTATAGATAGTGTTATTTCTTCTGATCATGGTGATTTTTAGCACCCTTTAATTTATACAACGACCTTAAAATATACACAGTTAGATCTTTGATTTGGTTTTATTTTTCTTTAATGTTTATTTTTATCATATCTACTTGTCATGTCAAATTTGTTATAACATCCTGACCTCGGTGCCACATGCTGGTTCCCTGAGTCGGTTCGCTACGTGGCCTCAGGCATGCCTCCCCATATACTAGAGGTTGCTGAATAACAACGAGGGTATAATATATAACATGGGGAGAATATACCATCTTTATCAAAGTATCAAAATGGAGGAAATAAATAAACACATACAAATGATATAACCAATAACTAGAATAATACCACAACCAATACATACCAGTATCACATGATAGACTAAAGTAGGAAAATAATATCCAAAACTAAAACAATAGATATGTCATGCCATATACATGTAAAGTGTAAAATGAAAAACCAAAATAAAGATACAATGACACTCCCAAGTGGGTCCCGACACCAAGTTTGGTTACCTCATCCATGTTCCATCCCAAATCATCCATATAACATAGGGATATTTCCCTTATCCTATCCTGCAAACATGAAGTCTATTCGGGTGTCGATCAGGAAGCCCGAGTAGGGTGTGAGTAAAACTTATTAGGCCACCACTAACAACATATAAAACAATATCCAGTCTATAAAATTGTATGCATTCGTATAAAGAATAAATTACAATAAAGTAAATAGTTATCACATTTCATTATTCTTTAATTAACCACATAAATTACCCGGGTACATGATGACACCCGGGCCATCAATACCTGCTTAAGCATATACTGGAGTCCAAACCATATCATATAAGGAATCAATATTCATTATAACATGGGCATCCAATATCCATTTAATTTCAATTCATATCATGCATACTTGGAACCATAGTCCAATTCCAACATTTTGGGCTTAGAACATCTTGTCTAGCACCCTGTGGATATTTGAAGCATCAGTCCCTGTCCCACAACTCATTATTATCACATATGTGATTTTAAAGCACCATTCAATGTCCCAAACTCATTGTTATCACATATGTGTTTTTTACGCATCATTCATTATCCCACACACATTATCACACATATAAAAAACATCACATATATCACATATTTCATATATATCAATCTTAATCTTCATTAACTTTCTTATCAAACATTCTCAACAAAGTGTACCATTTTAATTATCTATTTAATCATGTTTCTTCACTATAATAAAAAAGAATAATATAAAAAATTCACCATTAAACCATTTATCAAAATTAAATTATAATACCCATAATCAATTAATTCAACATCCCATTATTCACTAATTGCATAATCATAATTTAGAACAATTTTATAATCACCTCATTCCATCAATTCCATGATTCCATTAATTAATTAACCAATTGATTAATCTAATTTAAGAAGTGATTTCTAAATGAGGAAATTATAATTTCATAATCACATGCACATAATTAAGATCAAGAATATGGGAATTCATATTTAAACCACCTACCTCAAGATCATTGACATACGTTT
The DNA here is from genome assembly GCA_963277665.1 of Viscum album. Taxonomy (NCBI): domain Eukaryota; kingdom Viridiplantae; phylum Streptophyta; class Magnoliopsida; order Santalales; family Viscaceae; genus Viscum; species Viscum album. The sequence goes on from OY728145.1 coordinate 1,492,149,535, forward strand.
TCCAAAGCAGAAATCCCCAAATTGAAATAGAATGATCAATTTCATAACAAAGAACAAGATCTAGTACCAAAACCTAGATCAATATCAAATGGATTAATATCTATAAAAACCTAGATCTAAACCTATTTTCAATGGAGTATAATGCATTCCTCTTCACCCGAAAAGAGAGATGAGAGTGAGAGAAAACCAAATGGGAAGTGATTACATACCATAAGTATAGAGACCCTATCCTTTTACACATATCATTACACGATTTTAAGAATAATTAACCATCAAATTACAAGGCAAGGATCGTAAAGTCTAGTGTCTTTGGAATATTAGGTACATAATTTGAAAACGTGAAACCAAACTAAAAATTATTTTATTTAATATCTATAATGATATCCTAACTTCCATTGATCTCATACATCTACATATGATAACCCAAGGGAACACATGATTAAATTGATGAGCTAAAAATCCCATTAAGGAAATAAATATAAGAATAAATCTTATCACATGGGTTAGAAGGCATAACATAATGATATAAAAAGGCATGAAACATGAATAAAAATATGGAATCATAAAATATAGTACATGGGATAATATAATCATGGAATCATAGTAATTTTGAAGCAATATAAAACATTAATTTAGCATGAGTCAAGGCTCATTGCACATGGAGGAGCACAGGTCAAGTCTAACCACCAAGACCATTACACATGGAGCACGAGTCAAGGCTAACCACCAAGACCATTGCACATGATGTCTCATGAGAATAAACATTATCCAATGAATTAGAGAAATATCTAGGTGAAACCATCATAACATGTTCATGAATATGTGTGCCACATGAAGAATCATACATAATGAATCAAACATAAACATAAGGATTACCCATAGAAAGAATTGGGTATCATATTCATGTCGAAAGGCATAACACAAGGGAATATCATAATGGAGTCTATGAAATAAATTATTTAAATCATAAATAGAAATTAATAAGATAAAATAGGCATATATCATGATATGCGATGTCAAAATTAAGTGAAAACATGTAAAAATAGTGTTTAAGAAACTTTAGAAATAAAACATTTTTGTGCGGTTTAAGGAAAATATTAAAGGTGCTTATAAATGGAAAATGAATAATTGTTTGAATAAAATAATAACTAAACCAAGATAGTTTTTCATTATAAAATGAGTGATTTTAGAAAAATAATGGTGTATTAAATCATATTACGGAGAGAACTTTAAAATAGGCGATAAATCGAAAAGTTCCCTTGAATCGAGTTTTCTTTTTGGGAAGATTTGAGAAGAGAACCTTATTAAAACATGATTACCACATCAAAGAAGGATTATATGATCTGGATACATGATTTTGAAATATATAAACAAATTTATAATAATTAAATAAAAATAAATAATATTTACATTGGTTAAATAGGGAGAAAACATAACCCGAAGGAAATATGAAGGTTCGTAAAGGATCCCTTACCCTATGTACGAAATGGTTTTGCAATTGATCTTAATGTCCTGGATAGTCAAATTAAGTATATTAATTAATTAATTAAGAACCTTTTATACATGTATATGATTTATTATAATTTTATTACGTTAATTTATGCCCTTTTTGATGAGTTATAAGATACAATTTTATCGTTTGGGAGTGTTTGTTTCCTTGGATTTCATGATTGGTTTACTTGTATAAAAAATCATGCATAATGAGAATGGTTGTCCAGAATTGAATTTATGTGTTATTAACGAAAATAAATATGATTAAATGGTTAAAAAGGTCATTTTTTCATATGTTATGAGTAATAATCATTAAATAAGACGTTAGTGATAATCGTTTAGATTAATTTGGCGGTTTCACGATCATCATGAACTAGTTTTGTTCTATTATTTAGTATCATGTATATATAATGGTTATATAACATTAAATAAGAGATAATACATATATTAAAATATTTTCAACCATAAAAATGGTTTCATGACCATCCTTGAGGATGGTAATAGAAATTGAAAACCCATCATCCTTGAATGTGATAAATCAACACATCATAGACGATGTTTTTGTTTTTTTGAACAAAAGGAGAAGGAAAGAATTGATGATGGATTATTAAATAAAGATAATAAAATTATAATATATTTTAGGAAATATAGTTACCATTACAATTGGATAAGTGGATATGAGTATAGAATAATAAAATAAAATAAATTAGAAGTAAAATAATGAAAAGGAAAGAGGTTTTTACCTTTTGAATTCTTCTCCTTGAGAACCTACTTGTGGGAATTGATTTTGGTATTTTGATGAGACCAAGGGCTCATAGATGCGGGGTAGGTGATTGGGAAGATATTTGAGTAGAATTTGTATAAGGATCAAATCTTGATAGGTGTGAGGAGAAGAGGAGGTGAGGGGTGGTATTTATAGTGGATGAGAGTGGTGTTTTCTCTTTATTTTAATCATTAGTTTATTATTTTGGATCAAGACAAGAAACAGTGAGGATTATTGTGGATAAATATAGTAAATAATTCATATGAGTTATTATTTATGGTGCTTAAATAATCCAAACATCATCCATGGATAAATAATTCATGTATTTAGCTTATACTGTAAATTACAATATTTTACTATTCACTAAAATTTCAAGTATTTTAGTAAAATACCAAAAATTTAACCTAACCATTTTTTTTCATTTAGAAATAAAAAATGAACTCCATTTTATGAAAATAATTTTATAAATATGATAAATTTAATTTTTAATTAAAATCATCATTTACTTGGAAAATACCAATTTTAAAATTATAACTGATTTTATAAAACTTTGAAAATTTAATTAAGGTATCATAAAATTATCCTATATTCACAAGAAAAAAAATATTAATTTATTAATAAATTTTATGAAAATATAATTTGTTTTAATTATAAAATTGAAATTAAACACTTATATATTTAAAAAATATCAATACTAAATTAATAATTTCAAAAACATTTATTTACTTATACTATGAAATAAATACATCATATTTCCAATTATGAGATACCCGAATTTTATTTATACTTTCATAGGTGAGGTTAATATTTTATTATCTGTTTTACTATTCATAAGATTCATATTACTATTCCTATGGTCAACTTACTATTTCATCAGTATAGGTTCCTTAACTTATAGAAATACCTATTATTCTATTCATTTATAATGTTTGTATTGCGTTATTAATTTTATTTTATGTGATTATACTTTATGAAATAATTATAAGAAGAGAATTTCTATTGATAAAATTTTGGTTCGTTATAAGAAGAGGTATAGATCCATCACTCAGATATTTGATTCATCAAGAATGGAGTTTGAGAGTCCTAGGAATTCACCCAGGAGCTTCCAAAAATGAAGTAAAAATGTTAGGTCTAAGATGGGTCGAATTGGGGTTGACACTAGGGGGTTTAGAATTTTTAAAGTAATTTTTTGAGGAATTAAAAATATGTGCATGGTTTATTGGGCTAGGTCTCAAAGTTTTATAAACCGTACCACCTAACCATGAACATATTCTAGGGGTCAAACAGTTACTACTAAGAAGTTGCATGGTTTGAAAAACTGTGAATCAACTACACATTTTCCCTCTATTTGGGAATTCATGGTTTTCTGTGGCAAGGTGCATGTTTTGGGAAAACTATGTGCCAACCGTGCACTGCCCAAAACTGCTAAAAAACTTCCAGAATTATCCTTTCCCCCCAAAACATCCCCAAAGTAAAATCCAACCAAGTTATGATCAAAATAGGGGTAACAGAGTAACTAAAAAAGAGCATGAAAAATCTATAGAAAGTTCAGGATCTTACAATATCCTCACCTTATACCAACTAATCCTTGAGCTGTACTCCCAAGAATCTATAAGATTATGAGGTAAAATATTAGGCCACTGAGCCTACATATATTCTTCTCTCTCCCATGTTTCCTCCCGAACACAACCATTTCTCTACCATACCTGGACTATTGGCATGATATTTCCCCTTAACAATTTCTCACTAAAATCCATAATATGAATCAAATGCTCCTCAATGGAAGCATCAATATCAAGATCTACATCATCCATATTGATCACATTAGAATGTTTGAGGTGATACCATCAAAGTTGTGACATATTAAAAACAACATGCATAATATTGCACCTCTGTGGAATGTCGAATCGGTATGCCACCAACCTGATTCTCTTCACAACCTCAAAAAGTCTAAAAAACCTGGGCATCAACTTTCTCTATATTTTAATCATATGGTGACCCAATCTAGGTGACGTCCAAAGGAACACAAAATCACTCATTATAAACTCAAGGGATCATCTATCTCTATCAGCATATGAATTATTCATACTTTGAGCCATATCCATATTTTTCAGAATCTGCTAAAACTACTATGATGTTTTCTACAAAGACTTACTCCCAACAATGCTGACTCACCCACCTCTATCCAGTATAGAGGTGATATGCATGGACTACCATAAAGAGCTTCATATGGTTCCATCTGAATAGTTTCCTAAAACTTTTTGTTGTAGGTGAACTTAATGAGTGATGGGTGATTCTCCCAAGACCCACCAAAGTATAGGAAACACACCCATAGAATATCCTCCAAAACTTGTATTGCATGTTTCAAATTCCCATACTTCTATGGGTGGAAATCCATACTCAAAAATAACTGTGTACCAAACACTTTCTTCAATATTTCTAGAAACATGAAGTGAAATGTGAGTCATGGTCTAAAACTATACTCCATGGTACCCTGTGTAGACATACTATCTCCCAAACATACAATCCTTCTAATTGATCCACTGATAAAGTCTCCCATATAGGTAAGAAATGTTATACTTTCATTAGTTGTTCCACAATCACCCATATAACATCATTATTTTAAGGCATACTCAGGAGACACACCACAAAATCCATGTAAGAATCATCCCACTTCTATTACATAATGGGAAATGGATGTATTAAACCACTAGGCCATTGATGCTATGACTTTACCTATTTTAAGGTGTATCATCATGTCATGAACCATTTAAGTTCCATTTTCATGCTCAAAAACCAATACTATCGACATGTCATGGTGTATTTTGGTCAAACTAGGATGCACTGTCCACTTCAAGGCATGAAATTCATGCATCAACTCTTCTCGCATAAGTGTAGGCACAACTACATAGCCTCAAACATAGATGATCTCATCCTCATCTATAGTCTAATATGAATGTGGCTCCCCACCTTCAAGGATTTCCCTCAAGGAAAAACACTACGAATCCTTATACTACCTCTCCCTATTCTAAATCAAAAGTGTGGACTCAAATGATACTGATACGAGGGTCATCTCATCCTAGCCCTCATAAACCACAACATGCATCTCAACCAAAAAAGTCATAATATTCCACTCAGATATAGACTTATGAACTACCTGAGTCTATGTTTTCCTTCTCAAAGTGTTATTAACATTTTCCCCTTTCTAGGTGTATACGATAGTTCAAATTTGAATGACTTCATATACTCAACCCATATCTACTACCATAGATTCAAATATCATTGTAAAAAGATATACTTTAAGCTCTTATGATTGGTATACACAATAAAAATTTCACCCAATATAAAATTCCACCAAAACATCAAATCATAAACCACTTCCACTAACTCAAGGTCATGCATAGGGTAGTTGCATTCATGTGGCCTCAACTTCCATGACCCATACACCACAACTCGATCCCTATCACTACTAAAAATAAGACAATTAGCGACCGCCATTGGCGGTCGCTAAAGGTCTTTAGCGGCCGCGCAGCGACCGCCATTGGCGGTCGCTGTTGCCCCGTCGCTAGAGGGCTTTAGCGACCGCCAATGGCGGTCGCTATAGAAGGCCGTCAGATCGGCCTTCAGCGACCGCTTGGCGGTCGCTGAAGGCCCCCTGCCGGGCACCCTATAGCGACCGCCAATGGCGGTCGCTATAGTGGGCCGGCATGGCACCCTATAGCGACCGCCTATGGCGGTCGCTATTCAAAAAAAAAAATTTTTTAAAATTTTTTTTATTGAATTCAATATAAATATATATATATATTTATGTAAAAATATTCATATATATACTATTAAATACAATATTTTAAATATATATATATATATATATATATATATTATATATTTGAAATGTTTTAATATATATTTAATACATATATAATATCAAATCATTGTGTTATAATAATTTAAATATTCTCTATATAATATATTTTAAATATTATATATATATAATATATTTCAGGTCGTTCGGAGCACGTTTGCTCCGAATCGGACCGCCGCACGCCGTTTTGTTTCCGGCCGCCGCGGTCACACGGCACCTCCGAATGAGGTGCCGTCTGGCCGACCATTTCACAATTCACGCCCCGGATGTTGTCGTCCGGTTTCGTGGCATTCGGAGGTCGTTCGGGTGGTTTTGACCCCCCAACGCGCCATTTCAGCGCGCGCCGCGCTGCTGAAAACGGCACAATCGGACGTGCCGCGCGAACCGCACGTCCGATGGACGTGCGGCCTCCTCCTGCATCTCAGGAATAATATTTCTATCGTTCCCGTGCGGTTTCAGGTCGTTCGGAGCACGTTTGCTCCGAATCGGACCGCCGCACGCCGTTTTGGTGTTTAATGGCGCCGGAAACGCGTTTCCGGCCGCCGCGGTCACACGGCACCTCCGAATGAGGTTCCGTCTGGCCGACCATTTCACAATTCACGCCCCGGATGTTGTCGTACGGTTTCGTGGCATTCGGAGGTCGTTCGGGTGGTTTTGACCCCCCAACGCGCCATTTCAGCGCGCGCCGCGCTGCTGAAAACGGCACAATCGGACGTGCCGCGCGAACCGCACGTCCGATGGACGTGCGGCCTCCTCCTGCATCTCAGGAATAATATTTCTATCGTTCCCGTGCGGTTTCAGGTCGTTCGGAGCACGTTTGCTCCGAATCGGACCGCCGCACGCCGTTTTGGTGTTTAATGGCGCCGGAAACGCGTTTCCGGCCGCCGCGGTCACACGGCACCTCCGAATGAGGTTCCGTCTGGCCGACCATTTCACAATTCACGCCCCGGATGTTGTCGTACGGTTTCGTGGCATTCGGAGGTCGTTCGGGTGGTTTTGACCCCCCAACGCGCCATTTCAGCGCGCGCCGCGCTGCTGAAAACGGCACAATCGGACGTGCCGCGCGAACCGCACGTCCGATGGACGTGCGGCCTCCTCCTGCATCTCAGGAATAATATTTCTATCGTTCCCGTGCGGTTTCAGGTCGTTCGGAACACGTTTGCTCCGAATCGGACCGCCGCACGCCGTTTTGGTGTTTAATGGCGCCGGAAACGCGTTTCCGGCCGCCACGGTCACACGGCACCTCCGAATGAGGTGCCGTCTGGCCGACCATTTCACAATTCACGCACCGGATGTTGTCGTACGGTTTCGTGGCATTCGGAGGTCGTTCGGGTGGTTTTGACCCCCCAACGCGCCATTTCAGCGCGCGCCGCGCTGCTGAAAACGGCACAATCGGACGTGCCGCGCGAACCGCACGTCCGATGGACGTGCGGCCTCCTCCTGCATCTCAGGAATAATATTTCTATCGTTCCCGTGCGGTTTCAGGTCGTTCGGAGCACGTTTGCTCCGAACGGGACCGCCGCACGCCGTTTTGGTGTTTAATGGCGCCGGAAACGCGTTTCCGGCCGCCGCGGTCACACGGCACGTCCGAATGAGGTGCCGTCTGGCCGACCATTTCACAATTCACGCACCGGATGTTGTCGTACGGTTTCGTGGCATTCGGAGGTCGTTCGGGTGGTTTTGACCCCCCAACGCGCCATTTCAGCGCGCGCCGCGCTGCTGAAAACGGCACAATCGGACGTGCCGCGCGAACCGCACGTCCGATGGACGTGCGGCCTCCTCCTGCATCTCAGGAATAATATTTCTATCGTTCCCGTGCGGTTTCAGGTCGTTCGGAGCACGTTTTCTCCGAATCGGACCGCCGCACGCCGTTTTGGTGTTTAATGGCGCCGGAAACGCGTTTCCGGCCGCCGCGGTCACACGGCACCTCCGAATGAGGTGCCGTCTGGCCGACCATTTCACAATTCACGCCCCGGATGTTGTCGTACGGTTTCGTGGCATTCGGAGGTCGTTCGGGTGGTTTTGACCCCCCAACGCGCCATTTCAGCGCGCGCCGCGCTGCTGAAAACGGCACAATCGGACGTGCCGCGCGAACCGCACGTCCGATGGACGTGCGGCCTCCTCCTGCATCTCAGGAATAATATTTCTATCGTTCCCGTGCGGTTTCAGGTCGTTCGGAACACGTTTGCTCCGAATCGGACCGCCGCACGCCGTTTTGGTGTTTAATGGCGCCGGAAACGCGTTTCCGGCCGCCACGGTCACACGGCACCTCCGAATGAGGTGCCGTCTGGCCGACCATTTCACAATTCACGCACCGGATGTTGTCGTACGGTTTCGTGGCATTCGGAGGTCGTTCGGGTGGTTTTGACCCCCCAACGCGCCATTTCAGCGCGCGCCGCGCTGCTGAAAACGGCACAATCGGACGTGCCGCGCGAACCGCACGTCCGATGGACGTGCGGCCTCCTCCTGCATCTCAGGAATAATATTTCTATCGTTCCCGTGCGGTTTCAGGTCGTTCGGAGCACGTTTGCTCCGAATCGGACCGCCGCACGCCGTTTTGGTGTTTAATGGCGCCGGAAACGCGTTTCCGGCCGCCGCGGTCACACGGCACCTCCGAATGAGGTTCCGTCTGGCCGACCATTTCACAATTCACGCCCCGGATGTTGTCGTACGGTTTCGTGGCATTCGGAGGTCGTTCGGGTGGTTTTGACCCCCCAACGCGCCATTTCAGCGCGCGCCGCGCTGCTGAAAACGGCACAATCGGACGTGCCGCGCGAACCGCACGTCCGATGGACGTGCGGCCTCCTCCTGCATCTCAGGAATAATATTTCTATCGTTCCCGTGCGGTTTCAGGTCGTTCGGAGCACGTTTGCTCCGAACGGGACCGCCGCACGCCGTTTTGGTGTTTAATGGCGCCGGAAACGCGTTTCCGGCCGCCACGGTCACACGGCACCTCCGAATGAGGTGCCGTCTGGCCGACCATTTCACAATTCACGCACCGGATGTTGTCGTACGGTTTCGTGGCATTCGGAGGTCGTTCGGGTGGTTTTGACCCCCCAACGCGCCATTTCAGCGCGCGCCGCGCTGCTGAAAACGGCACAATCGGACGTGCCGCGCGAACCGCACGTCCGATGGACGTGCGGCCTCCTCCTGCATCTCAGGAATAATATTTCTATCGTTCCCGTGCGGTTTCAGGTCGTTCGGAGCACGTTTGCTCCGAATCGGACCGCCGCACGCCGTTTTGGTGTTTAATGGCGCCGGAAACGCGTTTCCGGCCGCCGCGGTCACACGGCACCTCCGAATGAGGTTCCGTCTAGCCGACCATTTCACAATTCACGCCTCGGATGTTGTCGTACGGTTTCGTGGCATTCGGAGGTCGTTCGGGTGGTTTTGACCCCCCAACGCGCCATTTCAGCGCGCGCCGCGCTGCTGAAAACGGCACAATCGGACGTGCCGCGCGAACCGCACGTCCGATGGACGTGCGGCCTCCTCCTGCATCTCAGGAATAATATTTCTATCGTTCCCGTGCGGTTTCAGGTCGTTCGGAGCACGTTTGCTCCGAACGGGACCGCCGCACGCCGTTTTGGTGTTTAATGGCGCCGGAAACGCGTTTCCGGCCGCCGCGGTCACACGGCACCTCCGAATGAGGTGCCGTCTGGCCGACCATTTCACAATTCACGCACCGGATGTTGTCGTACGGTTTCGTGGCATTCGGAGGTTGTTCGGGTGGTTTTGACCCCCCAACGCGCCATTTCAGCGCGCGCCGCGCTGCTGAAAACGGCACAATCGGACGTGCCGCGCGAACCGCACGTCCGATGGACGTGAGGCCTCCTCCTGCATCTCAGGAATAATATTTCTATCGTTCCCGTGCGGTTTCAGGTCGTTCGGAGCACGTTTGCTCCGAATCGGACCGCCGCACGCCGTTTTGGTGTTTAATGGCGCCGGAAACGCGTTTCCGGCCGCCGCGGTCACACGGCACCTCCGAATGAGGTGCCGTCTGGCCGACCATTTCACAATTCACGCCCCGGATGTTGTCGTACGGTTTCGTGGCATTCGGAGGTCGTTCGGGTGGTTTTGACCCCCCAACGCGCCATTTCAGCGCGCGCCGCGCTGCTGAAAACGGCACAATCGGACGTGCCGCGCGAACCGCACGTCCGATGGACGTGCGGCCTCCTCCTGCATCTCAGGAATAATATTTCTATCGTTCCCGTGCGGTTTCAGGTCGTTCGGAACACGTTTTCTCCGAATCGGACCGCCGCATGCCGTTTTGGTGTTTAATGGCGCCGGAAACGCGTTTCCGGCCGCCACGGTCACACGGCACCTCCGAATGAGGTGCCGTCTGGCCGACCATTTCACAATTCACGCCCCGGATGTTCCCGTGCGGTTTCAGGTCGTTCGGAGCACGTTTGCTCCGAATCGGACCGCCGCACGCCGTTTTGGTGTTTAATGGCGCCGGAAACGCGTTTCCGGCCGCCGCGGTCACACGGCACCTCCGAATGAGGTGCCGTCTGTACGGGGGTGGCGGGGGGCTGTACGGGGGTGGCGGGGGGCTGTACGGGGGTGGCGGGGGGCTGTACGGGGGTGGCGGGGGGCTGTACGGGGGTGGCGGGGGGCTGTACGGGGGTGGCGGGGGGCTGTACGGGGGTGCGGGGGGCTGTACGGGGGTGGCGGGGGGCTGTACGGGGGTGGCGGGGGGCTGTACGGGGGTGGCGGGGGGCTGTACGGGGGTGGCGGGGGGCTGTACGGGGGTGGCGGGGGGCTGTACGGGGGTGGCGGGGGGCTGTACGGGGGTGGCGGGGGGCTGTACGGGGGTGCGGGGGGCTGTACGGGGGTGGCGGGGGGCTGTACGGGGGTGGCGGGGGGCTGTACGGGGGTGCGGGGGGCTGTACGGGGGTGCGGGGGGCTGTACGGGGGTGGCGGGGGGCTGTACGGGGGTGCGGGGGGCTGTACGGGGGTGGCGGGGGGCTGTACGGGGGTGGCGGGGGGCTGTACGGGGGTGCGGGGGGCTGTACGGGGGTGGCGGGGGGCTGTACGGGGGTGGCGGGGGGCTGTACGGGGGTGGCGGGGGGCTGTACGGGGGTGCGGGGGGCTGTACGGGGGTGCGGGGGGCTGTACGGGGGTGGCGGGGGGCTGTACGGGGGTGGCGGGGGGCTGTACGGGGGTGGCGGGGGGCTGTACGGGGGTGGCGGGGGGCTGTACGGGGGTGGCGGGGGGCTGTACGGGGGTGGCGGGGGGCTGTACGGGGGTGGCGGGGGGGTGTACGGGGGTGCGGGGGGCTGTACGGGGGTGCAAAGGCCATCCCATTGATTACAAAAGTGAAAAATAAAAGTGATAATATCTAATTAATACATATTTCTTTTATCGATACCATACAGAAATTTATAAAAAATATATTAATAATACATAATCTATAAAATATTTAAAAGACCACCATGGATGGTAATAATGCATTACTTAAATGAATAAATACAGTACATCAATGTCAACCCTACCAGTAAAAACAAAAAACATATCTCGTGAATATATGGTGCGTCACGTGTTGCCATCACTGCTACCTCCTTCTGGTGGGCCAGGTGCCTACAACAAATAAACATTATAAATATTTTAATAACAAAAATAATTTAAATTAAATAAATAAATACAGTATATACCTGCGTCGTATGATCCCCTGTACCATCAGCTCGACGCACATATTCCCGCAGTGCTCTAACCTCAGCTGTCAATTGCGCATTTGTCTCCTCGGAAGCGCGCAGCCGTGCCTCAAAATCTGACATCTGCTGTGTCATATGAGCAACAGCAGGACCGACAACCGCAGCGCGTGACACTACAGAACGAGGAATCCCTGCTCCATAGGTCAAACTATAGCCATGCCCGTCCCGACCAATAATGCGATGAAAGATCTCATCCCGTCGCATGGGAAGCTGTCGCTGGTCCTCTGGCAGCTGTTCTAACTCAGCTTCAAATTGATCCTGTGAAATATTTAAATATATATATGTTAATATATAGATTTATGTAATTATTGGTAAGTACAGACACTTACTATCAATGCTGCAACCTCTGGATCATTGCGATCACGAGTCCTTATCCACACCGACATTTTATCAGTTGCTGCACCTTGCCCTCGCAACTGTATATTAAAAGAATATAAACACAAAACCATATTAATTAATAAATTAAAAAATGAATAATATATACCTCATGTCGGATCTGAGACACGTGACGAGTCCCGAGCCTGTGAGCTGGTCCCTGCAACGCTCGATTCTCCGAATGGCGTGTTGACACCTCCTACATTCAATTCATTCAAATTTCAAACAAATCACATATTCTTGAAAATATATATACAGAAAAATAATTAATATACTAACCGCAACACCCTCAGTAGACCAATATGCAACCAAGTCACGCCACTGAGCTGGGAGGACACCTCTCGGGACCTTTTCCAAAATGTCAAGGGCACCCACATTTGGTATCCAGTGGTCCCTCTTCACTTTGCCTTTATAATCTTTCCACAGCTTACGGCATTTGCTCATACACACCGGCCGAAACTCTTCAGGGCATACTTTCAAATTTTGCTATAATGAAAATAATCAAACATATTAGTATTATTTATAAATAGAAAATAAAGTAAAATTATTTTCTTACCTGAACCTCCCTCCATAGACGATCTAATGTGTCCTGAGGGATAGAAGCCCAATCACGCGTGGTCAATGGAAATCGATGTGGGTCACGTATGATATGACCCAGCTGACGAATAAATGCCGGGGCATTCGGTCCCACGGGATGAAATACCTCATCAAATGAAACATCTGTCGTCGTGTCGGAATTCCATGATAATATGCCACGACCAGGGCCTCTCCTGCGAGAGGAAGAAGCAGCCGAGTCTGATCCTGTTGAAAACAATTTTATATATAAATTGACAAATGTTATATATATATATATATATGTCAATTACATAAAAAATATAGACAATGACATTCAAACATACCTCGACCCTGAGACGTAGATGCCTCAGATGGATGATGTGGATTTTCTGCCTCTTCCCCTGACATGTCTGCAGTCATACAAAATATCAGTAATGAGTCCAAAGTGTTTAAAAGATAAATTGGATTGTTCTTAATAAATCAAACTTGTACAACTGTTAATCAAACAAAAAATGGATTGAATAATTAGTTGTGAATGAATTTTAAAAAATCAGAAAGTTAATCAACCTAAATATTTATGACTGATTGAGCTACAAACCTGAAAGGGAGGGGAGCCGAAGGCTGTGCTGCGAGGGAGAGGAGGCAGCGAAGGGGAGCCGGAGCCAAAGGCGGTGCGGCAAGGGAGGGGACGGGCGGCGGCGGCGGCGGGGAGCTGGAGGAGAGGAGGCGGTGAGGGGACGGGGGACGCGCAGCGAGGGGGGGGGGGGTGTCCGGGGTCGGAGGGGGCCTTCCGAGGTGCGGGGAGGGGTGTCTGGGGTGTCGGGGGCCTGTCAGGGGTGCGGGCAGGGGTGTTCGGGGTGCGGGGGTGTCCGGGGTGCGGGGGAGGGGGGGCTGTCTGGGGTGCAGGGGGACTGTCGGGGGTGCGGGGTGGGGTGTCCGGGGTGCGGGGGGCCTGTCCGGGGTGCGGGGGGGGCTGTCCGGGTTCGGAGGGGGGGTGTCCGAGTGCGGGGGGGGGGGGGGGGGCTGTCCGGGGTGCGGGGGGGCTGTCCGGGTTCGGAGGGGGGTGTCCGAGTGCAGGGGGGGGGCTGTCCGGGGTGCGGGGAGGCGTCCGGGGTGCGGGGGGCGGTCCGGAGTGCGCGGGGGGGTGCTGTCCGGGGTGCGGGGAGGCGTCCGGGGTGCGGGGGGCGGTCCGGAGTGCGCGGGGGGGTGCTGTCCGGGGTGCGGGGAGGCGTCCGGGGTGCGGGGGGCGGTCCGGAGTGCGCGGGGGGGTGCTGTCCGCGGTGCGGGGAGGCGTCCGGGGTGCGGGGGGCGGTCCGGAGTGCGCGCCGGGGGCTGTCCGGGGTGCGGGTGCCGTCCGGGGTGGGGGGGAGGGCCGAGAGGCCGGAGGGCGGCGGCCGGAGGCCGGAGGGCGGCGGCCGGAGGCCCGAGGGCGGCGGCCGGAGGCCCGAGGGCGGAGGGCGGCGGCCGGAGGGCGGATGGCAGGCGGCGGGGGAGGCCAGGCGGCCGGGGAGGGCGGGCGGCGGGGGAGGGCGGGCGGCGGGGGAAGCCGGGCGGCGGGGGAGGCCGGGCGGCGGGGGAGGCCGGGCGGCGGGGGAGGCCGGGCGGCGGGGGAGGCCGGGCGGCGGGGGAGGCCGGGCGGCGGGGGAGGCCGGGCGGCGGGGGAGGCCGGGCGGCGGGGGAGGGGAGGGCGGCGCGAGGGAGGGCGGCGAGGGAGGGTTAGGGCGAGGGATCGAGGGAGAGGAGAGTGCGCGGGGGGGGGGGGGGGGGGGGCGCAGAAACCCCCCGAAATTTTTTATTCAGCTTAGCGACCGCCATTGGCGGTCGCTAATGCTGACCTATAGCGACCGCCAATGGCGGTCGCCCGAGTCTGGGGGGCTCCAATGCCCCCTTTTCTAGTAGTGTATGCATCAACACTACTCTAATTCCTATCCTAGATGCATCAAAAAACACCATATACTCCTCACCTAGATCATGTAGGATTAAAATTGGTGCAGTATTAAAATGATTCTTTAACTCTTTGAAAGCATTCTCACATGATCCAGATAATTAAAACTTAATTAAATTATTGTTCAAGCACAAAAATGGTGCTTCCAAGTGGGAGAAGTCGTGGATAAACCTTCAATAATATCTCGCTAAGCCCATGAAGGTATGTATATCAAAAAAATTATTGGGATTATCTCAATAAATAACTACTTGAACCTTATCTGGGTCCATTTACACACCTTCCTCTGAGATGATGTGACCCAAGAAATGTACCTGATCAATCTAGAACTAACACTTAGATAGCTTAGCATATAACTGATGATCTCTTAGTGTAATCAAGATGATGTAAAGATGTTGGGCATGATTTCCATGAGTCTTGAAGTACACCAAGATTTCATCCAAAAAACAAGAAAAAATTGATCCAGGTATGGGTGGAAGATTCAGTTCATCAAAGCCATAAACACTTCTGGAGCATTTTTCAGCCCCAATGACATCATGAGAAAATCATAAATTCCATACCTGATTTTGAAAGCTATCCATGGTATATCAGAATGTTGAAATCTCAATTAATGATACCCTAATATCAAGTAAATCTTGGATAACACACAAGCTCATCTCAACTAGTCAAAGAGATCTTTAATATGAGGAAGTGGATACCCATTCTTTACTGTCATCTAGTTCAACTTTCAATAGTCAACACATAAGTAAAAAGTACCATCAGCCTTTTTAGAAACAAATATTGGAGAACCCCAAGGTGACATACTCAAATGAAAAAACCCTTATCCATTAATTCTTCTAGTTGAGTATTAACCTATAAAAGCTTTATTGGTTCCATTTTTTATAGTGGAATAGAAAATGAATTATCCCCTGGTATAATCCCAATCGTAAATTCCACATATCTCTTAGGTGGAAGCCCTGAGAAGTCCTCAGGAAACATATCTTGGAACTGGTCTACCATGAGTGGAAATGAATCCTTCTTCACACCCCTATCATTGAACAAAAGTATTGAAAATTGGGTGGTAAGCTCCCCTAGTTGCTGATGAACTGGCCCTACACATCCTACCTTGATATCCTACTCTCCACGATGAACATAACTGTCATACTCAGGAGATATAAAGGTCACTATAGTGTGGTAACAATCTATGTGGGCTTGGTATGCTACTAAATAGTTCATGAACAAAATAAATTTAAAGTCTGACATATCAAGGATGTTAAATATCCCAACAGAAACAATACTCCCCAACCTCGAGAGAACACCCATTTCATAAATGGATGTCTCTCAACCGTACTCCCAAAGGTGTATCGATTGTCATAACCATGCTCAAAAAATCAACTGTTAAACTCAACCCATTCATAAGTTGTGTATATATAAAATAATGAGAGGCACCAGTATAAAATATAGAACTAGAAATTGTAGAAGTTATAAGAATAATACCTCTAAATGTCGATGGTCCAACCTCACTATGCATAATTATATGATGAACTACATGAAACTGTCTTTCCCCTCTTCCCTTTGTTGAAGTATGATTCCCTTGATCTGCACCAATCTACTGATATGAGATCTATTTCCCAAAAGTACCATTTCCACTACCTCTACCACCATGGATTGCCGAACTATAACTGCCAGACAGATATGGGATAGAGGACCCCTTACACCACCCTTATTCTTCCTAGATCCTCTATCACTACCCATTTATTGTGGGTTCCTGTAGAACCATTTTATATAAACCATCCTGCTACAAGATCGGCACTCTACTATTGGTTGGGGGCACTATTTACAAATGTGTCTCGACCTACCGCACTGGTGACATTTCACTTAGGCAAGGTCCTGAGTAATTGATCCTTCCTCCTGGCCACTATAATTTTTATTTCCTTGGTTAACATTATCAAAGTGACACTTCATACTCTCATAAGATGTTCCTTCTACTTATCCAGTAGATACCACCTATGTTACACTAGAATACTTCTTTAGGTTCCCCTCAGATACCAGATCCTAATTCACCACTTTTGAAAAAAAATCATCCAAAAATATGTTAACATGAGACTTAATCTCACATTTAATCTCATCCTAAAACCATTTCACTACAGTCACTTCATATACTTCCAATGATGGAACAAAGCACTACAAATCAGTAAAGTGACCAACATAGTCCATCATGAACATAATCCCCTAGGTCAACATCATAAACTCAGCTTTCCTCTCCCACCTGAGTATCTTAAGGTAAAATTTCTCTAAGAAATTCTCTTGAAAGTGCTTCCACACCATATTCTCCAGCTTTCCATCCCAAATCTGGATGTCCCACCATTTTTTTTCTTAACTACGTATCATATAAGAAACCAAATTGAGTCTTTTCTTAGTAAAAGTATCTAAGTGATCAAGGATCATCGGGATAGACTCAATATAAAACTCAACTGCCTCAGGTCTACCCTCTTCGGTGAATGTCAGAGGGTGTTGTAACTGGAATTATCATTTCAATTCATACATACTCTTCACAACCCACCCTGGGTCTCTTTCCATGAACCATATAAAGTAAGAAAATTTCTCACATAACTACTCTCCGACTTCCTCACCCCAAACTATCGAATCCTTTAGTTCCACTACTGGAGGATCATTTCTAGCCATGTACTCCTTCTTTCCTATAAACAAGAATTATCATTGAGAAAAATATCTATAATTAGAAACATATGTATTAGGACACATTACACAACATTAAAAAATTCATGTAATAGGAATTTACATAAATCCATAAAAATTTATCCCCCACAACCAACCACACGGTCAAAACCGAGGCACTATCACTACCCTTAACCACCCCTCATCTAGGTCATGACTAAAAAAGGGTATTTTTTTTTCAAAATTCAAGTTTCTCATTAGACACCCATTTATCCATTTCAAATTATCACATTTTTCATAATTTATAATTTCTCAATTTAATATTAGGCACCATTTTCATTTAAAGTAAACAAGTAAAGAAAATCATTTTAATTTAAAAAACATACCCAAAACATGATTTTCTGTGCATGATTAAAATGATGCATGTCATATAAAAATCTTGAGTGCCTTAAATTATTCATGATTACTAAAATCTCATGCTATTCTAGGCCACGATGCAAAATTTCAGAAAATAGTAACGTCACACAACAAGTGTATCACCCAAGGTGAAATAACATCCAATTATAACATCAAACATAAATAACAACATTCCCACCTTGGTTACTTGATTTTTTTACCCCATACATGGCTTAACTACTGCCATGCACAAGGTCTTGAAAAATTCCCAACTCATCCTAGTCTTCTGTCAACCTTTACCAAATAGTAAGACAAAATAAAAGAAAATAAAACTCATCTAATACCACTTTGTAACATCCAAACCTGGGTGCCACATGCCGATGCCCCGATCCGGTTTGTTATGTGATCTCAAGATCACCTCCCCATATGCTAGATGACTACAACTAGAAGTGAGGGTCTAATATATAACATGTGGAGACTATACCCACTTTATCAAAGTAGAAAAATAGTGTAAATAAATTAACATATTCAAATGATATAACCAATAACCAAAATAATACCATAACCAATATAGGCTAATATCACATGATAGACCAAAGTAGGAAAAAAATATCCAAAACTAAATCAATATATATGTCATGCCATATACGTGTAAAATGTTAAATTAAAAACCAAAATAAAGACACACTGACACCCCCACGTAGGTACCAACACCAAGTTTTGTTCCCTAATCCATGATCCATCCTAATTAAGCCATCTAACATAGGTCTCTTTCCCTTACCCTATCCTGTAAACATGAAGTCTATTTGGGTACTGATCAGGCAGCCTAAGTAGGGTGTGAGTAAAACTTAGTAGGCCACCACCAATGACATTTAAAAAAATATCTATTCTATAAACGTGTATGAAGTTGTATAAAAATAAAGATGAATAAATTAAATAGTAATCACATTTCATTATTCTTTAATTAACCACATAAATTACCCAGGTTCACGATGACACCTGGACCATTGATGTGCTCACACACATTGTTTAATTCACATAGTCTGCGGTCAGATTAGATTATTGTTCACAAAATAAACTTGATACTAAGGCATAATATAGTGATAGTGTGGGGTCGATCCCATGGGGATTAAATTGGATTATAGGAATCAAGAGTTTGAACCCTATGTATAGGTGTCCTCGTAAATTGGTTGAATTTGGGATTAAACTAATGCTAATGGATTTTATCTAAAGATTAGAGAGAGAAAAGGGATCAAGATAAATTTTAGGGTTTAAGTAAAAGGATAATCTTAACCCTAATTTGGTATAGTACTAAGGTTTAGGATGTGATGCAAGAAAAGTTCACTTGTTGAATATGGTCAGACCAACTAGATCTATCCATGTGGAAACTATTCCTTTACCTAGAGATAACTACAACCTAGACACATTAATTCTAGATTCTAAGGTAGAAAGTATCATAGGCTATTGGTTATAACCTATTCCACTCCAATCAGGTTAGGGAAATTCATTTAAACTCTCCATGGTCAAGGTTTCTTATAGGAAGTAGATAAATAATTTTTTTATAACCTGGTACTAACCTTAGGGTTACCAAGTTTGATAAGTAATGATTTATTAAGTTCAGATACCCCTACTCTCAACCCCTACCCTAATCAGTTTAACCACTCATGGTAGAATCTATCATAAGTGAGTAAAGAATTGAAAACATGTTTAACTTACCAATAACAATTGAAATCAAGTAGTTAAGGATCATGCATTCAAGAATAAGCAGTTTTAAAATTGAATCAATCATAACCTCAACCAAACACTTACTTGAAACAAAGAACATTAAAGAACACAACAAGGGTTCATCATCGAATAACAATTAAAATAGAGAACACATGAAAATTGGTTTTGGCAATGTAAAATAATAGAGAATGTTTGCTAGTTAATCAAATATGCTTTAATAGATGTAAAAAAAATGAATTGATGCAAGTTTAGTTGAGAGATAAGGGAGAACAAAAGAAGAAGGAATAAAAGGAGAGAAAAAAAGAAAATAAAAGTGTTCTTTGTATTCTATCACTGTTTTTCATGGATAAGATGTAAATAATTGGGGTTTCACATGATGTGTAAACATGTCACATTGTGTAATTTCGATCCAATATTTTCTATATAAATTTTGAATCTGACATGAATATCATGCGAATATCATCCTGAATCTTTGATATTTGGATGTTTGACTCTTCTCAAGATGTGTAACTGGTCCCCATGAAACTTTTCTTCCTTCGATTAGATTTCTAAAGTGGGGATTTAATTTCAAACATTACTTGATGTGTATTAAATATTCACATCATGTAATCATTTCATGGCTTGTAATTCCTTCATGAATGGATTCACGATTTGTGATATGTTGTGAATGATTCCCACACATCGTGTATTTTAATTTCATGACGCGTAATAATCATTTTTACCCTTTTATTCAAATTTTCCTTTATTTTATTGTAAAAATATTTCCTGTAATAATCAATACATACCTAGTTCATTATCGATTAAAAAAAGAGTAATCATAATAAAAATTAATCCAGAATGTATATATGATTTTAGTTTATAAAATTCCCCCACACTTGAACAATTTCTTGTCCTCAAGCAAAAAGCATCTCAACATGATGGACAAAGTTAATCAATTTTTAAAATAGAAAACATTCATTATAACCATGGAAATAAAACTAAGTGTAATTATAAAAATTTAGTCTCAAGAATAAATCATGCATAGAAAATCAGTCATTCCTTATAGTTTAGTTCTTTATAAAAATTCTTAATCTTTTAGTAACAATTTATTAATGGTTCCTTAAATTATATACCAATTTTTCAATTTATATCACAATGAATTTTCTATCATAATTTTGGGTAAAATGTAACTGGAGTTATGCTCAGACCCTGAATACATGTTCCTTACCATAGGCTTTCATTGGTTCTATCATCCCCACTTTGTAAAGAAAAATAAAAAATTAATCATAAGGGATTAAAAAAAAGGTTCAAATGACTCTGAGGCTATGGGAAGGTGGGTAGAAAGTAAAAAAATCTCAAAAAGTAGGGTAGGGTCTGAAGTATAGTGCATGAATGATTTGAATAATGTAATTAAATAACTCCTCCCATAAAAAATAAAATCCATGCTCCCAGTATCTCAAGGAGGATCCATGAATATATAAAGTGAGTCTAGAAGCTACATTGTTTCTTTATTTTATTTTATTTTTATTAATTTTTCAAAAGTCATTTCTAGACTAGATCTCACATCCATCCCCTAACCAAATATGATCCTTCAAGGGATTCATCGGTCTAGAAATAGTGATTTTCAACCTTCTTAATACACAACCCAATCATCTTTTTCTATTTTTTTTAAATTTTTAAAGGAACATGATAGGTGTAAAATGCCAAAAATTGCACATGGATCATAAAAAATCAGTCTGGTAAGAACCAAGATACATCTCCTTAGTCAAAAAATTTCATGCCTGTTGGATGAAAAACTTCCCCTACATTTATTCAAAGTAAAGACATGAATAATACAAAAAGAAGGGTAGGAAGGGATAATAGTCTTGTAATGGTTTCATCCTACTAAGGTAATTCATGGCGACTCTAGGCTAAATTAATGAAAAATGTAACATGGGTCTCAGAAAAAAGTGGATCAATAAATATTGCCTCAAACATATTAAAATTGTATTTTTTCATTTATAGCCTCAATAAGATCTCAATAAAAGTTATGAGAGGTTTACATATCCCAGGTGTCACTTAATAAATATAATTAGAAAACAATATGCGATCATAGGATTAGAATCCTCTTAGGAATGGGATTAAACAAGAAAAATTGGAAATCATTTAGGGTATAAAATCAAGTAATAAGTCAATTAAAAGATTTTTTTTTTAATTTTGAATTAAATTATTTAACTCAAAAATCATTCTAAAAATATAAACAAGAGAAATACATGGATTTACAATAATTTAAAACTTAAAATTTTCTTTTATTTAAATGGGTTCAATGAGTTTTAGGTTTAAAGCATGCTTCCAATGAAAAATGTCTCCTATATAAATGAGAAAACAAAATAATCCTAGTGTATCAATATTGAAACTCAAGAAAGACCCCCTAAAACTTAAAATGTGATAGTGTCCACACTTTCCATGAAAGTACCATGGGAGAGGTATGGAAGATAAAGTGTAGAGAATTGAAATGATAATTTTGAAAAGTTATCCTAAGGAATCGAGAGATCCCTTTAATGAGTGGAATTCCATGGGAGAACTTGAGAAATCTTGATTTTGGAATTGGGATACCTATATAATTGGTTAGAAATATAAATATTTCACAAGATAAAACATTAGTTCATAGGGTTTAAACATTTTGTAATCAGTATAATGGTTGGGCGCACACAATGAATAGTAAAGAAAGAAATCTGATGTAAACACAGATATGTGTTGTACAATAAAGTTCCAGTTTACCTATGAAGAAAAAACAAAATGAAAACAAAAGTAAATGGAAGTCACATTATTGAGAATCAATAAAAAAATGAAAATGGGTTTCCTCCCATTAAGTGCTAATAATGATCTCAACATCCAAATAGATGGACTAGTGTATCAGTCAGTATCATCTATCAACTTAGATCTTCATTGTCTTATGCAGCTACTCATGGAGATATCCTCTTGATCTCATGGTCTTTTGGTAGGATTTATCACCTCAGAAGCATAACAAGAATGAATCTAGTTCCAAAAGAAAAATATATGTACTCGTTGTGGTGGTGATGGATGCTGATCATGGATCTATAGTGATAGATATTGAAGCTAGTGCTCGACATCATCTAGATGATGATTCACCCATAGAACAAGGTTATATGGTGATGAGATATCTTAATCAATGAACATATAATAGGTAGAAGAGCTAGACATGGTTACTATAATAGTATAACGAATCAAAAAATAAAAATCCAGGTAAAATAAAAAAAATAGTATCCCATATATATATAAGTACAAAGATACAAAAATGAAAGGGAATACAGAAAGTAAAAAAAGTGAGCACCTAGATAGTGTAAAAAAATGGGGGAGTGGACTGGGGTATACTAAGAGTAATAAAAATCATCAAGTATCTCATCTATAGGCCGCTCCTGAATAGAGGGTGGTTAAAGCTGGCCCACCTAGTCAATATTGGTAATGGAATAAGGGTATGGTGGATAAACTATTGTAGGTGTTGACATGAAACTGGTAGATATATTAGTGGAGGGTGGTGGTTAGGTACTGATCTGAAGTTTTTCCATGAATATAGTAGCTGGATCAATGAAAGGCACCTCAGTGGATGGGGTGTTTGCTGGGCCCTTGCCTCTCTAGGCCTGCTCTTCCAGAAACTCCTACTGGATAGTAGGGTCTATCATCTTGGATGAAATTTCCTCCAAGGAGGTGGATGGGGTAGGATTGGTGTATGATGAAGGGCTGATAGCTGGTAGAGGCTATAGAAGGGGATGATGGTGGAGGGGTAGTGAAATGAAAGAGCTCTAAAAACGGGATGTGAAAGTGCTGGGTAATCCAACACAGATTCTCTAGGATGAAAAGGTGAATAGCCTAGATATCTACTGAATATGATAGGGTGGGTGGATAATTAGGGTAGGTGGTAGTGGTATATTTAGAAATATGGGTGGGGTTAGGGGTGGGTATGGATGCTGTAGGGGCTAGGGTGAAAGTGGTGGATGGAGATGATGTGGTAGGAGTTTCTGCATGATCTCTAGGTTCCTCATCAACAAAATAAATGATTACTAGCACCCATCAGTAGATGTCACCTTTCTTGGTTAGTAGCTTCATCTTTGAAGAAAAAGTAATTTTATAGATTCCATGAAACCAAGGGAGGTGATTGGAAGGGCAGTGTCAAAAACGTCAAGATGACATGATAAATGGGTGATGAAAGATCCACCCATAAGCATACCTCATGTCCGCTGTGCATGTTCTCTATAGTTGAAGGAGAGATGCAACACAATGTTTATGGAAGGGTTTCCCATTGATACAATGAGGATTATGATGTCCAACTGGATAATGCTTTCGTGATACTAGGAACTAGAAAACTAAGCATGTGTCAATGCCATATGAAGAATGTAGAGTGATGAACTTTAGAGATGTATAGACTTTGTAATCCAAGGATCGTGCTCAGTGTTATCATCTTGAGTAGTCATACACTAGATATTTTTTGAATCTAACTTTCATGGAATAAGATATAAGGTGGGGAATAAATCCTAATCCCTATGTCGAACTCTGCAAAATATAGCTTGTGAATTTGTCTGCCTAATCGGAAGCGGAGTTAGTCGATAATGACCTCAAATCCATACAAGAACTCCAAGAATAGTTCCTAGTAGGTATCCCCATGCACATCAATAATGGAAGATATTTTTAGTTGGATGAGGAGTTGGAGGACCTCCTGGATGATGTAATGGCATGCAAGGATGGCTATATCAAGAGTTTTTTGGTCCTCATTGGTTTTTCCTAAAGAAGGTTGAGTGAAACATGGTGCTGGGGGTCATAAAAATGTAGTATGGGGTGAAGGTGGGGGAGATCATCCTCGTAAAATGAATTTAAGGTAAACTAGGAGTCCTTATGGATAACAAGTGCTGTATAATCCATAGAATAGGTGGAGGAGGAAGATGTATGAGGTGATGAAGGTGCATCACCTCTCCAGCACTTGATTAGTGGTGGATCATCTCGCTCCGAAGTGGGATCAGCAGGAGGAGTTCACATGGATTTTTTTCACACCATTGTAGGAAGAGATTAGAATTTTGAGAGGTACAAAAATAGGAGGGGGATCTAGGGGGATGCTCAAGTGGAGTAGGTGCGGTAGGGATCGGGTGCGAGTGGCGAGCACAAGAGAGGGGGTGGTAGCAGTGGGCATCATGAACCCTAGGTTCATGACCTAAATAGATCATAAAATTACATGATGTGTAATTAGATATATGAAATGTAATTTTGTAATTAAATAAATTTTGGTAATGAAAGGTGCATATCATGTATTTTGATCACACGACATGTATTTGGTACTTTTTTCACAAATTGGAACCAAATTTTGGTCCTTTTCTCCTAGAATTCCCTAAGATATTCTAAATCTTATCCTAACCTAAATATCCTAAGGTGACCTAACCTAGGTTTACTCCCAGTCAACACTTTGTTTAACATCGATAGCTTGACTCTTTAGTGATTAGATGAATTTCAAGGTGATGAATCACCCCTCATAGAAGGGTTCTTGATATATTTTCAACCTTTGACCATTGACATTGAATGATGGTTCACTTTTTTTCGGAATCTCGATGGTTCTATAAGATAATAATTTTATGACCACAAAGGGTCCTAACAATTTTTATTTGAGCTTCCGAAGGAATAGTTTTAAACAGGATTTGTATAAAAAAAATCTTATTCCATGGGACAAAAATGCATCTCACGATGCATTGATCTTTCCATTTCTTGGTTTTTTCTTTATAGATCTTGGAATTTTCATAAGAATCATTTTAGATCTCTTCCAATTCATCCAACTACAGCATCCTATTTTCCCCATATTTTTTAGAATCCAGATTGATCTTCTTAATTTTCCTATATGAGTAATGCTCTAGTTTTACTGGAAAATGGAAAATTTTTCCATATTCTAATCATAAGGGGGTGGTACCAATGGGGTTTTTTGTACGCAGTGTGGTACACCCATAGTGCACCATTTAGCTTTAGAATCTAATCCTTTTGATTTGTGTTTATGTTATTTTCAATGATTTGTTTAATTTCCCTGTTTGAAAATTCAAATTGCTTTCTTTTTTGTGAGTGGTAGGGAGTTCCTGTGTTATAACTGATTAATATTTTTTCAGCATTCCTTTAAAAACATCATTAGTAAAATTTGTTCCCTGATCACTAATAAGTAGTCTGGGAAATCCGAATCTTGAAAACACATTTTTCTTTAAGAAATTCATGATCATATTTTTTGTTTCATGGGCTATAGCTTTAGCATCTACCCATTTGGAAACATAGTCCATGATAAAAAGATTATAAAAATTTCCACATGAATCAGGAAATGGACCCATGATATATATTCCCCACACATTGAATATTTTGACTTCCATTATTGGGGTTTTTGGGAATTTCATTCCTTTTTTCCAATGGTTCCAGTCCATTGGCACGAATCACATCTTTGACAATAATCTCTTGCATCTTGGTGGAGTGTGAGATATAAAATTATTCTCTGTAGAATTTTTCCTATTACGTGTTTTGGTCCATGATAAACACCAGTTGGTGACATGTGACACATATCTAACACACTTTGGATCACATCATCTGGGATGCAGTGCTATAATAATCCACTAGTGAAATGATTAAAAATGAGTGGTTCATCCCATTAATAGTGTGAAACATTGACTAAAAATCTCCTACATTATTGATAAGTGAGGTTTGGAAAGATGTATCGTGTAGTGAGATAATTTTTAATGTTTTCAAACCATAGGAATGCCTTCGTATTTATGCTGAATAGAGTTTCATCAGAGAATTCGACTTTGATGTCTAGATCTTCATCATCCTTTATAAGGGGAAGTGGAAGTCATGATAGATGTTTAGAGACAAAATTTTTCATTCCTTTGGTATCATTGAGGACGATGTTGAATTATTTAATTAATAGGATCCACCATATTAGTCTTGGTTTGGAATCCTTTTTATTCATCAAATATCATAGGGCAACATGGTCGGTGTACACAATTAATTTTGACAACACCAGATAGGGGATAAAATTTTCAAAATCAAAGACAACTGCTAAGATCTTCCTCTAAGTAGTTTTATAGTTCACCTAAGATTCATTCAGTGTGTGATTTTCATAGTATGTGGGAAAAATATGTGACTGACTCACTATCCTAAAACAATACTAACAGTGATGTTTTTGGTGTCACACATCAAGTCAAACTCATTTTCCTAATATGGTGAAATGATAACAAGAGCGGATACTTAGATTTCCTTTAAATTGTTTAATTACCACCAACATTCATCAGTGAATTAAAATGGAGTTTATTTTGATAATAGGTGTGTCATAGGGTGGGAAACTTTTTAAAAATCTTTTATAAAGCATTGATAAAAACCGACATAACCTAGAAATCTCCTTATACCTTTGACTATTAAGGGATCAAGTAAATATTTGATCACTTTTATTTTTTAGGGATCTACTTACATGTCATCCTTATAGATTTTTTATCTAAGGAATATGCCTCCTTGAACCATAAAGTCTCATTTTCCCAGTTCAAAACCAGGAAATCCTCTTCACAGTATTGTAGGACTAACTCAAGATTTCTTAGGCAGACCTCAAAAGATCTTCCATAAACTGAAAAGCAATCCATGAAAATTTATAAGAATTACTTTTCCATATCATGGAATATATTTTTCACACACCTTTCAAAGGTCTCTGGTGCATTACACATACCGAATTACATGCTTCTGTAGGTGAAGGTACCAAATGGACATGTAAATGTTGTTTTTGAGTAATCATCTGGGTTGACTACAATATGATTGTATCCCAAATATACATCAAGGAAACAATATAATTCATGTACTAAGAGTCTCTCCATAATTTTATCCATGAAGGGTAAGGGGAAATGATCTTTCCTAGTTTCTGCATTTAGGTTTCTACAGTCCTTGCATACTCTCTATCCAGTGATGGTGAGAGTCGAGATCATTTCATCTTCAAAATTTTTATCAACTGTGAGGCCTCCTTTCTTTAGAAAAACCTATAGTAGTCTCACCCACTCACTATCAGAGATTGAAAAAATTATTATTGTGTCTAGAAGTTTAATTACTTACTTCTTAAATACCTCCTTCATTGGTGGGGTGATTCACCTATGGGGTTGGAGTTTGGGGTTTTCACCTTCTTCTAGTAATATATTATAGGTTCAAAAATAAGTATTGATTAATTTAATGTTATCCATGTAACGACCCAAACTTTCATTAATGGAAATCCCTCTTTATCTAATTAAATGTCTCTTTATGTAAAATGTTTATATAAAATGTCAACTTCTTTGGTTTTATGTTTTTGGATTTTAAAATACTATTAAGAATTGTGACCGCTGCTAATATAGATATTGAATAGTGATCACATGATTAGTATAAATATTTGGCTTTAACAAATCCAATTTACTCAGACAAAGGAAGCGATGGTCTCATCTAGTAGACATGCCCCATACGAATCCCATTTATCAGAGTTCAGAAAGGAGGATATGTCTTTTGGCTTAGCTCTTGACCAAGCCCAATTTGAGATTGAATATGTTAATCTCGAGCGAGACCGCCTACGATAGAAGTGGAAGTTGATAGAGATTACCACCCGAGCAATGTTATCCGAGCCACCCCAAGAGTCTATCACCATCGCACACCTTACTCTTCAGTATTATGCGGGTGTTATAAGGGGTTATGTAACAAGTCCTTAGCACTATGGTTATGTACATTATTTTTGTATATAATAATGAATATACTTTCATTTTATTATTGTTACGCTGTAAATAGGTTTTAAAGCTCAAATAGTATTTTTAGTTAAAGTTCAACTAAGAAATATATTTTGATGAATTAATGGATTTTTTAAATAAATAATATTTTAATAAAATATTATTATTATTATTATTAAATTAATTTTTATTAAATGTAAATGATCGTATAATTTTATAAATGCAATTGTAATTTTTATTAAGGTTTGAAAGCCATTTTTGTCAAAACCCATGAATTTTCGATAAATGTCGGTTTTTATTTTAAAAGTGAAAATTAAAATATTTTGAATATTATTTAGATAAAATGAATATTATTTCTGGAATCAGGATGTCAAAATTATCCAACGGTGAATTTTTCATAATTTTCTGAGATAGTCGAATTTTTGGGTAAAAATTTAATACCGTTTAAATATAAAATGTGTTTTATGATATCATAATGACCCAATAGTGATGCAATAAAATACTATAAACTTTGTTTT
Organism: Viscum album; assembly: GCA_963277665.1. NCBI lineage: Eukaryota > Viridiplantae > Streptophyta > Magnoliopsida > Santalales > Viscaceae > Viscum > Viscum album. The sequence goes on from OY728145.1 coordinate 1,492,178,245, forward strand.
CGGAAAATATATGTTTTAACATTAAAATAATTTAATTTTGGGGTTGTTTGATTTATTTTAAAAAGCTTTAGTGGGCCCTTCAAGACTTATTAAACATTTTGTCTTTTTAAATTGTTTTCCTTGGGAGTGTGACTCACCTCCACATAAGAAAACCCATTATTTTAAGAAGTTCTGACTTTGGACTTATAAAATATTGTTTTACACTTCCATTTTACAAAAACCATGGGCAAAAACCATGGGCTGGTTTGTGGTTTGGATTAATTTAATATGAGGTGTCCCAAACCTAAATAATAAAGAATTCCCTCACCATTCCTATATAAACGCACCCAAGCTCCCACTTCCTCCTCACTCAAAGACTTTGGAGTTCATCCAACCTCTTCCCTCATATCTCTAAAATCCTCCCAAGGTGCCCCAAGATCCCAAGAAGCCTCTCTCAAGCCTCTCTCAATCCTTTGGAAGCACACTTCCAAGTAATAGTTTTTCTTCCTTTCTCATTTTTTTCCAATATTCTTTAAATTGTTATGCCCTTTTAGTTTCAATTATAAATGTTGGGGTATGGTTTTACACCTCCACCATACTTTAATATTTATGTTTTAATGATGGGATACCCCTTTCTCTCTCATTAAATTCCTCCCATGTACACCCGTTACTATGTCGAAATTCTGAAAGGAATTTCTCTCTCCTCATTTACATTCAAGCAATTATTTTGTATCATGAATCTAAATTCCATTACATTTGTTGGGAAATGTATCTATATAAACCCCTTACTGTCCATGTCATATAAATATGATGAGACACCCATTTCTCTCTCATCAACCTTTTTTATGTGTTCTTATGTCACGGCGTTATGCTACCGAAATTGCACTGCGCTTTTCCAAGCCAAAGTAATTGTGTAGTAAATACCATGCGAATTTATCTATCAAGGGTATTAACCTTTATGAAAATTTACTTGTTGTTTAAATAGTTTCATGTATGTATTCCACATTCATTTATCATGGAATACAATATTATTTTTAATGATTTAATGTTTTATGATCCATGTGGCACACTTTTGCATGAAATGAAATGTTTAAGAAGGGTGCACCCTTATAGCGCTCCAATACATTGGGTAAAGTATAGTATCATGATACATCATGTGCAATGGGTTTTTACTCATTCTAATTCAAGTAAAATTAGGGTTTACTCATTCTCCATGTGCAATGAGGGTTTACTCATACTCCATGTGCAATGAGCCTCGGCTCATGCTAATTCCATGTTAAGTGTTGTTGCCACATTTCCATGTTATGATTATCATGATTTATCACACCTTTATGTTTATGCTTCTCTTGTTCTATATTGATATGTCTATTTTCTAACATGTATTTTATTCCTCATGTTATTCCATGATTATTCCCTTACCGGGCTTTATAACTCACCCTTTTCTTATGCATGTCCTCAGGTTATCCCATGCAATGCTAAGTACGAGGGAATGTAGTGGTCATGTAAATTAATTTTTCAATAAAGATGTTGTATTTCATGTTTTAAGTTGTTTTATAACGATCCAAATCCCCAAATACACTATACCTCTCCATATTCCATGTTTTATCAAGTGAATTTTATGTAATAAATTATGTTTAATTGTGTAATAAAAAGAAGGGTTTTCATAGTTGGTATCAAAGGATAGGTTTAGTTATTTTTGGGATTTGGATTAGAAAACCCTATTAAAGCCTTAGAGACAAGACTAAGTATAATAAAAACATCCCTAAGTTTTGGTGAGTATTGAGTAAGTGGTTTATCAAGAAAATACATCCCTGTCTGGATGTGAGCAGGTAGAGGCAGCTCTGGCACAGATGTATCCTAGGGGTAAAACCAGAAAACACTGCTTTGAGATAGACTTGAATGGGAACTGGTGCACAAAAATGGGCCTTGTTTCACTCTTGGTTATGAAACTCTTGGGGGATATGCTTTGGTAAATTCATAAGCTTAGTATGAACCATTATTAAGGTACAAAAAAATTCCCTGAGAATATATTTTAGAAAGTAGATCATAGATAACATAGACTGAAGCCAATAGATTCATAAGTTAAGGAAATAAAAGTTATTTATAAGTCATCAGTTTTGTCCTTGGATTACCCTTTATGTGTTACACCTAACTTTCCTTTTATTCCCGCCAATGGTCGGTAATAGGAGGAATCGGGCTAACAACCGATGTGAAGATCAATGTGATGACTGTACTAATGAGATGCCCAATCCAATAGGAGCGGGAATCATGAACTTTGTCACACTTATCTCTCAGCTAACTCAAGATTTGAATAGAAACATGGGTCAAGAGGAATGTTCAACCCCCCCTAAGAAAGAATAAGTCACTATCGAGAGCTTCATAAGACAAAGGCCTCTTACTTTTAATGGAACATATGATCCCCCAATCACTGAACAATGGATCAAATACATTGAAAAGATCTTCTCCATCCTTCAATGTTCTAAACAAGAGAAGGTTCTCCTGACTGCTTATTGTATGGAGGGTGAAGCTGATCAATGGTGGACATTGATCAAAAATACGAAGCCTGAGGAGGATATCGAGGTGTTGGAATGGAAGGATTTCTGGAAGATGTTTTTCAATAAATATTTTCCACGCACTATCCAGATTATGAGGGAAAGGGACTTCCTTGCCCTCAAGAAAAAAGATGATGAATCTGTTGGAGCGTATGAGGAAAACTTTACAAGGCTTTCACAATACACTTCTATCTTTGTCGTTACCCTCAAATGCAAGGTTGACCACTTCTTTTGTGGGCTGAAACCTAGCCTGCGGAAAGCGCTGGCGATCCGTGACTTCGACAGCTATGAGGAAATTGTCTGATGTTCCCTCAAGGTCGAAATGGAGATTGGAGAATCTCAGGGGTATCATGAGGATAATAAGCGTAAGGTGGACTTCAATGCTGTCGGTCCTATGGATCAATCCAACAGTGCTAATAAGATCCAACACCCCACTTGCCAAAGGTGTGGAAAGAAGAACCCTTGAAATTGACTAAAGGGGATGATGAAATGATTTAGGTATGGAAGAGAAGGGAACCTGGATATTAACTGTCAGCAAGAAAGACCCGTGGCTATGATAGAGGAGAGTAATGCTCTATTTTAACCTCAAGGCGTGGTTCATTTCTATAACTGCAAAGAACCAGAGCATCTTGCAAATCAGTTCCCTAAGCCAAGGGTTTTCGGAGGCAACCAACAGCCTCCATGGAAGCAAGGGAGAGATTTTTCCATCACTACTACCAAAGTGAACCCTGACAACAAGTGGTGAAAAGTATTCTAGTTATTCATTCAAGAATAGAGAACATACTTTTTGATTAAGGTTCTACACATTCTTTTATATCTCTAAAGTTTAGTAGAATATTCCCAGCACCACCAAAAATAATGGAAGTGAAGATATTGGTGAGTATGGAAAATGGGGCAATCATTGAATACCATGAATATAACTCCTCCCCTGTCATAATCTATGGATTGAACTTCCCGATGAACATCGTCATACTCCCTCTGGTGGAATTTGATGTAATTCTTGGCATGGATTGACATTCCTTATATAAAGCCAACATAAATTGCCATGAGAGGGAAATCACTCTCCATGTGGAGAATCGACCCCCGATTATTTACAAGTGCAAGGAGGAAGATGAATCTTCTTTAGCTCCATCATCTCAAGCATGGATATTACTGCCCTATGAGCATGCGTATCTGGCTCAGATGATTGAGTCTAAGGAGGCAACCATCCTAGAAGACATGCCTATTGCGAGGGAATTCGCTGAAGTGTTTCCCAAGGAATTTCCCGGTCTTCCTCCTAGAAGAGACGTTGAATTGTCAATTTATCTTATACTTGGGGCATTTTCAATATCCAAGACTCCGTATAGAATAACTATTATGAAGATTGAGGAGCTGAAGAAACAACTACAGAAGAATCTGGATAAAGGGTTTATATTTCTAAGTGTTTCACCATGGGGTGCACCAATCCTCTTCATTAAGAAAAAGGATGGGTCAATGCGCCTTTGAATCGATTATCGTGATCTCAACAAAATAACAATAAAGAACAAGTATCCTCTCCCATGAATTTATGACTTGTTCGATCATCTATGTAGAGCACAATACTTCTACAAGGTGGATTTGCGGTCGGGATATTATCAAGGGTGAAGAAGGAAGATATCCCCAAGACTGTTTTTCGTACAAGATACGGGCACTATGAATTCATAGTAATGCCTTTTGGACTCACTAATGCTCCATCAATCTTAATGGACTTGATGAATAGAGTCTTTAGAGATTACCTCGACAAATTTGTGGTAGTCTTTATAGATGATATTTGGATATACTCCAAAACCAAGGAGGATCATGAGGAGCATCTAAGAACTGTACTGGAGACATTGTGGAAGTAGAAGCTCTATGCAAAGTAAAAAAAGTGTGAGTTCTGGTTGAAGGAGGTCCCATTCTTGGGCCATATCATCACAAGAAATGGGATATTTGTGGATCCCTCTAAATAAGATGCTATTGAGGGATGGATGAGGCCAACATCGGTAATGGATATCCACAGCTTCTTGAGGTTAACTGGATATTATCGACGATTTGTGAGAAATTTCTCACAATTATCCAACCCTCTTACCAAGCTAACTCAGAAGGGAGTAAAGTTTTCTTGGAGTGATGAATGCGAAGAGAGCTTCAAGGAGTTGAAAATGAGGCTTATCACTGTTCCTGTGCTCACTTTACCCACAAGTGGAGAACTTTTTGTGGTATTCAGTGATGCTTCGAAGAAGGGCCTGAGATGTGTGTTGATGCAAAATGAAAAAGTCATTGCCTATGATTCAAGGTAATTGAAATTTCATGAATAGAACTATCCAACACATGACCTCGAGTTGGATGTAGTTATCTTTGCTTTGAAAATTTTGTGGCATTATCTCTTTGGGTAGAAGTATGAAATATATAAAGAACACAAAATCCTCATGTATATATTCACACAGAAAGAGTTGAACATGCGCCAAAAAAGATAGTTAGAGTTGATAAAAAACTATGACTGCTCAATCCATTACCACCCTGGGAAAGTGAACAAGGTGGAAAATGCCCTAAGTAGAAAGGACCCAGTGATTCTATCATTGACGAGAATTGAAAAGTATCCAATCTTCTTATATTTGATGAAGATGGACATGGGAATCATAAAAAAGGGAACATCATAAATCCTTTCACAAATGATAGCTCAACCATCACTTTTATGAAGGTTAAAAGATGATCAAAAATATGATGTGGGAATTTAGGAAAAAGTGGAAGCTATCAGAAAAGGGAAATCCTCGGAGTTTAATGTTAATGAAGAAGGAATTGTGAGATTTGGGAAAAGACTGTGTTCCATCAAGTCCATAGTTGAAGAAGGAACTTTTGGATGATGCACATAGTTCAAATTTTTCTATTCACCCAGGAAACACAAAGATATATTGATATCTATGAGAGAATTATTGATGGGATAATATGAAGAAGGAGATCGTTGAATATACATCAAAGTGCCTGGTGTGTTAGCAAGTGAAGGCAGAGAGGCAAAAGCTTAAGTGTATGATGAAACCATTGCCCATACCAGAATGGAAATGGGAGAACATCACCATGGACATTTCTGTAGGACTTCTGAAGACATCTAAAGGCAACAATGCAATCTGGGTTGCTGTGGATCGTCTTACAAAGGATGCACACTTCATTTATTTTCAGGATAATTTCTCATTGGATCAAATGGAACAAATATATATCAGGGAAGTGTTAAGGCTTCATGGAGTACCACTATCGATTGTGTCCAATCAAGATCCAAGATTCACCTATAAGTTTTGGAAGATTCTTCAACATGCTCTGAATACTGAACTGAACTTCAGTACAACCTATCATACTCAAACCGATGGCCAATCTAAGCGGACTATCCAAACACTTGAGGACATGTTGAGAGCATGCTCAATGGACTTTAAAGGAGGATGGGATCAACATCTTCCTCTGGTTGAGTTCTCTTATAATAACAGTTTCAACTCGATCATCCAAATGGCACCATATGAAGCCCTTTATGGGAAAATGTGAAGAACACCAGCATGTTGGGATGAGGTTAGTGAGCGTAAGCTGCTTGGACCAGAAATGGTCAAAGAAATGGTGGAGATGGTGAAAACCATTCAGTAGCATATCAAGGTAGCCCAGATTCGATAGAAGAGTTATGTAGAAAACCATCAATGAGACCTTCAGTTTAAAGTTGGAGACATGGTATTTCTATTCATATCTCCATGGAATAAGGTCATGAGATTTGGAAAGAAAGGGAAGTTAAGTCCAAGGTACATCGACCCCTTTGAGGTTCATGATCATGTCGGGGCTATGGTCTATCGACTGGAAATTCCACCTACCATGGCCAAAGTACATGATGTCTTTAATGTATCCCCCTTAAGGAAGTACATACTGGACCCTTCACATGTACTCTCTTCAGAGGTGGTACAGTTAGAGGATGATCTTTCTTATAAGGAGCAACCAGTAAGGATCTTAGATTGTAGAGAAAAAGTTCTATGAAATAAGACAATGCCCCTCGTCAAGGTGTTGTGGAGAAACCACAAGTTTGAAGAAGTGATGTGGGAATCAGAGGAAATGATGAAGCAGAGTTACCCACATCTATTTTATTATGGGAAAAGTAAATTTCAAGGGTGAAATTTCTTAAGGGGGAAAGATTATAACGACCCAAACTTTCATTAATGGAAATCCCTCTTGATCTAATTAAATGTATCTTTATGTAAAATGTTTATATAAAATGTAAAATTCTTTGTTTTTATGTTTTTGGATTTTAAAATACTATTAATAATTGTGACAGTTGCTAATATAGACATTGAACAGTAATCACATGATTAGTATAAATATAGGGCTTTAACAAATCCAATTTACTCAGACAAAGGAAGCGATGACCTCATCCAGTAGATGTGCCCCATACGAAGCCCATTTGTCAGATCTAGGAAAGGAGGTTGCGTCTTTGGGATTATCTCTTGACCAAGACCAAGATGAGCATGAATATGTTAATATTGAGCGGGACCGCCTACGAGAGAAGTGAAAGTTGATAGAGATTACCACCCGAGCAATGTTATCTGAGCCACCCCAAGAGTCTGTCACCATTGCACACCTTACTCTTCAGTCTTATGCGGGTGTTATAAGGGGTTATGTAACAAGACCTTACCACTATGGTTATTTAAATTATTTTTTTATATAATAATGAATATACTTTCATTTTATTATTGTTACCTTGTAAGTAGTTTTTAAAGCTCAAATAGTATTTTTAGTTAAAGTTCAACTAAGAAATATATTTTGATGAATTAATGGATTTTTGAATTAAATAATATTTTAATAAATTATTATTATTATTATTTTATTAATTTTTATTAAATATAAATGATCTTATAATTTTATAAATGCAATTGTAATTTTTATTAAGGTTTGAAAGCCATTTTTTTTCAAAACCCATGAATTTTCGATAAATGTTGGTTTTTATTTTAATAGTGAAAATTAACATATTTAGAAAATTATTTAGATAAAATGAATATTATTTATGGAATCATGATGTCGAAGTTATCCAACGTTGAATTTTTTATAATTTTCTGAGATAGTCAAATTTTTGGGTAAACATTTGATACCATTTAAATATATAACGTGTTTTATGACATCATAATGACCCAATAGTGATGTAATAAAATACTATAAACTTTATGTTAGGACAATATATGTTTTTCCATTAAAATAATGTGATTTTTGGTTTGTTTGATTTATTTTTCAAAGCTTTAGTGGACCCTTCAAGACTTATTAAACATTTTGTCTTTTTAAATTGTTTTCCTTGGGAGTGTGACTCACCTCCACATAAGAAACCCAATTATTTTAAGAAGTTAGGTCTTTGGCCTTATAAAATATTGTTTTCCAATTCCCTTTTCTAAAAAACATGGGCAAAAACCATGGGATAGTTTGTGATTTGGATTAGTTTAATGTGAGGTGTCCCAAACCTAAATAATAAAGAATTCCCTCACCTTTCCTATATAAACTCACCCAAGATCCCACTTCATCATCACTAAAAGCATTTGGAGTTAATCCAACCTCTGACCTCATCTCTCTAGAACCCTATCAAGGTGCTACAAGTTCCCAAGAAGCCTCTCTCAAGCCTCTCTCAAGCCTTTGGAAGCATACTTCCAAGTAAGGGTTTTTCTTCCTTTCTCATTTTTGTCCAATATTCTTTAAATTTTTATGCCCTTTTAATTTCAATTATAAATATTAGGGTATAGTTTATCACCTCCCCTATACTTCCCTCTTTATGTTTGAATTATGGTAGATCCATTTCTCTCTCATTAAATGCCTCCCATGTACACCCGTTACTATGCCGAAATTCTGAAAGGAATTTCTCTCTCCTCATTTACATTCAAGCAATTATTTTGTATCATGAATCTAAATTGCATTAAATTTGTTGGTACATGTATCTATATAAGCCCCTTACTTTCCATGACATGTAAATATTATGATACATCCATTTATCTCTCATCAACCATTTTTATGAGTTCTTATGTCATGCCGATATACTGTCGAAATTGCACCACGCTTTTCCAAGCCAAAGTCATTGTGTAGTGAATACCATGAAAATTTCTCTATCAAAGGTATTCAACTTTATGCACATTTACTTATTGTTTAAATAGTTTCATGTATTTATTCCACATTCGTTTATCATGTAATAAAAGATTATGTTGAATGATTCAATGTTTTATGATTCATGTGGCACACTTATACATGAAATGAAATGTTTAAGAAGGGTGTGCCCTTATAGAGCTCCAATGCATTGGGTAAAGTATAGTATCATGATACGTCATGTGCAATGGGTGTTTAATCATTCTAATTCAAGTGAAATGAGGGTTTACTCGTGCTCCATGTGCAATGAGGGTTTACTCATGCTCCATGTGCAAGGAGCCTTGGCTCATGCTAATTCCTTGTTAAGTGTTGTTGCCACATTTCCATGTTATGATTATCATGATTTATCATGCCTTTATGTTTATGATTCTATTATTCTATATCGATATGCCTATTTTCTAATATGTATTGTATTCCTCATGTTATTCCATGATTATTCCCTTACTGGGCTTTATAGATCACCCTTTTCTTATGCATGTCCTCAGGTTATCCCATGAAATGCTAAGTACGATGGAATATAGTGGTCATATAAAGGAAGTTTTCAATAAAGATGTTGTATTTCATGTTTTAATTTGTTATGTAATTATCCTAAGACCCAGAGACACTATACCTCTCGATCTTCTATGTTGTATCAATTGAAGTTTATGTAATAAATTATGTTTAATTGTGTAATAAAAAGAAGGGTTGTCATAGTTGGTATCAAAGGATAGGTTTAGTTATTTTTGGGATTAGGATTAGAAAACCCTATTAAAGCCTTAGAGATAAGACTAAGTATAATAAAAACATCCCTAAGTTTTGGTGTGTATTGAGTAAGTGGTTTATCAAGCAAATACATCCCTATCTGGATACGAGTAGGTGGAGGCGGCTCTGGCACAGATGTATCCTAGGGGTAAAACCCAAAAACACCGCTTTGAACTAGACTCGAATGGAAATTGGTGCATGAAAATGGGCCTTGCTGCACTCTTGGTTATGAAAATCCTGGGGGATTTGCTTTGGTAAATTCACAAGCTTATTATGAACCATTATTAAGGGATAAAAAAATTCCCTAAGAATATATGTTAGAAAGTATATCATGGATAACATAGACTGAATCCAATATATTCATATATTAAGGAAATAAAAGTTATTTATAAGTCATAAGTTTTGTCCTTGGATTACCCTTTATGTGTTACCCCTAAATTTCCTTTTATTCCATCCAATGGCCTGTAATAGGAGGACTCGGGCTAACAACCGATGTGAAGATCAATGATATGATTGTACTAATGAGATGCCCAATCCAATGGGAGCAGGAATCGCGAACTTTGTCATGCTTCTCTCTCAGCTAACTGAAGCTTTGAATAGAAACATGGGTCAAGAGGAACGTTCAAACCCCCCTAAGAAAGAACAAGTCGCTATCGAGAGCTTCATGAGACAAAGGCCTTCTACTTTAAATGGATTATCCAATCCCTCAATCGCTGAACAATGGATCAACTCAATTGAAAGGATCTTCTCAATACTTCAATGTTTTTAACAAGAGAAGGTTCTCCAGGATGCTTATCATATGGAGGGTGAAGATGATCAATGGTGGACGTTGATAAAAAATATGAAGCCTGAGGATGAGATCGAGGTGTTGGAATGGAAGGATTTCCGAAAGATGTTTTTCGATAAATATTTTCCACGCACCCTCCAGTTTAAGAAGGAAAGGGACTTCCTTTCCATCAAGAAAAAATACGACAAATCTATTGGAGCATACGAGGAAAACTTCACAAGGCTTGCATGATATGCTTTCGGATTTTTCGTTACCCCCAAATACAAGGTTGAACGCTTCTTTGGTGGGCTGAAACCTAGCCTGTGGAAAGCGTTGGCGATCTGCGACTTCGATAGCTATAAAGAAATTGTCCGATGTGCCCTCAAGGTCGAAATAGAGACCAGAGAATCTCAAGGGTATCATGGGGATAATAAGAGTAAGGTGGACTTCAATGCTGGTGGTCTGATGGATAAATCCAATGGTGCTAAGAAGACCCAGCACCCCACTTGCCAAAGGTGCAGAAAGAAGCACCCCAAAAATTTCTTGAAGGGGACAAGGAAATGATTTCGGTGTGGAAGAGAAGGGCACCTGGCTATTAACTGTTGGAACGAAAGACCTGCGGCTGTGATAGAGGATAGTAATTCTCCGTTTGAACCTCAAAGCATGGTTCATTTATACAACTGTGAAGAACCGGGGCATGTTGAAAATCAGTGCCCTAAGCCAAGGGTTTTCGGAGGCAACCAACAACCTCCAAGGCAGCAAGGGCGATCTTTTTCCATCACTACTGCCAAAGTGAACCCTGACAATGAAGTGGTTCCAGGTACACTAGTTATTCATTCAAGAATAGCAAACATACTTTTTTATTCAAGTTCTACTCATTCTTTTATATCTCGAAAGTTTAGTAGAACAATCCCACCACCACCACAAATCATGGAAGTGAATATGTCGGTGAGTATGACCAATGTAGAAATCATTGCATCCCATGAATATAAATCCTCTTCTATCATAATCTGTGGATTGAACTTCATGGTGGACCTCTTCATACTCTCTCTAGTGGAATTTTATTCAATTCTTGACATGGATTGACTTTCCTTATATAAAGCCAACATAAATTTCCGTGAGAGGGAAATCACTCTCCATGTGGAGAATGGACCCCTGATTATTTACAAGTGCAAGGAGGAAGATTAATCTTCTTTAGTTACATCATATCAAGAGTGAATATTAATGCCCTATGAGAACACATATCTGCCTCAGATGATTGAGTCTAAGGAGGCAACAATCCTATAAGACATGCCTATTATGAGGGAATTCGCTGAAGTGTTTCCCGAGGAATTGTCTGGTCTTCCTCCTAAAAGAGATGTTGAATTCTCAATTGATCTTATACCTGGGGCATTGTCAATATCCAAGAATCTATATATAATGGCTATTGTTGAGCTTGAGGAGCTGAAGAAACAACTACAGGAGAATTTGGATAAAGGGTTTATACGCCCAAGTGCTTCACCATGGGGTGCACCAGTCCTCTTCATCTAGAAGAAGGACGGGTCAATGCACCTTTACATCGATTATCGTGAGCTCAAAAAAATCATGATAAAGAACAAGTATCCTCTCCCACGAATTTATGACTTGTTCGATCAACTGCGTGGATCACAATACTTCTCCAAGGAGGATTTGCGGTTGGGATATTATCAAGTAAGGGTGAAGAAGGAAGATATCCCCAAGACTTCTTTTCATACAAGATACAGTCACTATGAATTCATAGTAATGCCTTTAGGACTCACTAATTCTCAACAATATTCATGGAATTGATGAATAGAGTCTTTATAGATTACCTCAAAAAATTTGTGGTAGTCTTTATAGATGATATTCTAATATACTCCAAAACCAAGGAGAATCATGAGGAGCATCTAAGAACTATACTAGAGACCTTGTGTAAGGAGAATCTCTATGAAAAGTACATCAAGTGTGAGTTCTAGTTGAAGGAGGTCTCATTCTTGGGCCATATCATCACAAGAAATGGGATATCTATGGATCCCTCCAAAGAATATGCTATTGAGGGATGGCCGAGGCCAACATTGGCAACGGATATCCATAGCTTCTTGGGGTTAGCTGGATATTATCGACAATTTTTGAGAAATTTATCAGGATTGTCCAACCCTCTTACCAAGATAACTCATAAGGGATTAAAGTTTTCTTAGAGTGATGAATGTGAATAAATCTTCAAGGAGTTGAAAAGGAGGATTATCACTGCGCCTATGCTCACTTTACCCACAAGTGGAGAACTTTTTGTGGTATTCAGTGATGCATTGAAGAATGTCCTAGGATGTGTGTTGATGCAAAATGACAAAGTCATTGTCTATGCTTCAAGACAATTGAAAGTTCATGAACAGAACTATCCAACACATGACCTCGAGTTGGATGCAGTGATCTTCGCTTTGAAAATTTGGCAGAATTATCTCTTTGGGGAGAAGTGTGAAAATTTCGCCTCTAGTATATATTCACATAGAAAGAGTTGAACATGTGCCAACAAAGATCGTTGGAGCTGATCAAAGACTATGACTTCTCAATCCATTACCACCCTGGGAAAGAGAACAAGGTGGCAGATGCCCTAAGTAGAAAGGACCCAGTGATTCTATCATTGATGAGAATTGAAAAGGATCCAATCTTCTTATATTTGATGAATATGGACATGGGAATCATAAATAAGGGAACATCATCAATCCTTTCACAAATTATTGCTCAAACGTTACTTTTGGAAAGGTTAAAAGATGCTAAAAAAGATGATGTGGGAATTCAGGAAAAATAGGAAGCTATCGAAAAAGGGAAATCCTTGGAGTTTAATGTTAATGAAGAAGTAATTGTGAGATTTGGGAAAGAACTATGTGTTCTATCAAGTTCGGAGCTGAAGAATGAGCTTTTGGATGATGCACATAGTTCAAATTTTTCTATTCACCTAGGAAACACAAAGATGTATCGAGATCTCCGGGAGCATTATTGATGGGATAATATGAAGAAGGATATCACTGAATATACATCAAAGTTCCTAGTGTGTCAGCAAGTGAAGGAAGAGAGGTATAAGCCTAAGGGGATGATGCAACCATTGCCCATACCAGAATGAAAATGGGAGAACATCACCATGGACTTTGTCATCGAACTTCTGAAGACATCCAAAGGCAACAATGCAACCTGGGTTGCAATGGATTGTCTTACAAAGGATGCACACTTCATTTCTATTCAGGAGGATTTCTCATTGGATCAACTAGCACAAATATATATCAGGGAAGTGGTAAGGCTTCATGGAGTACCACTATATTTTGTGTCTAATCGAGATCCAAGATTCCCCTCTAAGTTTTGAAAGAGTCTTCAACATGATCTGAATACTGATATGAACTCTAGTACGGCCCATCATCTTCAAACTGATGGCCAATCTGATCGTACTATCCAAACACATGAGGACATGTTGAGAGCGTGCTCAATGGAATTTAAAGGAGGATGGGATCAACATCTTCCTCTGGTTGATTTCACTTATAATAACAGTTTCCACTCGAGCATCCAAATGGAACTATATGAATCCCTTTATGAGAAAAGGTGTATAACACTGGCGTGTTGAGATGAGGTCGGTGAGCGTAAGCTTCTTGGACCAAAAATGGTCTAAGAAATGGTGGAGAAGGTGAAAACCATTCAGTAGCATATCATGGTAGACCAGAGTAGAAAAAAGAGTTATGTAGATAACCATCGATGAGACCTTGAGTTTAAAGTTGGAGACATGGTATTTCTACGCATATCTCCACGGAAGAAGGTATATCAGCCCCTTCAAGGTTCTTGATCGTGTTGGGGCTGTGGACTATCTACTAGCACTTCCACCTACCATGGAAAAAGTACATAATGTATTTCATGTATCCCTCTTAAGGAAGTACATACTGGACCCTTCACATGTACTATCTTTTGAGGTGGTACAGTTAGAGGATGCTCTTTCTTATGAGGAGAAACCAGTGAATATCTTATATTGTAGAGAAAAATTTCTACAAAATAAGAAAATGCCCCTCGTCAAGGTTTTTTAGAGAAACCACAAGTTTAAATAAGCGATGTGGTAATCGGAGGAAATTATGAAGTAGAGTTACCCACATATGTTTTTGTGTGGGAAAAGGAAATTTCGAGGGTGAAATTTCTTAAGGGGGGAAGATTGTAACGACCCAAACTTTAATTAATGGAAATCCTTCTTGATCTAATTAAATGTCTATTTATGTAAAATGTTTATATAAAATGTCAAATTCTTTGGTTTTATGTTTTTGGATTTTAAAATACTATTAAGAATTGTGACTGTTGCTAATATAGCCGTTGAATAGTGATCACATGATTAATATAAATATAGGGCTTTAACAAATCCAATTTACTCAAAAAAAGGAAGTGGTGACCTCATCCAGTAGACGTTCCCCATACGAAGCCCATTTGTCAGAGCTTAGAAAGGAGGTTGCATCTTTGGGATTCACTCTTGACCAAGCCCAAGCTGAGCTTGAATATGTTAAGCTCAAGCGGGACCGCCTACGAGAGAAGTGGAAGTTGATAGAGATTACCACCCGAGCAATGTTATCCGAGCCACCCCAAGAGTCTGTCACCATCACACACCTTACTCTTTGGTCTTATGCGGGTGTTATAAGGGGTTATCAAACAAGAACTTATCACTATGGTTATGTACATTATTTTTTTATATAATAATGAATATACTTTCATTTTGTTATTGTTACCTTGTAAATAGTTTTTAAAGCTCAAATAGTATTTTTAGTTAAAGTTAAACTAAGAAATATATTTTGATGAATTAATGGATTTTTGAATTAGATAATATTTTAATAAAATATTATTATTATTTAATTAATTTTTATTAAATATAAATGATTGTATAAATTTATGAATGCAATTGTAATTTTTATTAAGGTTTGAAATCCATTTTTGTCAAAACCAATGAATTTTCTATAAATGTCGGTTTTTATTTTAAAAGTGAAAATTTAAATATTTAGAAAATTATTTAGATAAAATGAATATTATTTCTGGAATCAGGGCATCAAAATTATCCAACGGTGAATTTTTCATAATTTTCTGAGACAATCAAATTTTTGGGTAAAAATTTAATACCGTTTAAATATATAATGTGTTTTATGACATCATAATGACCCAATAGTGATGTAATAAAATACTATAAACTTTATTTTCGGCAAATATATGTTTTAAAATTAAAATAATGTGATTTTGGGTTTGTTTGATTTATTTTAAAAAGATTTAGTGGACCTTTCAAGACTTATTAAACATTTTATCTTTTTAAATTGTTTTCCTTGGGAGTGTGAATCACCACCACATAATAAACCCTAATATTTTAATAATTTAGGACTTTGGAATTATAAAATAATGTTTTCCACTTCCATTTTCCAAAAAAAATGGGTAAAAACAATGGGCTGGTTCGTGGTTTGGATTAGTTTAATGTGAGGTGTCCCAAACCTAAATAATAAAGAATTCCCTCACATTTCCTATATAAACCCACCCAAGATACCACTTCCTCATCACTAAAAGGCTTTGGAGTTTGTCCAAAATCTGAAATCATCTCTCTATAATCCTCCCAAGGTTCCCCAAGCTCCTAAGAAGCCTCTCTCAAGCCTCTCTCAAGCCTTTGGAAGCACACTTCCAAGTAAGGGTTTTTCTTCCTTTCTCATTTTTGTCAAATATTCTTTAAATTGTTATTCCCTTTTAATTTCAATTATAAATGTTGGGTATGGTTTATCACCTCCCCCATACTTTCCTCTTTATTTTTGAATTATGGGATACCCCTTTATCTCTCATTAAAATCCTCCCATGTACACCCGTTACTATGCCGAAATTCTGAAAGGAATTTCTCTATCCTCATTTACATTCAAACAATTAATCTGTATCACGAATCTAAATTAGATTACATTTGTTTATACATGTATCTATATGAACCCCTTACATCCATGTCATTTAAATATGATGAGACACCCCTTTCTCTCTCATCAACCATTTTTATGAGTTCTTATGTCACACCGTTATACTGCCAAAATTGCACTGCGCTTTTCCAGGACAAAGTCATTGTGTAGTGAATACCATGCCCATTTCTCTATCAAGGGTATTCAACTTTATGAACATTTACTTATTGTTTAAAGAGTTTCATGTATGTATTACACATTCGTTTATCATGGAATAAAATATTATGTTGAATGATTTAATGTTTTATAATACATGTGGCACACTTATGCATGAAATGAAATGCTTAAGAAGGTTGTGCCCTTATATCACTACAGTGCATTGGTTAAAGTATAGTATCATGATACATCATGTGAAATGGGTGTTTACTCATGCTAATTCAAGTTCAATGAGGGTTTACTCGTGCTCCATGTGCAATAAGGGTTTACTCATGCTCCATGGGTAATGAGCCTTGGCTAATACTAATTCCATGTTAAGTGTTGTTGCCACATTTCCATGTTATGATTATCATGATTTATCATGAATTTATGTTTATGCTTATCTTGTTCGATTTTGATATGCCTACTGTCTAACATGTATTGTATTCCTCATGTTATTCCATGATTATTCCCTTACTGGGATTTATAGCTCACCCTTTTCTTATGCATGTCCTTAGATTATCCCATGCAATGCTAAGTATGAGGGAATGTAGTGGTCATGTAAAGGATGTTATCAATAAAGATGTTGTATTTCATGTTTTAAGTTTTTATGTAATGATCCTAATACCCAAATACACTAGGCCTCTCGATCTTCTTTGTTGTATCAGGGTAAGTTTATGTAATAAATTATGTTTAATTGTGTGATAAAAAGAAGGGTTGTCATAATCCACCCCCAAGAAATTAAATGTTATGTATTTTTAGGATTTTGATCAATTTTTCCTCTTATTAATATGTAATTTTTAAGTTAATAATGACTGGTAGTGCAACATCAGTCTCTAGAAAATAATACTTGAGTATACTAGGGAGGGGTTTCAGTTCCAACTTTAGTAGTTAAATGAATAAGGGTTTGAATGGTGGGATGTTTTCCCTTATAAGAGGTTATATTTAGTTTACTTATTAAAAGTCATATCCCTCCTCCTTATTAGGGGGAATATCATCACTTTTATTTTTGATTTTTAAGTAGTAATCTCTTTTGTCAATAGAATCATCTATTTGTTTTGAAACTTTTTCTAGGTCAAACACAACTTGTTCATCACCCACTTTAAAGACGAGTCTCCCTTGATTTAAATAAATTATTTCCTTCCCAATGGATAAGAATGGTCAGTATAGGATGATTGTAACACATACTTCCTCTTCCATGTTTGAAATTATGAAGTCCTCTAAAAAAGTAAACTTGCTGACTTTGACTAAGACATCCCTGAGAAGTACCTAGGGATACTTTTCTGATAGGTCAGCTAATTTAAGTACTAATATAGCTGGTTTGAGTTCCTCAAGCCCCATTTTTTATAATACACTCATCAACATGAGGTTGATGTTGGATCCTAAATCACACAAGGCACTTATGAAGTCACATTATCACATTGTGCATGGGATTGAGAAACTTCTAGGATATCTCATTTTTTGGTGTAATTTTCTATTGAATAACTATAGAGAATTATTCATTTAGTGAGATTAATACTTGTTCTTATATTTTTATTTTATTGTATAACATTTCCTTGAGAAATTTCACATATGTAGGAATTTGGGAAATTTTCTTAGAAAATGGAATATTGATGTGAAGTTGTTTGAACATCTCCAAAAAATTATTAAATTTATATTGGTTCCTTTAATGCCTCATTCTCTTTGGAAAAGGTAGAGTTGGTTTATAAGATAGTGACACAATGTAGATTTCTTCATTGGGTTTCTCTTTTATTGGGGATTTCATAGAAGGTGGTACCACTTAAGGTATCTCTTGAGTAGTTTCATTTTATTTTTCATAATATCCTTATTCTATGATTATTTTATTATTTTTGGTTTCCTAATATTGTTTTTATTCTCCTATTCATGGTTTCTAAAAGTCCAGAACTTTCCCACTCCTCAAGAACACTTCCTTTGCCTCTTCCCTTAGGTATGGATTTGTATTACCAGGCAGAGTACCTGAAAATATTTCTATCAAGGTATTTAAGATATGACCCATTTGATTCTCAAGGTTATGAAGATCTACTCTTTGATTATATATTTATTTATCTTGGGTGTTCATCCTTTGATCTTCCTTTGAACAAAGGTTGAGAGTATATTTTACAAAATTGTTTGAATAGGAATAACCAGTTGTGGAGGTATTGGTGGAGTCAATTGAAATTGTTCTTGTTCCTTATGAGGGAAGGGTTGTTGAATTACTTATTGTGGTGGTCTAGGTACATGATTCATTGGTGTATATCTAGGAACTCTTGGGTTTCTAAATGGTTCATAACCACTTCTTTTCTGGTAATATACCTGATTATTTTGTTGTGGCTGTTAAACCAGTCTCTATTGATAATAATTTTATGGTTTTTAAAACTATTGATTTTTCTAATTGTAATTAATGTAATTAAAATATTGTATTTGTTTTTCCTCAACACCTTCCATGCAGACTTGATATAGGTGCGGTCCATCACACATTTTTAATGATTGTATATCTATTACAAGAGTAGGAGGAGGATGTGGTGAAATAGGTATCTTAAAGGAGTTCAACTTCTTGATTAAATCCTATACTTATATATCTAGTCAAGTATTTTCTTCAACTTGGTGGATTCCATGATGGGTTATTCCACGATTTCTCAACCATAGGCTGTAATTATGAGAAAATTCATCCAAAATGGCTTGGCCAGCCTTGGGTGTTTTGAATATCAGCCCTCCATCAGCGGTGGAATAAAAAACTATGAGAGAAGATGGTTGGAGGCCTTGATATAAAATTTGGAGATGTATCCACATATCAATACCATTATGTATGAACTTATGGGTGAGTTCCTTGAAGTGATACTATTATTTCTAAGCTGATTCTCCATTAGTTTGAGTGAAATTATGGATGTTATTCCATAGTTTCCAAGTTCAGATAGGTGGAAAGTACTTGTATAGTAATTTCTTAGATAAATCATCCTAAGTCATGATGGACTTGGGAGATTGAATTTTGAGTCAATCCTTGGCTTGGAATCATAGGGATAATGGAAAGACTCTTAGTCTAATATCATCATAAGATACCCCCTAGCTGTGAAAGGAATCAAAAACTTACAGGAAGTTAGAGATATGTTCATGGGGATATTCACTTTGAAGTCCACTAAACTGACCCATATTATGGATCATATGAATGCATCTAGGATTAATCTCTAAGTTGTTCTCCTAAAAAGTATTATGTACAATATTGGGCATAGCACCATCAGTTGACAGTAAGATATAATCCATAATGGTACATTATTATTACCCTAGCTATTCTCCATGTAGCGTGGGTTGCATATTTTTTATGTTGTCTTGATTGGGACCTGTAAGATTGATGAAATCTTACATTTTTGAATGGCTTCAAGTAGAAATGTACCTTTTGATTTTTGGTTCAAAGTTAATTAGTTCTTGAGCATCAAGGATCCTTGAACAAGTCAATGGGACTTAACGCATGCACTAGGCTGCAAGGAGAAGGACGCATTGGAATCCAAAAAGAAATAAGAAAGATTGAAAAGAGAAAGGGGGTAAGAGTGAGGTAATCACAATTTATTATCGTAGGTTTCCATTCCATAGAAAATCTTTTAATTCATGGAAACAATGCCAAAAATTTTACGTTCCCGCATGCATCGTTTAATTCACACGGGCTGTAGGTAGATTATATTATTATTCCCAAACTAAAATTGCTACTAATGCATAGTATAGTGATAGTGTGGGGTCTATCCCACCAGGATTGAACTAGTTGATAGGAACCAAGACTTTAAACCATATTTTTAGGAGTCCTCACAAATTGGTTGAGTTTGGGAGTAAACTAATGCTAAGGTATTTGAGCTTAAGATCAGAGAGATAAAAGGGATCATGATCAATTTCAAGGTTCATGTAAAAGGATAATATTAATCCTAACATGTTAAGGTCCCAATGTTTAGGATGAAAAGAAATAAAAGTTCACTATTTGAATATGGTCAAACCAAATAGATCTATCTAAGATGAAACTATTCCTTGGTTTGGAGATATATAAACCTAGATGCATTAATCCTACCTTCTAAGGCATAAAGTATCATAGGTTATTGTTCATAAGATATTCTACTCCAATCAGGACAAGGTCATTCATTAAAAATAACCATGGTTAGGGTTTCTTAAATGAATTAGATAAAAAAAGTTGTATAACCTGATTACTAACCTTAGGGTTGAAATTTTTTAGAATTAAATATTTATTAAGTTCAAACACCCCTACTCTCAACCCTTACCCTAAGCGGTTTATCCACTCATGGTAGAATCAATCATAAGTGGGTAAAGAATTAATTTTTTTTAACATACCAAAAAAAATTGAAATCAAATAGTTAAGGATCATGAATTCAAGAACATAAAATTTAAAAATTGAATCAATCAAAACTATAACCAAACACTTACTTGAGACAAGAAACATGAAATATTTTAGTAAGGGTTCATTGTTGAATAATGATTGAAATGGAGAACACATGAAAATCAGTATTATTATTGTAAAAGAATAGATAATGCTTGAAATTTGATCAATGGTGCTTGAAAAGATGTAAAAAATAAAAGTAATTGATGCAAGTTGAGTTGATAGAGAAGGGATAATAGAAGAAGAAGGAATAATGGGAGAAAAAAAAATGATAAAATCAATTTCTTATTTTAGATGGATTTTTAAAGTAGGGATTTAATTTTGAACATTACATGATGTGTATTGAATATTCACACTGTGTAATCATTTCATGGATTTTAATTCCTTCACAACTTGATTCATGACTTATGATATGCTGTGAATGATTCGTACATGCCGTGCATGTTCATTTCACAATGTGTAATAATCATTTTGGCATGTTTCTTCACCTTTTCCTTGAGTTTATTAGAAAAATATTTCTTGAAATAATCAACACATACTTAGTGTATTATTGAGTAAAATAGGATAAATCATAAAAAATGAATCCAAAATGTATATATGATTTCATCTTATCAACCATCAATACATGCTTTGGCCTATGCTAGAGTCTGAACCATATCACATAGGGAATCACAATTCATTATAACATGGAATTCCATTATCCACTTAATATCAATTCATATCATGAATACTTAGAAACATAGTATAATTTTGACATTGTGGTCCTAAAAATTCACGCCTAGCACCCCATGGGTATTTGAAGCATTATTCCTTTCCCCATAACTCATTTTTATCATATATGGGATTTTAAAGCATCAGTCCATGTCCCAAAATCATTTTCATCACATATGGTATTTTTAAGCATCAATACTTATCCCAAAAACGTTATCATATATATAAAAAACATCACATATTTCACATATTTCATATATATCAAGGTTATAATTCATTATCCTTCTTATCAAACATTCAAAACAAATTATCCCATTTAAATTATTAACCTAATCACAATTATTCACTTTAATCACATGGAATAATATTAAAAATTTACCATTAAAATTTTTATCAACATTAAATAATAATACCCATAATAAATCAATTCAACATCCCATTATTCACCAATTTTATAATCACAATTTCAACCAATTTTATAATCACCTCATTCCATCAATTCCATGATTCCATTAATTAATTAACCAATTAGTTAATCTAATTCATGAATTGAATTCCAAATTTTAAAATTCCAATTTGAAAATTACATACACATAATTAAGATCAAGACTATGGGAATTGAAATTTATACCACATACCACAAGATCCTTAATAGACATTTTTCTAAGAAAAGAATCCCCAAATTGAAATAGAATAATCAATTTCACAATGAATAATGTGATCTAGATCCAAAACCTAGATAAAGATCAAATTAATTAATATCTATCAAAACCTATATCTAAAAACATCTCCAATATAGGGTAAAACACCCCCTTCATTTGGAAAGAGAGACAGGAGAGAGAGAAAACCAAATGTGAAGAGATTACATACCAGGAGATGTGCATATACATCAATCAGATATTTGATTCTTCATGAATAGAGTTCGAGAGGCCTAGGAATCCTTATAGAAGATCACCCCTACAAGGAAAAATGTTAGTTCTGATACAAGTCGAATTGTGGTTGATACCAGGGGGTTTGATATTTTTTAAATATTTTTCTGTGGAATTAAAAACCACACACACGGTTTCCTAAGCCGAGGCACACGATTTGAAAAACCATGTTCCCTAATCAAACACCTCTTATAGGGGTCACAATGTTACTACTAATAGGGTTAATTATTTGAAAAATCATGCACCAACCATGAATTTTCCCTCTGTTTGGGGATTCAAGGTTTTCTAATGTTGGCCACACGATTTGGGAAAACTGTGCGCCAACCGTGCACTTCCCAAAACCCCTCAAAAAATTCCAGAATTATTCTGTTTCACCTAAAACATCCCCAAAGTAAAAACCAACCAAGTTATTCTCAAAATAAGGGTAAAATAGTTTCTGAAAATTATCATGAGAAATATTCATAAAGGTATGAATCTTACATATTCCCACTGGTATTTATACATTATTGAATATATATATTTTTGGAATCACATCAAATTTTTAGAAGTCTCCACTATGTAATATTTATTTTATTGGATACATTTCTTGGAATAGATTTCATATTTTTCCCATTTAATGGTTTTCTATGTTAAAATTTTTAGGTTTCAACATTTACTTGCACATATATTTGTATCACCATGTATTTTGATTAAATTTTCAGGATGATTCTAGATGGAAATAATTTTATTCCACCATGTGATCTTTTTTTTGTTATTTTACACATTTTCCACTCACTGAATTTACCAACATCTTGTATCATAACTTCATTTATTATTCTAATAAATCATGGAGGTGAATTACATTGATATTATCTTACCAAATAGTGCCAATTATCGCATGTGGTGATTAAAAATAAATATATACTATTTTTTTAATTGATGCATCTACTTGTGTTTGATAAAAAAAATATAAGACAATTTAGATGAATACTAAAATTTTGAGTATGAAATGGTTTTTAGTTTTATTCATCAGTGGGTTGAAGATAATGTGATGGATCATATTATTGAATTATCTCATGCCATAATTTTTTTGGGATAAAATTTAAATAACTTGTTCTTCCAATATAGGAAATAATAAATTATTTCTTTTCAAATATGCGATCACTTGTGGTATAGGTAAGGTACATCCATTTATGATTATGTAAGAAAATTTCAAGTCTATTTTGATTAACTATATATCATGGGTTTTAATTTTTAGGATAAATTTTTGATACTTTGATTACTTAATACTTTACTAGATTAATGGGATAATTTATGTGTCACTATAATTTTTTCTACTCTTAATGGTGTTATGGATTTTAATTTTGTTAGGTCAACTATTTTGAATGAAAAAATCAAGATATGTACTCGAAAGATATCTTTTGTAGAGATTTTGGTCATAGTGAATAGGGGGAATCCTTGAGAGGAACCATGAAAAAACCATCTAAGGTAAAATCAAGGGTAGAATAAAATCTAGATAAAAAACTAAGGAGTTTGAGTGTCATTACATTGGAGATAAAGAGCACGTTAAGAAATTTTTCTATGGGATAAAAAGTGAAAATGGAATTAAGGAGAATAAATAGAAGAAAAATGGTTTTGGTGATGATCATGTCACCATCACTATAGGGGTGATCATGTTATTATTTATGATTCCATTAATGTTTCTTTTGATAATTATTACCGGGTTTTTTGAGAGTGGGGCATGATTTTTTCTAACATAAAGGGAAAAATTATTCACATATTACAAGATAAGTAATTTTGGGATTTTAAATATGGACAATGATGGATATGATGATTTTGTTTGTATGAGAACTATTTGTTTAGACATAATCATAATAAGTAGGATTTTTCAAATAAATGATTAATATTCTCTAGATATTAATTGAAATAAATTTTCTACCTATGTTCTTGGAAGCTTTAGAAGGGTTCCTTGATTATGGATTATGGTAAGAATTTGTTAGTTTTATACTAGACCATAGCTTCCCTTTATTTTTATATTACTTGTATTGTTTAGTGTAGTATCTCTTCTAAATTATAAAACAAGTGGATCAGTAACATAAGATTGAAGGTATGTCATTATTTGGATAAGATAAATTTACTTCCAAGTTTTAAGGGTGTCAACGTAGACACATGCGATTAGAGCAAGGTAATTTCAAGAGTCATCATTCATACAAAAAGTCACTAGCACTCGATTTAGTACATTTTAATGTTTGTGGTCCTATGAGATCTAAAAATTTAAGTGGAATAATTTATTTTATGAATTTTATTGATGACTATTCATACAATATTTAGGCTTCTATTTTGAATATAGAAAGTTATGTTCTCTATGATTTTAAGAAATTTTAGGTTTTTATTGAGAGGTAAATGGGTAAGAAGATGAAATGTGTTAGTAATGATAATAAGGGTGGTACTGTGGTCCTATTAATGAGTATTTTAGGTACGAAGGTAATCAATATCAGAATATTCCTCCTAATCTACCTCTACTAAATGGTTTAGTTGAGAGAATTAATGATACTTTGATGGAAAGTGTTTGATATTTACTTTCTAAAGCAAAGTTTCCTGAATATTTTTAGAGTGAGGTTTTATTTGTTATTGTATATACTATGAATTTATCACCCATAATTGTTTTTATAGGAAGATACTCCTAAAAGGTTTTGGTATGGTAAAGATATCATGTATAACCACTTCTATTTTTTTAGGATGTAAGGACTTTGTTCATGTTCCAAGGGATGAGAGATCCAAATTAGATGGTAATACATAAAAGTTCATTTTCATTGGTTATAGGAATGATGAGTTTGGGTATAGGTTTTATGATCCTATTTTGAATAAACTTTTCATGATGTATATTTTTTAGTGAATTAGACTATTGTGGACATTGATATTGGATAAAAATAAACTTCCCCAAATTCTGATGGGTTTTTAGTCAAGAGCTAGTTTTTGATCCACATCTACCTTATGTTGTTGATTTTAATTATCAATATTAATGTGTAGAATAATTTTTATGGTAAATAGGTTATATTTTAGGTTTTTTATACACTATTTTTTTAAATGATCCAGGTCCTGAGGTTATTAATGGATCCATAGTTCTACTTAAGTGATCATATTGGCATCGTACAATATCTACTCGGTATTCATTTGATGAGTATACACTACTCGCTGAAGGTGGAGAACTTGAATCTTATTATAAGGTAATTTAAAGTGATAAAAAGTATAAGTAGGTTACAAAAATGGATGATAACATGAGATCATTACATGAAAACCACACTTTTTAGCTGGAAAAGTTACCTAAATGTAAGAGATATTTGAAAAAATGATGGATTTATCATTTTAAAAATTAAGAATCCATTTCAATTATATAATATAAGACAAGATTACTTGTTAAAGGTTTATATTATAAGAAAGGTATTGATTTTAAATAAAATTTCTCATATGTTGTCAAAATGTATTCCATTAGAGTTGTTCTTGGTTTGGATTTTAGTTTATATTTTTAGAATGATAAAATGTATATTAATATAACTTTCCTCTATAGTGATTTATAGGATAAGATTTATATAAAGAATCCTAATGATTTTTTTTGAAATAGATAAATATTATTATGAATGCAGGTTGAATAAGAGTTTATATGGTCTTAATCAAGATCTAAAGTAGTGGTATAAAAAGTTTGAGTCTATTATTTTTAATTAGGGTTTTAGGAAAACATATTTTGATCATTTTTTTCATATATTTTCTAATGAAGATTTTATTATAATTATACTTTATGTTGATGATATACTTATTGTTAGACATGATGAATCTAGAATTTATAGATTGAAGGAAAAGTTTTATTAGTCTTTTGTGATGAAATACTTGGGTCCAACATGAAATATTATTGGCATGATGATCTCCCATGATATAAAGTCTAAGAAATTATGGAAATATTAAGAGATATTTGGAAGGTGTGTTGGAGATTTTTTATGGACAATTATAAAGTGGTTAGTATCCTCTTTCTCTACATTTCTAATGGTATTCATGGGACATGACAATTCCCATTAATAGTAAAATATTACATGAATTCTATACCCAAGATCATAATGAGGTAAAATGATAGAATAAAATGATAAAACAATAATCCATTCATACCTCATAGTCCCAGATTTTGATCTTCATTATTAGAGAGTTTGATCAAGTTTCTTTAATAATAACCAATGTGATCTTTTCTATGATGATGACTGCCAACCAATGGAATCTCCAAATACTTTAGAAGGACCTATTTTCTCTAAACAGTGTGCTATCAACTCCTCTTAGAAAAATTATGAATAAAGAGTTTAATATATTTTAAATTCTGAAAGAATAATCTATAGTCCCATACAATACAATGATCAAACCCCTATTTATATAAGGCACTTTCATTAAATGAAAATTCACATTGGATTTAAAAACATTCTAAATGATTTATAATGGGAATTTTTTTATCCCATAAATTTATTAATATGAATGTCAAAATTATGTCAATGTTTAGTTATGGTTTACACATTATTACATGATGTGTTTTCATCCAAATATGATTAATAATCACTATAGAATAATTGTTTGATTGTTATCTTATACCAATATTACAAGCACCATGATGTGATTTAAAATGCCACAATAAAGCATCCACCACAATGTAGTGACCATTAAAACATTATTATCTATGATTCAGTGAAAGTTTTCCAATAATATACCACTTGCACTAAAGACTTATAGGCTTTATGAAAAAACTTCACAACTCCTTTTGAATCTATCCAAACTCATTTGTACATGATTATAATTATATCTCTCAAATTTTGGATAAATAATTTATTCTAAATTAAATCCTTATTCTAGGTCCTTATTTGTAACCCTATGAGAATTTTTAGCACTGAAAACAATTATTAATTTCCTAATCCTTAATTATTGGTAAATAGAATCCTCTAGAAAAATACCACAACAATTCAAGATATAAAGGGGTCTAGCGTGATATCGATCAAACACACTTATTTCTCCATATGGCTATATCCACCACAAGATGTATCATATATTTACATCAATGTGGAGGAAAGGGGATACATTACAATGAAAATAATTCAATACACAAATTCAGATAATTACTCGGAGTGGCTTGATCTTGAGATCTCACCGAGACCCACAGGGGAAGCTACCACTAAGCTACATCTGGAGGGACCAAGATGTATAATATAAATCATATGTAGACTTACATAATCTCTTCATCCATGATATAGAGTTACCTATAGACATTGAACATGTCAATCTAGTATAGTCCAACTCATACATTCATGATTCTCTAAAATAGACTGACCAACATAAATTAATACATCACATGTCATTCATCCAAGAAGTTAGGCACATCACATGTTACTCAATTGAGAATGATCATTAATATCCTTACACTAATTAAATCAATGTCTGAGATGTATTTTATTGTCATACAAGTGGGAAAATCCCATCTTGGTTAAGCTCTAACTAATGAAAATATCAAAAATATACCCAACCACCCCTTATTAGTTAAGCCTCAAGGATTGCATAAGAAATGTATTAAAGTATGAATACTAACATGATAAGTATGTCACCAACCTAAAGTAATGAGGATTCATAACAAGCATACACCCCTAAGTATATTAATAACCATATTACATTCCATATTATACTATTTAGTGGGATAGTATAAATAATAATCCTCCACTTATTATCTCATGATTATATAGTTTGTATTTTATGAAACTCTTTGCATCACATATAAGATTCTACACACAAATCATCATAATTCATAATACTCTGTGGTGATCATTGATTATGGACAACTAAAAGTCATACTTTGTTGGGATATTATCATTATAATATTCATTTAATATATATAGATCATATTTTAATGAATTATAAATAGATATTTCATTTAAAAAATCATGATACATTTTACAACTAGTACATACAATATCTCATGTATCTAATACCAATAGATTCAACATGAACCTCATGCTTTTGTTGTGTTCATGATTTTTACAAAGGATCTATCAAATTCTTATATATATATATATATATATATATATATATATCCACCTAATAGATCTTTAAATATCCCCTCTCAAAATCCCTCAAATGAGATGGTATTTTTGAAGGATGTTTTTAGTCATTTGGTGAGATCTAGGTTCCTTAGCCTAAGAAATAACTCCATTATTGTCATAGTAAAGTGAAATTTCTCACTCAATTCTAGGAACCACCCCAAGTTCAATGATGAACTTATTGATCCAAACATATTCCTTAATAGAATTTTATTCAATGATATACTCTACCTCTATTGTCAAATCTTCTATGGTTGATGATTTGGAACTCTTTTAACTGATAGCTCCACCATTTTAGAAAAACTTTAAAATCTCATAAATTTTTTATCAGATCAGAAACTAGAATCAGTGTAACCCCCTTACAATGATATTATACTCACCTCCAAATACCAAATACATATATTTTATTCCCTCACATAGGACCACTCATTAGTGTCTGAGTTGATTATGTGACACAATCTTAGCTGTTCTTCCCCTTACACTATAGGCTTATAACTAATGGAGAGGGTTCAAATGATATATTATGAAGACTATTATATTGGATTAGAGTAAAAAAATATTATAAATAACCAAACATCATACACAAAAAATATTAGGTTTTGAATAATTCAATAAATAATATTCATTCTATAATAAATATATAATAAAAAATCTCATAATCATAAAAAACAACCAATTTACCATCAGACTGGTCACATATAAAAATAAAAAAAACAAGAGGCTCTAATACCATCCCTGAGAATCACCTCATCCCAAATCCAATAAATTTTTGAGATTCACTAACCCGGTCCACTGTAAAATCTTTGCTCAACCTATAAAGAAGACATAAGTTCCGCATGCTCACTAGAGTGACCATGAAGGTTGTGAGAAATATATCTTAGCAAGGTCTCACAAAGTACCCAAAATATACACCATTATAAAAATTTATACACAATGAAAGTAAATGACATAAATAAAATGCATGTTTGGTCTTCATATGCTAACTAGGACACCATGAAACCTGACTAAACCTACTTTGTCCTACATTAGAATCCAACTCATTCCACCACCACATGCACACACATCAAGTAATTATATGATAACAAGGCCACCATGACACTCATACATACCTGATTTATCAATTTTCAAGACTCCATCATCTTATGTCACCAATCCTAACCCATACCTAAAGATATATGGAAAGTCTCATGTCAAGTCCCAAAGCTAATCCCCCTAGGGAAGGCCCTATTTAATAATACCCAATTTAATTCTACACAGGGAAGGCCACACTAAATAGTACCCATGTCTATTCCCTTTAGGGAATGACACACTAAATAGAACCAACCCAATACCTCATCAGAAAGGGAACACTAAATAATACCCAAGCCACTCCCCGTAGGGCCACACTAGTATTACCCACCACTACCCTCCAATATAGGGTATGAATCACATCATAGTACCCATATACCACCCATCGATGTAGGGTAGGATGAACAATATAGTAATCAACCACTAATATCTGATGTAGGCTAGGGAATAAATTATAGTACCCAAACCAACCCCCTATAGAAATTCCAAAAAATAAATCCTAGACCATCTCCTATTCCATGGGGGAATCCATCCATTAAGTACTCAAACCAACCTATCTCAAAATAGGATTATAAGTCTCAGAGTGAAAACTTCTTCCTCAAGGTTATCTTGAAACCCCAACCATTATTTTACATCTACACAACTAGATCCACATATGAAATAGAAAACATCTTATGCGGCCAATCCCAAAAGCTCACTAGATCATCCTAGGAATCTAGTCTCAAAAAACCTATCCCCATGCCCTACATCGCACAAATCAGCACAACATTCATTTGGCCTCACAAGCCCATCACCTCAAGACTATGCTAGTCACACAATCCTGTCATTCCAAACCCATCGTCAAATCCATATTTCCGACGAGGGTGTCCACTAGCCCCCTTAGACCCCACTTAGTCTCCGCTCACCAATACCAAGACGTATCTAAAACCCATAATGTTTCCATATCTTATAAGCCTTATCCGACCCTAGCCTCTGAAGGCTGGTCCAAAACCTCACCAGAATACCACTCGTAACACAATAATGCGAACCAAGGATCATTCAAGTCTATCTCACTCCAAGAAACTTGGAAACCTAATGTCAAGATATCCAACCATTCCCATAACCCAAAACTATATCTCACGTCACATATCCCTTAAGAGAGATCTTGACACATGCCTCAGAGGAAACCCCTCTCTGTCACACCACACTTAGTCATAGAGGATGCATCCCACACATAGTACACACCAACTCTCAATCCACCCCCATGAGTTTTCTATTTTCAAATATTGATTTATACAACCACCACAATCATATCCTCTAGGAAAAAGCCTCTCATTACTACCCAAATAGCCTAATGAATCCATCCTAGGATACCGACATCTCATCCCAAACCTCAACTGACACTCTCTAACCTTGGATATATAGTCTCCAGAAAATTCCAATCCACCCAAAGTTCTAAGGATCACTTATTCTAAGTCTAGGAGGCTTAATTCCATAGCGTCTCTTAACCTAGGGCGCCCTCTATCCTTATCCATTCTTCTCGAATACAAAAAAACACACATACATACATAATCATGCATAAAAAAGAATACAAATTCATATTAAAGGGGTTAAATACCTTTTACATGGATTTAGCATCCTCACAATGTTGTACATATCCTCGAATAAGCCCATCTATACCACATCCAAGATTAAATCAACTCTTGAGCTTTTATCTCAAGTCGTTATTTCTAAATATTTTATTATTCAATTTAATCCAAGAGGCATAATCACTAAAAACACATTAGTCATTTTAGTATCAGAAAAACTTTATGAAACCTCATGCATTCATACTTTCAAGATCCCCTTTAGTCAAGCCATGCAAAATCCACAATGAAACACTATCCTAGAGGCATAAAAAATTAGTAGAATCATAAGGAAAAGAGGAATCACTACAACAAAACTTGTCTTCAATAGCACTGATAATTATCAGTGCTAAAATAAAGCACTGATAAAGTTTACCATTTATCAGCGCTAAAAAAAGCACTAATAAAGGGAACCCTTTACCAGCATTTTTTAGCGCTGATAAATGGTAACCTTTATCAGTGCTTTATTTTAGCACTGATAAAGGTTACCTTTTATTAGTGATTTATTTTTAGCACTGATAAAGATGGACTTTATCAATGCTTCTTTAGTGCTGATAAAATTGTAGGATAAAATGAAATAATTAAACAAATAAAAATATTTTTTTAACAATTTCATTAATTAAATAATTATTGTTAAAAATGAATAAATTGAATATACATATATATAAATTTTAAAAATTAATAAATAATATATTATATATATATGTAAAATGAATAAAATGAAATAATTAAAAAAATAAAAATTTAAAATGAGTAAATTAATAAAAATATTAAAAAATTTATTAATTAAATAATTATTGATAAAAATGAATAAATTTAATATACATATATATAGATTATAAATATTAATAAACAATGTATATTAAATATAGTATATAAAATGAATAAATTGTAATAATTAAAGAAAGAAATTAAAAATGAATAAATTACAAAAGTATTTAAAAATTTATTAATGAAATAATTATTAATAAAAATGAATAAGTATAATATATATATATATATATATTAATTATAAATATTAATAAATAATATATATTAAATATAAATATATATAAAATGAATAAACTGTTATAATTAAAAACTTATTAATGTCTTATTCATTTTTAATGTTGTTTTATTTTTCAATTTAATATATATACAACATCGTGTGTTATATTGATTTCAAACGCACAAACACATATGTAATTAATGCATTTTATATACAAATACACACAAATATATAGAAACACATACACCAAATATTTATGCAATTTATTCAAATTTTAGTATATTTTCAAATTTTATTATAACATGATACATTTAATATATTATGTTTTTAATCGGTCAATTTTATTTATTTATTTTTAATACTATTATAGTTAGGGTACTCATTTTGAATTTTTCAATTTCAATTATTTTTGTAATGCATGTATTTAAGATTATATAACCACTAATAATATTAAAAATATATTTAAAATAAATATTTATACATAAATATATTTATAAATGTATGTTTAATATATTTTTAAATTTATATATTTATAATTATTATAAATAAATAATAATAATTTTTTAAATAAGTATTTATATAATTATAAATATATATATATATATATAATTATAAATTTATTATAAATTTATTTAAATAATTATAATTATAAACCCTTTATCAGTGCTAAAGTTTTAGTGCTGATAAAAAAATATTTAACAATGATTTTTAGCACTGATAAAGATTGATCTTTATCATCACTAAAAACACGCTGATAAATATTGTTTTTATCAGTTCTTATCAATTTATCACTAATAAAAAGAATCTTTATCAATTATTTTCTGAAAGCACTATTAAAAGTGTCCCCAATCTATTTAAAAGAACCCTAATTGCCACTTATTCACTCATGATTCTCAAGATCTCACAGAACTCCTCTGCTACCAGCACAACTCCTCTATGTTCCCTTTGATGAATCAAAGCTATAATCTAATGTATGTTATTTTCAACTTTTCCTCTATCGTTGTTTGATTTTTTGGGTTCCATGTTTTGTGTTTTTTCACTGTTCTTAACCATAATGAACCCTACATCTCATCTACTCACCATTGGAATACAAAAAGTGGTTCTATTTTATCTTTTTTTCTCCATAAACAATGGTTTTGAAGAAAGAGAATGATTTTTTCATATGGTAAGGTCAGTCAACATATGTGTATGGGCCTGTATGGATAAATAAAATAGATTTTTCACCACACACTACTGCAAAGGTAATAATATCTTTATAGCATGATTAAATTGAGTTTAGTTAAACATCGAAGAGGTTATCCCATTTCTCAAACATGTTATCCATATCCCATAGTATTGGCACAAGAATTTAGTGATTAGAAAGTGTGTTGAGGTGATGTGCTGACCTGAATTGGGAAATATTTGGGTATATTAGGTCAAAAATGTTACAAAATGGAATCAAAGTAAAACTAGGGATATTGATATTGATTATATCCAAAAGAAAAAACTTTCCAGACATAATAATTAATAAATAAATATGTATGGATATCATAATTATGTTGGATAATTGAGTTACCATATGAATTTTAGGTTGTTTTTTTGTTTATTTTTACCTTGACCTATCTTCTCAAGTCTCATGCCGCTGATTTAGAAGTTTATAGGTAGGAATCAGTAAGAATATATGAAATGTCATGTTCTTATGTGTCTTTGTTTATTTTTTTCTTGAATCAATTATAAATTTATATGAATAAAAATAAGAATAATAAATAACTAGTGTATTCTTATTTACTTATTAGTGATGATTAGGTTTATATAACTTATTAATTGATTGAGTTTATTTAGTAACCCCCTTTATTGATACTATTCGTTAGTTGTTTCATACTTATATTTAAAATAATGGTTCTAACATCTTTTAAATTATATTTAATGTATGAAAAGACTTATTAAAAAGGAAATGAATGAGAGATAGGGGTAGGGGGTTCACATTTAATATAGATTATTTTATGCCTATTTATGAAAGGGTATGACATCAGCCATCAGATCGGGCATGTGCTTTGACACAGGACACTTTATAGACATTTAGCCTTGCAATGGTGGAGTTATTTTTCATGTTCAATTGTTGGGGAGGGATAGCTCCATGCAGTCAGTTTGGTTTGTCTTGATAGAACTTAGGGTCATGATATTTCCTTAGTCGATGATGTCTGTCAGGGTTCCCCCCTTCTTCCCTTAAAATGGGGTTTTGTTTAAAATAAAAAATTTGAAGGCCTTCGAGTCATTGGGTGGAAGGGGAAAATTATATGAATTTATACATTAATATAGAATACGTCACCACTCTAACCTCTAGATCTCCATATGAAAGAGCTAATGAATATCCTCTGTATACTATAACTTATATTGATCCTCATTTCCTAGAGGTAATTTTAGATCTACTTCAAGCTATGTGGTATAATTTTCAATGATGGGAACATATAATATCTATGGTTCCTACAAGATTTTAGGGTAATATATCATAATAATAAATTTATTATTGAATTGAATAGATTAATTTCATTTATAAGAGTAAAAAAATTCTAGATAGATACTGATCATAAGTTGAAAAACTCACCCTTTAAAGGGATATATGTTACTGGAGGGATCTTATGGTGGATTAAAAAAATATCCAAAATTGGAAGGTAATGAATCCTTGAATAGATAGAAGTGATGTCAAATGTAGGTGGGGTGAGATTCATTTCTTCAAGACCATTATAGTGGTGGTATTCCAATTCCTTTTCAATTGCGGATACTGTTTGAGTGATTCCATTAGTGTAGGTTCCTAGGACACTTTAATCCTTATTGACTCTTTGATGTGAAACATTTATATTGATGTGATGAGTTGGAGAACCACAATCTCTAAACATCATGGGAACAAAAATATCTCTTTCTCACTTACCTATACCTACACAATTCCACCCCTACTCTGTAAACTCATTCTAGCTTTATAAGAGACCACTGCGAACTATATATCCATCCGTTGTTGCGAAAAAATAATACAACACATAATAGTTATAAGCAACATAAATAACTTTTCATAAAAAAGGATGACAAGTTTCAAAAATAAGGTTGTGTAAATAAGGATTCATTTTGGTAAGATATATATTCAATATAATACACTCCATGCATAAAATTACACAATTACATTGATCTTAAAAAATTATTACTATCTTGAATAGAGATATAATAATTCAGTACTCCAATATAACCAACCTTCACTACCTTTATTTAATCTATCCTCATACGCTTTATTTACTTCTAGATTTTGATGATGGATTGAACTCCCTCTTTCAAAATATCCTTCCTCCCATCATTGTGGTTCCAAAGTTCCTTGATGACATAACTCCCGATCGGATTGTATTCATTAATCTCAGTAAAATCCACTCTCAAGGCTTTGAATACCACATCTCCCAAATCATTCTTGAACTCTTTCAAAATTTCATCCTCCTCATTTAATACTTCCTGATAACATAAAAAATGACATTGTACAATTAATAAAAACATAATTAATTAATTTGTTTGGTTTATTGATATGCATTTTTTTATACGACTCACTCGGTTACTTTTGACAATACTTCATCAAAAAATACTTAGTGTGGTCACATTGGATCCTATTATAACTCCATAGTTAAGCATAATTGGACAAGAATAAAACTATGATTAGTGACCTCTTAAAAATACTCGATTTGTACTTTTTTTTTGAAAAAAACACACCAAACACACATTTTTATT
This sequence comes from Viscum album, assembly GCA_963277665.1. Classification (NCBI taxonomy): domain Eukaryota; kingdom Viridiplantae; phylum Streptophyta; class Magnoliopsida; order Santalales; family Viscaceae; genus Viscum; species Viscum album. The sequence goes on from OY728145.1 coordinate 1,492,214,048, forward strand.
GTCTTCCCCTTCATCCTTGATAAATTTAAAAGGGTTCCAATCTAACTCTCAAAGGTATTCCTCCCACAATGAGAAGATCTCTCCATAACTGTTTTCAGATTCATCCTTATGATACTTTCTCTTGGAATCTTGGATAAATAGAAAATTTTAAAGCTCTCCCACCCACCTCACACCAATACCACCACAAGTTTGTATCTCCTATAAGCCCTACCAAAAAAAAGAAACCTTTTAGAGTAAGTGAAAAATAATAAATGTTTATGAGTGGAAGTAAATGACTAAAAGAGGAATTCATGTGTATTTGAATATTAATTCCTTAATCTTTAATGTAATATGTTAGAATAAATAATTAAAATTGCTTTTAATTTATTTTTGAACCTCAATACCAACTCAACTTTCATCTCTCAAACAATTATTATTGCATTTTGTTACCTGAGACTCATCCCCCATTCTTCTATGTTATTTAAAATACTCTGAGTAATAGTCATCCAAAATTATCAAAAGTAAATGTTATGGGATGACTTTTGGTTTGATTAGTTCAAGTAACATAGGTGGATGTCCACAAAATATGAGAGATAAATATCAAACAAAAAAATTCAATAATAACTGTTTGGGAGGTATGTCATCAAGGAACATTGGAACCACAATGATGGGAGGAAGGATCGTTTGAAAGAGGGAGTCCAATCCATAATCAAGATATGAAAGGTAATCAATATCTAGGGATATATTAAATAAAGATAGTAAAGGTTAGTTGTACTAGAGTATTGAAGTATTATATCTCTATTCAATACAGTAACAATTTTCATGAAAGATGCATGAAATTGTGTAATTTTATGCATGGATTATATTGTATTGTTTTTATTCAAGAAAAATTTAATATTTTACTACTCATGAAGATAATGTATTCTACACATAACGATGTTACCAATCTTGAGGAAGAACAAACAATTGATGATGAAACTACAAAATTATTAGTGGATCAACAACATGATGATGAAAAAAACAACAATGATGCAAAATCACAGTGGTGAATAAAATTATCAAGGAAAGAAGTTAGGGTATAAAATTTAAGGTTGGTTGGAATCAATATGGACAACCTATTGGACCTAACAAGTCAATGTTCATTAGTTATCTTGGGGTCACAACAAGAATGAATGTGATGATTGATATTGATTTATGGCGCCATGTCCAACCTGTAATGAAGGAAATCATTTAGAAATATATAATGGTGATGTTACAATATATTTTCTATATTTTAATGAAAAATTATATAATGAAACATTGATTTAATTTTCATTATTCCTTGAAAATTTCATTTATTTTATAATATTTCCAAAAGAAATTTGTATTAATGGCTGCTAAAAAGCCCATAGAGTCTTCTAGTATCTTCTTACCAAGTTACATATTATGTATGCTTAGGGGAAAATAAATCCCCACCCATCACCTAGTTATGCACACATTATAAAGCAAGAAACATGGACTGCTTTCATCAATCATCACAATGAAAAATCATTTCAGGTGTATTGTAGTCAATAATATATTATTTGACATTATTTGTTTTATTCAAAGTGATTTAAAATTTTAATTTATGAAACATAAAAAGATTTTTGAAAATAAAGAACGTGCATCAAAACCAATGTACCCCTATCATAAAGTAAGGATGGGGCATGATTCATTAGAGAAGGAAATGGTATGTATTTTAAATAAATAATAAAAGTTTAATTATGTGATATGAAACAACATATGTTCCTTTTTTATATAAAGATTGATGAATCAAAATCTGAAGCCACTTCTATCCCACATCACGTGATATGGAAAGAGTCACGTGTAAATAAGGATGGTAAATTAGTTAATGAAAACAAAAAAACAGTATGGTAAGCATGTGTAAGTATGAAATAATTATAATTAATTATGATTTATAACAATATTACATAAATTATCTATTTATGTTCATACTTTTTTTATAGTTTAGACATAAGAATCAGCAACAACTGTACCAAAAGAAAAGTGACTTTCAGTAGCTTTGAAGCAGCTTGAAAAATATGGTTGCGTTAGAGGATTAGGTTTTTGAGTCTCTCCTAGAACATATTTCGAGAAGATAAAACCACATAAAGATACATATAATATGGTGAGATGATTCCATACACAAATATACTCACTATAAGATATTATTTTGTGGTCTGGTTTGGCATACTAATGTATAAGAAAGGATCAAAATGAACTGGCGGTGGAGTAAGGATCCGCACATGAACCAAATAATCCCACTAGATTTGAGGCTATTCATTCCCCCAAACTACATAACTTACCCAGAGTAATAAAGTTTTTCATTACTCTTTCTCCTAAATGTGAATCAAGTAACTTTTGATAACTTTATATTACTAAAATTCTACAGGGTATAATTGTATGTGATTTGTATCTGTTAACACCCACATACTACCGTGTTGTGATGGGTATAATGTATAATATACTAGGAGAATATATACACAATCAATACCTCCCAAAAGATCCATGAGAGTGGGGATTGAGGTTTCTTATGAGCTAACTACTGATTTGAATGTTCCACTTGATGGTCTGGATATTACAATGGTCGAAGCTGCTATTGGAGCTTTCATAGCATGGAAATATAATCTTATAAAGATACATGAGGTATGTATTTAAAAAAAATCATATGAAAAACATGTAATAATTGATGATAAAATGTCATAAGTGAGGTAAGATATTACATATGGATAAAGAGGTGGAGAAATGGAAGGTCGAATCAAGAAAATCTATTAAATCGACCAAGAAAACAAAACGACCTTCTGAGAGTACCTTATCCCCACCAGTTCCAGAGCAATATTTATTATCATTAAAACTTCATGAAGAGACCACATTTAATAATAATGATAGATCTTACATTGAATATGAAGTACAAATATATAGATTTTCTATGACAGAAGTAATTGGTATCAAGACTCTAAATGAGATTCTCAAGCATGAATGGATGGGTATCTCAATTGTGAATACATACATAAGGTACATTTTTATGATATGTTTTTCCAAATAGTGATATAATATGTTTATTAAAGTTAATAAATATTCATATTTTTTATAGGTTATATTACAATTATATAAAGGGAAGATCGTGTGAAGCGCAATTTGTATTCATTAATCCCTATATCATTTCTATGTCAGAACTTACTTTGGAAAACAATGAAATTGAGAAGAAAAAAAAATCAGTTACCCAAATAATTTTATAAAAAATTATTATATTATAGACTATTTTTGATTCCTAAAATGAAAAGGTAAAACTCTATATTCTAATCACATAAAATATATTTTTAATTTTTGTATTACTTAATTGTTTTTGTTTTTTAGGGTGCACTGAATGCTGATAGCAGTCAATCTGGACACCCCAAATATTTATTTTTTTGGATCCAATGTATGGATATAAAACCAAAAAACCATAGATGATGTGTATTTTTAATATGTAATACACTAAAATAAAAATTTTATAGATAAACTTAGAATTATATGTTTAGTATGTGTTTTAACAAGAATTTTGTTATCATAGGGCGGTCTCTAAATACAGAATAGATCATGGAATGAAGTCGGTGTCTGAAGGGATAACATCTATGTATTACTACAAATGGAAACAAATTCATTTATATATATAAATATTTAACTATCAAAACATTTCAAAACAATTTACTTATTTTTGTCAATGTTTTTTTAGTATAAAAAACAAGATAATGACATCAATTTTGGATATTATGTTTGCAAATTTATAAGAGAAATCATAAATCATGAAAAGACCAAAATCCTCCAACATTTAATTTCCAAAGGTAATTACAATTTCATTAAATATATTTCATAATCATTTATTTGTTTAAATTTTCTTAGTACTATCAAGATTGCTGACAACCTAGTTACCCAAAATAAGAAATTAATTTGTTTATAAATGAGTGGGAAATGTACTTTTTTTCATAATGAATGAAAAAAAATTAGGTGATTACCTTATATTTTTGTGATATAGTATGAGTTATGAACTTTGAAATTTATTTAGGGTGTGGATCATTAGTGTTAGAATTCTTATATATTATTTTTGATCTCTTTCTTAAGTAGAAGTAAATGGAGGAAATAAATTTTTGAATAGTTGAACTACAAACAATAAAATTATTGAGAAATTGTGGAGGTGGAGGCAGAGGTAGAGGCAGAGGTGGAGGTGCAGGCAAAGTTAGAGTTGGAGGAAGATTTGGAGTCAAAGACTAACATGGAGTAGGAGGCAAAGGAAAAGACCAAGGCGAAGGAGGATAAGAAGCATTGTCTTGCAAACAATAAAATTGTTGGTAAATGAAGTAGAATGAGGATTATACCATAATTGTGTTTGATAAAAAATATTTAAAAGTGAACAAAACACTTTTCACTTAAGATAATATCCATTGTGAAAGTGTTTCAGGTGACTTATTGAAATAATGTTTTTCACCACTTGTTTAGGTCGTTTTATATAGGGTAGTAATCTTCCTATAAGAGAAATCTATGTTGGAAGATTCAATTTATCCATTAGTATTATTTATGAAACATCTGTATAACTCCCAATCATCAAATAGGTGGCGTACTCAAAAGTGCGTGTTTCTAGTTTAAAATGACATTTTAGTAAAAAACATAAGCGGTGTACTCAAAATTAAGGAAACACTTTCGGATTTTTTTAGTGCTTTAGGAAAACAATCCATAAGTCATTTTTGATGTGTAGGAATCATCCAAACCTCAATTTTACATGTGATGTGATTGGTATGACTCAAAGTGCTTCTTTTTATTCAAAATTTACAATAATTTTAGAAAAAAAACACAAGTGGCATACTCAAAACTGAGGAAACACATTTAGATTGTTTTTTTACTTTATGAAAACAATCCATAAGTCATTTTTAATGTGTAGGAATTAGTTGCATCTTAATATAATTCACAGTGTGACCGGTATGACTCCAAGTGTGTTTTTATTCAAAATTGACACTAATTTTATTAAAAAAACAATTAACATATTGAAAACTAAGAAAACACATTCATATTGTTTTGTTACTTTATAAAAATTATCCATAAGTCATTTGTAATGTGTAGGAATTAGTCACACCTTAATCTGACACACGGTATGACCGGTATGACTCAAAGTGTGTCTTTTTATTCAAAATTGATATTAATTTTAATAAAAAAAACAACTGACATACTCAAAACTGAGAAAATGAATTCAAATTGTTTTGTTACTTTAGGAAAATGATCCATAATTCATTTTTGATGTGTAGGAATTAGCTTCACCTCAATATGATGTATGGTGTGACTGGTATAACTCCAAGTGCGTCTTTTTATTCAAAATTGACATTAAGTTTAGTGAAAAAAACTAACATAATCAAAATCTAGAAAACACATTCATATTTTTTTCCTTTAATAAAATGATCCATAATTAATTTTTGACATGTAGGAATTATCTACACCTCAATCCAACACACGGTGTGACTGGTATGACTCTAAGTGTCTGTTATTAGTTTAAAATTGACATTTTAATACAAAAAAGTGTCACTCACTGAAAACTGAGTAAACACAATAAAATTTTCTTGATAATTTAGTAAAACCATTAATAATTAATTTTGGATGTGTATGAACTAGTCTCATGTCAAACCCACACACAATTCCAACAATATGACTCAAAGTACGTGTTTTTAGTTTAAAATGACATTTTAGTAAAAAACACAAGTGGCATACTTAAAACCAAGGAAACTGATTAGTTTTGTTTTTATCATTTAGGAAAATGATCCATAAGTCATTTATGATGTGTAGGAATCAACCTCACCTCAATCTGATACACAGTGTGACCGATATGACTATAAGTGCGTCTTTTTATTCAAAACTGGAATCAATTTTAAAAAACAAAAGACATAATAAAAACTAATAAAACTCATTATTATTGTTTTGTTACTTTAAGAAAATGATCCATAAGTCATTTTTATGTGTATTAATTTGTAATATCTCAATCCGATGCATGGTGTGATCAGTATGTCTCCAAGTGCATCTTTTTATTCAAAATTGACATTAATTTTAGTGAAAAAAACAACTAACATACTCAAAACCAAGAAAAATCATTTATATTATTTTATACATTTAGTAAAATGATCCATAATTCATTTTTGATATGTAGGAATCATCTATATCTCAATATGATGCATGGTGTGACCGGTATGACTCCAAGTGTCTGTTATCAATTTAAAAGTGACATTTTAATACAAAAAGTGTCACTCACTAAAAAATGAGAAAACATGCTCTGATTGACTTGATAATTTGGTAAAACTATTCATAATTCATTTGTGATGTGTATGGATTATTCTCATGTCAAACCCACACATGAAGCTACTAGTATGGATTACAGTTCATGTTTCTAGTTTAAAATGAAATTTTAGTAAAAAAAACAAGTGGCATACTCAAAACCAAGGAAACACATTCTGATTGTTTTGACACTTTAGGAAAATGATCAATAATTTAGTTTTGACATTTAAGAACCAGCTGCACTTCAATTTGACATACAGTGTGACTGGTATGACTCCAAGTGCGTCTTTTTATTCAAAACTGACATCAATTTTAATAAAAAACAACTAACATACTCAAAAATGAGAAAACACATTTAGATTATTTTTTTGATTTAGGAAAATGATCCATAAGTCATTTTTGATGTGTATGAATCAACCACACCTCAATACAATGCACGGTGTGACCGGTATGACTCCAAGTGCATATTTTTATTCAAAATTGACATTAATTTTAGTGAAAAAATAACTAACATACTCAAAATTGAAAAAACACATTAGTATTATTTTTGGTAATTTAGGAAAAAAATCCATAATTCATTTATTATGTGTAGGAGTAAACCAAACCTCAATCCGACATACAGTGTGATGGGTATGACTCCAAGTGCATCTTTTTATTCAAAATTTACATTAATTTCAGTAAAAAAAAACAATTGACATACTCTATAATAGTGTTTTCATTATTGTATTTGTGTTATAAATTTTATTTCATTTAAATTCAGTATTTGTATCTTATTTTGGTAATTTTTTTTGTTGTTTCTAGTAATGCGGTGTGTTGTTACAACACACTACGTTCCCTATTTCTGGTGCTGCAATGTGCTATATCCTCATACTACAGTTTTACCATATATAAACACTACTAAATGCGCTGATAAATGGATTCTTTATCAGCACTTCTAAAAGTGCTGATATAGATCCATTTATTGGTGCTTTAAAAAGCACTGATAAAGGGTTTGTTTATCATCCTTTTTATTTGCACTGATAAATCTACCCTTTATCAGCGCTTTTCTAGCGCTGAGAAAAGCCTTGTCCTTTTAACAATGCTGAGGTAGTCAACTCTTTTCTAGTGTTGTTAAAGGCCAATTATAGCACTGTTAAAAGTGGCTTTTTTAGTAGTGAATGGAGGGATAAGGTGGATAAAACACCTAGGATCCACTACAAAAAATGCTACAAAACCCACCCCTTTCCAAGGGGTTCTAATAGGGGGAATCCAGGGGGAGGATCCAACCAAAATAACCCTCCCTATATGCCACTTGACCTAAAAATGAATGGGGGATGACCCTAAAATGAGGGATCTACCCCTCTTTTTAAAAATAAGGGAAAATGACCTTTGAATCATGGAACCTCACTAGTGTGTTTCCTTATGGAAAAAACCACTATGTTGCGGTGCAAAGAACTTCCCTTAATCACCAGTTGTGGTGCAGTGCATGACCCTACAACACAACCAACATTTAGGGGCTTCCCGATAGACCTTACTCTCATACACCATCTATGATGTAGCTCTCCTACTATGGTTTGATATCCACTCTCACAAAAACACATAAATGAAATACATAAGATCATACATCTACTATGAAGTAGATGTTGGTCTATGTTGAAACACTCTTTCTCCCTTAATAATCAAATTCACATGATACACTCCATGCCACAACTCCCCCATGATATGGTATGGCCCGTCGCTTGCTATCAAAATACATAGAGGGGTCACCCCAACCCCACTCCAATGTTCACCCGGGCACCTAACACACCTCTTGAGCCTTCATCCATATACATAAACATTTATTAGAGATGTTTCAACCCTTATAATTTTGATCTAATCCCAATTATTGAAATATCCCCTTCTCTGGGACCAAAAATTCAAATTTCATCCAAAATAATGACCCAAAAATCTATTGGTTGTTACAATATCTTTACTTATTATCAAGTACTTAAGGATATTTTTGATATAAATATAGTGAATATCACCAAGATTAGATTGATATAAACTATCTATGATAAAATCATAAGTGACATCAAGCTGAGTACATAATAGGTATAAATGATAGATCCTATGGTTAATGCATAAGGAATCCTACACATCCTTTTTAACTCCTTATAAGGATTTTGAATCTCCCTAATATTTGTGACATAAAACAATGATAAAGACCCCTTCTTCAAGTTCTCAATGATAAAATGATTTATCACTTTACCAATATATGTGTTTTTACTTAGTCTCTATATATATATTCATACCTAGTATGTGGGATTCGTCACTCATATCTTTCACCGAGAAACATTTTTATAACCACATATTTATAGAATTTAAATTTAGGACATTATTTTTGATGGAGTATGTCTTCCAAATTCAATTCAATAAATATTAAAACATTCCCAAGAACCTTCTTGTATACATAATAATCATCTATATTCTTGATGAAACAAAACTCTTTATTGCATTAAAAAATGGATGTTCCAACTTTGAGAAGATTTCTTCAATCCATAATAGACCGTTATAAATTGAAAGCCTTACCAGACTCATTTGGAACTTAAAAACTTTTGGGTTGTATCATATATATTTCCTTAACCAAATTATCATTAAGGAAATTAGTTTTGATATCCATTTGATATGTCACATTATCATAATGAGCTGATATGGATATAAATATCTGAATTTAATTTATCATCACAATTGGAGAAATTTTTTTTCATAGTCAATACCATGAATTTTTATGTAACCATTTTCTACTAGGTGAGATTTATAGGTAAAAAATTTATCATCCTAATCAGTTTTCTTTTAAAAAACCCACTTAAACCCTATGGGTATCACCATTTCAAGTGCATTAACCAAGTTCCAAACTTGGTTAGTGTATATTTAGTTTATCTTAGATTTCATGTATTTTATCCATTTCTCAAAATTAAAACACTCAATGGCCTCTTAGAAGGTAGTAATTTCATCATCTATGAACATTAGTTCATCATTATTTTCTACAAGAAATCCATATCTATCAGGCTCCTAATGTATCCTACTAGACCTTTAAGGTTCTTGTGTAACTTAAATAAATACTTCTTCCACAACTCTTAATAGAACTAGATTAAACTCTATATCAAGAACACTTCCAGTTTGTTGATTTTTAAATTCCGTAATTTTAACTTTCCTCCCCTGAACTCCTTGACTTACATATTCCTTCTCATAAAATATACCAGTTTGGGAAACCAACACTCTATGATCAGTAGGACTATAGAAATATTATCCATTGATATAACTAACAAATAAGAATTTATCTAACTTATGGTTAAGTTTATAATAATACAATTGTAATACATATTATTCTCAAACCCAAATAATTATAAAATATGTATTGTTATGTTTCAAAACCAATATATCATATGATTTCATTATGACTACTTTATATGGAACACAATTAAATAAATATGAAATAATTTTATATCCCTAGAATTAATTATGAAGGTAAAATTGGGTCATCATCAATATAAAATTTTACAAAAAGGTATTATTACGACTTTTAGATGCACCATTCCACTATGGTGTTCCATGAGTAGTGATTTTTGAAATAATTCCACAATGTCTTAGATGGTTAGTGAATGTCCATCTTAAGTATTCACCACCCATATCTGATCAGATAATATTAATACTTTTATCGTGCTAATTTTGTACTTCATTTCAAAACTCTATAAAATTTTCAAAATTTTAAAAATTATGTTTCATCATAAATAATTAACCAAACTAACTAAATCCATCAATAAATGTTACAAATTACCCATAACTAGAACTTTTTTGAGTATCCATTAGTCCACATACATCACTATGTATAATATCTAATAGTCTACCAACCCATTTACCTTTTCCCTAAAAGTCTAATAAATAAGATTATCATATATCAAATGATTCATAATTTAATGATTACAATCATCCATATCTATAGAGTCTTTGAATTCATTTCTCATTTCTATATCTGAGGAAATAATTCCAAAGTTAAGTGGGGTTATAATCAACCTTTACCTTCTTATTAGGAATTCTATATATATAATTATATATATCTATAATTTATGAACGATTTATCATATTACCAATTCTATAAACCATTTAATTCACATATATATAACAACTATTATTCTTAATAATGAATGAAAACCCCATATTATCTAAAAAAGATACCAAAATCAAATTTATATTTATGGTGAAAACATTATAATAATTTTCTCATTTTAAAACTAACCCACTTGGTAGAATTAGATCATAAGTTCCAACCTATAATGTAAAAATTATTTCTCCATTTCCAACATGAAGATCTAATTTACCTTCAATTATCTTATATTTTTGAGTCTGTTATTATTAGTACAAATGTTCAATGCAAACTTGATATCCAATAAACATGAGTTAGAATTAGATAAATTTATTTATATAATATTAAAATCCATATTCTTAGAATAATTCTCTTTAAGAACACTTATAAACCTTATGTACCAATATATAATTACATTATAGTTAATACCTATAAGATATTTTAAAATATAGTCATGATGCATTCCATAATCTACAAAAAATACATATATATGGGTGTGGACCATGTTTTATATATTTTCATTAAGGAATTTTAATAAAATTACTCCCACTAAAATGATTACCTTATACATCATCACCTTTAGTGGGATAAGATCCATATTTCACTAAGTTTTGAGTACACTTTATTGTTCCACTTAAAACATAATTATTTAGGTAGACTATCATTCCAATCATACTATATATGACTCTTGGATAGCTGAGTGGAAAACCCTTTGAATGAATATGTCATATGGGAAAATGAAACTTTATTCCCCTAGTATACTATCACATAGGGTTTCCTAGATAAATTCAACTGAAATATCTCATCAATATTTGGTTACCTAACTCTTAGGGTTATCAATTTCCACTATGCCTTACATAAGATAATCCATAGACACCTTTATTTGGTAGAAGCTACCCTATTAAATGATTGAGTTCTTAAAATGTATTTTATTTAGAAGGAATCCCATGCATAGTATTTAAAGGTGTTTTATTTTAAATTTTGCGCAATTTAATATACATCACACGAATATTAAATTCATAACCATTTCATCACATGGAATATTTATTATCTCATGTTTTATTCTGTTATGTATACATAATTATAACAATTTATTTTTGGAATCCCCATTCCATCGAAAAAGTTATTACGTTCAAGCCATAATAATGTTTAAATATTTACACAAATCACAAATTATATTACTCACACAAAAAGAGAACCCAAACATATTACATATATCCAAATACATCCCATGAATAAGGTATATAAACTCTTTAATGTAAAGTTTATAAATTATATGAAATTAGAAATCCTCACATGAGTAATCTTGGAACCACATATAGCCAACTGCCACTTTTCAAGGTATGAAATAAGCCTCTAGGATTATGTGAAGTTCGACCCAAATTTCCTCTACCCAAATATAATCTAATCAAGATACATTTCAATTCCATTATAATGACTTGAATCGGTAAAGGTTTTTGAGAATTTTAACAAAAATATATTTTTTATTTAAAGTCACCCAGAAATGTTTTACACCTTAGTATAGTGGATACCGATTTGGACCTATTAAAACACCTTGTATTATACCCATCTATAAATCTATTTTATATAACCAAACCATTTTTGACTAGTCATTTTAGACAACTGAGTCAATTTTTGAAATGAATTATCAATTTTAACTTTATTGTGGTGGTCCTCATAGTGGATATCGACCATGGCATAGATAATTTCTCACTATGAAATAGAGAATCATCCTATGATGATATGTTTTCAGAGTGTTTTTTAGTAGTTCTTGAAACCATCATATTGTTATATACAATGATGTAGTATCATTAATTTTATGAATTAATTCCTATTTTCAGTAGCACCATGCTATATTCTTTTGAAATCAAGAACAATGGTGACCATTTTGAAGGGGAAACATTATGGTGCCTAGGTAGATTCCAATTAGAGTTCTCTAGATGGATCTTCATCATATCAAATTACCATTGATAGTTTCTATAATACCATTTATGGGAATCATGGGGAATTATAATGATCATTTGTAGTGGAATATTACATGAATTAAATAACCAAGATCCTATCAAGATAATATGATAAAATGACAATCTATTCATACCTCACTATATAAGATTTTGAACTTCATTGGAAGTGAGTTTTATTGATTCACCTAAAAAAACCAATGTGTTCTTTCCTCCAATAGTATCCACCGCCACTTGAATTACCAAACTCTTCAACAATTCCTTTTTTCTCTGAACGATGTGCTAGAATATCCTCTAAGGAAAATAGAGAATTGAGAGTTTGAGAGTTTTGGTTGTGAAATAATAATATTCAATCCCATACAATACAGTGATAAAACCCTTATTTATTTAAGATACTCACATTAAATGAAAATTCCCTTTGGGTTTCATATAATTATAAATGTTTTTAATGACTGAACCATTTTGGAACCCCTTCACTGATTAATATGAATGTTTAAACTCTTTTAATGTTACATCATCACATGATGTTCTGTTAGCTAAAGATGATTGATAATCACCCTAGATTAATTTCTCAATTGATATATTATACCATCTCACAAGAAACATGAAATAGTGTATAACACCATGATCAAATATCCACCACAACATATTGACCATGACCATTACATGTTCTATGATTTATTGAATATTTTATTAACAATTTCAAGCTCATTTATGGTAAAAAAAACTTCTACTGATGAGGATATATAGGAGATGAAACACCTACCTTTTGACCTTTGTCTATTTGATCACTTTTTTGGGGGGTGTATCTTTGTAGTCTAGATTGTAGAGATTTATTTCATTATCTACTACCGAGTTTGAGATTATTGTAGTTATAAAAGTCATATAAATAGTTATTACAAATAAATAATTTTATATGCAATATCAATTTTAATATAGAACAGTAAGTTTTATTTTTTAATAGTCAAAGTTCCATTTATTTGTGAAATAATCCTAATTTTTATGAAATATAGAAAGATATAAATGTTCAATATCATTGGATCCATGATTTTCTTGATTATAGATAACTAGAGCTTGAGAAGATTCATGCATATGATAATGAATCATACATGATGATTAAGATTTTATAAAAATGTTAATTTAATACATTTCAATTGATTTTAGGGTTTGTGGAGATCCCTAATCAAGTCATGGGGGAGTTGTTATAGGTCGCATTTGTCCTAGCTCTTTCACGTGATATTTTTTAGGGATGATTTTTTTGAATATGGCGGAATATATTTTATCTCACATTTAATATCTATTTTTATAATAGATTTTTTAAAAATATTTCGGTAGCAGTCATTTAATTTTAGAAAAATTAATTTTTTTCAATTTTGTGGTGTGTGTTCCAGTTTTTACGGAGCATAAATTTAGAGTATCATTTATTATCAACCAGTGAAGAACATTTTTTTATATTTTATTATCTTTGATTAAGGATATTTTTTATTATAATCTTGGTGATTTTTTAGGACACATTAATTTAGAAAATAACCTTTAGATCAGTATGGTTAGATCTTTTATTGGTACTTTTTTTAGTCAGTGTTCTTATTTCTTAGACCTAATTATTATTTCATATAACCCAACTATTATTTCTGCTTTATTGAAGTGATATATTTTTTATATCTCATTAAAGTTTTTGGAGTCTTTACCATGTGCTATTTATTTTAGTGGATTCATTTTCTGGAATAGGTCATATGTTTTTTGTTGGATATATTTGTTAAATACCTATATTATAGTATATAATATAGAAATATCCTTTTGTATGATATATAAACCAAATTCATTTTTCATGTTATGGTTCTTTATCATGTTGTTGGATATGATATAATGATATCACATGCCACTACATTGGTATGGTAGTGGAATATTATTGGTTTACATCTGAAAAACACCTATATTGGCTATAATTATTATCCATGTTTCATTTAATCAAACACATGAGAGTTAAATATGCTCTGGGTTTTAAACAATTTGTAACCAAATGAATTTACTTGTATAATTCATAAAATACAATAGTAAATGTGTGGGATTAATGGAGTATCCTTGGAACATAAAAAAGTATATGATCACCATTAGATAGTATAGTCTAAACTTTCTCAATACATGGATGATTATACCATACCCAAGAGCTCTCTTCTTTTTCCTTCTTTACCAAGTGAGGAATTATCATGCTATGGTGAGAAGGATAGTCCCTCCCATGTGATGGTAAATTTAAACCAACCCATATAAAAATCATGAATAAGGTATTCCAATGGATTACTAACATATAATATATTCTTGATAATTTTTACTTTGTAATTTAATGAATCAATCCCCAAATTTTTTATAATTTTGTAGAAATTATCACATATTTATTTTATAGCCGTGTTTTGAAATTTATTGAAAATATGTCCTAAAATGTGATTTTTAGTGATTTCATTATTATCATTTTATTAATTGATTAAATGGTCACACTTAATAATCTATGTTTTCATTATTTTAAGATTAAGTAGAAAACATTATGCATGGTTCAACTAAAATTTTAGAGTTTATCACTAAAGATAAATTAGATAGAATTGTGAAAGGATATAATATATAAGAGTTTTTACTTGATACATAAAGGTTATTTGGTTGGTACATAAGGGTTCCTATCTAGAACATGTGAGGGAAATTCCTTTTATAATATAAGTGAAGAGTTTAACTCCCCTTACCATATGTAAGAGATAATCAGTTCATATTTAAAGTTCATCCCATAACCCAAGTGATACATAAGGGTGAATACCTTTTTCATGGGTGGAAACAACCAATATGTAAAGGTAATCCTATTAACCAAGTGATACGTAAGGGAAAATTCCTTTTGGATGAGAATGAAATAAGTGATACATAAGAGTTGAATGGGAATTGAAGAAGATACATAAGGATTTTATATAGATGCACCAATATATAGGATATTTTACTTATCTATAGAATACAAAATGTATCCATGGAATGTTAAATTAAAATTATTTAGGGATCAAACTAAAATATAATAACTTATTCTTTATGTCTAGCCAAATTGGGAAATTATCTTCTGATAAATCTATGCTACTTTTATTAAAAAAAATAGAATGAGGTTAAGATCATGGGAATAATTTCGAAGCAGGAGTGTAATAAAGGAGTGACCTCACTTGAGAAATAAATCTGTAAGAAATCAAGTAGTGAATCTACAAGGCCAAAATGACAATTGGGTGTGATAATTACAAAGGAAGATTTTATAGAGTGTTTCCTTTATTCCCAACTTCATTATGTTATCATTGTATCTAAATGTTTCATTTCTTCCATACATTCGTATAACCAATACCCCTATTTTCATTTTTTTTGTTATATTTTAAAACAATATAAATATAAATAATTGAATTCTAGTTTTGAGTGATTGATAAATATCCTCAAGATAGATGACCCTGGTTAGCCATTGTGCTACACTAGGAGAGAATAAATATTATTTTATACCACCCTATAAAAGGTGTGTCAAAATATAGTGTTTTTAGGGACCCGAGTCAACATATTATTAGTTTTTTCAATTTTTAAATATTTTAATGCTTTAAATTCTTTAAAAATCTAAAAAATGGAATATTTTCATTATTCACTCTCTCCCATGTATGGAACTATTTTATTTCATTCTAGATAGTTGTGGGATGTTTAAGGATCACTATGCACAAATTTGGTGTTTAAAGAGGTTGCATGGGACCTTAATGAGGCCCTCAACTACCCATTGTTGGAAGCCTTAGACCAAGAATTAATTGAGTTCCATTATTACTTCATTAAGTTCCATTAATAAGCTATTGAGGCATAACAATGGTCTCTGTTATCCCCTCCCATTTTTCTAGAAGAGATCTACGAGGTTAAGGGAAATATTGGAGATAACCCACTTATAGGATAAATAATTATATTCCTATAGATTCTCCATAAAGAAAAAGAAGATACAATTAAAATTTTAGAGGAGGATAATAGGAATATAGATATACTAGTCTTTACTTTTTATCAAATTCATTTTAAAGCCAACATTCCTTTTTTTAAAATTTTAGATTCAACAGTTTTGGAGTATATCATGGAAGAATAAGATAAAAGGAAGGAAATAAGATGTGAATATAGGACAAAGTGTCTACTACCCACTCTAATAGAAAATTTACCATAGGTTATACTTGGGGAATAGGATCTTGAATATGAAATTTATAATGGAGATAAATTTTCTAATATTTCATTTTATTTGAAGTTTATGGATACTAAATTTTAAATATAAATATCTTATATTGATTTCATATATTCAAAAACAATTATTTAAGCCATATAAGATGGCAAATAGTCTATAAAAGAAGTTCAAGAGGAATAAAAAATGGAATATGTTGTGTTATTAACTGATATAGATGATGAATTTGGCACAAAAATAGAATAGATCAGGTAATAAGCTACCCAAATAGAACCTGAAGACAAGCCACTTACCATGATAGTAAAGGAAAACTCGATGGTCTACAAAACTCCTCAAAAATATGTTGAATATGAACACTATATCCTTGTGTAACTATAGTGACACAAGCATTTCATATATAAATATTACTATTTTTTATAGATATTTATTACGTTATATAAATACACGCCTGAGGACCGTAATAGTTTAGTTCCTTTGGAAAATTGGAAACGTAAACACTGGTCCATAAGTGAGATACATTATCACCCCCTATATTCTTTATAACCAACACTCTTATTAGACATATCATACATAATACATATCTTCATAACCTAGGGAAAGAAAACATAAGAAAGGTTGAGTTCAGATGCTCAGTAAGGGTAAATAAGGGAGATATATAAGCATAACATGAACATAAGAGTATGAGAATATGAGAAAATAATTTGAAAACCATACCATGAATATCAAAGATAATAATAAAGATTCATGGAATAAGTATTGGTAGTTCATAATACATGATTCATAAGGGAATAAAATAACATGAGCCATGAGAGCATAAGATATGAAATTTTTGGTATGCACATAAGAATAGAAAATCATTCTCATATTAGTCAAGGCTCACTTCTAAGACCGTCATATTAAAAAAATTCCTTTACTGAACTGGGTTAGATCCCTGTTCCAATCCTGTATTACTGAACTGGGTTCACTTCCCACTCTAGCCTTATATTTCTAAACTGGGTTCGCTTCCCATTATAGTCTTTTCTATATCATGAGATATAATCTTTTCCCAATGCATTGGAGGGAGATATAGGTCCCACCGGTCACATAATGAAATCATATATATGTGTGACACAATATCATAAACATTCATCATATTATAACCCATTAAATAAAATGGGTATCATAAACATCCATCATATTATAACCTATAGAAAAGATACTGGTTTTATAATCATTTAATTATAGCATAACCCATGTAAAGAAAAGGATTTCATAAGAATATTATCATGGTATAACCCATGGAATAGAAATGGGTTTCAAAAACCTTATTCCATAAAAACATAAACCATTAAGAGAAATAATATTATTTTTATCCTTGGATGATATCCCTAATAAGGCATAGGTAACACGAACAATTTTCATCTTTTTTGGAAAATAATTTTGAAAGATAATTTAAAATATTTAATGAGGAAAATATACTTTACACTTTGAAAAATGATTTTTAAAACATAAAACATTTTGAAAAACGTTTTCTTTGAAAATAACCTTGAAAAATTATAAAGAAAGATTCAAATAAATTATTTTTCATGACATTATAATATTCTATTAATTCCATACACATTAAAATAAAGGCTCCTTTCACATTTTCAATAAAAGGAAAATGGGCATTGTTTGGAAAATAACACGAATATTATTTAATTTTTCTAAAAATTAAAACATAGTTAAAAATGTATTTTAAACATAATAAGGGAGTAAAAAACATTTTTTAAATCATTTTTAGAAAACATGGTTTTGGAAGAAAACAGATTTCTGACCGAAGAGAGAAGTAAAGTCAGATTTTCTTAGAAAAATTTTATTAATTATATTGAGTACCAAAGAGTGAAAAAATGGAAAAATTATATTAATATATCATGAATAACAATATGATAATAAAATTCATGATAACTATTCAGATTTATATCATGATATTTCAATATTGTATACCTAATCATAAACAATCTTGATAAACAATGATATTGTAATATAAAATCTTTACCACTTTGATAACATTGATTCAAAATCCCCATTAAAGTATAAAATAAAATGAAACTTAAAATATAATAAGGAGGAATAAATTCCTAATATTAAATTTTAAAGGGTATTTATATACATCTCATGAAATAATATAGGTGCATAACATAATGTACGTTTCAAAGAAATAAAATTGAGAAAAAACCCCTACCTCAAGTCTTGACTTCTGTTGTACTCATTAAAAACTTATGTATAATAAATATAAATATATTATAAATATATTATATAATAATATTAATATATATCATACCATATGTGATCTTATTATGACCGTTTTTTACCCATTTATTAATGATTCCATGTTAAAGTTACGTTTTGGGTAATAACCGCTTTGTTTTTCATAAATGTTTTGATTTGTTATATTTTTTTATCTTACTTTAATAATTATTTAATAATATAAAAATATTATAACCATGATATAAATATAATATATATCTAGTATATATGTATTTATAAAAATCTATAAAAGATATAAATTGGAAATGAAATACACCATTTATGGAGAGGGTATGTGGTATGTACACATGAACGTTGTTTCCATTTTCTTGTCAGATTGAAATAATGAAAAGTATATGATATATTATCATTAAAGAATAATTTTTATTTCATATATATCACATATTTTTATTAAAACCATCCATAATATATTCCATTTAAAGAGTGAATGAATTACATCACTTCGTGAGGCGGTACTTCACCGTACACATGAATGATGTTATTGTATTCCCAAAAAATGGAAAGAATAAAGGTATGTGTGATATAGAAATTATAGAATCATAATAAAATCATAAAAATAATATATATTAATTATAAATAATAAATAAATCATTATGACCAGCCTTTATAGGTGGTAATGGAAAAAATTAATAACATCATTTCGCGAGGCGATAGTCCGCCGTACACACAAACAAAGTTATCATATTCCCATGAAATAGAAATCATGAAGGTATGTGTGAAATAATAATTAAAGAATAATAATAAAATCATAAAAATAATATATATTATATATAAATAATAAATCCATCATTATTACCAACCATGATAGGTGGTGATGGAAAAACGAACAACATCGATTTGTGAGGCGGTAGTCCGCCTTACACACATACAACAATTTCATAACCCATTGGATGGAAGTGGAGATAATTGTAGGTAATGAAATTATAAAAAAAATCTAATTATATTTTAAATACTTAGGTTATTATATAATCATGAAATAAAAATAATTAAAGGCGTTTGAGGAATAAATTAAAGAAAAATATTGGTTAATGAATGTTATCTCTTCTTCAGGAATCCTCCTTAGGTTTGCACTAAAACCCTTCATAGGATGTATTTATGCCAAAAATAAGGATTATAGGATGAGATTAGAAATATTGGGAAGTTATTTTTGTTGTAATTGTCTAAACCAAATAGGTTTTAAGTTATGAATAAGAGAGGAGCGGGGGTGAACATTTATAAGTGGGGAAGAGGACACACTTGGTATTTTTGAAAAGAAATAAGTACTACCATGTTTTTCATATATCATAAGTGTAAATATTAGTCCATTATCAAATATTATAGGTGTAATGGTCTAAATATATCTAGAAAATAGATTTTAAACATGTTTATATGTTATTTTTATCCTTATATTTTTAGTTTAACCCTCGGTAAATCTATTTCTACCTTAACTGTGCTTATTAATTTTTTACTACATTCACTATTCATTTGGGTCAAAAAATTATCTTGAAATTATTAGAAATTAGAAATTATTTTGATTAAAAATATGGAATTAATTTTTACAAATTAAATTAATAGAAATGGAAAAAATTAATTTAATATTAATCCCACCAACGAGATGAGAAAGGGGATTTTTAAAGTGAAAATGATCAAAATTTTACAAAGTTTTTATATCCAATTTCTATATAAAATTTATTAAAATGACTTATATTAGATTAATATATGCATAATTGAATTAATTTAACTTTAAAACAAATTTAAAATATAATTTAACATTATAAATATACTAAATGAAAAGATAGTTTTCAATTAAAATTCAGTATTTTTCACTATTCATCAAAAAATGAAACTTTTTATAAAAATCCCAAAAATTCACCCTAAGATAATTTTGAAATTATGAATTCAAAAATTGATTTTATTTGATAAAATTAAATTTATAAAATTATCAAAAAATTAATTTTATTATTTTTCACAAAAATATATAAAAGTATTTTTTTAAAAAATAGTATATTTGAAACATATAAATATGTTACTGAAAATTAATTTTTTATTGTAAATATGTTTTATTTATATAATATGATTATAATTAATATTTTAGAAATATTTATTACTATTCATATCACTCAGATTAATGGATAGGTTATAAAGGTCGTGTATAAATAACTAAATTGATAATATATCAAGGTTTTGTTAAAAAATCAGTGATGCGTATAACACAGGATAAGCCAATGTTTCATATAGAATAATCTTAAATTGGTATATTGTGTAATTAAATCCATCAAATAAATTTACTTTATTCAAAAATAACAATTCATAAAAACTCAGGGCGTTACATTCTACCCCCATTATACGATCATTTATATTTAATAAAAAGTAATTTAATAATAATAATAATATTTTATTAAAATATTATTTAATTCAAAAAAATCCATTGATTCATAAAAATATATTTCTTAGTTTAATATTAACTAAAAATACTATTTGCACTTTAAAAACAATTTACAAAGTAATAATAACAAAATGATTGAATATTCTCTATACAAGAATAATGTACATAATCGTAGTACTAGGGTCTTGTTACGTAACCCCTTATAACACCTGCATAAGACTAAAGGGTAAGGTGTGCGATGGTGACATACTCTTGGGGTGGCTCAGATAATATCGCTCGAGTGGTAATCTGTATCAACTTCCACTTCTCCCGTAGGTAGTTCCGATCAAGCTTAACATATTCAATCTCGGCTTGGGCTTGGTCAAGAGTGAAGCCCAATGATGCCACCTCCTTTCTGAGCTCCAAAAAATGGGCTTCTTATGAGGAAAGTCTACTAGATGAGGTCATCGCTTCCTTGGTTTGAATAAATTGGATTTGTTAAATCCCTATATTTATACTAATCATGTGATCAATATTCAACAACTATATTAGAAATGGTCACAATTCTTAATGGTATTTTAAAATCCAAAACATAAAACCAAATAAGTGTATACGTTTTACATAACCATAAGAAGAAATTTAAATAGAACAAGAGGAATTTTCATTAATGAATTTTGGGTCGTTACAATCTTCCCCCCTTAAAAAAATTGCATCCTCACAATTTGATTATATATAAAAATAATTTTGAAATTTAAACATGACTTTCAGGTTGCTTACACACCACCATTAAGCATTCCCCAACCCTTATTATCACGTCAATCACGCAGAGCTAGGGTCCACCTAGTGCAACAATACCTCAATGCACTTTAAAATTCTTACACTTCCTTAGTCCAAACACAGTCCATGAAACATGGATTGTACTGATGGAAAATATGATGCACTTTTTGAAAATAATTATTTCTAACATACAGTTTCAAAACATCACCATGCACCAGGTTTTTATAAAATAGTATGACAAAGTCATTTTTGAAATTTTCAAAATACGGTTCTTCTAATATATAAAATAAGTTTCCAAAAAGATCAAAAGCCAAGACTATATACATATAGTCTTCTCGGATGTCTCCCTCTTCAGAAGCTATCCTAAAATCAAATAGTGCATCATACTCTCTGGACAGGGTGAAGTATTTGAAAATACCCTGATAGTACCTCCCTTATTGAGAAAGGTGAGAGAGTTGGGAGCTTAATATTTGATCACAAGTGATCCATGATGCATGATGATTCTGTGGTATGGAGGAGGTGTTTGATATGTTGTAGAGTGTCTTGAAAGAAATTTAGACATTGGAAAAGGTTTCGATACTATACGAGATTGACTTCACAATAATTATAGCTAGTAAGTCCTCCATAAGGCACAAGAGTGTTGTATGAGGTTCTTCCCCTCCCATCTCAAAACTATCCTTTATCATACTGAAAAAAATATCAAATTTTGAGTTACCCTCTAGACATGATAAAATTGTGATATTAAACTACTTGAAGTCTAATGATTTATTATTCCATAATTAAATGAAAGTTAGTGGTAACACATAAAGGGTAATACAAAGATAAAAATGGATTACTTTTAAATTACTTTCATTTACTTAACTTATGAATCTATAATCTTCAATCTATGTTATCCATGATCTACTTTCTAACATGTATTCTTAGAGGATTTTTTTAAAATTACCTTAATAATGGTTCATACTAAGCTTTTTAATTTACCAAAGCATATCCCCCGGGAGTGTCGTAACCAAGAGTGCAGCAAATCCCGTTTCTGTGTACCAAGATACCCTAGGTCAAGCCCAAAACTCCTTTTCAGAGTTTTTACTACTAGATATATCTAGGCCAGAGCCGCCTCTACCTGCTCATATCCAGACATGGATGAATTTTCTTGATAAACCACTTACTCAATACTCACAAAAACTTAGGGATATTTGTTTATTATACTTAGTCTATTATCTAAGGCTCCAGTAGGGTTTTCTAATCCTAATCCCAAAAATAACTAAACCTATCCTCTAATTCCAACTATGACAACCCTAATTTTATTATACACTTAAAAATGATTTATTAAATAAAATTCACTTGATACAACTTTGAATATTGAGAGGTCTAGTGTCTTTGTGGCTTAGGAACATTACATAACAACTTAAAGTATATAAAACAACATCTTATTGAAAACTTCCTTTACATGACCACTACATTCCCTCATACGTAGCATTGTATAGGATAACCTGAGGACATGCATAAGAAAAGGGTGAGCTATAAATCCCAGTAAGGGGATAAACATGGAATAACATGAGGAATACAATACATGTAATACAATAGGCATATCAATGGAGCACAATATAAACATGAACATAAAGGTATGACAAAGCATGATAATCATAACATGGAAATGTGGAAACAACACTTAACATGGAATTAGCATGAGCCAAGGCTCATTGCACACAGAGAAGGAGTAAACCCTCATTTCACATGAAGCATGAGTAAACCATCGTTTCACTTGAATTAGAAAGATTCAACACTCATTTCACTTGACGTATCATGATACTATACTTTACCCAATGCATTGGATCGCTATCAGGGCTCACCTTTCTTAAACATTTCATTTCATGAATTAGTGTGCCAATGGATCATACAATATGGAATCATTAATCATTATTTATTACATGATAAAGGAATGTGGAATAAATAAATTAATCTTTATAATCAATAAGTAAATGTGCATAAAGGGTAATACCCTTGATAGAGAAATGGGAATGGTATTCACTACACAATGATATTGGCTTGGAAAATCGGTGCAATTTCGGCAGCGTAACGACGTGCCATAAGAATTCATAAAAAATGGTTGATGAGAGATAAATGGGTGTCTCATCACATATACATGAAATGGACAGTAATGGGGTCATATGGATACATTTCCCAACATAGGTAATGGATTTTATATTCATAATACAAAATAATTGCTTGAACGTAAATGAGGAGGGAGAAATTCCTTACGGAATTTCGGCACGGTAACAGGTATACATGGAAGGAACCAATGAGAGATAAATGGGTCTATAATCATTCAAACATAAATTGGAAAGTATATGGGTGGTTCAAAATTATACCCCAACATTTATAATTGAAAATAAAAGGGCATAACAATATTAAGAAAATTGGATAAAATGAGAAAGGAAGGAATCCCTTACTTGGAAGTGTGATCCCAAAGGATTATGAGGGGCTTGATAGAGACTTTATGGGAGCTTGGGGAACCTTGGGATGATTTTATAGAGAGGAGGGAAGAGGTTGGATGAACTCAAAAGGCTTTTAGTGAAGAGGAAGTGGGAGATTTGTTGGGTTTATATAGGAAAGGAGAGGGAATTCTTTATTATTTAGGTTTGGGACACCACACATTAAAATAATCAAAACCACAAACCAGACCATGTTTTTTGACAAAGTGGAGTGAAAAAAAATATTTTATTAGGAAAATTTACTGACTTCTTATAATAATAGGTTTTCTTATGTGGAGGTGAGTCACACTCTCAAGGAAAACAATTTAAAATGACAAAATGTTTTATAAGTCTTGGAGGGTCCACTAAAGCTTTGTAAAATAAAAAAAAATCTATAATCACATTAATTTAATGTTAAAACATATATTGTCCTAAAATAGTGTTTATATTATTTTATTACATCACTATTGGGTTATTATGATGTCATAAAACACCTTATATATTTAAACAATATTTAATTTTTAACCAAAAATTTGACTGTCTCAGAAAATTATGAAAAAATCACCATTGGATAATTTCGACATTATAATTCCAAAAATAATATTCATTTTATCCAAATGATTTTATAAATATGTGAATTTTTACTTTTAAAATAAAAACCGACATTTATCGAAATTTCATGGGTTTTGACAAAAATAGCTTTCAAACCTTAACAAAAATTACAATTTCATTCATAAAATTATATGATAATTTATATTTAATAAAAAGTAATTTAATAATAGAAATAATATTTTATTAAAATATTATCTAATTCAATAAAATCCATTAATTCATCAAAATAGATTTCTTAGTTGAATATTAACTAAAAATACTATTTACGATTTAAAAACTATTTACAAAGTAACAATAATAAAATAAATGTATATTATCTATACAAGAATAATGTACATAATCGTAGTACTAGGGTCTTGTAACATAACCCCTTATAACACCCACATAAGATCGAAGGGTAAGGTGTGCGATGGTGACAAACTCTTGGGGTGGCTCGGATAACATTGCTCGAGTGGTAATCTCTATCAGCTACCACTTCTCCCATAGGTGGTTCCGATCAAGTTTAACGTATTCAAGATCAGCTTGGGCTTGGCCAAGAGAGAAGTCAAATGATTCCACATCCTTTATGAGCTCCAAAAAATGGGCTTCATACGGGAAAGTCTACTGGATGAGGTCATCACTTCCTTAGTTTGAGTAAATTTGATTTGTTAAAGCCCTATATTTATACTAATCATGTGATCACTGTTCAAAAGCTATATTATAAATGGTAACGATTATTAAAAGTATTTTAAAATCCAAAACATAAAACCAAATAAGTGCATATGTTTTACATAACCATCAGAAGACATTTAAATAGACTAAGAGTAATTTTCATTAATGAATTTTTGGGTCGTTACAATCTTCCACCCTTAAAAAAATTTCATCCTCAAAATTTGATGAAAAATAAAAATAATTTTGGAATTTGAACACAACTTCAGGGTTGCTTACACACCACTATTAAGCATTCCCCAACCCTCATTATCACATTGATCATGGAGAGTGAGGGTCCACCTAGTGCAACAATACCTCAATGCACTTTCAAAGTCTTCCACTTCCTTAGTCCAGACACAATCTATGAAACTTGGATTGTACTGATGAAAAATATGATGCACTTTTTGAAAATAATTGTTTCTAACATACAGTTTTAAAACATCACCATGTACCGGGTTTTTGTAAAATACTCTGACAGATTCGGCTTTGAAATATTCAAAATATGGTTCTTCTAATATATAGCCTAAATTTCCAAAAAGACTGAAAGCCAATACTATATACATAGAGGCTTCTCGGAGGTCTCCCTCTTCGGAAACTATCCTAAAATCAAATAGTGAATCATACTCTCTGGAAAGGGTGAAGTATTTGAAAATACCCTGGTAGTACCTCCCTTTTCAAGAAAGGTGAGAGAGTTGGGAGCTTAATATTTGATCACAAGTGATCCCTGATTCTTGATGATTCCGCGGTATGGAGGAGGTGTTTGATATGTCGTAGAGAATCTTGCAATAAATTTGGACATTGGAAAAGGTTTCGATACTATGCGAGATTGACCTCGCAATAATTATAGCTAGTAAGTACTCAGGAAGGGACAAGAGTGTTGTATGAGGTTCTTCCCCTTCCATCTCGAAACTATCCTTTATCCTACTGACAAAACATATCAAATTTTGAGTTACCCTCTAGACGTGATAAAATTGTGATATTAAACTACTTGAAGTCTAATGATTTATTATTCTATAATGAAATGAAAGTTAGTGGTAACACATAAAGGGTAATATAAATAAAAAATGGATGAATTATAAATTACTTTTATTTCCTTAACTTATAAATCTATAAGATTCAATCTATGTTATCCATGATCTACTTTCTAACATGTATTCTTAAAGGATTTTGTTTTTAAAATTTCCTTAATAATGGTTCATACTAATCTTGTTAATTTACCAAAGCTTATCCCCCAGGAGTGTCGTAACCAAGAGTGTAGCAAGGTCCGTTGATGTGTACTAGGATACCCTAGTTCAAGCCCGAAACTCCTTGTCAGAGTTTTTACACCTAGGTACATCTATGCCGGAGCCATATCTACCTGCTCATATCCAGACAGGGATGTATTTTCTTAATAAAAAACTTACTCAATACTCAAAAAATCTTAGGGATATTTTTTTATTATACTTAGTCTAGTATCGAAAGCTCTACTAGGGTTTTATAATCTTAATCCCAAAAATAACTAAACCTATCCTCTAATACCAACTATGACAACCCTACTTTTATTACACACTTAAAAACGATTTATTACATAAACTTCACTTGATACAACTTAGAATATTGAGAGGTATAGTGTATTTGGGGATCAGGAACATTACATAACAACTTAAAGTATATAAAACAACATCTTATTGAAAACTCCCTATACATGACCACTACATTCCCTCATACTTAGCATTGTATAGGATAACCTGAGGACATGCATAAGAAAAGGGTGAGCTATAAAGCATAGTAAGGGAATAAATGTGGAATAACGTGAAGAATATAATACATTTAAGACAATAGGAATATCAATGGAAAAAAAGATAAACATGAACATAAAGGCATGATAAAGCATGATAATCATAACATGTAAATGTGGCAACAACACTTAACATGGAATTAGTATGAGACAAGGCTCATTGCATATGGAGCATGAGTAAACCCTCATTGCACATGAATCACGAGTAAACCCTCATTTCACTTGAATTATCAAGAGTCAACACTAATTTCACCTGACATATCATGATACCATACTTTACCCAATGCATTGGAGCGCTATCAAGATGCACCCTTCTTAAACATTTCTTTTCATGCATAATTGTACCACATGGATCATATAACATGGAATCATTCATCATCATTTATTCTATGATAAAGTATGTGGAATACATACATGAATATTTATAATCAATAAGTAAATTTTCATAAAGTTGAATACCCTTGATAGATAAATGAGAATGGTATTCACTACACAATGACATTGGCTTGAAAAATTGGTGCAATTTCGGCAGCGTAACGACGTGACATAAGAATTCATAAAAAATGGTTGATGAGAGATAAAGGGGTGTCTCATCATATATAAATGAAATGGACAATAAGGGGGTCATATGGATACATGTCCCAACATAGGTAATTGATTTTATATTCATAATACAAAATAATTTCTTGAACGTAAATGAGGAGGGAGAAATTCTTTACGAAATTTCGGCATGGTGACGGGTATACATGGAAGGAAACGATGAGAGATAAAGGGGTCTATCATCATTAAAAAATAAATAGTAAAGTATATATGAGGTTATAAATCATACCCCAAAATTTATAATTGAAAATAAAAGGGCATAACAATATTAAGAAAATTAGATAAAATGAGAAAGGAAGGAATCCCTTACTTGGAAGTGTGATCCCAAAGGCTTGGGAGGAGCTTGAGAGAGACTTCTTGGGAGATTGGGGAACCTTGGGAGGATTATAGAGAGAGGAGTTAAGATTTTTGATCAACTCCAAAGGCTTTTAGTGAAGAGGAAGTGGGAGCTTGGGTGGGTTTATATAGGAAAGAAGAGGGAATTCTTTATTATTTAGGTTTGGGACACCACACACTGAAATAATCAAAACCACAAACCAGACCATGGTTTTTTCAAAAGGGGAGTGGAAAAAATATTTTATGAGGAAAATTTCCTAACTTCTTAAAATAATAGGGTTTCTTATTTGGAGGCGAGTCGCACTCTCAAGGAAAATAATTTAAAAAGACAAAATGTTTTATAAGTCTTGGAGGGTCCACTAAAGTTTTGTAAAATACATCAAAAAAATATATAATCAAATTATTTTAATTGTAAAACATATATTTTCCTATAATAATGTTTATATTATTTTATTACATCACTATTGGGTCATTATGATGTCATAAAACACCTTATATATTTAAACGACATTTAATTTTTAACCAAAAATTTGACTGTCTTAGAAAATTATGAAAAATTCACCATTGGATAATTTTGACATCTTGATTCCAAAAATAATATTCATTTTATACAAATTATTTTATAAATATGTGAATTTTCAATTTTAAAATAAAAACCGACATTTATAAAAAATTCTCAGGTTTTGACAAAAATAGCTTTCAAACCTTAACAAAAATTACAATTGCATTCATAAAATTATATGATCATTTATATTTAATAAAAAGTAATTTAATAATAAAAAAAATATTTTATTAAAATATTATATAATTCAAAAAAATCCATTAATTCATCAAAATAGATTTATTAGTTGAATATTAACTAAAAATACTATTTATGATTTAAAAACTATTTACAAAGTAACAATAATAAAATGAATGTATATTATCTATACAAGAATAATGTACAAAATAATAGTACTATGGTATTGTTACATTACCCCTTATAACACCCACATAAGACTGAAGGGTAAGGTGTACGATGGTGAAAGACTCTTGGGGTGGCTCAGATAACATCGCTCGAGTGGTAAACTCTATCAACTACCACTTCTCCCATTGGCGGTTCTAATCAAGATTAATGTATTCAAGCTCATCTTGGGCTTGGTCAAAAGAAAATCCCAATAATGCCACCTCCTTTCTGAGCTCCGACAAATGGGCTTCATATGGGGCAAGTCTACTGGATGAGTCCATCACTTCCTTTGTTTGAGTAAATTGGATTTGTTAAAGGCCTATATTTATACTAATCACATGATCACTGTTCAACAAATATATTAGAAATGGTCAAAAATCTTAACGGTATTTTAAAATCCAAAACGTAAAACCAAATAAGTGCATAAGTTTTACATAACCATAATAATACATTTAAATCGACCAAGATGAATTTTCATTAATGAATTTTTGGGTCGTTACAGAGAGGAATCATAAACTTGAGATGTGATCCTCTTACCATTAGGGGGTTTCACTGATAATTCTATATCTAATTGATTGGGTAGAATCTTTATTCAATTTTCAAATTATTTAGATATGAAATAATGGGTAGATATAAAGTAAAATAATACATTATCGGTTATAGAATGGATGGTAAGTGTACCTTTCACCACATTATTTTTACACCCCTCATTAGAAATAATTATTGTTGAGATTTACCCTTATACCTTAGCTTAATATATTTCTAACATTGTCATAATAATCAAACCTTAGGTTTGGGAATTGGTTAACATAATGCTTATTCCCCTTAAACTTGAAGCACTGAAGTGCCGTAGGTGCATTCTTTGCAAATTTCTCTCTATTCACATCGTTAGCTAACTTATTAACATAACTTCAACAGTTAATTGCTCTATGAACTTCCTTTACACACTTAATAAAATTTCTAGTACCATTAATAAAATTTCCTCGATGATTCTTCCCACACTCTGGGTATAGAGGAAATATTATCTTCTTCTCTTTATGGTTTTTAGATTTTTGTTTTAACTCTATCTAAATTTTCTTGTCAAAACCATGTGATTTTTACATAAATCCAATCTCCATTTCCACCTTGATAGCACATCGAACAATATCTTCATATCTACTAAAGAATTTTTTGGATAACACCCTTCAGATACTTGGTTTTAAGCTACTGAATAATCGATCAACCTTACTTTCTAGTTGGGTGATAATACTAGAAGTGATCCTCAGAAGTCGAGTAAAATTTTCCTCATAGGTACCAACATATGCATGATCCTTTTGATTTAACACAAGGAACTCCTTATTTATCTTTATACATAGAATATGAGGGAAGTACTTATTTAAAAATAATTTCTTGATCTCATCCCAATCCATTAAGTCAATTTCATCTTATTTCCTAATATCCTTGATAAGAGTCCACCATTGGTTTTCTTGACCTTCCAAATGGAAGACCACCAAAATGATTTTTTCATGTTTCAAACATTAGAGAATGGAAAATATATTTTTAGTGGTATTGATTCATTTCTTAGATACTATTGGATCAAAGGATCCATGGAAGGAAGTTGTAATTTTCCTCATGAAGGACTCAACAGAATGTTTTTCCCTCCTTTTTTATTTGGAATTCTAGCATGATTCATATATTGGGAGAGTTATGTGAGCATAGAAACAAGAATTTTCATTCCAAATGCCATAAAATTTGGATGATCAAGAAGATAATAATTTTATTTTCCATCACACTCATCATTAACATGGTTCCTTCAGGTTTTTACCATTGAATAAAACAAAAAAATAGTGTAAGAAACAATAGTCATATTGAAGAACCACATAATCTTAAAAATAACATATAGGATTTACAAATCATGACACCTTCTTATTTACTCTATGACACCTTAGGTTTATCATAGGTTATTCATAGTAATATTATATTTAAATACTTTATGATGGTTCATAAAGTGTTTGTCAATTTCTAAAGCATATCCCCTAGGAGTGTCAAACTAGGAGTGTAGAAAGGCATGTTTTCATGCTCTAGTTACCGATTGAATATAGCTCAATATGGTGATTTTAGGGTTCTTTAAACTAGGTAAATCCGTGTCAAAGCCACATCCACTTTTAGTATCTATAAAAGGGGGTAATTTCTTGGAAACCACTCACTCTAGCCTTTACCAAAATTCTAGGAAATTTTCCTATACTCTGAATTATCCTTAGAATCATCCTTATACATTTCCTTTGGGATCTCAATAAGGTTCTATAATCATAGTTTCCAAATCTTAACTAAACCTTTTATCAAATAAAAACTATAGTGACCTATGAGATACTTTTTTATGGATATTCATTACATTACAAAAATACACACCTGAAGCCCGTAACAGTTCAGTTCCTTTGGAAACTTAGAAACATAAATACTAGTCCATAAGTGAGGTATATCATCTCCCAATACATTATTTATAACCATCACCATTCTTATAAATATCATACATAATATATATCTTCATAACCTAGGGAAAGGGAAAAAATTCTCAGATGCTTATTAAGGATAAACAAGAGAGATACATAAGCATAACATGAACATAAGTGTATGAGAACATGATAATCAGAATTGAAAACCATACCTTGCATATCAAAGATCATAATAATGAGTCATGGCATAAAGATTGACATTTCATAAGACATGAGTCATAAGGGAATCAAATAACATAATACCTGATATAATAAGTCATGTAAATTGTGGAATACACAAAATCATATAAATTTATTTCCATATTAGTCAAGGCTCACTGCCAAGACCATCATAGTGGAAAAAATAGTTTACTGAACTGGGTTCACTCCCCATTTCAATCTTGTATTACTAAACCGAGTTCACTTTCCATTCCATCCCTCTATTACCGAACCAGGTTTTCTTCTCATTCTAGTGTATATCAAATGAGATATATATCTTTACCCAATGTATTGGAGGGAGATATAGGTCACACCTATCACACAATGAAATCATACATATGTGTGCCATAAGATCATAATAATTCATCATATCATAAAAAATTAAATAAAATGGGTATCAGAAAAATTCATAATATTATAACCTGTTGAAAATGGATAGGTTTCATAATCATTTAATCATAGAATAAGATATGAAAATAAGTGGGTTTTATAAGAATTTTATCATGGTATAACCCATAAAGGATAAATTATCACGAACCAGGCTAGATCTCTATCCGACCCAGTGCCTAACCTAGTCTGAAACATGGCCCAAGGGGCATTCCTGATCCCCACGGGCTGACATAAGTTCCCGAGTATCAAAAATAACACATGGGAATGATTTACCCAAAATAGTAAAGACAAAACAACTGAAAAGATAAATAAACTAAAACTAAAAACAGACAACCAAATAGGACCTTAACGCATTTCATATTTAAAGGTCTATAACTTGAACCAACATCTAAGAAGAAATGACAACAAGGAAAAATAAAACTCTAACTCAAACCTCCAAGGAAAAAGAGAGGCCATATCCCTAAGCTACCAACACCGACCTGCACGAGAAGACCACCAGCAACCTAAACCACCATCACTAAGCATGATGCCTCATCCTAGAATGCACAAAGAAAATGGTCTATATACACCCAAAGGTGTATGTAGGGTGTGATCTAAGATCCCAGTAGGATACCACCCAATAAAAAGTTCCATTCCACAACATCTAAGAGATAATTTAATATGCTTATTCAAAAACATGATTTACAAAAATATTGTTAAGGAAAACATTTACAAGCTGAAAGTAAAAAGGAAAAGAATGTTTGAAGAAAAACCATTTCACAAATACTACTTTAAATTGGATGATAAAATACATAAATAACACACACATACTCAAGTGGTCCTCCATATGATGACGGAAGACACCACTTCATGAATATTGGAGCACTATGGGTAAATTCTTTAAGGTAGCTAGTATGTTTGGAATGCTAGAGACATCGTACCTCGGTGTAAACATGGAATAAGAACCACAATAATCTATGTTCTTGTGCATGATACACTAGTAGTGAAACACATCCATAACCTAGTGGTCTTTAATCATCACCAAAGTTTAGTTAGTGTTGTAACGTCAATCCTGCTAGACAAAACCAGGACGAACCACTTACGTATCATCTAGCGTACTAGTCCTAATCCACCCACAAAGGTACCTAGGGTTTTATCTTGTTCTCAATCAAGTTCCATATTCACATAATATATCACTTTCACATATCACAAACCAAACAAGACATTACACACAAAATCCACCACTTACATACCTAAACACCATTTAAAAAAAACATGCACACCAAAACCATTTCACACCATAATTCTCATCACATACATGACTTGATAAATTATTTAAAAAATTTAAAGAACATTTAAAAATAGAACAATAAGGGTTTTCACATAAAAAATGACAAGTTTCACATATAAGAGTTCCTTTAAAAAATTAATGCACATTTAACCCTATCAAATACAACTCCTGCACTCCACATATAATTTTATAAATCTAGTTAAACAATTTATAAAACAATTAAAATTATAAATAAAAGGTTTACACAAGAAAAACACACCCAATTTCCATTTTATAAAAAAACCTTTCTAAGCCATAAACATAACGAAACCATTTAAAAAGGGGTTTCCACCACCCACACGTTTTATCAAATACATTAAAGGCATAAAACACAAAGGTGTGTGTGCGACACCTGATGAATATAACCCATTTTCTCAAGGAGTCCATTTCTCAATGACAAAACACTTTAAACTGTTTCCAAAATCAACTTGCACCTTGAAACAAACTCACACAAAACTTTAAAAAACACCACTTCAAAACACACACACACACACAATATAGCCATTTTTGTACAAAATAAAAACCCAACACATAATCAGACCAATCCTTAAAAAACATATTTTTTATCTTTTAAAATAATTTTATAATACTCTATTAAAGTTTATAAAAAAAATTCACTAAACACACCAATGTTTTACACCAAAAGTGCACCCAAATTCCTCTTTAAAATTTGACCACACATCCTAACCATATAAAAATGTGTTTTTCACCATCAAAACAATTTAAATAAACCATTAAATAATTTATAAAACACCCTAAAACCATTTATACAATTAAATATACCAATTCATATAAAGGAAATAGTTTCAAACCAAATTTGGATCACACTTTTTTTCTAAAACTACATTCTCACTACTCCAAAAATTCATTAAACACTTCCAAGAATTTATACAACCACGCACATATAAACGACATGACTATATTATTCATAAAATAAAAATTTTATCAAACGAGCATGCCAAAACATTCTAAAACATAGTTTGCACCATGCAATTAAAGCATAGAACATGATAAAAATTAACTAAATAAAAAAATTAAATTATCTAAAAATGTAAGGTCATGGAACCTCCTACCTCAGGTGTAGGAAACCCCAAAATTTGTGATAATTTCATTTTAATTCTAAAATCACCATAATAAAACCCTAAGGAGTCAATATATAACCCAAAACAAAAAGATTAAATAATATTCAACTCTAAACCTAACACCCTACCCACTGAAAACCTAAAACCCTAAGTGTAAATATACCAATTGGAAGAAACCAACCAAACAAAGAAGTACGTACTTGCGGTGTGGGTGCGGGATGATGAACAAACATGATGAAGAGGTACCATAGGTGCGCCACACCAAAAAATTATGGCCAAAAACAGGGAGGTCAGTGCAAGGGGGAGGGTTATGCATGCGGGTTTTTGCGAGGGAGGTAGGGGTGGCATGTAGTTGTACGGTGATGCGTGGATGTCTAGTGAGGAGGAGGACATGAAGCAGAGGTCAAGGTGACATAGATGGATAGGGGGACTTCCGGACATGGGGGGAGGTGTGGCGTGAGCTGGCTGGAAGGGGGAGGTGAACCGCCTAATAGAGCAAGGGCCGCCGACTCTGGGGTTCGAACTAGGTGGGGGGTGGAGTGACAACTCGGGTGCGCGCTAGGGTTATATGAGTGGTGCGACAAGAGAGAGGGGGGGAGGAAGAGAGGAAGAGATATAAAAAGAAAAGATAAAAGAATAGAAAAAAAGAAAATTGAAGAAATAAAATTAAAAAAATATGGAAAAAGGAAAAAGGAAAATCAACCAAAAAAACCTAAAACTTGCATGTAATAATAATAATAAAGTGGTAGTAATAAAATAAAATAAAATTTTCTAACAATTATAATAATGATAATAATAATAATAATATGATAATAATAAAATTAACAAACTTAATAAACTTTTTATAAAAAACTTAATAATGATAGTATTGTACTTCATAATAATATTATCATTATGATTATTTTTAAATTATTTTATTTTTATTTTATACTCACTTTCATTTTATTTATTCATTTATTTTGAACATCGAGCAGGTCGTGTGGTGACCGGGGTGAGGCCGCACAGCTTCGACTATGGTGCGTCGAATGCTGTCAAGGCCAAAACGTGCGTTTTTACATAAGAACTCAAAAATTTAAGTTGGGATTCAACCTGAACTACTCGATGCCCAAAAAATTAAAATAAATAAATAAATAATTCAAATGTGGTGAGTGTGACCAAATTGGATTTCATAAATATCATGCTATAAAAGTCTAAATCATTCAGAGAAATAATAAGAATGGTATCCTTTTATTATATCTCTAATAAGTCATAGGTAACACTAATGGATTCCATCTTAGTTGGAAAATAATTTTGAAAGATCATTTAAAAAATTTCATGAGGAAAATATCCTTTATAAATTGAAGAACTATTTTTAAATTATAAAAAAATTAAAACCTTTTTTAAAATAAAATTGAAAAATTATAAATTAAGGTTTTAATAAATGATTGGTCATGACTTCAAAATATTCCTTTCATGTCGTACATTTTAAAATGAAGGTTCCATTCACATTTTCAGTAAAAGACAGTCAAGCATTGTTTCGAAAATGACATGAAGATTCCATTAATTTTTTTTAAAAAAATAAAACATGGGTAAAAAATTATTTTAAAAATCATAAGATAGTAATAAATAATTTTTGAAAACATTTTTATAAAATAGGGTTTTGGAAGAAAACAGATTTCCGATTGAAGTGAAAAATAAATTCATTTTGTCTTATAACATTTTCTTAATTATCATGAGAACCAAAGAGTGGAAAAATGGTAATATTACATGAATATAACACAAATAACTATAGGAGAAGAAAATTAATAATAATTCTTGGGAGGTAGATCATGATATTTCAAAATTGGAGACTTAATCATAAACAATCCCGATAAACAATAAGATTGTAACATAAAATATTTACCACTTTGGTAGCATTAGTTCTAAATATCCATAAATAAATAACATAAAATGAAAGTTAAAATATTATTAGTATTAATATATTTAAGATATTACTTTTCAAATTGGTTGTATATACATCTCGTGAAAGAATATAGGTGCATAACATAACACACGTCACAAAGAAGGCAAATTGAGACAAAAATCCATTACCTTAAGTCTCGAATTTTGTCATACTCATTAAAATATCCTGTATAATAAATATAATTTTAATATAAATATATTAAATAACCATATTTATATATATAATATCATATATGGACTTCTTATGACATTTTATTACCTATTTATTAATGATTTCGTGTTAAAGTTACGTTCCGGGTAATAACCACTTTGTTTTTCATAAATATTTTAATTTGTTATATTTTTGGTTATCTTAATTTAATAATGATTTAAACATATATAGAATTATAAAAATAATAAAAATATGATATATATTCAGTATATATCTATTTATAATAATCTATAAAATATTAAAATAGAAAATGAAATACACTGTTCAGGAAGACAGTGGGCCTTACATACGCATGAACGCTATTTTCATTTTATTTATTGATTGAAATAAAGAAAATTATATGATATATTATCATTATAGAATAATTTTTATGTAATATATATCATATATTTTTATTAAAACCATCTTTAATACATTCCATATAAAGTGTAAATGAATCACATCATTTCACAAGGCGACAATCCACTGTACACCTGAGTGACATTATCGTATTCCTAGAAAATGGAAAGCATGAAGTTATGTGTGATATAAAAATTAAAGAATAATAATAACATAATAAAAACCATAAATATAATATATAAAAAATAAGTCCATGATTATTCCTATCCTTTATTGGTGTTAACGGAAAAACTAACAACATTGGTTCGCGGGGCTGTAGTCCACTGTACACACGAATGATGATTTCAAAATCCATTTGATGGAAGTGGAGATGATTTTAGGTGATGAAATTATCAAAAAAAGTCATAGTATATTTAAGATAACTAGTTATTATATAACCATGATAGAAAAATAATTAAAGGGTTTTGAGTATGAAATAAAACAAAAATGTTTGTTGATGAACGTTATCTCTTCTTCGGGTGTCCTCCTTATATTTTCACTAGAAGACTTCCTAGGATGGATTTATTACCAAAATAAGGATTATAGTATGAGGGGAGGGAAGTTGGGAAGTGATTTGGGCATATATTGTTTGAACCAAATAGGTTTGAAGGTGGAAGCAGAGAGGAAAGTGGGTGACCTTTTATAAGTGGGGGAGAGGACACACTTGGTATTTTTGAAAATAAATTAACGATCCCAAATTTTTCATATGTATTAAGGGTCCAAATTAGGACATTATAGATACTTATAGGTGTAATGGTAAAAATATTACCAGATAATAATTTTTAGACAAGTGTATATGTTATTTTTGTCCTTATCTTTTTAGTTTAACCCTAATAAATCCATTTTTACCTTAACTGCAGTAATTACTTTTTTACTACATTCATTATTAATTTTGGTCAAAAATTAAGTTTAACTTATTATAGTTATAAATTATTATGATTAAAAATATTTAATCAGTTTTTACAAATTCAATTCATTGGAGTGGAAAAAATTAATTTAATATTAATCCCAGAGATGTGATGAGAAAGCGGGTTTTCAAAGTGAAAATGATCAAAAGTTTAAAAAGTTTTTATATCCAATTTCAATGTGAAATTGATTCCAATTACATAAATTGGATTAATATATTTTTAATTTAAATAATTTTACTTTAAAACCAATTTAAAATATAATTTAACATTATAAATAAATTAAATGAAAAGACAGTTTCCAATTAAAATTATGTATTTTCATTATTCATCAAAAAATGAAACTTTTTAGAAAAATCCCAAAAATTCACCCGAACATAATTTTGAAATTATGAATTCAAAAATGAATTTTATTTTATAAAATAATTTTTTTTTTTAATTTTCAAAAATTAATTTTATAACTGTTCACAAAAAGACATAAAAAACATTTTTTTAGAAAATAGTATTTTTAAGACATATAAAGACTTTACTAAAAACTATTTATTTTATTATTGATATGTTTTATTTATATAAAACCAGTATAATTAAAATTTAAAAATTATTTATTACTATTCATATCACTAAGTTTAACGTCTAGGTAATAATGACCGTGTATAAATAACTAAATTAATAATATATCAAGGTTTTGTTAAAACTCAGTGTTATATGTAACAGAAGCTAAGATAGTATTGAATGTTTCACAAGATTAAATTTGTGTATCATGAAATTAAATACATAAAATAAATTTAATTTATTTGAAAAAAATGTGATTCATTAAAACTCAAGGTGTTACAATCACCCCTTCTTAATAACTTATAATACATTAGAAAAGGGGTAGACAAGAAACCTAAAGAACATGGGGGATAACTCAAGAAGAAGTAATTAAAAATACACGGGATGTAAATGATTTTTTTTCTTAAAATAATACAAAACAAATATGCCATCATATTTTGGATGATAGCTAGAATTTCCTAACTAGGGGTAATATTACACCTAGTACTCACCTTAGGGTCAAACTAAGTTTCCCTTCCACTTTTTTTTTTATTTTTTTGATTATTTTTTCATAAAATAAATTTATTATTTATGTTTCATTATTTTTAGTTTTTCATGGGGGGGAATCAACATTAAGAATATCATGGATCAATTTATCTACCCATACAAAATAACCATAAGGTCGTATTTCTATTTTTCCTTATTTTTTTACTTCAAAATCAAAATTTTATGTTCAAATATATCATAATAAAGTTTAAACAATAATGAGGGATGTAAATGGATATGAATGGGGTAATGGTTATGATATATTTAGTTTAAATGAACACCTTATTAAAATTTTCACATCTTTGTATTTTGGGGAAAATATATTTATTTGAATACCTAAATATTAAAATGATTTCAAATTGGTATTTTATTCCTTGATTTCCAAACTAAAAATTTAAGTAAGTTTGATCAAATATGAAACCCATGTACACAAGTTTTGTCTAATGATTATCTTACCCAATTCAAGAGTTTTCTAAACCTTTCTTTCACAACTTATTACATTTACCTTTTTCTCAAGAGTCTTGAGTCATGTTATGAATTCTTTATCATTCTATTTTTATTCTTTTCAAAACTATTTGAATCTATGAATTGTGAAAAAATAATTGAGGTATAATTTTGGAATCTATTTTTAAAGTTAACCTCTATTTGAGCCTAAACTTGACACTTGACCATTTCTATACCCTATTTACCATGAAAAATATTGTTAGGAAGCTACATTATAATGATTAAATCCCTAAAAAACTTGATCCAAGAGTAAATTCATGATCATATATGAAATCAATTGTGAGAAAGGGAGTTGTTTTGTGTGAATTATTTCTATTTTTTGATCCAATAGTAAATTCATGATCATATATTGGGAGTATTTTAAGTGGTCAGATGTATATTTTTTCATCAACTAGAGTTGTTTTGAGAGAAGATTTAGAAATAAAAATCTTTCCAAAATGTGCGATGCACACTCAGTGTTTAATACCCATGATTCAGAGTTTGAAAAATTTATTAATATAACATTCACATAAGGGGGATTTGAATTCTTCTCCTTGAGAATACTTCTCATCCAATGATACCAATTTTAACTATTTTATAGGTCATTATCATTAAATATATCAATATTATTTCTATCATAAACCCGACTCAAGTAGCCTGAAGCTAATGCCTTTATTTATTACATTTCCATAAATACAAGATTCAAATTCCAATAGACTGAATAGTTTGGTAGTATTGAATAATTAGATACATACATGGTACCCCTATTACATTGGTAATAAAAAAACATAACATAACATATGAACTTCATTTTAATACCTAAACTCATGTAAACATTTCATTTTCATAACCTTTGGAAAAAAGAATAAATAAAAGGGTGAGCTCAAATGATCAATAAGGGTTAAATACAATGAAAGAAATAATGAATCAATAATCATAATCAATATGGAAAGGTAAATAATTTAAATCACATTCCATTTAATCAATAAAATTATAATGAAATGAATCCATAGATTTTTTCATAGTGAAAATCTCCTAGATAATGATAACTGAAAGTTGAATGAAGAGAATGCTTAATTATTGGGTGTCATGTATATGGAACATGAACCACTACTGTAAATACCTTTCACAAGAAAATTTAATCATTATGGGTAAAAACCCATTGTGTCCAATGTTTTCATCTCATGAGACTACTGATGCATCAAGGGGCTATATATAACCAGGCTCCACCCGTGTCTGCATGTCCAAAGAATTCATTATATATTAAGTAATCAAAGTGTCCCATATCACTTTGATACATTTTAATTATAAGTCTCATAAAGTAATATAATTTAAAAAAACTTAAAATACCACAAGGAATTAATAAATCATGATATCACATGTCAAAGTAATAGTATATACATCACATGGAAGTGAATTGGTTCATAATAATAAATAAGTCTCAATGTAATTTAATATGAAATCCCTTAACACCTTTTAATCAGTAGAATAATATGCCTCATAAAATTAGTATTTATCAAATGAAATATTTAATACCATGAATATAATTATATTCATGATAATATATATCAAGGTTCAGTTTACATACGCTACACACAAGAAATAAGTGGTGAATAAGGCATATATCTCACATAAGTAAAAAGTGAGATGAGAAAAAATTTACCTAACACTTACTTTTGGTTGTACATGATTTGACCTCCTTTATAATGGTTTAAAGTGTGTTATTAATTTATAACAATAGAATTTTCATTTTTATTCTATATTATAATCCTCTTATATCATTTTATCACCCGTTAAAAATATTTCTTCATTACCCTTGTTTCGAGTATTAACTGCTTCATTTTATTATGCATGTTTTGTTGTGTAAGTACAGATTATTATATATAAGATATATTTACATAATATAAATAATGATATTAATTTTATAGATATCATATTTATTCATTAAATACATTTTTATAATCATTATTGAACGAGGAATCATGGAAAATGAATCGCATCGTAAAGATGATAAGCCATATGTACACACAAGCGATAATATCATTCTATTAATGGTGAAATGGAAATGAATTAGATTTTATATTAATTATAAAGAATCAATATCATTTCATAAGTACCATATATATCCATTATTTCCATCATTATACCCATAAAAGTAAACAAATTACACTATGACGTGGAGATGGTAAGCCGTACGTATACACATGTGGTGATTTTACTTTTAATATGGTAGATAAAACATGGAATATGGTTGTACCATAATCATAATAACATCTCAGAATATAAAATATACTTGAGTTATTGATTTATCATGTAAATAACTTCTGAATAGGAAGTAGAAGAAGAAATATTTTTAGAAGAGTTGATAAAGACGATTAACTCTTCTATAAAGGATCTCCTTTATAACTTCCCTTAAGGGAAATAAAGTAGTTATTTTTGAAAGATAAAGACCTAAAAAACTTGTATATGGATGTTGGGAAGATAAAATAGTAGGTTTTGGATGATATAGAGGTCTCAAAGTGGTGTTAATGAGTGAGGGAGGAGGTACACTTTTATAATTGAGGTGAGATGCACTTTAGGAAACTCTTAAAATATTAAATTAATATAAATTAATTTTCAATTAAAAGTGGATCCAAAGTGACTTATTTATACTTTAAGATAAAAATGGGTTGAAATAATATCATATAATAATTTTTAGACAAGTTTAGGTCACATTCCTACCCTTATCTTTTGGTTTTAACCCTTATTTAAACCCTTTAACTCTTACCGTGACAACTTGGATTTTTACTCTTTAAGGGTTAATAAGTTACTATAAAATACCAAACTGACCATAAATGAGTCATGGGTGACATTTTCATAATAAAACCAAATTTTTTAGCTAAAATTGTGATTTTTTTAATTTTATATCATTTAATAAATTATTATTTATTTTAAAACATCATTAATGTCAATTTAGACACTATTCATTACTTGAATTTTTAAAAATGTCATAACAACATGATATATTCAAAAAAAACCTTTTAACTTATCAATAAAATATAAAAGTCATATAAAAAATTCATGGATGACATTAATTTTCTAAAATTATATTTATTTTAATATTTATAATATCATTTATTTGATATTTTCATTATTTAAAGAATTATTGCATCATCATTGTGTAAGCCTTTAAGGTAATTATTTATTTCTTAAAAATTAAAAATAAATTAACATTATGAATATAAAAATTTTATATTTGACATCACTATTTATAGTTGGATATATCTTTTAAATAACCACATATTAAAAATGTAATACTTATTAAAAACTTGAGCATGACATAATTGACTTTCCTTTAAATAAAATACTATAAAAGCCTTAAATTTATCCAAGTGGCTCCAAGTTCTAATAAAATATTTCCAGGGATTATTTAGGTCAAAAATAACTAATAGAATAAAATTAGTACAAGTTTTAAGGTAATTTTATAATGTTATTTTTACCCTTAATTACCTGATTTACCCTAAACCATGGTAAAAAAAATTATTAAATTTACTATTCATATTATCAAAAAATAAAACAAAAATATTTAATAAATTTTTACATTCTAATTAAAAACATGGAATCCATTTTTAAATATTAAAAACATATAATATTCTAAAATTAATTTGAAATTAGTCCTATTGATGGAATGATAAAATAAGTTTTTAAAGTGAAAACGTTCAAAAGATTAAAACGTTTTTATATCCAAATTCAATGTGAAAATTATTCCAATGAGCTATATTGAATTAAATGATATAATATTGCTTTAATTATAATTTAAAATCAATCAAAAATATAATATAATATTATAAATTATTTAGACGAAAAAAACTATTTTCAATTAAAATCTAGTATTTTCACTATTCATCAAAACATGAAACTTATCATAAAATTACCAAAAATGAAACCAAAATAAATTTTTATATTATTATTTCAAATAAAAAGTTATTTTTTCAAAGATAATTTATAAAAGTTTCAAAAACTATATTTAAAACAAATGTGCCATC
Organism: Viscum album; assembly: GCA_963277665.1. Classification (NCBI taxonomy): domain Eukaryota; kingdom Viridiplantae; phylum Streptophyta; class Magnoliopsida; order Santalales; family Viscaceae; genus Viscum; species Viscum album. The sequence goes on from OY728145.1 coordinate 1,492,257,930, forward strand.
AAAACACGACAAAACTATCTTTTTAGAAAAAGACATCTTTTATACATAAAATTTGATTTGTTCTTATATCATGTCTAGAAAATACTTAATATGAATGTTAAAAATTATATTGAATATATTATATATAAATTTAATTAATATCATTCACTGATAATAATTAATTTAATTTATTAGTATAAAATACCTTTGGCACATAATAATGGTTTTTATAAAAACATTTCCTTTATATTAAATTGTTTTTTATATTTATTTATAATTAATTGGTAAAAATTGAATTCAATAATATATTTAAAAAAAATATTTAATGTTATTAATAACCAAAAATTTAATAGTGATTAGATAATTTCTTTTTAAATAATAATATTAATAGTATGTCATAGTTCATTTAAGCATGAGGTTGCATGAAACACAAGCTATCAAAGGGATTAAATTTAAAAACTTAAATTCCATAAAATATTGGGGTTTACATTCTCCCATCCGTTAATAAATTTTTTCCTCATAATTTTTTAATTCTATCTTGGTAACTAAGTTTTGAATTTTCAAAATATATTTATTGAAAACCCATATCTTAAAAAGTATTAGTAAAACTTCCACTTAAAAAGAAAGGAAGGGAAGTATGAAGGTCACCTAAGATAACACATACTATGATCCCATGTAGAAAAGTAAAGACATGGAAGAGAAAAATAACTCTCAATGACTAATAGATAGTGAAATATAACATGATCATGTGAAGGTTAATAATCATAAAACCATAAATATGTATTGGGTTAAAAGGTCATTGATATAAGCAAACAAATAAACTTTTTGTTTCAAAACAATTTTCATAAAGTTTAGGAATTTATTTACTTCCTAGATTAAGAAAATAAGGAAGCATAATTACTTGATAAATATAGTTTCATCCTCTAATAAATTTCCACCACAAACTCATACTTTTATCCAAATGATGAGTATTTAATATGAATTTTGTATGCTTGAAGAATTTGAATCAAATTCTACAGATAAAAAAATTCAAAAAAGTATAATTATCAATTCCTTCTCTCTTTACACATTAATCAAAACTAAAACAGTTAGGAAAAGATAAGATAATCACCAAAAAATATTAAATCTTTATTTTATGAAAAATAACTTTATTCTCCAAAATTCAACTGTAATACCCATAGTTCAACATAGATCCTTCAACAAATAACTATCCTTCCCCAAAAATATTATGGTCTAAGATTTAAACCCAAAAAATCATAAGGATTTGATCATATAGTCTTCCAAAAAAAATTAATCACTCTTAATGTTTCATACCAAATATATTAATTTCTTTAATCATATAATCTCCAAAGATATGATAAAATTTTTCATAAATAACTTGAATCACCATAATACCATAATGAAATAATATTTGACTCCAAATGAAAATTCATCCTTTATTCCTCATAATATTATATTAACCTTAAACTTATAGGATTCCAAAAATAGTGAATGTATTTTGAAATAACATTAATAGCTTAATCATCAATTCATTTTCCAATCAAAATGTTATGTATTTGATAAACCAAACATCTCTAAAATAAAAATAACCATTATCCATTAGACATTTTAACTAAAAAAATAAATCTAACCCGGACTTTATGTAGGCTAGTGGTAGGAATTTCACCCTTTTTGTACTTAGGTTGTGGGTTCAAACCCCATGGCCTTGCCAGATACAACGAGTTGTTGCCCAACCTATGAGTTTTCCTATTTCTAAAAAATATTAATATTATCCAAAAAATGTGATAAGCATCCAAAAAAATAATAGAAATATATTCAACATTAAATAAAATTTTTAACTAAAAAGGTTATCTTATACGTTTCATTTTTATTCCCAATAATATAAATACCCATAATTACCATAAATTCAAAGGTCATATAAACCATAATAATTATCCTTACCTTTAAACATATATCTACAAAATGAAAATGAATTAGTCCTTAAATAACTTTTTCAAACATACTAAACCAATGGGTTGTGTTACATAATATTTTTTTTTTCTAAATCTAGTTCCCAAAGTTTCTACTAAAATTTCTCTGATACAAACTTTAACAATCCCGACTCTAGTAACCCAGAGCTGATGCCTTTCTTTATTACATTGTAATAGATACAAGGTTCAAATTGCAACAGAGCGAATAATTTAGTAGTATTTAATAACTTGATACATACATGGTGCCCTCATTACATTGGTAATAAAAAACAAATCATAACAAAGGAAAGTGATTTTTATCCTTGAACTCATACAAACATTTCATCTTCATAACTTTGGGAAAAGAGAATAAATAAAAGGATGAAATCAAATTCCCAGTAAGGGTTAATGAGTGGAAGTAATGATGAATCAATGATCGTAATAAATATAGGAAGGAAAATAACTGAAAACACATTCTATTTAATCAATAAAATAATAATTAAATGCATCTATAGATTTTTTTCATAGTGAAAATATCCTAGATAATAACAACTAAAAGCTGAATGAAATAAATGCTTAATTATTGGACGTCATGTAACTGGAGCACGAAAAAACATCATCAAGACCTTTCAGAAGAAGATTTAATCATTTTGGGTAAAAAAAAAATTTCCGATGTTTTCACCTCATGATATTATCTATGCATGAAGAGGATGTCTATAATTGGGACCCACCAGTGTCTGTATGTCCAAAGCATTCATTATATATCGAGTAATCAAAGTATACCATATCACTTTGATATATTATAATTATAAGCCTCATGAAGTAATAAAATTTTAAAAAACTTAAAATACCATTAGCAATGAATAAATCATGATATTACATGTCAAATGGATATTATATACACCACATGGAAGTCAATTAGTGCATAATAACAAATAAGTCTCAATGTAATTTAAGATAGAACCCCTTACCACCTTCTAATTAGTAGAATTGTATGCATCATAAAAGTATTATTTATCAAATTAAACATTTAATAGAATAAAAATAATGAGATTCATGATAATATATATCAAATGTTAGTATACATACACCACACACAAGAACTAAATGGTGAATAAGGCATATATCTCACAAAAGTAAAAAGTGAGACGAGAAAAACCTTACCTCACACTTCCTTTTGGTTGTATATGATTTAACCTCCTATATAATGGTTTAAAGTATGTTATTAATTTATAACAGAACCATTTTCATTTTTATGATATCTTATATGATTATATTATATCATTTTATTTCCTATTTGTTAATAATATTTCATTATTACCCTTGTTTCGGGTGTTAACTGCTTCATTTTCTTATGAATGTTTTGTTGTGTAAGTCCCAGTTATTTTATATTGGATATAGTACCATCATATACAGAATGATATTAAGGTAATAGATATCATATTTATTCATTTTATACATTTTTATATCCATTATTGAATGGTGAATCATGGAAAATGAATCACATTACGTCGTTGTGATGGTAGGCGATATGTACGCACAAACGACAATATCATTCTCTTAATGGTGAAATGGAAATGAATTGGTTGGTATATTAATTATAAATAATAAATATCATGTCATAATTTTCATATATATCCATTATTTCCATCATTATTCTCATCCAAGTAAACAAATTACACCACTGTGTAGAGACAGAGAGCTGTACGTACACACACGTGGTGCTTTTGCTTTTCATATGATGGATAAACTAGAATATGGTTATACCATAATCGTAATAACATATAATAATATATATGATACTAGATTTATTACTTTATCATGGAAAAAACTCATGAATAGTAACTATAAGAAGAAATATTTTTGGAAGAGTCAGTAAAGACGATTACCTCTTCTACGAAGGAGCTCCTTTATAACTTCTATTAAGAGACCTATGGTAAGTATTTTTGACAGATTAGAACCTAAAAACTGTGTATATGGATGTTTTAATGATAACATAATAGGTGTTGGTTGAGCTAGAAGCCTCAAATTTGTGTGAATAAGTGATAGAGGAGGCACCCTTTTATAATTGAGGTGAGGGGCACTTTAGGAAACTCAAAAAATATTAAATTAATATAAATTAATTTTCAATTCCAAATAGATCAAAAGTGAGTTATTTAGAAGATAATATGAGTATGAGTAAAAATAATCTCATCCAAAATATTTTAGACAAGTTTAGGTCACATTATTACCCTTATCTTTTGGTTTTAACCCTTATTTAAACATTTTAACTCTTACCATGACAACATGGATTTTTACTCTTTAAAGATTAATATAGTTACTATAAAATTCCAAATGGAATCTAAATGAGCATTGGGTGAAATTTTAAACCTCTCTCCAATTTTTTGTCTTAAATTTATATTTTTATGAATTTGATATCATTTAATAAAATATTATTTATTTTAAAATATCATTAATGTCAAATTTGACACTATTCAATACTTGACTTTTTAAAAATGTCATAACAACCTGAAATACTCAAACAAATATTTTAATATATCAATAAAATGTTCAAGGAATCTATAAAATTCATGTATGACATTAATTATCTCAAATTATATTTATTTTAATATTTATAATATCATTCATTTGATATTTCTATTAATTATACAATTATTACATCATTATTATATAAGACCTTAAGGTAATTAATTATTTCCTAAAAGATTAAAATAAATTTCCATGATAATTATAAAAAATTTAGCTTTAAAATCACTATTTATTGTTGAATATATCTTCTGAATTACCACAATTTAAAAATGTAATACTTATTAAAAACATGAGTATGACAAATTTGACTTTCCTTTAAATAAAATACTGTAAAAGGATTAAAGTATTCTAAGTGGCTCCAAGATCTCATAAAATCAGCTAAATGATAATTTTGGTCGACAATCACTCATCTAATAAAATCAGGACAAGTGTTATGTTAATTTTATAAAATTAATTGTACACTTAATTACCCGATTTACCCTTAATCATGGTAATAAAAAATTACTAAAGTTTCTATTTGTATTGTCCAAAAACAAAAAGAAAATATTTACTAAATTTTGAAATTATGATTCCAAATAAGTAATCCATTTTTCAAAATTCAAAATAAATAATTATCAAAAATCAATTTAAAATTAATCCTGTTGACGGAATGAGAAAACAAGTTTTTAAAGTGAAAATGTTCAAAAGATTGAAATCTTTTTATATCCAAATTCAATGTGAAATTGATTATAATGACCTAAATTGGATTAAATGATATAAAATTGATCTAATTATACTTTAAAACCAATAAAAAATATAATTTAATACTATAGATTATTTAGACAAAAAATTTGTTTTCAATTAAAATCTAGTATTTTTCACTATTCATCAAAAAATAAAACATATCAAAAAAATATAAAAAATGAAACCAAAATAAATTTTTATATTCTTATTTCAAAGAAGAAGTTTATTTTTTTAAATATAGATTATTAATGTCTAAAAAACTAGATTTAAATAAAGTGTGCCACCAAAAGGCGGCAAAACTACCTATTTAGAAAAATATATCTTTTATGCATAAAATTGGATTTGTTCTTATATTATGTCTAGAAAATACATAATATGAATTTTAAACATTATATTGAATATGTTATATATAAATTTAATTAATATCATTCACTGATAATAATTAATTTTATTTATTAGTATAAAACACCTTTGGCACAAAATAATAGTTTTTATAAAAACCTTTGCTATATTAAATTGGTTTTTATATTTATTTATATTAATTGGTAACCAATTAATTAAATAATATATTTTAAAAAGTTATTTAGTCTATTAATAACCACCAATTAAATTTATAGCTGATAATTTCATTTAAATAATAATATTAATAGTACCTCATAGTTCATTTAAGCTCGGTGTTACATGCAATGTAAGTCATCGAAGAGATTAAATTTAAAAAGATACATACCATAATATATTGGGGTGTTAAATTCCACCATACTTAGATAAATTACATCCTCACAATTTTTTAATTTGATCTTTCTAACTAATGTTTTAATTTTCAAAATACCTTTATTGAAAACCCACATATGAAAAATTATTAATGAAACTTCTAATTAATAAGAAAGGAAGGGAAGTATGAAGGTCACCTAAGATAACACATAATAAGATTCCATGTATAAAAATATGTACATATAACAGAAAACTAAATATCAAAGACTAATAGAGATTGATAGAGAACATGATCATGGGAAAGTTAACAATCACAAAATCATAAATACGTGATGGGTTAAAAGGACATCGATATAAGTAAATGAATAAACTTTTTCTTTCAAAATAATTTTCCTAAATTTAAATAATTAATTTACTCTATAGACTAAGAAAATAAGGAAACATACCTAATTTACATGTATAGTTTCATCCTTTAATAAATTTCAACCACAAACTCATCTTTTTCTCCAAACGATGAGTATTTAAGATGAATTTTTCATGCCTGAAGAATTCGAATAAACTTCTACGGATCACAAAATAAAAAAATTATAATTATCTATTCCTAATGTATTTATACATTAACCAAAACAAAAAAATTAGTATAATATAAGACAATTAACCTAAAATAATAAACCTTTATATAATGAAAAACAACTTTAATATCAAAAATTCAACAGTAATACCCAAAGTTCAACATAGACCATTCAAAAAATTACTATACTTTATCAAAAAAATTCTAGACTAAGATTGAAACCCAAAAAATCATAAGGATTTGATCATATATTATTACAAATAATATCAATCACTCTTAATGTCATAAACAAAAAATATTAATTTTCTAAATCACATAATCTCCAAAGATATACTAACCATTTTCCTAAATAACATGAATCGCCATAAGTCCACAATGAAATCATATTTGAATCCAAATGACAATTAAACCTTTATTCCTCATAATATTTTGTTCATCTTAATATTATATAATTTCCAAAAATATTGAATGTATTCTAAAAAAACATTAATCAATTAATCACCAAATCATTGTCCAATCCCAAGGTTATCTATTAGACAAAACAAATGTCCCTAAAATCAAAATAACATTTAGTCATTATAAAATTTAACTAAAAAAAATTCATGATAACTAGAACTTTATGTAGTCTAGTGGTAGTCCATAAACCCTTGTTTCCATTCATTTGTGGGTTCAAACCCCATGGCCTTTCTGGACACGATGAGTTGTCACCCCACCTACGAGTTTTTATTTTTCTTAAAAAATATTAATATTATCAAAAGAAATTTGATAAGAATCCTAAAAAATATCCTAAATAAATTCAACATTAAATAAATGTTTTAACCAAAAAAATTGTCTCATACATTTCATTTTTTATTCCCAATAATATAAATACCCATAATTACCTTAAATTCAAAGGTCATATAAACCCGAACAGTTATCCTTACCTTTGAACATATGGACACAAAATTAAAAGTCATTATTACTTAAATAATTTTTTCAATCATAAAAAAACCAATGGTTTATTTTCCCTAATATATGTTTTACTAAATATAGTTCTCAAGGATTCTACTAAACTTGCAATGATACCAACCGTAATGATCCCAAATCCAGTATCCTAGGGCTGATGCCTTTCTTTATTACATTAGAATAGATACATGATTCAATTCCCAATAGACCAAATAGTTTAGTAGTATTTAAGAACTAGATACATACATTTTACCTTTATTACATTGGTAATAAAAAACAAAACATAATAAAGGAAATTAATTTTTATCCTTGAACTCATACAAACATTTCATCTTCATAACCTAGGGAAAAGAGAATAAATAAAAGGGTGAGCACAAATACTCAGTAAAGGTTAAGTACAACTAAATAAATAATGAATCAATGAGTATAATCAATATAGAAATGTAAATAACTGAAAAAAAAACATTTCATTTAATCAGTAAAATGAGAATTAAATGCTTTCATAGATTTTTTTTCATAGTTAAAATCTCATTGATAATAATAATCGAAAGCTGAATGAAAGCAGTGCTTAATTATTGGGCATCATGTAACTAGAACATGAAACAATACTATAAATACCATTCATAATATGGTTTCATAATTGTGGGTAAAAAACCATTTTGGACAGCATTTTCATCTCGTGAGACTACTGATATACCAAGGGGTTATCTATAACCGAGCCTCACCCGTGTCTGCATGTCCAAATCATTCATTATATATTGAGTAATAAAAATGTACTATACCACTTCTATACATTTTAATTATAATAATAATGAAGTAATACCATTTTAAAAAACTTTAAATACCATTATTAATGAATAAATCATTATATTACATGTCAATGAGATAGTATATACACCACATGTAAGTGAATTAGTGCACAATAACAAATAGGTCTAAATGTAATTTAAGATGAAATACCTTACCAAATTTTAATTAGTAGAATAATATGCCTAATAAAATAAGTATTTATAAAATGAAACATTTAATAACATTATTATAATTATATTCATGATAATATATTTCTGAGGTCAGTGTACATACACCACAAATAAGAAATAATTGGTGAATAAGGCATATATCTCATAGAAGTAAAAAGTGAGATGAGAAAACCCTTACCTCATGCTTAATTTTGGTTGTATGTGCTTTATACTAATGTATAATGGTTTAAATTATGTTATTAATTTATACTAGAACCATTTTCATTTTTATGATATCTCATATGATCCTCTTATATCATTTTATCACCCGTTTGTTAATAATATTACAGTACTACCGTTGTTTCGAGTGTAAACTGCTTCATTTTTTATGCATGTATTATTGTGTAAGTATTTGTTCTTGTATATAGGATATATTTACATCATATAAAAAATTATATTAAGTCCATAAATATCATATTTATTCATTATATATATTTTTATAATCATTCTTGAATGGTGAATCATGGAAAATGAATCGAATTGCATCGTGGAGATGATATGTCGTATGTACGCACAAGTGACAATATCATTATCCTAATGGTAAAATAGTATGGAAATGAATGGTATATAAATTATACAGAATCAATATCATGCCATAAGTATCATATATATCCATTATTTCCATCATTGTACTCATCCAAGTAAATAAATTACACCATGACTTGGAAATGGTAAGCAGTATGTACGAACACATGGTGCTTTTTCTTTTCATATGATGGATAAAACAAGGAATATGGTTTTTCCATAATCATAATAACATCTCATCATATAGATTATATTTTATTTGTTACTTTATCATGGAAATAACTCATTTAAATTAAGTATAAGAAGAAATATTTTTGGAAGAGTCGGTAAATACAATTACCTCTTCTACGAAGGTGCTCCTTTATAACTTCACATAAGGGACTTAGGGTAGGTATTTTTGAAATATAAAGACCTAAAAAACTGGTATATGGATGTTGGAAAGATAAAATATTAGGTTTTTGTTAAAATATAAGGCTCAAAGTGGTGTGAATGAGTGATGGAGGAGGTGCCCTTTTATAATTGAAGTAAGGGTCACTTTAGGAAACTCTTAAAATATTAAATTTATATAAATTAATTTTCAATTAAAAATAGCACCAAAGTGATTTATTTTGAATATAATATTATTTTGGGTCTAAATTCCATCACAAAATAATTTTATACAAGTTAGGTCACATTATTACCCTTACATTTTTATTTTAACCCTTATTCAAACCCTTTAACTCTTATCGCGATAACCTGACTTTTAACTCTTTAAGGGTTAATATTGTTAATATAAAATGAAAAACTGATAATAAATGATTCATGGGTGAAATTTTAAATCTCATCCCAATTTTTTTACAGAAATTAATTTATTTTATTTTTTTATGTCATTAAATAAAAAATTATTAATTTTAAAATATCATTAATATCAATTTTGACACTATTTTGTTACATGAATTTTTAAAAATGTTATAAAAACATGATATATTAGAACCAAATATTTTAAATTATCAATAAAATGTCAAATTAATCTATAAAATTCATTTAGGACATTAATTATCTCAAATTATAATTATTTTAATATTTTTAATATTATTTATTCGATATTTTCATTAATTAAAAAATCACTACATCATCATTGTGTAAGAATTTAAGGTAATTAATTATTTCAAAAAAATTAAAATAAATTACCATGATGAGGATAAATATTTTAGATTTAAAATCACAATTTATAGTCAAAGATATCTTCTAAATAACCACATATTAAAAATGTAATACTTATTAAAAACATGAGTATGAAATATTTGGCTTTCCTTTAAATTAAATACTATAAAAGGATTAAATTAATCGAAGTGGATCCAAGATCTCATAAAATAGCCCCAATTATTATTTTTATTCTAAAATTACTCATCCAATAAAATTAGGATAAGCGTTAGGGTAATTTTATAATATTATTTTTACCCTTAATTACCTGATTTTCCCTTAATCGTGCTAATAAAAAAATTACTAAAGTTACTATTTATATTACCCCAAAAAAGGTACCTATTTAATAAATTTTTAAATTATAATTAAAAATATGGAATCCATTTTTATAAATTCAAAATACATAATTTTCTAAAATTAATTTAAAATTAATCATGTTGACGGAACAAAAAAACAAGTTTTTAAAGTGAAAACATTCAACAGATTGAAATGTTTATATATCTAAATTCAATGTGAAATTGATTACAATGATCTAAATTGGATTAAATGATATAAAATTGATATAATTATACTTTAAAATAAATCAAAAATATAATTTAATACTACAAATTATTTAGATGAAAAATCTATTTTCAATTAAAATCCAATATTTTTCACTATTAATAAAAACATGGAACTTATCAAAAAAATACCAAAAATGAAACCAAACTAAATTTTGATATTCATATTTCCAAAAAAAATTATTTTTTCAAATAAAATTTATAAAAGTGTTAAAAACTATATTTAAAACATGTGCACCATCAAAAGGCGGCAAAACCATTTTTTTAGAAAAATAAATCTTTTATTCATAAAATTGTATTTGTTAAAATACCATGTCTACAAAACACATAATATGAATATTTAATACTATATTAAATATATTATATTTAAATTTAATTAATATTATTCACTAATAATAATTAATTTAATTTATTAGGATAAAACACCTTTAGGAAATAATAATAGTTTTTATAAAAACATTTCATTTATATTAAATTAGTTTTTATTTTTATGTATAATTAATTGGTTAAAAATGGATTCAATAATATATTTTAAAAATTTATTTAATACTATTAATAACCACCAATTTAATTGCTAGTAGATAACTTCATTTTAAATAATAATATTAATAGTATCTCATGGTGAATTTAAGCTTGGTGTTGTATGCAACATAAGCTATCAAATGGATTAAATTTAAAAATATACATACCATAAAATATTGGGGTGTTACATTCTCCCCCAATTAAATAAATTAAATTCTCACAATTTTTTTAATTCTATTTTGGTAACTAAGATTTGAATTTTGAAAATACCTTTATTGAAAACGAACATTTGAAAAAGTATTAATTGAAATTCCACTAAAAAAATAAGGGAAGTGAGAAGTTCACCTAAGATAACACATACTATAATTCCTTGTTAGAAAATATGGACATGTAAGAGAAAAATAGCTCTCAAATACTAATACATAGTGATAGAGAACATGATCATGGAAAAGTTAACAATCACAAAACCATAAATATGTGATGGGTTAAAAGGCCATTGATATAAGTAAATGAATAATGTTTTTTCAAAATCATTTTACTAAAGTTAAGAAGTTAATTTACTTTATAGACTAAGAATGTTAGGAAACATACTTACTTGACAAGTAGAGTTTCATCCTTTAATCAATTTCCACCACAAACTCATCTTTCTCTCCAAATGATGAGTATTTAAGATGATTTTTTCATGCCTGAAGAATTCGAATCTACTTATATGGATCAAAAAATCCAAAAAAGTTTAATTATTTATTCCTAATATATTTATAAATTAATAAAATGAAAATGGTTAGGATAATATAAGATAATTTTTAAAAAATAATAAACCTTTATATAATAAAAAACAACTTTAATCTCCAAAATTCAATAGTAATACACAAAGTTCAATATAGATCATTTAGAAAATATATATCATTCCTCATAAATATTCTAGACTAATATTGAAACCCAAAAAAATCAGAATGATTTGATCATATAGTCTTCCAAATAACATCAATCACTCTTAATGTCTCATACCAAAAATATTAATTTTCTAAATCACATAATCTCCAAAGATATGTTAACCATTTTCATAAATAACTTTAATCACCATAATTACAAAATGAAATTATATTTGACTCCAAATGAAAATTCAGCCTTTATTCCTCATAATATTTTATTTACCTTAATCTTATAAGATTCCCACAATAGCGAATGTCTTCTGAAATAAAATTAATTGCCTAATCACCAAATCATTTTCCAATCACAAGGTTATCTATTTGATAATTTTTTCCCAAAATCATAACAACATTTTTCCATTAGATAGTTTAAATAAAAAATTTCATTCTAATGAGGAATTTATATAGGGTAGTGTTAGGTGCTTCACCCTTGTTTCCCTTTGATTGTGGGTTCAAACCCTGTGGCCATACCAGACATGACGGGTTGTTAGCCAATTTGCGAGTTTTCCATTTTCGCAAACTATATTAATATTGTCCAAAAAAATGTGATAAGAATACTAAAAAATAACATAAATATACTCAACATTAAATAAATGTTTTAACAACAAAGGTTATCTCAAACATTCCATTTTATATTCCCAATAATAAAAATACCCATAATTACCTTAAATTCAAAGTTCATATAAACCCTAATAGTTATCTTTAACTTTAAACATATGTACACAGAATTAAAATACATTATTAATTAAATAGAATTTTCAAATATACTAAACTAATTGGTTTTTCCCCAATCAATGTTTTCCTAAATCTAGTTCCAAAGGTTTCTACTAAAATTTCTCTAATACCAACTGTAATGACCCTGAATCCAGTAGCCCATAGCTGGTGCCTTTATTTATTACATTAGCATAGATACAAGATTCAAATACCAACAGTCCATATACTTTAGTATTATTTAATAAATAGATACGTACATGGTACCCTTATTACATTGGTAATCAACAACAAAACATAACAAGGAAATTTAATTTGCATCATTGAAATTATAAAAACATTTCATCTTCATAACCTAGGGAAATATAATAAATAAAAGGGTGAGCTCATATGCTCAGTAAGAGTTAAGTACAATGAAATAAATAAATAATCAACGAGAATAATCAATATATAAAGGTAAATAACTGAAAAAATATTCCATTTAATCAATAAATTAAGAATGAAATACATGCATATATTTTTTCATTGTGAAAATCTTCTAGATAATAATAACTAAAAGATGAATGAAAGTAATGCTTAATTATTAGGCATCATGTATATGGAACATGAAACACTAGCGTCAATACATTTAAAAATATGGTTTAATAATTGTGGATGAAACCAATTTTTTCCAACATTTTCATCTCATGAGACTATCGATGCATCTGGGGGCTATCTATAATTGGGCCCCACCCATGTATGCATGTCCAAATAATTCATTATCTATAGAGTAATAAAAGTGTCACATGCCACTTTGATACATTTTAATTATAAGACTCATAAAGGAATAAATTTTTAAATAACTTAAAATACCATGATGAATAAGTAAATAATGATATTACATGTCAAAGGGATAGTATATACACCACATGGAAGTGAGTTGGTGCATAATAAGAAATAGGACTCAATGTAATTTAAGATGGAATCCCTTAACACCTTTTAATCAGTAGAATCGTATGCCTCATAAAAGTAGTATTTATCAAATGAAACATTGAATAACATAAAGATAATTATATTCATTATAAGATTTATAAAATGGTAGTATACATACACCACACAGAATAAATAAGTGGTGAATAAAGCATATATCTCATAGAAGTAAAAAAGCGAGACCAAAAAACCCTTAACACACAAATAATTTTATTTATTCATGATTTAACCTCATGTATAATGGTTTTACGGTATATTATTAATTTATACCAGAACCATTTTCATTTTTATGATATCTTATATAATCCTATTATATCATTTTATCACCCGATTGTTAATAATATTTCATTATTACCCTTGTTTCTGGTGTTAAATACTTCATTTTATTAGGCATGTTTTATTGTTTAAGTCCTAATTATTGTATATAGGATATAGTTCCATCATATATAGAATTATATTGTGGTCATAGATATCATATTTATTCATTATATATATTTTTATAATCATTATTAAATGGTGGATCATGGAATAGGAATCACATCGTGTCGTGGAGATGATAGATTGTACGTACGCACAAGCGATGATATCATTCTATTAGTGATGAAAGGTTAAGTAATTGGATGGTATATTAATTATAAAAAATCAATACCATGTCATAATTACCATATATATCCATTATTTCCATTATCATACCCATCCAAGTAAACAAATTATACCACTATGTGGAGACGGTAAGTCGTACTTTTGCACACATGGTGCTTTTGATTTTCCTATGATGGATAAAACATGGAATATGGTTGTATTATAATAATAATAACATATTAGAATATATATTGTACTATATTTATTACTTTATCATGGAAACAACTCATAAATATGAAGTATAATAAGAAATATTTTGGGAAGATCTGGTAAAGATGATTACCTCTTCTACAAAAGAGATCCTTTATAACTTCTCTTAAGTAACCTAGGGTAGGGGTTTTTGAAAATTAAGGACCAACATAAATTGGATATGGATGTTAGGAAGATAAAATATTAGGTTTTTGTCAATATAAAATGCTCAAAGTGGTGTGGATAAATGAGGGAGGAGGTGCCCTTTTATAATTGAGGTGAGAGGGACTTTAAGAAACTCTTAAAATATTAAATTCATATAAATTAATTTTCAATTACAAATGGATAAAAAGTGTGTTATTTTGAATCTAATATGATTATGGGTCTATATAATCTCATATAATAATTGTTAAACATGTTTATTTTATATTCTTATGCTTATCTTTTGGTTTTAACCCTTATTTAAACCTTTTAACTCTTATCGTGACAACTAAGTTTTTACTCTTTAAGGGTTAATATAGTTACTATAAAATTCAAAATGGACTATAAATTATTCATGGGTGAAATTTTAAGCCTCATTCCAATTTTTTCAAAAATTTATATTTTTATGAATTTATATAATTTAATAAAATATTAGTTATTTTAAAATATCATTAATATCAATTTTGACGCTATTAATTACTTAACTTTTAAAAAATGTCATAAAAACATGATATATTTGAACCAAATATTTTAACTTATCAATAAAATAAAAATTCTATATATAAAATTCATTTATAACATTAATTATCTCAAATTATATTTAATTTAATATTTTTAATATCATTTACTTGACATTTCCATTAATTAAACAATTAATGCATCATCATTGTGTAAGCTTTTAAGGTATATATTTATTTCCTAAAAATTAAAAATAAATTACCATTATGAAGATAAATATTTTATCTTACAAATAACTATTTATAAATTAAGATATCTTCTGAATAAAAACATATTAAAAATTTAATACTTATTAAATAATGAGTATGACATATTTGACTTTCCTTTAAATAAAATACTATAAAAGGAATAAATTCATCCAAGTGGCTAATAAAATAGTCCCAATGATGATGTTTTTCAACAATAACTCATCCAATAAAATTATGAAAAGTTTTATAGAAATTTTATAATATTGTTGTGACCCTTAATTACCCTATTTACCCTTAACCGTGGTAATAAAAAAATTACTAAAGTTACTATTCATATTGTCCAAAAAAGAGACCTATTTAATAAATTTGGATATTCTAATTCCAAATATGGAATCCATTTTTAAAAATTTAAAACATCTAATTGGATAAAATTAATTTAAAATTAATCCTGTTGAAGGAACGAGAAAATGAGTTTTTAAAGTGAACACATTCAAAAGATTGAAATGTTTTTATATCCACATTCAATTTGAAATTGATTCAAATGAAATAAAATGAATTAATTTATATGAAATTTATATAATTATAATTTAAAACAAGAAAAATGTAATTTAATACTATAAATTATTTATACAAAAAATATGTTTTCAATTAAAATCCAGTATCTTTCATTATTCATCAAAATATGAAACTTATCAGAAAAATGCCAAAAATGAAACCAAAGTAAGTTTTGATATTCATATTTAAAATATTAAGTTTATTTTGTTAGATATAATTTATAAATGTATCAAAAACTATATTTAAAACAAGTTCCCCATTAAAGGGGGAAAACTGTCTTTTTAGAAAAATGCTTATTTTATGCATAAAATTGGATTTGTTATTATATCATGTCTAGAAAACAAATAAGATGAATGATAAATATTATATTAAGTATATTATATATTAATTTAATTAATATCATTCACTAATAATTATTAATTAAATTTATTAGGATAAAACACCTTTGGCACATAATAATAGTTTTTATAAAAACATTTCCTTTATATTAAATTGGTTTTTATATTTATTTCTAATTAATTGGTAACCAATGAATTAAATAATATATTTTCAAAATTCAGTTAATCTTATTCATAAACACCAATTTAATGGCTATGTGATAATTTCATTTTAAATAATAATATTAATAGTATACCGCAGTTCATTTAATCTCGGTGTTGCATGAAACGTAAGCTATCGAAGGGATTAAATTTAAAAAGATACATACCATAAAACATTGGGGTGTTACAATCTCCATAAAATAATGACATAATATATAATAATAATACATCTATGGGTGAGTATCATGTTTTATATCTTTTCATTAAGGACTTTTAATGATAGTTTTCTCACTAAAATTGATGACTCAATGCATCATATTGTTTTAGTGAGTCAAGATCTATTTTTTACTATATAATGAGTCTATTATAGAATTCCTCACACTAAATAGTTATTTAGGTGGAGAATCATCCAAATCATAATAATTACGATTATTTAATATTTTAGTGGATAACATTTTATCCAAATCTATCATATGGAAAAAATCAACATCATTCCTTTGGTATCGTTCCTAAGGGTTTTCCAACTAAATGTTGCTCAAAGAAAATGTTAAAAATTAGAAGAAAAAAAAAGACAACCTAGGGGAATCATACTATGGAATAACCTGCCCAAGGATGATCCAGTATCACCCCTTACTTTCTTTTCTTACACAAGATAATCTAGGGGAACCTTGCTATGGAAGAACCTACTTAATTTGATGATCAAGGCCTTGACAAGTGATACTTTGGAAGGAATATCAAATTTGGTATTTCAAGGGATTTCATTTTAAGGTCTCACTCATTTAATATACATTATATGCATAATAAATTCATAATTTTTACATCTCATGTAATATTTATATTCACTTGTTTTATTTCATTTTGTGTATGCATTCTTATAATAATTTCATTTTTTGGAATCCCTATTCTATCCACCAAAATAATGTGTTCACACCACATTAATGTGTAACTCCTTACACAAGCCATAAGTTTATTTTAATCACCCAAAAATAGAAGCTAAACATATTAATATATATATATATATATATATATATGAATTCATCATATGCATAAGGTATATGAACTCTTCATGTATAGGTTTAGAACTATATGAGATTAACAATCTCCACATGAGTAAGCTTGGGGTGACAAATAGCCAACCCCGTTTACCTTTCTAGACAAGGCATAATCCTCTAGGTTGGTAGACGATCCAACCCCAATTCCCTCTCCTTAGAGATACTTTACTCAATAGAGAATTCAATTCATGATATCTCTAATACATAATATTCACAAACTATATATAACAATTATTCTTAAGTTCATAACTCCAAAAAATCATGGTCAAGGTGGATGAAAACTAAACTTTATGAAGTCATACCTAGTATGTAATGTAACACCCCAAGCTTCCACGGTATGCTTCTCTTTGAATAATGTAGTAGCACGTGTTGTACGCAACTTTGAGTTCTAACACACCACAACCAATAAATCTAGCCGTTATGAATAGTAATACCCACTTTTTGAAATTCTATAAATTTTATCTTTCAAAATGGAATTCATTTTTGGATTCAGAATATCAAAATTATCTTAGGGTGAATTGTTGGTATTTTTCTGAAAACTTTCAATTTTTGATGAAAAGCAAAAAACACAGAGTCATTGTTTAAAACTGAATTTTTAATTAAATATTTATTTATTTTATTTAAATTTATTCTAGGTAAAAATAGATACATAATACCTATATATTTTCAATGTATTTCATTGGAGTCAGTTTATAATAATTTTAGATATATAAAAATTTTATTGAACTTTTTACCGTCTTTTACCTACCTCCTAGGAGTATTTGAAAATTTACATAAAACTAAATTTTACCACTTCTATGAGTTTAATTTCTAAAATCCAAGAGACACGGTTAATATCAAGGAGTAAAATGTGGTTCAATAAGATAAAAATAATTTTTTTGTGAATAGTAACTTTTACTTTTATTTACCACGGTTAAAAGTAAATAGGGTAATTAAGGGTAAAAATAATATTATTATTACCCTAAAACATGTCCTAATTATATTGGATAAGTATAATTCGACCAAAAACAACCTTAGGAATAAAATATGAACCTCTTTAGTCCACTTGGATTAGATTAGGACATTTATTATTATTTAATTCAAAGAAGAGTTAAAAGTGTTAAATTCAATGTTTAATAACTAAACCATTTTTAATATAGGGTTAAACATAAGATAAATTCGACTATAAATATTAATTATAAATCTAAAAAGATTTCCTACATAATGGTATTTTATTTATATTTTTAGACATTAAATAATTTAATTTATTTATGACACAATGATGATGCATTAATTATCTAATTAATAAAATATTAAAATAATTGATATTATAAATATCCAAATAAATGTAATTTGATAATTTTTATGAATTAAACTAATTTTATAGGTTAATATGACATATTAGGGTTGGTTATATGAATTCTTTTAGAAGTAATAATGTTGTTATTAATTTAGCAAAAACAAAATACCAAATAGTGTCAAAATTGACATAAAAGAGTTTTTAAAACAAATATTATATTATTAATTGATATTCTAATACTAAAAATCTAAGGTTCTTCAAAAAGACTTATATAATTATATGTGTATAATTAATGAACCACTTGGGGTTCTCTTGGAATTATATAGTAAGTTTATTAACCATATAATATAAAAATACAAAGAGACATGGTAAATGTCAAACTATTTAACTAAGAGTTAAATCTAAAAGATAAGGTTAATATGTTGACCGAAACCTGTATAAAACCTATTGGTTGAGCGGTTTTCAACCCATTCCAACCTTAGACTCTAAATAATATACTTTGTATCCATTATAAATCTAAAATTATTTTATTATAAAATAATATTTCTAGCTTTTCCTAAGGTTCCCCTCACTCCTCTTATAAAAGGGAACTCCCCCTTCTCTCTAATTCGCACCTTTAAAGCCATTTTTCTCTGCCAAAACCTACCCAAATAACCTATAAACTATCCTCCATTCATCATAGAGGCCTTTATTTATTCAAAAATCCAACCTATGGAGACCTTTTTGTCAAATCAAAAGGAAGAACCCGAAGAAGAGGTAAATATTTCATCACCTCTTTCAAGTTCCTTTCTTCTTCCACTTCCTCTTTCTTTGTTGTTTACATTATAAAATAATAACTCAAGTATATTCTATATAATTTTATGTTATTATAAATATGGTAAAACCACATTTATTATTATATCCATCCTTTGAATGGCATGTCACTATACGTGCGTACGTACGGCTTACCGTCTCCACGTTGTGGTGTAATTGTTATTCAATACATTATTATTTGGATGGGTATAATAATGATGTATAATTTATGTAAATAATAAATATAACATAATAATGATTCTATATATTTGATATAAAATCCAATAAAATATTATTTTAATATCAAAAGAATGATATTGTCACTCGTGCATACGTACAGATTACCGTCTCCATGAACGTGATGAGATTCATTCCTCATCATATCCATTCAAGACTAATTTTCATTTGATGATTAAAAATAATATTTAAAGAATTAATATAATTCTGAATATGAATAAGATACATCCTATCCATAACAAACATTACTTACATAACAAAGCATACATAGTAAAACGAATCAGCTAACACCCGAAAAGACGATAATACTAAGATATTATTAACAAAGTAATGTTAAAAGATCATATATGATATCATATTAATGTATATGATTCTTGTATAATTTAATAAAAATTATTTAAACATTATACAGGAGGTTAACCTACCCTCTACCAAGGAAAAGTAAAAGTTAAGGGTTAATTCTACAATCTCTTTATTATCCAAGGTTGTTTATATGTAATTATCTATTGGGACCTCTTTATAATCCACATCCATGTTTTTTAAAGATGTATTTAAAAACATTCTTACTATTTTATAAACTATGGGTTAAAGTAATTTATACCCTTTTTTGACTTTTATAAGATGTTTATAAATGAATCTTTCTTCCATTTTCCAAACAAGGTCCTTTATAACCTTCTCAACAAAATTAAGGTAAGAATGTCTTTTTTTAACTTATACGGAGGGTGCGGCTATTTTCCACTGTTATAACATCATAAAAGCTTCCCTTACAAGCTTATAAGAATATTTTCAAAACAAATTTTTTCTTTATAATTATGTGACTCTTAAATGATTTAAAAATAGAAAGATATATTTCTCTAAAAAATGTTTTGATTTCATCTATGTCAACATCCTTTGATGGATTTTAAGTTTATTTGAAGTTGATTTATTATGATACAAAACTTCCATATTGTATTGAAGGTTTTGTGATATTTTTGACTATGGATGTTATATTTTTATACCATTCATGGTTTATGGTTAAAGTATTTACATTTCATATACTAGTTTTAATATGAATGTTTATGTTTTATTTCAACCTTTTCATATGAGGAATGTATTGGACTTAGTAAGTGACGGGTGGAGACCTCTATAGCTCCTCGATGCATTGGTAGGTCTCATGAAACAACTAGACGTGGAATTGGATGAGGCCTTTCCCAATTTGATATATGGTTTTGGTCGAGGCCTTAATCATTTTTAGACATCTTGGCCGAGGCATTGAAAAAATGTTTCAGAATATCTGGCATTATACGTTCCATCATTATGAAAGTAATATTGATGGTTCATGTGGTCATTTGACTAGTATAATACCCATGATTATGTTTTATTATAGCATTATTTACTCATCTCATATTATTGCCATAAAAGTATTCATGTCTATTATTGGTAAAGGCATGAGGTTTCAATTATTCACAGTGCTTAATATTTATGTTATCTTCCACTATATTGCTTACCCTTACAGAGCATTTGAGCTCACCCCGTTCGTATGTTTTATTTTCCCAAGATATGAAGAAGTTATTTATGAGTGACTTGCAGACATTATCAAGGAGGCTTGGATGTTTCCAATGGAATAAATTCGTGTTGTATTTCTTTTCAAGTTGTAAAGTCGAACTTATGTACGAATCTTGTTTCCAATAATACTGAACTGATCGGTCTTTTGAGACATGATTTCCTTATGATCATTCCAATGTTATGTAATAATACACCGACTCTGGGTAACTAGGTTCGGGGCGTTACATGTAATGTGGGTATATAACTCCTAGAATTAGTTTTACAGTTAAACTAAAGAATACACAATATTCACATTTCATAAAAAGTTTACTAAACATTAATATATTAAGAATAAAATTTAAATAAATGAACATTCTAAATATTTAAACATGGGATTAATTTATGAAAAAATTTATAAATAAATGATAACTATAAATTTATTATAAATTAACTAAAAATTATAGAAATTACATAAACTTTAATATAAACACATTATATTCATTTCAACATGAACTCTTTCATATTTTGAATTATATGGAATTTATATATGATACATCATGAATTATAAAAATTTTATAATTCAATTTATATTATATAATTTTTTTTATATAATCTTAATATCATATATTTTACATTATTTAGACCTTTGATTAAATAAATAATCAAAAAAATTACGTGATCTAAAAAATATTCAAATAAGGCCTTTTTTAGTTTGAACAATTTCAAATTTATTTATAAAAATTTCATAATTATAAATATAAAATCTTTTATATTTTGGCCTTATTTTTTTATCTATAAAATCTTTATATATTAATATTTATCATTTCTAAATAAACTATTTTGTTTATATATCACAAGGCATGATATATAATTCAATTTCTTACAAAATCATTTAAATATTAACATTTAATATTAAGTAATATTTAAATATTTCATAAAAATTTATTCAATTAATTAGAAACACTTTATAATTAAAAAATATCCCATTGTATAAAACCTCACACTTATCATTTATAAAAAAATTATAAACAAAAAGAAAATTTATCAAAATAAAATTTTAAAGATATTTCAAGACCACCATGATTTACAATTATCCATGGTCATTAAATAGTGTATGTTTTGAATAGAACCACTTTGTGTAAAGATAAGTGAGATAACTGTGACTTCTACTACACCATGGTGATCTATTTTGTGGCTATTTTGAAAGACCATGAGGTATCCTACACTATAGAGACAACATTGGTGGATCATAATTCCAAATAAAGAACTATAATAGGTAGTTCTATGCCATGGTGATGATGATATATATATTTTGAAGGCACAACAACTTCACCATGGGAACTGGCATGTCGTGGTGATAGTGATGTTTTTCAAAAACATGGATTAAACACTTTTAATCCTTGAAGAACCTTGATTTAATACCATTGATAGATTTTTTTTGATCATCATGTGACCATTATAAGAGGAAGAAAACCCAAACACAAGAATAATCTATCATCAAGTATCAAATTTATAAATGGATCTGAAAAATAGAGCATAAAACAATGCACCTTAAATGACCAAATATTATAATATTCTATGTTACTATTAAATGGAGTATGCTCGATAATAATCATGGGAAGTAGAAAATGTATGCCTCCCGCCTCTAAGGGGGGGACACCAACCAATGGATTCAAGAATGTTTCATGAGAACCAAACACTGAAGGGGTGAGATAACCTTCATTATATAACAAACGACCTTCTGGTAATAAGAGAGTATCAGGTATGGATTAACAATATATCATATAAAAAATAGAGGATCACATCCTCTTATAAATACATCCTCAATACTATTTATTGAATAAAGTGAATTGTGCGTATTTCAAAATATTAGATGAAATATTATGGGACATAAAAATTATATTTTTTTGTGTTCATTCATTGAACACTTCAATAAATGAAGTGCACCGGATAAAAAAAGATATATATCATGGATTATAACTGAAGCGAAACCATGTAGGAACATATAAACCAAATAAATCATATGCATAAAAATGAGGATGCTATATGTATACCAAAATATCATATGTAACACTACAGAAGAGTGGTGCCTATTTTAATGCATATTCAATAAGAAATACCTTGTATTTTTCATCCTTTGATTTATTTACCACCTCCATTATTTTTTATATTCCTCCTCTATTTGGAGATAGTTTAGTAACTCATTGACAGAAATATATTCCTTATTATTCTTGAGATAATGTTTAATATTATTTAAATAAGGATAGATCTTATTTATGATGGATATGAATATATTGGAATAATATATATTCATATTTTTTTATTTAATTGTAATAAAATTAATTAAATTTCAAAAAACTGATCGACTATAGATCCACTATATACTATTATCCATGGAATAAATTTTGTCTCTATAAACTTTTTTCTCATGACATCCTATGTGATGTATTTTATATCCAAGTAATCCCACAATTGGATGTGCACTAAAATAGAAAACATTATGCTATAGTGGTGTGTATGATTTCATAGTCTACAATTTACATCACCATTTTCATGCATACGATGCATGTAGTTTACATATTATTTCCCAAATGGTTTCACTTCATTTATGATTCATGAGATGAATCATTTTTATCTAGTGTACCTCATTAATTGAAGTGTTAAATTAATTAACAGCAACATATTATAACATTAAAGTTCCATGAGATCGAACATAATACATTATGATATGGAAAACACTATTTATTCAATGAAGAGCATCATGGATGACTATATAAGAGGATGTGATCCTCTATTGTTGGGTGTTATAAATTTTGACAAGTTACATGAAAATTGAAAAAATATCTCCCCCATATCAAATCTCATTTATCCTTTTATAAAGGAACTAAACCCCTTCATGCATTCAAGAGTCCTCACAAAGCATTCATGGATCCATTGGCTACTATCCCCCACTCAGAGGTAGAGGGCATTTATTTTTCACTTTTTGTGATTATTACCAAATTCAATACATCGAATAAGAATATGGAAGCTGGTAATATTTGGGTGTTTTAGGTATACCATTTTTTCTATATTTTTCAGATTAATTTATTTGTTTGATCATTAGAGATAGATCATGCATATATTTGGGTTCACTTCTATTTCCAATGTTCATACATTGATCCAGCTAAACCCATTAGTGGTATCAGAGTGATTTTTTTAAGGATTAAATATGGTTAATCCATGTTTTTTGAAAACATTAATTTCACTATGTTATATAACTTCTTGTGGTGGTTATTTATTGATATTTTCCAAGCACCATGGCCGGATCCATAGTGCATGAGTCCTCATGGTCCTTCAAAATGCCAAGATCACCATCATTACACCATAATGAAGGGTGTGGTGGTTCTTCACTAAAAATTTCTAGGCACCACAACATGAAAAATGGTATGGCCTTCCCATGGCGATAAGCATGGTGTAGCTTCAGGGTAACATAAAATGAATTTCAAAATGGTCACCATTTAAGGACCATAACATAGTCTATGCCGCAGTTTTCAATAAATTATTTAAAATTTTATTTTGATACTTTTGAATTATGATTTATAAAAGGATTATAAATTATAATTTATAGGCTTCTAAAATGGTTTATTTATTAAAAATAAAGATTTTATAAATAATTGATTAATTTTTTATGAAACATTTAAATATTCCTTAATATTAAATGTTAATATTTAAAATACCTTTTTAAAAGTATATGGAATATATTAAGATCTAGAATTGATTTTTTATTTATAAATCATAAGAGATGATTTTCAAAGGGATATAAAATAAAATATATTTATAAAATATATATTTTTCTATATTTATAATTTTGAATTTTTCATAATTATTTAATTTAAAATTATTCAAAGGTAGAAGAGGACCTTATTCAAAGATATTATTTAGAATAAATTAAAATTTTTATCAATTTTTTTAATAATAAATTTAAATGCCATAAAATATAAAAGAGTTTATATTTGATTGAGTATAAAGTATTTTATAATAAAAAAATATTGAATGTCCATAATGTTAGATAATTTATAAAAGGTTTTATAGTTTTATTTATTGATGAATATTTCATGAATGGTTATCTCTTGTTTGCATATTTTAATTGTTTATTTATTTAAATTTTATTCCTTCTATATTCATGTTTAGTAAATTTTTTATTAAATGTGAATATTTTATATGCTTTAGTTTAACTATTTAATTGATTCTATGAGTTATATCCCTATATTACATGCTATAAATGACTCCATAAATTTAGTTTTCATCTACCTTTATCTCGTTTTTTTTTGATTTATGAGATTAAGAATATTTGTTGAATATAGTTTGTGTGTATTAGGTATTAGAGATATAATGAATTGAATTATATCTTGAGTAAAGTATCTATAGGGATAAAGACTTGGGTTCGGATCACCTACCAACCAAGAGGCTTATTCCTTATATAAAAAGGTGAATGGGGTTGACTATTAATTTATTTAGTCTTAATCATGTAGAAATTTTCAATCTCAAATAACTCCATGCCTTATAATTAAAAAGTTTATTTACATTATGAATATGATGAATTTAGATATGTATGAATATGTTTGGTATTTTATTTTTGGATAAGTAACACATATTATGGGTTGTGTAAAGAGTTACACATTAATATAGTGTGAACACATTTATTTGTAGGTTCAAATATGTATTTAAAAAACTAAATATTTAGAAGAATGAATACAAAAAATGGAATAAAACATGATAAGATAAAGATTTAAAGAGATAAAATAATTATGAATTTAATGTGAATACTATGTACATTTAATGGGAAAGACCTTAAAATGAAAACCACTTGAATAATATGTGTGAGATTCCTTATAAATTGAAACTTTTCAAGACCTCGATAATCTAACTGGGTAGGTACTGCCATAAAAGGTTTCACCTAGATTATATTGTGAAAGGAAAGTATATAATGGGTGACACAAGACCATCCTTAGGTAGGTTATTCCATATAAGGGTGGATCTGGGTTGTATTTTGTTTACATATATTCTTTGTTTTCTTTAGGGTACACTTAACCGAGAAACCCTTAATAAGGATACCAGTAGAATGATCTTAAATTTATTCATATGATGGATTTTGATAAAAATTTATTCACTCAACTATCCAAGAATAAAAATTATTTTGATTGGGATGATTCTTTACCTAAATAAATAAGTGATGGGAGTAACACCATAAAAGACTCATTATTTATTAAATTATTGATATTGGCACACTAAAAGAATAAGATGCATGTAGTCATTAATTTTGGAGAGAGAACTATCATTAAAAGTACTTGATGAAAATATATAAAACGTGATACTCACCCATTTATATGTACATGTTGTAGATTATGGTATTTTTTAAGGAAATAATATCAATATCATTAATAGGTATGACCTATAAAATAGTTAAAAATCTGTATCTAGGGTTGAGAAGTATTCTCAAAGAGAGAATTTAGATCCCATGTATGTGAATGTTATAAAAATAAATTTTTATAAATAAAAATCATGGGTATTAGATACCAGACTTATGTCATACATTTGTACTGAAAATCATAGACTCAAAGTATAATACTTGAGATACTACTTTAATAGGTAAACACTACATCCCTAAACTATTGACCAATGCACATCTAATTATTTTATCATTATAATAGAAATATTTCATGGTTATATTTAAAATTAAAAATTTTGAATTTTTTAATTTTATAAAATGGATATCATTTTTTGATTTTAGAATGTTGAATTTAGATTAGGGTGAACTTTTATAATTTTTCTGAAATAATTTATTTTTCAGTCAATAGTGGAAATTATTGATTTTACAAATACCATAACTTTAATGATATCATTATGATATAAGAATGAATTAAAAATATGTGAATAATTTTGATCAGAAAAATATGTGTTTATGGAGCAAAATAAATCATTTAAAATTATTAAGTTGAATTTGGAAATCGATACTTAACTTTTTCTAACCAAAGTTATATTTTATTATAATAAAAACTATTTTTCGATCTTTCAAGTTAATAATGTGGTTTAAAAGTGCCATTTAGTTTTAGAGTGGTTATATTTTCAAATAACCTTAATTATTTTTAATAATAAGCCAATAAATTCATAGTAAGAACCACTAATCAAGAGTCTTTGGACAAAATAAGTATAAATTCATTTTTTAAATAAAAATATTTTTTAGAAAATAGTTTTTATATATTTTGTGTGCTTAGATTAGAATTAATTTATCCCACTTATAGAAATTTAATATTATAAAATGTATTCCATATTTGGAATTATAATTTCCTAAAAAAATTATAAGTTTAATTTCATTTTTTATCATGAAAATAAGTTATCAAGGTAAAAATTAGTCACCATAGTAAATATTAAATTGCGGTAAAAATGTCTAATCAAGAGGTAAGTCACTAAATATTAAAAAAGACCATTAATAAATGGTTATATGAGGTATTAATAGACTTGAAAGTTATATTTCCCACATTAATTATAATTTTATGTTACACCTTCCTTAATAATGACATCCATTTTTTATTTTGAAAAATTATATTTATAAGTGTGCCACTCATCTCACTTATAAAAGGATCCCATCACCCCATCACTTATCCACACACTTGTATCACACTATATTGACCAATATATATCCAAATAACTCTAAAACTCTCCTCACCATGTCCTATTGTACATGACATCACCAAAATACCATCCTAAGAAGGATTAATGTGCAAGCCAAAGAAAGACACTCAAAGAAGAGGAAATTATCTTAACCAAGTTATTTCAATTTTATTTATCCATACACCTTATAAAAATATTTTATAACCATATTAATATAATGAAACCAATATATTTAATTTACTAAAAAAAATTATGTTAATTTTACAACCATTTTCTATCTCATTTCCATCCAACGGAAAAAGAAAGCGTTTTTCATGCGTATATACAGACTACTGTCTCTATGAAGATACTTATTTCATTTTTCATCACTGACTCACATGTATGGTTAAGTTGATGTATTTAATAAATATATATGATATTTATTATTTAATTATGATTTTATAAAGATAAATTATCATTTACCACCCTTTATTTTCATCTATTGAAAAATGAAAACATCACCCTTGCATACGTGCAAACTACCACCTCCAAAAAATGATGTGATTAATTTTTCATAACCACCTTACATGGATGGTTATAAAAGTGAATTATATATATAAATATTATATATATTAAATGATTAAAATTCTATAAGTGATGATACCATGACCATGGTGCAAGTAACATAACCACCAAATCAAAACATGCATAAGAAACAAAATAGTTAACACTTAAATAATTTTTTTTAATAAAGAGTTATGAGAAAATGGGTAAAAATAAGTCATGAATAAATTATGTATAGGAATATAAGTATAAATAATGATCTTATATGTGTGAATAATTAATATAATTTTTTTATATAAGATTTTGGAACACATCTAACCAAGAGGGAAATTAAGGTAAGGGTTTATGTTAGAATCTTACTTTTATTGAGATTATTTATGTTTGAATTTATATTAGGGGAAATTGTATGTTATTTCACTCATAAAACCCATTGGTAAAAGTATAATGGAAGGTGGGGGTTTAATTGTATTTAATAATTAAAATAATCAAAGTGTGATGGCACTCACAAATTAAAACAACAATAAATATTGTAAATAGAATAAATAGAAGAATTAAAGGACTAAATAAAGATCCAAATAGAGAAATATTAATTAATATAATTAGGTGATGTATTGATTAGATACAATAATAAAAGTGGAATAAAATTACTAATAACACAATTTTATTAATTAAGTGAATCAAATATAAAAAAACTTAATCAAATCAATAAATAAATTTAATCGTATAAATGCAATGATAAAATAAAGGGGTATAGATGTAATTTGATTGAAGAAGTGAGAATTTAAGGTTTATCAAAATTATGTGATTATGAAAATCAATATGTTATGAATAATAAAATTAATAAATTCAAATAGATAGAAACATGATTTGATAAAGGATCTCGATAATAGATCACTGTGAGCCCCTATATCTCCTCCCCTTGGGTTAAGAGGTTTGTATGCCCTTAATTTTAATAGAGATAAAGTAACCAATTCCTCCATTGATTTTTCAAAGTTTCAGTAAGAAACTCATCTCCCTAATTTTTAGGGTTGTAAGCACCCTTTTAAATTAATTAGTATTCAAGAAACCCATCAAAAACTTTTACAGTAGTGACCACTCATTGTAGAAGAGATAGTGATAAAAGAAATATTTGATTGGTGAAAATCCATTCTAATACTAGTCTTGTATCTCAAAAAGGATATAAAAATATGAGATATAGAGACGTAGAGAAAAAAATAGATTTTGAGAACCCAAGAGACTAAGAATTATAAATTGGATATTGAGAGAGGGCTGATAGAATATCTTTTTGATTCATCGTTGAAGCATTTTAATTCCACTGGTTATTCCACTACACAAATTCAATCCTCCAAGTTCCTCTATTTATATCTTCTAAAATATCTAGGAAGATTATGTAATTCATCAGAGTCATTAAGAACCATCAAAGTCCATTAAAGAGTTTCGGGGTCCACCAAATATAGTCTTTTAGACTTATATATTTGGCTTCACCGATTAAAGGTTTGACCCCACTAGAAAGTTGGTGAGACACCTGGAGCTCATTTATTTGAAAAAACTCCACCAACTAGATTCTACTAGAAAGTGTCTATCCAATGGCCTTCTGGATGATCTGGGAGGTTCTTGAATTATATCAACCCTCTATTTTTATACATTAACATTACATAACTTTTTTGGAATACTTAAAACATTATACAAAAAACTTTTAAAGAAGATACTAGTATAGTGCCTTTGGAAACATGGAAACATAAACACTGGTACATAAATGAGCTATATCATCTCCCACTAGGTTCTTCTTCACTAGTATCCTTCTTAGACACATAAAAAATAAATCATATCTTTAAAACCTGTGGGAAGGAAAAATAAAAAGGGATGAGATCATATGATCATTAAGGATAAAAAAGGGATATACATAAGCATAATCATGAGAATAATGGTATGATAACATGATCATGAAAATAGAAGATCATACCCTGCATATCAAATATCATAAATATGAATCATAGAATAAATATTTGTAGTTCATAAGGCATGAATCATAAGGAAATAATGAACATAATCCATGAAATAATAACATAGGAATAAAACATGGAATTATGGCAGACACATAAGCATATATAATGAATTCCAGAGTAGTCAAGGCATTTCTACTGAGACCATCTTAGTGGAAAAAGTCCTTTACTGAATCGGGTTCACACCCCGTTCCGGCCCTGTATTATTGAACTGAGTTCACTACTCGTTCCAAACCTGTAATAATGAACTAAGTTCATTTCTTGTTATAGAATTTTAATACTGAACCAAGTTCATTTCTTATTCTATTCATATCTATCACATGAGATATAAATATTTACCCAATTCATTGGAGGGAGATATAGATCCCACCCATATCAAAATGAAATCATACTTATATGTGCCACAATATCATAAATAATCATATCATAACCCATGAAATGAATTGGGTATTATAAAAATATAATCATATCATAACATGTGGAAAAATATAGGTTTCATAATCATTTCCTTATAAACATAACCTATGAAAATAAGCAGGTTTCAAAAGCATATAACCCATGAAAGAGAAACAAGTTTCATAAATGTCGTTCCATCAAAACATAATCCATTAAGAGAAAGAATAAGAATGAAAAAATTTAATAATTTCCCTATAAATTTATTAGTAACACCAATTTATGTTATCTTATATGGGAAATTATTTTTAAAGATATTTTAAAAACATTTCTTAAGGAAAATATGCTTTCTTCTCAGAAAAATGATTTTTAAAACATAAAAACATTTGAAAACCTTTTTATTTGAAAATATATTTGAAAACTTATAAAGTAAGCTTTAAAAATAATAAAACATTTTTAAAATCCTTTTTCGTTGAAAATGATCTTCAAGGATCAATTGAAAACATTTTTGAAAACATGGTTTTTGAAATAAAAAATATTTCTGATCGAAGAGTGAAATACAACCATATTTTCTTAAAAAAATTTATTAATTATATTAATTAAAAAAGGGTTTAAAATTGTACTAATACAAGGATATATATTTAATAAACAGAGGATAAGGAAACTCGTGAGTTTTATTTAGAGATAGATCATAATGTTTCATCATAGAAACATAATCATTAACAATCTCAAAATGATGAGATTTTTTCAATAAACTCTTACCACATGGTTAATTAGGATAATACTCTCTATATAATAAAAGGAAATTACATGGATCTTAAAATATCATTAAAATAATGAGATTCATGATATAAAATGTAAAATTTAATTATATACACCTTTAAAAAGAATTTAGGTGCATAACAAAACATGAGTCTCAAAGAAGGAAAATTGAGACAAAACTATTTTACCAATTTGGTATGTAATGACCCAAAATTTTATTAATGAAAATTCCTCTTAATCCGATTAAATGTATTACTATGTATAAGGGTTATATAATACATATCCACTTCCTTATTTTTATGTTTTTTTATTTTAAAATACCATTAATAATTGTTACCGTTGCTAGTATAGTTGTTGAATAGTGACCACATGATTAGTATAAATATAGGGCTTTAATAAATCCAATTTACCCAAATAAAGGAAGATATAGACTCATCCAGTAGAATTTATCCATACTAAGCCCATTTTTCAGAGCTTAGAAAGGAGGTGGAGTCACTGGGATCCACTCTTGACAAAGCCCAAGTCGAGCTTCAACACGTTAAGCTTGAACGGAACCGCCTATGGGAGAAATGGAAGTTGATAGAGATTACTACTTGAGCGATGTTATATGAGCCAACCCAATAGTATGCCACCATCAGACACCTTACCCTTAGGTATTATTCGGGTGTTATAAGTGGTTATGTAACAAGACCCTAGTACTATGATTACATGCATTATTTTTGTATAAAGAATATATATTCATTTTATTATTGTTACTTTGTAAATAGATTTTAAAGAACAAATAATATTTTTAGTTAATATTCAATTAAGAAATATATTTTGATGAATTAATGGATTTTGAATTAAAAAATATTTTAATAAAATATTATTACTAAATTACTTTTTATTAAATATAAATGATCGTATAATTTTTATGAATACAATTGTAATTTTTATTAGGGTTTGAAAGTTGTTTTTGTCAAAACCCGTGAATTTTAGATAAATGTTTGTTTTTATTTTAAAAGTAAAAATTCACATATTTATAAAGTTTTTTAGATAAAATTAATATTATTTTTGGAATCAGGACGTCCAAATTATCCAACGGTGAATTTTTCATAATTTTTTGAGAGTTGAATTTTTGGATAAAAATTAAATACTGTTTAAATATATAATGTGTTTTATGACAGCATAATGACCCAATAGTGATGTAATAAAATACTATAAATGATATTTTCAGAAAATATATGTTTTAAATTTAAAATAATGTTATTTTAGGTTTGTTTTATTTATTTTACAAATCCTTAGTGGACCCTCCAAAACTTATAAAGCATTTTAACATTTTAAAATGATTTCCTTGAGAGTGTGACTCACCTCCACATAAGAAAACGTAATATTTTAATAAGTTCGGTCATTGTAATTATAAAATAATGTTTTACACTCCCATTTGAAAAAAACTATGGGAAAACCCATGGTTTGGTTTGCAGTTTTAATTAGTTTAATGTCTGGTGTCCAAAACCTAAATAATAAATAATTACCTCTCTTTTCCTATATAAACCCACTAAACATCTCATTACTCTTCACTAAAACCATTTTTAGCTTGAAAAACATATAAATTCCTCTCTATATAATCCTCTCAAGGTTCCCTAAGCTCCCAAGAACCCTCTCTCAAGCCTCTCCCAAGCCTTTGGGATCACACTTCCAAGTAAGGGATTTCTTCCTTTCTGATTTTATCTAAGTTTTTTTATATTGTTATTCCCTTTTTATTTAAATTAAAAATGTTGTGGTGTGATTTATAACCTCACCAACACTTATATTCTTATTTTTTAATTATGATATACCCTTTTCTCTCTCATTAATTCCTTCCACGTACACCTGTTACCATGTCAAAATTTCGTAAGGGATTTCTCTCTCCTCATTTACTTTCAAGAAATTATTTTATATTATGCATCTAAATTACATTACATATATTGTTTTATTGTGTTACATGAAACCATTACTATCCATTTCATTTATAAATGATGAGATACCCCTTTATCTCTCATCAGCCCATTTTACAATTTCTATTTGACGTCATTATTCTGCCGAAGTTACACCAAAATTTCCATACCAAAATCATTGTGTAAGTGAATACCATACCCATTCCTCTATCAAGGGTATTAACCTTTATGAACATGTACTTGTTTATTGAGGACTTAAGTTTATGTATTCCACATTATTTAATCGTGGAATATCTTAAAATGTTGAATGATTCAATGTTATATGATACATGTGGAACACTTATGCATGAAATGAAATGATTAAGAATGGTGTGCCATGATAGCACTCCAATGCATTGGGTAAAGATTAGTATCATGATACGTCAATTGCAATGAGGGTTTACTCATGCTAATTCAAGTGAAATGAGGGTTTACTCATGCTAACTCAAGTTCAATGAGGGTTTACTCATGCTAACTCAAGTGCAATGAGGGTTTACTCACGCTCCATGTGCAAATGAGCCTTAGATCATGCTAATATCATGTTAAATGTTGTTGTCACATTTCCAAGAAATGATAATCATTCTATATTATGAATTTATGTTCATGTTTCTTTTGTTCTCTGTTGATATGCCTATTGTCTAACATGTACTAAATTATTCATGTTATTCCTTGTTTACTCCCTTAATGGGCTTTATAGCTCATCCTTTTCTTATGAATGTCCTCATGTAATCTCATGAAATGCTAAGTATGAAGGAATTTTGTGGTCATGTAAAATAACTTTTCAATAAAGATGTTGTGTTTTATGTTCTAAGTTGCTATGTAATGTTTCTAATTTACCAATACACTAGACCTATCGATCATCAGAGTTGTATTACATGTAAATTTATGTAATAAATCTTGTTTAAGTGTTTAATAAAGAGCATGGTTATTATAGTTGGTATAAAAGGAAAAGTTTAGTTATTTTTGGGATTATGATTAGAAAACCCCAGTGAAAGACTTATGTATAAGGATAAGTAAAATAAAAAATCCCTAAATTTTGGTGAGTATTAAGTAAGTGGTTTATCAAAAAAATACACCCTTGTCTGGATATGAGTAGGTAGAGGTGGCTCTGAAACATATTTATCTAGGGGTAAAACCCAAAAACACCTCTTAGAACTAGACTTGGATGGGAACTGGTGAATGAAAATGGGCCTTGTTGTACTCTTGGTTATGACACACTTGGGGGATATGCTTTAGTAAATTCATAATCTTAGTATGAACCATTATTAAGGTAATAAAAAATTCCCCTAATAATATATGTTGGAAATTAGATCATGGATAACATAGATTGAAGCCTATAAGTTCATATATTAAGGAAATAAAGGTAATTTATAAGTTATCCCTTTTGTAATTGGATTCCCGGAGAACCTCATCATACTCTCTCTAGTGGAATTTTATGAAATTCTTGGCATGGATTGGATTTCCTTATATAGAGCCAACATAAATTGTTGTGAGAGGGAAATCACTCTCCATATGGAAAATAGACCCCCGATTCGGTACAAGTGAAAGGAGGAGGATGAATCTTATTTAGAACCATCCTCTCAAGAAAGGATATTATTGCCCTATGAGAATGTGTATCTTACTCATATGATTAATTCTAAGGAATCAACCATCCTTGAAGACATTCCTATTGTGAGGTAATTCACTGAAGTGTTTCCCGTGGAATTTCCTGGTCTTCCTCCTAGAAGAGATTTTGAATTATCAATTGATATTATACCTGGGGAATTGCTAATATCTAGGACTCTATATAGAATGGATGTTGTGGAGCTTAAGTAGCTAAAGAAACAACTATAGTAGAATCTGGATAAAAGGGTTTATAGGCCCAAGTGCTTCACCATGGGGTTCACCAGTCCTTTTCATCAAGAAGAAGGATGGGTCAATGCACCTTTGCATTGATTATCATGAGCTCAACAAAATCATGATAAAGAACAAGTATCCTCTACTACTTATTTATTACTTGTTTGATTAGATACGTGGAGCACAATACTTCTCCAAGGTGGATTTGTAGTCGGTATTTTACCAAGTAAGGGTGAAGAAGGAGGATATCCCCAAGACTGCTTTTCGTACAAGGTACGGGCACTATGAATTCATAGTAATGCCTTTCAGACTCACTAATTCTCCAGAAATATTCATGTACTTGATGAGTAGATTCTTTAGATATTACCTAGACAAATTTGTGGTATTATTTATAGACGATATTATAATATACTCCAAAACCAAGGAGGAGCATGAGGATCATCTAAGAAATGTACTAGAGACCTTGTGAAAAGAGAATCTCTATGAAAAGTACAACAAGTTTGAGTTCTAGTTGATGGAAGTCTCATTCTTGGGTCATATCATCACAAGCAATGGGATATCTATGTATCCCTCTAAGACATCTGCAATTGAGGGATGGGTGAGGCCAACATCAGTGAAGAATATCCATAGCTTCTTGGGGTTAGCTAGATATTATCGCTGATTTGTGAGAAATTTCTCGAGATTTTCAAACCCTCGTACTAAGATAACTTGGAATGGAGTCAAGTTTTATTAGAGCGATTAATGTAAATAGAGATTTAATGAGTTGAAAATTAGGCTTATCACTGCGCTCGTTCTCACATTACCCACAAGTGGAGAAATTTTTGTGGTATTCAGTGATTCTTTGAAGAAGGGCATGGACTGTGTGTTTATGAAAAATGACAAATTCATTGCCCATGCTTCAAGGTAATTGAAATTTCATGATCAAAACTATACCAACACATGATATAGAGTTGTTTATAATGATCTTTATGTTAAAATTTTTGTGGCATTACCTCTTGGGTAGATGTTTGAAATATATATGGATCACAAAATCCTCAAGTATATATTCACACAGAAAAAGATAAATATGCTCCAACTAAGATGGTTAGAGTTGATCAAAGACTATGACTACTCAATCCATTACCACCCTAGGAAAGTGAACAAGGTGGAAGATGCTCTAAGTAGAAAGAACCCAACAATTCTATCTTTGATGTGGATTGAAAAGGATCTAATCTTCTTATATTTGATGAAGATGGACATGGGAATCAAAAATAAGGGAACATAATCAATCCTTTCAAAAATGATTGCTCAATCATTTATTTTGTAAAGGTTAAAGGATGCTCAAAAGGATAATGTGGGAATTCAAAATAAAGTGGAAACTATTAGAAAAAGGAAATCCTCAGAGTTCAATGTTAATGAATAAGGAACTGTGAGATTTGGGTGTAGACTATGTGTTTCATCAATTCTGGAGTTAAAGAAAGAACTTTTGGATGATGAAAATAGTTAAAATTTATATATTCACTCAGGAAATAAAAAGAGGTATCGAGGTCTCCGAGAGCATTATTGGTGTGATAACATAAAGAAAAAGATCACTGATTATACATCAAAGTGTCTGGTATGCCAGAAAGTGAAGGACGAGAGGTAGAAGTCTAAGGGGATGATGCAACCATTACCCATACCAGCATGGAAATGGGAGAACATCACCATGGAATTTTTCACTGGACTTCTAAAGACATCAAAAGGAAACAATGATATCTAGGTTGTTGTGGATCATCTTACAAAGACTGCACACTTCATTGCAATTCAGGATGATTTCTTATTGGATCAATTGGCACAGATATATATTAGAGAAGTAGTAAGACTGCATGAATTACCACTATCTATTGTATCCTATCTAGATATAATATTGAAATATATGTTCTAGAAGAGTCATTAACTTTCTCTGAATACTGAGATGAACTTTAGTATGGATTATCATCCTCAAACTGATGACCAATCTGAGCAGACTATACAAACACTTGAGGACATGTTGAGAGCATACTCAATGGACTTTAAAGGAGGATGGTATCAACATCTTCCTTTGTTTGAGTTCTCTTACAATAACAGTTTCCACTCAAGCATCCAAATGGTTCCTTTTTAATCCATTTATGGGAAGTGGTGCAGAACACCAATATGTTGGGATGAAGTTGGGTATAAAAAAAATCCTTGGTCCAAAAATGGTCAAAGAAATGATGGAGAAGGTTAAGACCATCCAACAACACATTAAAGTTTCTCAGAGTCGAAAAAATATCTTTGCTGATAATCATCAATGAGACCCAGAGTTTGATGTTGGAGACATGTTATTCCTCTATATATCACCGTGGAAGATAGTTATGAGATTTGGGAAGAAGGTAAAGCTTAGTCCAAGGTACATCATCCCTTTTGAGATCCTTGATCTCATTAGAGCATTGTCCTATCAACTATCACTCCCACCAAACCTATCTCAACTACATGATGTATTCCATGTATCACTCTTGAGGAAATAAATACCTGACCCATCGCATGTACTCAATCTATAGGTGGTACAATTGGATAATGACTTCTCCTATGAAGAGAATCTGGTGAAGTTCTTAGATCATAAGGAAAAATTTCTACAAAATAAGACAGTGGCCCTCATCAAGGTGTTGTGTAAAACCCACAAGTTTGAAAAAGCAATGTGGGAATTAGAGGAATTGATGAAGAAGAGTTACCCTCATCTTTTTTAGTGTGTAAAATGGAAATTTTTAGGGTAAAAATTCTTAAGGGGGAAGATTGTAACGACCCAAACTTTTATTAACAAAAATTCCTCTTGATCTAATTAAATGTATTACTATGTAAAAGAGTTATATCATACATATACACTTCCTTGGTTTTATGTTTTTGGATTTTAAAATACCATTAATAATTGTTACCGTTGCTAGTATATTCGTTGAATAGTGACAACATGATTAGTATAAATATAGGGCTTTAAGAAATCTAATTTACTCAGACTAAGGAATTGATGGCCTCATCTAGTATAATTGCTCCATACAAAGCCCATTTATCAGATCTTGGAAAGTAGTTGGAGCCACTGGGCTTCAGTCTTGACCTATCCCAAGTTGATCTTCAACACGTTAAGGTTGAACGGAACCACCTACAGGTGAAGTGGAAGTTGATAGAGATTACCACCTCAGCGATGTTATCCAAGACATCCCAAGAGTCTATCACCATCGCACACCTTACCCTTAGTTCTTATGTGGGTGTCATAAGGGGTTATGTAACAAGACCCTAGGACTATGATTATGTGCATTATTTTGGTATAAATAATATACATTCATTTTATTATTGTTACTTTGTAAATAGTTTTTAAAGCACAAATAGTATTTTTAGTTAATATTAAATTAAGAAATATATGTTGATGAATTAATGGATTTTTTAATTGAATAATATTTTAATAAAATATTATTACTAAATTAATTTTTATTAAATATAAATTATCGTATAATTTTTATGAATACAACTGTAATTTTTATTAGGGTTTGAAAGATGTTTTTGTTAAAACCCATGAATTTTCATTAAATGTTGGTTTTTGTTTTAAAAGTAAAAATTCACATGTTTAGAAAATTATTTAGATAAAATCAATATTATTTTTGGAATCAGTACATTGAAATTATCCAATGGTTAAATTTTCATAATTTTCTGAGACAGTCGAATTTTTGGCTAAAAATTAAATATTGTTTAAATATATAATGTGTTTTATGACATCATAATGACTAAATAGTGATGTAATAAAATAATATAAATGGGATGTTCTGCCAATATATGTTTTATCTTTAAAATAATTTTATTTTAGGTTTTTTTTATTTATTTTACAAATCCTTAGTGGACCCTCCAAGACTTATAAAAAATTTTAACATTTTAAAATGATTTCCTTGAGAGTGTGACTCACCTCCACATAATCAAGCCTAATATTTTAATAAGTTCGGCCATTGGTATTATAAAAGAATATTTTAAACTTCCATTTGAAAAAAACCATGGTCAAAAACCATTGGTTGGTTTGTGGTTTTGATTAGTTTAATGTGTGGTGTCCAAAACCTAAATAATAATGAATTCCCTCTCTTTTCCTATATAAACCCACTCAGACTTCCATTCCTCTTCACTCAAACCATTTGGAACTCTACCAACATATTCTATACTCTCTCTAGAATCCTCCCAAGTATACCCATTCTCCCAAGAATTCTCTCCTAAGCCTTTGGGATCACACTTCCAAGTAAGGTATTTCTTCCTTTCTCATTTTTGTCCAATTTTCTTTATGTTTTTTTTAAATGACCAAAGAAAAAATATTATTAAAAGAAAGATTACAAGAGTCTAAAAAATTTTATCATATTACAATCTTTTTCATGAAAGTAAATAAGAGTTGTGGGAATGTATTTGAACCAAGTAATGTCCTGATTGACTCCCATGTTGGCCAGACCATCTGCAATCGTGTTTGCTTCTCGATAAACATGTGTGATGGTATAGTTAAGATCAATAAGTGAACGGGAGCATTCCATCCAATGGGGAGTAATCTCCAAGCAAGGTGGATGATTCCATTCCAAATTACTTGAATGATAGTCGTTGAGTGACTTTCGATCGAAAGGTTATTCCAACCAAAGAGTTTGGAAAAGGCAATAGCATGAATCAAACCCAGAATCTCAGCTTCATAGGAGGTGGAAATGACACATTTACCCATGAAGAATCCAAGGATATGACCGAGATAGTTCCTAAAAATATCACCACACCCTACAGGTCCCGTATTTCCCTTGTAGGTGCCATCAATATTGATCTTAATCCATCCAGGTAGTTGGATCTCCAGAACACCTCCAATGCGTGATGTGGCTGATAGAAATTGCCTTTAATCCTTATACGCCTCAAGATCACAAAGTCATGCATGGTGTTGTGGCAATTTCCCTTTTGAATCTGGACAGCTTCATATATAGCAATGAGGATCCTCATCCGAACTGCATTTTGATAACGGGTGTACATGGAAGGAATTAATGGGAGAGAAATGGGTATATCATCATTAAAACATAAGGATGGAAGAGTAGGGGAGGTGATAAATGATGAGAGACCACTTTATATCTCATCAACCCATTTTACAATTTCTATTTAACGTCATTATGCTGCCGAAGTTACACCAAAATTTCCATGCCAAAATCATTGTGTAAGTGAATACCATACCCATTTCTCTATTAAGGGTATTCACCTTTATTATAAGAACCCGACCTTAAAAAATTACATAATCTTGAATTAAATGAATAATTCACAGTGAGGATCTTTTCAGGTTTAGAGTTTTATAGAATTAGGACATAACTATTACATCTCAAAGATTAACAGCAGACGCATCTACTCAATTTCCATTTTTTTCACAAAATATAAACTCTTGAACAAAAGAGTCATGTATAGTTCCATGTTTTAGACATCATGACATTTCCTTGATCCCATCCTTGATCGTATTCCACTTTAAGTCCTGTGGAAAACATTTCAAAAACTTGGGATGAGCATAAAAAGCATAGTAAGGGATATAAAAAATATGG
The DNA here is from genome assembly GCA_963277665.1 of Viscum album. NCBI lineage: Eukaryota > Viridiplantae > Streptophyta > Magnoliopsida > Santalales > Viscaceae > Viscum > Viscum album. The sequence goes on from OY728145.1 coordinate 1,492,299,166, forward strand.
AATGAAAACATTAGTCCATGCATACATAAGAATCAATGAAATCATACTTTACTCATAAAATATAAGAACTTCAACATACATCATGAAATCATAACATTTATTAATAAATCATAGAAATCATAAGGCATAAATGTAACTTGAGGCATTCATAACATTCTTATGTAGGGAGTAACCCTCATGGTTACGTTTGGAATACCCATCATAGTATATTCCCTAAATCTCTTCAGATAAACTTTAGCGTTTAACTCCTTCACATTAACCAATGAATTAGAGAGCTATCATGGGCTCACCCACCCTTACTTTATCACTGAACCACCCGTCTTCATAAACAATTCCCAAGAACCATAACATATTCATATCACATAAAACATGCATAAAGGAAACATAATATTTCCACATTTCAATCACAGGATATCAAAAACAAATTGATATAATAAAAACATTATAAAAACCATTTTCAATACCAAAATAAAAGAAAATTAAAACATGGTATTTATTTTTCATTTTAAAAAAGTTATGGCTTGTAGAGGAAGTCGAAACTCAAATAATGGTCACAACAGCAGAGAATTCGTTGTCGCCGCATACGTAAGACAAAAACATTACCTTTTGTCGTTTAGTAAAACTCTTCGTATAAGAAGATTCCTTTTGAATAAAAGTAAAATTCAAAGGAGTTTATACACTGTATAAAAGAAATTTGTGTAAAAAACAAAATACGCCTCAATGAAATGAGATTGAGATGAAGTCCCTTACAAAGACGGTATACTTAGATTAAGGATAAATCAATTACATAATTATGTGTGAAAAATATAAATACACCAAATATAAGTGGATATTAAGTGTAAAACAATCAGATTTCATCCACATATATTCATAGTAGGATATAATCAATAAGTATAAGTTTAACCCAAATAATCGAAATTGGGTTAAGAAGTTCCCTTGCAAAAATTCGATAGTCTAACGGCGTCACATCAAATTTTAGAAAAAGATTTGATGAGAGAGATAAAGGGTATCTAATCACTTGGACATAAAATTTACAGTAATAAGTATATATAAGAACATATCCTAACATAATAAGATGTAAATTCAAAGACATAACAAAAATAAGTCTTTTAAAAATAGGAGGGTGAAAGGTTCCCTTACGGACATGGGTAACTTTAAAAACGTACACCCCATGAAAGAAGGACTATACAACGTTGATGTAAATACTCATAAACGAAAGTATATTACACAAAGAGTAGAATAATGGGCAGTACATACACCAATCAAAGGAGATATTGACATATATAGCATGAATCTCACGGGAATAAATAGTGAGATAAAAACTCCTTACCTTGTGGTAATCAATCGAGTCGTATGACCAAAAGATAATAAGAAACAAATGAATCACTGAATACCATGAATATAATGATAATATTTATATAAAAATGTAGTACACAATAAACCACATGAAATAAATAAGTGGCGAACATTAGAAATCTCCCGGAATTAAATGTGAGATAAGAAGTCCCTTACGAAAATTCGGCAGCCTAACAGCGCCACTTAAAACTTCTTAAAATGAATTGATGAGGGAAAGAGGGGGTATCTCACCATATGAACATAAAAAAGTAAAGTAGTATGAATATAAAAGAACATCCCCAACATAATAACATGGAGCTTAAAATAAATTACATAAAGGAGAATACATGAAAAGAAAGAGAGAGGTCAGATCCCTTACCTCAAGTCTGACTTGTCTTGTTCATTCCTTTATATTCCTAAATAATAAACTTTTGTCAATTTATAATTTCCTAAGTAAATACTTTAAATTTTATTATTCAATTCATATCACATATTATCATGTTATAATAATTAGGTTATTATGTTAGTTCATATCAGACGTTTTTGTCGATGTTCGTTACATGAGTCAAAAATGAACTTGTTTGAATAGAATTATCCATGTAGTTATAAGTACATCATCTCCAGAATAGTATTAATGATTTAAATATCAAATATATATAGTATATATTCATTTTATACTATTCCATAACATTTGGAGATAAGGAAATGAAATGCACCGTTCATGGAGACGGTAGGCCGTACGTACGCATGAACGCTACTTTCATTTCTTTGTCACATTAATGGAATTAAAACTAAATGATATATATATATATATTATAATTACAGTATAATATATCTATTATATAGGTCACATAAGTTCATTAATTTCATTCTTTATAAATTCCATGTATTTCATGAACGAGTCACATCACTTGAGGGGGGGTAGTCCAGACTTCCTCAAATGAAATTATCGCATTTTCACAACATGAAAAGCATAAAGGTATGTTATAAATGTAAAATACAGAAGCATAGAGAGGAAATAAATATAATATATATCATAAATAAATATATTTCTATCATAATGTCCACCATGAGAGGTGGTAGGAGAAGATAGAACAATCATCATTTCGTGAGGCAGTAATTCGCCATCCATGGAAACGGTATGTTCTTTAACCATTAGACGGAGGTGTGTATAAGTGTAGCTCAAATAATTCTCATAAAAATATCCTAGTATATTTAAGATACTGTTTTTTTCACAAAATAAAGGAATAAAAAGAGTTTAAGGGGTTGGATAAGTAAAATAAAACAAAAGAACATAAGATAATACATTACCTTTAAATCGGGTAACTCCCTTTGGTTTGAACCAAAATGGTTTCTTGAAGAGCTTTCTACCTAAGGTAAGGCTTCTAGGATGAATAGAGGGATGTGTAAAGATACAATAAGCATATTTTGGATGATCCAAAGGCTTGAGAGGTGTGGGTAAGGGGGTAGAGGTGGGGCCTTTTATAAGAGGGAGGAGGGGCACTCTTGGAATGTTATAAAATGTTACTTTATTATAAAATGGTTTTCGGATTTTAAAGGTCCCAAAAAGATATATTTCAAGCATAAGGTGATAAGGGTTCTAAATACACTCATCCAATAGGTTTTAGACAAGTTTATGTCTTAGATTATACCTTATCTTTTCATTTTATTTAAATCGTTCATTAATGAGGTAATCACTGCATCATCACGGTGTCATAAATAAATTTATTTATTTAATGTCTAAAAATTATAAAAAAATTACCATCATGTAGGAAATATTTTTAGATTTCCAATTAATGTTTATATTCAAAGATATCGTTTATGTAAACAAAATTAAAATTGTTTAACTTAGGTGATACATACTTTGGTTACATTTTCCTTTCTTTAAAAAAATATGATAAAAGGTCACTATCACACTAAAGTGATTCCATGGGGTCCCAATGTTGACACAAGGCATCCCATGGTCGTCAATGACACCAAAAATAGCATTATAACACATTTTGGGGTCATTTTATATTTTTATGATATTATTTTATTACCCTTAACTACCCGATTAATAATTAAACACGATAATTAAATATAATTTTCATCGTTACTATTCATAATGTCCAAAAACAAAAGTTTCTTAATTACATGATTTGGACCTTATGATTCAAAATATGGAATCCATTTTATCAAATTCCAAACACATAAATTTCAGTAATTAATTTAAAATAATTCACATTGTCAAAACCAAAGACAAGTTTTTAAGAAGTAAAATCTATCAAAATATTGATTTGTTTTTACATCCAATTTAAAAGTGAAATTACATCCAATGACCAAAATTGTATTAAATGATAAAAAAATAATTAAATTAAACCTTAAAACCAATTAAAATTATAATCTAACTATATAAATAAATTGGATGAAAATGCAGTTTTGAATTAAAATGCAGTATTTTTCACTATTCATTGAAAATGAACATTTGTCAGAAAAATACCAAAAATTCACCCTAAGATGTATATGATATTCCAAATTCAAAAATGATATCAATTTTACCAAATTAAAAACATATAAGTTGCATTAATTAATTTTATAATCAATTCCCATTGTCAAAACAAATAGCGTGTTTTTAAGAAACAATATCTATTAACAGATTGACACTTGTTTATGTCCAATTTCAAAGTGAAATTAATTAAAATGACCAAAATTGTATTAAATGGTAAAAATATGTTTTAATTACACTTTAAAACCAATTAAAAAGATAATATGACCATATAAATAAATTATACTAAAAGTTGGTTTTGAATTAAAATACATCATTTTCACTATTCATTTAAAAAATGAACTTTATCGAAAAAATAACAAAAAATTAAACAAAGTAAATTTTGATGTATTGATTATAAAGAAGGATTTTATTTTTTCAAATATAATATATAAAATTTTCAAAAAGTGTATTTAAAAAGGGTTCTCCATCAAAAGGCGGTTAATCGACCTTTTAAAGAATATTAGAATATTTACGCTTAAAATTGGATTTATTCACATTTTAAGCCTCTAAAATTTATTGAATAAATTTAAAAATATTTTACAAGAATATATAATCAATTTTTAGTTAGATCTGTTCATTCTCGCCATTACATTGTCTTGGAGTTTACTACCATTTACAATAATATTATTTTATTATTAGCGTGAAACATATGATTTCAAAGAAACTCGTTGTTGCATATTGGGTACGCCATCGAACATAGCATCCCCTTTTAAGTAATATTAATATTTTATTCACAAATATTAATATATATGAACATTTCATATTCATTATTTACCTGTTATGTTACACCCTTCCCCCCTTTTGGGAATTGCGTCCTCGCAATTTTAAAATTGGGCTTGGAAACTTTGTTGAAAGCCCTACGTCGGAAAAGGAGTCAATTAAACTGTCACTTTAAAAGAAAGAAAGGGAAGTGAAGAGGACACCCAAGTTAACCCATACTAGGATTCCATGTAGGAAAACATGGACATGGAATAGAAAACAAAAGGTCATGTTCTAATGGAGAGTGATAGAAAACATGATTAGGAGAAAGTTAACCACAAGAAAATCACAAACTTGTGATGGGTTAAATGGTATTTGATTCCCTAGTAGGAAAAGTTAACAGACAATATTTTTTTAAATTTACTTTTTATTGAGGAATTTATTTATGATCTTAACTAAATCCTAAGGAAATGTACTTACTTGTCATGTAGACTTTCATCTCTCACTGGATTTCTTACACAAATTCATATTTTCTCCAAAAGACGAGTATTTAGGATGACTTTTTCACATTAAGAGTGTTATAATCAACTTCTAGAGAATCACTTAATCCACAAAAGTGAACTATATATTTTCCATGTATTTAGACCAAAACCAAAACCAAAATTGTTAGTACAAGATCAGATAATACCCAAAAAGGATAATCCTTTATAAAAAGAAATACTACTCTTAATCTCCAAAATTTGTCAAACATTATCTAAAGTTCAACAAAGACCATTCAATAAATAGTTGTCCATAAAATTATTCAAAGTAACCCAAACTAAGAATTAAACCCAAATCTCCTAAGGATTTAATCACATAGTGTTCCAGGATAAATCTTAACATTTATCTCCAAATAACATCAGTTACTCTTAAAGTCTCATACTGAAAAGTAATTAACCTAATCACATATCCTCCATGATAGGCTAATCATTTCCATATATAACCCAAAATCAACTTATTCCTGATTCATAAGATCATCTAACTAAAAATAATTAGTAATACTAACTAGGGACTTCACGTAGTCCAGTGGTAGGCGATAAATACTAGTCGCACTTTGGTTGTGGGTTCGATTCCCGCAACTTTGTCTGACATGACGGGTTGTCACACGGTCTGCGTGTTGTCCTTTTTCCAAAACTATATAATTCTTAAAACATTCCCCAAAAAGAGATAAAATATTCAAAAATAACCATAACATAATTTAACCTTAATTTTATCTCATGCCTTTCATTTTCCATCATAAAGTAACCCATAATTACCTCAAAAGTAAGGATCATATAAACCCTAATGGTTACCTTTATAATTATTGCCTGAACTTCCACATCGAGTTGGTTATATCATACATTATGCATTAGAGAACTCACCACAGTTCAAGTGGTTAATCATGACTCCTGATATTTGGTTGAGAAAAACCACAAGAGTTCTCATTGCAACTCCCATATCATTCAATTGCTTATTCAGAAAATTGTTACAGTTTCCTTCACATCCACTGTTACTTTGGTGCCTTCTAGATCCAGCCATTTACTAAAACCAAAAAGGTAAATGTGAGTATATCAGTAAAATAATCATATAATACTAAGATATAATTATTCATGTTATCTTAAACTCATTCACTTTATCTAAAAAAACTATGACTCTTTCTGAAATCCTAACCATTATGGTAATGCCACTTAAGCTTAAAAAATACCCTAACCTCTAAAGTTATCTAAACCGACCTTTGATACCAACTATAAGAACCCGGCCTTAAAAAATTACATAATATTTAATTAAATGAATAATTCACATTGAGGATCTTTTCAGGTTTAGAGTTTTAGAGAATTAGGACATAACTATTACATCTCAAAGATTACACAGTAGACACATCTACTCAGTTTCCATTTTTTTCACAAAATATAAACTCTTGAACAAAAGAGTCATGTCTAGTTCCATGTTTTATACATTATGACATTTCCTTGATCCCATCCTTGACTATATTCTACATTAAGTCCTGTGAAAAACATTTCCAAAACTTGGGATGAGCATAAAAATCTCAGTAAGGGATATAAAAAATATGGAATGAAAACATTAGTCCATGTATACATAAGAATCAATGAAATCATACTTTACTCATAAAAAATAAGCACTTCAACATACCTCATGAAATCATAAGATTTATGAATAACTCATAGAAATCATAATACATAAAGGTAACATGAGGCATTCATAACATTCTTATGTAGGGAGTAACCCTCATGGTTACGTTTGGAATACCCATCAAAGTATATTCCCTAAATCTCTTTGGAGAAACCTTAGTGTTTAACTCCTTCGCATTACCCAATTCATTGGAGAGCTATCATGGCCTCACCCTCCATTAGTTTATCATGGAACCATCCGTCTTCATAAACAATTCCCAAGAACCATAACATATTTGTATCACATAAAACATGCATAAAGGAAACATAAAATTTCCACATTTCAATCACAAGATATCAAAAACACATTGATATAATCAAAACCATTTTCAATACCAAAATAAAAGAAAATTAAAACATGGTATTTATTTTTCATTTAAAAAAAGTTATGGCTTGTAGAGGAAGCTGAAACTCAAATAATGGTCATAGCGGCGGAGAAGTCGTTGTTGCCGCATACGTAAGACAAAAACATTCCCTTTTGTCGTTTAGTAAAACGCTTCGTATAAAAATATTACTTTTGAATAAAAGTAAAATTCAAAGGGGTTTATACACCGTATAAAATAAAGTTGTGTATAAAACAAAATATTCCTCAATGAAATTAGATTGAGACGAAGTCCCTTACAAAGACGGTATCCTTAGATTAAGGACAAATCAATTACATAATTTCGTGTGACAAATATAAATACACCCAATATAAGTGGATATTAAGATTAAAACAATAAAAGGTCATCCACACATATTCATAGCATGACATAATCAATAAGTAGAAGTTTAACCCAAATAATCAAAATTGGGTTAAGAAGTTCCCTTGCAAAAATTCGATAGCCTAACGACGTCACATAAAATTTTAGAAAAATAGTTGATGAGAGAGATAAAGGGTATCTCATCACTTGGACATAAAATTTACAGAAATAATTATATCTAAGAACATATCCCAACATAATAATATGTAAATTAAAAGACATAACAAAAATAAGTCTTTTAAAAATAGGAGGGTGAAAGGTTCCCTTACCGACTTGGGTAACTTTCGAAACGTACATCCCATAAAAGAAGGACTATACAACGTTGATGAAAATACTCATAAATGAAAGTATATTATACAAAGAGTAGAATAATGGGAAATACATAAACCACTCAAAGGAGATAGTGACATATATAGCATGAATCTCACGAGATTAAATAGTGAGATAAAAACTCCTTACCTCATGGCAATCAATCGAGTAGTATGACCAAAAGATAATAAGAACCAAATGAATCACAGAATACCATGAATAGAATGATAATATTTATATCAAAAGGAAGTACACAATACACCACATGCAATAAATAAGTGGAAAATAATAGAAATCTCACGGAATTGAATGTGAGATAAGAAGTCCCTTACGAAAATTCGGCAGCCTAACGGCGCCACTTAAAACTTCTTAAAATGAATTGATGAGGGAAAGAGGGGGTCTCTCACCATATTAAAATAAAAAAGGAAATTATTATGAATATAAAATAACATCCCCAACATAAGAACATGGAGCTTAAAATAAATGACATAAAGGAGAATACATGAAAAGAAAGAGAGAGGTGGGATCCCTTACCTCAAGTCCGACTTGTCATGTTCATTCCTTTATATTCCTAAATAATAAACTTTGGTCAATTTATAATTTATTAAATAAATACTTTAAAGTTTATTATTCAATTAATATCACATATTATCATGTTATAATAAGTAGGTTATTATTTTAGTTCATATCAGACGTTTTTATTGATGTTTGGTACATGAGTCAAAAATGAACTTGTTTGAAAAGAATTGTCCATGTAGTTATAAGTACATCATCTCCAGAATAGTATTAATGATTTAAATATAAAATATATCCATTATATATTAATTTTATAATATTCCATAACATTTGGAGATAAGAAAATGAAATGCACCATTCATGGAGACGGTAGGTCGTACGTACGCATGAACGCTACTTTCAATTCTTTGTCACATTAATGGAATTAAAACTAAATGAGATATATATATATATATATTATAATTCCAGTATAATATATTTGTTATATAGGTCACATAATTTCATTAATTTAATTCTTTATACATTCCATGTATTGCATGAACGAGTCACATCACTTGAGGGGGCGGTAGACCACACTTCCTCAAATGAAATTATCGCATTTGCACAACATGAAAAGCATAAAGGTATGTTTTAAATGTAAAATACAGAAGCATAGAGAGGAAATAAATATAATATACATCATAAATAAATATATTTCCATCATAATGGCCACCATGAGAGGTGGTAGGAGAAGATAGAACAATCATCGTTTCGTGAGGCAGTAATTCGCCATCCATGGAAACAGTATGTTCTTTAACCATTAGATGGAGGTGTGTGTAAGTGTAGCTCAAATACTTCTCATAATAACATCATAGTATATTTAATATACTGGTTTTTTCACAAAAGAAATAAATAAAAAGATTTTAAGTGGTTGGAGAAGTAAAATAATACCAAAGAACATAAGAGAAGACATTACCTTTAAATCAGGTAACTCTCTTTGGTTTGAACCAAAAGGGTTTCTTGAAGAGCTTTCTGCCTAAGTTAAGGCTTCTAAGATGAATATAGGGATGTGGAAAGATAAAATGAGCATATTTTGGTCGATAAAAAGGCTTGACAAGTGTGGGTAATGGGGTAGAGGTTCGGGCCTTTTATAAGAGGGAGGAGGGGCACTCTTGGAATGTTATAAAATGTCACTTTATTATAAAATAATTTTCAGATTTTAAATGTCCCAAAAAGATATATTTCGAGGAAAAGGTAATAAGGGTTCGAAATCCACCCATACAATAGGTTTTAGACAAGTGTAATTCTTAGATTCTACCTTATCTTTTCATTTTATTTAAATCGTTCATTAATGAGGTAATCACTGCATCATCACAGTGTCATAAATAAATTTATTTATTTAATGTCTAAAAATTATAAAAAAAATTGCCATCATGTAGGAAATTTTTTTATATTTCTAATGAATGTTTATAGTAAAATATATCATTTATGTAAACAAAATTTAAATTGTTTTACTTAGGTGATACATACTTTGGTTACATTTTCCTTTAAAAAATATGATAAAAGGTCATTGTCACACTAAAGTGATTCCATGGGGTCCCAAGGTTGGAACAAGGAATCCCATGGTTGTCCATGACACCACAAATAGCATTAGGACACATGTTGGGGTCATTTTATATTTTTATGATATTATCTTATTACTCTTAACTACCCGATTAATAATTAAACACGATAATTAAATATAATTACCGTCGTTACTATTCATAATGTCCAAAAACAAAAGTCTTAATTACATAATTTGGACCTTATGATTCCAATTATGGAATCCATTTTATCAAATTCCAAACACAAAAATTTCAGTAATTAATTTAAAATAATTCTCGTTGTCAAAACCAAAGATGGGTTTTTAAGAAGTAAAATCTATCAAAAGATTGATTTGTTTTTACATCCAATTTAAAAGTGAAATTACATACAATGAAAAAAATTGTATTAAATGATAAAAACATAATTAAATTACACCTTAAAACCAATTAAAATGGCAATATAACTATATAAATAAATTGGATGAAAAGGCAGTTTTGAATTAAAATGCAGTATTTTTCACTATTCATTGAAAATGAACATTTGTCAGAAAAATACCAAAAAACTCACCCTAAGCTATATTTTATATTCAAAATTCAAAAATGATATCAATTTTACCAAATTAAAAACACAGAAGTTGCATTAATTAATTTTATAATCAATTCCCACTATCAAAACAAATAGCGTGTTTTTAAGAAACAATATCTATTAAAAGATTGACACTTGTTTATGTCCAATTTCAAAGAGAAATTAATCAAAATGACCAAAATTGGATTAAATGGTAAAAATATATTTTAATTACACTTTAAAACCAATTAAAAAGATAATCTGACCATATAAATAAATTAGACTAAAAGAAGGTTTTGAATTAAAATACAGCATTTTCACTATTCATTAAAAAATGAACTTTATCGGAAAAATAAAAAAAATTTACACAAAGTAAATTTTGATGTCTTGATTCTAAAGAAGGATTTTATTTTTTCAAATATAACATATAAAATTGTCAAAAAGTGTATTTAAAAAGGGTTTTCCATCAAAAGGCGATTAATCGACCTTTTAAAGAATATTAGAATATTTACGCTTAAAATTGGATTCATTCGCATTTTAAGCCTCTAAAATTTATTGAATAAATGTAAAAATATTTGAAAAGTATATATAATCACTTTTTAGTTAGTTATGTTCATTCCCGCCATTACATCGGCTAAGAGTTTACTACCATTTACAATAATATTATTTTATTATTAGCGTGCAACATATGATTTCAAAGAAACTTTTTGTTGCGTATTGGGTATGCCATCGAACATAGCATCCTCTTTTAAGTAATATTAATATTTTATTCACAAATATTAATATATATGAACATTTCATATTCATTATTTACCTGGGATGTTACATTTATGAACATGTACTTATTGATTGAGGAATTAAATTTATTTAGTACACATTATTTAATCTTGGAATATCTTGTGATGTTGAATGATTCCATGTTATATGATTCAGGTGTCACACTTATGCATGAAATGAAATGACTAAGAAGTGTGTGCCCTGATAATTCTCTAATGCATTGGGTAAAGATTAGTATCATGATACGTCAAGTGCAATGAGGATTTACTCATGATAATTCAAGTTAACTGAGGTTTTACTCATGCTAACTCAATTAAAATGAGGGTATACTCATGCTACATGTGTAATAAGCCTTGTATCATGCTAATATCATGTTAAATGTTGTTGACAAATTTCCAATCTATGATAATCATGCTATATCATGCCTTTATGTTCATGTTTCTATTAATATCCATTGATATTCCTATTTTCTAACATGTACTATATTCTTTATGTTATTCCTTGTTTACTCCCTTACTGAGCTTTATAGCTCACCCTTTTCTTATGCATGTCCTCAGGTTATCCCATGGAATGATAAGTACGAAGGAATGTTGTGGTTATGTAAAAGTAGTTTTCAATAAAGATGTTGTGTTTTATGTTCTAAGTTGTTATTTAATGTTCCTAATTTCTCAAGACACTAGACCTCTCAATCCTCAAAGTTGTCTCAAGTGCAAGTTTATGTAATAAATCATGTTCAAGTGTGTAATAAAGAGCAGGGTTGTTATATGATAACTTTTGAAACTTAAAACACATGAAAGAAATATCATAAAATGGATATTTAAATACCCATAAATTTAAGTATAATAATCATTGAATACTTTAAAGGGCAGTATACATACCACATAAAAGTAATGGGTGTTGAATAAAGCATGTATCTCATAGATTTAAAAAGTGAGATGAAATCCACATAACTTGTGTCTTGACTATATTCGTACTCATACAATATTCCTATATAATAAATGTAATATTATTATAAATATTTTAAATAAGAATATTATTATATCTAATACCATATATGGTTTGATTATGACCTTATATTACCTTTTTGTCAATAATTCTATGTTAAGGTTTCACTTCAGGTAATATATACTTTGTTCGTCGCATGCGTATTAATTTGTTATATCTTTGGTACTTATACTTATATCATGATTTACACAATTTAAAACATGATATAAATATGATTTATATTCAATATATATATTTTAATAATCTATATAATATATAAGTATGAAATAGAATACACAGTTCATGGAGACGGTAGGTCGTACCTACGCATGAATGTTGTTTCTGTTTAATTTTTGTATTGAAATAAAGAACATAAATGATATATATATATGTATATATATAATTATTCAATTATAATTATTATATCATATATATCATATAATTTTATTAAATTAATCCTTAATGCATTCCATGTAGTGTGTGAACAAATCACATCGCTTTGAGGGGGCGGTAGTCCACACTTCCTCAAACGAAATTATTATATTTACACCAAATGGAACGTATAAATATATGTGTGTTAAAAGTATTAAATAATACTATATATATAATAAATATCATATAAATTATATATAAACATAGTTTCTATTATAATTCTCACCATGATAGGTGGTAAAGGGATAACGAACAATCATCATTTTGTGAGACGGTAGTTTGTCGTACAAAAAAATAGTATGTTTGTTACCCATTATATTGAGGTGTGTGTGAGTGTAGGTAAAAATATTATCATAAAAAAATATAATTATACTTAGGATATTGGTGTTGTTTTATATTAATGTAATAAGATGAATTTAGGGAGTGGATAAAGAAAATAAAATAAATAAGTTTGAGGGAGGGTATTACCTCTTAATCGGGTAACTCCTTTTGGTTTGCACCAAAGGGATTCCTTGGAAAAATTTATTCCCAAATGGAGGCATCAAAAATGAATGGATAGGTGTAAAAAAGTATAGGAGAGGAGTCCTTTTATAGTGGAGGAGGAGTGGCACTCTTGTAATATTTTTAAAAAGTAATTCCATACACTTTTTCACATGTAAAGTGGATCCAATAATGAAAACAAATTCAAGAAAATGGAGTATAGGGTCGAAATATGGCCACAAAATGTCCCTTGGACAAGTGTATTGGTTTTTGGGGTCTTAAATTTAAGGTTTAGTCCTTAGTTAAGCTTAATTTTACCATAATCGATGTAATCAATTTTAATTACATTCACTAATCATTTTTGGTGAAAAAATAAGTTGAACTTATTAGATATTATAAATTATTATTATTTAAAATATGGAATCTATTTTTCCAAATTCAAATCACATAAGTGGAAAAAATTAATTTAAAATTAATCTCGTAGTCAGGTCGACAATGCAGGTTTTTAAAGTAAAAACATTCAAAAATTTGCTGAGTTTTTATAGTCAAGTTCAATGTGAAATTGATCTCAATGACCTAAATTGTATTAATTGATAAAAATATTATCTAATTAAACTTTAAAAATATTTTAAAATATTATTTATTATTATAAATAAATTAGATTAAAAGTAAGTTTTGAATTAAAATTTGATATGTTTTACTATTCATCTAAAAATGAAGTTTCTCAGAAAAAATCCCAAAAATTCACCCTAAGCTAATTTTGAAGTTATAAATTCAAAATTGAAGTATATTTTATAAAATTAAATATATAAATGTGTCTAAAATTAATTTTATTATTTTTTACAATAGGATATTAAAAGGAGTTCATTTTAGAAAATAATATTTTAAAACATATAAGGAATTTTCCAAAAAAATATATCTTTTGTCATCAATATGTTTTATTTATATAAAACCATTATAAAAAAGACTTATTTTTTATTACTATTCATATTACTTAGTTTAACTGCTTGGTTATAATTATCTCATTTAAATAATTATAATATTAAATTTATGTTTTGTAAAAACATCAATGTTGTGTGTAATGTACGTCAAGTCAGTGTTGCATGTAGCATAAGACAAATAGATGTTGCATGTAACATAATCCGGTTCCGTGTTTCATACACTAATTCGGTTCTGTATGAAATCAATTTTTTACTTAGTGCAATGTAAGACATCAATGAAAATTAATTTATTAAAAAAAAGGTCCATAAAAACTAGGGGTGTTACATTCTACCCCCTTTAAAATGAATTTAGCCCTATAAATTCATTATTAGGGTTAAAAAATGAGGATAATTTTGCTTTATGATATCCTCAAGTTCCCACATAGCTTCCTCTATCTGTTGATTTCTCCACAAAATTTTGACCGGGTGAGTGGTCTTGTTTTGTAGAACTTTCTCTTTACGATACAGAATTTCAACTGGTTGTTCCTTGTAAGAAAGATCATGCTCCACTGGTATGAACTATGAGTTTAGTACATGTGTAGGGTCAAGTTTGTACTTACTCAAGATAGATACATATAATACATCATATACTTGAGGGATAATTGAAGGAAGTTCCAAGTGATATGCTACCTTCTCGATACAATCAAGAATATCAAAGAGACCGATATACCTAGGGATCAGTTTCTATTTCTATCCAAATATAATGACATTATTATAGGGTGATATTCATAGAAACACATTTTAACCAAATTAAAATTCTATATCACACCATCAGTTATCATCATAACTTTTCTGCTGACTTTGACCTATCTAGATATGCTGCCAAATGGATCTAACCTTCTCTACCATTTCTTCAAAAATATCAGGTCCCAATATCTTTTTTTACCAAATTCATCCTAGCACATTGGATCTCTACATTTATTTTCATAGATGGATTCATAAGGTGCCATCTGGATTTTTGATTGAAATATATTTTTTTAAGAAAACTCAACTAGAGCAAGGTGTTGAGCCAAAACACCTTTTAAATCCAGATAACAAGATCTCAACATATCCTCTAAGGTTTGATTTGTTATTTTATATTGAACATCTATTTGAGGATGATAAGCAGTGATGAAACTCAATTCTATATCAAGTTATTTCTAAAGACTTCGATAGATGTTTGAGGTGAACTTCAGATCCCGATCTGATACAATGAAATATGGTACTCAATAAAACCTTACAACTTTCTTAATGTATATCCTAGAAAGTTGATCTAGAGAGAAGTCTTCTCTAATAGTGATGAATTTTTATGACTTAGTTAGGCAATTAAATACCACCCATATATCATTAAAACCTTTAGAGGTTTTGGGTAGTCCAACGAAACAATCCATAGTGATTTTCTCCCATTTCCATTCCAGTATGGGTAATGGATGAAACATCCCTTTAGACTTTTTTATGTTAACCTTAACTTGTTTTTATACCAAGAACTGAGGTACAGACTCTGTGATCTCTCCCTTTATTCCATCCCACCATAATTATTCTTTCAAGTCCCTATACATATTCATACTTCTAGGATGAATATAGAATAAAGGACTATGAGCTTCCTCTAACAGCTCCTTCCTCAAATCTAGTATGGAATGAACACATACACAGTTCCTAAACCTTATCATTACATCCTGATCATGGTTAAATTCAGGAACATTTCAAACTTTATTTTGAAGCTCTATATCTTCCTTTTGTTTCTCTTTAATCTTTACTTGGATAGAGAGTTGGAAATTAATTTGAGAAAGAGAACATTTTTCCATTCCTTTAGGATTTATAGATCCATCCTTTAAAAATCCAAAAATATTGGATATTTTGTGATCCTCATCATGGATAATCTAATATGATACTTTTGACTTAAATAATCATCCACCTTATTCGCTTTCCCGGGGTGGTAATGTATCAAGCAACTATAATCCTTTATTAGCTATAACCATCTTAACTGGCGTATATTCAACTCCTTTTTTGTAAATATATATTTCAGGATTTTATGATCAGTATATATATCACACATTTTTTCATAATTATAATTCCTCTATATATTTAATGAAAAAATTACCCCTGCTAACTCCAAATTAGGATTTGGGTAATGTTTATCATGAGTCTTCAACTGCCATGAGGCATAACTGATAACTATATTATTCTACATAAGAAAACATCCCAATACCTTCTTGGATACATCACTATATATTATAAACCCTTATCCTCTATAGGGTAATGTAAGCACAGGTGCACTGACTAACCTTCACTTCAGTTCCTTGAGATTTTCCTCACATTCATCTTTCCATAGGAACTTGACACCCTTCCGAGTTAACTTGGTCAGAGGATTAGATAGTTATAAGAAATTCTCCACAAACCATTGATAATATATAGTTAAACCAAGAAGGATACAGATCTCGGTCATCATGGTTGGTCTAATACAACATTCAATAGCCTCTATCTTTGATGGATCTACTGTTATACCATCTCTTGAGATTATGTGACCCAAAAATGAAACATTCTACAGCCAAAAATCACACTTTGTAAATTTTTCATATATCTTCTTCTTCCTTAGGGTCTTTAGTGTAATTCTCAAGTGATCTTAATGATCTTACTTGATCTTTTAATAGATAAGAATATCATCAATAATGACTACCACAAACAGATCAAGGTAATCTCTAAAGACTCTATTCATTAAATCCATAAACATAACAGGGGAATTAATAAGACCAAAAGGCTTCACTATATATTCATAGTTTCCATAATTTGTATGGGATGTCATCTTTAGTATATCCTCCTTCTTGACCCTCAATTGATGATATCCAGAATGAAGGTCAATCTTGTAAAAGTATTGATCTCCATGTAGCTGATCAAATAAGTCATCAATACGAGGAAGACGATACTTGTTCTTGATTTTGATCTTGTTCAATTCTCAATAATCAATACAAAGTCACATTGATCCATATTTATTTTTCAAAAAAATAATGGGTGAACCCCATGGTGACACACTTGGCTGAATGAATCCCTTATCAAAGTTTTCTTGGAGTTGCTTCTTCAATTCCTTCAACTCAATCAGATTTATTCTATAAGGAGTATTTAAAATTTGTGTGGAACCTAGTATGAGTTCTATTAAGAAATCAACTTAAGTTTTGGTGGAAGGTTATGGAAATATTTTGGAAAGACATCCAAAAAATCCTGAACAGTAGGTATATCATCAATTTCAATTTTTTCTCGAACCATTTGAGATAAAAACCCTTTTGAATGGTAATTAAGAACCATACACTAGATGTAATCTCCATAGGAAGTTCATACTTATCTTCACATTGATGGATGATCATAGGAGGGTTTGAAATATCAAACATAACTTCCATTCATCAACAATTGATGTTGGATTTATGCATAGAAATGCAATACATACCTAAGATGAAATTAAATTCAACCAAAGGATGAATGACATGATTTTAAGGAATCAAATTCCCACAAACTTCAAATGGAGAAGAACCATAGGCTTGGGATGAAATAATCATACCATTAGTGTTTTTACTGTTAATTCCACATCTAATCATTTTGGTGGAATCTTAACACCCTATAAAAAATTTTAGATATGAAAGAGGGGGTAGATCTAGAATCAAATATGATATTAGTAGTTATAGAGTGTATGGTAAGTGTATATTTCATCACATAGTTATCACACCCCTCTTCGGAAATAGAGATTTCATGATATTTCCCCTTGTCCCTTGGCTTAAGAGGTTGTTGACATCGATCATCATCACCAGCCCTTGGTTTTGGGAAGTGGTTAGCATGATGCTCATTCTTCTTACACTTGTAGCACTGAATCATGGGAGGTGAATTCTATGTAGTTTTTTATAAATTAGCTTTTTGAGAAAAATTCTTCCCATAATTTCAATAGTAAATTTCCCAGTGACCATCTATTCCACACTTAAAACATTTACTAGACCCCTTAAGACAAATTACTCCATGTTTCTTCTAACATTTAGAGAATAAAGGAAAACTTATCTTATTTTCTCCATGGTTTTTAGAGTTTACTTTTAACTCCATATTCCTTTTCTTGTCAAACCCATGAGGTTGATACATGACTCCAACCTCCATTTCATCCTTGATTGCATAATTCACAATCTCATCATAGCTACTAAATTATCTTATGGCTAGCGCCCTTCTGAGACTTGGCTTTAATCCATTGAAGAACCTATCAACTTTACTTTTGGGTTGGATGATAATTCATGAAGAATACCTCATAAGTCTTGTGAAATTATCCTCACATGTACTAAAAGATTCATCATCTCTTCGCATCAACTCAATTAACTCTTTCTCCATCTTGGTACGAAGAAAATGTGGAAAGTACTTATTGAAAAATAAGTTCTTGAAATCATCACATTACATGGATTCAATTTTATCTTGATTTTTCCTATTCTTAATTAGATTCCACCACTAGTCTACTTCACCTTCTAAACAATAAACAACTAGAATAACTTTCTCATGTTTCGAATAGTGGAGGATAGAAAATATATTTTTAGTGGTACCGATCTATTGTTCAACAACAATTGAATCAGAAGACCCGCTGAAAGAAGGTGGCCATTGACTTATGAAGGAATCAACGGAATGTTGTTCTCTCCTTTACTCATTTGGGAGTCCACCATGATTCATATATTGAAAAATTTGGGTGAGAATAACAATGAGATTTTATATTCATGATCCCATATCATTTAGTTTCTCAAGAGGATAATCATTGTGTTGTCTGTTTCAATCACCATTAATGTGATTCTTTCGGGTTCTAGTCATTGAAAAAAAATGAAAACCATAGAGTAAGAAATATTTATCATATTTAAGAACCAAATAATCAAGAAAATTCACTTATATGGTGTCTAAATCATGACATCTTCTTTAATCTATGACACCTTAGGTTTATCCTAGGTTATTCATATCCAAATTCTATTTAAATCCTTCATGGTGGTTTGTGAAGTGTTTGTGAATTCCCAAAGCATATCCCCTAGAAGTGTCAAACTAGGTGTGCAGTAAAGCCCATTTTCGTGTACCAAATTACCCCATGTCAAGATCGGGACATCATTTCGAAGTTTTTACCCCTAGGTATATTTGTTCTAGATCCACATATACTTGTAGTATCCACACAAGAATGTATTGCTGGTAAAACACTCACCTTGTCCTTTAAAAAAATTCTAGGACGTTTTTCAAGGATTTTCCTTATCCTTAGAATTATCCTTAGACATGTCCTTAGGGTTCTCACTAAGGTTTTCTCATCCTATATTCTAAATGTTAACTAAAACTTTGATTTTATACAAACTATAGTGACCCTCACTTTTCATACATTAACATTACATAACTTTTTTAGAATTATTAAAACGTTATACAAACAGACTCCCAAAGAACATACTAGTCAAGTGCCTTTGGAAACATGGAAACATAAACACTGGTACATAAATTCACTATTTCATCTCCCACTGGGTTATTATTGACTATCACCCTTCTTAGACACATCAAACATAATACATATCTTCATAACTCGGGGTAAGGGAAAATAAAAATGGGTGATATTAGATGACCAGTAAGGGTAAACAAGGGAGATTTGTAAGCCTAATCATGAGCATAAGGGTATGAGAACATGATCCTGAAAATAGAAGATCATAACCTTCATATCAAAGATCATAAACATGAATCATGACATAAATATTGGTAGTTTATAATACATCAATCATATAGAAATAAAGAATATAATCCATGAAATCATAACATTATAATAAAACATGGAATTAAGGAAGACACATAAGAATATATAATTATTTCTATAGTAGTCAAGGAATTTTTGCCGATACCATCTTAGAGGAAAAAGTCCTTTACTGGATCAGGTTCACACCCTGTTCCAGTCCTATGTTACTAAACCAAGTTCACTCCTCGTTCCAGACCTATAATACTAAACTGAGCTCATTTATCATTCTAGCCCTGTAATACTAAACAGAGTTCATTTATTGTTCCATTCATTTATATCACATGAGATATAAATCTTTACCCAATGCATTGGAGGGAGATATAGGTCCCACCCATATCAAAATTAAATCATACATACATGTTCCACAAGATCATAAATAATCATATCATAACCCATGAAAATAAATGAGTATTATAAAAATTTAATCAGATCGTAACTAGTGGAAAAATAAAATTTTCATAATAATTTCATCATAAACATAACCCATGAAAAGAATCAGGTTTCAAAATCATATAACCTGTGAAATAAAAATGAGTTTTATAAACATCATTCCATTAAAACATAATCCATTAAAAGAAATAATATGAAGGGAAAAATTGAATAATTTTCCAAGAAAGGCATGAGTAACACCAATAGATGTTATCTTAGATGGTAAATAATTTTTAAAGATCTTTTAAAAACATTTATTGAGGAAAATATCCTTTCTTCTTTTAAAAATGATTTTTAAAACATAAAACCTATTGGAAACATTTTGTTTTGAAAATAGATTTGAAAATTTTTAAAAGGAAGCTTTGAAAACAATAAAAAAATTAAAATACTTTTTCATTGAAAACGATCTTCAAGGATCACTTGATTTTTTTTTGAAAACATGGTTTTTGAAATAAAATAGATTTCCAACATAAGATAGAAATAAAATCATATTTTCTTAAAAACATTTTCTTAATAATATTAAGTAAAAAAGAGTATAAAAATAGTACTAATACATAGATATATCTTGAATAAATAGAGGAGAAGGAAACTCGTAAGTGCTCTTGATAGATGGATCATAATATTTCATTAAATAAGCATAATTATTAACAATATTGAAAAGTGATGAGATTGTTTCAATAAACTCTAACCACTAGGTTACTTGGGATCATACTATCCATGTAAGAAAAAGAAATTACATGAAGCTTAAAATATCATAAAAATAAGGAGATTCATTATATAACATATAAAATGTAAGTATATAAACCTTGAAAAATAATTTAGGTGCATAACAAAACATGAGTCTTAAAGAAGAAAAATTGAGACAAAACTATTTTATCGATTTGGTAACTTTTGAAACTTAAACCCCATGAGAGAAAGATAACAAAATGGATATGTAAATACCCATAAATTTAATTAAAATAATCATTTAATACATACATGGGAAGTATACACACCACACAAAATTAATGGGTGGTGAATAAAGCATGTATCTCATGGAAATAAAAAGTGAGATGAAATCCCCTTACCTTGTGTCTTTACTCTCTTCGTACTCATACAATATTAATGTATAATAAATGTAAGTTTATTATAAATATTTTAAAGAATAATAATATTATATATAATACCATATATGGTTTTATTATGACCATATATTTCCCATTTGTTAACAATTTTATGTAAAGGTTTCACTTTGGGTAATATCCGCTTTGTTCTTCACATATGTCTTAATTTGTTATATCTTTGATCCTAATACTTATATCATGATTTCCAGAATGTAAAGAATGATATAAATATAATTTATATTCAGTATATTTGTATTATAATAATCTATAGAATATAGAAGTATGAAATGGAATACATCATTCATGGAGACGGTAGGTCGTACGTATGAATGAACGTTATTTCTATTTAATTATTGTATTGAAATAAAGAACATAAATTAAATATATATATATATATATATCATTATTAAAGTATAATTATTATATCATATATATCATATAATTTCATTAAACATATTATTAATACATTCTATGTAGTGTGTGAACAAATCACATCGCTTTGAGGGGGCAATAGTCCATACTTCCTCAAACAAAATTATCATATTTACACCAAATGGAATTTATAAGTATATGTGTGGTAAAAGTATTAAATAAGATTAAATACATAAAAAATATCATATATATTATATATATAAATATTTTCCATCATAATTCACATCATGATAGGTGGTAAAGGAAGAACAAACAATCATCATTTTGTGAGACGGTAGTTCGTTGTACACATAAACAGTATGTTCGTTACCCATTAGATGGAGGTGTGTGTAAGTGTAGGTTGAAACCTTATCATAGAAAAATATAATTATATTTAGGATAATGGTATTTTTTTATAGTAATGGAATAATATGAATTGAGGGAGTGGAGAAATAAAATAAAATAAGGGAGTTTGAGGGAGGGTGTTACCTCTTAACCGGGAAACTACTTTTAGTTTGCACCAAAGGGATTCCTTGGAAGAATTTGTGACCAATGGGAGGATTCAAGGAGTAATGGAAGATTTTTGGGAGTATATTTGATTATATCAAGGCAGAACCTAATTCGTTTAAGAGGTGTAAATAATTAGAGTAGAGGAGGCCTTTTTATAGTGGAGGAGGAGTGACGCTCTTGTAATATTTTGACAACAGAATTCCATACACATTTTTCACATTTCAAGTGGAAAAAATAATGGAAAAAATTAGATAAAAGTTAGGGTATGGTATAAATATGGCTATAAAATGTCTCTTGGAAAATTTTCTAGGTCGTTTTGGGTCTTGAATTTAAGGTTTAGTCCTTAGTTAAGCTTAATTTTACCTTAATCGATGTAATTAATTTTAATTACATCCATTAATCATTTTTTTCAAAAACTAAGTTGAACTTATTAGACATTATAAATTATGATAATTAAAAATATGATATCTATTTTTCCAAATTCTAATCACACAAGTGGAATAAATTAATTTAAAATCAATCCTGTAGTCGGGTCGATAATGCACGTTTTTGAAGTAAAAACATCCAAAAGGTTGCTAAGTTTTTATACCCAAGTTCAAAGTGAAATTGATCTGAATGGACTATATTGTATTAAATGATAAAAATATTATTTAATTTTTAATTTAAACAAATTTAAAATATAATTTAACCTTATAAATAAATTATATGAAAAAGGCAGTTTTGAATTAAAATTTGGTATCTTTCACTATTCATCCAAAAATGAAGTTGCTCAGAAAAATACAAAAAATTATCTATAAGATAATTTCGACATTATAAATTCAAAAATGCAGTTTATTTTATCAAATTAATTTTATAAATTTTTCTAAAATTAATTTTATTATTTTTCACAAAATGACATTAAAAGTAGTTCATTTGATAAAATAGTATTTTTAAACATATAAGGACTTTACAAAAAATTATATATTTCATTATCAATATGTTTTATTTATATAAAACCATTATAAAAAATATTTGAAAATCTATTATTACTATTCATATTACTAAGTTTAACGGTTAGTTTATAATTATCTTGTTTAAATAATTATAACAATAAAATGATGTTTCATAGAAACACCAGTGTTTCATGTAACATACTCCAAGTTAGTATTTCATTTAATGTAATCCAAGTAGGTTTTGTGTGTAATGTGCATTGAGTCAGTGTTGTGTACACTAAGTTGGTTCTATGTGAAAGGAATGATTGATTTAGTGTAATACAAGACATCAATGAAAATTAATTTATTCAAAAAAATGGTCCATGAAAACTCAGGGAGTTGCTGGAATAGTCACCTGCTAGCCAATAGAATTACACATCATGATCTAGTTTTATCCATCACCACCGATTGGTCGGTGGATCTTCAATAGCTAACTAGAGCTACTTACAGTGTTCCACCTTCAACAATGGTATTTTAATATTCCTTCAATGTATTAAATTTGTTCAAGGACTTATTTCCATGGTATAATCACATCCATTAAGAATTAAATTCATACTTCAAGGTCCTTCAAGAAATAACCTCTAAATCATTTTAATTCCATCACTTAGTTAATTAAAAAAATGACTTGGTATTCAATTTTCATAAATGAGAAACCATTAAATGAAACCATTAGATACTAAGATGAGTGTTTATGATCATGAAATCATCATGAGAGAGAGAGGTAAAATAATATATCCCTTTTTTATGATCACAAACACTTAATATAAAATGTTATATCAAGATTATATCAATAGTTAATAATATAACAATATATTAAAGATATTTCAAACAATATATTCAATAATCTCAAAAATAAGGATATAAAATTTCTCCCCAAGTATATTTTAAATTTCTCCCCCTTATATATGGTAAAATAAACCACCAAAACTTCTCTCCCTTTATGATTATAAAAAAATGGAAAATGCAAAATATTAAGGGTATTAAAGATAACTTCAGAGAGAATTTAAAAAAAATAAAGTAAAAGATAAGATTTAAAATAAAAATTTAAAAGAAACTTAAAAATAGATTTTTATTTAAAAAATAAAAAGATAAATATTTTGAGATGAAGCCCGAGATAGAATTTAAGAGAGTTTGAAATCAAAGGGGAAAGAAGAAAAGAGAAAAAATTAATAAAAAACAATAAATTTAAAAAAGAAAAAACCCTTTTAAGTAATAAGTAAACATAGGAGAGAGAAAGTGAGGAGATATATAAATTAGGTTCAAGGAATAAATAGTTATTAAAGAGATCAAAAAACCCATTACCATGTTGATAATCCGATAACTTCATTAGTTAGAAACAAGCTAGGGGTGAATTTTAAATAAAGAATAACTTATTCCCCCATGAAGATGCATCCAACATTCACCAGATAAGCCCCCCCCCCTCAATGGATGCAATTAATGAGAGAAAAGAAGATTCACTGCAAGAGAGAATGATATTAATAATAGTTTCAATGATTTAGATAGAAAATATTTGAATATATATATCACTTCAAGAGATAAATAAAAAATATTAATAAAAAAATATCAAGTTCTACTTTATAAAAATAATTTATTTAAAGAAGGGAAAAAAATAAATATTTTCCAAAAATTATTTTCAAAAAGATTCAAGTGGGATATTAAATTTTTTAAAAAGGTAAAGTCACACAAAGTAAAACATTTAAATATATATGTTATGATATTATTTAAAAGAAACTTCAAGTAAAAATATTTTAAATCATTTCATAAGGTAAGAATTTCAAATAAATGATAAGTGATTAAATGGAACATATGATATTATAATAAAGTGCATAATATTTTCTTATAGAATATAGAATATAGAAAAATAGATAATTAGGTATAGGAAATAAAATTATTATTAGATTACTCCCCTATATAAAATGGTTAGTTATTATGAACCTATTGTAAAACTAAAAAAAATCATTTCCAGGCTTGATGGATCATCGAAAAAATACTTTAGAGTTGATTGAACCACTTGATGAGAATCTATTATATGATATGGCAATGAATCTTGGTGGTGTACTCCTGAAAAATATCAATTAAGAGTGCCTTTTTTTACCCATGTGATCTTGGGTCCAAAAATGTTATCTAATAAGGATTTAGGAACCCAAACTTGTTTAGAATAATATTTTCAATTAGAAATATGGGAATAAAGATAATCTAAATTCAAAAAACTAATTCCTAAATTACCTTTGGTATAACATTGAGAACCCAAAATCATATTTAGCTTATGTTTACCATGGTTTAATTGAGTAAGAGTGTTTTTAATATCTTTTATTTGGGATTTTAGATTCTCAATGTTACATTGATCTTTTAATTTGAAAACCAATTCTTTATTTTATTTGAAAATTTATTACTTATCTTTAATAAGTTAGTAATTTTCATTAATATGAAGGATGAATTTATTTTTAATTTCATTGTAAAAATATATAAGTTTGAAATAATATTTTTCAATATAATTTTTAACATTTTCTAGTTCTTCATGATTTATTTATCTTAAGGAGAAAGATGAAGAGAAAGAATAAGAAGAAGAAGATATAGAATATATAGGATAAGTTAGATAGTTACACTCGTCATTTACCTTGATATGTACCATTAAAAACTTAGGAATTAAATCTCTTGATGAGGATATGGAGTTTGAGTCCATGGATTCATAACTAGCACTCCAAGTTGATACTTTAAGGGCTTTCTTTCATCTCTTATTCTTCCTCATTTTATTTTTTTCAATTGGGTAAATCTATATATATGTGACCCTTTTCCTTATATTCAAATCAAGTCACTTATGGCACATGAATTTTATTTTTATTTATTTTTTTAGGGTGAGTTTACTTCTTCTATTTCATGATCATGTTTAATTTATTTTCTAGATACTTATATTCGGTCTCACTTTTATATGTGGCATCATCATCAATGGATTTGAAATAAATTGTATTTTTGTATTCTTTGGCTTTTTCAACCTATTTATCTTATTTTTAAGATTGAAACTTCATGGTAATTTCTTATTTCATGAGGGATCCAAACAGGATGACTTATACTATTAAGAAAGGCAGACATGCAATTTTTCCAATAAGAGTAATTTTTAATATTAAAAAAGGATCATGTTCCAAGGATATTAATTTTGGAAAAACTTGTAAATAATATGTAGATTCCATTTAAAAATATAAAACTTTTAAATAGGTTAATATTTGGAAAATTAAAACTAATTTTAAAAACTGGGATTATTTTCAAAAATCATAAAAACCTAGTTTTTGAAAAATAAAGGAAAAAGATATAATTTGATACTAAATGTTGGATAGAGTAAAATTTCAAGGGGTGAATTTAATTTAAAAATTAAAATAATCAAAATGATATGAAAATAAAAAATAAAAAAACAATAAATAATGTAAATAGAATATATAAAAAAATTAAAGTATTAAAGAGTTATTTGAACAAAGTAATATTAATTAATATAATTAGGTGATATATTTATTTGATTGAGTAAGCAAAAAAATTAATATTTTGAGTTTCAAAATTCAATTAATTAATTTAATTAAATATAAAAACGACTTAATAAAATTAATAGATAGATTAGATCATATAAACATGATGATAAAATTAAGGCGCATCAAAGTAATTTGACTAAAGAATTTTGAATTTAACGTATATCAAAATTATATGATTATGAGGATCAATATGATATGAATGATAAAATTCATAAATTAAAATACAAAGAAAACATAGTTTGA
Source organism: Viscum album (assembly GCA_963277665.1). Taxonomy (NCBI): domain Eukaryota; kingdom Viridiplantae; phylum Streptophyta; class Magnoliopsida; order Santalales; family Viscaceae; genus Viscum; species Viscum album. The sequence continues at coordinate 1,492,326,210 of OY728145.1, forward strand.
TAAAGGATTTTTATAATATCTTGGTGTGAGCCCCTACATCCCCTCCACTTTGGATGAGAGGTTTAAATATTTATCCATTTATTTTAATGGAGATAAAGTAAACAATTACTCCATTTATTTTTCATGGTTGTATCGAGAAAATTTTCTCTCTCATGTTTATTATTGTGAGAACCCTCTTGAACTTTATTAGTAGTTAGGAAACCCATCCCTAACTTTTAAGGAAGTGATAAACCATTGTAGAAGAAGTGGTGAGAAAAGAAAGATTTGGTTGGCACAAATCCATTACAATGCTAGTCTTATATCTCTCAAAGGATAGTAAAATATAATATAGATATGTAAAGAAAAAAGTATATGGTGATATCCTAAGAGATTAAGAATTAGAAATTGGTTATTGAGAGATAACTTAGATAAGATCTCTTTGATTTATTGTTGATTCATTCCAATTCCATCAGTTATTCCACCACACATCTTCAAAACTCCAAGGTCCTCTGTTTATAGCCTCTAAAAGAGATATGAATTTTTTGTAATTCATCAAAGTTAGTAAGAACCATAAAACTCCATTTATGAGTTGATAGGCCAACCAAATAAAGTTTTTTGACTTGTATATCTGGCTCTACCAACTAGTCGGATGGTCCCACTGGCTATCAGCTGAGACACTTAGAGATCATTGTTATGAAAACCCTCCACCAGTGATTCGCTACTTGCCAATGGCTAGTTGGTGTCCTTATAGTAGATCATGGTGGTTATAGAATAGTTATTGACTAGCCAGTTATCCTCCATTGACTGTATAGTAGAATTTTTCTACATGATCTAGTTCTTTCAATCACCCCCAGCCATCTAGTGGATATTCACTTGTTATCCATTTCTACCTACAGTGTTCCACCTTCAATCATGATCTTTAAAGATTCCTTAAATGTATTTGATTTTTTCAAATATTATTTTGTATGATATAATCACTTTCATTAAGAATTTAATTGATACTTCAAATTCATTCATGAAAGATCATCCAAAACCTTTTAATTCTATCACTTAGTGAATTAAAAACATGACTTGGTATTCAATTTAAATAACTAAGAAAGACTTAAATGATAACATTAGATACTAAGATGAGTGTTTATGATCATGAAAACATAATGAGATATATAGGTACAATAAATCCTATATATTTTACTATTCTTTAGTTATTTCTAGGGTTTTTAAGTATTTTATCCATTTTACCTCTTTCTAGTACTCAAAACCATCGAAATAAATATTTTAAGAAATGATGAACTTATTTTTCCTTTTTTTTCCAAGAATATTTCTCTTACATATCCATATTATTTATTTTATAAAAATTATTTTTTTTATATAATTCAATGATTTATTAAGTTCAATTTAAGTTATGTTTGACTTTCTATGCAAAGTTTTAAAAGGAATTTTTTTAACATTTTTCATACGAGTCATTTTTTTTACTTCTGTTGAATATTGGAAAAGAATGATTTTATCATTTACCACATGACTGAATCATTACACCATAATAGATATTATTTTTTATAAATATTACTCTATACGTTTTTGTAGTTTTTCAAAGAAAATCCTATTCCCATTATTCTAGGAATTTTTAGTTTTAAAATGTTTTAAAAAGAAAAATATATTTCTTCTTATTTTCAAAGAGAATTTATAATGTATTTCAATGGTGATTTTTCATCTATTTTAATATCATATAAACATTATTATAATTAATTGGGGATATTATTTAAGGATACCATTCAACTTATTTTTCTGGATGTCTAATGATTGTGTTTTTCTATTTATTGATAGGGGAGAATATTGATATTTTGTATACTAGTTATGAAATATAGGTGTTTATCTCTAAGGATTTTTTATTATGTACTACATTACTAATTCACTCCTTTCATAAAATGAATTAATTTTACTTAGTAAGTGATGTGTAGGGACCAATATTAGATAGCACCTCGATGCATTGGTAGGTCTCATGATACAAACTATCTTTAGTATTTGTCTTATACCTTATTTATGTATAATGTCTTGGAACAAGGCCCTAATGGTAAGATAATGATGTATAACATTATGCATACCATAATTATGAAACTAGTTATTGTTATCCATGTGAATATTTATGTAGTTATTCATGTATTTATTATTATCTGACATATTATTCATGTCTTATTTATTATGTAACAACTTATCCTGTATGTTTTCCCTTAATAATCATTTAAGCTCGCTCTATTTTTTTATTATCACTAGGTTTCCCTTAAGTGAAATTTAAATTATTTTAAAAGATATAATAGAAGAAATAATCACGTTATCACTGGAATTAAAGTTGTATTTCATGTTTTTTGTGTAATATAAAAATCATATATGTATTTTGTCTCTCAGTACTGCTAAACTATTCAATCATGTGGGATATGATCACTTATATCTTGTGCCAATTTAATATAGTAAACACAGTCTCTAGTTTACAATAATTAGGGTCTTTAGAGTTACTTTTAGATCAATTTTATTAAAAACCTTGGGAAATGGATCTATAAGGACGTAGTAAAACATAGTGGGAATATTATGATAATCCTTTATATTTTTAAGAAACTCTTCTAAAATATTTTATTTATATAGAAATTTTATTATTTTATTTAATATTCATAATTTTATTATCCAATATAGTATATTTATCAACACCCATAACCTATATAGAGATTTACATATGATCAGGTGAATGAATTCAATGAGGCTAGTGCTAGAGATGAGTGGATTATAACTATATTGGGTCTATTTACTCAGGTCATGACCAATAAAATTTCATGTACAGAGCAACCTGTTGATAAAAAATATGGTCCAACAAAGTTACACCACTTCATGTGATAAAAACCACCATCATTCAATGGGAATAATAATCCATTATTAGTTGAGAAATGGATCAATTCCCTAGAGAATATATTTCTCACTTCGGGAAATAATGTAAGGGAAAAATTCATCTTGGAAGATTATAATCCAAAGGTAGAATATAATCATTGGGGGTCATCGATATATAAAACTAAGGATTTTTAGGAGATAGAGAATATATAATGCAATAATTTTAAGGATATATTATTTAAAACATACTTGTGAGAAATGAGTTGATATGGGAATACAATTCCTTAATCTAAGGAAAAAGAAAAAGGATAATGTTTCTGAATATGAATCTAACTTTACATGGTTAATAAATCATACTTTAGATTATGTACATAATACAAGAATTAAGTTTTATTTCTTCTTTTATGGGATAAATCCTAGACTTTGGGTTAAATTAGTCTCAATTTTATTTAAGTATATGAGGTTATAGTATATGGTTCCATCAAGATGGAGAAAGAAATCTACAAGTCTTATGTTTTATATGGAAATCAAGAAAATAAGTGGGTTAATGAGAAACATAGAAAAATAAATATAGAAAAAGGGAAGAAGGGATGGGTGGAATTTCCAACATGTAATAGTTTTGGAAAGAAACATTGTGGAACATACTTTAAGGGAATGTGAGTTTTCTTCATGTATTGAGAGAAAGGCCATCTGAATCATGAATGAAAGAGAAAAAATAAATATTCAATTTATAATAAATCATATTTAAATAGATTTAGTTATATTTGATTTAATTCCCCAATAATATATGGAATTTACCTTAGAAAATTCTAAGGGATAAAAGAAAATCTTGTGTGATCATTAAAGCTGAGGTTGAAGTCCTAGATGATGTAATAAAAGGTACTTTGATCATAAACTCAAAGTTAGATAATACTTTATTTTATTCTATATGTACACACTATTTTATATATTATATATTTTTTGATATCATTAAATCATACCTTGACACTTTTAGGAAAGATTTATCAATCAAAAAACCATGTAGGAATCTTATTGAAACAAGGATATATCGAGAATTCTCTATTTAGATGCATATATATCCCCTAGTTTCAAACTTGATTGTTATAAATATGATTGATTTTGTCATAATCCTCAATATAAATTGTCTTTAAATTTTTAATTCAATAGTTTATTATAGATAGAAATATATTACTATTTATGAAGGGGTATATAATCCCCTATTTTTAATTGAGTGACTTAATTATCTGAATCTTTTATGGATCCACCTCCAATAGCTAACCTTAATGAAATTATAAGATAATAGGAGAAAAAAATCTCTATGTATGGGATAGTAATAATAAGGACAGAGGATGTACATATTATTCAAGAATACATTTATGTATTTCTAGAAGAATTATCGAGACATCCACCTAAGCATGAATTTAAGTTTTCTATTGAAATAATCCTTAATGAAAAAAACTATATCCAAGTGACCCAATAAAATGGAACCAGTGGAATTTTAAAAGTTTAAGAAACAAATGAATGAGTTATGTGATAAGGTATTTATACTCCCTAGTGTTTCATCTTAGATATCCCTTATCTTATCTATGAAAAATAAGGATGGGTTTATGAGGTTGTGCATCAATTATTAGTAGATCAATGCCATCACTATAAATAATAAGTATCTTTTTCCTTGTATTTATGATTTATTTGATTATATTAAATAATATAAATATTTTTGAAAATCTATCTTTGCACTGTTTATCATAAATTAAGTTTCAATAATTATGATATACCAAATAATACATTTCGTATGAGGTATGGACTTTATTGGTTTACAACAATTCTCTTTATATTGACTAATAGACCTTCTGTTTTTATGGATCTGATGAATAGAGTATTAAAGTATTATATTTATAAATTTATGGTGGTATTTATTAATAATATCATGATATAATATAAAATTCATGGAGATCATGAGAACCACTTGCGAATAATTATTGAGACTCTCAAAGAAAAAGAATTATATAGAAAATTGATTAAGTGTGAATTTTGGCTCTAGGAAGTTTCTTTTCTTGTCCACATTGTCTACAAGGATGGAATATATGTTAATCCTTCAAAAAAGGTAGTAAAATAATTTCCCACACTATCTGTCAATCCTTAAATGAAAAAGGTAGAAAAATAATATCCTACACTAATGAATATAACTAGGATACATCATTTCCTTGGTTTATCAGATTTATATCAGTGATTTGTTCAAAATGTTTCCAAATTAGCCAACCCATTAACCAAGTTGACATGTAAAGGGGTTAAATTCATATGGTCAAGGGAATGTGAAGAATTTTTTGTAGAGATAAAGAGGATATTTTTTAATTCACCAATATTTACTTTTCCATTGAGAAATGAATAATTTGTAATATATAGTGATGCATCTAAGAAAGGACGGGGTTGTGTCCTTATATAAAATGATAGAGTGGTTTATTTTGCATCAATCTATTTTAAAACACATGAATAAAACTATCCTACTCATGATATTGAGTTGAAATATGTAATTTTTGAATTGAATATACAATGACACTATCTATATAGTGAATGAAATGATATGTATATGTATATGCACCAAAAAAGTTCAAAGTAAATATTATATCAGAAAGAGCTCAATGTGAGGCAAAGAAGATGGTTATAAATACTTAAGAACTATGATTTATCAATACACTACAACCCTATGAAGGAAAACTAGGTGGATAATTCATGAGTAGAAGATACTATAGAGTTCTAAAAATAAAGGGGATTAACATGGATATTATATTTAGGTATTCAATAAAATTGGATATAGTAATTTTTAGAAAATGAGAAACATCAGTCCTTTTCCAAGAAATTGCTAAACCATATTTACTAGAAAAGATATAGAAGTCCCACTAGGATAATAAGGATTTAAAAAGGAATATTCAAGAAGTGGATGATGGGAAATTGAAATAATTCATCTATAAATATGGAGTATTGAATCTTGGAAAGTGTTTATGTGTTCCATTCATACCAGAACTGAAGGTTGATCTATTAGGTGAAGCACAGAGCTCAAGCTTCTCTATAAACCCTTATATCATAAATATGTATAAGAATTTAAGATAACATTTATGGTGGGATGGTATGAAGCATAAAATTATGGACTATGTGTCTAGATTCTTGGTGTTGCATTAGTTAAAAGTTGAAAGGAAACTTCTAAAGGGAGTCATGTAATTTTTTATTATAATGATATATAAGTGGGATAATGTTACAATGGAATTTTTCACTGGACTTCCAAAGACTCCTATGAGGAATGATTCCATATGTGTTATCATTTATAACCTTACTAAGTATACAAATTTCACAGTAGTAATAGAGGATATAACTCTTGAGAACCTTTACTAGATCTATATTAATGAACTTATGAGACCTCACGGTGTACCTCTATCAATTATATATGATCATGACCCTTAGTTTACATTGAAATTTTAAAGGATTCTACAGGAAGATCTCAATTATAGGATACATTTGGGAACATCCTATCATCCTTAAACTAATGGGTAGTATGAGAGGACTATTAAAACAATATAAGACATGATGGGATTTTTATCTCTTTACCATAAAGGAATGATGGATCAGTATTTACCTCTGGTGAAATTTCCATACAATAATAGCTTTCATTCAAGCATCTATATGTCATGGTATGATGCAACACAATATGAATCATTGTATGAGAAGAGATTTCATACTCCAACTATTTAAGAAGAAATTAGATAAATGAATCTAGTAGGACTAAAACTTTTCTAGGATAAAACTATGAAATTATGGGCTATTTAGAATCATATCAACATAACTCAAAGAATACAAAAGAGTTACACTAATAGTAAAAGACTAACTTGGGATTTGAAGTGGGGGATCATGTATTCTTAAAGGTGTCTCTATGGAAGGGATTTGTATGATTCAATAAAAAGGGGATGTTAAGACCTATATACACTATGAATTTTGAAATTTTAGATAGAATTTGAGTCATGGATTACTGATTGGCTATCCCACCCAACCTCTCTAAAGTACATGATGTCTTCCATGTTTATTTATTAAGGAAATACATGTTATATCTAAGATAGGTAATCACCTATAAGAGAGTAGAGTTGGAATATAATTTTTCTTATAATGAAGAGCCTATATATATTGTTGATACTAGAGAATAAGTGTTGTGGAATCCTCTATCTTAGTAGGTGAAATTCCTTTGGAGAAATCACAAGCTAATAGAGGCAACATGGGATCCTAAAGAAGTTATGAGAAAGAATTACCCACAATTTTTAAGAGATGAAATATATCCCAATTTATAGGATAAAATTATTTAAGGTGGGTAGAATTTAATAACCAATTTCCCACTATAACTAGTAAAAACTACATCCCTAAACTATTGACCAATGTACATCCTATAATTTTATCAATATAATAGAAATAATTCATTATTATATTTAAAAGTAAAATTTCTAAATTTTAGAATTTTAATTTGTTAAAATGGATATAAAATTTAAGTTTATATGGTCATATTTATCTTCTATTGAATTTTTGGTATTTTTCTGAAATAATTGACTTTTAGGTGAATAGTGAAAAATGTTGATTTTACAAATACCTCAACTTTCATGGAATTATTTTCATATAATAAAGAATTTAAAATATATGAAAAAAATTTCTTGAAAAAATGTGTTTTTAGGGATTAAAATAAATCATTTAAAAGTATTATTTTGAATTTTGAAACTCATGCTTGAATTTTTGGAACCAAAGTTGTACTTTATTCTAATAAAAACATTTTTTTATTTTTTTTATTTAATAGTGTAGTTGGAAGGTTCCATTTGGTTTTAGAATGGTTATAATGTAATGTTACTTTAATTTTTTTAATAATAATTCAATAAATTCATGGAAATCACCACTACTCAAGAGAATTTTTCCTAAATAAGTATAAATTCATTATTTTCACATAAAATACCTTTTTTATAAAAATGTTTTTTATGAATTTCGTGTGCTTATATTAGAATAAAATTATTCCAATTAAAGAAATTTAATATGAGGAAATAAATTCCATATTTGTAATTAGGATTTCCAAATTTTTAAATAAGGTTAATTTTATTTCTACTTATAAAAATAAGCTACCAAAGTAAAAAAATAGTTACTATGGTAAATGTTAAATTGAGGTAAAAATGCTTGATTAAGATAAAAGTCACTAAATATCACAAAACCTCACAATTAAATAGGTATATAAGAGATTTAAATTTATCAAATAATATTTTCCACATTAATTGTCAATTTATGTGTCACTTTCATTAATAACAACACCCCTTTTTATATTAAGAAATTATATTTAAAAGTGCGCTACTCTTCTCACTTATAAAAGGATCCCTCATCCTATCACTTATCCACACACTTTAAGTACTATAGATCAACCAATATCTGACCAAATACGTCATAAACTATTATAACCATTTCATATAGGTCCTAGTATCACAAAAATAACATTCTAATAAGGCTTAAGGTGAAAGACAAAGGAAGGTACTCAAATAAGAGGTGATCGTCTTAATCGAGTTCTTTAAAATTTATTTATTCTTCCATATATTCCAAATATTATATAAACATCATAATATAATGAAACTAGTACCTTTACTATACTGAAATATTTTAATTTTAATAGTACAACCATTTTCTATCTCCTTTCTATCCAATGGAAAATCAAAGCGCTGCCCGTGCGTATGTACGAACATCCTTTTCTATGAAGTGACATGTTCTATTTTTCATCACCGCATCACATGGATGGTTATGGTGAAGAATTTAATAAATATAGATGATATTTATGATATAATTTTGATTATATAAATAACATTTATTATTTACATTACCTTTTTTTCATCCATTGAAAATTGAAAACATCACTCATGAATACGTGAGGACTATAGACTCTAAGAAGTGATGTAATTTATTTTCTACAACCTCTTCAATGAAGAGATGTAATAAATTTTATATAAAATCCTTAAATAGATGGTTATAAAAGTGTGTTTTATATATAAATATTACATCTATGACATTATTAACATTATGTCAGTAATGATACCATGAGAATGGTTCTAGGATTGGAACCACCGAATCAAACCATTCATAAGAAGAAAAATAATTAACACCTAAATAATTGGGTTTAACAAAGAGTTATGAGTAAATGGGTAAAAATAAGTTATGAATAAATTATATCCTTCAATATAGGTATAAATTTATATACAATATTGATTAATAATAAATATAAGTTTATTATATATGAGTTTGGAATGTGTTAGACTAAGCAAGAATTCAATGTAAGGTTTTATGTTATAATCTCACTTCTTATCGGGATTTTTTATGTTTCAATTTACATTAAGGGTAAATTTTAGGTTTTTTTATATCACATATCCCATATATCTTCTTATCCTGTGGTTATTTTTAGGGTTTTCATGTATTCTCTCTATTTTACTACTTTTTGATACTCAAAACCATCGAAAGAAATATTTTATGAAAAACCAACCTTATTTCTCCTTTTTGATCAATAATATTTCTCTTCCATATCCATATTCTTTATTTTAATTTAAGTATATTATTTTATATATTTAAATTATTTATTAAGGTCAATTTATGTTAACTTTAACTTTATATTTAAAGTTTTAAAATTAATTGTTTTATCATTTTCTGTACAAGTCATTTTTTGACTTTTTATAATAGTGGGAAAATAATGTTTTTTAATGTTTACAACATGAATTACTTCTTCATACAACATATATATTATTAATTATAAATATTTATCTAAATGTTTCCATGTTTTTTTAAATTAAATACTATTTCCATTCTTCTAATAAATTTTAGTTTTAAAATTTTTTAAAAAGAAAAGGATATTTCTTCTTATTTTCAAAGATACTTTATAATGTCTTTATAAAGGTGGTTTTTTCATCTATTTTAGCACCATATAAATATTATTATTATTCACTGGGGATTTTATCTAATTATACCATCCACCTTATTTTTAGGGATGGATTATTATCATATTGTTCTATTTATTTAATGGTGAAAATATTGAAATTTTGTATGGTAGTTTTCAAATAAGGATATTTATCACTAAGGAATTTTGATTATGTATTATATTACATATTCACTCTTTTCATGTGATAAATGAATTATATTTTTTATGTGATAGATAAGGCCCAATATTATATACCCCCTTGATGCGTCATTAGTTCTCATAAGACAAACTAGCTTAGTTATTTGGCGTATGCCTTACTAATTTATATATTATGTATTGGAATGAGGCCTTAATAGTAAGATTATGATATAAAACATTATAAATTCAATAATTATAAAACCATTTATTACTATCCATGTGACTATTTATATTTCCATTTCATCCATGGATATATTTCTCTTTCGTAATATTAATTATATGAAATAATCGATTTTTTTATCTTGTTATATTATTCATGAATTATTTATTCTATGATAGATTATGATATACACTTTCCATTATTGAGAATTTAATACCACACATTTATTTTGTTTATTATCTATAGGGTACCCAAAGTTGAACTTAGAATTATTTTTAGAGGTATATTAAAATAAATAATAATGTTCTCACTAGAATTTAAGTTTTATTTCATGTTTTGTATATAATGTGAGAATAATGTGTGTATCTAGTCTCTCAAGAATAATAAAATATTTGATTCCATGAGATATATATCATTAATCTTTTTCCAATGTAATATTTTAAACACTATCTCTGGGTTACTCAAGTCAAGTTGTTACACAAAGATAAGAGGGAATTTATGAAGGGTAGGTAAACCTTTGTATCGGTAATGGAGTACGAGTTGATGCATTAGATTTAAAAATTTATGATTCAAATATACCTAGTGGATTAGTTTTATAATCAAATAATTGTTATTATATTCTTTCCATAAACATGAGTTATGATTTTTGTATATATTTTGGACAAGATGAGTTTTTCATTCATTATTAAGAACACAAGTTGTTCTATATATAATTATGAAATGTTTTATAGAATTGGAAATATAATGAATGGTTTATATATTTTAGATATGGATAATACTATTTTTAGAATTCAAAATAAGATGTTCAGGTTTGATTCTAATATCACCTACCTTTTTCATTGTCACCTAGAACATATAAATGAGAAACACATTCAAAGAATTCATAGAGGTGGTTTGTTGTACTCATTTGATTATGAATCATTTGAGAATTTTGTATCATTTTTATTGGGAAATATGTCCAAAAAACCTTTTGGGAGAAAAGGTGAAAGGGACAGTGGACTATTAGATCTCATACATAGTAATGTATATGGACCAATGAGAACACAAATGAGTGTTGGTTTTAGGTAGTTAATTATTTTTATCGATGACCTTAGTCGATATAGATATTTTATTCTGATCAACCATAAGAATGAAATTTTTAAAAGATAAAAGTGTTTTATAATGAAGTATAAAACCAACTTGATAAGAGTATTAAGGTTACTTAATTAGATCAAGGTGGGGTATACTTAATCCAAGAAATCATTGATCATTTGAGAGATTGTGGAATTGTTTCACAACTCACTCCTCTTAAAAACCATAATGTAATGGTGTTTCTTAAAGGATTAATACTACATTATTTGACATAGTTTGATCTATGATGATTCTATGTTAACTTCCTATTAAATTCTAGGGTTAAAATCTAAATATTTTTGTATTCTTAATAAAATTAATTCCATCTAAAGTAATATTAAAGACACCAAATGAGATATGGTATGGGAAACATCCCAGTTTTTCTTATATGAGGATTTAGGAATGTGAATAATTCATATTAAAATTATCTTTTTATAAGAATAACTCCAAATATTTCTAATTATTATTTATTTTCTATCCCATGGAAACTAAGGGATGTTATTTCTATAATCTTATAGAGTACAAAGTTTTTATAGCATGATTTTATATATTCTTTGAGAAGGAATTTTTTTATCATGGAGTCAATGGGATGAATGTTGAACTTGGTCAATTTCAAGACCAAAAAAAATAAGTGTTCTTGATATGGAAATTAATCCAGTTCTAAAAGGAGTTTTGTAAGAATAATAGAATCAAGATACACAAAAACCATGAAGGTTTAGTAGGATTATTCAATAAATTGTGAGATATGGATTTCATATAGAAAATTATGATGGGTTATTGTTCATAGGTGATAAACCTACAAATTAATAAGAATAAATTGAGAGTTATAATTATAATAAATGGTTAAAATCCATGGAATTTGAAATGAACTCCTTGTATACTAACCAAGTTTGGAACTTAGTGGATGCACCTTGTAAGATCTTGTACAGATATGTCCCTCTTGAGTTTTGGTTAAACATATTTTAGTTGGGTTTTATTTTCTTCTTTAAACCTTGGTGGTCGAGATTAATTTAGGTATGGAGAGATTTTTCGAGTGAAAATAACCTAATTTTTAGGAATGTATGTTTTTTTGAAGTAATGGAGTCTGGGTATAAATTTTTTAAATGATTTCAAGGGTTATTTGTGGGTTTGGAAGGATTCAGAGGCGGTACAATATTTTTTTGTATAATATGGGCTGTGATTTTTCTAATGGACACTTTCACATCATGAACTTGTTACATAATATGAACATGTTTCTGAGAACATGTTGTGAACTAGTTCAATATTTGAAACATTTACACACCGTGAAACTGGTTCATGTCATGAAATGGTTGATCAAGGTTATTTTAACTTTAGGTGACATGTTTTTCAATGAATATTATAAATAAATAAATTCATGTCATAAAAGGGGTTCACATCATGAATTTATTGATGCCAATGGTTTTAAACCACAAAATGTGTATGATTTTATTTCATCTATCATGAAAAATCTTCTCTGGAACCCTAGGGAGACTTAATGCATTTTTTGAGTGATTACATACCTTTAGGATGTCTTGGTCTAGTGTTTAATCCTTGGTGAGTTCCTTTTCTTTGGTTTTCCCGCTTCTTTCACTATCCTCCATTATAGTGGTGTGATCTATTTATAACCATTGAATTGGGTTTTGATCATGATGTTTTTTTATCTAGGTTTCCCTTATGATCTCCTTCACCTTTGTTATTCATTGGTGTTCTTGGTTGAGAGTGTTGTTTTGATATTGATGTTTGTGTGATCTAGGTTTACCTTGTGATCTCCTTTGCCTTTATTATTCATTAGTGTTTAATCTTTGGTGAGTTACTTCACTTTGGTTTTACATTTTCTTCCTCTATCCTCTATTATAGTGGTGTGATCTATTTACCACCATTGAATTAGGTTTTTATCTTGACATTTGTGTGATTTAGGTTTCCCTTGTGATATCCTTCACCTTTGTTATTCATTGGTGTTCTTGGTTGATATTGTTGTTTCGATCATATGATAAATGTCAATCTTCATCATCATCAATACATAGGGAACATGGCTCTCAGCTCCCAGTGACTTGCCATGACCTAGGCGTCCATGGTCGATGACTTCACCCCTCCCCCATCATCGGGGGAGGGGGTTACTCTTCCCCTCCAATAGAGAAGCCTCCTTCCTCTTTCCCATCTTTCAATTCTTATTATTTTCCTCATTTCCCTGAAATCACCATCTTTCCTAAGGTCCCAAACCTTCACAATGACTACCCTCAACTCAATCTTTTGACCTCATAATTTATGAATTCTTCTTCTCTTATCTCTTAGACCTTGGTTTCTCGGTTAACCTCGCGACGTCCATCGGTCAATGTCTTCGAAATATTTTTTTTTCAAAAATGGGGGCTTCAGGAATGCGCATCTATCGAGCTCCTTGAAAAACGACACATCATGATTCGATTCTCCTCCTCAGAAGATCTGATCACTGTGTAGTCTGGGGATCCTCGATCTAGCAATGACTATCACTTTCATCTCCTGAAATGGTCTTTCAATATTTATATGAATCGGGATTCCCTGAAAATGGTTGTGTGGGCATGCTTTCCTAAGCTCCCCTACCCTTTCAAAATCCTTCTATCATCTGAATGCTTAGGAACTTGGTAGGTTGTTTTCTCTGTTCGGATTTGAGAACCAGTTTAGTATGCCACCCAATCTCTACATGAATCTATGTTGAAGTCGTAGTGTCAAGACCCCCATTCAAATGGATTTGTATTTAAGTAGGATATGATTTTTTTTTGGAAGCAACCAGTTGTGTTTGAGTCTTAGATGCACTTTTATTCGTTGTGTCGCCACCTTGGGCACTTGTACCATTCTTATCGGCATAGAGGAAGGAAATTCCAAGGGGGTTACGTTGTCGGTGACCCTCCCCTAGGCAAGGATGGGATCATGGATGGGTCTGGAGCTGATGAAGGTGGACCACGGTTAGGGGATTCCCACACTGCCTATCCTTCTATCGGGTCCCTATGTGAGGAAGATACTATTACTAGAATGCCATCTATGTTTTCTCAGGTTAACCCAAGAGTCTCTAATATTCTCCATTGACTAAAATGTGATTTGGGAATGGTATGTTCATCTGAGGGTGTTTTTGTGCCGCTGTGCGATAGTGGGTTTTGTGCGGGATTGGACCAAGAAGGTGTTGGGATGGATGAAAGGGAGGTCTATAATGACCCATACTTTACATACATTGTTAGTACTTCAAAATTGAAGTACACTTATTACAACATATAACAAAGCCATGAAAGGACCGTATAGTTATAGTGTCTTTAGAAACTGGGAAACATAAACAACTGGTTCATAAAGCATCTACATTATCTCCCATTTATTTCATCATGTCTATAATCCCTTTTGGAATATCTTACTTAATAACCTTCTTCCTGACCTGGGGAAATAAAACATACAAAAGGGTGAGATCAAATGCTCCGTAAGGGTAAACAAAAGAAATATCAATCACATCATATTCATAAGAACATAACATTTTGGAAATCTTACCCTGCAAAAGAGATCATAATTTCATAACATGGGATAAATCATGGTAGTGAAATGTAATCACAATAATCATAACTTAAAACATTAAGCTTTGTGGCATACATACATAATCATAGAGAATAATTTCTTATTATTCAAGACTCATTGCCAAGACTATCTTAGTGGACAAATTCCATTTCTGAACCGAGTTCATTCCTCGTTTCAGTCCTGTTTCACTGAACCGGTTTAACCTGCCATTCCAGCCATGTCTATCTCATGAGATATAAAATCTTTACCCAATTAATTGGAGGGAGATATAGGTCCCACCCATCTCATAATAATACCATTCTTATGTGTGCCACAAAATCATAAATCATACATCATTGCATAACCCATGTAATAAAAATGGGATTCCTAAACATCATGACATCATAAAACAATTCATATAAGATAAAGGAATTCATAAAAATAATTCCATCACAAAATAATCAAATCAATGTAATAATAGGGATAGAAACAGAACCCTATATTATCTTAGATGGAAAATAATTTTGATAAAACACTTGAACTCCATTATTGAGGAAAATATCCTTTCTACTTCAAAAACATTTTCCTTTCTTAACATGTCATACAATTTTAAACTAAAAGAAGTTGATTAAAAATAAACTTTAAAACTTGTTAAGGAAGCTTCTTGGAAA
This sequence comes from Viscum album, assembly GCA_963277665.1. Taxonomy (NCBI): domain Eukaryota; kingdom Viridiplantae; phylum Streptophyta; class Magnoliopsida; order Santalales; family Viscaceae; genus Viscum; species Viscum album. The sequence goes on from OY728145.1 coordinate 1,492,341,673, forward strand.
TAATTTTTTAAAAATCCATTCATGTCGTATAAGTTAAAAAAACATTCTTCTCATACTTTTGTCAGAAAAGTCAAAAAAGTACCTCGTACGAAAAATGACAAAAGATTCATCTCATATCTTTTACTAAAAACTCACCGAAGGGTAAAATTGGATTTAAACAATTATAGGTGGATGGAAATAATATTACATATTGAGGAAACAAGGATGTGGATGATAAAATACACCTCAGTAAATACCAAATTATAAACAATCTCGGATAAAATGAGATTGTGATATTTTCCCTTACCTTAGGTCCGATTTGCTTCGTAAGTGTCTGAACCTCCAGTATAATGATTTAAATAATGTCATTGACTTATTCCAGAATCATACTCATTGTTATGATATCATATATGGTCATATTCTTAGCTTCTTATTAGTAATATTTCATTGCTACTTGTTATTCGGGTGTTTATTACTTTTTGTTCTTATGCGTGTTTTGTCAAATAAATTCTTATTATTATCTTTAGGTTATAGATACCTCATTTCCAGAATGTTATAAGTGTACTATATATCATATTTATTCATTCAATTCATTTATATAATCATTATTCAATGAAGATCATGTAGAACGAGTCGCATCACATCGTGGAGACGGTATTCCGTACGTACGCACGAGAGATGATATCGTTCCCATGATTGTGGAATTGTATTGGAGTGTATGTATACTATTTAAGAATAAATAACACTTTAAAATAATCATATATAGTTATTTATTTTCACCATTATACCCATCCAAGTACGGTGGTGGTGGAAAATAGATTACACCACGGCGTGGAGATGGTATTCCGTACGTACGCACGCGCGGTGATTTCATTTTCCGTAGGATGGATAGATGGTGAAATAGGGTTGTTTCATACTTATAATAAAATATCATTATATGATTGATACTGATTTTATTACTTCATAATGAAACAACTAAATAAGAATAAGTGGAAGAAGAAATAAAGTTGAAAGAATCGGTAACGGACATTACCTCTTCTTTGAAGCGCCTCTTTGAGACCTCCTCTTAGGGCACTAAAATTGGTCTTTGAAGAAGACCAGGACCTCTAGGATGCTTCTAAGGAAGTGGAGAAGAGAATTTTTCAGGGGTTTTCTGAGCTTGAATGCTCAAAGTGGTGTGAGGAAGAGAGGGAGGAGGTGCCCTTTTATAAGGGAGGAGAGGGGCACCTTTGGAAAAACTAAAAATATTATTTTATTATAAAGCCATATTCGGTTTTAAATAGCTCCAAATTGATTTATTTCGAAGATAAGGTGGGGATGGGTCGAAATACTCTCATCCAATAGAATTTACACAAGTTTAGGTATCAATATTAACCTTATCATTTAGATTTAACTTTAAGTTAGATAATTTAACTTTTACCGTGTCTTCTTGTTTTCCTAAACTATAAGGTTAATAAACTTACTATAACAATCCAAACGAACCCCAAGTTGTTTATTATTAATATAGATAACCTTATCTAAGTCATTTGGCCGAAAATTATATTTTTAGGAATAAAATAACAATTAATAATATAATATTTGTTTTAAAAACAATTTTATGTCAATTTTGACACTATTTGGTAATTAATTTTTGTGAAAATAATAACAGAATGATTAGTTCGAAAAAAATTAATTAAATCAATACTAACATGTCATATTAACATATAAAATTATTTTAATTCATAAAAAGTCTCAAATTACATTTATTTGGGTATTTATAACATCAATTATGTCAATATTTCATTAATAAGATAATTACTGCATCAACATTGTGTCATAAATAAATTAAATTATTTAATGTATAAAAATTATAAATAAAATACCATTATGTAGGAAATTATTTTATATTTCTAATTAATATTTATAGTCTAATTTATCTTATTTATAACCCTATATTAAAAATGATTTAGTTATTAAACTTTGATTTTAACTATTTTAACCCTTCTTTAAATAAATTGATAATAAATGTCCTAATAAAATCCATGTGGGCCTAAATGGTCATATTTTATTCATAAGGTTGTTTTTGGTCGAATTACACTTATCCAATATAATTAGGACATGTGTTAGGGTAATAATAATATCATTTTTACCCTTAATTACCCTATTTACTTTTAACCGTGGTAAAAAAAAGTAAAAAGTTACTATTAACCAAAAATTATTTTCATCTCATTGAACCACCTTTTAGTCCTTGATATTAACCGTGTCTCTCGGATTTTCGAAATTCCACTCACAGAAGCGGTAAAATTAAGTTTTATGAAAAATTCAGTTTTTTTAACTACCACTTAGTGGTTTCACTATTCATCAAAAAAATGAAAGTTTCCAGAGAAATACCAAAAATTAGGCCAAAGATATATTTGATATTATGAATTCAAAAATGATTTCTATTTTACCAAATTCAAAACACATCAGTTGAATTAATTAATTTAAAAATTAATTCTCATCGTCAAAACAAATAGCGTGTTTTTAAGAGATAATAACTATCAAAAGATTGACACTTGTTTATGTTTGGTTTAAATGTGAAATTACATCCAATGACCAAAATTGTATTAAATGGTAAAAATATATTTTAAATATACTTTAAAACCACTCAAATTAATAATTTATCACTTTTAATTATTTCGATTAAAAAAGTTGTTTTTAATTAAAATTTAGTAATTTTCACTATTCATCAGAATATGAAAGTTATCCAAAAAGTACCAAAATTTCACCCTAATCTAATTTCGATATTCTGAATCCAAAAATGAAGTCCATTTTGAAAAATAAAATTTACAAAATTTCAAAAAGTGGTTATTACTATTCATAACGGCTAGTTTTAATAATATTTTAATAGCATATCGTTGTTTAGTGAAACTCGGTATTGCGTACGACGGAAGCTATCGAGGAAGGTCGCGGTTGCGTGTAAAGAAATCCAAGCTAGTGTTGTGTGTAGTGAAAGATTCCTTTGATGATTTATATAACATAAAAACAAAATATTTCTCATAAAAGTCTTGGGTGTTACAAGGTCCACCTGGATGCTTCACGGGCATTGCAAATGGATCCACCAAATCTATCCAATGATAATGCAGTGACTAAGTCTATCTGTGGGGATGAATACACTGGTGTGGATTCCTAGTTTTCGGTTCTGGAGGACACCTAAATGAATTTTCAATTCATGGGTCGAGGGTTTGACCAGACATGATCTCCAGAAAAGTTATAGTAGGTCTCACAAGCTAGAATTTCTTATGCTAAGAAGGTTAATTCTAGAGGGCTGATTTCTAATTCTCTAAACCGATTTGAAGTGTTATGAGAAGAGGATGAACATGATAGTGTGGATTCTAAATAGGACGAGGTCACACATGGAGAGGATCCCTTGGTGGATGTGGTTTTTTCTCAAGAGGACATGGATGATGCTTTGGAATCCATTGAGTCCAAGGAATTGGTTATTGCGGAGGAATATCTTAGATCTTGTTCGCATAAGGGAAAGAACACTATTATGGATTCTGACAGCTTCATTATAAAAAACTGGAGGGCACGGCCTAGGAGGGATTACTCCAACCTACCTAGTACTCCTATTACTAGATCCACAAGCAAGGGTAAGATTTCCTTAGAGGCTACTACAAATGCAGACATCACCCCCTTGAGAAAGTGAAATGGTTCTGAAAATAATGAGGTAACTGACACCTCCATAGACCCCATATCCGAAGGATGCAAGGATGGTGGCCCATTAATCCCCTTGGATGATAAGGTAATGATTAATTCATGACTGTAGCGTGAGACAGGTTCCATTGAAGAAATGGTAGAGGAAGCTCTGGACATTATGGTGTTGAAGAAGATGGGGAAGGTCCCGCTCGAGGAGACATGGGAAGTTATCATCCATTCAACGGAAGAGATGTTGGATAAATTTATTCCATTCAATGCCTAGAAAGTGTATTGTGATGAGATTTATGAGAGAGCACTCTAGGTAGAAACTAGAAAGACACAGAAAAATTTGATTGACAAACAAGATCGTATTATAGAAAGAGGGTATAATGTATGGAAGTTAAGCATGAAGGAGTTCATACAAACATGGGGCAGGTTAGCTATTTGGCTCGAGGACCTCATCAAAGATGATCTAGATTTAGAGGTAAATGGACTTATCTGGAAACTACTTAGGAATAATGAGTCTAATAGGCTTAAACTTGATTTCAATGGTTCGTATTTCTCTTTCACTATTTGATGTTATGTTTTTTGTATGGACTTGGGTTCTCACCTTCCCTTAAAAGTGTTAGAAAATAAAAAAGTAATTTTCAGGTTAGATAACATGATAAAGGTAGGTGGTTTAGAAAAAATACCTATAGTATGTTTCTATTTATTTAATTATGTGAAATATTATATGATAGAATTGGAACAATGTGCACATTAATTAACAAAATATTGGGTGATAATAATCATGTTTTTGGACCACTCCATGGATCTATTTGGATCCAATAGTATTGAGACATGGCTTGAGGCTACCGATAGAGTGAGCCTACCCTAGAATTGAAATGATCTAGCTATTGGATTAAAATATGAATTAGTATGACTTGATACCATAGGTGATTTATTTTGATAGGATCACTTTGGAAAATAGCTTACTTGTTTATTTAAATTACTGAATATACTTTGATATGATATGGTTGTGTGCACTATCATGATAATGGTTTAAGTCATAACTTGATGAATGGAAGATAATTGAAATATAAAAGGAAATTGTAAGAATTTACCTTTGTGGTTTATGATGTAATGTTTTGTACTTCTTTACATTATGTATTATGTTGTATCTTATGTTATAATACTTATAGGGCTTGACCCAGTTATGTTGTAATGCTTATAGGGCTTGACCTGGTTATGTTGTAATGCTTATAGGGCTTGGTTTGGTTATTTTTTAATGATTATAGGTATTTTATTGGTTATGCTATAATGTTTATATAGAGGTCTTGGCCTGGTTATACTGTAATGATTATAGGGCTTGTCTAGGTTGTTCCTAAATGTTAATACAGAGAGTTTTTTTTTCAGGTTATGTGATTATGCCACAGACTTGTGGTTACGATTGGCATGGTGATGCTATATGCTCAGATTTATTCTGGCATGGTAATGAAGAAGTTTAATTGTTATATTATTTTTATTATTTAATTAATAATACTATTTATCACTTTATTTCATGCACTTACTATCAAACTTGTTTTTCTAGACATGATGGTGTCTAACCAATGAGTTTTACTCACACCCTATTCGGGATACTGTTTGGTACCCAAAAATATTACATAGATGAAAGTTTTGACAAGGTAAAAGGACCTTTTTGTTAATTATTTATCACTGGATGGGTTGAATTTTGGATATGGGACCAACCAGGGATTTGGGACCGGGGTCTTTTGAGTTTATTTGTGCCAGCTTGGTCTTTTATCTATACCAATTTTAGCATGTCATTTAGTTACATTTCATCTTGACATTACATGGTTCATTATTTTTTGGTTTACTTGGTTCATCCTTTATCTTCTAGTTATATAATGTATTATTTCTACTATTTTTTATACTCTGATATTTGATTATTTACATTTCATTCCAACTTTGTACCATGTGGTATAGTCATCCCACTATGTTCTCTACACCCCTGCTACTAGTCAACAACCTTTGGTATATAAGGAGGTACACTTGAGGTTCAGTAACCAACCTCATTTATCCATGTGAGAGAGTTCCAGATCGAGGGATGTTATAAAGTGGTATCAAAGGATTCCAATAATCGATTTTTCTATTGCATTGTTGTTTGGGAAAGTTAGCAAGAAGACTTGGATGTGTTGAGACTTGGTAATGAGATTGTGCATGGGAGTAGCTAACCCATTTACGGGGGAAATCCGAGTACCTAGGGATGAGATTTCTATTCATGTTGCTCATTTTTTATGATTGATATTATTTCACTTTGGGTGATTCACATGTTGTGTGATGTTATCGTTACTTGAGATTTATACTTGTGGCCTAGTATGGAATAGGATGAGTATACATGCATCATGATGGGTACATAGAGATATATATTGACACAAATTTTCCATGATAGAGACATATTTATTTCATGTGATACATTTCTTTTATGAACTGTGAAATGAGATACTTGTTATACCTGATAAATGAAATGAGAGAACTATTATGTCATGCCAATTCACTTTTTAATCCATGTTTAAAGAGACCATGAGCCAATGGTTATCTATTTTTTTACTTATTGAGTTTAACCTTGATGTTATCCGGAATTCTAAGGAATGTGTTTGTCTTGTATAAAAATGACTCCTTATCATCTTCGAATTGAGAATCATGAGAGCAGTAATCATCACACTCCTAACACAGCCAAACCAGAGCTTCCTATAGCTCCCAAGGATCATATGGATGTTCATATTCATGACAGCTTCCTGAGGGTCATGAAATCTATGGAAAGGGATACTTTTCACACTATAACTATGATGTGTGCGATGAAGAGAGAGTTTTATCTCAAGAACCTTCCTAGGTTCTCTAGGGAGGGAGGCCCTCAAGCATCCATGTTCCGGATCGATTCAGTCTAGATGATCTTCAATCACCTCGAGACACCCAAAAATATGAGGGTGAATCTTACTACATCATGCTATGTGGACCTACCAATCCTTAGTGGGGCATTATATATAAAGAAGGGTAGAAATAGGATTTATCCTGGAAGGACTTCAAGGAAAATTTTCTAATTCAATTCTATCTTGAAATGTTGAGGGATGATAAGGTTCGTGAGTTAATGATCCTGAAGTTGGAGGGATTTTCACTGATGGACTACGATGGACGTTTCATCGAATTTTAGTGATTTAAACCATCTTTATCAGTTGATGATATTTCTAGGGAGAGGAATTTCTTGAATGATATTCACTATGAGATCAGGTTAAAATGAACGTTTTTCTCTTGAGTATCATTTTGGACATGATGAATAAGTCTCTCATCACAAAATGGAATTTGATAGATGCCCCGAGTAGCTTCCATGCTATTTCAGTAGATTTTCCTAGGAACTCTTCTTCTAGATTAAATAAGTTATTCTATGACAATTATATCTAAGGAAATAGTGTTCAAAGTAGTCAGGGCAGTGGGCATTCATCTTAGGATTGTGTTTTATTGTAGTGTTTTCAGTGTTGAAAGTTTGGTAAAAAGCAACCTCAGTGTATGTACCCTTATTTGGAGTTCTATAATTTTATTAGGTTGGGGAACTTATATATGTTTTTATGGGAATATATAATATTAACAATGGAAGGGGATTAGGATAGGTAATATAGTCTAGGAAAGAATCTACTACTCCTCAATAGACTGGAATCTAGAGGTCCAATGGATATTTCGGTCGAGGAAAGAGATAGGGTACTCTAGTGCAGGAGAAGTAGTACCAACCAGATGGAGTATCCCATAGGAGTCATGATGGATACTAGGGTATAGAGAAAATAAAATCACATGCTACATAGTCTACTTCATATAGTTTGGATGCAATAACTTCTACCACTAGAGGTATGATTCTTTTATAATCTACCCTTTCTTGCATTTTGTTTGATATGGGAGCATCACATTCCTTTATACCTTCGATTTTTTCAAAATATTTGGGCTTGGTTTTGGAAATCTTGGATGTTTTCTTAACCATTGATACACCACTGGGAGTGTGGTCAGGGAATAACAAATGTTTCAATACATTTTCTCTAGAAATTGGTGGTTACTGTTTCTTTTAGGAACTATTTTTTGTGGAAATGACAAGTTACAATTTTGTTTTTTGGTATAGATTGGATAGTTCTATACTAGTATCATATCTATTATTATCAAAGTATAGTTACCTTTCTATCTAAATTAGTAGGCATATATTTTAACCAGGGTGAGTGGGATCTTCAGGCTGGTTATGTAGGACCGATTCAGTATAGATTGGGTTGTCTCATGGATCATATTGAAGGTGATTCTCTAGATGATCGTGGAATGAAGTTGGATACATTTTTTCCAATAGTATACCATTTTAAATATGTATTTCTTGATGATTTCTACATCTTATGATTTGAGTGGGATAATTATTTCATGATCGAGTTAGTGTCAAGAGTAGAGCCAATTTCTATCCAACCTTATAGGATGGAACTTGTTGAGCTTCATGAGTTGAAATTTCAATCGAAAGATCTAGAAGCTAAGGGTTTCATAAGACCTATTATATCAAATTGGGGTCATCTAGTACTTTTCACCAAGAAGGATGATGTGACTTTTTTCATATGTATGAACTATCGAAGATTAAACCAGATGATAGTGAAGAACTGGTATTCTCTTCCATACATTGAAGATCTATTTAATCAGCTAAGAGGTGCTCTAATTTTCTTTAATATGAACTTGAGATTAGGGTATCATTAGTTGATATTTGGACCATCATAGATACCTTAGACTATTTTTAGAATCATGTATGGATTTTATGAGTTCGTGGTGATGATATTTTGTTTGAAGAATACACTTAAAACATTCATGGACTTTATGAATAAAATATTTGATCCATTACTAGATCAGTTTGTTGTGGTTTTTGTTGATGAAACAATAGTGTACTCACAATCTAGAAAATCATATCCAACATCTTGATATCATTCTAAGTATATTGAGAGAGAATCGAATTTACACCAAGCTAACCAAATACAGTTTCTGGATCGATAAAGATAACTTTTTAGGACATTTCATCTTAGAGGATGGAGTGTCAGTGGACCCAGAGAAGTCTTAAATAGTTTTATCTTGGGAGAGGACCAATAATTTCTTCTATATTCATATCTTTATGGTTTTAGTAGGTTATTATTAGTGTTTTATTCAGGAATTCTCCTATATGGCAGTATTGATGTCCCAACTAACCAAGAAAGGGGTGAAGTTTGTTTGGTTGGATTCTTACGAGAGATATTTTTAGAATCTGAAGAGAAGGATAACCTTAGCACCCATAATCAACTTACTTGTTCCAGGTTAGGCATATAATGTGTATTTTGATGCATTCAAAATTAGACTCAAATTAGTTTTGATGCAGGAGAACTGAGTGGTTTCTTATGGCTCCAAACAGTTGAGACCGCATGGGTGGAATTATCCTAATCACGATATAGAGTTAGACACAATGGTACACACCCTAATATGATGGAACCACTATGTTTTTTTAAATAGGTTTGTGGTTTACATGGACCACAAGATCCATGGGTACATATTTTCTCAGTTTCAACTTGAACCTTTGATAGAGAAAGCCGATCAAGTAACTGCAGTATTTCGACTTTGAGTTGTATTATACACTGGGAAAGGTTAACATCGTTTCTGATTCATTTATCTATAAAAAATAGAAAGAGGCAATGTGAGAGTCTTCTGATGAGTGAAGGATGATTGAACTCTTTTCAAACATGTATCTAGATGTTATGGAGTCCCAAGAACGAGTATATTTGACTTTAATATCTATTATACCCATGCTTTTGGACCAGATAATGACTAAGAAAATATCTAATTTGGAGGTCTTATCACTGAGGGAAATATTATATGGTAGGGATCCACCATTTGGATGGTCTCTTGGAAGTGAAAATTATCTTATTTTCTATGTCTGAGTATGGATTCCTATGGTCTTGCGTGAGGAGATAATGAGAGAGTTTCATGCTTCTAAATGAGCGGTATATCCAGGTCTAAAAAAGATGTGTCATGTTCTCTATAGATAGTACAAGTGGATAGAAATGAATGAGGAGGTAGTGGGATTTGTGGGGAGATGTTTCACCTATCAGTAGGTGAAGGTTGAGCCTTATAGTCTTATTAGGCTATTATAGCCTATGCCCATTCTAGAATGAAAGTGGGGTGATGTCACTGTGGACTTTGTAATAGGATTACCTAATAAACCTCCCAATAATGATGTAGTATGGGTGATTGTAGGTTGACTTTCGAAGGTAGATAACTTATTTCCCATCATGGAAACCTTTACCATTAAATGTTTGGGTATTCTCTACACACAGAACATAGTTTGAATGCATAGTGTTTTGTGGAATATAGTTTCTAATGAAGATCCTTGTTTCACATCTCGATTCTGGAAGGGTTTTTAGAAGACTCTTTGATCATAGGTTCTTGTGATTATGACCTATCATCCTTATACTGATGACCAATTTGAATGAATGATTAAGATTATGGAGGATATGTTATGAGCCTTTATATTGGATTTTAGTGGTTCATGGGAGAAACATATGACACTCACAGTGCTTTCATATAATAACAGCTTCAGGTCATCAATCCAGATGGCACATTTTGAGGCTTTGTATGGAAGACCGCATCATTCACTTCTTTGTTGGCCAGAGGTACGTGAGTTAGTGCTTGTTGGACCTATTCTCACGAAGGAGACATCTAATAAGGTTTAGTTGATCAGGAGGAAGTTAGATATTTCACAGAGCAGGCATAAATCTTACATTGTCCAATGGATATAAACTCTAGAGTTTGATGTGGGTTATCTTGTTTTCCATCAGGTTTCACCTAGGTTGGGGAAACAAAGTATCATAAAATAGGGAAAGATATCACCCATGTTTTTTAGTCTGTTTGAGATAGTAGAAAGGGTCAGTCCATTGGCATACCTATTGGACCTTCCATAACGTTTTTGTGCCATGCACGATGTGTTTAACGTGTCACAACTTTGGAGATATCATCTTAAACCTTCTTATGTAGTTCATTTTGATGACATTGATCTTGGTGTGGACGTTTCCTTTTAGTATAATCCTTCATGGATTTTGAACCGTAGTTAGAAGTTTCTCTAGGGAAAGACCATACCTCTATTTCAAGTGTAGTGGAAACATGGGCATGTTAAAAAGGATACCTGGGAGAGGGAATCTGATATGAAAGCATAGTCTTCAGACTTGTTCATCAATACCCTATATTGATTCTTAGAGAATCACAGGAAATAGTTTTTATATGGTGTGAAAATTGTAAGATCTCGTATTTTTATAGGCATGACCCTCTTGAGTTTTGTTTGAACCTATTTTAGTTGGGTTTTATTTTCTTCTTTAAACCTCAGTGGTTGAGTTTCTTTTGGGGATAAAGATATTTTTCTGGGGGAAATGACCTAAAGTTCAGGGATGCATGTTTTTTTTTGAATTAATGGACTCCAGGTATAAATGTTTCAAAGGATTCTGAGGGTTATCTGTGGGTTAGGAAGGCTTCATAGGTGGTTCATTATTTTTTTTTATAGAATTTGGGATGTGATCTATATACTAGAAACTTTCACATCATTAACCTATTAAATGACATTAACCAGTTGTTAGGTGCATTCTATGAAATGGTTCAAAGCATGAAACATTTACACACTTTGAAACTAGTTTACATCATGAAATGGTCGATAGAGGTTATTTTAACCTAAGGCGACCTATTTTTCGGTGTATCTTACGAATAAAGAAATTTGTGTCATGAAAGGGGTTCCCATCATGAATATATCAGGACTAGTAGTTTTAAACCATGTTTTGTATTTGATTTTATTCCATCCATAATGAAACCTATTCTCTCAAATCATGGGGTGAATTCAGAAGATTTGTGAGTGATTCCTTCCCTTTTGGACATCTTAGTCTAGCATTTTATCTTTGGTGAGTTCTTTCTCTTTAATTTTCCCTTTTCTTTTGTTATCCCCTGTTAGAGTGGTGTGATCTCTTGACCGCCCTTGAATTAGGTTTTGATCTTGATGTTTGTGTGATATTGGTTTCCCATTTGATCTTCTTCGCCTTCATTATTTATTGGTGTTCCTAGTTGAGAGTGTTTCTTTGATCACATGATAAAGGTTGGTGGTCTAGAACAAAGCAAAATGGTCTGTTTCTATTTGTTTAAGTATGTGCAATATAATGTGATGATGCCAACACAACATGCATATTAACTAATAGAATAATTAGTGATAATAATCATGTATTTATACCACTTCTCGGATCCCTTTGGATTCAATAGTTTTGAGGATTGGATTATGGCTACCCATAGGGTGAGCCTACCCTATAACAGTAATGAACTAGCCATTGGCTTAAAACATGAATTAGCATGATTTGAGACTTTCAGTGATTTATTGTGATATGATCACTTTAGAAAATGGATTACTTGTTTATTGAAATGACTGGTGATACTTTGATATGATATGGTTTCGTACACTGACATGATAATGTTTTAAGACATAACTTGATGAATGGAAGGGAATTGAAAGATAAAAGGTAATTAGATGAATTGACCTTTGTAGTTTGTGATGTAATGTTGCATTCTTCTTTCCATTATGTATTATGTTGTATCTTATGTTTTAATTATTATAGGTACTAGATCGGTTATTTTGTAATGCTTATAGGGATTGACCCATTTTTATCGTAATGCTTATAGGTCTTGGCCTGGTTATCCTATAATGCTTATATAGAGGGATTGGCCCAGTTATGATATAATGCTTATAGGGCTTGACCCGATTATGCTGAAATGATTGTACATAGGGTTTTTCCTAGTTATGTGATTATTCCATGGACTTGTGGTTATGGTTGGCATGCCAATTCTACAAAATCACAATTATTCCATCATGGTGACAAGAAGGTTAATTTTTTACATTGTATTAATTATTTAATTAATACTATTTTTTATCGGTTTATTGCCTGAACTTACTATCAAACCAGTTTTTTTAGACATAGTGGTGTCAAACTAATGATTTTTACTCACAACCTATTTGGGATACCATTTGGTACTCGAGCAGATTACATGGATTTGGTTTTAGACACAGGAAAATGACCATGTTGTTGATTGTTGCTCGCTGGATGGGTTGTAGTTTGGAGATGAGACCGACTGAGATCCAGGATCGGGGTCTTTTGAGTTTATTTGTGTCTACTTGGTATTTTATCTGTATGGCTTCAAATATGTCATTTAGTTACATTTTAGCTTGACATTACATGGTTCATTAATATTTGGTATACTTGGTTCATCCTTTATCTTCTAGTTGTATGATGTATTTTTTCTGCTATTTCCATTAATATAATATTTTTTTATCTTCACTATATTTAAACTCTTTATTAGAGGTTATAGTCTCCCCACTATGTTCTTGACACCCCCACTTCTAGTTAGCATCCTTTGGCATATGGGGATGTGTGTTTGAAGTATAATAACCAACCTGATTTAACCATGTGAGAGCCTGTCGAATATAGGTACATTATACACCAAAAGGGGAAATATGCATATGGTGTAAGTGGGGTTTTCATAAGAAAACATACATGGATTGTGAATTGTTTACCTATAAATCAAGCATAGTGGCTAAAGGTTATAAAAAATTCATAGTATTAACTATGAAAAAGTTTTTTCATGTGTATCAATGGTCATGTACATTCATATTATGCTCTCTATAACATTTTATTATGATTATGAGATATATCAAATGTATGTAAAAACCACTTTCCTTAATAGGAATTTAGCTAAGAATGTGTATGTAATACAAACTGGAGGTTTTGAAGTTACAAATAAGTCTGCTAAGGTTTTTAGGCTATAATGATCCATTTATGTACCAAAGAAAGATTCTAAAAGTTGGAAGTGATGTGATAAAAAGGTTTGGTTTCATAAACAACATTAAAAATTCCTATGCATATAAGTAGGATAGTGTGAGTATAATAGTGTTTATGAAATTTTATGTATATGACATACTGCTTATCAGAAATGAAATCACAAAACTTCATTTTATAAAAGTGTGGTTAGGTAAATGTTTCTTAATGAAATACATGGGTAAAGATACCTACATGATAGGTATGAATATCTATAGAGATAGATCTAATAGGTTTCTAGAACTAATTCAGAACACATATATCAGAAAATTGATAAAGCAGTTTAACATTGATAACTCCAAGAAGGGGTATTTATCAATGTTGTATCACATGAATTTTAAGAATATTGAGGATCCTTATAAGGAGTTATAACTAATAAATAGAATTACTTATGTTTCCACCATCAGATATGTCATGTTTATTATGTTGTGTACTCGATCTAAGGTCTCTTATGATTTCTGTATAACAAGTAGACACAAATCCATTCCAGGTGATAGTTACTAGATTATGGTGATGAACATTCTTAACTACTTAGAAAGGACTAAGGTTATGTTCTTGGTCTTTGGAGGAGAATATAAACCCAGGGTAAAAGGTTACACAAATGCAAGTTTTCAATCTAATAAAGATGATTTGAAATATCAATATGAATTCTTGTTTTGAATAAATGATGGAGGTTTCAGCTAGAAAAGATCCAAAAAATCCACCATAGAGGACTCAAAAATAGAGGTAAAGTACATCACTGCATCAGATTCCATGAATGAGGCTGTTTGGATCAATAAGTTCATAACTGAACTTGGAGTGGTTCATAGAATTGAGGGAGAAATTGAGCTATATTATGACAATAATAGAGTTTTTTCTCAAGATAAGGAACATTGGTCTCACCAAAAGGCCAAACACGTCCATTTCAAATACCATCTCATATGAGAGATAATTGAGAGGTATACAATAGATGTAGAGAGGGGGGAGGAGAGAGAGACAGATGGATATTGAGGAGAGGCCCCACACATAAATCACTCCATCTATCCTTTTATGCATGAATCATGTATTTTGTAAATAATAATGGTGAAAATATGATGATGAGATCCTGTCTACCTACATTTTTCTCATAAATCACTCCATGTGTCATTTTATGCATGAATTGTGAATTTTGTATATAATGATGGTGAAAATATGATGATGAGATCCTATTTACCTCCATTTTTTCCACTCGCATGGGTATGGGTTTTGGATATTGCACAACTATGCTTCCCAATGATTCTAGATTCCTAGACTATATAGTCTATTCCACAATTTTTGGTTGTGTTTATATTTAATGACTATATTCAATATCACTATTCCTATGAGAATACTTGAGAAGATGGGGAGATCTTGAATTTTTAGCTACTAAGTTGAGGTCAGTAGTGGTGGGTAATAATGAATTATTGGGGGAAGGTAAGCAGAAGCAATAGGTGCATTACTTTCATCATTGTCTTCCCTGGGAGAGAGGTCATAGAAATTATCTACAACTGATTTATTAGGAGATGAAAAAAGGATCTCAGGAAGGATGTGGTCAAAACTTACATGGAAATCACAATTTTATACTTTGGATCTTTCTTCTTCACTAATTCCATTAGAATTACAATAATTTTTTGTCACTGTAATGGCTTCATGGTCAGTTCCAATGGTAGGAGAAGTAGGTTCAACCTCACCACCAGTGTTACCCTCGAAAGCTTCTTGATCCAATCTTGTTGAAGGAAAATTTAAGGTTTGGTTAGAATGAGCTTGAGGATCCATCAGAAATTGAATGGGTGTTGTCCCTAGTGGACTGTTATGTAGGTATGGATGATGATACTGGTGAAGATGTTGTTGCCGATTCTTCAAGCCCATGAGAAGGAGATTCAACAATCTTATCCCATTAAGTTCAATATCTTGCTTCAAATCAGCCTGCTCTAATTTTCTTGTCACTAAAATCTCATGTGTATTTTAGAGAATTCTTGAAACGAGTTAGTGGTCATAAGGATCCCTTGTTTTAATCCCAGTTGGGCTAGCACAAGATAAATAATCCCCTCTTTACTATCTCTGGGTATGAAAATGTCACAATGAAAAACATCTAATTTTTCTGGTGTGGGATCCTAACATCTTGCACTGGCCCAAAAACAATGAATTAATTCGAAAAATCCTCTTATATAAAGGTTATATGATCTAGAAATGTCAAGGGGATCTTTCTGGATACTGGGTTTTCATTTTATTCTATGCCCATTACTGAAAAATCATTCCTTTCTAGACTGCACCACACAAATTTTATAGAATTGTCACCCATCATCGATGTAGCAGATTCTGACCATTGGGTATCATTTATAGAGATGTTAATCCACTTGTTGTTATAGAATTAATCATTGTCCATGAATGCAAGCCACTGCTGCTACACCACCTTCATCCTCAATATATCCTAACACTGATGGAACATGATGGGGAGTTTGTTTGGAGAACCAACATGATTTAAGGAATCCTTGAAGCCACCACCACCACTGTGAAGGAACTTTCAGATGGTCCCATTTTTTAAAAAACCCTTGATAAAATTAGACACAAGGCCTCCACACAAACACAAAAGCACATTCCTCCGACCCAAAGCAGGATTCGCTCAGTGAAAGACTTTGTCTGTGAAGATGATACACTACGCCAAAAACTGGCAAGGGAAGCGTTACCCCTTTATCAGCACTCAAAAAAAGAGCTGATAAAGGGGGCCTTTATCAGCGCTCAAAAAAAGTGCTGATAAAGGGTGGCCTTTATCAGCGCTCAAAAAAAAGCGTTGATAAAGGCCCCCCTTTATGAGCACTTTTTTTGAGCGTTGATAAAGGGGACCCCTTTATCAGCGCTTCTTTTACTAGCACTGATAAAGGGGGGCTTTATCAGCGCTAAAAAAATTATATTTAAAAAAAAATCTGGAAAAATAAATTATTCTTATATAAGTATATTTATATTGATATAAATACAATATATATTTTTTAAATATGTTCTAGATGCGTATAAATAGACTATTACATTTAATATATAAGAAATTTAGTGAAAATGGATTCAAAATATTTTTTAAAAAATATTTTTAATTAATAATTTTCTTATTATTATCGATTAAAAATCATTTAATAACAATTTAAGGACACAAAAAATCAAAACAATTAATAAAAGATCTAAAATATGTTGAAAATGTAACTCAAACTTCAAACAGCCATAACTTTTGATCCGGGTGTCCATTTGAGCTCTACAGCATATCAAATCGAAGCCTGTAATGAGATCTACGCGCTGGTGACCCAAGAAAAGCCTCTATCACATTTTTCAAGGCCAAAAAATTCCTATAAGGCCTCCAAAACTGAGTTTTTAGTCAGGATACCCCAATTTTTCAATATTCAAACAAGTATAACTTCTGATCTGGATGTCCGTTATGCCTATACCACATATCATATCGAATATTGTTTCATTTTCTTCGATTTGACTGGTTTTGGCATTGAAACAGAATTATATATTATAAGTTATGGTCATTTTAACATTTTATGGCTTTTCAAATACACATATATATGTATTTATTTGTAAATATATATGTGTCTATGTGTGTGTGGGTGTCTATGTGTGTGTCTGTGTGTTATATATATGTATATATGTATGTATTTATTTATTTACTTACTTATAAACAAACATCAAAAACATATTTTTTCATAAATGTATTTAAAACTAATCTTATATGTACATTCTATGGCTTTTCAAATACACATATATATGTATTTATTCATAAATATAAATGTGTGTGTCTGTGTGTGTCTCTGTGTGTGTATGTGTGTTGTATATATCTATGTATGTGTGTTGTATATATCTATGTATTTATGTATTCATTTATTTATACACACATAAAAAACATATTATTTCATAAATGTATTTAAAACTAATCTTATATGTATATATTAATATACAAATAAATATACGTATAAAAAATTATAACTAAAAATATATATATAAATATATTAGTATACTAATATATGAATACATATATTTATATTAATATGAATCTATATCAATATATGAATAAATATAACTACATATATATAGATATATCATTAAATAGAGAACAAAACGAAATGGCTTAGTGGTAAAGGTGCAGCTGCGAAAGGGGGGAGGTCCCGGGTTCGAGTTCGGGTGGAAGCAAATGGGGTGCGCGTGTATGAGGATGTGCGGGAAGGGCTGTGCATGGGAGACCTCCTAGAATTGATAAAAGGGGGTGTGAAGCGCTGATAAAACCACTCGCCTCATTATTTTAAATTTTTGTTATTTTTTAAAAAAAATTACCTTTATCAGCGCTAAAAAAAAGTGCTGATAAAGGCCCCTTTTATCAGCGCTAAAAAAAGCACTGATAAAGGGGTCTTTTATCAGTGCTTTTTTAGCGCTGATAAAAGGGGCCTTTATTAGCGCTTTTTGGAGCGTTGATAAAAGGGACCCCCCCTATATTAGCGTTGAGCTTTACAACGCTTTTTTAGCACTGTTAAAGCCCTTTTTTAGCGCTGATATAGGTCGTTTTTGTAGTAGTGATAGGTTTGGGCCTCTCCATCGATCGACTAAGAACCCCAACTATGTGAACAACTAATTCCATAAGATATGCCCACAACATTATTATTACTGTCGAACATATCGACATAGTTTGAAGAAGATAAAAATGATGGTGACGGTGGCGAAGGCTCATTGAGGAAGGAAAGATGGTCTTAGCGATTATGGTCATTGGAGGGATACAATGTTGAGGAGGAGGAGAAATAGGTAGTATAAGTACATCAAGTATTTGTACTACTGTTAATCTTACTACTTCTAACATAAATTCTACCAGGCCCATTGAAAACATCTGCATATAAAGGTGAAGAAGTGGTAGGGATAAAACTAGGAAGATGATAAGATGGGTTAGCATCATAGATCGTCGAGAGAGTTGGGAGATTGAAATAGTGGTTCTGAGAGAGAGGGGATATGGGTTTGGATACTGTTGAGGATGGATATGGGGATTAAGGGTGGGAGAGAAGGGGGAGCGAATGGTGCATGTTGGGTGCTAGAGGAAAGGCCTAAGTGGGATTTCGCCTTAAGAACAAGGTTTTGAAGAAGGTTGGTCGGTCAAAAAGTCAACCGTATAATCTCTTTATCATCATGAATGCACCCAGTTATCTTCAAAGCATTCTCAAGATCCAAAATTTTTATAGTTGTGTGGGTTCATTCCTTGGTGTTTCAATTTATTTAATAAGAATGATTGAATAATATATCCTTAAAGTATGATTTTGTATTGTTCCTAACCAATGATCATCATGAAGTGTTATGGGTTGTGATGATATGTTAATGTTAGTTTGAATATATTCTTTCACTCATTACAATGAGTTGTATTTGATATATGAATAATTAATTCCTAAGGTAATAAGAGAGACTTATTATTTGAATTGACTTTCCAATGTATATCTCATGGATTTTCATACAATTATCGATATACATTTGAGTGTTTGCTTATTATCAATATTTTTTACCTGAGTTTTGTGATAAACATCAAATGAGAATCTTTATAATTTGATACTCAACTTAATCAAGTCAAAAGTGAACTTAGATGATATAGGGGTGGTTGGGTATGTTGCTGATCATGTCAGTTGAAGCATAACCAATATGTGAATTGTCCACTTGTATGACAAGTTAAAGACCTATGACCCTTTATTGAATTAAACTAAGGAAATGCATGACCAGTCTTAGTTGAATCACATTTTATATTATAAATTACTTAGATGAGTGACATATAATGTACTTATCATATAGATGAATGACATGTGATGTATTCATCGACTTGGTTAGTCTTTTTTGGAGAATTAAGAAAAGATGAGTTGTTCTATACTAGATTAACATGTTCCATGTATATTTGTTACTCAATGTCAAGGAAAAAGGGATTACATAAGTATACATATAATTTATATGATAGATCTTGTGGTTTTGATGAAGCATTTTCATGCATTCTCTCAAAATATTTTTAACTACACGCAACACAAGGACTGACCTAGGTCAGTCTCCTAAAGAGTTTTTGCGGTCAATCACTCAAAACTTCTAATTCAATTTTATATATATATTTTTATTTATGAAATAAAATGAAAATAAATGGAGATGTGAGAATTTATAATTAAAAACTAAAAATAAACATGTATATTCAATTCAAACACAATGAATGCAAACAAAATTAATTCAGAATGAAAGGATACAATCTTGAGAGAATCACCCAGATTGAATCTCCATTGTCTTATTTTTAGTTTCAGATTTAATTAATGATAACACTTCATAATATGTGTGAACATCCTCCTATGAATATGGATTTGAATATGTGATTCTATCAACAATCACCGAGGGACCGCACATCCACCTCTTTGATCGAGAGAAAATATTATAGAAGCGAAAGGTAAACCTCGGGTGGAAAGTGACGACCCAAAGATACGATTCCTACTAAGATACCCCTAAGAATAACTTTAATAAAATAATAAACTTTAATCATGAATGTTTAAATGCTTGGGATCAACACTGGATTACTCCCCTGGGAACTTCCTCAGGTTAGCTACTCATGATCATGAGCATAAGAGTTCATAGTGAAGAAGAAAATGAGAGAATAAAACAAAAGAGAGAAAAAATAAGATAGAAAGGAGAAAACATAAATTAAAATATGAAATGAAATTATATAAATAAAATAAAATAAAATAAAATACTAAACTATAGAAAATATCCACTTAGAGTTCCAACATCTTGAAATGAATAAGAAACGACCTTTTATAGGCAAAAGAGGTGAAATTTTTTGCTCCAAAATTATACTACGAATGTGTCTGTGTGTTATCCCCACTAAATCACCAAATTTGGACAAGTTTACTTATTTAAAGTTGTTCCTATATTTTATCCATATTCACTATAAAACTTTCAACTTTATTGTCTTCGTGATGTAGGAGTTATGGTTATTTTACTCCATGAATTTAATTCTGGATAGGTGACTCTTCGTATTCCAATAATCCACTTTCCCATGTATTAATGATATTGAATAAGACCAAATCAGGTGGAAAGATAGTTGAAGAATTTGTTCTTCAGGATTTTAAATTTATCCATATTTAATTTAAGCTCTTATTAATTGTCCATGTATGAGATAGGGGCCCATCATAAAAAAATATCCTTATCTATGCACAGTTTTCGAGGTTGGACTTGTGTGATGATTTTGGGCCTTCAAATGATGTATTGATAATTGGTTCTAGAAGGATAAAATGAATACCATTGAACCTATAAAACTATAAAATAATAATTTTCCAATTTAGATAAATTTAGAAAAAGTAATTGCCGAAATATAGAAATAAATTAGAACAGTTAAAATCCAAAAATTATTCCATTTTAGAAATTAAGATTAAAAATGATTCTAAACCAAAAAAATGTGACAATTAACCTTAAAATAACACATTGGTGGGATTAAAAACATTGAAATTCAAATTAAAATAATTGAAAATATTTTCTCTATCAATTCCCTTAGACTTAAACATTGCACTCCTGGGCAATTATCTTATACCATGGTTAAAGAAAACATACCAAAGTATAAATGACAATACAACTCAATTATCATATAAAAGAAAATATCTTTCCTTATACATGGATCAAAATTACCTAAATCCTCAAAAATAATAAGAATCTACTCAATTTCATGTTAATACTCGCATACATGTTGTACCTACCTCCACATAAAAAATATTTCTCTCTTCACTCGAGGATTTTGTGTGTGTGTGGAGTTTTTCTCATTCTCAAGAACATCTATGATTTCCATAGGCTTTATATAATTATATTATCTTTACTTAAAATATTAAAAAATGTTTCAATAATGAGGTATTTTTCATGGGTTTTTCTAAGGTTGAGGTTTTGTAGGTTTAAAATGTGAACACATATGAGGTAGAATGAGGAGGGTTAAGTTATCGTATCACGATTAAATGTTTTATTTCACCCTTACACCAATGTATTAAAATGGTTTTTTTATTGAAAATTAAAATTATAATAACAAATTTAACTTCATTATTGATTAAATAATTTTTTTCTTTTCACTATTTAAAATGTAAATTTCACTTGTTTTGATGATTTCATTGAAGGTGTACGTGATTTAGAGATCCCGCGATGATACATAAAGAAAATGTGCCAAACTGCATGGAATCCCATGAACAAATGTCCATTTTTTTCATGATACAAGAAATTTGTGCATACAAATGAGATGAAATTTTGTGGGATGATCCATATCTCCATGGGATACAACTTTTAAGAAGGAACCCAAGCCCAATTCATCCATTAAGAGGCCCATCTGAACTGATCTGTACAATAAAATGAATCTGAATGGAGTCAAAAAATTTCCTATATATTCTAGTAATATATCTTATTATTAATAATATATGGCCTCCAAATTTTACATGTAGATATAAAAGGTTTCTAGAAACAACTTTTTAGTTTTTTACAAAGTGATTTAAGACTATATTACCAGAAAAGATCATGGACCAAGCGGATTCTAGAAATCAGGGTACCCAAAAACACCTCCAACTTTGGCTATAAATTGTCACCTTGGGCACCCCATTTGGAAGTTTGACCAAAAATAAAGGTTTTTCCATTTTGGAGTTCCAAATTAGTCCTCTCATCATCCCTAGAAGTTTTGGAGGCTATGGTAAGTGCTACTTCAACATATTCTTCTTCCCCCTCCCATGGATTTCTAAACCCCTTATGACCTGGGAAAGAATGTGATGTAATCCCAATATTAATATTTGTATTATTTTGAAATATATTTTTAATTCCAGGTTGTATATAGTTTTTCTTAATCATATACTGGTATTTTGTACTCAAACTCAAATGATCATGTTTGAGGCTATGGGAAGTGTTATTCTTATTTAATTGTTTCTCACTGGATGGGTTGGATTTTGGATATGGGACCAACCAGGGATTCGGGACTGGGGTATTTTGAGTTTATTTGTGTCAACTTGGTATTTTATCTGTATGACTTCCAATATGTCATTTAGTTACATTTTAGCCTGAAATTACATGGTTCATTATTATTTTGTTTACTTGGTTCATTGTTAATCTTCCAGTTATATAATGTATTGTTTCTACTATTTTTGATAGTCTGATATTTGTTTATTTACATTGAATTCCAACTCTGTACAATGGGGTATAGTCTCCCCACTATGTTCTCTACACCCCTTCTTCTAGTCATCATCCTTTGGTGTATAAAGAGGCACACTTGAGGTTTAGTAACCAACCTCATTTGGCTATGTGAGAGAGTTCCATATCAAGGGATGTTATAAAGTGGTATCAAAGGATTAAGTTTTTCTTTTATATTGCATTACTATTTGGGAAAGGTAAAAAGGAGACTATGATGTGTCTATACTTGTTTTTTTAAGGTTGGGGCCTAAGCCTCAATTTATTATTAAAGAAAAGACCTCTTTAGACTGGGTAGAGGGAGACCCATTACATAGCCCGAATGCCCAAGGCCAAGTGGCCTAAATACAAGGCTTGAAAGCCCATTTTTTGGCCCAAAGGACCCCTTGATGAATAGTACTTCTACAGTACCCACGCTGCTATAGTACCTGCTACCGTACTTCCGTCGCTACAGTACCTCCGCCGCTACATTAGCCTGGTACAGTAACCCAGAAATTCGCCCCTAACTGGATTTGATCCTGGGTCTTTTGGATGCCAAGTAGGAGCTTGTAGCACTAGGGTACAAGCTCTTTGGTGTGTCTATACTTGGTAGTTATATTGTTCATGGGAGTATCTAACCCATGTATGGGGGAAAATCCAAGTACCCAGGGATGCAGTTTCTATTCATGTTGTTCATTTTTTATGATTGATATTATTTCACTTTGGGTGATTCACATGTTGTGTGATGTTACTGTTACTTTAGAATTATAATTTTGGCCTAGTATGGCACGAGATGAGTATACATGCATCATGATGCGTACATAGAGATATATATATTGACATGCATTTTTCATGATAGAGATATATTTATTGCATGTGATACATTTCTGGTATGAACTGTGAAATGAGATACATGTTATACCTGATAAATGAAATGAAAGAACTATTATGTCATGCCAATTCACTTATTAATCCATATTTAAAGAGATTGTGATCCAGTGGTTATCTATTTTTTTTACCTATTGAATTTAACCTTGATGTTATCCATCATTCTAAGGAGTGTGTTTTTCTTGTAGAAAAAATGCATCCTTATCATCTTTGAATTGAGCATCATGAGAGTGGCTATCAACATGAACACAGTTGAACCAGAGCTTCCTATAGCTCCCAAGAATCATATGGATGTTCATCTTCATGACAGCTTCCTGAGGATCATTCAATATATGGAAAGGGATAATTTTTTCACTATAACTTTGATGTGTGAGATGAAGAGAGAGTTTTAGATCTATCACTTTCCTAGGTTCACTAGGGAGGGAGTCCCTCGGGCATCCATGTTCTGGATCGAGTCAGTCTAGATGATCTTTAATCACCTCGAGACACCCACAGATATAAGGTTGAATCTTGCTGCATCATGCTCCATGGATCTACCAAGCATTAGTGGGACAATATATAGAATGATGGGTACCAAGAGGAGTTATCTTGGAAGTAATTAGAGACAAATTTTCTAAGTTAATTCTATCTTAAAACGTTGAGGGGTGATAGGGATCATGATTTAATGCTCCTGAAGTTGGAGGGATTTTGATTAATGGACTACGATGGACATTTCATCAACTTTTACTGCTTTGCACCATCTTTATCAGCTGATTATATTTCCAGGGAGAGGAATTTCTAGGATGGGATTCACTATGGGATCTGGTTACAATGAATTTTTTTCTCTTGAGTATCATTTTGGAATTAATGAATAATTCTCTCATCACGAAAGGGAATTTGGGATATGCCCCGAGTAGTAACCATTATATTTCAGTAGAGCGGCCTAGGAAATCTTCTTGTAGTGGAAATAAGTGATTCTATGATATTTATAGGTAAGGAAATAGTGGTCAAAGCAATTAAGTCAGTGGGTATCCATCTCAAGACTCTGTTCTATTGTAGAGTTATCAATGCCGAAAGTTTGGTCAAAAGTGACCTCAGTGTCTATACCCTTCTTTGGAGTGCTATGATTTTAGTAGGCTAGGAAACTTATAGATGTTTCTTAGGGGCATGTAGAAGAATACCAGTGGAAGGGGATTATGATAGGTACCATAGTCTGGGAAGGACTCTGCTACTCCTCAACAGACTAGAAGTTGGAGTTCCAATGGATGTTCAGGTCAAGGAAAGGGACAGGGTACTCTAGTTTAGGAGAAGTAGTACCAACCAGAGGGAGAAGCTCATAAGAGTCATACTGAAGACCAGGGTTAAGGGGAAAGACATCCAAATGCTACATAGTCTACTTCAGCTAGTTTGGATGCAAGAACTTTTACTTCTAGAGGTACGATTCTTGTATAATCTACACTTTATTTCATTTTGTTTGATATGGGAGCATCACATTCCTTTATACCTTCTATTTTGTCAAAATATTTGGGCTTGGTTTTAGAAATCTTGGATGGTGTCTTAACCATTAATACACCATTGGGAGTGCGATCAAGGAATATCAAAGGTTTCAATACATTTTCTCTAGAAATCGGTGGTTACCATTTCTTTTAGGAACTGTTTGTGCTAGAAATGAGAGGTTTCAATTTGATTTTTGTTATGGATTGGATAGTTCTATATTGGTATCATATCTACTATTATCAATAGACAGTTACCTTTCTATCTAAAGTAGGTGACATCTATTTTCACTAGGGTGAGTGGGATCTTCAGGCTGGTTGTGCAAGACCCATTCAGTATATATTGGATTGTCTCGTGGATCATATTGGAGGTGATTATCTAGATGACGGTGGAATGAAGCAGGACACATTTTTTCTAGTAGTATACCATTTTCAAGATTTATTTCTTGATGATTTCTACATCTTATGATCTGAGTGGGAGATCTATTTCATGATCAAGTTAGTGCTGAGAGTATATCCAGTTTTTATCTCGCCTTACAGGATGGAACTAGCAAAGCTTCATGATTTGAAAGTTTAATTGGAAGATCTAGAAGATAAGGGTTTCATACAACCATTTACTTCGCCTTGGGGTTCTCTAGTTCTTTTCACCAAGAAGGATTATGGGACTTTGTGTTTGTGTATGGACTATCGAAGATTGAACCAGATGACGGTGAAGAACCGATATTCTCTTCCATGCATTGAAGACATATTTAACCAGCTAAGAGGTGCTTAAATTTTCTTTAATATTGAATTGAGATAAGGGTATCATTAGTTGAGATTTGGACCATCATACATACCTTAGACCGCTTTTAGTATCGGGTATGGATTTTATGAGTTCATGGTAATGCTATTTGGTCTGACGAATGCGCTTACGATATTTATGGACTTGATGAATAAAATCTTTCATCCTTTACTGGATCAGTTTGTTATGGTTTTCGTTGATGAAATATTAGCATACTCACAGTCTATAGACAATCATGTCCAACATCTTGATATCAACCTGAGCACATTGAGAGAGAATTGAATTTAAATCAAACTAACCAAATGCAGTTTCTAGATTGATAAAGAGAACTTCTCGGTACATGTCATCTTAGAGGATAGAGTGTTAGTGGACCCAGAGAAGTCTTCAACAGTCATATATTGGGAGTGGCCCAAGAATTTATTCGATATTCAGAGCTTTATGGGTTTAGTAGGTTATTATCAGTGTTTTATATAGGTCTTATCTTGTCTGGTAGTATTGATGTCCAAGCTGACCAATAAAGGGGTGAAGTTTGTTTGGTTGGATTCTAACGAGAGATATTTTTAGGATCTGAAGAGAAGGATAACCTTAGTACTGAAACTCACCTTAAAAATGATAGGTTAGGCATATACTATGTACTGTGATGCATCCAAAGTTGGACTCAAAGAAATTTTGATGCAGGAGAATTGAGTGGTTTCTTATGGCTACAAACAACTAAGACTGCATGGTAGGATTTATCCTAATCATGATCTAGAGTTTGACATAGTGACACACACCCTAATATGATGAAGACACTATATTTTTGGAAAGATGTATGTGGTGTACATGGACCACCAGATCCATAGGTACATATTTTCTCAGTGGGACCTGAACCTTCGGCCAAGAAGGTCGGTCAAGTAACTGCAGTCTTTCGACTTTGAGTTGTCTTATACACTGGGAAAGGTCAAAATTGTTGCTGATTCCTTGATCTATAAATCATATAAAGAGGCAGTGAGAGAGTATTATGTTGAGTGAAGGATGATGGAACTCTTTCCAAACATGCATCTAGATGTTATGGAGTCCCAATAATGAGTATCACTGACTTCAATATATGTTATACCCATGCTTTTGGACTAAATCATGACTGAGCAGATATCTAATCTGGAGGGGTTAGCTATGAGGGACATATTAAATGGCAGGGATCCACCATTAGGATGGTCTCCTTTAAGTTACAATTATCTTCTTTTCTATGGATGAGTATGGATTCCTAGGGGCTTGTGTGAGTAGATGATGAGAGAGTTTCATGCTTCTAGATGAGCGGTACATCCAGGTCTAGCAAAGATGTATCATGTTATCTATAGCTAGTACAAGTGGATATGAATAAAGGAGAAGGTAGTGGGAGTTGTGGGGAGATGTTTCACCTATCAGTAGGTGAAGGTCAAGCCTCATAGTCTTATTAGGCTATTGTAGACTATTCCCATTCCAGAATGGGAGTGGGGTGATGTCGTGATGGACTTCATAATAGGATTACCCAAGAAACCTCCCAAGAATGATGCAGTATAGGTGATTATAGATCAACTGTCTAAGGTAGATCACTTATTTACCATCAAATATCTGGGTAGTCTCTACACAAGGAATATAGTTTGAATGCACGATGATTTTAGGAATATAGTTTCTGATAGAGATACTCGTTTCACATCTCTATTCTAGCAGGGTTTTTAGAAGCCTCTTGGATCATAAGTTCTTCTGAGTATGACCTATCATCCCCATAATGATGATCAATTTGAATGGAAAATTGTGATTATAGAAGATATTTTATGATCCTATATATTAGATTTCAGTGGTTCGTGGGAGAAACATATGACACTCATAGTGATTTCATATAATAAAAACTTCTGGGCATTAATCCAGATGGAACCTTTCGAGGGTTTGTATGAAAGACCTCATCGTTCACCTCTTTGTCAGTCGTAGGTAAGTGAATCAGTGCTTGTTGGACCTAGTATCATGCATGAAACATCTTAGAAGTTTTATTTGACCAGGGGGAAGTAGGAGATTTCATAGAGTAGGCATAAATCTTACATTGTCCAGGTGAGATAAATTCTGGAGTTTGATGTAGGTCATCTTGTTTTCCTTCAGGTTTCACCTAGGTTGGGGAAACACTGTATCATGAAATAGGTAAATCTATCACCCGTGTTTTTTATTCTGTTTGAGATAGTGGAAAGGGTTAGTCCATTGGCATACCTATTAGACCTTCCAGATTGGTGTTGTTCTATGCACGATGTGTTTCACGTGTCGCAACTTTAGAGATATCATCCTAAACCTTCTCATGTAGTGTATGTTGATGAAATTGATCTTGGTGTGCAAGTATCCTTTGAGGAGAATCCTAAATGGATTGTGGACCGTAGTGAGAAGTATCTATGGGGAAAGACCATACCTCTAGTTCAAGTGTAGTGGAAACATGGGCATGTTAAAAAGGATACTTGGGAGAGGGAATCCGATATGTGAGCATAGTGTCCAGACTTGTTTGTCGAGTCCCTATAGTTATGCTTGGAGACTCATGGGAAAGAGTTGTTATATGGTGGGGAGGTTGTAAGATCCTGTATTTTTCTAGGCAGGCCCACTTGAGTTTTGGTTAAATCTCTTTTAGTTGGGTTTTCTTTTCTTCTTTAAACCTTGGTGGTTGAGTTTCTTTTGGGGGTAATGATCTTTTTCTAATCAAAATGACCTAAAGTTTAGGAATGTATGTTTGTTTTAATTAATGGACTCCAGGTATAAAATTTTCAAAGGATTCTGAGGGTTATTCGTGGGTTTGGAAGGCTTCAGAGGTGTTTCATGCTTTTTATGTAGAATCTAGAATGTGATCTATCTACTAGAAACTTTCACATCATTAACCTATTACATGACATTAACCAGCTGTCAGGAACATGCTATTAACTAGTTCATAGCATGAAACATTTACATGTTGTGAAACTGGTTCACATCGTGAAATGGTTAATAGAGGTTATTTTAACCCGAGCCGATGTGTTTTTCGGTGTATCTTACAAATCGAGAAATTCACATCGTGAAAGGGGTTTACATCATGAATATATCAGGACTAGTAGTTTTAAACCATGTTGTGCATATGATTTTATTTCATCCATCATGAAACCTATTCTCTCAAATCCTAGGGTGACTCTAGATGATTTTGGAGCGATTCCTTCCCTTATGGACATCTCAGACTAGAATTTAATCTTTGGTGAGTTCTTTCACTTTAGTCTTCCCTTTTCTTCAGCTATCCTATGTTATAGCGGTGTGATCTCTTGACCACCCTTGAATCGGGTTTTGATCTTGATGTTTGTGTGATCTTGGTTTCCCTTTTGATATTCTTCACCTTTATTCTCCATTGGTGTTCCTATTTGAGATTGTTTCTTTGATCACATGATAAAGGTAGATGGTCTAGAACAAAGCACTATGATCTGTTTCTATTTTTTTAAGTATGTGTAATATTATGTGATGTTGCTCACACAATGTACATGTTAACTAATAGAATAATGGGTGATAATAATCATGTGTTTAGACCACTTCTTGGATCCCTTTGGATTCAATAGTGTTGAGAACTAGCTTATGGCTACCCATAGGGTGAGCCTACCCTATAACAATAATGAACAAGCTATTGGATTAAAACAAGAATTAGCACGACTTGAGACCTTAGGTGATTTATTGTGATAGGATCACTTTAGAAAATGGATTAATTGTTTATTGAAATGACTGGAGATACTTTGATATGAAATGGTTGTGTACACTGGCATGGTAATGGCTTAAGACATAACTTGATGAATGGAAGGGAATTGAAGGATAAAAGGTAATTGGATGAATTGACCTTTGTGGTATATGATGTAATATTGGATTCTTCTTTCCATTACGTATTATGTTGTATCTTATCTTGTAATGTTTATAGGGATTGGCCCGGTTATGCTATAATGCTTATAGGGATTGACCCATTTTTACTGTAATTCTTATAGGGCTTGGCCTGGTTATCCTGTAACGCTTATATAGAGGGATTGGCCCGGTTATGTTATAGTGCTTATATGTCTTGACCCTGTTATGCTGAAATGATTATATAGAGGGTTTTCCTTGTTATGTGATTATACCATGGACTTGTGGTTACGGTCGGCATGCCGATTCTACATGATCACAGTAATTCCATCATGGTTTTTAAAGAAGGTTAATTGTTATATTGTATTAATTGTTTAATTAATACTACTTTTATCGGTTTATTGGAGTACTTACTATTAGACTAGTTTTTTTAGACACGGTGGTGTCGAACTAATGAGTTTTACTCACAACCTATTTGGGATGTCGTTTGGTACTCGAGCAGATTACATGGATGTGAGTTTGGAAACAGGAAAATGACCATGTTGTTGATTGTTGCTTGCTGGATGGGTTGGAGTTTGGAGATGAGACCAACCGAGATCTAGGACCGGAGTCTTTTGAGTTTATTTGTGTCTACTTGGTATTTTATCTATATGGATTCCAACATGTCATTTAGTTACATTTTAGCTTGACATTACATGGTTCATTAATATTTGGTCTAATTGGTTTATCCTTTATCTTCCAGTTGTATGATGTATTTTTTCCGCTATTTCCATTAATCTAATATTTTTTTATCTTCACTGTATTTAAACTCTGTACTATGGGTTATAGTCTCCCCACTATGTTCTCGACACCCCGCTGTTAGTTAGTAGCCTTTGGCATATGGGGGTACACGTTTAAAGTCTAATAACCAACCTGGTTTAACCATGTGGGAGTGTGTTGAATCGAGGGACATTACACACAAAAAGGGGTAAGATGCATATGGTGTAAGTGAGTTTTTCATAAGAAAATAGACATGGATGGTGGAGTATTTACCTATAAAGCATGCATAGTTGCTAAAGGTTATAAAAAAATTCACTTTATTGGATATGAAAAAGGTTTTTCACCTGTATCAATGGTCATGTCCATTCAGATTATGCTCACCACAACATTTTATTATGATTATGAGATATATCAAATGTATGTAAAAACCACTTTCCTTAATAGGAATTTAGCTGAGAATGTGTATCTAATACAACCTGGAGGTCTTGAAGTGCCAAAGGAGTCTGTTAAGGTTTGAAAGCTACAGTGATCCATTTATGGACCAAAGAAAGCTTCTCAGAGTTGGAAGTGATGTGATAAAAAGGTTTGGTTTCATAAAAACACCGATAATTCCTATGAATATAAGTAGGTTAGTGGGAGTATAATAGTGTTTATGATATTGTATGTATATGACATACTGCTTATCAGAAATGATATCACAACACTTCATTCTATAAAAAATTGGTTAGGTAAATGGTTCTTAATGAAAGACATGGGTAAAGATACCTACATAGTGGGTATGAAGATCTATAGAGATAGATCTAAGAGGTTTCTAGAACTAAGTCAGAACACATATATCGATAAATTGATAATGCAGTTTAACATTGATAAATCCAAGAAGGGGTATTTATGGATGTTGTATGACATGAATCTTAAGAAGATTCAGAATCCTTCTAAGGAGTAATAAATAATGAATAGAATTCCTTATGCGTCCGTTATCAGATCTGTCATGTATATTGTGTTGTGTACTCGATCTGATGTCTCTTATGATTTGTGTGTAACAAGTAGACACCAATCCATTCCAGGTGACAATTACTGGATTATGGTTATTAACATTCTTAACTACTTGAGAAGGACTAAAGTTATGTTCTTGGTCTTTGTAGGAGAAGATGAACTCAAGGTAAAAGGTTACACAAATGCAAGTTTTCAATCCAACAAAGATGATATGAAATCTCAAATTGGATTAGTGTTTTGAATAAATGATGGAGTTTTCACCTAGAAAAGTACCAAAAAAACCACCATAGAGGACTAAAAAATAGAGGTAAAGTACATCACTGCATCAGATGCTATGAATGAGGTTGTTTGGATCAAGAAGTTCATAACTGAACTTGCAGCGGTTCATAGAATTGAGGGAGAAATTGAGCTATATTATGACAATAATAGAGTTTTTCTCGGGATAAGGAACATTGGTCTCACCAAAAGACCAAACACATCTTTTTCAAATACCATATCAAATGAGAGATAATTAAGAGGCACACAACAGATATAGAGAGGGGGGGAGAGAGATGGATATTGAGGAGAGGCCCCACTCATAAATCACTTCATTTGTCCTTTTATGCATGAATCATGTATTTTGTATATAATGATGGTGAAAATATGATGATGAGATCCTGTGTACCTCCATTTTTCCATTGGCATGGGTATGGTTTTTGGATACTGCACAACTATGCTTCCCAACAATTCTAGATTCCTAGCCTATATAGTTTATTCCACAATTGTTGGTTGGGTTTATATTAAATGACTACATTTCAATAGCACCATTCTTAGAAGAATACCTGGGAAGGTGGGGAGAGCATGAATTTTTAGCTGCTAAGTTGAGGTCAGTAGTGGTGGGTAATAATGAATTATTGGGGGAAGGTAAGGAGAAGCCGCAGGTGCATTACTTTCGACACTATCTTCCCCGGGAGAGAGGTGAGAGAAATGATCTCTAGCTGATTTCTTGGGAGATGAAAAAAGCTGTCTGGAAGGATTTGGTCAAAACTTACATGGAAATCACAATCATCTACTTTAGAGCTTTCTTCTTCACTGCTTCCATTAGCATTACCGTCATTTTTGCTCATTGCAATGGCTTCATGGTCAGTTCCAATGGTAGGAGAAGTAGGTGCAACCTCAGCACCAGTGTTCCCCTCAAAAGCTTCTTGATCCACTCTTGTGAAAGGAAATTTTAAGGTTTGGTTGGAATGAGCTTGAGGATCCATCAGAAATTGAATGGGTGTTTTCCCAAGTGGACTGTTATGCAGGTATGGATGATAATACCGGTGAAGCTGCTATTGCTGATTCTTCAAGCCCATGAGCAGGAGATTCAACAATCTTCTCCCATTAAGTTCAATAGCTTACTGCAAATCAGCCAGCTCTAATTTTCTTCTCACTAAAATCTCATGTGTATTGTAGAGAATTCTTGAAACAAGTTGGAGGTCATAAGTATCCCTGGGTTTAAGCCCAGTTGGGTTAGAACAAGCTAAATAATCCCACCTTTACTGTCTCTGGGTATGCAAATGTCACAAAGATAAACATCTACTTTTGCTGGTGTGGGATCTTGACATCTTGCACTGGCCCAAAAATGCTGAAGTAATTCAAAACATCCTCTTATCTAAATGTGATATGAGCTAGGAATGTCAAGGGGATCTTTCTGGATACCGAGTTAGCATTTTCTTCCATGCCCATTACTGAAAAATCATTCCTTTTTGGCCTGCACCACACAAATTTTAGAGAATTGTCACCCATCATCAATGCAGCCACAACTGACCATTGGGTATCATTCATAGAGATGTTAATCCACTTGTTGTTAGAGAATTAAGCACTGGACATGGATGCAAGCCTCTGCTGCTGCGCCACCTTCGTCCTCAATATATCCTGACACTGATGGAACATGCCAGGGAGTTTGTTTGGAGAACCAACAGGCTCCAAGGAATCCCTGAAGCCACCACCACCGCTGTGAAGGAACTTACAGATGGTCCCATTTTTACAAAACCCTCAAGAAAAGTAGACGTAAGGCCTCCACACAAACCCAGAAGCACAGTCCTCCAACCCAATGCTGGAGTCGCTCAGTGAAAGACTTCACCTGTGAAGATGATAGGTTTGGGCCTCTTCATCGATCGACTCGGAACCCCAACTGGGGGAAGAACTAATTCCATAAGAGATGCCCACGACGTTACTATTACCATCGAACAGATCGACCTAATTCGAAGAAGATAAAACGATGGTGGCGGTGGCGGCGTCTCGTTAAGGAAGGAAAGATGGTCTCAGCGATTGTAGCCGTCGAAGGTATACAAGTTTGATGAGGAGGAGAAATAGGTAGTAGAAGTAAATCTAGTATTTCTACTGCTGTTAATCTTACTACTACTAACACAAATTCTACCAGACCCATTGACAGCATCTGCATACGAAGGCAAAGAAGCGGCAGGGCTGAACCCAGGAAGATGATAAGACGGGTTGGCATCCTGGATCGTCGAGAGAGAAGGGATATTGAAATAGTGGTTCTGAGAGAGAGGGGAGATGCGTCTGGCTACTTTTGGGGATGGAGATGGGGATGAAGGGTGGGAGAGAAGGGGGAGCGGATGGTGCGGGTTGGGTAAACGAGGAAAGGCCTAAGTGGGATTTCGCCTTAAGCCCTCGTTTGGTGGGGGGAGAAACGGACGGAAAAGAGATGATATGGAAGGAGAGAAATCGATTTCTTCCGTTTGGTTATCCGACGTTGAAGGAGAGAAATGCGAGATGCCTGAAGGGAGAGAAATCGATTTCTCTCCCACTCACGATTTCAACGGATTTGGAATCGTCCCAAAATCAGGACGATTCCGATGGAAATACTCAATCTCGTTCCCATATTTTATATATTTCCCATATTGCCCTTAAATCTCTATATAAACAACAAGACCTCACACTACCGCCCCATCTCACACTCCCGCTTCATCTCCGTCGTCTCGTTCTTTCGCTGTTATGATTATTTTATGTTTGCGATTTGAATGCTATATGACCTTGTTGAATTTTTCTTTATTCGTGTTTAATTTTTAAAAATGTTTGAGGTAGTTATGAAATATCTTGTGGAGTACATGCATGGTTATAATATTTTCCTTGATGATTTATACACGCTCATTGTAATGAGAAATAAAATATATTTGTTTGATAAATTCAAAGTTGTGGTGCATTGAATTTCATAAAAAAAGATAAATATTTGTCTTATTCATGACTATATTATTTTCTTGAATTAATATTTATATAAATGAACATATTTTTCATTATTAATAACAACAACAAACAATATTTTCATGGGTATCTAAATATTTTATTCGATATAATTTATAAATAATAATTTTTCTAAGTTCAACATAATTTATAAATAATAATAACAATCAAATATAAATAATTTTGATACTGTGTATATAAATAATTTTGATTATAACTAATTATGCGTATATAAATAATCATAAATAATTTATAAATAATTCTGATTATAGAAATTTTTTAATATAAATAATTATGATTATCTTGAATTAATAGTTTATATAAATAATTTATAACTAATTTTGAATTAATAAATATTTTGAATTAATAACTATTTTGAATTAGTAATTATTTTTAATTAATAATTATTTTGAATTGATAAATTTTTTAATTAATAAATTTTTTAATTAATAATTTTGAATGTATAATTTTGATTACCTTGAGTTAATAATTTTGAATTAATAAATTATATAAATAATTTCGATTATCTTTAGTCAATTTTTTAAAATTTTATAATTTGTATTAATATATGGTGGTAGGTGTGGTGTCCATGCAGATCTAATCGATATTAGTCATTTATATTGAGCAAGTATGCCCTTTAATCCTATGTGTATGTGTTATTTTTTAACAAAGGTTATTTGTGTAATTTGTACCAAAATAGTTTATTTTCTTTTCTTTTAAAAATTGTCACCAAACATGATAGAAAGAAATCCAAATCATTTCTTTTCTTTTATTAAGTTATGGATCCAAACACAAGGAGAGAAATCATAATCATTTCTTTTATTTTCTTTTCTTTTATAAATTATCAAATCATTTCTTTTCTTTTACTAAAATATAACCAAACATAGTGTAAGAACGAGGTTTTGAAGAAGGCTTTCTAGTCAAAAAGCTAGACGTATAATCTCTTTGTCACCATGGACGCACCCAGTTATCTTCCAAGCATTCTCAGGATCCAAGATTGTGATAGTTGGATTGATTCATTCATGGGTGTTTCAATTTATTTAATAAGAATGATCGAATAATCAAATAATATCTCCTTAAAGTATGATTTTGAATTGTCATACAATCATCGATATACATATGGGTGTTTTCTTATTATCAATCGTTTTTACCCGAGGTTTGTGATAAACCTCAAATGAGAATCTTTATAATTTGATACTCAAATTAAGCAAGTAAAAAAGTGAACTTAGCTAATATAGGAGTGGTTGAGTATGTTGCTGATCATGTCAGTTGAAGTTCAACCAATATGTGATTTGTCCACTTGTATGACAAGTTAAAGACATATGACCCTTTATTGAATTAAACTGAGGAAATGCATAACCATTCTTAGTTGAATCAAATTTTATGTTATCAAATACTTGGATGAGTGACATATGATGTACTCATCAGATAGATGAATGACATGTGATGTATTCATCGACTTGGTCAATCTTTTTCAGAGAATCAAGAAAAGATGAGTTGGTCAATAATAGATTGACATGTTCCATGTATAGTGGTTACTCAATGTCATGGAAAAAAGGATTACATAGGTATACATATAATTTATATGATAGATCTTGTGGTTGTGATGAAGCGTTGTCATGCACTCTCTCAAAATATTTTTAACTACATGCAACACATGGGATGACCTAGGTCGATCTCTTAAAGAGCTGTTGCGGTCAATCACTCACTACTCCTAATTCACTTTTTATATATATTTTTTATTTATGAAATAAAATGAAAATAAATGGATATTTGAGAATTGAGAATTCAAAACTAAAATTAAACATGCATATGCAATGCAAACACAATGAATGCAAACAAAATGAAGTTAGAATGAAAGGAGACATTCTTGAGAGAATCACCCAGATTAAATCTTCATTGTCTTATTTTTTGTTTCAGATTTAATTAATGATCACACTTCATCATATGTGTGAACATCCTCTTATGCATATGAATTTGAATATACGGTTCTCTCAACGATCACCGAGAGACCGCACACCCACCTCCTTGATCGAGAGAAAATATTGTAGAAGCGAAAGCTAAACCTCATGTGGCAAGTGGAGACACAAAGGTACCTTTCCTACTAAGATAACCCTTAGAATAACTTTTAAAAAATAAGAAACATTAAGCATGAATTTTCAAATTCTTGGGACCAACATTGGATTACT
Source organism: Viscum album (assembly GCA_963277665.1). NCBI lineage: Eukaryota > Viridiplantae > Streptophyta > Magnoliopsida > Santalales > Viscaceae > Viscum > Viscum album. The sequence goes on from OY728145.1 coordinate 1,492,378,514, forward strand.
CCTCTGGGAACTTCCTCGGGTTATCTACTCATGATCATGAACATAAGAGTTCATAGTAAAGAAGAAAACGAGGAAAGAAAACAAAAGAGAGAAAAAATAAGATAGAAAGGAAAAAACATAAATTAAAATATGAAATGAAATTATATAAATAAAATAAAATAAAATAAAATACTAAACTACATAAAATTTCCACTTAGAGTGCCAATAACTTGAAATGAAGAAGAAACAATCTTTTATAGGCAAAAGAGGTGAGTTTTTTGGCTCCAAAATTATACTACGAATGTGTACACACGTTATCCCCACTAAATCAAAAAATTTGGACAGGGTTAATTATTTAAAGTTGTTCCTATACTTTATTCATATCCACCCTAAACATTTAAGCTTTATTTTCCTCATGATGTAGGAGTTATGACTATTTTACTCCATGAATTTAATTCTGGATATGTGAATTTTCATATACTAATAATCCACTTTACCATGTATTAATGACCTTGAATAAGGCCAAATCATATGGGGAGATATTTGAATAATTTTTTCCTCAGGATGTTAACATTGTCCATATTTAATTTAATCTTCTATTAATTGGCTATGTATGAGATACGACGCCATCATAAAAAATCTCCATATCTATGCACAATTTTTGAGGTTGAACTTGTGAGATGATTTTGGGCCTTCAAATGATGTATTGAGCATTTTCTACAGAAGGCCAAAATGAATACCATTGAACCTAAAAACCTATAAAAGAAGAAATTTCCAATTTGGATGACATAAATTAGAACCGTTAAAATCCAAATTTATTCCATTTTAGAAATTAAGCATAAAAATGATTCTAAAAAAAATGCGACAATTACCCTTAAAATAACCCATTGTTGGGATTAAAAACATTTAAATCAAAGTAAAATAATTGAAAATATTTTCTCTATCAATTTCCTTGTACTTAAAGATTGCACTTCTGAGCAATCATCTTATACTATGGTCAAAACAAACTTCCCAAAGCATAAATGACAATACAACTCTATTATCATATCAAAGAAAATATATTGCCTCCTACATCAATCAAAATTCCCTAACTACTAAAAAATCATTAGAATACATTCAATTTAATGTTAATCCTCACATATGTTTCATACCTACCTCCACATAAAAAATATTTCTCCCTTCACTCAAGGATTTTGTGTGTGTGTAGAGTTTTTCTCATTCTCAAGAACATGTGTGATTTCCATAGGCTTAATATCCTTATATTATCTCCACTTAAAATATTAAAAAATGTTTCAATAATGAGGTCTTTTTAATTTTTTGTTCTGAAGTTGAGGGTTGTCAGGTTTAAAATATAAACACATATGAGGTAGAATGAGGAGGGTTAAGTGATCATATCACGATTCACTATTTTATTTCAACCTTACACCAATGTATTAAATTGGTTTTGTATTGAAAATTAAAATTATAATAACAAATTGAACTTCATGATTGATTAAAATATGTTTTTCTTTTCACTATTAAAAAGGTAAATTTCACTTGTTTTGATGATTTCATTGAAGGTGGAGGTGATTCGGAGAGCCCACAATGATGCGAAAGGAAAATGGGTCAAACTGCATGGAATCCCATAAATACATGTCCATTGTTTTGAATTATACGATCAATTTATGCATCTAAATAGGATGAAATTTTGTGACTAGATTTATATCTCTATGGGATACAAATTTCATAAAGTAACCCAAGCCCAATTTGTAATGGCCCGGACCTCTCCGACCCATTCCTTTTTCAAAAAGAAGGTCATGAAGTGTTCTAAAGGGTAAAATGGACTTTTCCCACACTTTCCAGAATTTTGTAACTACACGCCGTGTAGTGTGAGTACACGACGTGTACCACCTCTCCGGGTAAACCCCATGTTGAAGCTGTGTCCTTTCCGTGTGAAATAAATGAGTACACGTCGTGTATCCCATACTACACGCCGTGTAGTCCCTCCCCGCGTACGCGTTACCCTCAAACCGTGTGTTGACCAGTCAACGGTCGTGTGCCGTGATTAGAGCCGTGTTCTTGCTGTGTGAAATAAATGAGTACACTCCGTGTATCCCATACTACACGCCGTGTAGTCCCTCCCCGCATACGTGTTACCCTCAAACCGTGTGTTGACCAGTCAACGACCGTGTTCCACATTGAAGGCCGTGTTGGAAGCCACGTGTCGACCGCGTGAAATGGATGAGTACACGCCGTGTAATTTAGTTTTTCTCGCCTATAAAAGGAGGGGGCCTCTCCTCCTTTTCAAAGCACTCCTCTCCTCCCCATTCCCTCGAGCAGAGCTCTCTCTTGAGAGACTCCAAAGCTCCTTTCTTCCATAAATTCTTCATCCGAGCTCCGATTTACGATCTGTCAGAGGCCACAGGATCGTAACAATGAGGCAGAACTTCTGAGCTTGGATATTTTGTCTTCCCTTTGGCCTTTCCTTTCCAGCTTCCACCCGATTAGGTTTTTCCGAGATTTGACAGAAGCGACGGACGCCGACGAACTTCTTCTAAAGTTGACCCGGGGGAGCGTTGTGATCAGAACCTGTGGAGGTTGGGATCTTACCTTCATCTCTCTAAATTGTGTATCATACGGGGTGGGTGTCTTCTTGTTTACGTGAAACACATTTGAACCGGTTTAATAAAGATAATAACTGGCTTATATAACGGGGATGAGAAGTTTGTGAATGTAGTTACATTATTTATATCCTGTGATATTATGTTGTGAATTTAATAGGCTTATGACTACTGAAAATCACGGTTTTTGGGGGCCTTTGCTTGCGCAATTAAATGATTCCCTATCTTTCTAGACCGTTTATGGATGGAAACTTTGTGGAATGTGGGAATTGGTTAATCACGTAAAGTTGGCTGATTTAATGAATAACCAGAACCCTTTTGTGATCACCCCAGTTAAACAAAAATGAAATAATAAACATGTGGGTGCTGGTTAGGGTTTATTTTTGTGAAGGGAGTGTTTTGTGGGTTGTTGTGGATCGGGTGAGCAGTGGGGTTGCGGTTGGCTTGGTTGTGGGTTGGTGTGAATGCTATGTTGGTGATGGGTAACGGGGCTGTGATAAATGGTATCAAGGGATGATGATGTACGAGTTTCGGTGTGTTTTATGTTGGTTGGCAGCGGGGCTGCAGGGATGGGTTGAATGTGAAGGAACTATGGGTTGTGAATAATAAATAAAAGTGGAAGAGTAATGAATGGTGGGGCATGGTAATGGAATGGGATTAAGAATCAACAGGGTTGGTTGGTTAATAAGAAGGGACTTGCTTGTGTTGCTTGTGTTTTCCTAACTTGATTTGTGGATGGAAGGGATATGTTTTACGAATTATTGATATGGTTGGTTGTGGATATTTGCCCAGTAGTTAAGGAACTAATAAACAGATTCTGTTGAAACATGAAAAACTAAATGGGGTTGGGGTTGTTTGTTGTATGCATGCTTCGACATGGCAGTGCTGAGGCACATGCTCAGTTTCTCTATTTAGAAGCCATAGGTTGGGCTGTGTGTTTGGTATACATACATATATATATATCTGTATCTTTGTGTTTTGTCGCACCCCACCCATGTTGAGCACTTAGTGCCGAACACTCCCATTTCATGGGAGAGGGTGTTTTCCCCCTAGTTACCAGCTCCTTCCTGCTCCTTCTTCCATAGGCTGTGATCACTTGAGGCGACCTTACACCCAAGACTCTCGGGTATGTTTCGTTTGGGGTTGTTTTAGCCCAAGACTCTTCGGGCATGATTACTATTTCCCAAGAATCTTCGGGATGAGGCCCAGGTGTGTGTGGGTGGGATACGTGGTTATGAGGCCCATGTGTGTGCGGGCGGGATATGTGGTTGTGAGGTCCAGGTGTGTGTGGGCGGGATATGTGGTTGTGAGGCCTAGGTGTGTATGGGCAGGAAGAGTGTGGTAGCGTCAGGATGTTCTCCGTTAGGAAGAGAAGCTAAATAGTGGGAAAATTGTGCAGGGTACCCAATAACTCTTGTTCTTATATACTACTACCTATTGTTTTGTGCTTTGGTGAGCGTGGCTGGTGAGGTTGGGTGGATAGAATTCCTTGATAGGTTTTGGTTTCTTCTGTTGTTCTCACGGGACATTAGGATGTCTCTCCACTTGTGCACGAGAGCTTTAGGTTTCCCTACTGAGTATACTTGTATGATCACCCTACGTTTACTTTCAGGTTTACAGGAGGACTACCAGGGCCGTACGAGACCCTACTATTCGGGCAGTTGTAGTTGTTGCATTTTATGTACTCTTGTTTCTTTTGGTATTGTACTTTTGAGCTTTCTTATACTTGTACCTTGTTTTAGAACTATTTAAACATGTATGTGGGATTGGTTTGGGTTTATTTACTTGTTCTTTTTTCTTTTGGTGTTTGACTCATCCTGTTTCTTGATCTTAAATAAATAAAAAGGGTAATGCCTCACATATTTGTGAAAAACTCATACCCTTGGTGCTAGTCACCACTCCGGGGCCTACTGGAGGCAGGACTCGGGGGGTCATTATCTCCCTTCCACCATTGCTAGCTCAGGAGGGGCATCTTTGGTGGGAGGGGGTCATGACAGAATGGTATCAGAGGAGGTTGAGAGATAGGATGTAGTCTGGAGTTAGGCACAGTGAGGATTGCATGGGATGGTAGGGCGACAGTGTTGGATGATCTTGGTGCATGACATAGGCCAGGGATGACCGACTAGGACACGGGATTTTAGGTCCCCCCATGATCCGATGCAAGAACTCTGAGTCTACCGAATGACCAAGTGAGACTACATTAATTGCAGGGTAGAGACCCCAGGGAAGGTACATGCATCATCATGATTGTGTTTTACTTTATTTGGGTGTTCTGGGAAAGAAATTGAATAAAATGATTAAATGAAACCTTGAGAAATTTCCTTACTACTTGGGCTTAGGTGATCTTTGTTTACCACACAGCTATGGCACCTGGACGTTGTCCCCGGGTGGCTCAGACAGCCGAGGCCCAGCAGATTCAGGCGGTCGATCAGATGAGGATTGACTGAGAGGAGGAAGATAGCCAGTGGCAGAAGACTCTCTGTTCTTTCCAACGACAAACCCTCAAGAAGTACGAGGGTAGTACTTCAGATATGGAGATGGAGGGGTGGCTTGAGGAGCTATGTATCGCTTTTACTTTGATCCATGCTCTGAGGGAGTACTAGGTTCCCCTAGCAGTCAGTCAGCTGAGAGGTGCGGCACGTCAGTGGTGGACACTTTACCTCGGAGAGAGGAAAGAGACAGAGGTTCCGTGGGCTGACTTTGAGCAGGAACTCCAAGAGGAATTCCTTTCTTCCATGATCAAGGTAGAGAAGCGACAGGATTTACACTCTCTTCAGCAGGGGAGTATGTCCGCACGAGAGTTGGGGATCAAGTTCAAGGATCTCCTACACTTTTCTCCAGATCTCTTTCTAGATGAGAAGTCTTGGGAAAGATGTTTGGAGGAGGTGATTCATCCTTCGCTCCAGTATGCTGTCATCCCCTTCACTCTTTCGATGTACTTGGAAGTACAGAAGAAGGTATAGGTTGTAGCGAGGATGCACTCGTAGGGAGGTGCACCATGAGAGGGGATCCAGCCAGGTTCTTTGAAGGGGAAGTCAGTCAGCAACAGGTCTCCCGTGACAGGACCTTCCAGATTCAGGCCAGTAGGGAGAAGGCCCTAGCAGTTCCAGTTTAGATCTTCGGGTCCTCATCCCTTTTTCACAAGCCCAGGACTGAAGTGTTTCTCTTATGGAGGTTTTGAGCACATTCAGAGTCAGTGCCCGACCCGAGATCAGTACAGTGGAGGTGGGCAGGTTCAGTGCCCTCCTCAGCAGCACCAGTTGCCGGTGAGGCCCTTCCAGCAGTAGCAGGGCTCTGCTCCTCCGAGGGAAGACTTTGTAGGAGGAGGCCGACCTCAGGGTGCTCCTTAGGGACCTCGACCAAGACATGGTCAGGGAGGTGGTTGACATCAGAGAGGTAGAGGAGTTGGGCGTGGACAGTTGCACGCAACAGAGTTGACAGCTCTGACAGGACCAGAGGTGGTACAAGGTACGATTTGTTTGTTCAGCACTCTCATTTCTACTTTGTTCAATTCAGGAGATTCTCACTCCTTTATTGCACCCAGTCTAGCCCATGATTTGGGTCTAGATGTAGAGAGACTTTCCGTACCCCTAGTGTTGAGTACACCAGTTGGAGGCCAGACCAGCGTATCTTGTGTTTGTCGGGGATGTGGGCTGACATTGGGACCGCATCAATCTAGTGGGGACCTTCTTTTGCTACAGATATAACCATACGATGTCATCCTAGGCATCAACTGGTTGTTTTCTGTTAGTGGCATTATTTACTACTTCCGAAGAAGGGTCGTGTTCTCCGACATGGATGGGAAGCATGTATCTTTTGTTGGCGAGAGGAGCTATCAGGTGGGAAGCCAGCATGTGAAGCCTCTCCTTTCCTTGTTAGGCGGGTTATCAGTGGTTTCAGCTGATACAGAGATGGTGGATGTCCGAGAGGTTGTTGGGGAGTTCCTCGATGTTTTTCCTGAGGAGGTTGTGACTCTACCCCCCCGATGTGACGTTGAATTCGGGATAGACTTACAGCCTGGTGCCTGTCCGATTTCGATGGCCCCTTATCGGATGGCACCTTCGGATTTGCGGGAGTTGCGGATTCAGATTGATGATCTGATGAAAAAGGGTATTGTTCGACCCAACATGTCGCCATGGGGTGCTCCAGTTTTGTTCGTAAAGAAGGCAGATGGTGGTCTCAGGTTATACATTGACTACCGAAGGTTGAATCAGGTAACAATCAAGAACTGTTACCCTCTTCCAAGGATAGATGATCTCTTTGACCAGCTAAGGGGAGCAGGTTGGTTTTTTAATATTGATCTATGATCTGGATATCATCAGCTGAGGGTAAAGGACAGTGACATCTAGAAGACGACTTTCAGGTGCAGGTATGGGCACTTCGAGTTTGTAGTGATGCTGTTTGGAGTTAAAAATGCACCAGCTGTGTTCATGGGACTTATGAACCTTGTCTTTTGAGAGTTTCTGTACCGGTTCATAGTTGTGTTTATCGATGACATCCTGATCTACTCAAGATCAGAGGAGGAGCACGTTGAGCATCTTAGGGTAGTCTTGGAAGTCCTTCGACACCACCACCTTTATGGGAAATTTTTGAAGTGTAAGTTCTTGACACAAGAAGTACACTTCCTTGGGCACGTAGTGTCTCAGCACGGAGTGTCAGTGGACCCGTCAAAGGTGGAGGCAGTTGTTTCTTAGGAGGCACCCAAGAGCATGGCATAAGTTCGTAGTTTCCTGGGGTTAGAAGGTTATTATCGGAGGTTCGTTTCGTACTTCTCTTGAGTTACTGCTCCATTGACGACTTTGACTAGGAAGAACTAGGTCTTCCTATAGAGCGAGCAGTGCCAGAAAGCTTTCGACTACCTGAAGGAGAAGTTGGTCAGTGCTCCAGTAATCAGGTTGCCAGAGGAAGGGTTGTTGTACGAGGTGTTTTGTGATGCTTCTAGCCTTGGCTTGGGGTGCGTACTGATGTAGAAGAAGGGTGTGATCTGTTATGGGTCTAGGCAGTTGCGCCCTCACGAGCATAACTATGCCACCCATGACCTAGAGATTTCAGTAGTAGTGTTCGCGCTAAAATTGTGGCGACATTACCTCTTTGGGGAGCACTTTGGGGTCTTCTCAGATCACAGGAGCTTACGTTATATCTTCTCCCAGCGTGACCTGAACTTATGGAAGTGGATATGGGTCGAGTTTCTACAAGACAATGAGTTTGAGATCTCTTACACTGAAGGTAAGGGAAATGTTGTGGCTGATGCCCTGAGCAGGAAGTCACATAAGGAAGTGGTTTGGGAATCTGCTGATTCTTAGAGAGCGATGGGAGAGTTGGCTACCTTGCACTTAGATGCAAGGGTAGAGGGTGTTAGAGGGTGTTTGTTTCAGATGACGGTGCATTTCTCCTTGTTGCAGTAGGTGGAAGAGTCTCAGTGGGGAGACTCCGAGGCAGAAGTAATGCGGGATTGTATCGATCAGGGAAACGCTCTAGAAGGATGGTCAGAGGACAACCGACATCAGATGTTTTTTCATGGGAGGATGTTTGTTCCAGAGACGATGCATGAGGGATTTCTCCGTGAGTTCCCATAGCTCATCCTTGGCGGTACATCCAGGAGTTTCAAAAATGTACCGAGGCCTGAGGAAGCAGTTTTGGTGGCCCGGGGTGAAACGAGCAGTGGTGGAGTTTGTGGCTAAATGCCTAGTGTGTCAGCAAGTGAAGGCTGAACACCGTGTTCCCAGTGGTTTGTTGCATCCTTTAGATGTCCTCGAGTGGAAGTGGGATGACATCTCAATGGAATTAGTCACAGGACTACCCAGAGCTCAGGGTGGTTATGATGCTATCTAGGTAGTGGTGGATCAACTGACGAAATCAGCTCACTTCTTAGCAATTAAGGAGTCAGGCCCGGTGAGTACCTTAGCACAAATGTACGTAGACGAGGTGGTGAATTTGCATGGAGTTACGAAGACTATCATCTCAGACTGGGATACTCGATTTACCTCACGAGTCTGGAGGGGGTTACAACATGCTTTTGGCGCCCAGCTAAGCCTTAACACTGCTTTCCACCCCCAGACCGATGGGTAGACAGATCGGACTATCCAGACATTGGAGGACATGCTGCGAGCATGCATTCTGGATTTTGGAGGGTCATGGGTGCAAAACTTGCCTTTAGTAGAGTTTTCCTACAACAATAGCTTCCACTCTACTATTGGCATGACACCGTTTGAGGCTTTGTAAGAAATACCATGTCGTTCACCCATTTTCTGGGCATAGGTTGGTGAGACAGGTGCTCTTGGGCCAGAGGTAGTACAGAGCACCACAGAGAAAGTCCAACTTGTGCATGAGAGGATGAAAGTGGCTCAGGACCAATAGAAGTCTTATGTTGATCGTCGGAGGAGGCCCTTGGAGTTCGAGGTGGGAGATCATGTGTTATTGAAGGTTTCCCCTTGATGGGGGAAACAGAGGTTTGGGAAAGGGAGTAAGCTATCCCCTAGGTTCATTGGACCTTTCGAGGTGCTGAGGCGAGTCTGCGAGGTGACATATCAGCTGGCCCTGCCACCTCAGTTGGAGAAGGTTCATGACGTCTTCCACGTCTCCTAGCTTCGTCAGTACTTACACGATGACTCTCACGTTATCGACTGGGGAGAGTTAGATATAGGAGATGACACGACCTTCGAGGAACGACCAGTCAGAATCGATGATCGTAAAGAGAAGGTGCTCCATGGATGAACCATCGCCTTGGTTCGTGTGTTGTGGAGGCATGGTGGCCTCAAGGAGAGCACTTGGGAGCGGGAGGCTCATATGCACGCTCAGTACCCGAAGTTGTTTTGACTTGTGTTTTTCTTTGTTCTTATGAGCTTTGTTTTGATGTTATACTCTGTACCTTTGATATATGGGATGCTTGGCTTGTCGTTTGTGAGACTTTTTGTTTCCTTGTTCTCTATAAGTGTGTAACATGTCCGAATGTGTGGGGAAAGGGAAAAACCTGATCCTTAATCGAGATGCATTAATGAAGATGTTATTGAACCCGTGCGGGAGAGTCAGTGCTGCCTAAAGCGGATAATATCTTGACATAGGAGAAGGAATTTCCCCAAACCACGTGTTCGGGCAGTGTGTTGGTTGTACGGTGTTGGGGGCAGTGCAAGTTGAAAAAATCATAATGTATGAAAGTGGGAAGACCCAATTCTTAATTGAGACGCATTAATGAGGATGCGATTATACCCGTGCAGGTGAGTCAGTGCCGCCTAAAGCGGATAATATCTCAACATAGGAGAAGGAATTCCTAACACATATGATTAGGGTTGTTAGATGGGTTCCTATTATAATGAGAGCCCTAAGATGTATCTTATTGGGTTCCTCTGGGTTGGATTTTGAATTCTCAGGGATGAGAATGTTTTAAGAGGTATCTGATGTAATGGCCCGGACCTCTCCGTCCCATTCCTTTTTAAAAAAAAAGGTCATGAAGTGTTCTGGAGGGTCAAATGGACTTTTCGCACAATTTTTAGAATTTTGTAACTACACGCCGTGTAGTGTGAGTACACACCATGTACCACCTCGCCGGGTAAATTCCGTGTTGAAGTCATGTCCTTGCTGTGTGAAATAAATGAGTACACACCATGTATCCCATACTACACGCTGTGTAGTCCCTCCCCACGTACGCGTTACCCTCAAACCATGTGTTGAACAGTCAACGACCGTGTGTCGTGATTAGAGTCGTGTCCTTTCCGTGTGAAATAAATGAGTACACACCGTGTATCCCATACTACATGCCATGTAGTCCCTCCCCACGTACACATTACCCTCAAACCATGTGTTTAATAGTCAACAACCATGTTCCGTGTTGAAGGCTGTGTTGGAAGCCGTGTGGCGACCGTGTGAAATGGTTGAGTACACGCCATGTACTTTAGTTTTTCTCGCCTATAAAAGGAGGGGGCCTCTCCTCCTTTTCAAATCACTCCTCTCCTCCCCATTCCCTTGAGCAGAGCTCTCCCGAGAGAGACTCCAAAGCTCCTTTCTTCCATAAATTCTTCGTCCGAGCTCCGATTTACAATCCGTCAGTGGCCACAGGATCGTAACGATGAGACAGAACTTCTGGTCTTGGATCTGTTGTCTTCCCTTCAGCCTTTCATTCCAATATTCCACCCGAGTAGGTTTTTCCAGGATTTGAAAGAAGCGACGGGCACTGACGAACGTCTTCTAAAGTTGACCCGGGGGAGAGTTGTGATTAGAACCTGTGGAGGTAGGGATATTACCTTCATCTATCTAAATTGTGTATCATGCGGGGTGGGTTTCTTCTTGTTTACTTGAAACACATTTGAACCAGTTTAATAAAGATAATAACTAGCTTATATAATGGGTATGGGAAGTTTGTGAATGCAGTTACATTATTTATATCCTGTTATATTATGTTGTGAATTAAATAGGCTTATGCCTACTGAAAATCACAGTCTTTGGGGGCCTTTTCTTGCTCAATTAAATGCTTCCCTATCTTTCTAGACCGTTTATGGATGGAAACTTTGTGGAATGTGGGAATTGGTTAATCACGTAAAGTTGGCTGATTTAATGAATAACCAGAACCCTTGTGTGATCACCCCGGTTAAACAAAACTGAAATAATATACATGTGGGTGCTGGTTAGGGTTTATTTATGTGAAGGGGGTGTTTTGTGGGTTATTATGGATCGGGTGAGCAGTAGGGCTGCGATTGGCTTGGTTGTGGGTTGGTGTGAATGCTATGTTAGTGATGGGTAGCAGGGCTGTAATAAATGGTATCAAGGGATGATGATGTATGGGTTTTGGTGTGTTTTATGGTGGTTGGAAGCGGGGATATAGGGTTGGGTTGAATGTGAACGAACTATGGGTTATGAATAATAAATAAAAGTGGAAGAGTAATGAATGGTGGGGCATGGTAATGGAACGGGATTAAGAATCAACGGGGTTGGTTGGTTAATAAGAAGGGACTTACTTGTGTTGCTTATGTTTTCCTAACTTGATTTGTGGATGGCAGGGATATGTTTTACGAATGATTGATATGGTTGGTTGTGGATATTCTCCCAGTAGTTAAGGAACTAATAAACAAATTCTATTGAAACATGAAAACCTAAATGCGGTTGGGGTTGTTTGTTGTATGCATGCTTCGACATGGTAGTGCTAAGGCACGTGCTCAGTTTCTCTATTTAGAAGCCATAGGTTGGGCTGTGTGTTTGGTATACATATATATATATATATATCTGTATCTTTTTGTTTTGTCGCACCCCACCCATGTTGAGCACTTAGTGCCGAACACTCCCATTTCATGGGAGAGGGTGTTTCCCCCTAGTTACTAGCTCCTTCCTGCTCCTTCTTCCATAGGCTATGATGGATTGAGGTGACCTTACACCCAAGACTATCGGGTAGGTTTCGTTTGGGGTGGTTTTAGCCCAAGACTCTTCAGGCAGGGTTACTATTTCCCAAGAATCTTCGGGATGAGTCCCAGGTGTGTGCTGGCGGGATACGTGGTTATGAGTCCCAGATGTGTGTGGGCGGGATATGTGGTTGTGAGGCCCAGGTGTGTGTGGGTGGGATATGTGGTTGTGAGGCCCAGGTGTGTACGAGCTGGAAGAGTGTGGTAGCGTCAAGACGTTCGTCGTTAGGAAGAGCAGCTAACTAGTGGGAAAATGGTGCAGGGTACCCAATAAATCTTGTTCTTATATACTACTACCTATTGTTTTGTGCTTTGGTGAGCGTGGCTGGTGAGGTTGGGTGGATAGAATTCCTTGATAGGTTTTGGTTTCTTCTGTTGTTCTCACGGGACATTAGGATGTCTCCCCACTTGTGCACGAGAGCTTTAGGTTTCCCTACTGAGTATACTTGTATTATCACCCTACGTTTACTTTCAGGTTTCCAGGAGGACTCCCAGGGCTGTATGGGACCCTACTAGTCGGTACAGTTGGAGTTGTTGCAGTTGCTGTAATCTTGTTTCTTTTGGTATTGTACTTTTGATCTTTCTTGTACTTGTACCTTGTTTCAAAACTGTTTAAACATGCACGTGGGATTGGTTTGGGTTTATTTACTTGTTCCTTTTTCTTTTGGTGTTTGACTTATCCTGTTTCTCGATCTTAAATAAATAAAAAGGGTAATGGCTCCTATATTTGTGAAAAACTCATACCCTTGGTGCTAGTCACCACTCCGGGGCCTACTGGAGGCGAGACTCGGGGGTCATTATCTCCCTTCCACCATTGCCAGCTCAAGAGGGGCATCTTTGGTGGGAGGGGGTCGTGACACAATTATTCCATTAAGAGGCCCATCTGAACTGATCTATACAATAAAATGAATCTGAACGGGGTCAAAACTGTTCCTTGGTATTTTAGTAATATCTCATATTATAAACAATATATGGACACAAAATTTGACATGGATATAGAAAAGGTTTCTATAAACAACTTTTTAGTTTTGTAAAAAGTGATTTAAGACTGTCTAACTAGCCAAAACCATAGACCAAGAGGATTATATAAATCAAGGTGCCCAAAACCACCTCCCACTTTTTCTATAAACTGCCACCTTGGGAACCCCATTTGGAAGTTAGACTAGGAGGCAAGTTTCTAACATTTTGGAGTCCCAAAGGAGTCTTCTAATAATACTTAGAAGTTTTGGAGGATATGGGAAGTTATAATTCAACATATTCTTCTTTCTCCCCTCTCATGGATTTCTAAACCCCTTGTGATCACCTGAGGAAGAATATGATGTAATCCTGAGCTTCGTATTTGTATTATTTTGAATGATATTTTTAATTCCGAGTTGTATGTTGTTTTTATTAATCCTATATTCTTATTTAATTAAGTTATATACTGGTATTTTATACTCAAACTCAAATGATCTTGTTTGGGGTTCCCTTTAATGTGATGTTTTAGACACCGTTCATCTCCCTTTCAATTGTGGTGTTTGTGTAGTTTATATTGGTCAATTGAACTCACATAAACACTACCATGTCCATGAAATTTAATTCATGGTAACATATTTAAATAACATAAAACCTGGACAATTCATCGAGTTCTTCGTGTGTTGCCTTTGTGATTTTCAGTTATGAAGCTGAACACAAATCACCCAATCATCGAAGGTATCTTATGAATCATTTTATGTTTTCGACTGAACCATATGAGGTATCCTAGTTTAAGTTTAGTAACATTATGGTTCTAGTTATTACATACCTGAGACTAAATTATCATAACCTTATCTCTTTAATCGATGAAGGATGATCATCATGAGATTCCATGGGTTGATCACGCTTAATCGAATATCTCAATTTCTGCTTTCTTATATCGCTTTATTTTATATGCCTCCATCTTAAATAAAAAAACAAATTTTCATAGAATCACATTCCATTTTTCATAACCAAAACATTATTTTTAAATTAATGATCTAAGGATCCGCCGAGAGACGACCTAGGATTCCTGCTATACTGTAGAAATTATAGTAAAAACTAAACAAATAATTCGATGAGTTCAACAACTCGATCAAATTTAGGTGCATTTTCCTGGGATATAAGATCATTTTTTACATTTTACTCTTTTATTTACTTATTACTAATTTCTATATCCCCCCATTTGATTGTTTTAGTTTTGGTTTTGGTTTGTTTTTTTTGTGTTTTCTCTCTCTATCTTTCTCTTCTGTCTCTCTTATTATGTAGTATAACATTATCTTTTCTTTTATCCTTTCAACCTTCTTAAGTTCTTTTATTTTATCCATATTTAATCATAAAAAGGAAAAAAATACAAAAAAAGTTCACAACTTATTTTCATGACCCGATCAGAAAAAGAAAGACTACTTGAATTTGACCCGGAAATTGATTATACACTTCACTCACAAATAAGAGCATATAGATTAGGTCAATCAATTAACACTGAGGAACCACTTTTGGAACCTCAAGTGGTCCTAAACCAATAAAAAATTGGACCTAATCAAACCCAAGAAAACATGGCTACAAATAATCAAACCTTAAGAGAAGTGACCACCCTAGATGTGGAGTACCAACCTACGTACATCCAATATCCTAAGGAAGTATCCAACTTTGAGCTGAGATTGGGCCTCATCCACCTACATCTTAAATTCCATGTTCTTCCTGAGGAGGACCCTCACAAACATCTCAAGGAGTTTCACATAGTGTTCTCCATAATGAAACCCCGAAATGTATATGAGGATCTTATTAAGTTTAGGGCCTTCCCTTTCTCCCTTGATGGTGTAGACAAAGACTGGCTATACTATCTTCCTACAATAATTGGGGTCTAGAATGACCTTAAATTATTATTTCTAGAGAAGTTCTTCCCTGCCTTCTGAACTACATCAATTAGAAAAAAAATGTGGAATTAGAGAATCACAAGAAGATACCCTTCATGAATATTGGGAGAGATTCAAAAGACTTTTCTCAAGTTTCCCCCGCCACCAAATTAGTGAAAAATTTCCAATTCAATACTTCTATGAGGGAATTATCCCCACATATCATGGAATGATAGATGATTTAGCTGGTGGTTCCCTAGTTGACAAATCTTATTTCGCCACTCATGACTTAATAACCAACATGGCTCAAAATGTACAACAATTTAGTACACGAGCAATTGCACCAACCCAAGGAGTTCATGAGGTAAGTCATTAATCCTTAGAATAAAAGGTAAATTATAAACTTAATGAGATGCATACCCCTTATAAGGAAATTATCTCAAGTACAAGGTAACTCACACTCTTCTATTCCATTACCTTGTGGTATTTGTTCTGATAATACTCATTTTTCTGACCAGTTCTCACAACTTAAGTATTCATCTAAGTCTTATGCAACAGTATTCTCAGGGCGTCCTTTTTAACAAGCACCACCCTTCAAGCGAGAACCATTTTGGCCAAATTTAAACCCAAGGTGGAAAGAAAAACCAAATTAACAACAAGGAGGTAACCCAAGATACCCCAAGAAAAATTGGTATCAATAAGGCCAAGGTATGCAATATTCCCATCCCTCATATTCTCAGAACAATCCTCCTCCTCCTCCCAAATGTGAACCAAGCCTCAAGGACGTGGTGAAGCAAATGGAATCCCACAACCTCCAGTTCCAACAGACCACACAATCATTTATTCAAGACCTACAAACTCAAGTGGGATAATTGGAAAACACCATCGATGAGATAAAGATGCAAGGTTTTGAAAAACTACCATCCCAACCTGTTTCTAATCGAAAAGAAAAAGGTAATGTTTGTGCAATAACACTTTGTAGTGGTAAAGAAGTTTATTCTTACAATTATTCTACCCAAAAGGTATTCCCACTCTTGAAAAATCTCTTTCCCTACCCTTAAAAGAATCAAATGTTGAAAAACCAAACAAAAATTCTATATAAATTGTCATTAAGGATTCCACTAAATAAACCATTCCTCTTCCTTTCCCCTAAAGACTATCTAAATCTAAGAAATTTTTTTTATAATGAGATTGATAAAGAGATAATGGATACATTTAAAAATGTACAAGTTAACATTCCTTTACTGGATGAAGTTAAAAAAATCCCAAGAAATTCCAAATTTCTTAAAGAACTTTTCATCCATAGATAAAGGATGAAGGGGAATGAGAGAGTTAACCAGGGAAGGAATGTATCAACCTTGATTCAAGCAGAAATTCCAACCAAATGCAAGGATCCATGAACTTTCACAATACCTTGCACCATATGGGAGACATTCTTTTTAGATGCTATGATAGATTTAGGTACTTCAATTAATGTAATGCCTTACTATGTGTACACTTATTTGCTGGTTGGAGAGCTTCAACTGACAGGAATCATAGTGCAACTTACCAACCAGAGTACAAAACACCCATCAAGAGTGGTCGAGGACTTCCTTGTAAAAGTGAAGAATCTCATCTTCCCTACCGAATTTTTCATTCTTGAGATGGAAGATACCCGAACCCAAGGACATTCTCCTCTCATACTTGGGAGGTCATTCCTCAAAACAACAAAGATGATAATTAATGTTCACAATGGTACGTTTTCGATGGAGTTTGGTGGAGAAAATGCAAGTTTTAACATTATTGATGCCATGAAACAACCCATTTACGATCACTCCACTCTTCCTGTCTATTCGATGAAAGTTCTCTATAATGAAACAAACACACAAAATTCTCTCCTCGACCCATAATCTGATTTATTTTTCTCTTCTTTGGCCTTGTTTGATTTAATTTTTGATTCATGTTTTGAGTGTTGGGTGGGTTCTGAAAAGTGTAAATTTTGTGATTTAATTGATGAGTGTGTTCATTCCGAGGTACCCATGATCTTTGATTATTCTTGAAATATCATTTTAATTGATTATCTATCCTTAAAGAATAAACATGAGAAGATAGAAAGTTTCATGGACTTCACTCCCTCTAAATCCCCTCCCTCAATCAAAAAACCACCAATGTTGAAATTAAAACCACTTCCATCTAATTTAAAATACACCTATCTTGAGGGTATTGACTAATTTCCCATAATTATTTCCAATAACCTCTCTCTGTACTAGGAATCAAAACTGCTTGACCTTTTAAGAGAGTGTAAAAAGGCAATAGGATAAAATTTGGAAAATATTATCAGGATTAGACCATATATTTGTATGCACCATATACTTTTGGATGATGAGGCTAAGCCTGTAAGGTAGGCTCAACACTAGTTGAATCCCACTCTCCTTAAAGTGGTAAAATTGGAAGTTAGTAGATTACTTGCTACTAGGATCATTTATCCTATATCTGATAGTAAATAATTTAGCCCAATTCAAATTGTTTCTAAAAAACTTAAATAACAGTAGTGTCTAATGAAAAGGAATGAATTAGTTCCAACACATGTGAAAAACTGATGGCGAGTATTTATTGACTACCGTCGACTGAATCAAGCCACATGAAAGGACCACTTTCCTCAACCTTTCATTGATCAGATGTTAGAAATATTGGATTGTGAGTCCCATTATTGTTTCCTTGATGGATATTCAGGTTATTTTAAAATCCATATAGCCCTTGAGGATCTAGAAAAAAAACATTTACCTGTCAATTTGGCACATTTGTATACAGAAGGATGCATTTTGGTCTATGTAATGATCCTGGTACTTTTCAACAATGTATTTTGAGTATTTTTTATGAGTACCTAGAGAATTGCATGAAAGTTTTTATGGATGATTTCATAGTTTATGGAACTTTCTTTGATGACAGTTTGACTCACCTAGGTTCTATCCTCTACCATTGGATAGAAAAAGATCTTGTATTAAATTATGAGAAATTTCATTTCATGGTTGAATGGGGGATAGTTCTTGGGAATATTATTTCAAAATAAGGAATTCAAGTGGATAAATAAAAAATTTAATTAATTTCAACCCTTTCATATCCAAAATGTGTTCATGAGGTGTGCTATTTCTTAGATCATGTTTCTTTTTACCTCCGATTCATTAAAGACTTTAGTAAGATCGAGATTTCCCTGTCTCAATTATTGCAAAAGGATTCTAATTTTTTTTTGATAAAAATTGTGTGGATGCTTTTAATTCACAAAATAGAGTCTCACGTCACCTCCTATCATCCAACCACTTAGGCGGGATCTCCCCTTTAAACTTATTTTTAATGCCTTTAACTTTATAGTTGGGGAAATTTTATCAAAAAGGGTTGAGAAGGATCCTCATATTATTACGTATGCCTCACATACCCTTGAACCTACCCATAAAAACTACAGAACCACTAAAAAATAACTTATTTATATTTTGTTTTCCTTGTAAAAATTCAATTCATATATATTATCAGGTCAAAAATCATTGTCTTTTCTGATCATACTACACTTTGTTTTCTCTTAAAGAAACCTGAAGCTAAAACTGACCTCATTTGATGGATACTCCACCTATAGGAATTTGAACTTGAGAATAGAGATAATAGAGGAGTGGAAAATGTGTTAGCTAACCAAATTAGTAGGATTTACCTACCACTGGACCATCATGTTGAATCACCCCTCCCCATTGGAGAATTATTTCCTCATGAGAACCTTTGTGATTTTGTAGACCTTACCCCATGGTATGCAGACATTGTGAATTTTCTAGAAACATATAGGGTCCCCACTGATTTCAGTACATCACAATCCCATAGGATTAAGCATGATTATCAATGTTATATTTGGGATGAACCATATTTGTGGAGAATTTGTAGTGATCAAGTTGTTCTTTGGTGTGTCCTTGACCATGAGTTCACCTCTATTTTGACCTTCTTCCACACTTTGGCTTGTGGGGGTCACTTTGGCTATCTACATATGGCCCAAAAGGTCTTTGAATTAGGAATTTATTGGAAAATGTTGTATAGATATTCTCATCAGTTTTGTAATTCGTGTAATCAATGTCAATTCACATGGAATATCTCTAAGAGGAATGAAATGACCCAACAACCCATGTTATTTTGTGAGATCGTCGATGCATGGGGAATTGACTTCATATGTAATTTTCCAAATTAATTTTCCTTTGTGTACATATTATTGGATATTGACTATATATCTAAATGGGTAGAATCAAAGGCCACCAGGACTGATGACTCTTGAGTGGTTGTTTATTTTGTGAGGTCCAAAATTTTCAGTAGGTTTCGTTTACTGAGATTCATAATTAGTGATCAGGGTTCACATTTTTTCAATCGCAACATGAAAATTTTACTTTGAAGTATGGGGTTGTTCATAAATTATCCACAACATAATACCCCCAAACTAACAGACAAGCAGAAATCTTAAATCATCAAGTTAATGGAATCTTGGAAAAAATAGTACAACCTAATAGGAGAGATTGGAGTTTGTGCTTTTATGATGCACTTTGAGTGTACCATACAACTTTCAAAACCCTAATCAAAATTTCACCATATAGGATTGTGTTTAGAAAGGATTTTCACCTCCTTGTAGATGTATAGAACCATGCATATTGGGCTGTTAAATAATGTAATATGAATCTCTCAGATGCAAGAGAACATAGGAAGTTGCAGATTTAGGAGTTGGAATAAATTCCACTTGATGCATATGAGAACCAATAAATATATAAAGAGAAGAAAAAGGCTAACCATGATGGGATTATTCATTAGAAGAAGTTTCATATCAGTGATAAGGTTCTCATGTATAATTCTAGGATAAATCTCCACCCAAGTAAGATTTGTTCCATGTGGATTGGTCCTTATAATATTACTGATGTTTAACCTTTTGGTGCTATACATGTTTTTCATGAGAAGAGTGGAAATAGGTTTAATGTCAATGGGAAGAGGCTCAAACACTTCTATGAGGATTTTATAAAGCATCTTGTGGAGGAAATCCAACTGATAGATTCCATACATGACACCACTTAGAAGGTTTCCCCTTATACCTACATTTATTTACTTGTCTATTTATCTAAAATACTTTCATTGAGGACAATGTATTTTTTATGTGTGGGGGAGGGTGACATGTCATAGTTAGGATTAAAAAAAGTAGAAAAATGTGTTTTAATTTTTTATTTCTTTTTCTTTATTTTTTTAGACAAACATTGATCTTAAAAAGAATATAAAAAATCATCTTCCATGCTTATGTTGATTGTGTAGAAAATTCCATTGTTTTTGGAAAAATGTTTTTCAAATGAATGTTGATATGGAATATTTTTCTAGAATTTGTATTTTCAAATAATTCTTAGGTGTTTAATGGATTTTTGAATCCCATACCTCATTAGTACAAAAAAATATTTTAATTCCTTACCTGAGAGACATTCTAAGCCCTTTATTGAATATTCTTCCTTTTAATAATTTTCTTGAGAGTCTCAGGTAATTTATAGAAACTAGAACTTGTGTTTATTCTATTTTAATCCATAAGATTCAAGTATGCTACATCTATGATAAAGGAAATCATTTATTCAAAAACTCTTTGTACAATTAACCTCTATTTTTGGCCACCTTGACATTTTACCCTTGTTAAGCCTTATAGACCATGGAATTCTTGTTAGGTAGCCACATTACAAGTTAACTTATCCCTATATACCCATATCTTGTGTATATTCTTGTTTTAGTTTCATCAAGTGTGGGTGAGAGGGTATTTATATGGAATTATGGGGAGAGAATCATTGTTATGGGTTGATATAAATGGTGCCTACATTTTCCTTGGGCAGTGGGTTAAAAAGGCATATTGAATCATTATTTTACACATGTTTCCATATTTATCTCCAAAAAAATTGCATATTAAAAATATATAGATCTGTACATAGAGAAAAAAATGGAAAAAAGAAAAAAATGGAGAAAAGAGGATGTTTACACATTATTATTCACTACTTAGTTGTGACCCACACAAATGGACAATAAGGATAGTGAGTTGGAGGTGATATACTTTGTAAGGGGTTGAGTGTGTAAATTAATTATGAGAAATTTCTGAATTTTTACATGTTTTATAAATAAGATATTAAACACTCCTCTTCTGTCTCATATTTTTTTAAAACATTAAATCCTAACAACCCTTGAGCATTAGAACAACCTGTTGGAAGTCCTCTTGAGTAACACACTAGTTTCTGCAGGTAGAGAACTTAGAATCATGAAAAGCATATGGTAATACCACATGAACTCTGGGAAAATAGCATAACTCCACTTTAATATGTTTCTTGTTTGAAGAGGGAAAATATCTTGGTGAGGTAGGTTGCGACATGTTTCATGGGTGAAAAAATGAACTTGAACAAATTCGAATGTGAGAGAGGAAAAATGATAGGAAAATTGATTCCATAAATGAGACATGATGAATTTTATTTCAAAATAATCTTGGACGTTTTCACACATTTGATTTAGTAATGGGACATGATTATGATATTATACTTTTCCCAGGAGTGCAAATGTTTTGGTGTGGGGGTGTGATCGTATCACTATTTACTGTTTTATTTTACCCTTATACCAATGTATTAAACTGGTTTTGTATTGAAAATTAAAATTATAATAAAAAATTTAACTTCATGATTTATTAAATATATATTTTTTATTTTCACAATTAAGAAGGTAAATTTCAATTTGTTTTTATGATTTCATTGAAGGTGGTGGTGATTTAAAGAGCTCACAATGACACAGAAGGAAAATAGGCAAAACTGCATGGAAGCCCATGGAAACATGTCTTCTATTTTTCATGATCAGATAAATCCATGAAATAAAATGGGATGAAATTTTTTACGAAGATCCATATCTCTATGGGATACAAATTTTATGAAGAAACCCAAGCTCAATTCGTCCATTAAGAGGCCCATCTGAACTGATATGTCCAATAAAATGAATCTTCACGGGGTGAAAATTTTGACTCAGTATTTTAGAAATATATCTTATTATAAAAAATTTATGGACTTCAAATATTACATGGAGATATATAATGTGTCGAGAAATAACTTTATAGTTTTTTCCAAAGTGATTTAAGACTATATTACCAGCCAAAACCATGAACCAAGAGGATTCTCAAAATAAGGGTTCCCAAAACCACCTCCCACTTTGCCTATAAATTTCCACCTTGGGAACCCCATTTGGAAGTTCAACCAGGCGGCAAGGTGCTACCATTTTGGAATCCCAAATGAGTCCTATCATCATCCCTAAAATTTCTAGAGGACATGGGAAGTTCTACATCAACATCTTCTTCTTCCTTACCTCCCATGCATTTCTAAACCCCTTGTGATCACCCACAGATGAACGTGATGTAATCCCGAGCTTCTTATTTGTATTATTTTGAATGATAGTTTTAATTCTAGGATGTATTTTTTTCTTCATCCTATATTATTTTTTAATTGATTTATATACTGGTATGTTATACTAAAACTCAAATGATCATGTTTGGGGGTACCCTTTCATGTGACATTTCACACATCGTTCATCCCTTTTTCTTATCCCTTTAAATTGTGGTGTTTGTGTGCTTCATATTGATCAATTGAAATCACATAAACAATGCCATGTCTATGTAATTTAATTTTATGGTAACACATTGAAATAACATAAAAACCTATACAATGCATTGATTTCTTCATGTGTTGCCTCAATGAGTTTCGGTTATGAAGTCAAACACAAATCACCCAATCATCGGTAGTATTCGATGAATCATTGTGTGTTTTTGACTGAAATATAAGAGGTATCCTAGTTTAAACATTGTAAAATTATGGTTCAAGGTGTTACAAACCATGTATTAAATTATAATAACCCTATCTCTTGAAGCGATAAAGGATGAGCATCATGAGATTCCCCAGGTTTATCAGGCTGAATCAAAATTTTCAATTTCTGTTTTTTATATCACTTTCTTTTATATGCTTCCATATTAAATAAAAAAACAAATTTCATAGAATATAATTCCCCCTTTTCATAATAAAAAAATTCTTTTTAAATTAATTATCTAAGGCTCCATCGAGAGATGACCTAGGGTTCCAACTATACTATAGAAATTCTAGTAAAAACTAAACTAATTTAACACCCTTGATAATGTGATCATTAAGCTCTAAAGTGAAGTAAATACATGAAAATAGTTTTTATCAAGAATTGTGTGCTCCTAAATCAGCTCAAAAATTATTCAACTCAAAATACCTCTTGATTTACATGGGTATTTTACACTTTTAATTTCAGTATCAATGAATTTATCCCCCCTTTTCCCAATTGTAGTATTATTTCAGCTTGAATTCATTTATGGATTTCTCTTCAAAATCATGTTTTTCAGGAAAAGATAGGTATATTTTGATCTTAAAAAATTGTTGAACACCTGGACCATATTTGTAATGATATTTCAGACCAACCATTAATCTTTAAATCATGAAAGTTAATCTACAAAAGTAGAAAAAATGGAAACACTTTCAATTCAACTCAAAAATATTCTTCAAGAAAGAAAAATTCAACTTATATTCTCCCTCCCCTAGAATTGAGTTCAACAATAATCATGAATTTAACTTATAGAGATGTTTTGAAAGTGATAAATGGGTTGTAATGCAACTTCCTAATAAGGTATTTCATGGATACTAGGGGCTTATTAAAGGTTAGATGAAAAGGTAGGTCAAAATAAGAGTTAAATGTAAAAAGATCTTTCAAAGTTGTGCATCAACCATACTTGACACATTCAATGAACACTAATAGCTTTGAAAAGAGAAAAATATAAAGTTCTAGATAACACAACATGTCTTAATACTCCCAGGAAAAATATAAATTTAATAATATGTCAAAAAGGTTTAGAAACCTCTCGGGATGGGAAATATTTTCAATTTAGACAGTACTAGCGCACACAAGTTTCATAGCCATTCAAACTTATTTAAATGAAAATATTGTTAATCAAGAAAAAAATCTATTTAAAAATAATTTAAATCCTCAAATACTCAAATCAAGAAATGTACCAAAAATACCAAGATGGTTTGAATTTTAGAAAGTATTCGATTCAGATCAGGAATACAATAAACACACCAAAAATATGAAAAAGAAAACATGGAAAATTCAGAAAAATACATGAAGAAAAAAATAAAATCGAAAAAATTCCAAAAAATAGGTTTACATCCCCCCACTTATTCCATTTACTACCCTATTTTTATCTCAAATCATATTAAGAAAATTTTAATTAAAAAATTTAAAATGGGAAGGAACTAAAATAAAGGAAAGATACAACCTGATTTATTTTTTAGGGATAGCCTTGAGTTAATCTCCTAGATGATACCAATTTAAAACTATAAGAAATAAATGGAAATACATAAGAAAAATAAAGAAAAATAAATATATAGGGTAAAGAAAAGGGATAATACTTGGTTTGACTCCTAAGAAGGTGCTAGGTTTTTATTGCCCCTAGTCGGGTAATTTTAGTGGATTGTCCCCAATTAGAAATTGGATATAGTTTCTTTGAGATAAACCACCACATGTGGATTTTTCCATTGTCTATGAGTAAAAAATGAGAATGTATAATACCAAATAAGATAAGAAAATTCCCAACACCTAGGAAATAAAAAAGATATAAATTAAGGTCCAGAGTGGGAGGGAAAAGAAAATAGAGGTTCTTCATGTTAACTTATGTGGTGTCCTCCTTCGTATGGTATTCAAGTTATTGTAGAGGAGGTTGTCACAACACCACCAAATTATCTAGACATTCTTCTTTAATCACCACCACTTGGGTGGTATCTTCCTTAAAATCCAAGGATTGATACATTTTTTTGTATAATGTTTTTTAAAGAAATGTAAGTCAGAAAATAATTCATCTTAATATTAAAATACAAAGAATCAATAATGAAATACCCCCTTTCAAGTAAGTCGGCTTGGAAATTGATCTCTTCTAGCATTAACATTGGAAAATCAATATCAACTTGTGCATCTTTATTATCATCTTCCAAAGCAATAGATAGGTATAATGGTAATAATTTTTCATTATCAAGTACATGTAGATCAAGTTGTAGGTTATCTTCAAAAAATTGATTCTAGGATTCTTCCAAAAAATGTTGATCTCTGATAAGTGCAATAGATGAAATTTTTTCTTTAGGGACCTCCTTGATAAATGGTTGAGTGCAATATGATGTGATTAATTTCTTTAGTGTATCTTTCTCAGCTACCTCAGGTTCTTTAACATAAAAAATAATGGTTAAATATCTTCCACCACTTATTTTAGTTTAGGTTCTAGTTCTCATTTGGGTTGCTTCACCAGTGAACAAATATATTCTTCAAACCTTTCTGCTTTGATCTTTAGTTTTTGTATGTATTCTTTAAGTTCATTCAACTGATAATTTTGAATTTATTCTTCGAGTTTCACATAATATTATTCACTCCATGTATAATAATCACAATTTGAATACATTATGGACAAAAAGAGTATTTTTAGTTTTTTAAATTAATGATTTTCTGTGTTTTTTTATGAAAAATGTAATTATTTTAAAAATGTGAATAAAAACAGTGAGTTAATATCACTTGGATCCCTGGAAATCATGCTAATTTGATGAAGCGTTGTCGTATATACTCTCAAAATATTTTTTTAATAAGTGCAGCAGAGGGGATGACCTAGGTCAATCTCTTGAGGAGATGTTGTGGTCAATCACTCGCTAATTCTAATTCACTTTTTTAATATTTTTTTATTTATGAAATAAAATGTATAGAAATGGAGATTTGATAATTTAAAATGAAAAACTAAAATTAAACATGCATATAAAATGAAAACACAATGAATAAAAACATAATGAAGTTAGAATAAAAGGATACATTCCTAAGAGAATCGCCCAGATTGAACCTTCATTATCTTATTATTAGTTTTATATTTACTTCATGATAAAACTATATCATATGTGTGAACATCCTACTCTATATATGATTTTGAATATACAGTTCTCTCAATGATCACTAAGAGACTACACATCCACCTTCTCAATTGAGGGAAAATATTGCAGAAACAAAAGAGAAACCTCAGGTGGCTAGTGGAGACACAAAGGAAAATTTCCCACTAAGACCCCCTCATAATAAATTTAATAAAATAAGAAACATTAAGCATGAATGTTAAATGGATCAGGATCAACACTGTATTACTCCCCTAGAAATTTCCTCGGGTTAGCTACCCATGATCATGAAAATAAGAGTTCATAGTGAAGAAGAAAATGGGGAAGAAAACAAGAGAGAAAAAAATAAGATTTAAAGTAGAATACTTAAATTAAAATATGAAATTTAATTAAAAAATTAAAATATAATAAAATAAAATACTAAACTATTGAAAATTTCCACTTAGAGTGCCAACAACTTGAAATGAAGAAGAAACACTCTTTTATAGGAAAAATAAGTAAATTTTTTGGCTCCAAGATCGTCCTCTAAATGTGTCCATGTGGTATCCCCATTAAATAACCAAATTTAGACAAGGTTACTTATTGAAATTTTTTCCTATACTTTATACACTTCCACCGTAAAAATTTCAGATTTATTTTCCCCATTATGATATAGTTATGACTGGTTCACTTCATAAATTTAGTTTTGGATAGGTGACTCTTCATATTTTAATGATCCACTTTCTCATGTATTAATGACCTTGAATAAGGCTGAATAAGGTGAGTACATAGTTGAATAATTTTTTCCTATGGATTTATAATTTATCCATGTTAAATTTAAGATCATATTAATCATCCACATATGAGATATGTTCCCATTATAAAAAATCTCCATATCTGTGCATAGTTTTCGAGGTTGGATTGTGATATGATTTTGGGCCTTAAAATAATGGATTGATCTTTGGATCCAAGAGGATAAAATAAACCCCATTGAACCTAGAAACCTATAAAAGAATAATTTTCCAATTTTTATCATCTTATAAAATGTAATGGAAGAAATATAGAAAAAAATTGAATAGTTAAAATCCAAAATTATTCCATTTTATAAATTAAGCTCAAAAATGATTCTGAAACATAAAATGGGATAACCGACATTAAAATAAAAAATTTTTGGGGTTAAAAAAATTTAAATTAAAAGTAAAATAATTGAAAATATTTTATCTATTAGGTTGACATGTTCGTATAGAGATATTAGTATGTTTGACAAAGATCACACTATACCCCTTAGTAGCTTAGGTGGCACTAATGCATTACTAGAGGTCGCTCTTTACTTACATATATGAAATATGGATTTAATATTTGTTTTCAAATATACTAAGTCCTATAGGTTAACACAGTTAGGACATTGGATAAGCATTAATTTTTCGACAAAGTGTTTGTTCCATAATAAGGAGTGTTTCTAAAAAATAGTATCCAAAAGTGGTTTTAGATAGATTCATAAATAGTTGTGAAGTTATTCATAAAGTCCTTATGGAATTTTAGTGTAAGTGGGATATTGTTATATGTTCACTAAAACAGGAACCACTATGCCATAGTTGTGCATATGATTTCATGGTCTACAACCGATATCACCATTTTCACACACATGATGTATATGGTTTCCACATTCCTTCATTCATGGTTTCACTTCAGTTATGATCCATGAGATGGATCATTTTTGGCTGATGCACCTCATCCATTAAAGTTTTAAATGAATGGGAACTAAAATACTATAATATTCAGGTTCCATGAGATGGGATACAATACATTATGATGTGGAAAACATTATCCATTCAATGAAGAGTGTCATGGATGGATATATAAGAGTATGTGATACTTGTGATGAGTTTCATGAAAACTAATTGAATCTCTCTCTCTTATTAAAGCTCATTCCTAATTTCACAATAGTTCTTGAATCCCTTCAGAAATTTGGGAGTCCTCACATAATTTTCTTGGATCCACTAGTCGATGTTCCCTCCTTAGAGGTAGGTGGTATTAATTTTCTACTTCTTACGATCATTATAAAATGTACTCCATCTAAGAACAAGAAGGGGGTTACTGATATTCAGGAATTTTAGGTATGCTTTTTTGTGCTCTGTTTTTCAGATTCATTTATGTATTTGATCATTGGAGATATATTATACCTGTGTCTGGGATCTCTTCTGCTGCCAAGGGTCATATGACGATCCAAAAAAACCCATTACCAATATATCTTTTTCCATCACAATGTTTTGATAATAATTGAAGATATCATCAACCAACAAGTTTAGTATATATCCTCAATATATAAAATCCAATTTATCCCTCATTTGAGAAAATTTACATGTTTTGTTATTAGATAAAGCGTGCTTGGAAATTGAAAGAACATACACCACTTTGACATTTTTTAGTAGTAATAACATCCTTTTTTTCCACTTTTGATAACCATTTCTACCAAACTATTCCACCTTTATATGTTATTGAGTGTTTACATGTACATGATCAATATTGAAATAAAATATTAATATTATTTAAACATGGTAGATAAATATATAATGGAAAACACAAAAGATTTTAGATGAAGACTATCAAGGCATGTTACATCGTAGATCTTTCTATGAGTAGATTCACCACCACCACCACTTTGGTAGTTTAAATAATTACAAGTGAATATTATTTAAGATAAAATGGAGGCTATTCACTCTACACTAGTACTTAAGGGGAGTGAACCTTAAATAACTTTTGAAAAAACCATGTTTAGAGGTATATGTTTTTTTGTTACATAAAAAAAACATATTTTGATGCTTGAAGAAGAGGGTGAAAGGAAATAAGATCAAATTGAATTTTATTTTCACTCTATGGATCCTCCATTTTATAAGAATAGATATTACCTTTTGGATAATATATCATATCCTTTCATTTTTATATGAATTTTTTCTAGAAGGATATATTTATTTAAATATTATATTTTCTATTGGATCACACATGATTAGTGATAAAAATTGAAGCAACATAGTAGGAATTCATACCTATTAGACCACTCCCAATCAGATATACAATATATATAATATTCATTCTAAAAAGTGGGTCAACCATCTTGATGTGGCCTATTTCTTAATAGATATCTAGCTAGAACACTCATTGGATCTTGACTTATCATTCACCATGGAATGATAAATCAACTACAATAACCTCACCCCAATGTGGTATGAGAAGTTAAAATTGAAAATAAACTATCATAGTACCACATTACATGATTACATGCATGTGTTTGTGCATGGATGATGTAGTGTATCATATCAGCACATGAATTTATCCCAACACTTTATAATTTTAAAATAATGATAAAGTGATTCCCTTTGTAAGGTGTCTTTATTTTATCCCATTTTCCATGTGGAACTCACCTCATAGTCTTCCCCATTAAAATAAAAAAAATTTAAATATTTTAAAAATAATAAAATATAACATTTTCAATAAGAAAATTGTGTTGGCATGGTTGAGACATTCTCATGGGTTTTAAAATATTAATTTACTTATTATTTACTAGACTATGATTTTTTACATAGGTCACAATATAAAACTAATGGATATATGGATATGTTTACAAGGACCTCTATTTACTTTCAAAACCATAATATTATTAATGAAATAAGAAATTCCCCGAGTCATTTTCTTAGGGTGGTTAACTGCATGTGATGTCTCAAACATACCATGTTACCTATAATTTTTACAGCGATGGAAATTTATAAATATCCACCTCAACAAATTTATTTTATGTCTATGAATGATGAAATTATTTATCAAAAGATCATTTATAATTATAAGAATGGATTGTGTGTTTTTTATCACTTGGTCATTCTGAGATAAATTGTAGAATATTTAATTTAAAGGAAAAGATTACTCAATATATGTATATGAAATCAATACTGAATGATTCTAGGTTCTAATGGACCCTATATCAATTTTCTCATGATGGTGATATTGATGTCAGGGTTGACCAAAAATATAGTTTTGATTCCATGAGTGTTTCTATGGTGACCTTAACTTCTCATAGTGGAGTCTCAAATAAAATCCCTTATTTAAAAATTCATATCCTTATTAAATTATAGGCTTTCATGGTGTAACAAATTAATAAAAGGGTAAAGAGTACCTATATAAGAGATCTAGTATAATCAAGGATGCTTCTAGTTCACCATCTTTGATTATTCCTACCTCAAATAATGACCATGTTGTTTCTCATGATTTATGAGATGTTCCATGACCTGATAATGATGTCCTCGTTTCCAATCAATAATATACCACATATATAAATATCAATGGTTTTTTGATCCAGATTTATTTTAAATTACTCTTATCTATACTAATGAAATTAATTCTACTGATAATAAAGGTGTTGATGAAGCTCCCACATCTCTAGAATCCCTTAACAATTCTTAGCCATCTGGATTCGGTGGATGAAGGAAAATATTCTATCTATCCTACATAAGCAATAGGAAACAAGTCTTAGATTACTAAAACCACTACCCAATATCCCCCTTTTCAAACTATATCCTTTCTAATGTATTAAATAATTCATACAAATATTTATTTATCCAAAATCTAAAATTTCTATAAGAAGGAAGGGAATGTTAATCCAATAAAAAAGGAAAATATATTATTAAAATAATTAGGATAATTTATTTGTGAATAGACAAATGGATATATTATAAAAGAGTCCATATTATATCAGGTCTCACTTATGGAAATGATTGATCCAAAACACAAGGGTGATATAATTGAGTACACACCCACAATTCACTTCAAGAACTATATGCATACAACCCCCATTAACCCAAACATATTGGATTTTGGTGTGACAACTTTGATATGGTCTTTATTATTTCTTCAAACCAATATATTATGTTCAATATCACAAATCAACATTATATTTTTTTCTTCACAGTTGAATATGCTAAATGAGTTGTTCTTTCTCAAGTTGAGTTTTTTATAACTCTTTATATTATTAATTTTTACTCTCTTATTTGGAAGATTAGGGGGATTTTAACGTGATATATAATTCCCATGAGAAACAATGTGGTTTTCCATTATTTGGAGAATTATAGTTTAAATGAATAATTAAATTACACCATCATGAGCTTTTAATTATATGAAAAATTCTAAATGATAATATAAATATTAGAGAAGGTCATAATACATTTAAATTATAAATAAAAAATCATATTGCATGGAACAACCAATCACATGTAATAATTAATTTGATATAACAAAAAAATTATAAATAATAACAATATTATATGTAATGAAATAGAAACATATTATCCACCTTCTCAATTGAGATACAAATATTCAATCATTCTTTTTTATTTTCATTATCTCCATTTTTAATATTTTTTTGATGAACATTTTTCTCGATAATTTCTAACAATTTTCCCTATATTTAAATAAAATTTCCATCCTTAATATTACTTATTTTGTAAAATGACATATAAAAAACATAACATTATTGGTATACCTATTTTTATAAATTTGAGAATCATTTAAAATAAAATAATAGATTAACTTTGAGTACCATGAAAAGGATAATAAAAAATATCTCTAATATATCATTCCAAAAAGGGTGATATTTAAACTCTTAATAAAATCTACTAGTATAATCCAAAAAAATTAATTAAAAAAAACCATTTTTATTGTCAACTCACTTACAACTGAATATCGATATCTTAGAATTAATATAACATAATCCCTAAATTTAATTAATTGTTCAAAAGTATATATATTTTTTCATATAGAAGATTCATGATTTTATTACTAGTTATATGAATTTATTTTGTTACAAGTGCTATATAACTTTTTTGTATTATATTACAACAATATTTTTATTTAGTGTATAATGTGATCATTTTGATTAGATAAAAAATATAAGAAGTCACATGTAGATGATACATATTTTAACTTCATGAATTGGTTATATGATGAGGTTATCTTATACATTTATTTATTTTCATGGTCACATGAGGAGGTTATCTCATAGTGTTTCCTCTTGAACCATGTATGTGATATGGTTTCCTAATACTTTACCCTCATGGATTGGCTGAGCAAGGATATTTCATTATATTTTTCTCTCTTAGAATGGTTTTGTGAAGCGTTTAATACTTGATTTACCCTTATATGTTATTATATTAAAGAGTTTATAGTATGAAATTTATATTAAAAATATGATAATCCCATATAAGTATTGAAGTAGATAAGGGAAAATATTACGGTTCCCTTATAAGCACATATGATCTTTGAATTTAATATAATTATTGAAAAATTTTATTTTAAATTTATATTAATTAATTTCTTATTTATTTTATTTTATTGGTTATTCCTACTGAGATTATTTGGGGTAAGTAATTGTATCTCACACACTATACAAGAACATAAATATATGATTTTACCATTATAGTTGTTTGAGGTTATGTAATGATATCATACTAATTAATTTATATTAAAAACCTAAATTTACACCTCATGTGTGTATGTATGTAATTTATATTTTGAGATTCAAGTAAGTTAAATGGCCTAATGATTTATGGGTGAGGATGATAACCACATGGCATGGGGTAGTGAGATGGGGATCAAAGGATATATTAAGTAAATTTTTTGATGATTCAAGTCCCCAATTTTTTTTTGGTTTCATTTTTTTCATTTTTTATATGATAAACCCAAGGGAGTAATTTATTAATTTTTATTTGAATCAATTAACACATTACATGTATCTACTTTTGGAAATTTTTATTATAATTTTTTTTAATTCTCTTTCCATATTAATTTCGGATTTGTTGGATTTAATTAATTTACTTTGTTATTGATTTGTTAATTTATATATATTATTTGATTAAAACATTTTAGGTTACAATTTTATGAAAATTTTTCCCTAATGATTATTTAGTGATCATTAATTTTGGTCTCTATCCACTTGTGATCTTGGAGTATATCCATGGTCTTTTAACAGTCTTGGGTAGTACAATGATTCAAATTCTAAGGCATAAAAGATAGTATAAGTGCTATATTTCATTTTTTATTTTTTTTATTTTTATATTTATTAGGATTAGATATATGATTTTAAAAACATTTTAATTAATCTACAAATACGTTTGATAAAAATAATTACACTGGAAACTAAATTTTTGAGGGTGGTCTAGCATGTTAATTATTTAGTGAGTTATTTACATGATTATTTAATTATGTGATATATGATTATATTTCTTTGATATAGTTATGATTTAATATGATTTAATAATATAGTTATTTATTTATTGTTTTTTGGAAGAGTGATAATGTATTGAATCTCATCCATATCATAGTAGAACATAGGAGTATTTGGAATATATATGTTTGAATGGATAACATGCAGATTGTTTTTGATAAATTGAATTTCCATGATTAATGTTATGATTAGATGTTATTAACTATGGATTATTTTTAAGGAATTATTAAAAATTAATACGGGGTTAGGGTTTTTTGGTTATAATATATTTTTGAGTAGAGTTTAAAGTTTATTCTAATGAGTTAATAAATTTATTAATGATATGATTTTAATATAATGGGTTTTCTTTATAGAGATGTATCAACATGATGAATTCACAATTCATAAAAATAGGGTGAAAAAAAGAATTATGGATGTACCCATTTAACCTTATCTCCTATAGAGCTTAGTTTTGGTGTCCTAAACCATGGAGTGTGTTATACCATGTGGATATGATTCTATAATACCTCTTGAATTTAAAGGTTTACTTTGTTTATATTTGGTATAACCATTTGTATTTTAATTAGTTTTGGATGTTTGTAGTGTTTTAAGAGGCCACAAGATAGTAATTAAGGAGTTATTCATGGTTTAGTGTTGAAATTCAGCTATAGGCAGAGAATCAAGGCACAATGGGGGGTGTTTTGATGCGGTGTAATCTCTAGTACGATTAAATTTCTAGAGTCAGGGTAAATCACATAGAAATTATGTTTTCCCCAGGTTATATATCATTATGAAATAAGGCTTTAGTTCATTCCATAATATGGATTTATAGGGTGTTGGAACCTCTGGTACAAAGGGGGTCATTGCACTATGGAGTAGAGGGCCACACTGTAATGTAACCCTGTATGGGGGGATTGCATCAAGACTATCATGGTCATTATATAATCTTCCACCTGAGTAGCTTTATATATATATATATTTAAAATTAAATAAGGGGGAATTTTTTTAAAATTTTCTTATCATCCCCTGGACCATCCATGAACTGCACCCCACTTTGGCTCTCTTTCTTATTTCTTCAAGCTCTCCCCTCTTCATCTCATGGCTGTTTGAGGTGTCACTCATTACGATCATCCCCTTTCAGTAAGTATAATTCCATGAGAACCTTAGACTTATATTTATCTCATTATTTCTCTTCCAACATGTTAAATCACTAATTTGTAGGGTTTTTAGGTTCTTGGGTTCTAGTGGGTTGGGATTGATTCAGGTGGAGTGTCTTAGTGAGTAAGGTCTCCTAGGATTGAAGTAATAATTCAATACCATTTTACAATTATTGTATGAAATTTCATGGACTTCCATGCATGCAGGTGCATGTTTTTACGTATTACCTAAGGAATTAAAGTGTCTAGGTGGACCAGAATGGGTGGAATTGACCTTTTATGGGATGGTTTTGGGTGTGCTAGTATGAGTGTGGACAAACTATAGCTTCTATGATTTTTTTTTTGTTCTGGGTATAGCAGAATCATTCCTAGGTGGGTGATATATTAAAACATATTTTAATAATTTTTTCTTGAAACCAAGAGTGATGATCTTGCATGAAAAATTTATAGTTTATTTATTTAATATTTGAAGAAATAAATACCTAGGATTAAGAAATTTATTTGTTGGTTAATGTTGATCATCCAAAAATACCCTTTTATAATACCTTCTTTTCAATGTAAGGATCCTTGGTTATAATCCCTCTATAGGTGATTTACACATTCTCCTACAATATCTGAGAAACACCACCCAATCTCTGGGTGCTAGCGCAAAAAGTTGAATTTCTTGGGTTGTTCATTCTTGATCGCTCATCCTTCAACATTGAAGAAATATATCTTACACTTATCATTATTGAGAGGGTGAGAGAATGAGGAGTTTTGAGAGAATTCGTTGTGAAAAACAATTATTTACTCTCAATTTTGGATTCTCTACACAACATGCATAGTCACCTATTTATAGAGTTAGGATTTTAGTTAAAATATTATTTAATTACATACTGAACATTAAATAATATTTATTACTTTTAATAAATCCCATGACACATAATAATAATTATATAATTATTATATTATGGAAGCCTCCAACTTGAGCAATAACAAATATTATATAATGGACTTGTTAATTAATATTTTTCATAGGACTTGATCTTAGTCCATTTGAATTCCTATAACATTTATTGAAAAAACAAATAAATATTTTTCTCATAAATAAATATTTTATTCACAATATAGAGAATAAATATTTATTAAAATATTCAATAAATAAAATAAATATTTTATTCACAAGATGAGGAATAAATATTTATTTAAATTATATGATTAATATAACTTGAATAAAATCGTTACTCATACTTGAGAATAATATTTATTCCATTAATTAAATTAAAATAGAATTTAATTGAGATCAATGGAAACACATAGTCTTTGACCCTCTAGGATTCTTTGTCACTGGCATTAAGCAGGCTTGCCAAAAGTCCAAGTCTATTGTCTGGAAATGAGTCAAGGCACCCAATAAAAAGAACATAATGTTGTAATGTTGAAAAGAACATACAAACACTCAAAATGTAATACAATCCCTTTATAACAATATCTCATCAAGAAGGTTGAACATCTGTGTTACCAACCTATATACTCAATACGTATTTCTTTGAAAATCTGAAATAAACATGTCGTTACACCATAGCCATGGAATTTAATGTGACAGTTTTATTATAATTAAAGGGCCATGATACTAAATTCCATAAATATATAAGGGAAAAATCCTTCCTTGACATAATCATTAATGACATGTCACTCATGAAACACCCAACATATCCAAATTCACCATGAAATGTTATCATCATGGTTTATAAAATACATCTAAGTACACGATTTGTAACATGTATTAATAATAATACCAAAGTCTAAGTACCATCACTCATGATCGTAGATAGGAATATATGATGAACCTAAAATATGTAGAATTTCTACTTGAGGGTATGTTCTCATAAGCTTCTATCTTGGATATTACCAAGTGCATACTTCATAAGAAGAAGCCTCATATTCTTATGAGTACTCATAACTGACAGTCTATGTACCATATTTTCCATCATAGTAAGTTTTCTAACTACAAAACATTATTTGAGAATATCATCATAGCACATCAAGGTTCACATCATAGCGGGGAACTGCTATAAAATTATCAATACAATGTATATTCTAGGACATTATTACATTAGAGTTATGAAGAACAACAAAAAATATGTAATAATAAGTTTTATTAATATTCAATACATCGAATATACATGTAATCAAAGTACAAACAATTGTTCATAGGATACCAACTCCAAAAAACTCTCACTAGGACTATAGAAAACTGCCTACAAACTTAAGTATGCTAAACCTCATATGATAGTCATGTTTCTACTGAGTCAAGTCTTTAGTCAAGGGGTCCTCTATGTTGTATTATGTGGAAATACTGCTCACTGAAACTTCTCCTCTCTATGAAAAATACCTCAAGAGATGATACTTTCAAAGTATGTTCTTCATTCATTGATGTGACCTTGACTCTTTTTCAAGATCCACCAATATAGTATTATCACATTAGAGTGTGATAGAATATTTAATTTATAGGTACCACATCAATCTATTGGATGGAGTTTCACATATATATTGCTTATTTAGTTGCCTCATAAGCCAAAATATACTCAGAATATACTGTAGAATATGTAACCACAACTTACTTTGAGCTCTTTCATCTCATAACACCTCTATTCAAAGTGAAGATGTATCCCATTTGTGACATCATGTCCCCTTGACTAGTTTGGAAACTAGCATCTGCATATCCTCTAATGACTAGTTCTTCATCTCCTCCATAAACTAGGAACATATCCTCAGTATGCCTCATATACTTAAGGATAGTCTTGAATACCATCCAATGATGGTCACCTGTATCATTTTGATATATTCTTACCACACTTAATGCGTAGAAGACATCTAGCCAAGTACATATCAAAGCATAAATGAAAGACCCAATCATTGATGCATTTAGAATACCTATAATTCTATTTATCTCCTCATATGTTTGAGGACACATTTTTCTGGAAATATGGATGCCATGTGACACTGGAAATAATCTCCTCTTGGATTGTTTCACACTGAATCTCTCAAGTATCTTGTCAATGTATATACTTTTACTTAGGCTGAGAAACATCTTGGATCTATCATGAAGGATATTGATCCCAATAATATATATGGCCTCACCCAAGTCCTTCATAGAGAATAATTTATTCAACCATGCTTTAATAGATTGTAAGACTGGTATTTCATTTCTAATGATTAATACATCATCAACATGTACTATTAAGAAAATAACTCCACTCCCACTAAACCGTTTATAGACACATAACACAGATTCATTATTTATAAAACTAAATTTTATTATAGACTCATGAAAACTAATTTTTCATGACCTAGATGCTTGATTTAATCCATAAATGGATCTTTTCAACTTTCATATATTGTTGGAATCTTTTGGAGTAACAAACCCTTTAGTCCGTGTCATATAGACATATTCCTGAAGGTTCCCATTAAGGAAGGATATTTTGAAATCCATTTTTAAAATCTCATAATCATGGAAAGTTTCAATGGAAATTATAATTCTGATGGATTTTAGTATTGAAACTAGTGAAAAGGATTCATTGTAGTCAACACCTTAATTCTGTTTAAACCCTTTTGCAAACAGTCATGCCTTATA
The DNA here is from genome assembly GCA_963277665.1 of Viscum album. NCBI lineage: Eukaryota > Viridiplantae > Streptophyta > Magnoliopsida > Santalales > Viscaceae > Viscum > Viscum album. The sequence continues at coordinate 1,492,416,299 of OY728145.1, forward strand.
GGTAATTATTTGTCCTTCTATGTCCAGTTTCTTCTTAAATACCCATTTTCAACCAATGATATTTACATCTACTAGAGGGTCTACCAAAATCTAGACTTGGTTTTGGTATATAGAATCCATTTCATAATTCATGGATTCTTTCTTCTTGAAAACGACACTTACTACTTCTTTTTAGGTTATATGATCATTATTATCAATTAATAATATTTCACCATCCTTAGTGACTAGAAAACCATACCATTCTAGTTTTATAACCACTATAATACGATTACATAGTAATTGTTTCTCTGGAACAATTTATTCTTCTATATGGATTTGTGGAATTTTTTCCTATGCCAACTATTGTGTATTTTGATCCTAGACTTCATCGAAGTATATCTTTCTCCCACTATCTATTTTGGAGATAATATCCTCCTCAAGAAATGTGGGATGTCTTTAAACCACAACCCTTTTTTCTAAAGGATTTTATAGGTAATATCCATTTGTTTCTTTGAGATATCCTATAAAGATACACTTTATCCCCTGGGGAGAAAGCTTGTTACCTAAAGAGGCCTTAACAAATGCTTCACAACCCCACACATGTAAGTAATATAACACGAGGTTTCTTTCTATTCCAAAATTCTCATGGTATACCATCTATTTCTTTATTTGGAACCTAGTTTAGTTCATATTCCAATTTTTTGTAATGAATATCCCCAAAAGGATAATAAAAGACTCCCATGACTCATCATTGATCTCACCATGTCCAGTAAGGTGCAGTTGTTCCTTTTGGTTACACCATTCCACTGAGTCTTATAAGGAAGAGTGATTTGAGATAAAATCCAAAACTCTTGCAAATAATCAATGAATACTTGATTAATATATTCTCCACCTTGGTCTGAGTGAAGTTTCTTAATTTTATTACTAAGATGGTTCTCAAATTGATTCTTGAATTCCTTGAATTTATAAAAATAATCTGACTTATACCTCATTAAGTAGACATATCCATATCTACTAAAATTATCAGTAAAAGTTATGAAGCTTTAATAGGAAATGATACTCACATATCTGTATGAACTAATTCAAGAAACTATTTATCCCTTTCACCTTAACCACTAAATAGGGATTTTTTCATTTTTCCTTGTAAACATGCATGACATACACCAAGTGGTTTTAGTTAAAAAGAATCAAAATATCCATCTTTATATAATTTATTCAAGCACTTTTCATTTACATGACCCAGACTTTGATGAAAAAGTTGGGTGTGGTATGAGTCATGTGAAGTTACTTCATTATCGATTTCCATTATTTGGTTTGTGTAATATAAAACATAAAGGTGATTATTTAAATGTTACTTACGATAACAAATACTATCTTTATAAAATAAGAAACATTTATTCCCAAATTTTTAAAATAAATACATATGTATCAACTTTGGATATAGAAATAATGTTTTTGGTAATAAAATTTACATAATAAAATCCATTTAAAACCAAGATCATTCTAGTTGGAAACATGAGGTGGTAGTCCCTGATAGACTCAAAATAAATTTTAGCTCTATTGGCTACTCGATGATCTACCTCACCTTAGTAAAGCTTTCTGAATATACTAGTTTCCTACAATTGAATACATATGTAAGAAACTAAAACTTTATCTAATACCTAATTTTTATAAAAATTAAATTTAACTCGATAAAACACACACACACACACACACACACGAAGATTACCCTTTCTTCTTTGGATGGCTGCAATTTTTCTTCTAGTGGCCCTTCTTTACACATGTAAAATAGACATCATCCTATTTCCTTTTTTACCCCTTAATCTTCCTATTCTTGGAAGGGTGTGAAGAATATTTGGGATTAAATCTATCCACTTTCCCTATTTCATTTGTTCACCATAAGGACAAAAGGTTTTTCATTATTCGCGTCATTATATACTTGGAGAAGAAGAGTAAGAAGATCTGGTAGAGACTTCTCAATGTTGTTCATAGTAAGATTTACTAAAAATATGGAGAAGCTATGAGGGAGTGATTCCAGAATGAGGTTGGTGCCCAGTTCTTTGGGGATTTTAAAACCTAGAAACTCTAAGCGCTCAATGAAGCTAATGATATTTACCACATGAGGCCCAAATGGGGAACCCTCTCCAAGAATTCTCTAAAATAGCACCTTGTAAATCTCAAATGGTTTCTATCCAGCTCTCTCCTAGTAAAGACTATGGAGGTTCTCAAGCATTCTATACACCTCCATGTTTTCATGAGACATCATCAATTTACTATAAATCGATGAAATCATCAAAAATTGAAGGTCAAATATATTTCACCAATGTTTTTTATAGATAAGGAACTATTCATCACTCATCTCTTTAGTAGGAAGATTAGGCATTGATGATTCTAGCATGTAATATTTCCTTTCATGGTGTAGCACCACCCAAAGGCATCTAAACCACTCATGGAAGTTACTTCTTGTTAGGAGGTTATCTTTCTCCAACATTGATCCTAGGGATAGCGTGGATGATGAACTTTTCATTTTATTCTACAAAAGATAATATTTCTAGTACTTTGATTGATTACAAAATAAGTAAGATATAATAAATTAAATGTTTTTATTTATTTATTTATTGAATATCCCACTATTTTATCAAGTATCAATATCTCTCACCATTGAAATCAGAATGTATAGGTGATTTAAAACTCTAGTGGAAAATATCCCCATTACTTTTTTTAATGATATAGACTTTAGTGAATAAAACCATAATAAAGTAATTAGGTAGGCGGCCTTTCCAACTGCGGACTTACAAATCTCTGATCCATTGAGTGGATTCCCCTATCTTTAAATCTTGACACAGATTTTCTCAACACTTACCTCCAAATTTTCATTGAACAGAATTTGACCATTAAACTCAATACAACTTCATTTAAGTCAACCCAAAACTCTCATGAGAACTCATCGATAAAATTAAGTGTCTAGACTTGGGCCTTGTACTACACTTAGTTATATGGTTTCATTTTCAATCAAGTAATGGAAGGGTTATTCTGAATTAATTTTTAATTGAGGTATTTTAATTTAAAATGTATAAATTTTATCTTATTTTATCCTTTACACATCTTGTTGATATTAAGTGGATGTTACTTAACTAATTGACCATGTTAGATAAATCATTTATGCATAATTAATTTAATTTATCTCCATCCTTACTCATTAATTCATTTATTTATGTGATCGTGACCTTGCATCTATAAAATAAATAATTTCATAGATAGAAATAAATAATTAATTAAAATACCCATTCATTAGATTTATCTAATAGTTTATTTAATGAGTGGAAAATAAATCAACCTTTTACCTAGGGGAAATAAATCTTCTTGCCGGTCTTAGCATGAGTTACAACATTACAACTATCCACTTATGTATCACCTGGGTTGGAATCATTATATTTTTGTGTTGAACTGCCTCCACACATATTGTGATGATACATTAATTAAGAATATTTATTACTCACATGTAGGTGAGGGGAACCAAGGATTGGTTAAAAGAGATTACATAAATATCCTTGGAAATTTAGGTCCTGCATAATAATGGTGGGAGGGATGACTCATAGGCCATCATTTAATTTAATATTAAATAATTTCAAAATCATTCAATAAATTAAATTAAAACATCCAACACATACACAAGTCTTGGTCAAGCTCATGAATGGTTATACATGAAACAAATACATAAACATAAATGGTTAGCATCCATTTCATTATTAGTTCTTTTATTATTTAAGATAAATGCACTTACATTAATTAATTAATTCTCTTTCATCTTAATGATAATACAATATTATTTGGAGATACTCATCATTAATGAAATTCATGTAAAATAAATATAAGAAACAATAATGAAATATTAATTACAATAAATTAATTGAGAATTTAAAATTATTCAAAAACCATTATTAAAATTTCAAACACAAAATGGTGTTAAAATCAATAAAATAATGTTTTAATTCTATAATTTCAAATTTAATGTAATTTTAATTTTTCCATTAATGGGAGAATACAAAACATGTATATGAATCTACACGTCATGTACCTCGGTTGCTATATATCCAAGTCACACGCCTGGGGAATCAACATGTTAACTCGGCCAGACTACATGGAATGTACAGGCCAGCTACACACCCTATATCCACTTTACACGTGCCATGGTTGGCCCAGTCAACATGCGATGTGAAATAAAATCACAACGTGTAATTAATTTCTCAGGACATATAGATATAATTTCCATGGGTATACAGTGTGTTCTTTAGCTGCATATTGTGTAAACTAGTTTTACTAGGCAAAGATTTGGCACTTCCCAATGGAATATCCGGTCATTCTTCATTTATTCTTAAACCTTTAATAAAATGAAACAATGAACAATAATGATTAACATGTTGATAACATGTTAATTAAAATCTAATTAAATAAAGAAAAATATGAAATGAAAATATAACCACAATTGCGCATAGGTCAAGAATCAAATAAATAATTATAAATTTAAACATGACCACTCTGATAGAACTTTTTTGTTCTAATAATAGCAGAAGAGTTACGAGGAGGGAAATATATTTAAACATCTTTTAATAATATTTTCCTAAAACCAAGAGCGAAGATATTGTACAACAAATTTATAATAAATTTATTTTATATTTAAAGAAATAAATACCTGGTCTTAGGAACTTTCTTCATTAGTTAATGTTGATCATTCAAAAAGACCCATTTGGATTACCTTCTTTGCGCTATAGGAATCCAAGGATAGATCCATCTAGTTGTGATCCACATGTTCTCCTATGATCTCTGAGAAACACCACATGATCTTTGGGTACTAGCGCGATGGGTCAAATATCTTGTGTTGTTCATTCTTGATTGATCATTCTTCATCTTTGAAGAAACCTCTCTTGCACTTATCATTATTGAGAGGGAGAGAGAATTAGGAGTTGAGTGAGATTTTTTTGTGTGTAAAAATTCTATATTCTCATTTTTGGATTATCTAAAAATAGACATAAACCCTATTTATAGAGTTGAGATTTAAGTTAAAATATTATTTAATTGTATACCAGCCATAAAATAACATTTATTACCTTTAATAAATCCCATGCCACATAATAATAATTATATAATTATTATATTGTGGTGCGCTCTGACTTGTGCAATATCAAATTTCATATAATGGTCTTGTTAATTAATATTTGTGACTAGACTCAGTATTGGTTCATTCGAACTCCTATAGCATTTATTTAATAAGCAAATAAATATTGTATTCATAAATAAATATTTTATTCACAATCAATTGAATAAATATTTATTAAAATATTCAATAAATAAAATAAATATTTTATTCACAAGTTGGATAAAAAATATTTAATCAATTTATACGATCAATATAACTTGAATAAAATTATTCCTAATAGTTTAGAATAATATTTATCCCATTAATTAAATCCAAATTGAATTTAATTGAGATCAACAAAAACACTTAGTATGTGACCCTCTAGGATTATTTATCATTTGAATTAGGCGGACTTGCCTAAATTCCAATATTACTATCTAGAAACAGGTCAAGGCACTAGGAGAAAGAAAATAATTTCACAATACCGACAACCATATAAAAATGCTCACTATGTAATATAATCCCTTTGTCATAATATCTTATCAAGTAGGTTTCACATCTATGTCACTAACATATATACTTGAATGTCTTTCTTTGACAGTCTAAAATAACCATGCCATTACACTATGGCCCTGGAAATTAATGTGATGGTTTTATTCAAATCAAATGGCTGAGATATGAAATTCCAAAAATTGGAAGGGAAAATCCTTTCTTAACACAATCATTAATGAAATGTCACTTGTGACACACCCAACATATCCAACTCATCCATGAACCGTTATCATTATGGTTTATGAAATAAATATAAGTAAATGAGTTGAAACATGCATTAATAATAATCTTAAAGTCTAAGGACTATCACAAATGCTTGTATATAAGAATATCAGATGACACCAAAACTTACAGAATTCCTACTGGTGGGTTTGTTCTCATAATCTCCCTTCTTGGAGATTACCAAGTAAATAATTAATGAGAAGAAGCACCATCTTCTTATGAGTACTCAAACCTGACAGTCTATCTACTATGTGTCCCATCATAGTATGTTAACCAACTACAAAACATTATTTGAGCATATATCCATAGCACATAAAGGTTCTCATCATAGAGGGGAACTACTATGACCCTATCAATGCGATATATATTCTAATACATTATTACATTTGAGACATGTAGGAAAAAAAATTATTAATAAGTTTTATTAATATTCAATACATTGAATATACTTGTAATAAAAGTATAAACAGATGGTCCTAGGACACCAACTCCAACAAAAGTGTCCTATAGTTTTCTAGTTTTTCTAACTTAGAATAATGTGAGTTTCCTTGGATCATATGTGTTACTAAAAATATAGTTTTTTATATCAAGTAAATGTGTTACAAAATATCTCATTTGGAAAGGGGATGAAATTGGGAAATGGTTAGTAAGAGTTTCTAGATCGAGTTGAGATAAAGGATTATCTAATGAGATATATTCTCAAGACTTGTGATGGAGATGATGTTTAGGAATGAGTGGTGTGCCCTAGATGTTTAAGGTGTTTATTTTGGTAACCATGTTTTCAATTTATATATTAAATTATGATATACTATATCCACGAGACCTTACCTCTAAGAAGGGTATCAGTTCAGATCACATGGGTGGTTGGCAATGTTATTCCCTTCTTAGACCACTTCCTATGATGTCTGTGACGAGTTCTTGGTATGTGAAAACTTTTTTTCTCATGATAACCACATTAGGTATGGTTATAGTTATTAGTTACTTATTTAGAACATTATGACAAGATAAGGGTGCATTATTTATTTATACTATTTATTTCCTATCAATTTTTGCACTCATATATATATTGATAAACTTTTGTTATGGACCCATTAGTGGTGTCTTACTAGCATTTTATACTCACAACCAACACAAGAACCCTGATGTGAATATATATTTTGTTTTTATGGATCCAAGTAAGGGGAAGGCCCATATGTTGGGTGCTTGAGTAGGTGGAGATGGGTATGGATGAAGGAAATATCAGAATCTATTAATAAATTATTTTATAGCATGAAATTTTTATTATTTTATTCTTATTAAATATCACATGTATTTATTACAATCTTTGAGGATTATATCATGAATTATGTATGACATAAGTTCATTTTGAAATCACATGTGATGATGTTTATTTGTTTGGATTACCGCCGTGATTCCGTAATGTATTTTATTTCTCATTATTGATTCTTCTATTTATATTATAATGGATACCTTATATCAAGGGGATAGTCTACCTAATGTAAGGTTCATGAACTAACCATCATTTATCAAACTATTTTATATAGGGAGGCATGATTGAGGCCACACAGAGCTTCAACTCACACTCAATGAACTGAGTTGAGGCAACATTACCAAGGAATCTCTATTACAATATTCCCCCACCTTTTGGTTTGATTTTGTGCCACAATTAATGAAGGATTTTTTATAGAGGATATATTTTATCCTTGATTTAACTAATTCTACCAAGGATAGGATGGTGTATTTGTATGCTTTTAAACCAGAAGGTGAAACTTGGTTCTAGTGTAACATGTTAGTCTAGGAAGAAATAATGAGGTTCTATCATGGGATGAATTTCAATTTTTTTAATAGGTCCTATCATAAGACCATGTATATGTTAAAGTCTATATAGTTCCTTCAAATTCAATAAGAATATAGTAAAATAATGGTGATTACCAATAGGTTCATCATTATACTCTAATTTAACCCATATATTGGTGGACACAAGTCTATAAAGTTTTTATATTTTGAGATGAGGCTCCTGAATATAATTTAATTATAAGTAGTACCATTGTATATTTTTAGTTATTATGAGTTAGTGAATAATTATTTTTTGAAATAGGTTGGTTTTTTGTAGAACATGGAAGGATATATGTTTTTATCTTTTTGGGGATTTGAGAATGGAACCTATAATAGGTAGATGAGGATATAGAAAGATTCATTATAGGGTGTTGAGTAAGAAAACATCATGAGTATAAGTTACACCTTAACTCTAATATTGTGTCATCCCATGGATCCAAAAATTATAATCCTCTTGAATTATTTTTTAAATGATCACAAGATATTTATATTTTTATATAATATACTTTTAAAGCATTCTAGGGACGTGAAAAATGATAAATAAAAGTTATTTTTTAAATATGAATAAATGAAATGAATTTTTCCTATGTAGAATATAAAATAAAGAAATAAGTTATTAAATCAGATATAATAATTAGTTATATTATGATGTTTAAGATTAGAAGGACATAAAAAATCCTAGATATAGTTATGAAAGAAAATGAGTAAATCTATCTAATAAATATCATTTAGAAAAAAATATAAAGAGATAATGGTCAATGTTGAAGTATTTTAATATAAAAAATGAATGAATATACCAATGTAGGAAGAGAAGATCATCCAAAAAAAATAAATACATTTATAACATGTTATCTAATAATATATATCTACATCAGATAGATTCCTAAAATAGTTACTTAATGAGTATCATGATTTATATATTAGATTGTATAAATCATTTACAATAGTTAAAATACTTAAAGGAAATATATATAAACAAATGTCTGAAGCACTTTTCATATAATCTAAAGAATAAATTATACTAAAAAAATTATGATGAGTTCAAAATATAACAATATTCAAAATACACACTATTTTAATTTTAAATAATGTTTTGACCAAATATAGAATCAATATTTATAAAATGTTATTAAATATTAGTGATAAAAAATAATCTTAGAGTAATCTATTTGATGTTTTATATTCATATATATTATACTAGATAAATATACATTGATGATTAGACCATAAAAAATTTATATTTCTATAAAAGGTTTATGGTATAATGAAAAATGTAATATTAAAAGTAAAAATATTCAATTCTATTCAGTTCATTAGTATCTATAATGACCTAATTTCATCAATATTTAGAAATAAAAAATTAACTAATAATTAAGAGAGAGAAATAAATGATTGTCCAAGAAAATTTATTTGAATCCATGGTTGAATAGAAATTTATATTTTAAATGGTTTAATTTCATCCATAAATTTAAATCTCAAATAGTTATATTTTCCAATACATATATAAATGACCATGACGAGATAATTTAGAGCATCAATGAATAAAAAATCAAATCACTTTCATTATGATACCTCCATTCAGTGATTCGTCTAAAAATTCTATCAAAGAACAGTCCCTTCATAAAATGAGATAAAAATTTCTTAATCATTATTATTTATACTTTTACTTTGTATTATAACTATTTTATTTAAAATGACACAAAGGATCCTTTAACTTTAATAATTTTTTTCCACCAACCATTGTTTTATGTAAGAATAAGTGCTAGGTATAATAACATGTATATTGATTTTATAGAAAGTGGGTAATGTTTATTATTAGTGTTTTTATTTTTGGATTTGTGTATAATATTTTCATGTCACATTGAGATAAAATAAAATATTTTTTTGGGGTAATAAATTTTTTTTATAATGTCCCAACCCAACACAGATCATACAACCTAAGTCAGAACACTACATAACCTTTCATATGCTCCTTGATTTCCATAATTTGGTGACTAACATGGAGTGTTATCTATAAATCAGTAGGGATAAATTTACCCTCAATATCATAATCCAAAAAAAATAAAAAAATAAAAAATCATAATTTTAGTTAGAATTAGAAGACCAACCACAACATCATTGTAACCAACCCAAAAATATATATATGTCATGTCATGTTAAGAAAGTAAAACATAAGATATAATCAAGATTCTTCAATTGATCAATCACATATAAAATTGAAAAAAACTAAACAAAATAGTATAAATATGATCCATCTAAATATGCCTAAAACTTATTATAGTACTGTGCCTCTATATCCATTATTTGAAGATTTTTATACCCTTATTTCTCTGATATAGACCTTTACCTTACTCGTTACATGAGACATAAAGTCTATACATAGACATGAGGCATGTGTAAAGTGTGTAAGTATGATGACTCAGTAGGATATTAGAAATTTTCCCCTAAAATATCCCACAATTTAATGTGAATTCAAGTGTTCATAAGGAAATAGGATTCAAATATAAATAAATTAATTAAATTTAAAACATTTAAAATCAAGTTATGTCACCATGTAATTCTTGAGAAACCATAACACTCAACCCCACCATATTTTAACTATATAGAGATGATAAAATAAATGATAATAAATTTATTATTTAATATATTCTTACTCACAAACCTCAATGAAAGATTATAGTTGTGTATCCCAGCTATTAGGTAGAGATGGATGGATATAAAGCCATGTCCCCTAACTTCTCATATCAAATTTAATGTTACCTCCTATTACCTACAAGTTGAGAGATATGGATATATTTTCATGGACTTTGGTAGATCATCTAATAAATATTTTAATATTCTCAAAAATATTACTCTAATAGGTATAAACATACATTCATAGTCCTTGAATGATAATTTAAAAACTATTTTAACCTTATATTGCCTATAGAATGAGAGGAATGAACATAAAACTATTACCCATATAGATATTATAATAATTTGTTTTGAATTCATCTATTGAGTAATCCATGACGTATAATCACATATTTATGGCCATAAAATAATCATATAACAATTAGTGTAACCTCTTATCACTCACAAGCCAAGAGGTATGGACATAAATCCATAAATTCACATTGACACTTAGAACCCAATGATAAATAAATAAATCACTTAATTTACACTAAAATTGATTCCTGATAGAATAATAATAAAGTAATCTGGTCACATTATTCCTTATGACCTAATTAATAATAAATACATCAATTTAGTAAAGATTTTACTTAATACTAGGTAAATAATATGTAAATAAATCAAGTCACATGAGTCATTAGGAATAAAAAAATATTAAATATATAAATCTAGTTACACTAACCCTTAAGATTCAAAGAATAATAAATTAATCAATAAAGTCACATTGATACTTAGGACTTAGTGAACAATAAATAAATTAATCAAATTGAGTATATAAATTTATTATATCTTGAATGCTCATGAGATTAACTGACACACTAGGACCCCACATGGGATAGAAGTTGGTTGAGAGTGCCTCCACAATCCTTCTTCTAATAGGCTAGGGGCTGGTTACTTGCACTAAGTAGGCATATCTCATAACATGTAAGGCCTTCATCTATAAAATCCTACAACAACCACATCTATAATACAAAATATAAAATAATATTCCAACACGATATATATTTAATCAACTAAAATGAGATGTATTGAATACAAAACATGCACGATACAACTTGTACAAGTACATCCCATAAAGAAAATATATGCAAAACAATACAACTGAAAAGTTTCTAAACAAAAAGCATTAAGAAGCTCCTCTACGATGCATGTACTCCCAGATCACACCCTAGTAACAATGGTCACAAACACCATCATAAATCACCATGCTCTATAATGTGCCTCTAAGAACCACCATAAGTATGCTTCAAACAAGCCATTCTACCTCTATGTGGGCCCAGACCATCATTAAAGCTATGCATCATCTTAAAAAATGTAACATCCATAGGAAAAATGCTCATTCAAGGGTGAGTATATAAATACTCAATATGATTCCATGAAAATAACAATAAAAAATAAAAATCAACAATTTGGATTAAATCCAGGTATGAATGGTGATCATGAGAAAGACAAAGAGGAAAACTAGATAGTAAATCAGATCAAAAATCCCAGTATGAAAGAGTAATTTTATAAATTAAAAGAATGGATAAATCATATATTATCTATAACAATAATTCTCAAAGATGTAAGAATGTTCTCAATCATCACTACTCCAACTCATGATAGTTATACCACAGTAGAAAATGAGGTAGCTCGAAACACTGAAGAGACCACCAAGCCTAATGTCGATAGCCAACTATATACCAGATATCAAAGGAAACCTCTAGGGTGATGAGAAATCACAAGTCCCACAGAAGTATAAACTTCAAATATTTATAAAAATCTCCCCACCAATAGAAACCATTAATGGGAGACTGATCATCATTGAAGCATACTCTTCATATGAGGGAGAAAAACACCTTTTGTTCTATCAATATTATACCATCCAATCCGACCTCTAAACTTTCGATTCCAAATTATCCATGTAATAACATAAGAACTATGGTCAGGGAACCATGCATTGTTGATGGATATGCAACAATCAAGGGGATACCTACCCTAATGGAGGACCCACATCCCACCTGCACTCTTAGACGAGGTGATAACATATCCATAGATAGAAGAACCATGTCCTAGGTGTGTATGGGGTGATACTGACCCTATCTATATAAATGAATTTTTGGATCTACATATTGAGGGAAAAAACCTTATTCATGGAGATAGAGACCCCAATATCAGTATGAAGATCACACCCAAACCCCATCATTAGTCATATAGAGGTAAATTGTAAAATTGACTATCTAATCACACAAATGGGCTTGAATGGATAAATAAACCACACCATTATGATCTTTGTGTAAAAATAATCTAGATATTCTATTAAAAATAAGAATTAGATGAAAAATATGTATTTGGATATATCAAACATGAGAGATGCTACATGACATGACCTCAATCTCATGCCATGGGTCATAATTATATATCACATAATGGTCTCAAATCATTCATCTCAAAGCTACAATCATGATGCCACATATGGATCTTTAGTTTGACATCATGAAAAGAGGTTACAACCAAATAAAGAATTTGGAACATAAATAATAATAATAGTATTAGTATTAATATCCTAAATATATTTATATAGAAAGAGGGGGTAAAAATTCCACATGGATCTCCCAATCACATCACCCTTATATCCCCTCTCTCCAATTATTCCACCACCTTATTATCTATCATGAATCTACCTCCCTCTCTCACATGAACATCCACTCCATGTTCCACTGAAATACAAGTTTCATCACCTCCAATAAATATTACTAGACATTTTTCCTAGCTATCTTCCACCCTCTCCCTCTCACCTACCTTCACTAGTAGGGATACCCCATGCCATCACTAGTCGAACCAATCCCTGCTGCACTGCTAGTGCATGCTGCCACCACCATTAAACCATGATCGTTCATCTATTTAATTTTCCATGGGTAGGAAGAATTCCCTTTGCCTGTGAGAATAAAGGGTATCACAAGTGATGAGAGAGGGAGAGATAGTGGAAGGAAGAGGAAATAATGGAGGGAGAGAATTTTATCATTTCATTCTTCACCGATCATTGTTGGGTTCATAATCAAGATTCAATAAAAACTAATGGATTAAAAAATTAAGATCTAGAAATTTAAGGCATGAGGATTTAGAAAGAATAAGGAATTACATAATCATAACTAGGTTTCTAATTACTATCAGAATAAAAAGATAGTAAAAAAAAAGTTTGACGAGTAATGAAACTCAGTTCATTGACGAAGAGAATAGATTCATTTCACAAATCCAATATAGAAATTAATAAGAACAAAGTAATATTTTGAAATAAGGAAACCTAAGTCATGAAATAATGATTACAGCTTCTACCAATTTCATATCCAAGGTTCCAATCATCATAGAGATCATAATTATTCTTCTAATCTAATATCCATAATTGATCCCACCATAAATTGATCATCCTCCTCTTTAATTATCTATCCAGGGTTTGTGTTAATGGAATTGAATAACCCTATAAGAGATTAATGAGAGGGATTAAATATGGGGGAGGGGGGGTTAGAGTTTCACCATGAAAAATTAAATTAATTATTTTTTAAATAAATTTAATTATTTAATTAACCCATCCACACTAACCCGTTATCCCAAACTCAGAAACTCTAATGTGAACCAGTATTATCAATATACTTTGGTAATACTCCCATACTAGATGAAATAATGGTATCCATTTTTCCTTCCAAGATCCCTCTCATGAGATATAAGTGTTTCATCGTAAATACCTACTCAGAAGCTAAAAATAATATTTTTTATATTTAATATATTTTTATCGATGCCCCTCCATACTCACAATTCTACACTGACTCATCTTAGGAAAAAACCATACCCAAGAATCAATGAAACTATCAGATAATTTTCCATGGTTTTCTACTAGAATAAATTTACCATTTTACCCCTGAATAGGTCCTTGAACTTCAAAAATCAAAATTTAGATATGTCACATTTGATAAAAACCCTGGTCTTTACATCCTCCCACCTTAATACCTTTTCATCTTCGAAAAGAAAAAAATTTTATTTAATAAACATGGTAGAAAATGAAATAAACCCATGTAGAAAATTCCCACCATCATATGAACATCCTTCGACTTTGAAGATCCAAGATCTTAAAAAATTGATACACAATCATCGTGTAAGAAAATATCATCTTCTATATATAAAGTTACTGGATCTAGACATTTTGATTCAATAGCTCGGGAAAAAATGCATCCACTCTGAGTGAGTCTTTATATGACTCAACATCCAAAAACTTTTATCATCTTAAGTTTTTCCCACCACATGAAAAAAATGAAACCATGAAGCATTGACACCCATGCAACAAGAGTTTTTCAAAAAGGGTATCACTAGTGGGAACACCTCTCTCCCCACTATTTAAGAGCATTATTGATGGTTGTTATACATGAAAACCCATCCATGATGCTGACAGTGAGTGCTTCTCAAAATTTTAAACTGACACCAAAAGGGCTCTATGTAGAAGGATCCCCAAGTTCAACACCAGTTCCTCCATCATCTCCTACCCATGAGGCATAAGCACCTATTCCACAAGCTCACAACAAAAAGGTGATATATGTATTTTTATTCAACCTCAAAATTTTCAGGAATCCTCTATCTGCATCGTGATCTCAAACAGATTTCACATTCATTATCAAAGATTTACTATTTATATTACCATCTCATTTTTAAAAAATCTGCTGAAGAGCACCATAGGAAGAATACTGATCACATTAAACTTCTCAACATCACACTACAACCCATCAGATAGACCAACCTAACAAAATTTGAAGCAAATAGTTGTAATTGTTTAGATAACCATGCTATATTGGATCTAGATCCTAAGAGAACACCATATCAAGTGACCAAAATACACAACCTATTGAGAAAAACTCTTACTCTATTTCATATAAAGAGTTGATATGTAATGGGTACACCCACAAGGATTCACTGAATATACCAAACAAGGGTTTTGTTTCACTAAGGCGGTCCCCAATCGAGATATCCATCTCTATATTCAACATAAACACTAAGGAAAAACCACTATCCATCTAGAAAAATTAGTGACATTCACCTCACCATCAGAAAAACCCTTCATATCCATAACCTAATAATTCATGGCCACACAACACCACTAAATTGACACCAGTTCCATTGCCCTCTTACACATGGTAAGAGTGTGTGGATAACCTCCATAGATAAGAGGTGAGAGGAGTCAATCTCTTCATTAAAGAATATATTCTTAGATGATATATTCTCAAATTATTTTTTATGAGCTGGACACATAATCCTCCACTAGAAGAATTACCTACCATGAGAATGCTGTGATTTTATGATCTCACCAATTTCCATGGATTATACTTCCTGATGATCAAATTTACCCCTCAAATATAGATTCCATACTATAATATTTTACTACTCTACTAGAAATCACATGGAAAGATAAGGGAAAATATATTGGATACACAAAAATATCCTCCAAAATCCATTTTCTAAAAGGGTTCATCCCTCATTCACACAAATGATACATGGGTACTGATCATTCCACTCTATAATATTAAAATATCTTCATAAAAATTCCAGATGATTCATATATAAGACATTCAACCAGGTTCAACCATGGTTTAACATTCAAGATAATTCTTTCATTCCTCTATACTCATAGAAATAAAATTCAAATCCACACACATAGTATACCAATCCACACTAACCATTGACTAGGTATTTGATTTTAACCACTAGTGGGATGGTCCTATTTTACACACCGAAAGGGGGTCTCAATCATTGATGAAGAGAGGAATCACCTCATTAACTCAATCACCAACACATCATGAAACCAATGATAGATAACCAATTCATACCATGGTGGGAACCACTGTACATCTTCTCTACCTCAAGTTATTATATGAAAAGACCAATTTTTCCACCAGGGATAGACTCACTTCACCATAAGGGGCGAGTGAATGAATATCACCATTAGATAAAACTCTATAGATGACTAGGGTCTTATTATGGGTTCTACTAGAATCTAATTTTTTTACATACAGTGTAGGGTGATTATCTCATGCCAACATCGACCAGTATAGAGGTCCATGAATAATGTACATGAATCATACCTTGAACTGAACTTGATAATGTCTGAACATAGAAATTCATTACACTCTTTACCCTGTAGCTTTGATTGTTAGAACATTGAACCTAATAATAATTAGAGAATGGTGGTTTTCATTGGAGTGGATCAATACATCATCCATCTCAGACTACTTTCACACCATTGGCTCATCCCTAGTCACCTTCTTAACTAAAAATACTCCCTAGTAGTCCACTTCCTCAACATGAAGATCACAAATTCCAATGCCACCACACACATGGAATTCTATCCATAAAATCTCTCTGCTTTCATTAAAGTGAATGGATAAACTACTCTCAAAACTAGGGGGGATATGTACCAAGAATTATTAATCTACAAATACTATCTTGGGTTAATTCAGTATAGTTGGTGTTGCAAGAATAAATGACCACCACTTGTAATATACTCTTCCAGAGTACCCACACAAACAACCAATATTGGTCAATTTTCACTGTAAAAAATGCCTATAAAAAACCTCCTAGATACCACAAGACTTGATGCATACTTGAACATGGTCATTACACCCAACATAGATTCCAATATCCTCAGGTAAAACTTTCATTCTGTACTAAATCCCAAACTCTAGCTATAATTGAGCAGTCCACATTTGAGTGTGAGAAAAACATAATTCGATATCAGATCATAGTTCCATATAGGTAACATGATATAAAAATCAAAATATGGTTAATGGAAGTATAAATTATATAGGAAAGTGAGTCTCAAACTCAAGAAAATCCTCTAAAACCCAAGGATCAAGTTCACCTCCTAAAATTAAGAGTCCTCTATCATCAGATCACACACAACATACTCAATCTATAGGCAGTCTCATCCAAATCAATGGGAATAACCATATTATCTAAAAGATCTGTACTAATCACAAAGTAGAGAGAAAATACTTTAAATTACATATAAATAATTGAAAACTAAACCTTATCATTCACAATTGGTGGTGAGAGTCCCAACTATAAGTAAGAATTAAATATAACCCTCCCTCTATTTATGAAATGGATATTAGTGAGTAATACTTTCCATTTTGTAGGGTGAACCCACAAGTATTAGTGTATATTTGTATGAGTTAACTTGGAAAGAACATAAAATATTATGTCATACCACTATATGATGTAGGTAACGACTTACTTATACCCTAAAAATGATGTCTCAGAGATTTGGGTTGAATGTTAGGTTATCATAGTACTAGTGGCTACTAAACCTACATTGGTCTCTTTAGTTTGATAACCAAAACCAAGAATCCTTTAACACCGTTGTGTTAATTTCCCAAACCATTTCTCACATAACCACTAACTCAAAACTCTGTACCTAGGGAAAAACTACTCTAATACCACTCTGAATTGACCTAACCCACTAGGGCCACATATAGGATAGCAATTGGCTGAGACTATCTTCCCAATACCACCTCCAATCAGCTATAGACTAGTGAAGAGCATTGAGTAGGCATATCTTACAACATGGGAGGCCTTAACAAATAAAAACCCATCACAACCACATTTATAACACATTTCATAAACCAATGTAGTATAAGTATATATATGTAATGAACTGAATTGAACCATACTAAATATAATGAATGAATGGGACAACAAGTACAAGTATATTCCAAAAGGTAAAATAAAATGGAAATTATACAAATGATGTAACATATTAAACCGATATTCCACTTAATAGTGCCCTAAGACCTATTTTCCATATAGACTCAAGTGCATCTCCCTAAACACCAAAGCCTTTCAACTAGAAGTGAGGGACTGAGGTGTGTCTGTGGGGTTACTATTTCCTTATTACCATAGTGTAACATAGCATAATATCAATAATAATAAAAAATAAAAGCATATAAAATAACCAAAAAAATAATAAATAAACAAGATAGAAATATATAAAAATATCCATAAGTAATCTCATATACATATGACGTTGATAAATGTAATGTCTCTACAAAGTTTCCAAAATAGATAGAAAATAGTACAATACAATACATGTATCAAAATACAATAAAACAAAAGAGTGCTATCTCTAAATAGCATCATGATCCTTAGATCAGTCACATGCTGTCCTACTCATAAGCATGACATAAAATCAAGCATCAAATAGTAGAATATTTCCCTCGTACTTACCTACATCCATAAAGTCTATCCAGGGTACCCAACAACAACCCAAATAGGGTGTGAGATACAATCCCAGTAGGCAATCACCAAAAGGTCTATAATAATCTGGCCTGTGCAATATAATAAGCTAAAGTAGAGTATAAGTAAATTAGGTAAGTAGTATGAAATGGACCATATGTAATAAGGAAATTGATACTATATTTCCATATATGGATCCCTAAAAAATAAGTGTTAGGCACCTATCACAAGGCAGTGATAAAAAAGCAACCATTATGGCCTCTCCATTCATCCAGACATAACATGTCAAACACGACCTTATCGTAAAACCAGAAGTGTCAGAACATCCACGACCGAGCTGTATAACCAATCATGTCACATTACCATGACTTTTCCATATAAATATAATTTTCATACCACAAAGGGACAGATCCAAGGTGTAGAAGACCAAGGAATCCTCATCGAGTCCCATGAGCATCTCGATGTAAACTTGGTTAGGCTTGGGTTTGGGTCCAAGGAGCATGTCTGCTGACCATGCCTATTGTGATCCCAAGACAAATTAGACCCAAGGGTTATCAAGGACCAAGGCATCCCAAAAAATCAAGACCCAATGAAAAAACTCTATCGAAGGCATCCACTAATGTATTCAAGACCCATAGGAGAAACATCTATGGCATCTAATGGAATCATTCATCATTCATAAACAATTACCATTTCATACCATGAGTATACCCACTCATTTACACATTTTCTAAATAATTCATTCAATAAATTCAATTAAACAACACCATGTTAACAAATGTAAAGGGAGGCAAACCAAATCCTATTAATCTAATTCAATTCAATTCAATCATAGGCGGGCTTCATTTGACTAAGGAAGCTCAAAACAAACCCATTGGGTGGTTCAAAAAAGGAAAATATCAAGGAAATCAAACAGAACACCCCATGGGTGACCTTTTGTTGGGTAAATAACCACCAATAAGTCTCAAGGATTCTAAAGGTAATCCATAATAGGTTTATCTAAATTTAATTAAATTTATCAATTCAATTTCGAGGCCGCTCCAGAAATTATGGTAGGAAGTGTAATGAAAAATAGCTTAATAAAGCACCAAAACTAAAGGGAAAGGTATAACCCACCTACCATAGCTCGATAGTAGAGTTCTCATCTAGTATTAACTTCTAATTCGACTCAAATCAGAAGAAAAATGAAGAATGAACAAAAGAAACTGAAAATAGGGAAAATTATGTTACACCTAAACAACACAACCGATACAAAGAAGAATGAGGAATGACATAAAATGAATTGAGAACTCACTGATGTGGATCTAACATGACCAATTACGCATGATTATGAGACTAAATGAAGAAATGATATCAAAGCCTAGAATTTGGATAAAAAAGATCTCCCAATGAAGGTGCTATCTAATGAAGAAGAAGAGAGTAAAATAAGTTTGAAATAATATATTAATTTGAATATATTTTTAATTTTTCCCAAATTATAGGGCTACATGGTTTATCCAAACAATTGGCCTAACTATTCACCCTTTATTGTAGGAGGGGGCACTTCGCACGGTTTCTATTAACCGTGTAACAAGCCCGTTACACCCTAAAAGTTGGGTTTCAAGCTTTGGAAAATCCTCATACACCCCTGATACCTCTACGACCTCAAAGGAAATTCACATTATGCCATAATTAATCATTTAAACTAAAAAATAAAGTATTTATACCTCATATGAAAACTCATGTTCTTATAATATTTCCCCCTTTAAAGCAATTTTCCCTGAATTACCCTCTCAAGTGTGGTCAAGATTCATCTGAGAATAACTCTGACCATTAAGCACGTACTTCATCCTTCCACTCCCAAGTATCATCCTCTAAATGATGGTGCTTCCATAGAATCCATATTAGAGGAACATACCAGGCTCAGATAACTTTTGTGATCCTATCAACGATATGAATATGATTCTCATCAAAGGATACATCTTCTTATAACTCAACCTCCTTAGGATGAAAAGCATGAGATGAGTCTTAGTGATAGTGGTGAAGTAGAGATATATAGAAGACATCATTCATGGCTCAGTACCTCTAAGGTAACTGCAACCGATAGGCTACCAGCTCGAATCTAGCTAGAATCTCGAACAACCCAACATATCAGGGTGAAATATTACCTTATATCTTGATCTGTGTATGTCCCAACCTCGATGAAACATGTAAAAAGTCATGATCCCCCTATGGCGATCAACATAAGATTTCTGTTGAGATTTTGCAGTATCCATCCACTTATTAATTAATTGGACCTTCTCAGAAGTCTTCTAAATGAGATATGGTCCTAGTAAATCTACCTTACCTACCTCTAAGTAGCACATGGGCGATCAGAATGTCCTCTCGTAAAAATCATTATAAGGTTCCATATGTATAGTCACCTGATAATAGTTATTATAGGAAAAATAAAAAGTGGTATATTCCTCTCCCAAGACCCCCCAAAATCTAGGATGCATGCTCCCGGCCTATCCTCAAGCACCAATATCATATGATTTGATTGGAAATTGGCCTGAGGGTGGTATGCTATTATTAGAAGAACCTGTATACCTAAGGCCCTCTATAAAATCTTCCAGAAGTTAGATGAAAACTGATAATCCCTATGTGAAACAGTAGTTCAAGGGACCACATAAAGTCATACTATCTCAGGGATATACAACATCCCAAGATCATCCACAATAAAGGTCCCCTTGATTGATAGGAAATGAGAAACCTTCATGATTCTATCAACAATAACCCACAAAACATCACTATCCTGAGGTGACCTTGGAAAACCGGTCATGAAATCCATCACATCATCACCCCATTTCCACTTTGGAATAGGTAACTACTATAAAAGTTTGGTTGGTCGCTGATGTTTCACCTTTACCTGCTAATAGCTGGAACACCTTGTAATAAAACCAACTACCTTGTGCTTCATATCTAGCCACCAGTAATGATGGCGTAAGTTAGGGAAAATATTAGTGACACTGGGATACACTTCCCAAACTGAGGCATGGAACTCCCACATCAGCTCCTCATGTATGTCTACTAGAACCCAAACACAACCATGAATACACAGAATATGATCCTCACCATTGGTCCAACCAGGAGGTTAATCATCACCCGCTACACTCTCCTATAGGACTAGGCCCTCATAATCTAATATCCACCTCATCCTCACTCTATCCAGTAGGCTAGAGGTCACAACTAAGGATGACATAAATTTTATCCCTAGCTATCTAGAACCTCCAAGTGCATCTCAGAGAATAAATCCATAAGACTCCACTCGCTATTGGCCTGCCAAACTGCCTATATCTGATTCCTTATTCTCAGTGCATTGGCCACTGCATTTACCTTTCCAAGAATGTAGAAAAGCTCAAATTAAAAAGATTATAGTTACTAAACCCACATTTTTTTCCTTATATTTAGATCACACTGTGTAAATATTCACTGGAGGATTTTTGGTCCATGACCACCACAAAATGATCTCTTAGTAAGTAATGTATCTAACAAAACAAAGCATGTACTACTATATCTAACTCTAGATCATGCTTTGGGAAATTCCTCTAATGTGTCCTTAGCTTATGAGACCCAAAATCCATGACTCTATCCCCCATATCAAAACTGATCCAAGCCCGATACCTGATGCATCTTAATACATAGTGTAGATCCTTCCCTGCTCTGGCAGTATCGACACTAGTGCTGAAGTCAATCCCCCTTTCAGCTCTTGGAAGGCTATCTCATAGGTATCTGACCATACATACATCACACTCTTCTTAGTCAAGCTTGTAAATGGTGGTGATAAGTGTGATAAGTCATGTATGAAATTCCTATATTATCCAGTAGGCCCTAAAAAACTATATATGTCAAATAAGTTCTTGGGATTCTTAGAGGAAACTACAGATCTCACATTCTCTGGGTCTACTGATACTCCTGTCTCTGTGATGATATAAACTAGGAAGTGAACCTTATCAATCTAGAAGTAGAACTTTGGGATATTAGAATATAATTTTTTCTCTCTTAGTGTATTAAAAATGATATCAATATGTTTGTCATGATCGTGTTGATTGTGATAATAAACCAAGATATTTTCCACAAAAAATACCACAAATGAATTGACATATGGATGAAAGACCCAGTTCAAGAGAACCATGAAAACTGATGAAACATTTGTGAGACTGAAAAACATAACCAGATACTCATATAGAACATACCTACTACAAAAGGTTTTTTGAGGAATTTATGTAGGTTGAACACCAACCTGGTGATATCCCAACCTCAGATCAATTTTTGAGAACACTTGAGCTCCTTGAAACTGATCAAATTGGTCAT
Organism: Viscum album; assembly: GCA_963277665.1. Lineage (NCBI taxonomy): Eukaryota > Viridiplantae > Streptophyta > Magnoliopsida > Santalales > Viscaceae > Viscum > Viscum album. The sequence continues at coordinate 1,492,439,283 of OY728145.1, forward strand.
CTTTATATGGAAAGGGATACCAATTTTTAACCATTAGTTGGTTCAATTTCAAAAAATCCTCACATAGCCTAAGGGTACCATCCGAATGTTTAACAAAAGGGCTAGTGAACCCCATAAATAAGTACTAGGTCAAATAAAACCCTTTGCCTCTAAATCCTCCAGCTACCTTTTGAGATTATGCAACTCTGTTGTAGCCATCCTGTAAGGAGGAATGGATACCATTATAGATTCTATAACTATATTTATGAATAAATAAACATCTCTCTAAGGAGATAATCTAGAAATGTTATCTTGGAACACATCCCTAAATTGATTATCCATTGGAGGAAAGTCTTCCTGACGCGCTCTATGATCATCCAGATACAAACTAGTGATCTGGGTTGTCATTCCACCCAACCCTTGATGTTGTAGTCTAGATAGGCTCACCTATAAATACTATTCAACCTTTTGAGTATAAAATACACCATTAGGTGATGTAAAATTCACCCTTCGGTGATAATATTCAATGTATGCTGGATAAGTCACTAGCTAGTACATGTTGAGTATGAAATCAAAACCAGTCATCTCGAGGGAAAAAAGATTATAGACAAAGTAATACCCAAAAACCTCTAGGGGAACTCCATGTACTAATGTACATCATCCATTATTATTACTAATGGAGTATCAAGCATCATATATCCCTTATAAAATAGTATAACGAGCCCAAGTCTCTCTATAATAGGTACATATATGAAAAAATGTGATGCACCTATGTAAAAAAGAGAAGATACAAGAGTTGAGGCTACTAATAACATACCTCTCACCATAGATAGTAAAAAACCCTGATCCTCTTAGGTAGGCTGTACATAATATATATGGCCTTAACCACGACCTTGTGGCACAACCTCACAGCTCGGAGTAAGCCTGCTCTACTGTCTGTCTCGAAACTACTATTGCCTGGCTACCTCATCTATGACTACCACCACCTCAAACTAATCAACTAGTACTTATAAAACTCCATGAATTATGTAGATCCATGAAAACTACTCCTAAAATTGGTTTCATAGATGAACCCCTTACACTCACTATTGGAACGATTGTCCAACAAAAATGTTTCATGTTGCCCATCCGGTCTCAAGCTCGACACTTGATTGGGTCATAGTCGCATTGATTCTTCATGTGGTCCCATATTCCACATTGATGATAAAAAAATAAGATACCAATTCTCACAACTTGATGAGTACTCATCTCACAGGAAGCCTTCAAATGGCACTTCCTACATGAAGATGATGAAATAATGGGTTGAGAGACTGTACTGCTCTGCTCTACATCCCCATCTTCCCTCTGGTTCTACTATGTAATTAGTACCTAATTTACCATATAAATAATAGAGTTCAATATTAATACATTGACATGAGATATAATGTCATGTTAGATACCTTACTCAAATATTCTCTCCCTCAATAACTCATCATCAAGGTACATTGGTACAAAACACTACAACTCTATAAAGCGTGATGAGTTATTCATAACTGTCAATGTGACCTGCTCCAAATGCATGAAATAAATATCCCTCTATTCCTTTAGAGTCTTGGGTAAAAAATAGTCGTAGAAGCTGGTCTGGAAATCTGGACAAACCATATCACACAACACATCATCGTAGTTCAATACATACCCCCATCACTTCACTTCTACATGTAATATATAAATCATGAGCTTAACTCTAATCTCATGATGCGTCTCAAGATGATTGAAGATTGATAACATAGTCTCAAAACAATTCTCAATAGTCTTTAGATAACCATCCCCTAATAACATGGGATGAAACAGCTTTTAGAACACACACATTAGCTAATCCATCGACAAGGCATGCTGCAGTGCTCCTTGAATAGTCTGCATGAAGTGATAAAACCCCTCATAAAACTATGCCTCAACACCTCTGTCCAGAAAAAAATCTAGTACCACAGTTGGAACTAAAGGAGGATCCACCAGTATCCCATGGTCTACCACCTCTGGAGAACGATCATTGCCACCCCTCTTATTGTATGATTGGATGTCATTGTGGTGGCATGCATCTATAATTCCCAACACACACCTTATAAAAGAATGATATAAAAGTTCATAGATCAAAAGCATAAGAAATATAAAAACCTTACTATAAATATTTCATACCACATAGCCTACTCTTAAATACAGGAATTTAGAAAGAAATAACTGAAAAAGTCACTAGAAACACTACCCACTACCATCTCAAAAGCCGAGTCAAGGTCAAGTCTCTGTTCACAAGTTCAATTTTTTTCATTTAATTTCATAATAATTTCACATTTCATTTTAAATGGTTGAACCAAATGGTTCGCCAAATTTTGATCCATAAGGGACTATACTCCTCATGAACTAAAATATGTTGTCCACCCAATCCACACCATAACATATTCTAGTCCATGAAACTCATGGTCCATGATTCAACATGCCACACTTGGTTTCTCAGGGTGCCAGTTATATCCCAATCAGGAAAAAATTATATGTTATAACATGCACTTTGAGTACCAACCATATTTCTCAATCCATTTCACAAAATTCTATCATAATAATAGATATATCTATCACGACACTAATCACAACATCATGGAAACATGCAATGCATCCTATATGGCATGGCATAGTGAATGGAATGTGATTTATAAGAAGTTCCTAAAATGATGCATGATATGGAATACCATCATCTCATCGGGTTGTAACAAAATAGAACCCTCAATCATATCAATAATAACATCACAGTTCAAGTGCATCACCAAATAGTGGAATCAAATCAACTGTAATATTTAAAATCTAGGCAACATCAATTTACATTTGATGTGATTTTTATTTTTACTATATGTGGGCTAGCTATGCCCAGGAACAAATCATTACCAAACTTCAATACCTTCATATCCCTATTTATTTCCTCCAAATAATAATCCAGAAAATAAAATTCTCTGATACCACTTTATAACATCCTAAACTCAGATGCTGATCAACAATGCCCAAATATTGGTTGTCCACATGGCCTCAAGAACATCTCTCTGAATTCCAGAGGCTTCCGACTAGTAGTGATATCCTGGGATGTGTCTATGGGGAGACTATTCCCTAATTACCAAAGTGTAACGTAGGGGAATATTAATAATATTCAAAAGAAGAAGAAAATACAATAATCAGAAAACTGATAAATAAACAAATCCAAAAGTAATCTCATATAAATATTATGATGATACATGAAATGTATCTACAAAAAATCCAAATTGGTATACAATATTAAAATAAAATACATGTATCAAAATACCAAAAATACAAAATATTACTATCTACAACTTGAATTATGAGCCTCGTCTTGGTCCCATTCTCTCCGGATCCTAAGCATGACACAAAATCAATCATCAAACTGTGGGAACATTCTTTGGTCCCTACTTGCATCATAAAGTCTATCTAGTTACCCAACAGTGGCTTGAATAGGGTGTGAGATAAAATCCCAATAGGTAACCACCAAAAGGTCTATAAAAATCCTGGTCATGAAATATAACAAGCTAAAGTAGAGTGAAAATAAAACAGGTAAGAAATATGAAAGTAAAGTGCCTATGGAACATATGTAATAAGGAAAGTGATATTATATATCCATACATGGCTCTCTGCAAAACAAGTGTCAGGATCCTATCATAAGGAATAAATAAAACAACAGTTACCACCACAACCTCATCGTTCATCCAGACATAACATGTAAACTATAAACTTTCCATAAAACCATAAATGTTAGAACCTCTATGACCAAGCCATATAACCAATCATGTCACATAACCATGTCCATTCTATATAAACAGAATTTTTAGACCATGAAGGGCCAAATTCAAGGTACATAATACCAAGGAATCCTCCTTGAGTCCCATGAGAATCTCGATGGAAACTCGGTTAGGCTTGGGTTGTGGTCCAAGGAGCATGTCTACTGACCATGTCCATTACGAGCCCAAGAAAACTCAGATCTAAGGGTTAACAAGGGCTAAGGAATCCCACTGAATCAAGACATAAGGGTAAAAATTAATCCAAGACATCCAATACCATATTCAATACCCATATGGAAAACATATATGGCATCTAATGGAACCATTCATCATTCATAAACAATTACTATTTCATACCATGAGTATACCCAGTCATTTCCAAAATTTCTAAATAATTCATTCAAGAAATTCAACTAAACAACATTATGATAAAACATGGAAATGGAGGAAAACCAACTTCCATTCATCCAATTCAATTAAATTAAATCATAGGTGGGATTCCTCTAACTAGGAAAGCTCAAAACACACCCCTTGGGTGGTTCAATAAAGGGAAATATTAAGGAAATCACATGTCACACCTCATGGGTGACCTTGGTTAGAGAAAGAACCTCCAACACATCTAATGGAAGCTAAAGGGAATCCCTAAAAATTTACTTTACATTTAATTCAATTTATCAATTCAATTTTGGGGCTGTACCAGAAATTCTGGTGGGCAGTATAACAACAACTATCTCAATAAAGCACCAAACCACAAGGGAAGGGTATAGAACACCTACCATAGCTTGATAATAGAGTTATCATATAGTATAAACTCTATATTTGAGTCATATCAGAATAAAAAAATAACATATTAATAACATAAAAATAGGGTAAATTGTAACGCCCCGACCCCAGTTACCCAGAGTCGGTGCATTATTACATAACATTGGCATGATCACAAAGGATCAAGTCTCAAAAGACCGATTAGTTTAGTAGTATTGGAAACCCTAGATATATTCATAAGTCTTACATTACATCATAAGGTAAAAAAACTACAACAACATCTTGTCTTCATATCCCCTCATACTATCCCCGCAGGTCATTCATAAATTACTTCTTCACATCCTGGGAAAATTAAAACATTTAAAAGGGTGATCTCAGATGATCAGTAAGGATAACAATATAGCTGAAGCTTTCATAGATAAGCATAAACACTTAAGGCAATGTATAACTAAAACAAAAGCCTTTTAAACTTGAACTTCCACATAATATGGCAAAGATAAAATGAAATAATGCCATTTACTTATTCACATGGATATTCTAGTAGTCGAATAATCACATGCAATTTCAATAACCACTTTCATAATGATGGAATGCATAATTCCAGACTATCATAACCACATAGCCAAGGCCTCGTGCCGAGACTACAAATAAGATTTTGTCAAGGCCTCATGCCAAGAAACTAGTTTGTCTCATGAGACCTACCGATGCATCGATAAGCTATAGCGGGCTCCACCCATCACTTACTAAGTCCAATGCATTACACATATAAAAAGTTTTAAACATAACATAAACATTCATATTAAAACTAGCATATGAAATGTCAATACTTTAACCGCAAAACATGAATGGTATAAAAATAGCACATCCACAGTCAAACATAACTCATTAGATACAATATGAAAGATTGTATTGTATCAGATTAACCTCAATCGATAATAATGAAGGATATTGACATAGATTAAAATAATCATCAAACTATTGAGAGAGATATCCCTCTTTTTCTTGAAAACATTTAAAAGTCACACTATCTGTCAAGAAGCCATTTAAAATAGATTTTTGAATCAACGTGTCCCATACCACTTTGAAACTTTTAAAAGGAATTTTGATTTGAAAACTTTAATGTTCATATAAATAAATCCTTAAAACCATTTTTAAAACATGGACATTAATGAGAACGATTTATAATAACAAATATTTAAAACATTTTAAAATGATATTATAGTTAGAGTTCCTAACCAAAAAAAGAGACACTTGAATACAAATAATTGAGGTAATAAAAACTTTGTAATATCATGAGAACAAAGGGATTCATGATATACTACATCAAATTACATTATATACACCATATAAAAGTGATTTGGTGTATAACAACAAAGGAGTCTCAATGGAATGTAAATTGAGATAAAATCTCTCATAAAGGTCGTATCCTTAGGTTAAGGATAAATCAACGACATAATTATCTGTGACAAATATAAATACACTCAATATTATTGGATATTTAGTGTAAAAAAATAAAGGACATTCACACATATTCTTGTAAAAACAAAACCAATAAATTGGATGTTTAATTCAACAAATGGAGATTGAGTAAAAACTACTCTTATCAAGTTCATACCGATGACTTGAGAATTTATCAATGGAGTTATTATGTGTATCAAAAGTATATCCACAGAAATGAGAGTGGAAATTATGACATAAGAAAATGAATAGTGAATCCACACATAATCTTGGTGTAAAATAATCAATGAAGTATGCGTAAAGCCGAATGAGTGGAAATTGAAATTTCAAATTCCCTTAACAATTTGGTAACTTACGAAACATACACCCATGAAAGAAGTATCATACAATGATGATGTAAATATCCATAAATTAAATTATATTACATAATGAATACAATCATGGGTAGTATACACACCACATGCAATAAATAAGTGGTGAACAATAGAAATCTCACAGAATTAAAAGTGAGATAAGAAACCCCTTACTTTGTACATTTTCCTTGGTCGACAGTAGGTTAACCTCCTGTATATGATATCATATATGATCTTTTAACATTGATTTGTTAATAATATCTTAGTATTATCATTGTTTCGGGTGTTAACGGATTCATTTTCCTTTATATTATTTGTTATGCGAGTCGTATTTGTTATGGATGGGATGTATATTATTCATATCCAGAATGATATCATGTCTCTAAAAATTATTTTTATTCATAAAATGAAATTTATTCTTGAATGGATATTATGGGGAATGAATCTCATCGCGTTCATGGAGACGGTAATCTGTACGTACGCATGAGCGACAATATCATTCTTTTGGTATTAAAATAATATATAATTGGATGGTATATCATATAGACAGAATCATTATCATGTTATATTTATTATTTACACGAATTAGACATCATTATTATACCCATATAAATAATAATATATTGAATAACAATTACACCACAACGTGGAGATGGTAGGCCGTACATACGCACGTATGGTGACATGTCATTCAAGGGATGAATAGAATAATGAATTTGTTTGTTACATAATTATAATAACATCACAGTATATATAATATACTGGATTTATTATTTTAGAATGGAAATAACAAGGAAAGAATAATTTGAAGAAGAAAGGAACTTTAAAGAGGGTGGTGAAGACGTTACCTCTTCTTCGGGTTCTTCCTTTTGATTTGATCAAAAGGGCTCCTTAGGTTGGATTTATGATCAAACTAAGGCCTCTAGGTTGAAGTGAGGGAAGTTGGGAGAGTATATGGTCAGGGGTTGGCTGAACCAAAAGGCTTTGAATGTGTGAATTAGTGAGAAGGGGGAGTGCCCTTTTATAAGAGGGGTGAGGGGCACCTTTGGAAAAGCAAGAAATATTATTTTATAATAAATTCATATTCGGTTTCTAATGGCTCCAAAGTGGATTATTTAAAGTTTAAGGTGGGGGTAGGTCGAAAAACACTCAAAAAATAGATTTTAGATAGGTTTTGATCATTATATTAACCTTATCTTTTAGTTTAAACTCTTAGTTAATTAGATTGACATTTACCATGTCACTTTGTATTTTTATATTATATAGTTAATAAAATTACCAAATACATCCAAGAGACCCCCAAGTGGTCCATTAATGATACACCTATCGTGATATAAGTCTCTTGGCTAAACATTATTTTTTTTGGAATTGAATATCAATTAATGATATAATATTTGTTTTAAAAACTCTTTTATGTCAATTCTGACACTATTCAATAATTGATTTTTTAAAGTCATAAAAACTTTATTAATTCAAAACAAATTCATTTAAGCAATCATAACATGTCATATTAACCAATAAAATTCGTGTATGTCATCAAAACTTTCAAATTATATTTATTTTAACATTTATAATGCAAATTATTTGATTCTTTCATTAATAAGGAAAATACTGCATCATTATTGTGTCATAAATAAATTTAATTATTAAATGTCTAAAAATTATAAATAAAATACGATCATGTAGGAAATCTTTTTATATTTATAATGAATATTTATAGTTTAAAATCCAACATATATAACCATATGTAAATTTTTTTTTCTAAAAGATATAAGCTTATGTCATTTTTGTATTTACTTTAACTTAATTAATATAAAGTGTCATTATCACATACACGTGGATACATGGGGTCCCAAAATCGACTCAAAGATTCCCATGGTCGGAAATTTATCAAAAAATAAGGTTAGGACATGTTTTAGGGTAATTTATTATTATTATAATATTAATTGTTTTACCCTTATTTACAGGATTTACCCTTTAACCATGGTAAATAAAATATTTACCAAAATAATTATTCAAAATGTCTAAAAATAACAGTTATCTATTTACACAATTTGGACATAATGATTCCAAATATGGAATCCATTTTTCCAAATTCAAAACATAGAAGTGGCAGAAATTAATTTAAAATTAATTCCCGTTGTTAAAACAAAAAGTGTGTTTTTAAGAGATAATAACTATCAAAAGATTGACACTTGTTTATGTCTGGTTTAAATGTGAAATTATGTCCAATGACCAAAATTGTATTAAATGGTAAAAATATATTCTAAATATACTTTATAACCACTCAAATTCATAATTTATCATTGTTAATTATTTCGATTAAAAAAGTTGTATTTAATTAAAATTTAGTAATTTTCACTATTCATCAAAATATGAAAGTCATCCGAAAAGTACCAAAATTTCACCCTAGGATAATTTTGATATTACGAATCCAAAAATGAAGTTCATTTTGAAAGATAAAATTTATAAAATTTCAAAAAGTGGGTATTACTATTCATAACGGCTAGTTTTATTAGTTGTGGTGTGTGTTAGAACTTTAAGTTGCGTACAACACATGCTACTGTATTATTCAGCGAGAAGCATACCTTGGAATATTGGGGTGTTAAATAAATTATATTTCACCTAAATATAATATTCAATACCAAGAATAATAAGGAAAAAAAGGAATTGAGAACTCATCGATTCAGATCCAATGAGTCTGACGATGCTCAATTCTAAGATTAGATGAATCAACATGATTAAAGCCTATAATTTGGATAAAAAATCTCTCCCAACAAAGGTACTACAAAAATAATAAGAATAGAGGAATTTTTTTTGGAAATGTTAGATTAATTAGGGGAAATTTAAGAATTTCACCTAAATTACTAGGCTACATGATTAGTCAAACTGTGCACCAATCATGTACCCTTTGTTGTATGAAGGGGGACTTTGTATAGTTTACATGCAAGTTTTGACTAACCATGAATAAACCACATCTCATCCCACTATCAAAAACTTTAGAGGGTGCCACATGGGCATGCGCCTCAAATCGCACAGTTTTTCTAACCATGTGGTTTATAGGAATCCACTGTCCATCCTCACATGGTTAGAATTAACTATATGACCTACCCTGTACGATTTCTACTAACCATGCGGCATGCCTATTTCACCCCAAAAGTTGGGTTCCTAGCTCTGAACAAGATCTAGGCATCATTGATACCTCTATGACCTGAAATGGAATTCATATTAGGCTGTAATTAAGCATTTAAACTGAAAAAGAAAGGATTTGTAACTCATATGAAAACCCAAGTTCTCACAATTGATATGTCTCTGAGCACAAATTACTAAGAAACTAATCCACACTGCATATACTCCTATATCACACTCTAGTCACAATGGTCACCATCACCATCATGAATCAGTATGCTTTATAATGTGTCACAAAGAACCACGAGATGTTTGGTCTAAAAAAGACACACTATCTTAATGCCTACCCAAAATATCTCCAAACCAATGTGTCATCTGCATAGAAAAAACTTTTACACGAACAAGGTTCATGTAGGGGTGAGCATATACACACCCAATAAGAATCCCTAAAAACCACAATAAAAAATAAAAATCAACAAGTATGATCAACTCCTCGTATGAATGGTGACTAAGAGGAATATAAATAGGAAAACTAGACACCAAGAAATTTCAAATCTATCGATAATTAAGAGAAAAAAAATTAATGAAAAGGATAAACTAGATATGATTTATAGTAAAAATTCTCAAGGATGCAAGAAAGGTCCTAATCATCACAATTTCAACCTTTGATAGCCATACCACATGACCGAATGAGGAAACTATTGTGCCTAAGTGAGTATTAATTTTTTTAATGATTAAATATATGTTTAGTGGGGGTGATAATGATACTTATTGAATTATTATAGACTTACAAGATCTATGGAAAATAAATCATGATGCTACATATTAAAAAACTTGAGTATAAAAGTTTAAGACAGACCGAAATTCATTAAATGTAATAATTTTTCTACTGATCTTCATGGAAACTAAAGGCATATGTTGGTTAATAATAGAACACTATCTACACCATTTTTATGCGGTTTTGAGTTGTTTAAGAAGGTATTGAATTTATTTTGATAAATATATAATTATTATGAAGGAATTATGCAATTTTTTAAATGTAAGACTTTGAATATGAACATAAATATTTATTGTAATACTTTATTACTTTGTATATAACTTGAACGTGAGAATTCACCAAGGAATAAAAATGAAAAAGGTATGAACCTAATAATTTTGATCATTTAGAATAATACTTCCAATTATATTATATATCAAGTGTAATAATTCATTCTAGAGTGTTAGCCTTTATAAAGTAGAATCCATCTGAGCATAAGGTTTCAACGAAATTCTTAAAGACTTGGAAATTTTTGAGATATTCTATGATTTATTCGAAGACAAAAACAGGAAGGACCACATGGAAAATACAAAAGTGGCCATGCACATGGATATTTTGAACGATTTTAAAGAAGTTGATTTCAGGGAGGATTTTAAAGAAGTAAATACCCAAGTTATATGGAAATTCAAAAGGAATATTTTACCAGTAATTCAAATAAGATCTCAAGGAAGATCACACCTATTTCAAAAGATCAAGGAGTTTTAAAAAATGAATGGAAAAAGACATTAACATAGTATCTTTATGTGATTATAAATATATCTAGGATGTGAGAGAAGAAATTATAAGAGAGATAAAGACTATGAGAATTTGTATACACTATATAATAGAGTTCTAAGAACCTGATACATATCTATATTGTAGAGAGAGAAGGATAAAAATATGATAACCATTGAAGAAGAAGGAGATCTACTATGAACCTTAGTATTCTTAAAGATGAGGATAAAATAGATCTCTCTTGATCTAGAAGGTGAATCGTGACTAAAACTCCTGCTAAGGTTATTGAAAGAGTATATAAGAAAAAGTGATCCTTTAGGGTCATTGATGGATATCATACTTCTAAGTGGTGCAGAAGTAACCAAGGAGAAGAATTTGATCTTCTTAACTCTGGATCACCACTATTGAAGCTGATAAGGTATGATTGGGTTGAAAAAAAATTGAGGTTGGGGGTATAACCAACTAGAGGTTTCAGTGGATGTGTAGAGAGAACATTGGACTATGTGTTGTAAGGAAATCATTGAAGATAGTGGAGAATACATGTTGGGGGAATAAACAACATAGTAAGGAGTAATTTATTCATACAAAATTTGTAAATATCATGTGATAATTTATTTCTTTATTACTACACATAAAGGAAAGCTTGTAAGAAATCATTGAGTGTATCGATAACTGTTACGAGTTCAAGTGGTTAGGTTAAAAAGGTAATAACTCATAGAAGAAAAAAAGATCACTGATTCACCCCCTCTTAGTGTTATAATGGTTTAGGGACCAAGTATTGGTAATAGATCTGGTTACCACTAAAAATCATGATATAATTATGATATATAGTGAATATTAACTCTATGAAAAAACTAAGTTGTTCCCACAATTGATGGGAACAATTATCATAGCTGGAAGAGTATGATGTTAACCTATCTCTTATCACTCATGATCCATCCATCCAACATTACCATTTTTATTCAATAAAGGAAATTAAAATAGATAGAGAACCAGTGTCTAGGGGGGTCTATAGTAATGGAGACCAAGGGAATCACCCCATATCAAATTCACCCCCTCCGGTTTAAAATGGGACACATGAGTATGACAATTGACCATGCTGCCGGGGGATGCCATAGAGGCCAAGTGATCCGCCACCTTGTTTCCCTCCCTCCATTTGTGAGTGACTATGGTGATGCTACCCAGGAGAGCTTTTCATTTCCTAATAGTGTATGAAATGGACCAGGGGAAGATACCTTTCCCATGCAGAGCATCGTGAATAACGATAGAGTCAGTCTCAACTTGATAGATGGAAAGCGGCCGCTGCCTGCACATTATGATACCTGTGAGAACCGCTTTTGCCTCCGCCAGCATAGAATTCCCATAACCATAGTGCGCCGAGAAATCCAAGGCCACACTACCCCTAGGGTCCCAGACCACACCGCCACCACACATCTCTCCCAGCATGCAAGAGCCGTCGGTATTCATTTTGAATCCAGATTCAGGAGGATTCCCCCGGACCCAGTGGCCCTGCTGGCTAGTTGCTGAATGATGGACCACACTATGAGGCACAAATCCACCAGAATACACACCAACATCAGTGCCACACAAATCCACCAGAATGATACTATGAATAGTGGTATTCCCACCCATTACTGAAAATGATACTATGAATCAAGATAATAATAGAAACATATAGTTAATGGAAATACACAAAATTATATTTTTATGTCTTTATTATAAAAGGACTAAACAAAGGTCATGGGTATCCAAACTTCCAAGGACATCTAGAGAAAATTAAGAAGTAGTTATGAATGTATTTTCAAATTCATGGAATAAAAACTTCATGTTTTGAGGAGAAAATTTTAAGACATTAAAATGGTTAATTATGAGGATATTTATAGCTATTTGACCTGGGTAAATGAGATTATAAGAAAAATTTGGGGTTTTTTAGAAGCTATAGGATTCCATCATTTTCAAAAAATTAATGAGTAATTTTTCATATTGGTTAGATTCAAAAATATTATCCATGGAATAAAGATAAGACTTGAAAATTGATGAGATACACAATATACTCATAGCTTATGAGATGAGAAAGGAACCTACTTTCAAAAATAATAAAAGATATGAAATGTATTCTAAATCCATGAGAAATGGAAAATAAAAAGAATAAAATGGTGTAAAATATAAAGACTTGGATGTTGAGGATGAAGAAGGCTTTAACCAAATTGCTACTCTTATATCAAAGAGATTCATGAAGGTAAAATCGAAAGGAAAGTGTAATCATATACCTATATATTTTAATTATGATGATATTGATAATGTTGTGAAATATTTACCAAAGAAGTGGGATGAGTAATCTTATTCAAATGATGAGGATAAGAAAATAAAAAATAAAAAAGGGTAAAAAGAAGAAAAAACATTTCAACAGAAAAAGAAAAATATTTATGAGAAGGAAATAGAAAGATAAAACATATAGTGACTTAGATAATGAATCCACTCTATCTTCCCAGTTGATAAATTATCAAATTCATCATGTAGTGATGATAATAATGAATAAAGGATAGAAATTGAGTGGAATCTGAATGAAAATTTAGAGTTCTATATGGTCCAGATACAACACTTCAATAAATAAATGAAAAATATTAAGAAATAAAACAAAATGGTGGCTTCTAAAAAGGAATAATATGCTTATAAATAAGTAACATACATTGATGATTTCAAGAAGAATAACCTTAGATAAGTTGAGAAGGAAATGATTGTAAGTGATCTCAAGGAGAAGTTGGTAGGAAATGAAGAAAAAACAGTTGAGAAATAATCCATATATATCATAGTTAATCCTGAGTTAAACATGGTCAAAGAAGAATCAAATAAGGCTACTAAGATAAATAAATAATCTTTACATAATAATAATAAGAAAATTTCATGTGAACATGGAAAATCTATACTTGATCGGTTTCAAAAACCTATATTTTCCTGTTGTAAAAAAAATCTCAGGATATTTGTTCCAAGAAAACTAAGAGATAACCTTCCATATAAAATAAAGAAAATAATATTATAAGGAATCCACAATACCATAAGAAAAGTGTGTCTCAATTTGTAGCTAAATAACATCATGGAAATTCTAGGTAAATTGCTTATCAAAATGGAATATAAAATTTCTGAGGTTATTGATGGTGCTATGTAAGGTATGGAAACAAATACTAATCTTACTAGTATAATATGTCTTGATTATGGAATATTCAAGGACCATGGGTGATCATTGTTTAGCATGAAAAGATATATTTTAAGAAAAATAAATCTATGACTAGATCTACACAAAATATTTCAAAAAAAAAGTCTGGTTGTTTATAGGAAGTTTGTGATAGATCTGTATTGGAAGGTCACAAGCCAGATGTATCCATGATAAGGTTGGAAGGAGAGGTACCCTATTCCATGAAATGGAATATATTTAAAAATAAAAAACAGTCATAATTCTTTCAAAGATTTTAAGAAGGATGATAATTTCAATAAATAGTGCTTGAAAATCAATCTAGATCAGTTGGATATGCCTAAGAAGATGGAGATTGATGAGGATAAAGAAAAAAAAGTGGTTTCAGAAGATTAGGTGAAAGTAAACTAGGAGTAATATACAAGTTAAATATTTAAAATTCTGAATAATGTGGTAGAAAAATCTATTTCACACAAATAATAAATTCAAGGTAAAAAATAACATAATAAAAAAGATGAGTCTCAAAACAAAAATGGGATTCCAAATAAATCTTCCCATGATGAATTTGAAAAAAAATAAAGACCATTGTTGAGGAAGAACTATCAACCTTAATATTGGCTCTAAGACACAAAGAGGACACTCCTTATTCCTTATTACATCATATGATTGGAACTAACATGCTGGGAATGAAATGAGAAACATGAAGTATGTACACACTATACAATAAGGAAGATTATATTTTCATGGAGTACTACTAAAAATAAGTCTTCATGATGAAATAAAAGAGTGTATCCCATTAGGGGGATAAAACCTCAGAAAAAATCGTCTATTATATTGTTTCCATTAAATATATATTTTTTGTATAGATTTAATAACCTCAAGGTTGAGGTATGATAATCACACTTACAACCCTTAGTTTGGATTATATTAAAATAATTTATTAAGGGGAGTGTTGGTTATTAAATCATGAGAAAAAGGGGGAGTTTCATGACTTATACATGAACTATTTTTATTGTTTGTTGTGATGTGTGTAGGTCACATATTTCTTTTAAAGGAATCTATTTTATGCAGACATTATTTGATAAATATGGATATTATAATAATGATATAAAATTCATGTTAGTTCATGGACAACATGTACAACCTTGATTGTATTTATCATATTTTCTACACTAGGATATCCCATGTAGACTTAGAGAAGTATAATATAAGGCTCTTTTAGAAGATAACCATGTGGTATTATCCTTTTATAAATTAAAATATGAAGAGAATAGAATATGTGTACCTTCAAAGGAATATGAAAAGATGAGAATACCCTAACACTAACCTTTTAATTTGGTTCTTAATAGGGGAGTGAATAAATAATTTATCCAACTACACATATTTTTATTGGTGAATTATAGTATTTCAAAAAAATTAAAAGGGGGGATTGTTATAACCAAGTGAGTATTGAATTTGTTTTAAATGGTTAAATATGTGTCTGGTATGATGATGATGATTCTTGGAAGATTTTTTTTGTACTGATAAGGTATATGAAAAAAAATCATGAGGCTACAACTTGAAGAACACGAGTAGAGAAGTTCAAAACACATATGAATTCATTAAATGTAATGTTTTTTCTACTGATATTTAAGGAAACTAGAGTCAGGTGTTAGTGAATTATGGGAAACTATCTATATCATGTTGTATGAGGTTTTGAATTTTTTAATAAGGTATCTAATTACTATGGAGAAGTCTACAAAGTCTTATGAAGGAAGTCTACAATTTTTAGAGTGTAAGAATTTGATGATGAATGTAAGGATTCATTGTAATAATTTTTTTTCTAAGAGTATGAATTAAGTTTAGTACTTTATTAATGATAATAAGACTTAATTAAGGTATAAAAATGAAAAATGTATGAGTATAAGACTCTGGATCACATATTGTAGGACTTATAATAATAATTCAAGCTGTAGAATAAGCCTTTGCAAAGCATAAGACTTCTAAGTGCATGGATTCAATGAAATTATTCAAGACTTGAATAATTTTTTGAGATGTGATAAGATGAGTTCCACAACACAAATAGGAAGGACCACATGGAAACGACACATGATTCCATTCATGTGGAGATTTAAAATGAGTTTTAAGCAGTGAATTTTGTGAAGGGTTTTGAAGAAGGAAGTACCCAATTCATATGGAGATTCAAAAGGAATATTTGACTGAGAATTAAAATGATATATAAAATAATATCAAACCTAATTTCAAAGATAAAAGAGTTTCCATATACAAATTGAAACAAAAAATTCATGAAATATATTTATGTGATTCTAAATATATAGAGGATGTGACAAAAGAAAGCATAGGAGGGATCAATGACTGAGAGAAATTTTATACATTGTTCCAAATATTTATGGGAAACCAATACAAACATGTATCATGGAGAGATAAGAAGATAAATACAAGATCAATTGATTAATAATGAGATCTATTGTGCACTTTAGTATTCATAAATATGAGGAAGATTACGATCTCTATTGATCTGGAAGGAGTATTGAGACCAAAACTATTAAAGAAGTTCTTGAGGAAGTATATGATAAAATCTAATCCTATGGGATCATGGAGGGATATCATAATTCCAAGTTGTGTATAATAAATCAATAATAATAATTAGATATCTCTAAATGTGTATCAATACCATTGAAGTTGAGAAGGAGTGATTAGGGGGAATAACCAATCAAGGTTGAGGGGTATAACCGACTGGAGGATATAATGAATGTGTATAAAGAAAAATGGATTTTTTATTTTCAGAAAGTTATTAAATATAGTGAATAATAAATGTTTGATGTAATAACCAACATGTAAAGGAGTATTAATTTCATCAAAACAAATATTTTATCCTACTTTCTTTCTTTATTACTGCACATGAAGGTGAGGTTGTGAGAAATCATTGAGTGGATAAAGAAATTTAATAGTTTCAAGATATTAGTTTAAAAATGAAATAAATTATTAAAGAAAATAAGATTAATGATTCAACCACCCCCTCTATCAATGATCTAATGGACTATGGAATAATAGAAGCTTAAAATCCTAAAGTGACCACAAAGCCTGAAGTTGATTTCTAGCTATGTACAACTTCTCGAAAGCAACCTTATGGGTGTCAAGGAATGAAAAATATCATATATTTCTATAACACATATAATTATAATAATATATCCACCATAATGAGCCATTAAAGGGATACATCTCATTGATAAATCATGCCCATTAGATGAGTGAGCACCACACCCTTCAGTCCATCAATACCATACCATCATATTCAACCTAAAATATTTACATGGAAAATAATTATTTCAATATTATAAAAACTATGGTGGGGGATACAAACCTCAAAGATAGAAACACAGTGTTTTAGGGTATACTAACCCTAATGGAGGATCAATATCCCACTTGATCTCATAGATGAGATGATATAGACTCCACAGATAGAGGACCCACTTCATATGTGTGAATGGGGGGATACCAACCTTATATATATGAAGTAAGTGAGGAAATTTAGTCTAACTAGAAAACAACTTATTCAAGGGGATAATGACTCCAATATTCCATGAAGATCACACCTAAACCAATTTTCTCTCCCTACAAAGATAAATAATAAAACCTCTTATCTCATCTCATAAATGGCCTCAAATAGCCAAACATACTATACCATTATGATCTACATGAAAAAATATATAGGATATGATATTCATTTATTAAAAATAGTAACCAGATGAAAAATATGTATTTCATCATATCAAACATGAGAGACGCTATATGAAGGGACTCATGTATCACACCATAAGTCAGAATTATGTATCACATATTGGTTTGGAATCATTCATCTCAAATCCACAATAATGATGCCACAGATAGATCTTCAATCCAACAACATACAAAGAAGTTATAACTGAATAAAGAATTAATTATATATATATATATATATATATATTAGATACAGGTGATTACAAACCATAAAACAAACACACACACACACACAAACACCTAGGTTCCCTACAAGGTCAAGCCTCACCCTTCTCTATAAAGAATGGCAAGCACCCACTAGAATAATTTATTAAATATTAGGGGCCTGAATTCCCAGGATCTTGATGGGACTAAGGCCCATATGGATTCTCCCCAAAGTATTTGGATGGAGATGACCTAAAGACTCAAATTAGAATACTATATCATATTGTTCCACCAGTCATATGCCACACCACCCCTTTTTAGTAATCAACACATTCTGGTACTAGTATGAAAGTTGTGTTTCCCCATTCCAGGAATTATGATGTTTTGATAGCCTTAATTACCTATAGAAGGGAAACCATTAATTTCAAACTAGTAGTACATGTGGGAATAGGTATGGATGATAGGTTCCCACACATGCATCTCACTTTCGATCTTCCTGATGATGCTTCTGAGGTGCCTCACTGCACCTCTCACCAATCATGTCACATCATATAACTAGATTTTATATGATGATAGTCACATGTTAGGTAACCTATCCACCCCAATTAAAAAATCCATGAGGACATATAGCTCGTTTATAGGATCTAGTGTTCCCATATATCTTTCATGACTACCTGCCCGATGACGCCTATCTGTCTCTATTATTTCTCAGTTTCCTACTGCACTAATATATTTACCTGGACCTAACGATGACACATGTAATTTATTCCTAAGCATACCCACAATGTGGTACTTTTAATAGCCTAAAATATTTGTGTCCCAAAATCCAAGATACATGGTATGAAGTCTCAAATCAGGTGAATAGTACAGATACTATGAAAATCCTTCCCTCGCCAATATTTGAACATTGGGTGATGTAGTATTACAGGGATGCCATAACCACTCAATCATGACCCAAAATCATAATAATAATAATAATAATAATATAATTATTATTATAACAATATTTTTTATCACCATAATCATCATAAATATATGTATATGCAGGTAAGGGGAAGAAATTCCACTCATCTCTCCCAATCATTTCATCCTCTTCTACCCTCTCTCTAATTATCCCACAAACTCCCTCCCTCTCATGCGTTTACCTCACTCTCTCATGTGACCATCCACTCCACACGTTTCTATAATACAATATTTTCCACCTCTAGTCACTGTGATCAACCATTGCACCTGACTGGCCTCTACCCTCTTTATAGTTAACCAACCTAGGATACCAGCCACTTAACACCCAACTTAGTTTTCAACAAGGATTGAAGGTCATTTATAATTCCCACAAACAATAAAAATAGTTCTTAAGAACCACATGAATATCTTTGGGAATGATATTTTTTAATCTAGAGATAAAAATACATTGGAACATTAACATATAAGAAACCAATATAAATAAGCATGCTAAATTGGACATAAAAAACCACACTAATCTAACCCATTTTCCAAAATATAAGAATCATTTATACACAAAAAGATACATAATGAAATAATAGATACAAAACTAAAAAAATAACTATAAACCAAATTTATCCAAGACCAAAACCACCAATATGTAATGTATGGTTTCTCACCACCATCCAACACACTCCACATTGGCTTCAAGGAACAAAAACTGAATCCAGATGAAAACCTAGAATCTAAAAGTTATAGTGATGGGATAAAAATCCCATTATGTCACCAAAAACCATTGAGACTCTGAAATTTGTTTCATAAGGAAATTCATAAATTCTAATTTAAAAATAAAATAGAATGTATGATTTTCAATCATCACTTATGAAAAACCAAAAAAAATCATAATCACTTTTCAAAATGTTCTATTAGTTTTATTAAACTAAAAAAATATTCTTTGAAAACATTTTCACTGACCTAATCCATTTAAAAACCGCACATCAATTAATATTTCTCAAAACAATTCATTTGTTTTATTTAAATTAAAACAATCATTTTATTAACATCTAACCAGATGAATCTGAATAACCATCTAAAATCCCACTTTAAAGACCCACACACGAGTCTTTAAAATCAAAATAGGTTTTTCAAAAATCATTGAAACTCAATTTCCAAATGAAATGACCCAAAACACACAAGTCAAGCAATTATAATATGGCACCACATATCACAAGTCATATAACAAATATAAGTAATAAATATATCTATAAAAATATAATCAAGGGGAAGTGATACAATCAAGAACTAGATCTAAAATACCATCTATAAGTAATTGATAAAACAATCTAATGTTGCATGGGATCTACCTTGGATTCATAATGTGAAACACGTCTAATCATTTAAGAGTTTTCTCACTCATGGAAAAGTTTTCATCCTATGTTGAAATTCAAACCATAAGTAATATAACTATCCCAAATGAGAATCATTAGGATAAAACTCATTCCAGGACCTAGTTCCAAGCATGATTGGATGGCCATTAGTAGTGTATGAAATAACTAGTGAAATATAGATATATATATCTCCCACTTAGTACCCAAGTTACCATGACCAATAAAGAGGTGAGGAGAAAGAACATTAAAGACAAGATTAACATGAAAGGAACAATCAATGGATATCCCTCACCCCAACACCCTCATAATGTATATCCACATATATCTCATGAAACCATGGTATAAACAATCAAATTCCTACACAAGGGGAGAAAAAACATTTCATACTGATAAACAACCCTCACAAGGGGTAAATGAATCAAAGGAGAAATCTATGGGTGTATTTCACATCAACCATTTTAAAATAAGGTTTCAAATGTACCTTTAACATGAAAACCTAGATTGGAAATCCAATCCCCTTTCACATTTCATAAAACAACACTTTAGGTATTTCTTAGAAAATGATGGAAATAATTCACACCATTTATTTTTTTTAATCCACCCAGAAAACGTGGGACTACTAATTTGAAATCCAAAACAAGGCCAAAGGATAACCATTTACATTAAAATACTTTAAATAACCCTTAAGGCATTTTACACCTAGGGTAAACAGCACACACATTTCAACATTTGATATACATTAGATAATCCTCTTTATAAATCATTTTGAGTTTGACACATCACTTTAAAAAAATTTCAAATTTAAAACATAGTTTTTACTCATTAAAAGCCAAAACTATATTAAAATTGAACATTCATCATAAAATCCATTTTAAAGATCCCCTTAGTCATTTCAAAAAAATTTAGCACATGAAAACATTACATTTCAATCCTGAAAACATGAAATTTATAAGATAAACCCTTTATTCCAATATCAAAACACAATAAAATAGTTTTAAATCATCATAAGGATACCACATATATTCATACTTTCATAAAAATGGAATTTGGAAAGCACAAGCATACTTTAAATTCCAATATGAAACAATTTCATATAACCACCTACTTGTAAGTAATTAAAAACAAGGTGAAACATGTATTATTAAATGAAGACTTCACAATTAAGTAAGATAAAAATATCTATAAGGCCTAAGAGACTAAATCCCAAGGTTAGAACCATACCTTAACCCAATCCCTAGCTTACACAATAAACTAGGGTTCAGAGGGAAGGGGAAACATTAGAAAGAAGGAATAATTACCCCAAACGGCCCAAAGGACTTTTTTTAAATTATTTTTGTATAATCCCCCTTTTAAGGGTTGAAGGAGAACCCTTACATGACCTGTATGCCCAAGGAAAAAGGCCTATACACAATCCAATAAATGACATTTAAAGCCCCAAGTCTTGACACACTTGAAACAGCCTCTCCCCAACATTTGTATCTTGAAGGTTCCTAACATCCCAACTCGCATGGATGATCAGCTAGTGTTTCCCTGTGCATAAATGCACGATGCCTGGTCTCAATGTCAGTTGTCTTAACCTATCATTCTTCTAATTTGGTTAGCTCTACTTTCGTGGTTTCTATTTTTTCTCTAAATTCTCTTCTAGGCCGTCTCCGGTGTGGTCTTCCCATTCTTTGACTTTTATATGGCCCAAAAATCTCTATGGCCCAAAGCCCTTTGGTGGCCCGAAGTCCCTAAGACCTATAGGCCTAGACCAGTGGCCCGAAGGCCTAAATCGGGTGAATAGTGCCAATGACTATAGTATTGAACAGTACCTACTACAGTACTACTACAGTACTACTATAGTACTACTATAGTATTTTGGAAATCCACCCCCACCCAGATTTGATCTTGGGTCTCTTGGATTCCAATCAGTAGCCTACACCAGTTGAGTATAGGCTCGTTGCCAAAAGAGAAAAGAATTAAGAGTATAGGAGAAATAGAGGATTAAATACCTTATAATCACTTGAAAAACACCAAAGGAAGGCCAAGAATCGAAGCAAGAAGAGGTTGGAGCTCCTCCTTGGGCTCCCAAGAGTTAGTTGATGCTAATAGGGGAGAAGAGAGGTAAAACCCCTTTTAATTCAACATGAATATTTTAGGAAATTAACAAAACTTTAATACATGGGATAATTTCATAGTTTTTCCCCACGGTTTACCAAACCGTATGGAAACTATGTGCATGTCTCTACATAGGATAAGGGTATCACCTGGGTTGGTCACATGGTCTTCAAAATTATGTGCTAACAATGTTCTAGCCACTGCCAAGGACAAAATGAACCAAAAAAGTTTTTGGGGGAACTCACCACATATTAGAAAAACATGTCAAAGCCATATAAAATGGATCTTTCACCATGAAAGGACCCTTCACATGGGCACTGTATGGTTTTACCTAACTATGATTCACCTATAAAACCACCAAAATTGGAAATTTTGGCTTGAAAACTAATGAAACCCAGAATGACCCAAGGTAAGATAAAAATATAGAAATTTAATATCTACAGTAGAATGTGGGTTTTATACTCTCCCTCCCACCTACCTCTTCTAGTAGGGTTTCCCCATGCTAGCCCTGGTTACACCAATACCCACTATGCCATCAATTCATGCTACTAATACTTTTACACTACCGTCCTTCATCACTACCCACATCCCTAGATAGGCTAATGGTCCTTTAACCATGAGAATAAAGGGTACCATGAGAGATGATATATAGAGAGAGTATAGGGAAAAATAAATAGAAGAGGGAGATAATTCAATCATGTCATTATTCACCTATATTTGTTGGGGTTTTCACCAAGATTTAATAAAAACTAAAGAATTAGACAATTAACCTCTACAAATTCAAGGCACATGGATTTAGGCACCAATAATGGGGAATTCAATACTCACAACTGAGTTTCCAATTATTATCAAAATAAAAAATAATAAAAAATGATTGATGAATAATTAACCTCAATTAAATGATAAATAAAAGAGATTCATTTTGCAAATACAATAGAGAGATTAAGAAGAACAAAGAAATAATTTGGAATAATTTGACCTCTATACTAGAATAACGATCAAATATTTTACCTATTTCATAACTATGGTTCTGATCATCCCAATGATTACAATTCAACTTCTACACTGTGATCCACCATTGATCCTTCTATGATTTGACCTTCCTCCCCATCTAATCTCTATCTAGGGTTTATATGTATAACAATGACTAACCTTAGAGGATAATCATGTGAGGGGTCAAATTGAGAATGGGTTTTGGGGTTTCATTATAAATAATTAAATTAATTAATTATTAAATAAATTTAATTATCTAATTAACAATATGCACCAATTTGATATCCCAAACATAGAAACTCTAATACAATCCCAGATCATATCACTCTTAGGGTAAAATTTCCATACAAGATGCAACCATAACATCAATTTTCCAATATAAGGAACTATTTAATATATATAAGCATTTCACCACAAATACATTCTCATGGGATAAAAAAAATATTTTTTTATATTAAATATATTTTTATTGAGGTCCCACAACACTTGAAATTTCACATAGACTTAGCCCTGGGGTAAATATCATGTCCTAAAATCAATAGAACCATCAGATAAGTTTTCCAAGGAATTTTGATAGGTAAAATTTACATTTTTACCCCTATGGAGATCCTAAAACTCCAAAAATAAAAATTGATCCAAGTATCATTTAAAAAAAATACATTTCATTAAAATTCACCTCCCTATGACATTTCTCAAATTCTATAAATCTTCCTACTCATGTATTGTTTATTAAATCGAATCATCACCCATATTTGATTCCCAAATAACAATAAATTTTTATTTCAATATAAACAATATATGAAATAAAAAAGAACCCAAAATTCAAACAATTTTTCTAAGTAAAAAAATAAAAATCCTATCAAATAACATCTAAAAAATAAATAAAATAAAAAAAACTGATTCACAAATGTGCTTACCCCGATTATATTTTTCATTTCTCATCATCCTTATCTTAGAAATATGAACAAATTAGTTTTATCTTAATGAAATTTTTAATACTTTTCACCCATTAATAGAATACATAAAACATAATAATTCAATTTAATTAATATTATAGTTAATTCAAAAAAATAATCTTAATTAATAACATTTAATATATCAAATTATTTTTACAAATAGATAGTTATCTAGCCATAAGATTAATCAAATGGATTAAATATGTAAAACAATAATATAAATGTTCAAGAGATCATTCATTTCGTTTACTAGTAATGATATAGACCATATATAAACACATAATAAATGTATATGAATTATATGAATTCTATCAAATATTTCTCTAATCTATCATGATTATTTAAATTTAAGGTCCTTAGACAATTTCTCATTATTTTATACTATGAAACAATGATAAATCACATGATTAGAAAATCCTAAAATAATTATTATATATAAAGAATATGTTTCATTATATAATTATAAATATAGATTTAATCGTTAAATTATGGACACATTCTATACTCTTTTTGGTTCCTTATCTTAATAATTCAACTTATGTGCACAACAAGATATACCATGGTAAATTATCCAAAAATTATTATTGTAAAAACTCATCCATTTTATGTGTTTTTTGATCTATTTTCTACCAAACCTCATGTATTTCGATTAATTATGGATATTTGAGGTGTTGGTGGGGAACCAATGGTTAATTTTAGGAGAATGGACTGGCTGTCAGAACTTCTATCTTGGTGATAGAGGCCACCGAGTACCCAGTGAAACCCCTAAGTGAGGGGGTGGTTCAATGGGGGCCAATGGGTGGATGGTGACCTAGAAGGGGTACCTAGTATATGTCTAGAAGGTACTTTGTGGATGTAGGATGTTTTTTAATTATTTTAATTAATTAATTAATTATGTTAAATATAAATTCTCCTCTAAATTTCCCTATTCATAGCCACATTCCACCCCTATTTTCCCTCTCATTCCTCTATTATAAGTGGTGGAATTCCTCCATCAGTTGATTGATTCATATGTCATTCATCTAGGGTGGTAGCTAGAGGTTATGATATCACTCCTCTTAAATATTTTCCCCATTTCTTCCATTGTTTTAGTGTTTCCTACACATATTCCCCAATCTAGGTATTTTTTTATATCTTAGGGAAAATTATAATTGGTACTGATTCATCTGGTGATATTCAAAGAGTGAGCTTATATTGGATAGAGGTTAGTGGTCCCAAACCATTCCCAATGGTTTATACACATTTCATGTGGTCTGTGATACTTAGTATCACCACTCATGTGTGATTGACCTAAAACTAAGTTGAATTATTTTTTCTTGACATGTATGAGTTGGGTAAGGATGTCTAAGGCTATGATAGACCCTCATATTTATAATAGGATTGAATTGAATTGTATGAAATTGAAATTCAAAACCAAAATGGGGCTTCCTTGAGTTATGTTGTGGTATAAAGTACATTGTTAATATGTGTGTACCCTAATTGGACATAATATAGACATGTAATTAATGGTGGTTGGGGATTGAACCTTAGGAGAATTTTGAGCATCCTCAATCCTATTTTTAGATTTTATCTCTAAGACATATTATGACTATTCATATATAAATTTTTTAAACCAAGTAGGTATTACCTTGGGTTTGAATTTAGAAGTAGGTTGGGAGTTTTGGGACCAACCTTTATTAGACTTATAGAGTGATATATACTTTTACAAACTAATGTAAATTGACTATATATTGTTGATTGAGCCATTTATTGCAATATAGTGTTATTTTAATTATGTATATTGAATGAAATTCTCCTTTATATTGCTGATAATTATGGTTTGGATAAGATTCCAAATTGTGTTAGGTTGGTTATGATGGGGGATTCTATATCCGTTATATGGTAAACTCTTGATCAGGATGCTATACTTATTATTATGGGATAAAATATTCACCAAGACACGGAACATAATTCCCATGTGGACTTAATAATGATGGATATGGGACACTACAACCAAGTATTTTTTATTACCCTTGTGTGTGGTATGTATTTACCATGGTTTGGATCTTATACTAAAGGGGATGAGATACTTGGAATGTGATTCACTCTTTTTAATGTTTCCTAAGACCCGAGGCACATTGTAATCTTGTTATTATGGACATGGATAAGGAATATTTTCCCTCTCTTTATTCCTATGTAAGGATGTGATTCCTACTATTATGTTATTTACAGGAGAAGCTATGCCTATTTCTATACCATGCTTATTGGAAAACCTTTTCCACTATTTTGACTTTCTTATTAGGATGTACCACCCATGTATTGACTACTATAATATTATATGATTCTATGAACACTAATATGAGTCTCATATTGGTATATAATACCAATGTATTGACTAGAATAATATCACATGATGCAATTCCCACTATTTTTACATGTTTATTAGGACATACTACCCATGTGACATCGTATGTGTTTTGATACTATGTTATGACCATGATTATAAATTTTGATATGATTACAATTGGAATTCATCTAATATGTTTAAAGATACCACACAACTTACAGAAGTAGGTATGTCCATACTTGAGTGTCTATATAGAAGTAATTATTTTGACTTAATTTATTTTATGCTATTTTAATTTATTTACTTATGAGAATATCACAATATTAATGCACTTTTATTTACTAGACCTATCTTGGGAAACAATTGGTGGTGGCTTACTGAGTTTTTCTCACACCCTACTTGGGTGACCTGATACCCAAGAAGACTTTATACCTAAAAGAAAAGTTAAGATAAAGGGCCTTGAAATGGATAATTGAGTAGGTGGATTGTATATATAGTTAGGATATGATATTTTCCGGGGACTTGGGTCCCAGTTTGGTTGTATATCATTTATTTTGTTTATTTAAGATATCCTATGCATGGTCATCCTATGAGTGAATTTACATTTGAAACATGTAGTGTAATTTTATAAAACACATCATTTTGTGATAGCATGAGAGTTTTTATTTATTTACAGATGGGATGTTTCTATATTAAACACTTTTATACTATTATTACGATGAAATTTGATTTTTATTGTTTATGATATAATTTGTGGCTATCTATAACAAATAGGTTATATTCTCCCCACTCTATACATAGACCCTCACCAATGGTTGGAAACCTATAGCATATGGGGGGAACACTTGAGGCACGTGGAACCTATTTTGGTCATAGTGGAGGTGAATAAGATCAAGGACACTATAAAGTAGTATCAAAGTGAGGTTTTTATTTTGTGTCACTATTTAGGATATTTAGATAGAATATTGGATCTAGTCATGATATAATATGGACCTTATATATGGGAGTAACTAACCCATGTATTTGGAAGGTCTAGGTTACTTGGGATAAGATTTTTGCTATTAGTTTTTGATGTTATGATTTGATTATTTTCAAGAATATAATGTGTGATTTGTTAATTTATGGGTTTATACTTTTCTTTAAGTTGAAATATGGCATGTGTTCATGCATCATTTTTATCATATAAGATTCACACGACATTCATGTGCTTGCATATGATTTATAACCCTGATTATGATATGAGGTTTAGTTATTTAAAGTGTTAACATCAACTTATATAGTGTTTTAATATATAAATTGATGGTGTAATTATACTTTATTGATCCATGATTATGTTATGTTGTTAATAAATTGGTAACATAAATCATGTCTATATCTAATTATGACCCTTTGAGTGTGGATAGTCAGGGCTAGAGACAACAACTGAGTTATATAAGACCCCAAGTATGCTAGGGAGTGTATATATCATAGTAGGATACTATGGATATTATATCTTAACTTATATATCATATTAAGATTGATTATAAACATGTTTTTGAGTCATGAATTTGGAATTGTAGAGACATTACACCATAATGATGTCCTGTTGAGCACCAGTGTGGGGATAAGCATGACCCACCAGTTGTTGAGTCATATCCCCCAACTATTACTATACCTAATTTCAGCCATAAAATCGATGAGATTCTACTTTATTTGATTCAGTTGATGGATATGGAGCTTCTAGTGTGATCTTTCCATGTCATATTTTACTAATGATATCCAAAAATAACATCCGTATATACTTTCTAAAGAGTTTGGACTTTAGGCTATAGGGTTTTGGGTCAATTCTATGATGACTATATTTGACTATCTTAAGTCCCCACCCGATAGGCAATGAATCTTGTTATATATAATCTTTGAGGACTAGGGAAGTGCTGGTGGGATGTCTTAGTACATAATTACCAACATACGGGTCTATCTTGGAAGGATTTTCAATATCATTTCTTCAATAATTTCTTCCTTGAGATACTGAGGGATAATAGAGATCAATATTTTATGCTTCCAGTTTAGAGGATAATATTAATGATGGACTATGAAAACTATGTACCGAGTCTATTTAGTTTTTACCTTAACTTATGAGTGACGAGATATATGAGGTTTTCTATTTTGGGGATATTAAAAGACATTAAATTTGGTCTTAGGTGAATATCTTTGATCTCATGTAAATTTTAGAGTCTGTGAACAAGGCCCCCATTACAATGAGGAACCAAGATATGGATATAACTTTTTTATATGGTTTCTTATGCTGGTTCTGGGAGTGGATCCTCAGGTATCTAAAAACAACATTTTAGGGATTCTCACCAGAGTGGCGATGGATAGGCTAATTAGGGTTATGGTTTATATACTTCCCAATATAGTAAGTATCCTATAGTATGTTAATAGTATGCAAGGATGATTCATAGTAGATTTTAGTTCTAGTAATTTACAGTGGAGATTCATTCTTATAGGCATATGGGTCATCTATAACACTTTTATTAGATATCTTATCAGAATATTAGTGGTCTTGGTGATATCCAGGCCAAGGGATTAGTACTTGGATCAGGTGATTTATTATAGGGTGGTAGTTGGAGTTCTTCTATTTAGTCAGAGAGTAAAGGTGGTCATAGATTTTAATTCTAGTAAAGGAAACAAAGCATTGCTCCTCAGAGTAGTTAAGGATTAGGAGGCTAGGGTAGAGGCTTGATGATAGGTTAACTTCATTCCATTAAACTGACACCCACTAACCATAAAGAGGGTCTTTAACCATTTAAGGTATGATTTAGTGGAATAAACCTTAGAATATACTTTATTGGATATGATTGAATCTCATTCATTTATATCTTCTTCATCATCTATTTATATGGGGTTGACCATTGAGTACATGTATGGATTGATGTATATTGATATGCCCTTAGGGTTGTGATTAGTGGGTATACATAGGTGTTTTAAGTATTCCTTTATGATTTTTAGATACTGGAAGCTATAATATTTCTTCATATTAGAGTTATATAACTTTAATGTGATCCTAGGCATGGATGTTTTGACTCATTATTGAGCTCACATCAAATTCTAGCACCAAAATATATATTTAACTTTGGTTGAGGGTGAATATTATACCCTTATTAGAAAATGGGAATTATAGGCAGGCTATTTGGGACTTGACCATTAGAAATTAGGGATGTTTTCAACCCATTTTTTATTTTTATTATGGATGATAAGAAGACATGATAGTCAACCTTTCCTCCTATTTTAACCAGTTTTAGGATGTCTTTATAGTGGAATTCTTAGGGTTTCCACTTGGTAGAGAGGTTGAGTTTACAATTAATCTTATTATAGGCATGAAGACCATATCATTTCTTTATTATAGGATTGATCCTACAGATCTTAGAGAGATAAAGATTTAACTTGAGTTTATTTAGGTGAAGAGATTTATTCTTTTGACATTATCCCCTAGGGTGTCAATATTTTTTCACTATGAAGGAGAAAAGTTCCTTGTTGAAATGTGTGGATTATGAGAGGTTGGACCAGAAGATGGTAAATAATAGATATACCTATACTTTTATTGATTTTTGGTTTGACTATTTGATGATATTCAAGTGGGTATCCATGATTGAATTGAGTTCAAGTTACCATCATGTGTGTATAAGATCATCAGATGTCCCTTATATTTCTTTTAGGAGAATATATGGCTTATATGAGCATCTTGTGATGCCATTTAGTTTAATAAATGCACCAGTAGTATTAATGGTCCTAGAAAATTAGGTATTTCATATATATATATATATGGAGTCGTTTATGGTTATCTTTTTTAGTTATATCCTAGTATTATCCCACCCATGGGAGTGCCATGTTCAGTATTTAGAGATCTTTATGGGTAAACTTAGGGGGAATTGGATTTATGAAATATCTCAAATTTATATTTATCTGATTTAGATGTAGCCAATTGCATGAATACATGGAAATATCAGATAACTTTGAATATTTACTGCAAGAATAAAATAGCACGATAATTTTCTAATAACGAGCATGATATTTCAAATAATAGGTAACTGGTATTATTTTCTAATTTGGAATATCGTGATTTTTTATTTAGATTATCCTTTATAATTAATAGGATCTTGGAGTTAATGATGTGAGATTAACCATTAGAATGTGATCAAGGGGGAATGTGATTAAAATAACTCAATATAGTTTATTCAACAAAGAGATAAAAAAATACCCAACATTGATATGAGAATTGTGAAGTGGTTAACCCTTGTTGAAAATATTGTCGCATTGTTAAAATCATGAAGGAACTTCACCATTTGATCATTTACCACTGAAGTGATCAAAGTTCTTTAGATGTATCAACATTTATCATCATATACTATACTACTATCCTTAATTTATTTTGGGGATTCATTATTTTATTCAATTAATATTTTGTTTGTGAATTTTGAGTTTCTTTAAGATTTTTATCCAAAATATGTATTCCTAGTTTATTCCTCCTAATTAAAAGGAAGGTTGGGTTATGACTCCCAAAAAAAATTCAAGTTGGTTATGGGTTGTGATTCCTAAGAAAAATTCAGGTTGGTTATGGTTTTTGAATCCTAGAAAAGTGTGTTGGGTTATACCACCAAGTGAGAAAAAGATATGACTATAACTGGGTTATCACTCCCTAACAAAGTGAGCTTCTTAGTAAATACCCATATTTTTTTCAAGCATAGAATATTTAAGTGTAGATGTAGGATTATAATAATCTTAACTACTATAAAAATATTATGTTCAATTTGTTTTATTTTACTCTTCACTATTTGTTTTCATTTTTTAACTATTTATTACTTTGATAATTATAATTTTCTCATATCTATACAATGTACTATTCACCACTTCTAGTACATCTTTCAACCTCACTTGAACCTAATAGTTTTGTGAGGGCCACCAAGTTGACGGAGAATTTGGAATGGGTACTGAGTGAGTATCATCGAGTAGCTGGTGGGTTTTTGGAAGGTATGTAGTGGATTTCTAATTGTTTTTAAATTATTTTAATTAATTAATTTTTATAATTTATTAAATGAAAAATATCTCCACACCTTTCTTATTCATGGTTGTATGCCTCCCCCTATTTTCTTTCTTAATCCTCTCTTTTAAGTGGTGGAATTACTTCATTATTGGATGAATTTGAGCGATGTTCATATTAGGTGGAGTCTAGAGGTATTTATATCACTCTTATTCAATATTTTATTTGTTTATTATACTATTTAATTATGTTTTACTAGTTATTCCCTAATCTAGGAATTTTTATAGATTTTTTGGGGAACCTACTATTTTGGATGATTCATCTGATGATATTCAGTGATTGAGCTTCTATTGGATCAAGGTTAGTGGTCATTAACCATTATTATTATTTTATGTATGGTTCATGTGATTCATAATACTTAGTCTCACCAACTATCTGTAATTTACATAAAACTAAATTTAATTTTCCCACTTTGCATATATGAGTTGGGTAAGGGAATCTAGGGATGTGATAAATGATTTTCTCAATATATTGTGTTTTCTTGATAGCTGATGGTTGTAATATTGAACTAAAGTGTGTAAAATTTATACTAAAATACATAAATAGGTCCTACTTGAGTTATTATTATATAAAGAACCATGTTTAGGATCCTATACCGTCCTTGGACATAGGAGAGGCATGTAATTAATTGTGGCAAGCTTAAGGATTGATACTTGAGGGACCTTTGAGTTACCTAAACCCTTTTTGGTTTTTTTGGATATGACATGGGGTTAGTTTTCCACCCATGATAAATTTTTGAAATTGGGTAGGAATTACCTTGGGATAGAATTTAGAAGTATGTCGGGTATATGAGGACAAACTCATTTTAGAGATATATTATGTTGGGAATTTTTCCAACCTTATTATAAATTTCATATATATTTTTGATCGATCCATTTATTATTTTATAATTTTATTTTAATTATGTATGTGGGATGACATACCCCTTTACATTGTTGGTGAATATGGTTGGGGTAAAATTCCCATTTGTGTTATATTGGTCATGATGAGGGGAACAACACCCATTACATGGTATATTCTTAATATGAACACTATACCCATTATTATGGGATGTAATGACCACTATGACATGGAATGTAGTGTCCACATTTCCTTGATAATGATGTATATGGGACGCCATTCCCAAGTATTTACTATTACCATTGGAAGTGGGATGAATTGCCTTTGGTGTGGTGCTTCCAAAGAAGAGGATGAGATGCCTGTATAAAAATGGTAACTTGTGGGGGATGATTCCCTCTCTTATGAGGTGTCTTAGGACTAGGGATACTTTTACCTCTTGAACTTTTTCATATGGCTAGGGATACTTTTCCCTCTCTTGATGCTCATGTTTGAAAATGATGCCTATTATTATATAATTGGCTAGGGATACTATGCTTGTTTCTAAACCATGGTTACCAGGATACCTTACTCACTATTATGACTTGATTATTGGGATTAAGTACCCATGTATTAAATAATATGATATTATATTATTCTATTACCACTGATACATGTCTTGTATCTGGATGTAATTCCCATGTATCGACTACTATTGTATTATAATATGAAATACCTACTGTTGTTACTTTATTATTAGGATGTACTACCTATGAGTCATATGATATGTTTTGATGGGATGTAATTCCCATTATTATGAATTATGATTTCATTCCCAATCAGTATTCATGCAATATATTTAGAGACACCCTAGTACTATCCAAAGTAGGTATTGTCACACCTGTGTGGATATATAGCAATGATGGTTGAGACTTATTTATTTTTATGCTATTATATATTATTTACATATGAGCATATCAAAATTATAATGAACTTGTATTGACTGGATTTTTTTAGTGACACTATTGGCGGTGACCTATTGAGTTATACTCACACCCTACTTGGGTACCCTGCCACCTAATAAATATTTATGTCTACTTCTATAGCTAAGGGAAAGGGATGTGCATAGGGTCTATAAGTAAGTGAAGCCTAGATAGAGTCACGAGATGAGTCTGGACAAAGACTCAAGACCCAATTTTATTATAGCCTCCTTTATTTTGTTTATTTTAGTTAGCCTATTTATGACTAGCCTTTATATGAACTTATGTTTGATGTATTCCATATAACTTTACAATACATATCATTTTCTTATAGAATGGGAGTTTTATTTATCTATAGGTGGAATATAGTTGTGTTTACCACTTTTATATACTTATATTATAATGATAGATAATTATTATTTCTTTGGCTGTTATTTGTGGCTATCTCAACCAAAGAGGGTATAATGTCCCCACTCTATACATAGAATATCTCCATTGGTCAGTAGCCTATTACATATAGGGAGGCACACTTGATGCACATGTGACTTAGTTTAGTCATGGTGGAGGTGAACCAGATTAAGGATACTATAATTTTTATTTGGTATAAATTTTTACCTAATTCATAATAGGATACATTAATTTATTCATTAAACACTGAACAGTAAGGTCACCTATTTCGATACTATTTCTTAATAGGATAGATAAAATTACTCATTGAATTATATACACCAGGATACCCATTTAGGTATCTTGCTCTTGGTTCCCAATAATAATATACATACATGTATACAAATCAAAATTTAAATCATAGGAGATATTACCAGTCACTTAGCAAGAGATTAATCAAATCTTCCCATGAAAAATAAATAGGTAAACCTAAGATGATTAAAGGAAATAAAAAACCTATAAAATACAATATTTTATACATTTTGTTTCAATATAATAAAAAATATACATAACAAAAAATGAATGAGTGTATTACCTTAGAGTGAAGAAGAGAGAGAGAGAGGACTGCATAGAAAAATAGAGGAATATGGCATGCAACTCATTTATAACACAAAATAAAGAGGTATAAAGGGATTTATTTCCCTTATGATCTTTAATCAAATTAAATTTTCATATTCTTTAATTAAATCATCATTTAATAAATAGAAAATAATTAAATAATCCTTAACTCTTTAAAAAAACCTTAACAATTCAACTGATATCTTGTGTCAAATTGATCATCCTCACACCAACAATGAATTACCTAAAACCATTTATTCATTACCCCAGTATTAATTTAATATATATTATTTAGTATATTTTATCCTTTAACTAGTTATAAAACTAATTTAAAATGACATTCCAAAAAAGGTATTTCCTAACTCTCCTTTAGAATTCCCAATTCCATTTATTATACCTATAACATAAAAACTTTACTCAACATTAACCAAGAAAAATAAATTAAAAACCTTTAAAAACAAGTTACATTAAAAATAAATTAATATATAGGATTATATAATGATTATCCAAAAACTATTTAACATATATTTTCACTAATATAATGTAATGTCCCACCCTAGAATGACTGCTCCGCTGAGGTAAAATTCCATAAGATCTTCAGTGCACTCATCAATCACTAGTGGTTAGAAACTAACATCGACAGACTAAACATATATATTGGGGAGTGACTGACCCTACAATGGATTATCTCAAATAAAATTTTGAATTTGTAGAGTAATAACCAAACACAATGACAATAATAACCAAAAACTATCAAATAAATATCCAAATAATACCAATAATATCCATAATATCAAATATCCAAATAAGGTATAATTCAAGTCTCAAATACATGAATCGATACATAATAAAACTAAAATGACCAAAAATATAATATATAAAACAACCCCACTTTACACCTCTTAAATATCTTAAAAACATGTCCGTGAAACCACCATCCATCATCTCCCACTTACACAGGGCCCCTGCCCTAACCCTTATCTTGAAAAGTGAAATCTTTATATAAAATTTTTGTATAAATATAGTGTGTGAGTATAACTTAGTTAGATAATACTAAATACCTCAAGTGCCTCTTATAATTTAACATAGTAATATATGCATGATTTAGAGTCAAATGCTGATTTTAATACATTTAAACCAATAAAAACAACATACGCAATAGACAACCATATGCTTAACAAGACACTACAATACTAACTTTACCTACTTCATACAATACTAGTGCATATATTATATATATATATATATATATATCAAATCATGTAATACACAAAAACATGGATTATATAACATCATAGAGAAACTCATGGCTTATCCAAATACAAGGATCATTTCCCTTTATAACTAAACTCATGGCTTAACTAAACACATATCTCATCCCTTATCATATAAAAAATAAAGGATTACACATTTACATGGATTAATTTTTATTCTATTCAAACTCATGGAATGTACAAAGACAAGGATTATTTCTCAATATAGTCAAAATTATGTATTAGTTAAACATATGGATACCCTATAATAAAACCAAACTTATAGACATTTGAAAATATTTGTTTAAATAACATAATATCATAAAAAACAATAATAAAATCAACATGGTACATATATAATATTTCATCTAGTTAAACATATGTAACACCCCAAGATTTCATAGTACACTATTTCTTCAAAGTAATTCAATAACTTGCACTACACGCAACACCTAGTTCAAGTGCACCACGACTTACCAAACTAGCCATTCAAAAGAAGTTATGAATGGTATTAACTTAATTTTGAACTTTATATAATACTTATAATTTTAGAATCCATATTATGAGTTTCTTAGACATAATGTAAGAACAAATTCATTTTTTTCAAATAAAAGAAGTATTTTTCAAAAAATGCAATTTTACTGCCTTTTAATGGCGTATCCTTTTTAAATCCAATATTTGAAACTTTTATATATTCAATTCGACAAAATAAACTTCTTCTTTAGAATCAGGACATAATAATTTAGTTTCAATAATTTTTTGGTGTTTTTCTGATAACTTTCATATTTGGGTGAATAGTGAAAAATACTATATTTTAACTGAAACCAACTTTTTTAATAAAAATAATTTATATTGTTGAATTATACATTTAAATGGTTTGTAAGTATAATTAGATTATATTTTTACCATTTAATCCAATTATGGTCATTGTAAGTAATTTCACTTTTAAACTGGACATAAACAAGTGTCAATCTTTTGATAATTATTATTTCTTAAAAATACGCTTTTTGGTTTTGACAACGGGAATTAATTTTAAATTAATTAATGCAACTTTTATTTTGTGAAATTGGTAAAATAGAATTCATTTTTGAATTCAAAATATCAAAATTAGTTTATGGTGAATTTTTGGTATTTTTCTGAAAACTTTCAATTTTTGATGAATAGTGAAAAACACCACATTGTTGTTTAAAACCCACTTTTTATTTAAATTTATTTTAAGTAAAAATATATACATAATAGAAATATTAGTTCAATGTAATTAATTGGAGTATTTTTTTATAATAAAATTCGATGTATAAAGTTTTATTGAACTTTTTACCGTCTTTTTACCCACCTTCTAGGAGCATTTTAAAATTTGTATAAAACTTAATTTTACCTCTTCTGTAAGTTGAATTTCAAAAATCTGAGAAACACGGTTAACCTCAGTAAGTACAATTTGGTTTAATAAGATGAAAATAATTTTTGGTGAATAGTATCTTTTGACTTTTATTTACCACAGTTAAAAGTAAATAGAGTAATTAAGGGTAAAAATGATATTATAATTACCTTAACACATGTCCTAATTCTATTGAATAAGTTTAATTAGATAAAAAACAACCTTAGGAATAAAATATGACCCTTTAGGTCCACTTGGATTAGATTAGGACATTTATTATTATTTAATTTAAAGAAGAGTTAAAAGTGTGAAATTCAAGTTTGCATAACTAAAAAATTTTAATATAGAGTTATACATAATATAAATTCGACTATTAATATTTATTAGAAAGATAAAATTATTTCCTACATAATGATATTTTAATTATAATTTTTAGACATTAAATAGTTTATTTTATCTATGACACAATGATGATGTAGTAATTATCTTATTAATGAAAGATTAAAATAATTGATATTATAAATATCCAAATAAATGTAATTTGAGACTTTTGATGAATTAAACTAATTTTCATGGTTAATATGACATGTTAGGGTTGATTAGATAATTTTTTTTTCTAAGTGATAAGGTTTTTATGACTTTCACAAAAACACAATACCAAATAGTGTCAAAATTTATATAAATTAATTTTAAAAACAAATACTATATTATTGGTTGATATAATATTCCTAAAAATATACGGTTCGGCCAAAGGGCTTCAATAATATTATATATGTCATTAATGAACCACTTGAGGTTATCTTGTATGTTTATAGTAAGTTTATTAACCATATAGTGTAAGAATACAAGAAGACACGTTAAAAGTTAAATTATTTAACTTAGAGTTGAATCTAAATGATAAGGTTACAATGGTAACCTAAACTTATCTAAAACCTATTAGTTGAGTGGATTTATACCCATACCAAATTTAGATTCGAAATAAATCAATTTAGAGCCATTATAAATCGAATATGATTTTATTATAAAATAATATTTCAATCTTTTCCTAATGTGCCCCTCACCCCTCTTATGAAAGGGCACTCCCCCTTCTCTCAAATTCACACCTTAAAATCCATTTGGATCGACCAAAACCTTCCTAAATATCCTCTAAATTGTCCTAACTTCATCCTATAGGCCTTTCTTTAGTCATAAAGCCAACCAAAGGATCTCTTTTGATCAAATCAAAAGGAAGAACCCTAAGAAGAGGTAAATATTTCATCACCTCTTTCAAGTTCTTTTCTTCTTCCACTTATTCTTTCCTTGTTGTTTACATTCTAAAATAATAACTCTAGTATCTTATATATAATGTGATATTATTTTAAATATTCTACAACCATATTCAATATTCTATCCATCCTTTGAATGACATGTGACAATACGTGCGTACCTACGACTTACCGTCTCCACGTCGTGGTGTAGTTGTTATTCAATACATTGTTCTTTGTATGGGTATAATAATGATGTATAATTTCTATAAATAATAAATATAACATGATTTTTGATTTGGTATATATTATATAGCATCCAATTATATACGATTTTAATATCAAAAGAATGATATTGTCGCTTGTGCGTATGTACAGATTACCGTCTCCATGAACGCGATGAGATTCATTCCCCATCATAACCATTCAAGATTAATTTTCATTTGATGATTGAAAATAATGTTTAAAGACTTTATATAATTCTATATATTAATAATAAACATCTGATCCATAACAAACATGACTCATGTAACAAAGAATATAAAGAAAAACCAATCATTTAACACCCGAAATGATGATAATACTAAAATATCATTAACAAAGCATTATTAGAAGATCATATATGATATAATAATTATATATATGGTTATTGTATAATTTAATAACAATGATTTAACTATTATATATTATATTAATATACCCTCAACCAAGGATAAGTACAAGGTAAGGGTTAATTCTACAATCTCTTCAATATCTGAGGTTGTTTATATGTAATTATCTACTGAGACCTCTTTATCATCCACATCCATGTTTCTTAAAATGTTTTTAAAAACATTTTTACTATTTACTAGATAATGGGTTAAAGTAATTTATACCCTTATTTGACCTTATATTCTTTTGAAAGGAAACTTTCCGTCATTTTCCAAACAAGGTACTTTATAACCTTTTCGACAAAATTAAGGTAAGAATGTCTTTTTTAACTTATAAGGCAGGTGCGGCTATTTTCCGCCATTATAAAATCGTCAAATCTTTCCTTACAAGATTATAAGAATATTTTCAAAATAAATGTTTACTTTATAATTATTTGACTCTTAAATGATTTCAAAATAGAAAGAGATATTTCCCTCAAATAGTTTTGATTTCATCTATGTCAACATCCTTTGAAAAATTTTACACTTGTTTGAAGTTGATTTATTATGATACAAATATTCCATATTTTATTTAAGGTTTTGTGATATATTTTAAAGTGGATGAGTTATTTTTATTCCATTCAGGGTTTATGGTTAAAGTATTGACATTTTGTATGTTAGTTTTAATACGAATGTTTATGTTATATTTCAACCTCTTCTTAAGATGAATGTGTTGGACTAGTATGTTACGGGTTGGGGACCGGTAAAAGTAATCCCTCTGGGTTGGGGTCCAGTTATAGTAGACCCCCCTGGATTGGAGTCCGATTATAGAGGCTCTTAGGGTTGGAGTCTGGTTACAGAGGTTCTCTAGGTTGGAGTCCGGTTACCGAGGCTCTCCGAGTTGGAGTCCGGTTAAAGAGGCTCTCTGGGTTGGGGTCTGGTTACAGTTAGCCCCTAGGTCATGGTACAAGTCCTTGACACAAAAATTAAAGTCTGGTACTATACATTCCCTCATTATAAAATTAGTTATTACATGTGATTATTCGACTATTATAATATCAATGTGCATGTTTTTATGATATTGTTTGATTTATTTTTTCCATATTATATTCAAGTTTATGTTTAAAATGATATTTTTTTATTACACATCTTGCCTTAAAAGTTTATATCTTTCGGTAAATTATTTACCCTTACTGAGCATCTGACCTCACCCCTTTCTTATGTTTTATTTTTCCAGGATCCCAAGAAGTGCTTTATGTTTGAGATACAGAGTTAAGCTAAGAGAGAAATGGAATTATCAAAGGATTATTTTTTTGTGTTGTTTGTTGGAAAGTGTAATGTAATTTTCATGTATGTAATCTATTTTCCAAGACTGCTAAAATGATCGGTTTTTTGGGACTTGATTCCTTGTAATCATGCCAATGTATTAAAATAATGCACCTAATCTGGGAATCTAGGGTCGGGGCATTACAGTTGGTATCAGATGAAGTTTAGAAATAACCTTGGAAAATAGATTTAGATAAAATCTGATTATAGAACCTTACCCTAAGATAAACTTTGAGGATTAGTATAGAAGAACTTTCTAGAATTTTGGTAATGTAGAAATTTTGTGAGTTTTCCAAGAAAATACATCCCTATCTGGATACGAGTAGGTAGAGGTGGATCTGGCATAGATGTACCTAGGGTTAAAAACCAAAAATACCGCTTTGAGCTAGACTCGAATGGGAACTGGTGCATGACAACGGGCCTTGCTGCACTCTTGGTTACGACACTCCTGGGGGAAATTCTTAGGATAATTCTAATTTTCTTTACAAATCATTATGAAACATTTATGAGTATATATGTCATCAAAGAAAATATTTTTATGATTATGGATTATATCCACAAACTATTCAATTTACGTTTGGTATTTTACTAGTTTGGAATTATTCATTATGATTCATAAACTGACCTAGTGTATGCCATTGTATAGAAATGGTGCCCAGTATAAGGAA
The DNA here is from genome assembly GCA_963277665.1 of Viscum album. NCBI lineage: Eukaryota > Viridiplantae > Streptophyta > Magnoliopsida > Santalales > Viscaceae > Viscum > Viscum album. The sequence continues at coordinate 1,492,480,496 of OY728145.1, forward strand.
TGAGAACTCCAACAATACGTATGATACAAAGAGTAAGAAGGATCATATCATTCATGGTATTAAGCCAACATTTAGAAGGGAAATAGTCTCCCATGTATTCTCAACATATGAAGAAATAATATCATGTGTTAATAAGATAAGTAAGGAATTCTCTGAGTCCTATGGATTTGAATGGAAGAAAGAGAAGAAAATAATGATAGAGAGAAATATGGATAAAGAGAAGAGGGGAAATAAGGATTTTCCCATATGTGATAAATGTTGAAAGAATAACCTTGGTAAATGCTTGAAGGGAATGAGATTTTGTTATAAGTGTGGAGAAAAAGGACACCAAGTACGTGATTGCAAGGGTAAGAAAAAGGTTTCAAATGTAAAATGCTTCATCTGCAAGGTGTTGGGACACTACGCAAATCAATGTACCAGTCATCAGAGTATACCTCAAATGATGCTATTGAATAATAATAAAGTTATGATACTACCTCAAATGAATAGGAATGACTAGTGTTCTTATGTTGTTATTATATAATTATTTCATTTGAGTGTTGTATCAATAATATACAGGTTATATGAATTATAGAGATAAATAAGGATTGTACTGTAGTACTATTTTATTGAGGATTTGAGATTATATGGTTCTAAAAAAAGTGAATTAATAGTAAGCTACACTTTCTGAAAAAATACATGGTTGAAGGAAAGGTAATCCTTAATATGGTCCTAATAATGAGGTAGTGATTTTGGAATAAGAGATAGTTGATTTGGATAAATTATATTAGATATTCTTGACTTACTTGGAACTGATTAATAGTTTTTTTATTTCATCATTGTTGGAATATTCAAAATTTTTGGATATAAGAAATATATCTAGTATTATATAAAGTATATGGGAGCATGAATGTAATCAATAAGGTTTTATAGTAACTCAGGGTGTTACCATGTTTTAAAATAATACATGATGAAGGAGTTCACATGTTATTACGTGGAAAAAAGGATCTTCATTATGTTTAACTTCCTTATAAATTTTATAATGTGGTTTGGATAGAAGTATTTTGGATAAATCTAAATGTTGGAATGTATTAAGTTTGAAACTGGATACTATAGTTCGGGTTATTTTTGGATTGTTATAAAAAGGACAACACGCAGACTGTGTGACAACCCGTCGTGTCGGACAAAGCTGTGGGGATCGAACCCACAACCATAGTGAGATTGGGATTTATTTACTACCACTGGACTACGTGAAGTCCCTAGATTATATAATGTAGTTTCTTTTTTTAAAGGATATGATAGGTGAATTATAAATTCATTATTTTTGGAACCCTATACGATTAGGATAAATAGAATATTTTTTTGAAATCTTTTGGAGTGAAATATGAATTTGTGGTAGGAATTACTTAAAGAATGAAACTCTACTTGTCAAGTATATATATATATATATAATTTTTTTTCTTCAATTATATGGGTAATTTAATTCTTAAACTTTAGGGAATGGATCATAAAACCAAAAATGTGTTATCCTAATACCTTATGTTTTGTTGAATCGATTGTATTTTAAATCATCATAGATTGATGGATTTGAGGCCCTCAATTTTACACTTGTTTGTGATTGATGAACTCAATCACTCCCTATAAATATTTACATTTTCCTTCAATTATGTGTCACTAATTTCCACCAATATTCTCCCAATCAAGATCATAATTTGGTGGTGACCCTTTCATTTCCCTTTTCCTCTTATTAAGACTAAATTTTATTAACCCAATTTCTGATGTGGGTTTTCCCACAAAAGAATTTTCTATTTTAAACTTTTTATTTTTGAATAACAATTTCAAATTATGAGGACTCAATTTATTGAATAAGGGAAGAATGTAACACCCCAAGATTTCATAGTACGTTATTTTTCTTCAAAGTAATTCAATAACTTGAACTACACGCAACACCGAGTTTAAGCACACCACGACTTACCAAACTTACCGTTAAAAAGCAGTTATGAATAGTATTAACTAAATTTTGAACTTTATATAATCCTTATAATTTTATAATCCATATTATGAGTTTCATAGGAATAATGTAAAAACAAATTTTTTTTTTTTCAGATAAAATAAGTATTTTTCAAAAAATAAACTTTTACCGCCTTTTAATGGTGAACCCTTTTTAAATCCAATATTTGAAACTTATATATATTAAATTTCACAAAATAAATTTATTCTTTAGAATCGAGACATAATAATTTAGTTTCAATAAATTTTTGGTGATTTTATGATGACTTTTATATTTGGGTGAATAGTGAAATATACTATATTTTAACTGAAAACAAATTTTTTAATCAAAATAATTTATAGTGTTGAATTATAAATTTTAATGGTTTGGAAGTATAATTAGATTATATTTTTACCATTTAATACAATTATGGTCATTGTAAGTAATTTTACATTGAAATTGGACATAAACAAGTGTTAATCTTTTGATAATTATTATTTCTTAAAAACACGCTTTTCGGTTTTGACAACGAGAATTAATTTTAAATTAATTAATGAAACTATTTTGTTTTGAAATTGTTAAAATAGAATTCATTTTTGAATTCATAATATCAAAATTATCTTAGGGTTAATTTTTGGTATTTTTCTGAAAACTTTCAATTTTTGATGAATAGTGAAAAACACGACATTATTTTTTTAAAACCCACTTTTTATTTAAATAATTAATTATTTTATTTAAATTTATTTCAATTAAAAATTGATACATAATAAAAATATTTTTTCAATGTAGTTCATTGGAGTCTTTTTTATAATAAAATTAAATGTATAAAACTTTATTGAACTTTTTACCATCTTTTTACCCACCTTATAGGAGCATTTGCAAATTTGTATAAAACTTAATTTTACCACTTCTGCGAGTTGAATTTAAAAAATCATATAGACACAGTTAACCTCAGTAAGTAAAATGTGGTTCAGTAAGATGAAAATAATTTTTGGAGAATAGTAACTTTTGACTTTTATTTACCACAGTTAAAAGTAAATAGGGTAATTAAGGGTAAAAACGATATTATAATTACCTTAAAACACGTCCTAATTCTATTGGATAGGTTTAATTAGACCAAAAAAACCTTAGGAATAAAATATGACCCTTTAGGTCCACTTGGATTAGATTATGACATTTATTATTATTTAATTTAAAGAAGAGTTAAAAGTGTTAAATTCAAGTTTTCATAACTAAATCATTTTAATATAGGTTTATACATAAGATAAATTAGACTATAAATATTAATTATAAAGATAAAACGATTTCCTACATAATGGTGTTTTATTTATAATTTTTAGACATTAAATAATTTAATTTATTTATAACACAATGATGATGCAGTAATTACCTTTTTAATGAAAGATTAAAATAATTGATATTATAAATATCCAAATAAATGTAATTTGAGACTTTTGATGAATTTCACTAATTTTATAGGTTAATATTATATTTTTGGGTTGATTAGATAAATTTTGTTCAAAGTGATAAGGTTTTTATGACTTTCACAAAAACAAAATTCCAAATAGTGTCAAAATTGACATAAATTAATTTTTAAAACAAATACTATATTATTGGTTGATATAATATTACTAAAAATATAAGGTTCGTACAAAGGGATTAAATAATATTATATATGTCATTAATTAACTACTTTAGGTTCTCTTGGATGTTTATATTAAGTTTATTAACCATATAGTGTAAGAATACAAGAAGACACGGTAAAAGTTAAATTATTTAACTTTATGTTGAATCTAAATGATAAGGTTAAAATGTTTACCTAAACTTGTCTAAAACCTATTGGTTGAGAGTATTTCGACCCATACACACTTTATATTCAAAATAAATCAATTTGGATCTATTATAAACCGAATATTATTTTATTATAAAATAATATTTCAATATTTTCTAAGGTACCCCTCACCCCTGTTATTAAAGGGCACTTCCCCTTCTCTCAAATTCAAAACCTTAAAAGCCATTTTTCTCGCCCAAAACCTACCCCAATATCCTCTAAACTATCCTAACATAATCCTAGATTCCTTCCTTTAGTCAGAAATCCATTCTAAGGATCCCTTTTGATCAAATCAAATGGAAGAACCCTAAAAAGAGGTAAATATTTTATCACCTCTTTCAAGTTCTTTTCTTCTTACACTTCTTCTTTCCTTGTTGTTTCCATTATAAAATAATAAATCCAGTATCTTATATATACTGTGATATTATTATAAATATGGTACAACTTTATTCATTATTCTATCCATCCTTTGAATGACATGTCACCATACGTGCGTACATACGACATACCATCTCCACGTCGTGGTGTAGTTGTTATTCAATACATTATTATTTGGATGGGTATAATAATGATATATAATTGATGTAAATAATAAATATAACATGATAATTATTATTTATATATGATATAACATCCAATTATATACGATTTTAATATCAAAATAATGATATTGTCGCTCATGCGTACGTACGGATTGTCGTCTCCACGAACGTGATGAGATTCATTCCCCATCATAACCAATCAAGAATAATTTTTATTTGAAGACTAAAAATATTTTTTAAAGACTTGATATCATTATGTATATGAATAATAAACATTGAATCCAAAACAAACATGACTCATGTAATAAAGAATATAAAGGAAAACGAATCAATTAACACCCGAAATGACGATAATACTAAAATATCGTTAACAAAGAATTATTAGAAGATCATATATGATATCATAATTATGTATATGGTTCTTGTATAATTTAATAACAATTATTTAACTATTATACAGGAGGTTAACGTACCCTTGACCAAGGAAAAGTATAAGGTAAGGGTTAATTCTACAATCTCTTCATTATCCGAGGTTGTTTATACGTAATTATCTATTGGTACCTCTTTATCATCCACATCCATGTTTCTTAAAATGTATTTCAAAACATTTTTACTATTTACTAGAAAATGGGTCAAAGTCAATTATACCCTTATTTGACCTTATATGTTTTTTAAAGGAATCTTTCCTTCATTTTCCAAATAAGGTACTTTATAAACTTTTCGGCAAAATTAAGGTAAGAATGTCCTTTTTAACTTATACGGCGAGTGAAACTATTTTCTATCATTATAACATCATCAAAGATTCCATTAAAAGATTATAAGAATATTTTCAAAATAAATTCTTTCTTTATAATTATGCGACTTATAAATGATTTCAAAATAGAGAGAGATATTTCTGTCAAATTATTTTGATTTCATCTTTGTCAACATCCTTTGATAAATTTTACACTTATTTGAAGTTGATTTATTATGATAAAAATATTACATACTGTATTTAAGGTTTTGTGATATGTTTAACTATGGATGAGTTATTTTTATTCCATTCATGGTTTATGGTTAAATTATTGACATTTCGTATGCTAGTTTTAATACGAATGTTTATGTTATATTTCAACCTCTTCTTAAGATGAATGTGTTGGACTAGTATGTTCTGGGTTGGGGACTGGTAAAAGTAAGCCCTATGGGTTGGGGTATGGTTATAGTAGACCCCCTGGGTTGGAGTCCGGTTACAGAGGCTCTCCGGGTTGGAGTCTGGTTATAGAGGCTCTCTGGGTTGGAGTCCGGTTACAAAGGCTCTCCGGGTTGGAGTATGGTTACAGAGGCTCTCTAGCTTAGAGTCCAGTTACAGAGGCTCTCCGGGTTGGGGTCCGGTTATAGTTATCCCCTAGGTCATGGCACGGGGCCTTGTCACAGAAATTAAAGTCTAGTATTATACATTCCTTCATTATGAAATTAGTTATTACATGTGATTATTCCACTAGTAGAATATCCATGTGCATGTTTATATGGTATTTTTTGATTTATTTTTTCCATATTATGTTCAAGTTTATGTTTAAAAGGATATTGTTTTTATTACACATATTTCCTTTAAAGTTTATAGCTTCCACTAAATTATTTACCCTTACTGAGCATCTGACCTCACCCCCTTCTTATGTTTTATTTTCCCAGGATCCCAAGAAGTGTTTTATGTTTGAGATGCAGGTTTAAGCTAAGGGAAAAATGGAAATATCAAAGGATTTTTTTTGTTTTGTATGTTGGAAAGAGTAATGTAAAGTTCATTTATGTTATCTATTTTCCAAGACTTCTAAATTGATCGGTCTTTAGGGAATCGATTCCTTGTAATCATGCCAATGTATTAAAATAATGCACTGACTATGGGAATCTTGGGTCAGGGTATTACAACATATACTTTTATCTAAAAAAACCTTACAAATTATTTAATACCATTCATTACATAGATACTCATATCACTATATTTTCATTTCTTTTATATTAAAAAAACCTTTCCAATTTCACATCAAGCCATTTATAATATAATAAATTTATAAAAAAAATCATTTTTATCATATTAAAACCCAAAAAAGACATTAATTAATTCAATACCATAGATTCAACATGAAATGAACTTTATGAAGTTTATATTTAAATACCCAAAAATACATTTAAATATTTATAATAAATTTAAATATGATTAAAACAATAATTTTTTTTCTTAAGAACAATAAAAAATTTCCAACAAATGTAAACCATTTTATCTATGTAATAACTCATTTACATGTCCAATTAAATTACTTGATTTATAAAAATAATAATTTAATTTAATAATATTTCAAATCACCAAATCACTCCTAATAAATAATCAAATATTTAATTTTAATGCACAATCCTTTTATGTATCATTACAATTATTAGTGAAAAAAATAAATCATTATTAAAATTTACTTAATCAATAGAAAAAATCATCATATATCCATTTAACTCATACTCACATAAATAAATAAAATTATTATGCACATAATCACATTTCATTTTATCCCTATTTTACTTTTCTAAAGTTAACATTAGATAGAAAAAACAAATGACATGCATAAAAAAATTAAATGGAAATCAAGGAGAGTATTGTGATCTCCTAAATAATGATAAAATAATAACATGTACATGAAACTCTTTTCCAAATCCACTCCAATCACTGTAAATAAATAAATTTCCCAAAATAGAAGGATATTCATCAAATTAGATGAAGCATAAAGAAAACCAAATCAAAAGAGTGGAAAAAATAGTGATTTCATTAGAATAACCTTAATGACCCCAACACAACAACTAACTCTTGATTTTGATACGAAATAATATGTTTATAAGGATTAGTATTTGAAAATAATTGAGATAATCTAGCCCCCCCATTCACTATACATTAAACCAAATTGGATAAAACATTATTTAATCCAAATTTGCGATATAAAGAATATGGAAATGAACCTATTAAAAAAATGTTCATAGTCACTACCAAGTGCCCGATGATAATTAATAGGTAGCTGATGCTTATGATAGATCATTAACCAACTAACAATTTTGGTCACTAGGTACCTAGTATACCCCACCTGGTTATGGGTGGTATATGTTTGCCTATAGAAATAAAACCACCAAAAAATATCATTCAAAATATACTTTTAGTTTGAAACAACCATAACCATCTCAAAATAATTAAAATTAAATAAAATCAAGCATAAATAAAAATTAAACATGCACTTAAAAACCAATAGTTATTATAAAATCCCCACTATAGGGTTTTTTATCATAGAGAAGTGTCATTAATAATATATAGTGAAATAATACAAACAATTAGATCTCATGTCGACTTCCCATTAACAAGTTTACTCTTTTAAATGGATATGCTACCTCAACACACATTAAAGAGTTATATTGTTATCTTAAAGTGTCTTAATTCTTTGATCAATACAATATACTAGTTATTTAATAAATGACGCATCCACCTAAAATTTCACATCATCACAAAAAATCAAATGATATAGTTCCATATCATACATCCTTAGTTTAATACATGAAGCACATCAAGCATCACAAAAAATCTTGGAGGCACAGTCAATTGATAATAAACACCCCCAAAACACTCATGTTTCTTGAATGGATTAAGGAAACAAGGTTTCAAACCCCTAATTTTATAAAACTTTTTGAAATAACATAAGAGAAACTTAGAGAAATACCCAATTACACATAAAAAAATTGAGAGTTTGATGCCTCCCATATTCATAAGATCTTGGTCTACTCTCAGTCATACCCATCATGTTCTTGATCAACTATACTATATTAAAAGTAATATACACTAATCTAGGTTTAATAAAAGAGGCCACACCAAAATCCATATAGTATAAAGGATATTTAAATAGTATAATATATAATACCTAAAATAGTACAAATTGAATATATTATTATTATATGTTATAATAATATTCCATTAAATCTATATAATCCTCCCACATACTATCAAAATCAATAATACATAAAAAAACATCTTTTAGAATTTTAATGGTGTGATAAAAATACACATCAATATGTAGATGGTAAGTAGTGTTAGATTAAGATTTATCAAAAAAGAAAAATATAAGAGGGGGTAATAGTCTTTTAAAAAGTTTGAAACAAATAATTAATAAGATATTTTTAATTGAATAATCAACAGTGCAGTGTAGTGTTTGAGATTGAATGTTGCATAAATTAAAATATAAACATAGTATTTTTATAGTGGTTTAGATCACCAAGATTATAGTATACTCTTCAATCTTCTCTACTCAATGTTAATATTGGTTCCCACTTAAAAACTAAAATTTATAGATTTGATAACCTATTTATAGACTACCTTTTACAATACCAAGAGGCCCAACCCTGGATTTTTAAAGGAGTAATAACGTAGTATGACCTAACTTTTATTTGGGATTAAAAACTCAAGAAACCACTTTTTTATTGGTTGAATAATAAATTAAAAAATTTAGTTTTATTGGGAAATGTTTAAATCATTATAACAAATACAAAAAAATAATGAAAAATAATGTGAAGAAAACTAGAGAACAATGATAACCAATAGAGATAAGAAGATATTGAAGATGATGTTTCTTATTGATATTCAATCAATTTAGTAGTAATGAGTTGAACAATTTAATTTTATTCTTTATCACATCAATGGAACAACGTCTATGGAAGAACTTAGTTGAGTATCATGAAAATAATTCTTTTTATCAACTATTAAAAAAGTCATCAAGAGTTCTTCTCACTTCATGCCTTGGTATCTATTTATTAACTAATAAAAATATTCATCATTATTTATAGTTTTCATGAGTGTTTTCTAAGCTCATCACCACAATACAATGGTTAAAAATATTAAAAATATGGAAACAAATCATTAACTATTAATACTTCACACATATTTAATAATAATATTAAATTTGTTTAACTCTTGCATTAAAATCATTTAAAAAAAATTCTAATATGATTATTAGAATAAATGAGAGTTTTTCAAATAAATAAAATGATAAAAATAACTCCCAAAAACTTGCAGTAAATCAATAAATTAAAAAAAATATAAAAATAGAGTATAAAAGAAATAATATGAAAACTGTTATTTCCTTAAGTATTTCCAAGATATTTTTTATTCACTAGTTTACACCATAATTGTTAAAATATAAAATTATTCTATAAAGTAATAAAAAAATTAAAATGGATTAAAGAAACTTGTAGTGAATCAATTTCAAAAAATAATGATTAAACAGATTATTTTGTAAAATATAAATTTTCCCAAAATAAAAAAAGTAAAGAAATGACCATGTGAGGAATAAGCCTTATGGTTAGTTGACTTACCATATCATCATGTGTGGTTGGCATACTGACCATGAAAATAAAAAGGTTATGTAGTCACTTATGGTAGGTTAGTCTTATATTCACTCTAAAATACTCATGTGGTAAACTTGAAAATTATCCACATGGTCACATTGAAAAATACCTCACGTGGTCACTTATATAATGAAACACATAGTCACTTGATAATATATCACTCATGGTCACTTTATAATAACACTAATGGTAAATTAATAATAAAAATCATGGTAAATTAAAAATTTATACTCATGGAAGCTTAAATATTTATACTCATTGTAGATTAAAAAATTAATAATCACAATATCTTTAATACCCACTCATGGTAACTTGAATACCCACTCATATTAGGTTAGAAAAATGAACTTACAAGAGGATTCATGGTAGGTTAATGTTATTGCTTATAGTAACATTAAAAATTATTATGTTTGGTAAGTTCAAAAATTTAATGCCATGGTAACTTGAATATGATTTTCGATAGCTTTATTTTACCTTCACAGTAGTTTGATAAACACCTATTCATGATAACTTCATGAAACTCACAATTACTTTGAAAATGAACTCACACCAAAGGAGCTTACCTACTTGTGGCATGTCATTTCTTATGGAACCAAACAGAGATAGGCTGATGCTTGGTGCTATGATCTATAGGTTTGTTTCAAGTTGAGGTGAATATGTAGTACTACAATGAAGCTCAAACATAGTCAAGCTGCTATGGAGATGAAGGTGCGTGCAAACTGAAGGAAGAGAAGACTAGTAGTACATGGCGTGGAATTGCTGTGTGAAGTTGAAACTACTCGTATAGATGGATAATTACATTTATAGAGAGAGGCTAGAAAAACTAATCATTATTTGCTGAAGAAGCTAAATGTTGTTCCATAGAGCTACGATGTTGTGGATATGGAGATGCATGTATATGAAGCCCGAGGAAGAAGAACAATATAGTGTATATTATATATATATATGAGACCATATATATATAACCATTTAAAAAATGTTAAATTATATTAAAAATATGTAAACACTAAAATTAAAAATTAACACATGATACAAAAAATTAATAGAAAATATAAATGAAAAAATGGAAACCAAAATAGGGTCCTTGCGTAAGATAAAAATAATTAAAGCATTAAAATATAATGTGATACTATAATAAAAATAATAATAAAAACCCTAAATAATATGAAATATTAAAACATTAACACATATAAAAAATGATTACATTATGTAGAACAATAAAAAATAATGTGTGGAAATTTTTTTTTAATCAATTCAAATATGTCAATTAAAAAATATTAAAATGTAAATGTTTAGATAATTTAAATTAAAAAACATGTGAGTTAATTATAATTTAATAAAACAAAAATAATAAATAATTAACAAACAAATATTAACATATATGTTAAAACACTAGCAATCTCCCCTCTTTATAAATTACAAAATCGAACATTTATTTAAATTTATAAAAACATTACACCTTTTGAAATTAATAAAAAAGTAAAAAAAATAAATCTCCAAAATTTTATTCATATTAAAAAATAATCATTATCAATTAACCAATATTAACAATGTAGAACATTTTCATTAAAAATTATCATCTAATAATAGTACTCTACTAACCAGATATCCGAAATCATATCACATTTTTACAAAAACTAATTATAATAAAAAAATATCATGATTCTAACATACCTAGTTCAAACTTCATGATATTAGATTTGAAAAATCTAATGGTTTAGTGAATATATCTGTAAATTTTTTGAATTATGAAAAAATTATAAACTAATACTTACTTTATTTGCATGATCTCTCAGAAAATAAAATCTAACATTGATATGTTTTGTTTGAGAGTGTTGTAAATGATTTTTAGAAATTTAAATTGAATTATAATTATCACATAAAATTGTAATTTTATCAATGTTGATATTAAAATAACATAAGGTCTGTTTTATCTATATAATTTGTAAAAAAAATAGTAGTGGTAATATAATAATACTCAACTATAAAAAATTCAACTTATAGTTGTTATTTAGAACTCTATGAAATTATTTTTTTCTGAGAAAATGACACATACCCATTATAATTTTCTAGTCAATCCTACAATCACCAAAATAAAAGTCAGAATAAATAATAAATCAACAAAATTCTGATTTAAATAACATATAATAATACCAATAATACCTTTAATATATCTAATAACTCTCTTAACATCTTGAAGATGAATTTTCTTAGGATTTGAATAAAATCCAACACACAAACAAACAAAAAATATTATATCTATTCTATATATTGTTAAATATAGTAAGTTTCCCATCATGCCTCTATACAGTTTAACATGAAATCATTTTCTAGATTCTTCCAAGTCTAATTTTTAATTTTTACTAACATGTGTTTTCATAGACATACATGAATCAAATCCAAACATTTTAACAATTTCTTCAGTATACTTAGATTGATTTAAGAAAATACTATCTTTTCTTTGGTTAATTTGTAATATAATAAAAAATTTAAATTCACCCATTAATCTCATATCAAACTCACATTTCATTAATTTATAAAAGTAATTACAGAATAAATCATTTGTTAAACCAAATATTATATCATTGAAAACAAATTCATATGATGAAAATATCATTTGAAATTTTCATTATAAAAAAGAAAGGGTCAAATTTTCCTAAAAAAAATTAAATTTAATAAAAATTTAGTCAGTATTTCATACTAACCTTTATATGAATTACTAAGACAATATAATGATTTATTATGTTTAAAAACATGATTTGGAAAATTTTCATTTTCAAATCCAGGGGTTGTTTAACAAAATTTTTTTAGAAGTTATTCCATTTAAAAATGAACTTTTTATATCCATTTGAAATAATTTGATATTTTAAAAAAAGAAGATGACAATTAAATCCTAATATATTTTATCCTAGAAACAAGATGAAAACAATCTTCAAAGTCTATTCCATCTTCCTAAAAATAACCTTGAGCAACTAGTCTCGTTTCCTTTTTAACTATATTTCTAGAGTTAACAATATTATTATGAAAAATACACTTTGTTTCTATTATTTTCTTATCTTTTGGTAATTTAACTAAATTTCACACTTTATTTCTTTCAAAATTTATTTAATTCATCTTTCACATCATTAATATAGTTTTTATAATTTAAATAGTCATTAATATTAACAGGTACAAGATCAACAACAAATATAAAATTAGTACAATATTGTAAAAAGAACATTCTCGTTTTCATAAAAGATTCAAAAATTCCAATTAACGTTTCAATATAATGACATTTAAGAGTTTTACATAATTTAGGATCAGTTTGAGAAAATATATTCTCCACTATAACCAATGAATTATCATTTTCTTGGTTATTATCTTCACCAAAATTGAATTCTCTTGATCCATCGTCATCATTATTTGAATCATAATTCAGATTTTTATTATTACTCTCATTAAATTTAAAATGTACAGAAACTTAAATAAATAAAGTTATGTTGTTGAAAAATATATATGAATTACTAGTATCAAAATAACATAAAAATATCCCTTCATCACTTTTGGAATCAAATTTTTCTAAATTATCATTTGTATTTAAAATAAAACCATTGAAACGAAACACCCTAAAGTATCCAATTTTGGATTTAAAGCCTTTAAATGATCAATATAGTTTTTTATTTTAAAACTATATATTAGAAACTATATTTCAAACATGAAAAATTGTATTAAAAGATTTATACTAGAAATTTTTTTTCACTTTAGGCACAATAATCATTATTCTTTCCATTTATTGAATTGAATTATTCTTTCTTTTAATCAGAACATTTTTTGGTGTCTTAGGGGTAGAAAAATAATTATTTTATCCATTGTTTTCATAATTTTTATCAAATTATAAATTAATTGATTCAACACCTCTATCACATCTGATAGAGATGATTAACTGATTTTTGAAATTTTTAATAAGTATGCAGAAAACAAAAAATTTAGTTAGAGTTTCATTTTATGTGATGAGAAATAATGTAAGATATTTCATCCATATGAGATGAAAATTTTAGAAGGAATCTGAATTTTCATTTACAGGATGGGTTAGATTTTGAGTTGAGAATCGGAATAGAAATCCAAGAGTTGGAATGACTCAAAGTGTTTTTTTGAGGCAAAGAATGAGGCTCATAAGGTTGCTCAGGTGTTCAGATGAGTATTAGAAGCTTTAAGTTATGATTTGGAGTTTTGGGGATTTTAGGTCAGAGTGTACGGTTTAGTGTACATGGTTTAGGAGAAACCATATGACACATTTATGTTCAAGATGTTTTTAGTTAATTTTAAACTGATCATGGTTGAGTTTCATGGTTTGATCACATTTCGGGGTAAACCATGTGATCATAAAGGAGATACCATGTGAGTTTGAGGTGGGTCTCATATATGGTGCATGAGTAGTGAATGATTTTAGATAAACTATGTGACTTATTATTGTAGGTCATGGCATGGTTGGTGCATGGTCTAGATAACATTGTAGCTAAACCATGTATGTGGTATGAATTGGATAGTGCCAACCGAATGGTTGTCCCACCATTTTGAAAGTTGTACAACCAAAATATTTTCCTGATCATGTTTCATTAAATGAGGGATTTTACAAAAATATCACCTTAGGTTTTTAGGGTACTCCTCCCTCTTCTTCTCCCATTAGGTGGGCATGAACCAGGGGGATACCAAACCCCCTCCTCATTCTCTAACACCTCGATTTGGTGTGTTTTCATGGTGTTTGTTCTTCTTTTAAGGTAAAATATCTCTTCATACTCTTTCCCTTTCTCCCATTCCTTGGTTCCTTCAAATTTCAAATGTGCGGGTTTAGGGATTTGATTTCAATTCCACCGGATCATGGTGGAATGTCCAAGGATGATGGGGATTTTGGTTACCATGCATAGAGAATATACTGAGATGAATTACACACATCATTTCATGATGCTTATTTAAGGTATGAATTCATAATGAAATTTTATAGGTTTTCTATAAAATTGGTTTTTGATTAACCTTGTAAATGGAATCATCTCTTAAGTATTTTCCCAAGATTGGTGTCGAGAGTTATTTGCAGACCTCCCATGCTATTTTATTGGAGTTTTAGAAAATATGAGAGCCCCATGTGATTTTTTTGCATTATTATATTTTAGGTTTTAATTAATTAATTAATTATAGTTATTATAATTAAATAATTTTGGTTTCTTGGCATGAGGTTAGGGATTGGGTGTTTGAGACAAGATTGATTGTGTGTTGATGGATTTGGATGATTCTTGGATGGGCCTTGGAAAGGCTGTCATGATTTGGAAATATTTTGGAAAGATTTAGAAATGAGGTAGGCGGTTTAGAGATTTAACCATTATCTCATTAATTATTTTTTATGTATATATACTTTGTGCCTTAAATCCCATGTGTTGTGTGTTTTCTTTATTGAATTAATTTTTCTATGGGCTTCATATGGATACCTTGGACCTCTTATAGATCATAATAGATCCATTGGTGATTACAAGACTTAACCCACAACCACCCATGTGTGTGATGTTTCATGAAAATGGAAAAAATATAATTGTAAGAGGTAAAGTAAGTGGGTTACATAATTAACTAGGTTAATTTCATTGTATGTTTTTAATGAACAGTTAAGGGATACATGGAGAGGCTTGAAAATAAATGTTTTATAATATATTGGAAGGATGAATTGAAATTTTATATATACTAGACTTTTGTGGAATTTATATGAGGCCTTGAAATGGTTTTAAATGTGTGTGTTGAGTTTTGACCTAGTTTGGGTGAAAAGGGGGAAATATATGTTTTGAAATGATTCTTGTTTTATAATGAGGCATAAAACACCAAGTGGTTTGTATAAAGTAGTTTTAAATGGATTAAAATGTTGATTTGAAATGGGTGTACATTTTCATCCTTGGTGAAAATTATATAACTTACCTTATGAAGGTTTAAAAGGAAATTAAGGTCTTGGACATTGTTTGGGTTTTAAAAGTGAAAGAACCATATTATGAAGGGTGGTTTTCAAATTTTTTAACAAGGATGTTTGAGTTTAGTTTTTTTATGATAGGTGAAAGTGGTTGTTCCTTGTTGAGGTATGTGTTTTGGTTTTAAAGTCCATTGGGACAACAATAAATTGTGAAATGATAAAGGGTATTGAATATTGATAAATGAATGGTGGTTCACCATTTATGTTAATACATTAAAATGTTTAAGTTAATTGAGCCTTGAATAATGAAATTTATTGACAATGTAATGGTTTATGATGTTGGATATGGTGTTTATAATCCATGGATTAGGATCTGAACTAATGATTTAGGAAACACTAATATTATATATGGTTGGTGGGATGTTGGATTGATGATCCTCTCCCTTAGGTGGGACATACTGATTATCTAGTCACCCCAATGCACCATAATTTCAAAGGATGGATTGATGCTTCTAACTCCAATGTTATTTTGGTTTTGGATGATATTTATGGAGTTCCACACCGTGGTTGGGATGGTCATAAAAGGAGTTATGAATCTCAGTTATATACTTGGACTGATGATCCTTGTTTTTGACTTGTAACCCCTATACTATATGGTTGGGATGGTTGGACATGATGTTCCAAATCCTAGTTGGATACTTGAACTGACACTCCTCTTTTTTCTGATCTATAACCTTACGATAAATGGTTCAAACAATCAGTATGGTTCAAAGTAGGTTTGACAGGTATGGGTACCACTTAGAATCAAGGAGAAATGTGGTTAATTTTAATATTGTTACAAAATGAAACCTTTTTTATTTACCTGGTTGTTTATGGTTTATTCATAATTCTGCATACAATGCTGTTTAGATTGGTATTTTCTCTAGACACCATTGGTGGTTCCCTATTGAGTTATAATAACACCTTTCTCAATCCACCAATGCACATGGGTACCCAAGAATCTATCACATGTTTATTATAGGCACATGTTTGGGATGATGCCCGTGTTGAGTTTCACATAGTCGAAAGGGATAACTCAGATAATTTCAGGTGACTAGATAGGATTGGTTTAGAGATGCTGTAAAGACCTTTTGTATTTTATTTTATTTTAGTTATGTCATGTAACCGGTCTATTGGGAATTTGGTTGTAGTATTGAATGTACATCCAATCCTTTATTATACTTCATTTTATGATAGAATTATCTTGTTTTAGTGTTATTATTCTTTCATCTTACTCTGATGTGTATGATATTTGGTTATTTACTTTTGGTTGTGCACTCTAATATGGGGTATAGTCACCTCAGAATACATCTTAAACCCCCACTTCTATTTGGTATCCTTTTACATATGAGGATGAATGCTTGAGGTCATGTGGTGAACCAGCTTGGGGCACCGGTTTAATGGAATACATGAGGAGATGTTACAAAGTTGTATTAGAGAATTTACTTTTCTATTGATTTACTATTTTTTTGTTAGAATAGACATATAAAGATTTTTGGGGATTGTGAGGGAGGTATGGTGAGTCATAAACACATGTTCTAGTAGGAAGTCTAGGTTACCAAGGGCCTAGATTACTGTTCTAGTATGTGTGGTTACATTTTTTTATGACTTTCACTTCAAGTGATGAACATATTATTTGAATTTAATGACTTGTGTTGGATTTATGGATTTCAAACCATTTAAAAGAAGCATGTAGTTTTATTTTGACTCTTTCCATAGAGAGGTAAAATGTGTATCATGAATCATTATAGACACATATTATCCACATGTTATAGGGTTTCTAGTGTATGATTTTTTGGATTTCCTTTTATGGTAGGTTCTATAGATCTATAGTGAGATGCTAAATGATGATAAATCTTGTATGTTCCTCATGAATGGTTGGTGTAGTGACCCTGATGGGTCCGTATGGTATAATTATAGGACTATTTGACCCATTGTGGGGGGTTTTTTAGGATCGGTTACATGTTCGAGTCCTCCAGGGAGTAGTCTGATGTGCATATGATCAAAGATGACAAATACCCTAGTTGTGGAATGTTGGTTGGTATATGATTCCTTTATGGTGTGATACACTAGAGGAGGGTGTTTTGACTTGTTGATGTTGTGTGACGATGAGACTAAGAAATGTTTTATTCCACATGAGTTGTGACCTTCTGTGAGTTGGCATAGAACCTAGGTGGTTGGACCCAGTAACCCTTTTGACGTGACTCTAGTTTTGGGAGTTGGTTCTATGTTTCGTTTGAGAGTGACACATGAGAGGTGTTGTATAGGTTATGTGTGATTTTGGGAATTTTATGTAAAGATGTATGTTTTGGACTTTGGAAAATAGTGCATGAAGGGTGAAACCTAGTATGGGGTTTTGGCACATAGGATGCTTTGGTTTTGAGAAAGAGAACTTGGTGATAGCATTTCATCCTTGTGGTTGGTTTCTAAAGGGGTAGGTTAATTGAGGTTTATAGCCTAGGTAATGGATGTGAGTATGGGTATGCCCGGTGGTTATGATCTAGATTGTGAGCATAATAGGTTCTTGAGGGTATGTGGTTCTAGGTGCGCATTTTTTCCTTTAGAGATGACTCCATAGGTGCGGTATAACTGGTATGTTCATAGTGAGAGGCATCTAGAGATTCCTAATATCTTTGAGATGAAAATCATTTAGATTGTTTATGTTTTGGTAGCGCATATTTTTTTTGAGATAATGACCGGTTAGGTTCCTAGCCTAGTTATCTCTGGATGAATCTCTAGGTACATGGTGAGAGCGTACATGAACATAGTAGAACTTTTGAATGATGATCAAGTATTGAGTTTTCATGAAAGTAATTTTGTCATTTTAATTTGTCTCTGGTTTTTGAAACCACCAAGTGTTCTCTACATTGGTTTAGATGGGCATACGAGGTAGTAATGGCTAGTGGATAGGGCTAGTGAGCTGATTTTTAATGAGATGTGACTTGTTGAGGCTATAAAAAAGATCCATGGTTGGGTTACACATGAGAATGCAATAGTTGAAAATTATGGGGATATTGGAGGAATGAGTAAGGGTGAGGCACTATGTCATTGACTTCTGGATTAGACAATATGAAAGCATGCACTGAGATTTCTGGGTTAAGTAAGAAGCTATGAGTAAGTTGATAAATAACGTGGGTATGATGTGACACCTGCATGTAGAGATGCAAAAGATATTTGAATGAGTTTGACATGTCCCGACAGTGAGAGGTTACATTGATAATGGATGAGGTTATAGTTGTATGCATCGATGAAATATTAGCATACTCTTAGGTAGTGGAGATGATTCCCAATATCTTGATATCATTTTGGTTACACTGATAGAGAAATGGATATACACTTATCTACTTAAATGTATTATCTAGTTTGATGAGGAGTCTCTTTAGAGTTTTTCTTATGGAGTGGTGTAAGTGGAGATGTATGTTGGGATATGCACCATCGTCCATCGATGAGTGAGGTCCTTGTGATGGACTGGATGTTTTTGAATACCATGGGTTTCATTCTCAGATGCCAATAAAGGGTGATAATTGATGTTTCATTTTTTACTCAGGTGAGGGTGATATTTACAATTCCAATTCTCAGGATAACATTAGTTGAATCATGGGATGATGTGGTTGAGGTTTCTTGGGTGATGAGAGGAACAGTTTGGGATATGCCTAAAACTGGGGGGGGGGGGGGGTGGTGAATCAGTGTTGGGGACTTTTTAAACCAATTTATTCTTTTTATACTTGTACCTATTAACCTGTTAGGAGCTTGATTCTATTATTCTCTTTTCCTTGTCTCATGCAATAATATGAAAGAAATAAAAGTATGAACCCAATATTTTTACATGGTTCACCACTAAATAAGAGCAGCAAGATCCTTGACATGTATGGTAATGACCAATGCACAGATTCTACACTATAATGTAGTAACTGTTACATTGGTTGATTAGGAAAAAAATATGCTTGTTAGTGTGGCTCCCTACACTTGGAGGAGGGAAGGAAATAATCACTTCCTAGTGTTTATCCCTACACTCGGAGGGGGGAAGAGAAACAATCCTCTTCCAACTCGAAATGAGTAGGATATACCCTTACACTCATTTTTTATTTATACTTATAGTGTATATAGTCTCTTGAAGCCTCTAGATGGTTCTTTATACTGCCTATGAATATAGTCTTCTCTCTGTTAAAAGAGTTTGTAACACCAAAAGAATCTTACACCTGTTGAGACCTGTTGGATGCAACAGTGCTACTTTGTTCTTCCAAAACCTTATTCTTCTCCTTGTTATTTACTTAGAAGCATGTATGTAACCAACCACTTATTTATCTATAGAAAACCTGTAAGATGCACACTCTTTTTCTTCTTCTACTTCTTCAATGCAAAACCAGCTGCACTGAAACTTTCTCTTCTTCACACATTCTCTTTTAGTACAAAACCAATTACACTGAACTCTTCTTCTTTTTCTTACTAGAATCACAAGTTCCCTTTTTTGATTATTAAATCAATGATGTATATCTCAACTTAGAATCATCATAGTTGACCAGAAGCTGGTAATAACTTCTAGCACAACTCACATCTAGAACATCAGTTCCTACTTGCCCACCACCCTTCTTGCACACCTCCCTACTTGTGTGCCACCAACTACTTGTGCACCACAATTGTGCACAACTAAGAAATTTCATGCCACTTTGGGCTTAGACACAACACACTTTTTTCACAAAATTACCTTCATGTGAACCTCTTACAACTTACGTGCCACTTCTTCTTGTGTGCCACTCTTCTTGCGCACCACACTGCTTGCACGCCTTCTTAATTGTGTGCCTTATGAATAACTCCTGACTTGCGTGACACTTTAGCTTACATTCCACTTTCTACTACTTGTGCGATCAGTGCTCAAATTTTCTATTAAGTGCTGAGATTACCAAAATGAGGAAGGTAACCATCTATTTATAGGAATTTTTTTTACTTTCATGCAACATACGCTTTCACGTCATTCCTACTTGCACACAACTCTATCACTTGCGTGCCACTCCATCACTTGCACACCGCTCCATCACTTGTCCACCACTTTCATTACATAGTCATATTTTGATATGATGATGTTAAAATATGACTTGCACGCAACATACACTTGTGCACCACTTATACTTGTGCACCACTTTTTGAATTGCGCACCACATTTGACTTGCGCAATGCTTTCTTTCCTTTTCCAAAAAACACTTCTTTACTCCACCTATCATTCATATGGCTTACATCACAAGTTCTCAAAACTTATGATATTTTTGAAATAAAAATAAGCAAAGAATCATCATAGTTTTGGCCATTCACATAGTTCCAAGCCCATGCACTACTTCATGTCTCCTCTTCATCTTCAACAATCATCCTTCTTTCTTCTTATACTCTTTGGAATATGAATTCCAAATTACTTCTTCATACTCACTTAAAATACCTAATTCCTTTTTGGAGTGTTAATCCCAAATAACTCCAATTATCTATCTTTATCTAAATATGGAGGCTTGAGGCTTCTTCAAACACCTTTAATGTTGTAGACAATGTATCACCTTTGATACATGTATTTAAAACTTTAAGAACAATGAAAAAATAATCTAATTTCAAGGAAATCATATGATTATTTTCTTCAAGTAAGCTCTTGCATGGTTCTCATGCAATCGTGAATCTTTGAATGGTCTTATTAAAATACTCATTCTTCTTCAATCATCCTTAGATGGATGATACTTCACCATTCTTCATTGTATTATTATTCAACCATCATTAGATTGATGATACTTCATCATTTTTCATTGTTATAAACAATGTGTAACCTTTGATACAAGTTCTTTGAACTTGGGATCAGTTAAACAATCATCTAAATTGAATTATCCATCAACTATAGAGACCTTATTCATCTCCTTCCTCATTTTTGTCCAGTATTGAAAACTATTAACAACAAATAAAATCTTCATACACAAAGTGGTCCAAACAATCCCCCCTTTTTATTTTTTTGTCAACACATTAAAGTTCTCATCAAATGAATGTGTCAATGTCAAAATGAGAATCTTCTCTATCCCATTTACTTCTTTATCACCCACATCACTTTTCAAACTTCCATTTAAATTTCTCTCCCCCTTATTAATAAGAAATAAAAAGTCTATAGGAAAAGGGTACCAGTCCTTTCTTAAGAAATGTGTCATCAACCATTTCACTCTAAGTCTACTTGAGCAATGCTCGATGTAGAAAACAAGAGGATTTTATTTAGAAAAAAATGATGTCAATTATCCACTAATCATGATACCTCAGGGGATTAAAACTCAATCAATTTATATTCAAGGGATTTCCACTTTCATTCCTGGATTAGGATAATAAATGTTCTATGAAATAATCAACTTGAAACTTCTGCACTCACTTCAAAAAAAAAAGATAAAAAACATTAAAGTGTAATAGGAAGGATAAGTGGCCTTAGGGCACTTTCAATCTTCTTATGTCACAGATTGACTTAGTTACTCACCCTTTTTAAAATAATTTTTTACTTTGAGTAACCAAGGATGAGAGGTTGAGAGATGAAATTCCTTTTCCAATGACATGATCCTCTGACAATATTTACAGTAATTGATTTTAATACCAACTAAAATTGATACTAATTAAGATATTAACTCTGGAAGCTTCTTCATTTGTCTCCCCCTCAAGAGAAATACTAATAATCATTTTATTCAATAGTGATCATTCATTATATTATTATTTGAATACCAATTGATGAATCTTATAAGGATGTAAAGTTATTCAACTTTTATATCATATGTTGAGAACAATCACAACTTCTTAGGTTCTCCACCTAAGATATTGCTTCACATTCAATTCCCTATATTAGAAACACAAATACAATACACAAAAATATTTAAGGGAATAAGGTGGATTCTTCTTGATTCATTAACATGAACAGAAAGATTGAGACAATTTTCTCAACCAAGATGATCCATTTTTTCCACTCCTCACACTTCCACAGTTGATCTTCATTTCTGATTGTCGTTGTGTGGATCTTATCACTTCTTCCATTTATTTGTGTGTGGGTATTCTTTCATCAAGATATTTTAAACCACTAGTATCTCCTACTAAAATATTCATCTTCTTGAGTAATTATTCTTGAGATGGAATCAATGAAATGAAATTGAAAAATGTATACACTTGACCTTAGTACTCTTTCTCATCTCATTTTCAATTGTATGGAACTTATCTTCCAGAGTCTTATTGACTCTCTCTTTTTACTCAAATTATTTGAGCCATTTTGAGGATCTTATTTTGAATTCCCTCTTTGTTGATTCAAAGGCTCCAACCTGTCTGGAGAGCTTTAAACATTCAAAATTTTTTTATTGTAAGAATTTCTCCAAAACATCATTTTCTTCTTCTAACTGGGGGATATCTTCCTACATACATTGAAATAATCCACAAACAAGGAATGAACTTTCTTCTGGAATTCTATACAGAATCATTCTTAATCTATAAAATGATAATTCTTGAGAGGTTATAGATTGATCACCACCACTTGTGAAAGTATTTTAATTATGAGAATAATTTTCAAATGTAATAACACATACCTACTAATCCCTTGAGGTAGGAAGGTTATCCATATTCTTGGTGGAAACTTGAGACACCTTCTTATTACTTTCAAAACCTAATGTGTCTTCATTGTTAGAAAGGTATATAGAACCAAATAATTCTTCTTCTTTAGATAAGAGGGAATTATTCTTCAACATTATATTCTCCTTATTTTTCCTATTCATCATGGTCTTGGTAGATATGGTATTCTTCTCAGAGAAAACTAAATTTTAACTGAAACTACACTTTATTGATAACTCAGGAAAGAAAATAAACTCTTCAAAAGAGAATAACTTCACAACAGAGAATCCAACAGAGGTAAAACTCCCTTTGATACCTATTGAGAGTAACAGTTTGGGATATTCCTAACATTGAGAGGGGGGCGAATCATTGTTGGGTAATTTTTAAACCAATTTATTTATTTTATCCATGTACCTATTGACCTGTTAGGATCTCGATTCTCTTATTCTCTTTTCCCTATCACATGTAATAATATGAAAGTAGTAAAAATATGTACATGATATTTTTACAAGGTTCACCACACAATAAGAGATGATACGTCCTTTACATGTATGGTAATGACCAGTGCATGGATTCTCCACTATAATGTAGTAAATATCACATTAGCTGAATAGAAAACCAATAAGATAGTTAGTGTGTCTCCCTACACTTAGAGGAGGGAAGGAAATAATCACTTCCCAATGTTTCTACCTACACTTAGAGGGGGGAAGGGAAACAATCCTCTTACAACCTGAAAAAAGTAGGATATACCCTTACACTCACTAGTTATTTATACTGCCAGTATAGATAGTCTCTTGCAGCATCTAGCTAGTTCTTTATACTGCCTTTGAAGATAGTCTTCTCTCTATTAAAAGAGTTTTCAACACCAAAATAATCTTCCACCAATTGATACCTATTAGAGGCTACAATGATACTTTGTTCTTCCACAACCTTCTTCTTCTTATTGTTACTTACTTAGAAAAATGAAAGTAACCAACCTCTTATTTCTCTATAGTAAACTTGTAGGATTCACACTCTTCTTCTTCTTCCACTTCTTCGATGAAAAACCAGCTACACTAAAACCTGCTCTTCTTCACACTTTCTATTTATATGAAAAACCAACTGCACTGAACTCTTATTATTCTTCTTTCTGGAATCACAAGTTCTCTTTGTTATTGTTAAATCAATGATGTCCATCTCAAATTAGCATCATCACAGTTGACTAGAAGATGGTAAGAAATTATAGCATAACTCACAGCTTGCGCGTCAGTCCCTACTTGTGCACCACACCACTTTCACGCCTCCCTACTTGCATGCCAACAACTACTTGTTCACCAAAATTTTGCACAACTCACAACTTGCATACCACTTTGGACTTAGACACAACACAATTGTTGCACACAATTCCCTGCTTGTGCACCTCTTACAACTAACACACCAATTCTTCTTGCGTGTCACTCTACATAAGCACCACTTTGCGTGAATGCCTCCCTAAGTGTGTGACTTATGAATAACTCCCAACTTGCATGACACTTTAGCTTGCGCTTCACTTTCTACTACTTGCGTGATCAGAGATCAAATTTTATATTAAGTTTTGAGCTTACCAAAATGAGGAAGGTAAATGTCTATTTATAGGAATTTTGGTGACTTGCATGCAACATACTCTTGTGCCCCATTCCTACTTGCACGTCGCTCCATCACTTGTGTGTTGATCCATCACTTGCATGCCGCTCCATCACTTGTGCACTGCACCATCACTTGCACGCCACTTTCTTTATTTTTTAATATTTTTATATGATGATGTTGAAAATATGACTTACGTGCAACATACACTTGCACACCACTTCTACTTTCTTTCCACCTTTTGACTTTCTTGCCACTTTTGACTTGAAAACTACTTTCTTTCCTTTTCCGAAAAACACTTCTTTACTCCCCCTATCCTTCCTAAGATTTCATCATAATTTCTCTATACATATGATATTTTTGAAATAAAAATCAGTAAATAATCGTCATAGTCTTGGACATTATCATATTTCCAAGACCATGCACTACTTCATGTCTTCTCTTCATCTTTAACAATCATCCTTATTTCTTCTTATACTCTTTAGAATATTAATTCCAAAGTACTTCTTCATCCTCAATTCAAATCCTCAATTTCTTTTTGGAGTGTTAATTCAAAAGAAATCCAATCATATATCTTCATCCAAAAGTGAAGGCTTGAGGCTTCTTCAAACACCTTAAATGTTTTAGACAATGTATCACCTTTGATACATGTATTTGGAACTTTAAGAAAAGTGCAAAAATCATCTGATTTCAAGGAAATCAGATGATTCTTTTCTTAAAGTAATCTCTTGCATGGTTCTCATGAAATTGTGAAGCATTTCATGGACTTATTCAAATCCTCATTCTTTTTCAATCATCCTTATATGGACGATAATTCACCATTATTCATTGTATTCTTCTTCAATCATCCTTAGATGGATGATAATTCACCATTCTTCATTATTGTAAACAATGTGTCACCTTTGACATAAGTTTTTTGAACTTAGGATTAGTTCAAAAATCATCTGAATTGCATTCTCGATTAACTATGGAGAAATTTTTCATCTCCTTATTCATTTTGACCAGTACTGAAAAATATTGATAACAAATACAATCTTCATACACAAAGTGGTCTCAACAGGAGAGTCAGTGAAGATGGCACTCCTATGGTGGGGAGTGATATCTCAGTTGTAGAGGTGTGACCCTCATGATAGAAGGGTTGCAGGCTTGTGGACTTGGCCATGGATCGTTCATGGTGGAATTATGATATCGGTGTAAAAATCTATTGAGGTGTGTACTTAAATTTTATAGGGAATGTTAGTAAGAAGTCAGATGTGGTGGATGATTGGGCTGAGCATTGGCTTCAGATTCAAAGTAGTTATTGAAAGTTGTTCATGGTGCATGTGTCAAAGGTGAATCAGAGGTATGGTTGAGCAAGATGACAGTTTTGGGTCTATGGGGGAATATTTTATTGACTCAATGTTCCTGATTTTATTTTTAAAAATTATTTGGGAAAATTCTGAGACTTGGCGCTGAGACAACGTATGATTCCGATGCCCGGTGTACTAGGAAAAATTCATTGAAAAATGTTAATTTTTTAATTGCATGAATGCATGGAATTAAAGAAAATGTGGATTATATTTTATATGGGTTCCTAGATCAGAAATATAAGGAAACCATTAAGATTAGAATGACAACTTTACTCTAGGTGAAACCAAACATTGGTCGACACGAGTCATCTGGAAAAAAATTCACCAAGGACGTAATTGTAAATAAAATAAAATAATAAAATAATTTTATTTTAAAATCCTAATTACTCATGAAAGGTGACTCATATTGGAAATTAGAGACAATTTTTTAGTTTTCAATGTGGTGTTTTCCCAAGGTGAGGCCTAACATTGCCCGAAGTGGGTCGACTTTGAAGAATAGTTTTTGGATGTTTTAATGAATAAAATAAACTATAAGTTTATCTTATTTTAAGTTTATGCCGACAAAGTGATGCTACTTATTTTAAATTAAGACCCAGGTAGGGACCTAGGGTTAGGATCATAACGCTATAAATTCCTTGGAGGATCTGGAGATATTCCTTAGAGAATTATCTCAGCAATGACAACAAACACCAGGATCAGAGGTCGTTCATGAAACATCGCCAATGGAAATCAATTATCGATAAAAAAATGATCCATATCCTAGGTAAGGAATTTGATTTATGATTTATTTTACCCATTATTTATTACCACAATGAATGTGGTTTAATCAACAAATAGATTGATCTGTGGTTTGGTCATTGTTGCAGGATGGGTTATTATTTTGGGATTATTAGGAGTTTAGTTTGTCCTCTTCATTTATCATTCTAATGAGAAAAAATCTTGGATGACAAAAAAAAAAGAAAAAGGTTCATTCTTTAGGAATTATTCTTCTTTTCTCCCCTATTCATGGCATTATTCATCATTGGATCATCATCATCATGTCTCTACTTGCTGGGAGGCTCTGAATGTGATTAGACCACTAGATTAGAGGTAAGAAGAAACAGAGGCCGGATCAGTGTAGCTCGAGGACCGAGGATCATAGAGTTGTTTTAGTTTTGGAGATTGTCTCACTAGAGGAATAATAGTAGATCACAGATAAAAGGGTGCCAGCGAGGCGCATCCATCGCCACGTGGGATGAGGCCAGCAGACACATGATGCATCAGAGTTACTACGTGAACCAGTAACGGTCTTTGCGAACGACCGTGTGAGTCAGACTGAGCAAACAAGTGGACCAAATCAGGCAAGCATACCAGAATTTCATGAAAGTCTGGGCATGCAAAGTGGTTTGGGTCAGATCCAGTTGGTCGGGTTGCCCCCCCCGTGGGTTGGGGTAGACCCGGGTTAGACTCGGGGCGGCCGGACTGAGCCACAGTCGACCATGGCGGTCGACCATGAGCTGTTGTCGACTGAGCATCCACATGATCATGACAGATATAATTTTCATGAAATGTTCAACCAAGGGAGTGGCTGAACCAAGCGGTTGATCACCACGGTCAGTGCACCAACCGGCTGGTCGGTCCATGACCTAATGAACCCCCATCTAAAATTTTCAAATGACCATAACTTTCAAATCGATCATCTGTTTGACAGGCCGTTGACAGCATTGTAACCCTTATAATGAGACGGTCATTTTGAGATATCTGAAGTTGGTTTTTTGGGAGTGTGAATAAGGCCTAATGACTTGAGGTGTGAGTTCTCCCAGAACCAACATGCTTCGAAAAAACATTTTTGTGGCTGGATGTGACCTAGAGATTATGTGTCTTATTGAGACTGTGTGTCTTATGGAGACTATTTGTCTTATAGAGACTAAGTGTCTTATTGAGACCGTGCGTCTTATTGCATTGAATATATTTGGATGTTCTTGATGTATTTTCTATAGACATATATCTATGTGGAGCTAACTGTACATTCCTTTGTGGTATTCCTTGGTGGTATTCCTTGGTGGTATTCCTTGGTGGTATTCCTTCGTGGTATTTCCTTTGTGGTATTCCTTCATAGTAATTACTTTGTGGAATTCCTTCATGGTGTTCCTTGGGGGTATTCCTTGGTGGTATTACTTCATGGTATTTCCTTTGTGGTATTTCCTTTGTGGTATTCCTTCATGCTATTTCCCTTGTGGTATTCCTTTGTGGTATTCCTTCATGGTATATTCTTTGTGTTATTTCCTTTGTGGTATTTCTTTATGGTTTCAAGGTGTCCTATTGAGTATTGTTTTACTCACCCCTACATGGGCTTTACCCGTACATGTCGTGTCTAGTGCAGTCGATCGAATCTTTGACAAAGTTCCAAGCGTACTAAGACCAGATGATACCTTTTGATAGCAAACAGGTCGAAGTGTGTTCTGGTAGATTTTCTGACGACAATCCCAGTACCTCTTACTTTATTGGTTAGACTTGTGTCAGCATACTATTTTCTTTTGGTGGGATTATTTTGGCCCTATTTAATTTCATGTACTTTCAATATTGTACTATAGTAGTGGGATATAGTGGTTTGCATGCATTTTCTACTTAGTGATTTTACATTTTAGAATTTGTGGCTTGGAGATGTGTTTGTGCATATAGGTACTTAGGAAAATTCCCCACAATTGTGGGATATTCCTAATCAGTGCTAGTCACCATCCCCTATCCTATTGGAGGTGGGCTTGGGGTAGTGACGACATGGGCCCCTTTGGGACAGGTCATGATAGAGTGGTATCAAAGGAGGTCAGTTCTAATTTAGGACCATGAGTCTGTGATGTTTTTTTGGGGGTAATAGTGTTAAATGTTTTGAGTTCATATTTCAGGATAGGGAATCTAGTGTTAGATTAGTGGCCAGCGTGTCCATACACTAGGACTATAAGAACCTTCTTTTCGAATTGGTACATGAAAGCACTGGTTGTAGGAAAATTAATGGTACATGTATTATATAAGAATGAGCTATGTCTTCCATTTCCTTCTTGATTCTGATCTCTAGATATACTCTATTAACCATGGTACATCTTGTTTTATTATAGGATACCTCTATACAGACAGCCTTCCAGGATTTCATTGCATTATCATGAGGATGATTAGCCTAGTGACAAGGTATTGGTACATGGGCCTGTACTGGAGATAGAACCTATGGGTGGTTTACCACCTATACCACCACCCATCGATTAGAAACTACTACCATTACTACAAGATGAGGATACATGAAGACTTAGAACATTTCATGATTTTTAGATGTAGCGAACTCCCAGGTTTCAGGGTGAGATAGACCCCCAGGAAACTGAGGATTGGATGGAGGTAGTTAGCCATGTCTTCCTCCTTGTGAGGATGCCTTTTGACTAAATGTTAAACCTTTTTTCAAGTCTTTTTTAGGGTTCTATGGGGTGATGGTGGAGCTTAGTGGCCCATAAACACAATTAGATAAATCAATCTTGGGTAGAATTTGAGTGTCTCTTTATAGATAAGTTCTTTCTAGACACATTGCAGTCGGTACACATACATGAGCTTCAGCATCTTTATTAGGGAAGTCAGACTGTGGAAAAGTATTCAACAAGATTTAATGATCTTTTGTTCTACTCCATAGATATGGTACGAGCCCCGTTCTATAGGGATCATACCTTCGACCAGGTCTTATGCCAAGAAATTAATTCTTCCATGATATCCCTTATCATTCCTAATTATGATGGGGGTACTTGAGCAATCCATTCTAGTGGAGAGCTTTCTAGTGGAGAAGGAACCAGTAGTGGGAGCTACCAACAGACACCAAGTAGCTGAGACCTCGACAATAGGTAACCGATAATAGTCACAGGGACCTAATCAGGCTAGGAACTTCGGGAGATGATCCCAGGACACAAGATCTGTGGTACGGTGATCCTAGGGAAGACTGAGTCAGCTGAGGGACATGTTGTGTTACTCATGTGGTGGTTGGGGACATATGGAATGAGATTACCCAATCCGTCATAAGACTGCTTAGGAGACGGTCAAGGGGAAACTGAGGTAAAGGTGAAGGCAGGAGTAGGGTGGTTTGTAGGGTGGTTGAAGTGGTAGGAGAGAAGGAAGGGTTGTGGGAGGTGGTTGAAGGTTCTAGCTTTTACCACCACAACCCCCATGTGGTCCATGATAGGCTCAGGGAGTTGGTGGACATGGACGAGGCTAGCTACAAGTGATGAATTATTATTACCCCAAGTCTCTATGGATGATTATAGGTACAATCTATGTCTTTTCCACCTTAGGTATTGTTTTTATAGACACAAGTTACAGTCATTCTTTTCTTTCCAAGAACCTTGTTTGAGACTCGAAGATTTTATTTGAACTGTTGAGTTGACCTTTACGCTTAGATACTCCTACGGGAGGAGATTAAATGATCACACACTGGTGATGATAGTGTGACCATACTCATTGAGGTGAGAGTTTTAGTTGGGATCTCTTGGTAATGGCATCAAGGCCTTACGATTTCATTCTCATTATGGAATAGTTATCCATAGTTTATGCTCAGATTGACTATTTTAGGCATATAATGTGGTGTGTCAATAGATATGGGACCAGGTTTTCCTTTGATGGTGAAAAGTAAATGGATAAAATGTTGGATGGAATCACACATAAGTGGGTGAAACCTATTAATCATCAGTTGTCTAGCCTCACCCTTGATGTAATGGATGATACGAGTCCTTATTTTACTACAGTGGTGGAGTATGAGGACATCATTCCTAAGGATGTTCTAGGATTACCTCCCCACAGGGAGGTAGAATTATACATTGATCTATACCATGGTATGACACTTATATATACACTTGTATATCATATGGATCCCATATATCTTCATGAGTTGAGGGTGTAGTTGGAGGACTTGCAGAGGAAGTGATTCGTGAGACCATGTGTTTCACACTTTGCAGACCCAGTTTTGTTTTCCAAGAAGGCAGATAGGATCTTGAGGTTATGTGTGGACATCTGAAACCTGAACTAGGTAAACATTAATAATAGGTATCCACTACAAAGGATTTATGACCTCTTCAATCAGTTGAAAGGGTCGTGGTGGTTCATGAAGATTGAATTTAGATCTGGCTATCACTATCTATGAGTACGAAAAGAGGATATACTAAATATGTACTTTAGATTTCGTTATGACTACTTTGAGTACTTGGTGATTCCATTTGGTGTGATGAATTCCCCAGTAGTGTTCATGGGACTCATGTACTAGATATTTCAGCCTAACTTAGACCAGTTCATGGTGGTCTTCATCGATGACATCCTAGTCTACTTGGCATCCGAAGAAGCGCATGTGAGACACTTGAGGATGGTCCTAGATACACTTAGAGAGCACTGACATTATGGGAATCTCTCAAAGTGTTATTTATATATTCAGGAGGTCCATTTTTTAGGACACATCATTTCAAAGTCTAGAGTTGTAGTGGATCCAATGAAGATTTTAGGGGGTTCATTCGTGGGAGATACCAAAGAGTGTTACTAAGGTGTGGAGTTTCCTTGGTTTGGATGGGTACTATAAGAGGTTTTCACCCAACTTTTCTAGAGTGGAAGTATCCTTGTAAAGTTTTACAAGAAAGGGAAGACCTTTTTTATAGATGAAGAAGTTCCAGGAGAGTTTTTAGCAGTTGAGGAAGAGATTTATGAGTGCTCCCATCTTGATATTTCCAGAGGAGGGTACTGAGTACACAGTGTTCTATGATGCATTAGGAATCGGGCTTGGCTGTGTATTGATGTAGGGTAAAGTAATAATTGACTATGTTTTATGCAAATTAATACGACATGGGAAGAACTATGTGACCCATGACCTTTAGTTAGGAGCGGTAGTCTTCTCTTTGAAGATGTGGTGACACTACTGGATGTGCGAGTAGTTTATCATCTACTCAGACCACAAGAGTCTCAATTATATATTGTCTCAGAAGGATATGACCATGAGATATAGGTGATGTATAGAGTTCCTTCAGGACTATGACTTTGAGATTGTCTATACTCTTGGGAAGGGGAATGTGGTGGCAGATGATCTTAGAAGGTGATCCAGTTTGCTATTGCTGAACGAGGAATCAGAGGAGTTGGCCTCATTGCAGATATCCTTTATGGATGGGGATGGAGAAACTTACATCTAGTTGATGTTTGTTACACCTACACTCTTACAAAAATTCAATGAGGCACAACTTGAGGATACATACTGCGAGACTTTACATGCTCAGATGTCCATAGGGTGTGCCCCTAATTGATATTCGAAAGGTAAAGTGCTTGTCATTATTTCTAGAGGGCACACAATTGTACCAGTGGCATTGTTGGAGTAGGTTTTTATGGGTTTACATACATCTCCTTTGGAGGTAGATCCATGTTTGGAAAATATGTATTAGGACCTCCAACATTAGTTTTGGTGGCCAAGGATGAATAAGGGAGTTACAAAGTTTGTTTTTCAATGCCTCAATTATTAGTAGGTGAAGGCCGAACACCAGGTTCCAGTAGGTTTGAATCAACCCCTTGAGTTTCCAGAATGGAAGTGGGATGAGATATCTATGGACTTCATGATAGGTTTACCATGTATATCTAGGAGACACAATACCATCTGGGTGATCATTGACCGACTCAAAAATTTAGAACACTCTACGTGTAGGAGGTAGTTCGACTCCATGGAGTTCCAAAAATGATAGTCTCAGATAGTGATTATCAATTTAAATCATAGTTATGAAAGGGATTGCAGGAGTTTGGGACTCAGTTACGCTTGAGCACAACATTTCACCCACAGATAGAAGACCAGATAGATTGGACCATACAGGTTCTGAAGGACATGCTACAGGCATGCATGTTATATTTTGGACACATTTGGGAGGATCACCTACCTCTGATGGAGTTTTTGTGCAACAACAGAAACCATTCCACCATTAGTATGGAACCATTTGAGGCCTTGTATGGGTGAACCTACAGGTCACGACTTTACTGGATGGACCTAGGAGAGTCAGCACTCATGAACCCGAAGTTGGTGCACACGCCTATATATAAGGTGTATATCATACAGGAGAAGATTAAGACTATACAGATCCATCAAATGTATTATGCTGATAGACTAAGTGGCCTTTGGAGTTTGAGGAATGAGACCATGTGTTCCTTTAGGTCTCATAGTGATGGGGATTATAGAGATTTTGTCAGCATGGAAAGATATTTATGAGGTTCATCAGACCTTTTCTGATACTATGTAGGGTTGGCGACGTGGTGTACCACTTGGATCTATCATTGCAGCTAGATTGGGAATACAACATCTTCCACATTCTGCAGTTGAGGAGGTATATGCATGAACCATAACATGTCATTGACTAGGGAGAGTTGGATATCGAGGAAGGGGTGACTTTTGCAGAGTACTCAGTGGAGATCGAGGATTGGGAGGAGAGGATCCTTCATGGGAAGGCGATTCATTTGGTATATGTTTTGTGGCATCACGGGAATCTCTAGGAGATCATATGGGAGTGAGAGGCTTAGATTCATGCTCAGTACCCTTATTAGTTAGAGTCACCCTTATTTTGGCTTTCCATAGACATAAATCCCTAAGGTGGGGAGAATGTAATGACTCAGATTCTCCTGATTATATTTGTAGAAATTATTTGGAAATTTTTTGAAACTAGGCACTGAGACGACGTACGATTCTGAGGCCCAGTGTGCCCGGAACAATTCATTGAAAAATGTTAAGTTTTTAATAGAACACATGCAAGACTTTCCTGAAAAAGTGGAATATATTTTAAATGGGTTCCCAGATTAGAAATATGATTGAACTGTTGAGTTTAGAATGACAGCTTTACCCTTGTCACTACCTAACTTTGGATATCGCATGTCATCCGAAGAAAAATCACCCAATGACATAACTATAAATAAAATAATAAAATTATTTTATATTATTTTAAAATAATAATAACTTATGAAGGGTGACTCTGATTGGAAATCCGAGACCACTATTGAGTTCATAATGTGGTGTTTTCCCTAGATGATTCATCACATTGGCCGATGTGGTTTAGCTGTGAAAAATTGTTTTTGGACATTTTAATGAATAAAAAAACTGTGAGTTTATTTTATTTTAAAGTTACGTCGACATAGTGATACTTTTTCTTCTAAAATAAGAGCTAGGTAGGGTCCCATGGTTTGGATCAAAACCCTAAAAGTTCCTTAGAGGCTCTAGAGAGAATCCTTATAGAATTCTCTCAGCAGCGATGACAAATATCGGGATCAGAGATCGTTCTTGATGAATCACCAACGGAAATCAAACATTGAAATCGAATGATCCATATCCTAGGTAGATCATTTGATTTATAATTTATTTTCTTTGTTCGTTATTTCCATGATGAACATGGGCCAATACACAAACAGATTGATCTGCGGTTTGATCATTGTTGCGGGATGGGTTGTTGTTGTGGGATTATCGGGAGATTAGTTTATCCTCTTCATTTATACTTCTAACAAGAATGAATCGAGGCCGGCATGAAAAAAGGCCAAGGGTTGTTCTTTGAGAGTTATTATTATTTCTACCCACTGTTCGTAGAGTTTTTTTGACATTAGATCCTCACGATCGTGACTCAACTTTTCAGGAGGCTCCAAATGCGATCAAACCATTGGATTAAGGCAAGAAGAAACATAGGCCAGATTAGTGTAGCTCGGGACCCAAGGATCACAAAGGTGTTTTAATTTAAGAGATTGGAGAACCAAAGGAATAACATCAAATCATAGAAGGAAGGGAGATGGTGGCTGGAGGATGCGTGATGTGGTGGGGTGGCTGTGTGGAATGGTGCCGGTCGTTGCAGGCGACAATGTGAGCTGGACTAACCTGGAAAGTAGACCGGGTCGGGCGAGAGGACCAGGACTGCGTGGTGGGCAGGGTCAACCTGGAGGACTAGGATAGGATCGACCATGGTGGTAAAACATGAGATGCGGTCGACTACAGAAGTGGTCGGATAGGGAGGTCAACCATGGTGGTTGACCGCCACAATTGGTTCATGACCCAGTAAACCACTGGTGAAATTTTTAAACGACCATAAATTTCAAACCAGGCGTCTGTTTGATGATCCATTTGTGGAGTTGGGACCCTTATGACAAGAAGTTCATTTTGATATATCCTAAGTTGGTTTTTTTGGGAGTGTGAATACAACCTAATGACTTGAGGAGTGAGTTATCCTAGAATGAGCGTGCCTCAAGAAAACATTTCTGTGGCTGGCTGTGACCTAGAGACTGTGTGTCTTATGGAGACTGTGTGTCTTATGGAGAATATGTGTCTTATGGTGATTGTGTGTCTCATAGAGACTATGTGTATTATAGATACTAAGTGTCTTTTTTTAGAATGTGTGTCTTATTGGATTAAGTATATCAGAATGTTCGTGATATTTTTTTGTTGTTTACATATATCTATATGGAGATAAATATGCATTCTTTTATGGTATTCCTTAATGTAATTCCTTAATGGTATTTACTTTGTGGTATTACTTCATGATAATTCATTTATGGTATTTTTTTGTGGTATTCCATGGTGGTATTCCATGGTGGTATTCCATGGTTGTATTCCTTGGAGGTATTCCTTGGTGGTATTCCTTCATGGTATTTCCTTTGCGGTATTTACTTTGTGGTATTCATTCATAGTATTTACTTTGTTGTATTCCTTTGCGGTATTAATTAATGGTATTTAATTTTTATCATTACTTTTGGTTTTGGGGTTTCCTACTGAGTATTGTTTTACTCACCCCTGCATGGGCTTTGCTCACACGTGTCGTGTCTTGTGAGGATGATTGACTCTTCGACAGAGTTCCAGGAAGACTAGGACCAAAAGGTTCCTTTTGAGACTGAACATGATGAGGTGTGTTCCAAAATCCTATCCTATGACAGTCCCAGTACCTCTTACTTTATAGGTTAGACTTTTGGCTGAAGATTCATTTCTTTTTGTGGGATTGTTTTGGACTTGTTTACTTTCTAGCTCCTTCACTATTGTATTTTGGTTTTGGGATATAGTGGATTACATGAATTGTTTACTTAGTGATTTTACATTTCAACATTTGTAGATTAGATAAGTGTGCATGCATAAAAGTACATAGAAAAATTCCTCCCATTTGTGGGATATAGCTACTAGGTGATAGTCACTAGCCCCTGGACTATTGGAGGCAGTCTTGCGGTAGTCATGAAATGGGCCCCTCTAGAATGTGTCATGAAAAATATGAATATGGAATATCATTGGGAGCCAGGTATGGAATTCAATGGGTGTATTTTGATGACTATGGAATGCCTCTGAGAGTGAATTTATCATAATCAGGTGAGGTATCAATGTGCCATCGATTACGGTTGAACATTTTTTAGGATGAGTTGTATAAGGATACTACAACCGAGATTAGTGTATAAGGTGGGTGTGAGAAGTTTCAAATCATATATAGTGTGTCGTTTTGGGAATAATGAAATCATTTTAGAAATTGGACTAGGATTTCAAGGAAAATCCATTTGTTCTTAGTTCATGTATGGACAACAGGTCTATTTCCAATTAGGTTGGTTTTCAAATGCTAAGGAAGAGTGCTTATGATTATTGGAGTTATCATGGGTGTTGGCGAATGGTAAGTTAGGAACCTTATTGGGATCTTGGAGGGAGAACAAGTTAAAGGTTTTTTTGGATTTCTTAATGGAAATGGTGTTAAGTATTAGAAGTTGGTTGTTATAAGTTGAATATTATGGTGGGGAGCACTATAGCTCTGATGAGTGGTCTGGTGATGATATTATATGTATTTTAGTTTTATAGGAATGGGTAAGTTCCATATGGATGTTTCAATTTGGGAGAGAGTGTAGGATCAAGTTTTCACAGTTTGAGTTCCTTGAGTTAAAGGTTCACACTATTAGCATTTCAGGTTTTCAAAAGATGAACAAGTATTTGGTGATAACTAGTGAATGGTGTAGGTTTGGTGGTGCTTTTGAATGAACATGAACACTTTTCAGGGATGATAAGTATTATGGGGGGGGGGGGGGTTTAAGATCCCATGTCCATACTAGATGCAAATTTTAGAAGGAATTTGAATTTTAATTTACAAGATGGGTCAAATTTTTAGTTGGGACTCAGAATGGAAATCCTAGTGTTAAAATACCTCAAAGTGTTGTTTTTTTAGAAAAAATGAGTATCAGAGGCTTCAGGTTAATAATTTTAGTTTTGGGATTTTCTAGTTAGGGTTCACGATTTAGTGTGCACAGTTTAGAAGAAACTGCATAACACCTTGATGATCAGTTTATTTTTAGTTCATTTTAAACTAAGAACGTTTGATTTTTTTTGTTTGGGTTAAACCAAGAGATCCAAAAGGAGAGACCATGTGAGTTTCATGAGGGTTTGAGACATGGTAAAAAATCTGCACATAGTTTCAAAAAAACGTGAATCTTATTACAGTGGTGTGTGGTACAATTGGTACATGTAATGGAAAACAGTGTGGCCAAAATGTGTGGGTTGTTTGGATTCGATAGTGCCAACCGTATGGTTAGTGAACTATTTAGAAAAACGTTCATAAAAACTACGTGGCTACCCAAATTTCATTAAATGGAGGATTTACTGAAATACTCCTTGGGGTTTTAGACCACCCCTCCCTCTTCATTTCCCATTAGGTGTGCACAAACCATGGGGTTACCAACCACCTTCCTCCTTCTCCAAGCCCTATATTTGGGGTGTGTTCATGGTGTTTCATTATCATTTAAGGTGAGATTTATCTTAATCCTCATTTTCTTTCTTCTTTTACTTGGTTCCTTCTAATTTTTGATGTTCATGATTAGGGATTTGATTCTGATTCCTCCAATGCATGGTGGAATCAACCAAGAATGATAATGATTTTGGTTGGATTTCATAGAGGAGATCCCAATATGAAATCCACAAATTGTTGATTGATGTTTATTTAATTTATAAATTCATGATGAAATTTATTAGGTTTTACATCAAATTTGTTTTTGATTAATCATGTAAATGGTATCTAATATTGGGTTTTTGATCGAGATTGGTGTTGAGAGTCTATTGGGATTTAATTTCTTAATTAATTATAGTTGTAATAATTAATTAATTTTGGATTATTGGCATAAGGTTAGGTCTTGAGTGTTTGAGATGAGCTCAGTTTTGGGCCAAGGGGCTTGGATGATACATTAATAAACCTTGGAAAGACCTCTATGCTTTGGAAACATTTTTGAAAACCTCATAAATGAGGTATGTGGTCTAAGAGCCTTAAACAAAGTCACATTAATTGTTTTTCAAGTTTATATAGTATTTTCTTTAAATTCCATGTGCTGTGAGTTTACTTACATGGATTAATAAATTTGGTTATGGGATTTAGATTAATACCTTGGACCTCTTATTGATCTCGTCAGACCCGTTGGTGATTATAAGACCAATCCCATGACCAACCATGGGTGTTATATTTCTTAGAAATTTTAGAATATAATTTTAAAGGGTAAATTAAGTGGGTTACGAGATTAACCATGTTAAGCACATTGGATAGTTTAAATGAATGGTTAAGGGAAACTTAGTAGAGATTCAATATAAATGTTTTATAACATATTGGAGGGTTTAATTGAATTGTTTTATATATTAAACTTTTTTGAAATGACTATGAGGCCTTGAAATGGATTTAAATTTATGCATTGGGTTTTGAATTGGTTTGGGTGAAAAAGTGGGAATGATATGTTTTGAAATGATTCTTTTTTTAAAATGAGGTTTTGACTTCCATGTGGTTTATAGAAAGGGGTTTTGAATGTATTAAATTTTTGATTTGAATTGGGTGTGTGGTTCCCTACTTGGTGAAAATTCTAAGATGGATCTTTTGATGTTTTAAATGGAAATAAAGGTCTTGAACCTTGTTTGGTTTTTAAAAGATGAAGACCCACGTTATGATGGTTGGTTTTCAAAATGTTTAAGAAGGTTTTTTGGGTGTTTTATTTTATGACATGTGAAAGGGATTGAGACTTTTTTAGGCATGGGTTTTGGTTTTAAAGGCTGTTGAGACCATGGTAAATGGTGATTTGATAAAGGGTATTAAATACTAATAAATAAATGGTGTTGTAACATTGATGTTAATACATTAAAAAGGTTTAGTATGTTGATCCGTGAATAATGGAATGATTTGATAATTTAGTGGTTTAGGATGTTGGAAATGGTATTACTCATCTATGGATTAGATGTTGGACTGATTATATAGGAACCACTAATATTATATATGGTTGGTAGGATGTTGGATTGATGCTCCTCTCCCTTGAGAAGGCTAGAATGATGGTCCAGGCACCCTGTGAACCATATTTTTAGAGTATAGAATGATTCTATTAACTCAAATATTATGAACATGGAGTTACTTATCATGGTTTGAGATAAAGGACGTTGTGTTCCACATCATGGTTGGGATGGTTGAACATGGAATTCCAAATCCTGGTTGGATACATGGACTAATGATCATTTTTAGGTAACTTGTGACCCCTATAATATATGATTGGGATGGTTGGACATGAAGTTCCAAATCCCAATTGGTTAATTGAATTTATTTTACTTGTCTACCAACCTATTAAAATTATGATAAATGTTTCATATGACCATCATGGGATGATAAAGTTTTGATGGGCATGAGTACCACTTGGAAACCAGTACAAATGTGGTCAATTTGAATATTTTTACATAATGAAACCTGTTTCATTTACATGATTGTTTATGGATTATTCATACTTTTTTAGAAACTGCTGTTCAGACTGGTATTTTCTTTAGATACCATTGGTGGTGGACAACAAATTTTTACTCAAAACCTTATCAATACTCTACTATATATGGGTAACCGAGAAGCTCTCACATGTTTATTTCAAGAACAAGTTTAGTCTAAGTATTGTGTTAAGTTTCACATGGTCATGTGAGATACCTCAAATAGTTTTAGGTGATTAGATTGGTTTGGCTGGGAGATTGTATGGATCCTTCTTGTAGTTTATTTTATTTTTAGTATGTCTTGTATCTATCCTAGTTAGTGGTTGGGTGTATTCATTAAATTACTGTTCAAGCCTTTACTATATTTCATTTTATTATAGTATGCTCTTATTTCATTATATTTATTCTTTTCACTTATTCTGATCTGTATGGTACATGGTAATTTAATTCTGGTTGTGAAATCTGATATGGGGGTATAGTCTCACCACAATACCATCTTAGACCCCCAATTATAGTTAGAAGCCTCTGGCGTACAAGGAGGCACACTTGAGGTGATTTGGAAAATTGGATCGGGGCACTGATTTAGTGGAACCTGGGCCAAGACATTACAAATAAATATAAATGAATCTACAATAATAATTTAATATTATAAATACATATTTAATTCCATATAATCTAGTAGTTTTTAAAGGACCAAACAAATCAATATATAACAATTCAAGAAATCTAGAAGTACTAATATTATTTACAGATTTAAATATTTCTTTATGTCTCTTACATTTTAAACAAGAATCACACATAAAGTCCTTACTTGAATGCATCTTTAGAAACTATATAACCTGTTCATGTTTTGAAAAATTATGAAATAGTTTGAAAATTTCATGTCCATTTCCCCTATTCCATAATATATCATTTGATTCTTAAACATTTAAATACTTAACTTTCTATTAGGTTAGATCATAAAAATCAATAGTGTAAACACTATCTTTTCTATTTGAAGAAAAAAAACAGATTTATTTTTCAAAATAGTATAATTATCATTTTCAAAAATTACATTTAATAAATCATCAGAGAGCTATTATATACTTATTAAATTATGATTTAAATCATATATAAATAATAATTTTGAAATAATAATAGTTTTAGAAAAACCAAGTTCTCTAATACCTTTAATTGAACATTTAGAGTTCTATCCAAACGTGACAAGGCCCGTATCACATGAATTAAAAGATAATTTTGTTGAAATATTAGATTCCATGTGTCATGCGAAACCACTATTTAAATACTATGAATATTTGAGACTTCTTAGTCATATTTACTAAAATTAAACAATCAATTAGAGTGTTTTGGTACCCACGTTAACTTGGGTCCAATCAGATAAGTGGTAGAAAATTTTGGAATCTAAATAAATTTAAAACATCTATTTGTCATCTATTTTAAGAAATATTTTTTTAGAAATAAATGTCTTACTATACTAGAAATATTGTGTAAATATCAATGAACATTCATTGGAATAATTCCCTTACACTCTATATTTAAAACATGTTATACTTGAAATAATTACTTTTGTAATTTTAACAAAGGTAGTCTTATTCATCATTAGTGATCAAATGTGATAACCAAAACCATTATTATTATAGTTTGGTTTCATCCAAGACATCATTTTTTCATATTTATCTTTGACTTAAACAAATGTAGAAAACATTTATTTAATATCAAAGATTTTCTTTTTCAAATTGACTTTCTCTTTTTGAAAATATTTTAAATGAGTATAAAATTTTTCATTAGAATCAGAAGATATATTTCATAGTTTCTTATTTTATTTCTTGAGATTCTTAAATTCATTCTCAAATTTATTCATATAATCCAAAATATAATTACACCTTATTTCTTAGTCTTTATTATTTACGACCCGAAAATATTTCAATCTATCATTTTCTTCTTTTAGTTTCAAATTCTCAGTATCATAATTCTTCTTATATCCTTATTTATGGGAAAAAATAATATTCAAATTCTCACATTACCTTTTATGTTTTTTAATTTTATTTAATTAACTTATTTTTTTAATTTTTTATTGAAGTGTATTTTTCAAAAATCCTAACACCATCATTCCTTAATTCCTTATTTTCTCTATATAGTTGTTTGAATCTATAATCAACAAAATCAGAATAAGAATAAGAATAATAATTAGTTTATTTTTAATCTTTTGATATTTTATTATTATAAAAATTTTCAAGAGTAATTAATCGATAAAAAAATGAATCCATTACCTCTTAATTTATATCCATAAAATATATTTTCCCTATTTCCCATTCGCTTCTCAAGTCATTACTTGAGTCTAAACTATCTGAATGTTCCCATCCTCTAAACAAATCATTATTTTCCTTTACCTTTTTTTATTTACCTTTATTTGGATGTTTGAATTTGGTAAAATCTATCTTGATGTGACATTTATTCCTATGCTCATATCATCATAATTTCAAAACATTTTATTATTACTAGATTTTCCTTTCTTATAATCCATTTTGAAATATCTTTTGAACTACCAGTTTCCACCTTTGTTTTTCATAAACTTGAAATATTTCTTACTAAAATTAGTCAAAATCACTTTATGGAAACTCAAATTTATACAATTTAGAGGATTCATTAACATTAGAATTAAATTAAATACCTTTCCTATTGTTATTCTCATCATCTGTAATATATTTCAATTAATGCTCATACTACAAAAAAAACCAAATAGTTCATCTAAAGTATACTATTTAAATTTTTTACTTTCATCCAATGACATTTCATTTTCATTCAATCTTTATATTAATGATCTCAGTACCTTTTTAACTAAATAGGTGTTTCTAGTACTTTATAAAAGTGCAGTCATACAATTTGTACTACTTGTAAACTGGTGAAAAATTTGGTTCACAGACTCAACTTCTGACATTTTTAAATCCTATTATTCTACTCATAACATTCTTAATTTAGTTATTTTATGATTTTATATCCCATAGTGAGTGACTTAAAGAAGTATCCAAATGTTTTGGGCTATCTTAAAAGATTAAACATGGATATACACACTTATACATATAACATAGTATATAATATTTTTTACTTTTTAATCCAATACATACTTTTAAATTTCATTACCAAAAAGTGTATCTAGATCAGATTTAGGTAGCCCATATGATTTATCTATGATTATATAATGATCCACACTGAACTATTTTAGGTATGCTTCCATTTGGATTTCCAGTAA
Source organism: Viscum album (assembly GCA_963277665.1). Classification (NCBI taxonomy): domain Eukaryota; kingdom Viridiplantae; phylum Streptophyta; class Magnoliopsida; order Santalales; family Viscaceae; genus Viscum; species Viscum album. Next base: position 1,492,523,705 of record OY728145.1, read on the forward strand.
CCATAGTCACTTCCATACAAAAATGAGGGCTTTTGAGGTATCTATCAATCATTAATAATTATAATTTCCATCTCCAAGAATTTATCTTCATTCCTTAGACTTTTAGGTCTAGGAAATTTAGGTTATCATAATTTTTTAAAATAAAAAATTAGAATCTTTACCTATAATATAACCAATCCCTTTGATACCAATTTTTAGATTGAGATTAGGAAAAAATTATACTATAGCGAGGGGGGAGGTGAATAGTATTTAATTTTTATAAAAAAAATAACCAATTAGAGTTTTATTATTTAATAAATAACAATTGAGTGTAGTTTTCATGATTTGGTATATAAGAAATTAAAATATGAACAATATATTTTTATAGTGGTTCAGATAACCAAGATCTCAAAACACTCTTCAATCTTCTCTAATCAGTGAGAATATCAGTACCCTCTATGAAAACTCACTTTTAGAGGTGTGATAACATATTTACAGACTCTTCCTTTTATAATACTATAAGAAATGACCCTGAATCTTTTACAAGAGTCAAAAACTAGTCTGAAATAACATTTTTTAGTAGTCACAACCGAATAACATCTTTTTTGATTAGTAGAATAACTAATTACCAAATTGATTTTGGTTGAAAAAACATAAACTAACACTAAAAAATAAAAATAGACTAAATAAAAAAATAACACAAAGAAAACCATAAAACAATTAAAACTTGTAGAGATTACAAGATTTCAAAGATGAAGTGGCTTGTTGATCTTTTATCACTTCATTAGTAATGAATGGAGCATTTGAATTTTCTTCATTATCACAACAATGGATAAATTTTCATAGAATAACTTAGTTGAGTTTCAATAATATCATACTTTTCACCAAGTATTCAAAAATTAATCAAGATCTCTTCACACTACATGAATTGGTCGCTGTTTATCAACTAATCACCAATGATCATCCTAATTTCTCTTTTTGTTCAAGTTTCCTAAACTCATCATATCCATACAATGGTTAGAAATATTTAAAATATGTAATCATTTCCTAACCTATGAAAACTTCACATGTATTCTATAATAATATTTACTCAATTTAACTCCTACATTAAACTCATTTAAACAAATTTTATATGACTAATAATATAAATGAGAGTTTTTCATATAAATAAAATGTTAACAATCACTCCCATAGACTTTTAGTAAATTAATAATTAAAAAACTATAAAAACAGAGTATTAAAGAAAAAAAATATGAAAACTGTTATTTCCATAAGTGATTCCATGATATTTTTTATTCAGTATTTTACAACATAATTGTTATAATATGTAGTTATTTACAGAGTAATGAAAAATTAAGATAGATTTAAATAAACTTTCAGTTAATCATTTTATAAAAATAATTAATAAACCTAGTATTCTAGAAAATAAAAATTTTTCCAAAAACAAAAAATTTAAATAACTTACGACATGAGGCATAAGCCTTGAAATTCGTTAACATACCGTGCCATCACGTGTAATTGATATAATAACCATGTTAATAAAAAGTTCATGCAATCACTTAATTGTAGTAGGTTGGTGTTGGAGTCACTTTTCAAATATTATGTGTTCACTTTGAAAATTAATCATGTGATCACTTTTAAAAATACCTCATACAACAACTTTTGAAATAAAACTCATGATCACTTGATAATATATCACTCTCAATCACTTGAAAATAACACTCACACTAACCTAATAATAACACTCATGGTAACTTAAAAATTTATACTCAAAATAGCACAAACATTTATACTCACGGTAGCTTAAAAAATTTAAAATCACGGTAGATTAAATTCCCACCCATGGTAACTTGAATACCCATTCATGGTAGGTTAGAAAAATGAAATTACATTAGGTACAAATTCATGGTAGTTTCATGTTATAGTTTTCAATAACATCCAAAATTACTCTATGTTGTAAGTTCAAAAATGAATCACCACAGTAACATGAATACAATTTTCAGTAACTCCATTTTACCTTCATTTAGGTTGATAAACACCTATTCATGGTAGCTTCATAAAACTCATAGTTACTTTGAAAATGAACTCACACTAAATGAACTTACCTACTGGTGGTGTGTCACTACTTATGGAACCAAATAGAGAGAGGATAAAACTAGGTTTTATGGTCTGTAGGTGTGTGTTGAGTCAAGGTGGAGCTATGGTGCTTCCATGAAGTTCTAACATGGTCGAGCCACTGTGGAGATGGAGGTGTATACAAACTGAAGGAAGATAAGATTGGTGTTTCATTGTATCACATTGCTATATGAAGTTGAAACTACATTCATGGATGGATGATTCCATGTAGAGAGGGAGGATGGTGTTTCTAATAATGCTCAGATGAATAAGCTCAAATATGGAGTGCCAGGGTGCTACGATATTGTGGAGGGGGAGATATGCATGTGGGAATCAAGAGGAAGATGAAAAACACAATGTATATTGTATATATATATATAGTATATTATATATATATGAACTGATATATATATATATATATATAACCATTTAAAAAATTAAAAAATTTATTAAAAAATTTAAACACTAAAATTAAAAGTTAACATAAGATATAAAACTTTAATAGAAAATGTAAATGAATAAAAAATGAATATAAAAATAGTGTTCTTGAATAAGATAAAAATAGTTATGGAATTAAAATATAATGTGATACCATTCTAAAAATAATTATAAACAACCTAAATAATATGAAATATTAAAACATTTAAAATAATAACACATGTAAAAAATGATTACATTATATAGAATAATAAAAAAACATGTGGCAGAACATTTATAATCAATTAATATATACCAATTAAAAAATATTAAAAATTAAAATTTTAAATAATTTTTATTTAAATAGTTGTGAGTTAATTATAATTTAACAAGACACAAATAATAAATTATTAACACACAAATATTAACATACAATTTTTAACACAAACAAGTAGTTCTCCACTTCAGATATGTACCCAAGGAATCTTGTAAACTCTATATAAATTAGAATTAAATTTTAAATATTGATAATATACCATGCTGATGGGTACCCCATCAATTCTAGATAATTTTACAAAAAATCTATAAACTATTAATTATGTGAGCTTCCCTGATCAATAAGAAAGTGATAATTTTTTTATCAATATATTATCACCCAAACTATGCCTCTACCTATGGATGATCATGATGAAACAATCAAAAAAATATATTGTGACCTTATCCAATTTACACACTAGAACATACAATATATGTAACATACCCACTAGACTTTGATATTCTCCATTTACCTACTGACTAGAAATATATCTCAATAAAAAACCTATGATAACTCTCTTCATCTCTATCCAATAAAAGTGTCACTGAACACTATGGTAAATCTTCTTCAAAACATGATGAATTATCCATGAGAAGATAAGAAATCGTGAATAAAATATTCTTATATATGTTATGGAATCATTATTTTTTCATGCATATACACAAAAAATACAACATCCATAGTCCACCCATGAACTTTCTCCCTTCTGTTGATCTTTTCTCAAATGACCTGATACTCAAAATTCGAACTGTATCATTACCAACCTATTTTTTTTTTATTTATGGAGAAAAAAATAAAGGAAGTCACATTAGGGGGACTTATAGTGATTAAATATAAGTGAATATTTTACCATGATTATAATAAAACCTATGGGGAGGGTACCTAGACTATACTACACTTTATAGGACTCATTCATGCCTTCCTTATTATCCATGATGTTCCTAGACATGTTTCCTTATTGATATGTTTTTTGGATCAACACATCATGTTCCATAAGAATTTTAAATTCTATTAATAATTACACAAGACTATAATGTGGTGTACTTGGTCAAGATAGAAAATTATACAAATACATGGATTCTCTTTCTATAATGGATAGTGGAATTTTATGTTTTCTGAAACGTAAGAGACCATTAAAAATATAATCTCCGAATCTCATTAAATTTATTAATCAAGTTTTAATAAATATCCAAAGGTGACAAAACCACATGGAATTTGTCCATAGACCCATCTAGATGTACCTATGAGAAAATACACATGAACTTACATTCATTCTTATATTCCAATAATACAAAGAAATAAGATTTTATACATAATATAACTGAAATTTAATTCACCATACCTAGAGTATACACCATATCAAAATCAAAATATTAAATATACTATAACCATCATCTCTATCTAAAATTCAAATATCCTTGAGAAAAAATATAATTCAGGTTATTATGGTTGGTATAAACCATAAATCACTTACAAATTAGATAATAATACTAAATATTTACCATGTACACTATTTATTCGAGATTTATATCATTATTAGGATAGTTATTCACATGAAATATAAGATTTATAGACCCATAAGACATAAAATGACCTTTTTATATTAGTATATTATCCATACCCACACTAGATACATCATAATAAATGTATTAATACTCACCCAAGTCAAGTAACATATGAATATGAATAAATGTGATTCTATTTTTCAATTACTATAAAATAATATCACAATGATCATCCCATTTAAACCCCCTTTATAGTAAATTTCATTATTGACATCACAAACTAAATTAAATCCTAAAAAAAGTTTTTAATATCCCATATATCCTTGAGTACTTCATATCTCAAATGAATTATTGAACATTTATTTATATATCACCATTTCTACTATATCATGTTCTACAGAAATACTAGTTTATGACACCACATGCCTCAGAAACCTAACTTATCAAATAACACTAGTAGAAAAAAGGTCTTTAAGGTCGGTTTTTTTATTTTTGATGTCGGTTTTTAACCGAAGTTGAAGTCACCGACGTAAAAAATATCACTTTTTTACATCAGTTTTTGTAAACCAATGCAAAAAAAGAGTTGCATTTGTTTTTTAGCATCAGTTTTGTAAAAAAACAGGGACAAAAAAAACTCATCCGCATCATTTTTGGTGTTAGTTTCTTTAAAAAACGATGTTAAAAAGTTGAAAAAATAGTATCCGTGTCGGTTCTTTAAAAAAACCGATGCCATAAATGGAAAAAAATTAATTTTGGCGTCAATTTAAAAAAAAACCGACGCAAAAATGTACATTTATTTTCTTCTATGTTTTATAGAATTTTCTAAGCTTCGATTTTACTAGTCGTGGAGCTAAAACGGAGTTACAGATCAAATTTTTTGTTCATCGGAAGTTGAATCTGTAAAAGTTTTAATTGATACAACTCATTGTTAAGAAAACATGATAAACATGAATTAATATCACATACACCAAATGATATAAAATAAACAAAATAATTCAAACATATTTTAGTGTTTTTTAGTGCTTCCATTTAATTGATGCATTGTTTATCATCATATCTCTTATATTTAGTGTATAACTCATGTGATAATAAAAACAGTGATCGATAATTAAATTTATGACATGGTTGGTAAATATAATCCGAATGTTTTATATTTTTAACTCGATAATATAAGTAAATAATCATTATAAGAAATATAATCAAGTTTATTAGAAATTAAGGACAATAATAATAATGAAAATAAATTAATAGATAGATACCCTGATCAAATTAAAAATTGTAGCCGCGTTGAAAACATGATTGAATCGAAGAAGTTGAAAATGATGAATGAAAGATAAATGGATTTATTTATAGTAAATGAAAATATTTTTGATTACTTTGCATGAGAATGTAGGCGGGATTTTAAAAAGATAAACGTGCATTGTAAAAAAAATTGAATTTTTGATCCCGCGTATTGGTGAATACTCTTTGGCGTCCGTTTTGTTTGAAACTGACACAAAAGAGGATTTACATTGGTCTTTTGGCATCAGTTTTTTTAGATAACCGATGACAAAAATTCCAATCTCTATCATTTTTTGTGTTGGTTTTTAAATAAACCAATGCTAAAACGTAAATAAATATACTTTTCGCATTGTTTTTTAAAAATCGATGCCAAAAAGTAAAAAAAAAAGTTTTTTTGTGTCGGTTTTTAAATAAACCAATGCTAAAACTTTAAAAAAAACTTTTTGCATTAGTTTTTTAAAACAAAATGAAAAATTAAATGTAAATATTATTTTTGGCATCAGTTTTTAAATAAACCTACACCAAAACTTTTAAAAAAAATTGTTCGCATCTGTATATTTAAAAACCGACGCCAAGAACTAAAAAAATGTTTTGGCGTCGGTTTTTATGAAAACCGATGCCAAAAATTAAAAAAAATTACCATGCTTTATAAAATTATTTCAGCTTCGATTTTGCTAGTCATGGAACTAAAACAGAGTTATAGATTAAAAGTTATGGCCTTTGTAATTTGGACTTTTTTAAGACTTCTCTTAGAGAAGATCAACTTCCAACATCTATAACTTTTAATCCGTAACTCCATTTTTTCTCTACGACTAGTCAAATCGAAGCTTAAAAAATTCTTTAAAACACTGTAATTTGTTTTTAAATTTTTGGCCTTGGTTTTTATAAAAACCGCCACCAAAACATTTTTTTTTTTTTCGCATAGGTTTTTTTAAAAACCGATGCGAAAACAATTTTTTTAGTTCTTGGCATCGGTTTTTAAAAAACCAATGCTAAAAAGTCTCTGAAAACATATTTTACTGCAGTTTATAAGAAACCGATGTGAAATTGATGATGTTAAAGACCATTTTTCTACTAGTTTTAAGATGTTATATTTTGATAATTTAGCATAAACAATGTTCCTCTAAAATGTCTCTAAGGCTATATCCAAATTATTACCATGATTATATCTTTATTATTAATATATCAAAATGTTATCAATATATACAATCATAAAAGGGTCCATATATGGATAATATACCCGATTAATTAAATACATCAATAAAGAAAGAGTGTTCTTCAAACCTAACAATAGTACCAATAACTCAAAATAACCATAACAAGTCTTGAATACTTTCTTTTACTCATCTTGAACTTATGACTTGAATTTATGAGAACCTATATAGATGTAAATCTTAGAGAACCAACGATAACCCATTAATTAACCAAATATATTATCAATAGGAGTTAATGATTACTGGTTCTTAATAGTCATCTAATTTAGCTTCCAATAATCCAAAATCAACCTAATATTCCCATTATTTTTCCTGAAAAATATACCAGATAACCCCACAATGATGTACTTTATCTAATAAAACCCTTTAAATCAAGATATTATAACTAAATATTTTTCTCTCAAATCTCATCTAGAGAAATATGATACCAAGAAATATATATTAGTCTTGGTACCACAAACCAAATTTATAAAATTTGTAGGTTTTATGGTGTGTATTTTTTAAAATAAAATTTAATCAAATTGAATCTTTGGGATTAAAATATAGAGTTTTTGGTAAAAGGGAAGAGTTGAGGATTGAAAATATTGCAGTGATTTCAGGAATATTGGAAAATGAGACATCTGGTACCCAATGGATATGTATCGGGTACCTGTTAGTTGAGACATAGGAGTTGTAAGTTCTAAGCTAATGGAAAGATGGCTAGTGGTCAAAAAATATGTGATTGTTAGCAATTATTATTTAGTGTTTATCTACAGGGTACCCAGTGCATTTCTCAATTTTTTTTAATTAAGGGTATTTCAATAATTTTTATACCATAAAAATTAGATTAAATATAATATTTTCTTCATATCGGAATTAATATTATAATATTTAATCCCTCTAATATCTCTTTCTCTCTATATGTTATTATTTTATTTTTATTTATTCTCAATGGATTTGAGATGTGTGAGTTTAGATATGACCATAAAGGTAAGATCTTTATTTTACTTATTATTTCGTTTCATGGCGATGATTTTTCTTTGCTTATTTGTTATAATCCACCTATTTTGTTTTAGTTTGATGAAATTATGTTTTTAGTGGTTGTATTAGAATTGAAAATTTCTTATTTTAAATTTTTTATTATTAAAAAATATTTCAGTAACCTATCTCTTTTTTTGTTATGTGTTTATATGTGTTTTTTAAATTTATTTTTGTATTTATAAATGTGTTGGATAAATGTGTTAGAGATTGATTTCAATTCAATGAGAATAATATTAAATGAATTAATAAGGAATAATCGTGTGTTTTTCTTATGTTTCATTGATAAAATATATTCTTACATAAAAATGATGTTGAATACTTGTAAATTTAGTTAATTATGATCAAGAAGTAAATGTTATCACTATTGAGGATATTAATATTGAAGTTTTTTATGTTGGAAATTATAGTTTTTAAATTTAATGATGATGTAATGAGTAATTTAAGAAGATTTCAATTCAAATTTATGTTTTTCAAATATATATGATTGTATAGGAATCAAATAAAGGGAAATTAGATATTATGAATCATTAACATGTGATGGAAAAGTATATTTTTTGTTTTAAAACATACACTTTTGAAAGAAACTTTGTAATTTAGTTGAATAATTTATTTATTAGGATTCAATTAAATAAGGTATGATTTATTAAGTGAAAGGAATGTTTTCAATGGGAGTTTCATTTTGAAATTTTAGTTAAAAATATAATATGTGTTTTTAGAAAATTTATTAATTTCATGGGAAATTACAAAGAGAATGTGTATTTTTCAGGTTAATAAAAAGTGGATGAAATCATAGATTTATATATTTAAATTGTTTAATATTTATTGAATACATATTGAGTTCATTTTAATCATTAAGTGTTTGATTTATAGTGGGAGGCCAAATGATGTTGAATTGATGAAATAATTGTTTGGATTTTGATTAATATTATAATTTTAAAAATTTATTGATGATATTGTGATATATTTATTTTTCTTATGAAAATTGAACTATTTTAGATAATATATAGGGAAAAATTTAGTTAGGCTACAATATGATGAGATCCATGGGTTTAGAATTTCCATGTGTTGGAGGGGATATTTTATATTCTGCGAGTTTAGTAAAAATATTTTTATATTTCATATGTTTGGAAGGGATGACATATATGTGACATGTGTTTGGAAGGGATAATACTTGAGCCATCTGATTGAATTTAAAATTAATTGATAAATATTCAAATTGTACAACAAAAATTGAAGAAGTGAGTATATATGGTATCAAGGTAGCCTAGCTAGCACCCAATTTTTTATTTATGTTTTTCATGGTTTGGATAAAATCATTTAATAGAATTACACCAACCAAATTCTTATGGCCACAACTATTTTTATTGAGAATATTTATAACACTATATATGTACAAACTTAGTGTGCATAAATATTTTCTATACGATATTATTGGAAAAGAAAATTGTTGTATGTAGAATGAATTTCATATCAAGAGGCATCATGTAAATGTTTTACTCGTGATTTTGGGGGCTTATAGAGGAATTATTTTTTCTAATATTTTTGATTTGTTTAAGTTATAATGTTTTATAACTTATATACTTTGGTTGTGGTTTTATTTTTTTGAATTAAAGTTATCATTGGTAATTTTTATGATAAAATTTAGATTTTATCAATGATGTTGTTACTTTATTCCATTATTTATGATTATTTGAAATTTTTATTTTTAATTTCTCATCTGATGATCCATTTGAGGGTAAATCACTTCATAAGTGATCCATCTAAACCCTTGTCTCTAATTTCAGTCTCTAGTGGCCAAGGTGTGCACCAAAGTATATGTGCAGTCTCACCTTAATAGAAAGATAGTTCTAGTGTGGAACATTTCAAAATGGTATCAAAGTGGTTATCATTTATGTGGTTTCAATACTCGAGTAAAATGGTAGAAAGAAGACTACAGGTCAAGAATATGTATAAAATCTATGTTTTTGTTATTGGATAGAACCACCATAATATAAATCCATGTTACATGGGAAGTGTGGGACTATAATGATTGATTTTAAAACAAATTATAAGTTATTAAATTCACATAGATTAATGGTTAACAATGAGGTGTTAATGCATCATTTTAGCACAAAAGGACATGACATATGGGTGTGCACATGTGAATTTTATTGATTTATGATTTGATATGATGAACCTATTTTGGTTAAATGATTGAATTATTAATATACTTATCAATGTTTTCAAAAATATTTTATTAATAATTAATTATTTAACCAAAATTAGTGGGATAAATATAATGATGGGACTCTCATGAATTTATTTGATTGATCAATTGGTAATTATATGTAGAAAATTATTACTTTTGTGTTTATTTGATGTAAAGTTGTGACATTTAATTATTAATTGGTTTTATGTTTTTTATAGTCAAGGAAGGGAATAAATATGTGGATCATCCTCTTATAAAGGATATAGGTTAGGGATGATTTGATGAGGGGAATAGAGAAGTAAAGGTTAATGATGCCCCTATAATAGAAGTACCCAATACTCTAGTGGTGGTTAAGATTATATAAAGTTTTATTATAGAGATTTATAATTTGGAGGGGAGAGTTTCTTAGAGGATGGGAAAAAGTTATGTAGTTAGGGACTTTCAGGAACAACATCCTTCTATCTTTAGGTTCGATGTTGTAATATGAGGTACAAAAAAATAGATGGAAGGTATGAGTGATATTTTTGAGTTCATTGGTGAAAACGAAGGTAAAAGGATGAAACTTATTGTATTCATGCTTGAGAGACCTTGGGATGAAGGGATTACATGGGATATATTTTAGGTTATATTCATTAATAAGTTTTATTTAGAGACATTGAGGATTATTTGGGGCTAGAAATTTATAGAGCTACAGCAGGGTGATAAGTATGTTCTTGACTATGTAGCTGAATACATGGGTTTGGATAGTTTTTCTACAACTTTATGAAAAAATTAGTCTATTAAGTCTTATTATTTTATATATTATTTGAATTAAAATATTAATTCATGGGTCATACTATTTTTACTCACCTTTATGAAAGTGGTAAACAAACCTCAATTAGTTTAAGAATATTTATAGGATGAAAAGAGGGATCTAGTAATTTATCGTTGATTGGGAAGTAGTAAGAAGATGAATTGTAATGATTATCACAAGGTTAGTGAATTATTATTAAGTTAGGTAAAGTCTTTTATTTTCTACAGGCATGATTCTTGTGGAGAACCAATATATGACATCTTTCTATTTACCTAAGCCAACCTATCATAAGGCCAAAATCACTTTTCCAGTCACCATATCCCAACAAAAACTAAAAAGTGAATCAACCATACTCATTGGGAATAAATTATCCCTATTTAAAAATAAAAACATTAATGAATTCCTATATGGAATCCAATATGACCATTATATATAATGGACTAATAACACTTTTGAAAGAAAACATAGTAAAATAAATCACTTTAAAATGAATCCTAACATTCAAAGAAAATATAAATGAGCTCTAAATCATAAAGTTTGAAGAAACTCAATTTAAAACATAAAAATAAACCAATATATTTACATCAAGTATAAGTTATCTATATAAAATAATCAAAAGAAGAAAAAATGAGAAGAAAAATAGGTTTAAGGATGATATAACCAAGTGAATAAGTCTTTGAAATTCATATCCAAAAAGAAAAACCAAAATTTATCCATCTCCCTAAGAAAAGTGAATCATACTTCACCTATCACCCCTCTATAATTCTAGCATCGCAACGATCACTCACCATATCAAAGTTAATCTTTTTATACCTATATCATATAAAACAAAGTAAATATACACACAAAATTTTATTTATAGAGATTTATTATAAACCCCATTCAAATAACTCCAAGGGTTATATACACCCATATATAAATACTAAAACCAATATTCTAGTTTTTAAATGATATAAAATGAAATATATATCATCCATAGTTCCAAAACATTAAAATTAAATAAAGTGTTAATTTGAAAACAATATTTGATTATTTGAGTAACCTAAACCCATTTTAAAACAAAATTATGATAAATATGAACAAATTAATCATTTTAGAATAAAACCCAAAAAATTACGACCCTTAAAGTCATCATGGATTAATAGTTTCTAAGAACTAAACACATAAATACACTAAATGAAACCACCCTGATAGTAGTGATATAATCTTAATCTCTCAATAAACTCACACGATTTATGAATTTTCAATAAAAACCACACATTTTGCATAATTTAGGCTTTACCAGTAGAGTATTTGTAACACCCCGAGATTTTATGAAAAATATTATTTTTAATTTTATTGATGTCTTGTGTTGTACGCTACACCAAAAGGAGCTTGAACTACACACATCCCTGGCTTGGCTTTCATTACACGCAATTGCGACCTTCCACGATAGCGTGTGTAGTACGCAATACCGAATTTCACTAAATGAGATATTATTATATTATTATGAACTAGCCGTTATGAATAGTAATACCCACTTTTTGAAATTTTATAAATTTTATATTTTAAAACGGAGTTCATTTTTGGATTCGGAATATCGAAATTATCCTAGGGTGAAATTTTGGTATTTTTCGGATAACTTTCATATTATGATGAATAGTGAAAATTACTAAATTTTAATTAAAAACAACTTTTTTAAACGAAATAATTAATAGTGATAAATTATTAATTTGAGTGGTTTAAAGTATATTTTGTATATATTTTTAAAATTTAATACAATGTTGGTCATTGGATGTAATTTCACATTTAAACCAGTTATAAAAAAGTGTAAATATTTTGATAGTTATTATCTCTTAAAAACACGCTATTTGTTTTAACGAAGAGAATTAATTTTTAAATTAGTTAATGTAACAGATATGTTTTGAATTTGATAAAATATACATCATTTTTGAATTCATAATATCAAATATATCTTAGGCCTAATTTTTAGTATTTTTCTGGAAACTTTCATCTTTTGATGAATAGTGAAACCACTAAATGGTAGTTAAAAAAACTGAATTTTTCATAAAACTTAATTTTACCACTTCTGTGAGTGGAATTTCAAAAATCCTAGAGACACAGTTAATATCAAGGACTAAAATGTGGTTCAATGAGATGAAAATAATTTTTGGTGAATAATAACTTTTTTTTACCACGGTTAAAAGTAAATAGGGTAATTAAGGGTAAAAGTGTTATTATTATTACCCTAACACATGTCCTAATTCTATTGGATAAGTGTAATTCGACCAAAAACAACCTTAGGAATAAAATATGACCATTTAGGCCCTATTGGATTAGATTAGGACATTTATTATCAATTTATTTAAAGAAGGGTTAAAATAGTTAAAATCAAAGTTTAATAACTAAATCATTTTTAATATAGGGTTATACATAAGATAAATTCAACTATAAATATTCATTTGAAATATAAAAATATTTCCAACATAATGGAATTTTATTTGTAATTTTTAGACTTAATATAGTTTAATTTATTTATGATACAATGATGATGGAGTAATTATCCTATTAATGAAATATTGACATAATTGATGTTATAAATACCCAAATAAATATAATTTGAGACTTTTTATGAATTAAAATAATTTTATATGTTCATATGACATGTTATTATTGATTTAATTAATTTTTTTCGAACTAATCATTCTGTTATGATTTTCACAAAAATCAATTAACAAATAGTGTCAAAATTGACATAAAATAGTTTTTAAAACAAATATTATATTATTAATTGTTATTATAAAATCTAAGGTTCGGCCAAGATACTTATATCATGATAGGTGTATCATTAATGGACCACTTGGGGGTCGGTTGGATGTATATGGTAAGTTTATTAACTATATAATATAAAAATACAAAGTGACATGGTAAATGTCAAATTAATTAACTAAGAGTTAAAACCAAAAGATAAGGTTAATATAATAACCTAAACTTATCAAAATTATATTGTATGAGAGGATTTCTACCCATCCCCACCTTATCTTCTAAATATATCAATTTGGAGCTATTAAAACCGAATTTTACTTTATAATAAAATAATATTTTTAGTTATTCCAAAGGTGCCCCTCTCCTCCCTTATAAAAGGGCACCTCCTCCCTCTCTTCCTCACACAACATTGAGTCTTCAATATCAGACAACCCCTGCAAAATTATCTTCTCCACTTACCTAGAAACATCTTAGAGGTCTTGATCTTATTCAAAGACCAATTTTAGTGCCCTAAGAGGAGGTCTCAAAGAGGCGCTTCAAAGAAGAGGTAATGTCCATTACCGATTCTTTCAACTCTATTTATTCTTCCACATATTCTTTTTTAGTTGTTTCATTATGAGGTAATAACATCAGTATCAATAAAATACTGATATGTTATTATAAGTATGAAACAACCATATTTCACCATCTATCCATCCAACAGAAAATGAAATCACCGCGCATGCGTACATACGGAATACCGTCTCCATGCCGTGGTGTAATTTATTTTCCACCATCACCTTACATGGATGGGTATAATGGTGAAAGTAATGAATATATATTATTATTGTAAAGTGATATTGATTCTGTAATATTATACATACACTTTAATACAATTCCACAATCTTGGGAATGATATCATCGCTCGTGCGTACGTACGGACTACCGTCTCCACGGCGCGATGAGATTCACTCTCCATGTTAACCATTCATGAATGATTATAAAGTATATATATAATGAATAATAATGAAATATATGACATAATAATGGTACTGGATTTATGTATATATATATATATATGTATTTCATTTACTTAATTCCATTCAATTCAAAAGGGAAACGAAAATAGCGTTCATGCGTACGTACGACCTACCATCTCCATGAACGGTGTATTTCATTAATTTTATTGATATATAATATATATGTATATAATGAATATATATTATATATAAATCATGTTTTACATTATGGAATTATCTAAATCAGGATATAAGTAATAATATCAAGAACGAAAAGTCGAAACACATACGATAAATAAAATGATTTTACCCAAAACGTTGCTTTAACATGGAATTTACAAAAGAACAGGTAATATAAAGTCATAAGCGAAACATATATGATATAATAACAATGAATATGATTCTGTAATAATTCAATGACATTATTTAAATCATTATATAGGAGGTTCGGATACGTACGAAGCATATCGGACCTAAGGTAAGGGATAATTTTGCAAATCTCAATTTTATCAGAGATTGCTTATTCATAAGTATTTACTGGGGTTATTTTTATCAACCATGTCCATGTTTTATAAAAGTATTTTCATGTATTTTTAAAGTCCTTTTTACCCATTCTTGACTTTTACTAAATGGTATGTAAGGAATCTTTCTTTTGTTTACGCTACGAGGTACTTTTTGACTTTTCCGGCAAAAGTAAGAGAAGAATGTTTTTTTAACTTATACAGCACAAACGGATTTTTACGGTTTTATAAATCTTGATTTTCATGAAGCTTCCTCAAAAATATTTCATGACTATTTTCATGAAAAATAATATTCTTTTAAAAATGCAAGACATTTTGTGAAAAGAAAATGATTTTAAAGAAAAATGATATTTTCCTCAAGAATTCATTTCAAGTGTTTTATCAAAACCATTTTCCATCTAAAATGAAATTATTTCATATGTGTTTGTTTTAAGTATAATTTCTCTATGATTTACATGGTTTCACTTTTCTTATTATGAAATGATATCCATTTATTTTATATGGATTATGTTATGATGGGATAATGTTTATGAAACCCATTTTATTCGTTGGGTTATTATGAATGATGTATGTTTATTTTGTAGCACAAGTAAGATTGATTTCATTATGAGATGGGTGGGACCTATATCTCCCTCCAATTCATTGGGTAAAGATTTTATATATCATGATATAGACATGGCTGGAATGGTAAGTTAATCCGGTTCAGTGTTACAGGACTGAAATGAGGAGTGAACTCGATTAAGAATGGGACATTGTCCACTAAGATGGTCTTGGCAGCAATGACTTGGCTACTATGGAAATCATTACATGTGATTAATGGATGCCACAATTACATGTTTTATTCCCATTCTATTTTATCATGGTTTATGTTCTATTATGATCTATGCCTTATGTACTTCCATGTTTTATGTTATTGCTCAATATTTTGATGTTTAAACATTATGTTCATGTTTTTAAGTTCAAATGTATATGGTATGTTTTATTTTATCCATGCTTACCCTTACTGAGAATTTGAGCTCACCCTTTTTATGTTTTCTTTTCCCCAGGATATAAATAATGGTTTTAGGTAAGAAAAAAAGGGGGAAGATCTTTATGAGAGATGTTGAAGATCTTTTACCATGATTAGAGGATTATGTTCCAAGTTTCCAAAGACACTAAACTATTACGATCCGTGTCTGTCTGTTTTTGTTATGTATTAAGTATTCCACAAAATTAATGTAATTTTCATGCACGTCAAGCTTCGGGTCTCTACAGTTGGTATCAGAGGGAGGTTTAGTCAACCTTTGGAAACTAGGATGCAAGAACTTTAGTGACATCCCTAGAGATATTTCTAAGGTATGTCTAGGGATGTCCCTAAGGATAAGTATACGTATAGGATATAGTCCCAAAACTACGGTAACGATCTTAGAATTTAACCTAAGATTTTAGATATTGAGGGTGCTCCCCCTTTACTATGTTTTTTCCCTAGCATGATTTTTTCCTCTCACACTATTCTTTTTGGGTTTTAGAAAATGACTGGAAACAGGAAGATTCATGATAATTGAGGATATGACGGACAATGGAATGATATTCTTCATGAGAAGCCAAATGAAACAGGATTTGGAAGTCCAAACATTGTTATTATTCCTAATCAGAAATCTCATAATATGATCAATAATCTCAACTTTGCTAAGTTTCCTAACTCAGAAAATAAGAGAAAGATGGAGTTTCATGATGATCATAGAGGAAAGAAAGTTCAATTTCCCTCATGTAAATCATGTGAAAAGAGGCATTGGGGAGATTGTTTCAAAGGAACTAGAAGATGATTTGGGTGTAGAAAAGAAGGACACAAAGCCAGTAAGTGCAAAGGAAAAGGTTCAGTTAACAGAATGGACAAGGATAATGGTATTTCTACGACATCAACAATGATTAGATGTTTTAAATGTGGAATGTATGGGCATTATGAAAACCAATTCCCTAAGGGAAAATCTCATGAATAGAATCAACATGGTCATATGAGTAGTATTTATGTGGATGATGATGAAGAGACTAAAAATGAAATATGAGATAAAAGAAATGATGAAGCTCAATCAGTGGTTTAAGAAGTTAGTGGAATGATTGTATGTTTATAAAGAATAATGTATGGTACTATGGAATAAAGAATCATCTAAGGATTGTTACACTATTGTTTTTCCTAATGTATTTGAAAGTATATGTTGAATAGTACCGGTAACCATGAAAGTTTTTTCAGATATTTTTGGAAAGTAGATGATATGCAGATAAGAAGATAATGAGGTGTTTGATTGTATTCATGAGCTCATGACTGATATAAGGACTAAGTGATATCATGGTTTGAGTATATAGAGTTTTGAGGATTTTGGTATGTTTAAAGTGTTAACTTTTAACTGCATTCATGTTTTCACTAAGGTTCAATGGGTATTCATTCTTCAAGAGAATACATGATTAAGGTATTCACATGTTTGTAATTTGACCAACAAGATATATCTTATGATATATGGGGGATAAATGATGGCATTCACGTGATTGTTATGTGATATTTCAAGTAATCATTTTCTTTATACTATGAGCTTAGACCGAAGTATTTTAGATAAGCCTAAAGATTGGAATGGATTATGTTGGACATAAGTTAGTATTGTTTAAGGATAGAACTTTTATCGATATTATTGATGGGATGTTATAGTAATATAGCTTTAGAAAAAGGAAAACCTACAGGACGGGAGACAGCCCATCACGTCGGACAAGGATGTGGGAATCGAACCCACAACCGAAGTGCGGCTGGCCTTTATCGCCTACCACTGGCCTACAAGAAGTCCCTGGTTAGTAGAAAATAGTTTTATTTTATTACGTGGTATGATATATGAAGTATAAGTTCATTCTTGGAATCATTTATGATTAACCTCACCATAGATGGACTTATGTATATTTGATAACTTTTTATAACCTTGTGTTTGAGACAGATATGATGACCCGTCATTCTATCACATGATTTTCTAACACTTCAAGAATAAAAAATTCAACTTAATTTCTTTAAGAGATGAAGTGAAAATTGTTCAAGTCACAATCAACAGTGAGATTGTACCAAAATAAATAAGTATTTATTCTAATTCAAATTCTTCAACTTTAGGGAAATGATATTGAAAACCAAAAATGTTGTCCTAGTGCCCTTATATCCGATGAATCAGATGGTACCCTAGGTCATCACAAATTTATGGCTTTGTGATTGTTGTCTTTTTCATAGCCATGTTCTCTACCACTCTCCATCAGAACATGACGATTATATTTCTCTTCTATATCCATATTTTCACCTATGTTCTCCTATGTGGAAACCCAGTGATTAGTTAATTTGGGTAACCGTTACGTTTCATACAATAGTTTTTAAAACCATGTTTTGGTATTCCTTTTTACGATGTGGGTTTCTAATAAAAAAACATTCTAGTAGTAAACTATTTATAACCACGATAAATTTCGAGGGAGAAATTCATTTTAAGGGGGGTAGAATGTAACACCCCAAGATTTTATGAAAAATATTCTTTTTAATTTTATTGATGTCTTGTGTTGTACGCTAGACCAAAAGGAGCTTACACTACACACATCCCTGACTTGTCTTGCATTACACGCAATTGCGACCTTCCACGATAGCGTGTGTAGTATGCAATACTCAGTTTCACTAAATGAGATATTATTATATTATTATGAACTAGCCGTTATGTATAGTAATACCCACATTTTGAAATTTTATAAATTTTATCTTTCAAAACGGACTTCATTTTTTGATTCGGAATATCAAAATTAGCCTAGGGTGAAATTTTGGTATTTTTCAGATAACTTTCATATTTTGATGAATAGTGAAAATTACTAAATTTTAATTAAAAACAGATTTTTTAATCAAAATAATTAATAGAGATAATTTATTAATTTGAGTGGTTTAAAGTATATTTAGAATATATTTTTAAAATTTAATACAATGTTCATCATTGGATTTAATTTCACATTTAAACCAGTTATAAACAAGTGTCAATCTTTTGATAGTTATTATCTCTTAAAAACACGCTATTTGTTTTAACGACGGGAATTAATTTTTAAATTAGTTAATGTAACTGATATGTTTTGAATTTGATAAAATATACATCATTTTTGAATTCATAATATCAAATATAGCTTAGACCTAATTTTTGTTATTTTTCTAGAAACTTTCATCTTTTGATGAATAGTGAAACCACTAAGTGGTAGTTAAAAAAACTGAATTTTTCATAAAACTTAATTTTACCACTTCTGTGAGTGGAATTTCAAAAATCTGAGAGACACGGTTAATATCAAGGACTAAAATGTGGTTCAATGAGATGAAAATAATTTTTGGTGAATAGTAACTTTTTATTTTTTTTACCACGATTAAAAGTAAATAGGGTAATTAAGGGTAAAAGTGTTATTATTATTACCCTAACACATGTCCTAATTCTATTGGATAAGTGTAATTCGACCAAAAACAACCTTAGGAATAAAATATTACCATTTAGGCGGTCTTGGATTAGATTAGGACATTTATTATCAATTAATTTAAAGAAGGGTTAAAATAGTTAAAATCAAAGTTTAATAACTAAATCATTTTAAATATAGGGTTATACATAAGATAAATTCAACAATAAATATTCATTAGAAAGATAAAACGATTTCAAACATAATGGTATTTTATTTGTAATTTTTAGACTTAATATAGTTTAATTTATTTATGATACAATGATGATGCAATAATTATCCTATTAATGAAATATTGACATAATTGATGTTATAAATACCCAAATAAATATAATTTGAGACTTTTTATGAATTCTAATAATTTTCTATGTTAATATGACATGTTAGTATTTATTTAATTAATTTTTTCGAACTAATCATTCTGTTATGATTTTCACAAAAATCAATTACCAAATAGTGTCAAAATTGACATAAAATAGTTTTTAAAACAAATATTATATTATTAGTTGTTATTATAAAATCTAAGGTTCGGACAAGATACTTATATCATGATACGTGATTCATTAATGGACCACTTGGGGGTCGGTTGGATGTATATGGTATGTTTATTAACTATATAATATAAAAATACAAAGTGGCATGGTAAATGTCAATCTAATTAACTAAGAGTTAAAACCAAAGGATAAGGTTAATATAATGACCTAAACTTGTCTAAATTCTATTGGATGAAAGGATTTAGACCCATCCCCACCTTATCTTCGAAATATATCAATTTGGAGCTATTAAAACTGAATTTGACATTATAATAAAATAATATTTTTAGTTATTCCAAAGGTGCCCCTCTCCTCCCTTATAAATGGGAACCTCCTCCCTCTCTTCCTCACACAACATTGAGCCTTCAAGATCAGACAAACCCTGCCAAATTATCTTCTCCACTTACCTAGAAACACCCTATAGGTCTTGGTCTTCTTCAAAGACCAATTTTAGTTCCCTAAGAGGAGGTCTCAAAGAGGCACTTCAAAGAAGAGGTAATGTCCATTACCGATTCTTTCAACTCTATTTCTTCTTCCACATATTCTTTTTTAGTTGTTTCATTATGAGGTAATAACATCAGTATCAATAAAATAATGATATGTTATTATAAGTATGAAACAACCATATTTCACCATCTATCCATCCAATGGAAAATGAAATCACCGCGCGTGCGTACGTACGGAATACCGTCTCCACGCCGTGGTGTAATCTATTTTCCACCATCACCTTATATGGATGGGTATAATGGTGAAAGTAATGAATATATATGATTATTGTAAATTGATATTGATTCTGTAATATTATACATACACTTTAATACAATTCCACGATCTTGGGAATGATATCATCGCTCGTGCGTACGTACGGACTACCGTCTCCACGACACGATAAGATTCACTCTCCATGTTAACCATTAATGAATGATTATAAAGTATATATATAATGAATAATAATGAAATATATGACATAATAATTATATTGGATTTGTGTGTATATATATATATGTATGTTATTTACTTAATTCCATTCAATTCAAAAGGGAAACGAAAACAGCGTTCATGCGTACGTACGATCTACCGTCTCCATGAACGGTGTATTTCATTACTTTTATCAATCTATAATATATATGTATATGATGAATATATATTATATATAAATCATGTTTTACATTCTGGAATTATGTAAATCAGGATATAAGTAATAATATCAAGAACGAAAAGTCGAAACACATACGAGAAATAAAATGATTTTACCCAAAACGCTGCTTTAACATGGAATTTACAAAAGAACTGGTAATATAAAGTCATAAGTGAAACATATATGATATCATAACAATGAATATGATTCTGTAATAAGTCAATGAAATTACTTAAATCATTATACAAGAGTTTCAGATACGTACAAAGCATATCGGACCTAAGGTAAGGGATAATTTTGCAAATCTCAATTTTATCAGAGATTGCTTATTCATAAGTATTTACTGGGGTTATTTCTATCACCCATATCCATGTTTTATAAAAGTATTTTCATGTATGTTTAAAGTCCTTTTTACCCATTCTTGACTTTTACTAAATAGTATGTAAGGAATATTTCTTTTGTTTATGCTACGAGGTACTTTTTGACTTTTCCGGAAAAAGTACGAGAAGAATGTTTTTTTAACTTATAAGGCACGAACGGATTTTTATGGTTTTATAAAGCTTGATTTTCATGAAGCTTCCTCAAAAATATTTCATGACTATTTTCAATAAAAATCATATTCTTTTAAAAATGCAATACATTTTGTGAAAAGAAAATGATTTTAAAGAAATAAGGATATTTTCCTCAAGAATTCATTTCAAGTGTTTTATCAAAACCATTTTCCATCTAAAATGAAATTATTTCATATGTGTATGTTTTAAGTATAATGTCTCCATGATTTACATTGTTTCACTTTTCTTATTATGAAATGATATCCATTTATTTTATATGGATTATGTTATGATGGGATAATGTTTATGAAACCCATTTTATTTGTTGGGTTTTTATGAATGATGTATGTTTATTTTGTGGAAAAAGTAAGAATGATTTCATTATGAGATGGGTGGGACCTATATCTCCCTCCAATTAATTGGGTAAATATTTTATATATCATGAGGTATACATGGATGGAACGGTAAGTTAATCCGGTTCAGTGTTATAGGACTGAAACGAGGAGTGAACTCGCTTCAGAATGGGACATTGTCCAATAAGATGGTCTTGGCAGCAATGCCTTGGCTACTATGGAAATCATTACATGTGCTTAATGGATTCCACAATTACATGTTTTATTCCCATGCTATTTTATCATGGTTTATGTTCCATTATGATCTATGCCTTTGGTACTTCCATGTATTATGTCGTTGCTCAATATTTTGATGTTTAAACATTATGTTCATGTTTTTAAGTTCAAATGTATGTGGTATGTTTTATTTTATCCATGCTTACCCTTACTAAGAATTTGAGCTCACCCTTTTTATGTTTTCTTTTCCCCAAGATATAAATAATGGTTTTAGGTAAGAAAAAAAGGGGGAAGATCTTTATGAGAGATGTTGAAGATCTTTCACCACGATTAGAGGATTACGTTCCAAGTTTCCAAAGACACTAAACTATTACGGTCCTTGTGTGTCTGTTTTTGTTATGTATTAAGTATTCCACAAAATTAATGTAATGTCCTTGTACGTCAAAGCTTCGGGTCTCTACATTTGGTATCAGAGCGAGGTTTAGTCAACCATTGGAAACTAGGATGCGAGAACTTTAGTGACATCCCTAGAGATATTTCTAAGGTATGTCTAGGGATGTCCCTAAGGATAAGTATACGTATAGGATATAGTCCCAGAACTACGGTAACGATCTTAGAATTTAACCTAAGATGTTAGATATTGAGGGTGCTCCCCCTTTAATATGTTTTTCCCCTAGCATGATTTTTTCCTCTAACACTATTCTTTTTGTGTTTTGGAAAATGACTGGAAACAGGAAGATTCATGATAATTGAGGATATGATGGACAATGGAATGATATTATTCATGAGAAACCAAATGAAACAGGATTTGGAAGTCCAAAAATTGTTATTATTCCTAATCAGAAATCTCATAATATGATCAATAATCTAAACTTTGCTAAGTTTCCCGACTCAGATAATAAGAGAAAGATGGAGTTTCATGATGATCATAGAGGAAAGAAAGTTCAATTTCCCCCATGTAAATCATGTGCAAAGAGGCATCAGGGAGATTGTTTCAAAGGAACTGGAAGATTCTTTGGGTGTAGAAAAGAAGGACACAAAGCCAGTAAGTGCAAAGGAAAAGGTTTAGTTAACAGCATGGACAAGGATAATGGTATTGCTACGACATCAATAATGATTAGATGTTTTAAATGTGGAATTTATGGGCATTATGCAAACCAATGCCATAAGGGAAAATCTCATGAAGAGAATCAGCGTGGTCATATGAGTAGTATTTATGTGGATGATGATGAAGAGACTACAAATGAAATATGAGATGAAAGAAATGATGAAGCTCAATCAGTGGTTTAAGAAGTTAGTGGAATGATTGTATGTTAATAAAGAATAATGTATGGTACTATGGAATAAAGAATCATCTAAGTATTGTTACACTATTGTTTTTCCTAATGTATTTGAAAGTATATGTTGAATGGTAAAAGTAACCATGAAAGGTTATTCAGATATTTTTGGAAAGTAGATGATATACAGATAAGAAGATAATGAGATGTTTGATTGTATTCATGATCTCATGACTGATATAAGGACTAAGTGATATCATGATTTGAGTATATAGAGTTTTGAGGATTTTGGTATGTGGAAAGTGTTAACTTTTAACTGCATTCATGTTTTCACTAAGGTTTAATGGGTATTCATTCTTCAAGAGAATACATGATTAAGGTATTCACATGTTTGTAATTTGACCAACAAGATATATCTTATGATATATGGGCGAAAAATGATGGCATTCACTTGATTTTTATGTGACATTTCAAGTAATCATTTTTTTATACTATGAGATTAGACCGAAGTATTTTAGATAAGCATAAAAATTGGAATGGATTATGTTGGACATAAGTTAGTATTGTTTAATGATAGAAATTTTATCGATATTATTGATGGGATGTTATAGTAATATAGCTTTAGAAAAAGGACAACCTACAGGACGGGCGACAACCCATCGCGTCGAACAAGGCTGTGGGAATCGAACCCACAACTGAAGTGTGACTGGCCTTTATCACCTACCACTGGCCTAAAAGAAGTCCCTGGTTAGTAGAAACTAGTTTTATTTTATTACGTGGTATGATATATGAATTATAAGTTCATTCTTGGAATCATATACGATTAACCTCACCATAGATGGACTTATGTATATTTGATAACTTTTGCTAACCTTTTGTTTGAGACAGATGGAATGAACCGTCATTCTATCATATGATTTGCTAACACTTCACGAATGAAAAATTCAACTTCATTTCTTTAAGAGATGAAGTGGAAATTGTTCAAGTCACGAACAATAGTGAGATTGTACCAAAATAAAGTAAGTATTTATTCTAATTCAAATTCTTCAACTTTAGGGAAATGATCTTGAAAACCAAAAATGTTGTTCTAGTGCCATTATATCCGATGAATCAGATGGTACCCTAGATCATCACAAATTTATGGCTTTGTGGTTGTTGTCTTTTTCATAGCCATGTTCTCTATGACTCTCCATCAGAACATGACGGTTAGATTTCTCTTCCATATCCATATTTTCACCTATGTTCTCCTATGTGGAAACCCAGTGATTAGTAAATTTGGGTAACCATTACGTTTAATACATTAGTTTTTAAAACCATGTTTTGGTATTCCTTTTTACGATGTGGGTTTCTATTAAAGAAACTTTCGAGTAGAAAACCATTTATAACCCCGACGAATTTCGAGGGCGAAATTCATTTTAAGGGGGGTAGAATGTAACACCCCAATATTTTATGAAAAATATTCTTTTTAATTTTATTGATGTCTTGTGTTGTATGCTACACCAAAAGGAGCTTCCACTACACACATCCCTGACTTGTCTTGCATTACACGCAATTGCGACCTTCCACGATAGCATGTGTAGTACGTAATACCGAGTTTCACTAAATGAGATATTATTATATTATTATGAACTATCCGTTATGAATAGTAATACCCAATTTTTGAAATTTTATAAATTTTATCTTTAAAAACGGAATTCATTTTTGGATTTGGAATATCGAAATTAGCCTAGGGTGAAATTTTGGTATTTTTCGGATAACTTTCATATTCTGATGAATAGTGAAAATTACTAAATTTTAATTAAAAATAATTTTTTAATCGAAATAATTAATAGTGATAAATTATTAATTTGAGTGGTTTAAAGTATATTTAGAATAAATTTTTAAAATTTAATACAATGTTAGTCATTGGATATAATTTCACATTTAAACCAGTTATAAACAAGTGTCAATCTTTTGATAGTTATTATCTCTTAAAAACACGCTATTTGTTTTAACGACGGAAAATAATTTTTAAATTATTTAATGTAACTGATATGTTTTGAATTTGATAAAATAGACATCATTTTTGAATTCATAATATCAAATATAGCTTAGGCCTATTTTTTGGTATTTTTTTGGAAACTTTCATCTTTTGATGAATAGTGATACCACTAAGTGGTAGTTAAAAAAACTGATTTTTTCATAAAACTTAATTTTACCGCTTCTGTGAGTGGAATTTCGAAAATCCAAGAGACACGGTTAATATCAAGGACTAAAATGTGGTTCAATGAGATGAAAATAATTTTTTGTGAATAGTAACTTATTATTTTTTTTACCACGGTTAAAAGTAAATAGGGTAATTAAGGGTAAAAGTGTTATTATTATTACCCTAAAACATGTCCTAATTCTATTGAATAAGTGTAATTCGACCAAAAACAACCTTAGGAATAAAATATGACCATTTAGGACCTCTTGGATTAGATTAGGACATTTATTATCAATTTATTTAAAGAAGGGTTAAAATAGTTAAAATCAAAGTTTAATAACTAAATCATTTTTAATATAGGGTTATACATAAGATAAATTCAACTATAAATATTCATTAGAAAGCTAAAAATATTTCCAACATAATGGTATTTTATTTGTAATTTTTAGACTTAATATAGTTTAATTTATTTATGATACAATGATGTTGCAGTAATTATCCTATTAATGAAATATTAACATAATTGATGTTATAAATTCCCAAATAAATATAATTTGAGACTTTTTATGAATTAAAATATTTTTATATGTTAATATGACATGTTAGTATTGATTTAATTAATTTTTTTGAACTAATCATTCTGTTATGATTTTCACAAAAATCAATTACGAAATAGTGTCAAAATTGACATAAAATAGTTTTTAAAACAAATATTATATTATTAATTGTTATTATAAAATCTAAGGTTCAGCCAAGATACTTATATCATGATAGGTGTATCATTAATTGACCACTTGGGGGTAGGTTGGATGTATATGGTAAGTTTATTAACTATATAATATAAAAATACAAAGTGACATGGTAAATGTCAATCTAATTAACTAAGAGTTAAAACCAAAAGATAAGGTTAATATAATGACCTAAACTTGTCTAAATTCTATTGGATGAGAGGCTTTCGACCCATACCCACCTTATCTTATAAATATATCAATTTGGAGCTATTAAAACCGAATTTGACTTTATAATAAAATAATATTTTTAGTTATTCCAAAGGTGCCCCTCTCCTCCCTTATAAAAGGGCACCTCCTCCCTCTCTTCCTCACACAACATTGAGCCTTCAAGCTCATCCAAACCCTGCCAAATTATCTTCTCCACTTCCCTCGAAACATCCTAGAGGTCTTGGTCTTCTTCAAAGACCAATTTTAGTGCCCTAAGCGGAGGTCTCAAAGAGGCGCTTCAAAGAAGAGGTAATGTCCATTACCGATTCTTTCAACTCTATTTCTTCTTCCACATATTATTTTTTAGTTGTTTCATTATGAGGTAATAACATCAGTATAAATAAAATACTGATATGTTATTATAAGTATGAAACAACCATATTTCACCATCTATCCATCCAATGGAAAATGAAATCACCGCGCGTGCGTACGTACGGAATACCGTCTCCACGCTGTGGTGTAATCTATTTTCCACCATCACCTTACATGGAATGGTATAATGGTGAAAGTAATGAATATATATGATTATTGTAAAGTGATATTGATTCTGTAATATTATACATACACTTTAATACAATTCCACGATCTTGGGAATGATATCATCGCTCGTGCGTAAGTACGGACTACCATCTCCACGACGCGATGAGATTCACTCTCCATGTTAACCATTAATGAATGATTATAAAGTATATATATAATGAATAATAATGAAATATATTACATAATAATGATACTGGATTTATGTATATATATATATATATTTATGTCATTTACTTAATTCCATTCAATTCAAAAGGGAAACGAAAACAGCGTTCATGCGTACTTACGACCTACCATCTCCATGAACGGTGTATTTCATTACTTTTATCTATCTATAATATATATGTATATGATGAATATATATTTTATATAAATCATGTTTTACATTCTGGAATTATGTAAATCAGGATATAAGTAATAATATCAAGAACGACAAGTCAAAACACATACGATAAATAAAATTATTTTACCTAAAATGCTGCTTTAACATGGAATTTACAAAAGAACGGGTAATATAAAGTCATAAGTGAAACATATATGATATCATAACAATGAATATGATTATGTAATAAGTCAATGAAATTATTTAAATCATTATACAGGAGGTTCGGATACGTACGAAGCATATCAGACCTAAGGTAAGGGATAATTTTGCAAATCTCAATTTTATCAGAGATTGCTTATTCATAAGTATTTACTGGGGTTATTTATATCAACCATGTCCATGTCTTATAAAAGTATTTTAATGTATGTTTAAATTCCTTTTTACCCATTCTTGACTTTTACTACATGGTATGTAAAGAATCTTTCTTCTATTTACGCTACGAGGTACTTTTTGATTTTTCTGGCAAAAGTACGAGAAGAGTGTTTTTTAACTTATATGGCATGAACGGATTTTTACGGATTTATAAAGCTTGATTTTCATGAAGCTTCCTCAAAAATATTTGATGACTATTTTCAAGAAAAATAATATTATTGTAAAAATTCAAGACATTTTGTGAAAAGAAAATGATTTTAAAGAAAAAACGATATTTTCCTCAAGAATTCATTTCAAGTGTTTTATCAAAACCATTTTACATCTAAAATGAAATTATTTCATATGTGTATGTTTTAATTATAATGTCTCTATTATTTACATGGTTTCACTTTTCTTATTATGAAATGATATCCATTTATTTTATATGGATTATGTTATGATGGGATAATGTTTATGAAACCCATTTTATTCGTTGGGTTATTATGAATGATGTATGTTTATTTTGTGGCACAAGTAAGAATGATTTCATTATGAGATGGGTGGGACCTATATCTCCCTCCAATGCATTGGGTAAAGATTTTATATGTCATGAGATAGACATGGCTGGAATGGTAAGTTAATCTGGTTCAGTGTTACAAGACTGAAACGAGGAGTGAACTCGATTCAGAATGGGACATTGTCCACTAAGATGGTCTTGGAAGCAATGCCTTGGCTACTATGGAAATCATTACATGTGCTTAATGGATTCCAAAATTACATGTTTTATTCCCATGCTATTTTATCATGTTTTATGTTCCATTATGATCTATTCCTTATGTACTTCCATATTTTATGTTGTTGCTCAATATTTTGATGTTTAAACATTATGTTCATGTTTTTAAGTTCAAATGTATATGGTATGTTTTATTTTATCCATGCTTACCCTTACTGAGCATTTGAGCTCACCATTTTTATGTTTTCTTTTCCCCATGATATAAATAATGGTTTTAGGTAAGAAAAAAATGGGGGAATATCTTTATGAGAGATTTTGAAGATCTTTCACCACGATTAGAGGATTACGTTCCAAGTTTCCAAAGACACTAAACTATTATGGTCCTTGTGTTTCTGTTTTTGTTATGTATTAAGTATTCCTCAAAAGTAATGTAATGTCCATGTACGTCGAGCTTCAGGTCTCTAGATTATTTACATATTAGGTACCCACTATCCCAACCCACCCATGATGTTTTAAAACAAAGAGATCAAGACAAGACTTTAAATAAAATATTAAATCTCACAATATCAAACTCCCTTCATAGAAACAAACCCTTTGTTATAGATAATTCATGACTTTATATTCTATGTATTGAATACCATTACATATATATATTAACATTATCAAAAAATGTAATTTAATTGTCTCAAATACCCAATAATAACACTTTTATTAATAGAATAACTAATATCTATAAAATATAAATTATATTAAATATTTCATAAAGATAGTTTGAAATCATTTTAAAGTCAATCAAGAATTTATCAAAACCCAACAATGGAATAAAATACCGTAAATGATTTTACACCACCAATAAGATGATATATATCTGAGGTAAACATAAGATGGATATAAAATACAAATATTTTCAAAATAACCCAATATTAATTTTAAAAACATGGTCAAACAATATCAATGATCCCAAAACATACCCAATATAGATTCAAAATTTAAAAAAATGAAGGTTTATGGTATGCAGTGATGAAGTAATAGAACAAATTAATGAAAATATACCAAATCAATATAAATCTACCAAGAATTTAAATATCAAGGATTTATAAGTTCTTTATAAGACATATAATAAAAAAAACCCAAATTATTTTACCCCATGATGCATCCCTAAGATCCAATGGTTGTATTAGTGTATGAGAATTAAAGAATTTGTAGAAATAATAAGAAAGAAGTGAGTTTATGGCTATTACCTTGATAATAAATAATTATTGATATAAGATCACTAATGGAGTAATATGATAAATTAGGATAGCAACTTTAGCTTCCCCCTAAAATATCCTTAGTGAAAGTAATAGATAATATGTAAAGATTATGGAAAATAGGATTCAAAATGATGAAAATATAAATTATTTTAGGAAATGTATGACTAGACTACATGGTATCTAAGACCATTAATGGGACTAGGAAAAACATACTAACTCAAAATTTTCACCTAGTATGATATCCTTGCAAAATCCCACCACCATGCATATTGACAATGCATTCTTGAAAATTTTCCATAATTTCAAAGTTTTGAACATGGAATCTATGTAAATAAATTATATAAATAATAAATAGAATGGATATATTTTAGTGATAATGTAGATACCCCAATTATACCTATTATGGAACATTATTTCCCTATAAAGTCTTTAAGGTCATTTATTAGAATATATATGATATAATTTCTTTCTCATCAAATACTCCCGTGACCATGTATTATAATAATCATTCCAATGATTCAAAACAATTAAAAAAAGAGGAATAAATTTCCCTTGAAACACCTTATTATAATAATCAATAACTCATATTGGTTTCTTTATTAAAGAGTCATCATGTTTCAAATACAAGTCATTACAATTGAAAATATGTGAAGTATTAGGTTGATATTTCTTTAACCAAGGGACATAAAAATTTAATAAAAAGAATTCATTTATTTGGGTAATACTATCTGATATGTGTCCTTTACTAGTTTTTCCATGATCTAAAATGTTTTAATATACCATGGTATAATCTTACCATGATTCCCAAAACTTCTATACCCTATTTTAATAGAAAATTTAAAAAACAATGGATAACCAACTAAACAATCTTTTGGACATCGATGAAGATCCGTATAATATTTTTGTCAAATAATATTCATCACTAAATTATCTTGAATTAGTTAAATATTATTAATGATCCATTATAAAATTAGTTGTCCTACTAATGAGGATTCCCAAGATTCCACCCAATAAAAATGGGACCATCATGGTTGAATATACAAAACTTTAAAAAATTCCATCTTTTTCAAATATTGAAAACTATTTTTATCTTAAAAATACACCAAATATATATGGTTATAAAAATATATACTAATATATAAGATTAAAAAAGAATCATATCATTTTTTGTTTGAATTTATCTTTTTTTTCCATTGGTTTTGGAGTTATATTCTACGCTATGCTTCAAATGATTTCCCACTACATTCTGAAGACTCTTGTAGTACTACGATATAAAAAATTAATATCTATAAAAAATGATAGATAAAGGAACATCATGAATCTTCAAAAATCTTGTACATATAAACTTTTTGGATCTTCCACTTTCATACTTTCTTTAATAGGGATAAAGTGATATGATTTTTTATACTGTTAATTACCACCCAAATAAATTTTCTTCCATGTAAGGTTAAAACTAATCTAATGAAAACATCCGTGGACAAATCCAATTACTTCCATGTAGGAATGTTTAAGCTCTAAAACATAATTAAAGTCTTCTGATTCTTAAACTTCACTTGATTACAAGTGAGGTAGTAAAAAAATTAATGAAATATCTCCCTCTTTATTCCGTGATTCCAATACTAATACTTAACATCATAGTATATATTAGTTTTACTTGGATAAAAAACCATTGAGAATGGTGGTAGTCATTCATAATCAACTTCCAAAAATAAGGAGAAACCCCAAGATTCTTCCCAAAAAAATAGCTCCATAAAAATAAAGATTTCACTCATTATTGATATCCCCACTATTTAAAAATCCTCTAATACACCAACAATTCATATTTTATTTCAACTCCTGAAAAATAAAATCAAGGGGATAAGGGGATATTTTCAAATTATGAAAAATCTATAAAATCCTTAAAATCTTACAATTAAAAATTATAATATACTAAATAATCATCCCCAACTATTAATAAATTAATTTTTTACTAAATGAATTATAAACTTACAACTAAGAGTGTCATTGAAAACATTCAATTTACAGAAGTATAATCAAGATAAAAATCAAATTTTTGAATATATTACACCCATAACCTCTATATAAGATTCAAATATTTCTTCAAAAATATATATCTTTTATTGTTTCGATATGTATTTATAATGATTTTTTCATTTAACAAGTAATTTTGACAAAATTTGAGAGCATGCATGAGATAAATCAATTAAATACCTTGGATTGTGTATTTTTTATCAAGTGGATGTAACTTGGGAGACCCATATGACATTGCATGATTATTTTTTATAGTAACATAACCAAAACCTATACTTCAGGCCTTTAACTAGATAAAATACACTTCAAAAATATAAGGTAAGATAAAAAAGGTGTCAATGTAAATCTTCATTTAATTTTATCATTTTTTTTGAAATTTATAAAAACATATAAAATTTACCCCCTTATAAGTAAAATCATTCAAGGGTGATACTAACTTAGGAAATAGTTTCAAAAACAACTGATAATATCCTACTAATCCCAAGAAGATTTAATTATTAAAATCATTAATTAGAGTATCTCAAGACATAATACCTTCAATCATTAAGGGAGTAATTGAATTATCATTTTTAAAACCACCCCAAATAAATTCAGTTACTAGATCCATAAAGATTATTAAACATGTTTTTCATATTGGTTGTTCTACTTAAGAATTTTTGATACAATCCTCAAATTATTCTCATGAAAATACTTTCGATTTAGAAAAAAGAAGAATATAATTTTTAAATACTGTGAAATAATTGTCCTGATATCTATAGAATTCATGGTTTATAGGCATCATGAAGACTATAAGAGCTTTTATTAGACCAAATTACCTTATCATACTTTTAAAATTCCCGTACTTACATTAAAAATTATTCTTGGGCATGTGAGACTCCTTCACCCATAAATAATGGTATGTAGGCATAATTTAAAACTTTTAAAACCATCTCTCTCATTTCAATTAATTAAGAAGTTTATCGATATAGGACAAGAATACTTATTATTCATATTCACTCGATTGATCTTCTAATAATCAATAAAAAAGAACATGATCCCATTGTTTTTTTAAATAGAATAATAGATACTCAGTGTGACACACTTAGTTAAATGAATTCTATACCCTTATGATCCTCCAATTAAATCTTTCACTCCATTAATTATATAAGATATATATAATGATAAGTTAAGGATACAGAATTCTTCCTTGGAATATGATCGGTTGAGAATTACAATACATGGTTTGGTGGTAATACAAATAAATACTTCAGAAACACTTTAGTAAAACCCTTTATCATAGGTGGTAGTTTATTCTTTTAATTATATTTATTGTATTATAAAATAAGAGATGTAAACTTGAAAGACAATTAACCAAACTTACGAAGAATATGTTTACCACGACCTGACATATGATCCCATTCACCTTGATTTAGAAGGAAATTTGATTTAGAATAAATAAAATCAACCCTAAAATGATGAAAATCAATGTTGGATTTAAGATCAATCATAAAATCCATTACTAAGACCATTTTAAATATTTCCATATTAAAGACATAAAAGTCGCAAGACAAATCATTTGAATCAAAATACTTGTTTCTAACCTTACTTTTGAAAATAAAAATTCACTCTCTATATTTTTCAATATTATTAATCTTTATCTTTCCAAAGATATAATATTTTTATATAGATGTTATTAATTTTAATGGATGTAGAAATCCAATACTACAAGACTTATACATATATATCAAGTATATCCAATGGACATATATAACATAATATATAAATACTTTTACAAAGTATATTGAATGGGAATATATGAAGTTTATTAGATATAAGGATTATGAAGTCCCTCAAAATTAGTTATTAAAAAGTCCATCAGAATAAGTGATACGATTTCCATCAGACAAAATTTATCATATGAATATCTACAAATTATACTAGAATAAGTTTTTATAAGCCTACTGGTCAAAGATATATAATTTACACCAGATGAACATATATCATTTATACCAGATAAATCTTTTCAAAGTCATTGTAATGTTTTTTTACCTGAAGTACATCAGATAGTGTGATGTTGTTATGAACTCATTGAGAAGACAAAGAGTTTTTATGATGCCATTGTAAAATATCCCAAGAATTGTGTACAGAGACCCAAGCTTGAAATACATGGACATTAAATTACTTTTGTGGAATAATTAAAACATAACAAAAACTGACACCAAAGTACCGTAATAGTTTAGTGTCTTTGGAAACTCGAAACATAATCTTCTAATCATGGTGAAAGATCTTCAACATATCCCATAAAGATATTCCGCTTTTGTTTTCTTACCTAAAACCTTTCTTTATATCCTGGGTAAAAGAAAATATATAGAGGGTGAGATCAAATGCTCAGTAATTGTAAGCATGAAGAAAATAAAACAAACCATATACATTTGAATTTAAAAAACAAGAACATAATGTTTAAACATCAAAATCTTGAGCAATGTCATAAAATATGGCAGAATGTAAGGAATAGATCATAATGGAACATCAATTGTGATAAAATAACATGGGAATAATACATGTAAATGTGGAAAACCATTAAGCACATGATATGATTTCCATAGTAGCCAAGGCATTGTTGCCAAGACCATCATAGTGGACAAAGTCCATTACTGAACCAAGTTTATTTGCCATTCCAGCCCTGTATTACTGAACTAGATTCACTTGTCGTTCCATCCATGTCTATCTCATGAGATATAAATCTTTACACAATTCATTATAGGGATATATAGGTCCCACCCATCTCATAATGAAATCATTCTTTCGTGCGCCACAAAATAAACATAAATCATTCATCATAACCCAAAGAATAATATGGGTTTCATAAACACCATCCCATCAAAACATAATCCATAAAATAAATGGATATCATTTAATTATTAGAAAAATAAAACCATGTAAATAATAGAAATTATATTTGAAATATAGACATATTAAATAATGTCATCTTAGATGGAAAATGGTTTTGATATAACACATGAAATGAATTCTTGGGGAAAATATCCTTTCTTCTTCAAAATCATTTTCTTTTCACAAAATGCCGTGTAATTTTAAAAGAAAAGGATTTTGTTGAAAATAATCATGAAATCTTATAGAGTAAGCTTCATGAAAATAAGGTGCTATGAAACCGTAAAAATATGTTTATACTGTATAAGTTAAAAAAAACATTCTCCTCATACTTTTAACGGAAAAGTCAAAAAGTACCATGTATGGTAAACAAAAGAAAGATTCCTTCCATAAAACAATGTAAAAGTAAAATAGGCGTAAAAATGACTTTAAACATACATGGAATAATATTAAACACTTCATGAAAAACATTTTTATGGACATGGATGAAAAATATAACCCCAGTAAATACTTACGTATAAGAAATCTCAGATAAAAATGAGATTGCAAAATTATCCCTTACCTTATGTCCAATTTCCTCTTTTTGTATTTGAGACTCCTGTATAGTGGGTTTAAGAATATTATTAACTTATAATAGAACCATAATAATATTTATTTTTTCATATATGATTCACTTACGACTTTATATTACCCGTTTATTTGTCAATTCCATGTTAAAGTAGCATTTTGGGTAAAATCATTTCATTTATCGTCCGTGTTTTGACTTGTAATTATTAATTTGATTACTTATATCATGATTAATTACTTAAAAAATTTAAAACATTATTTATATATAATATATATTCATAATATACATATATATAATAGATCGATAAATGGAAAGAAATACACTGTTCATGGAGACGGTAGGCTGTACGTACGCATGAACGCTGTTTTCGTTTCCTTATTAAATTGAATCGAAGTAAGTAAATAACATGTACCTAAATCCAGTATAATTAATATGTCATATATTTCATGATTATTTATTATATATACTTTATAATCATTCTTTAATGGTTAACTTGGAGAATGAATCTCATCGCGTTGTGGAGACGGTAATCCATACATACGCACGAGTGATGATATCGTTCCCATAATTATTGAATGGAATTATAGTGGATGATATAATATATCAGAATTATTATCATGTTATAATAACCATATATATTTATTATTTACACCATTATACCCATCCATATAAGGTGGTGGTGGAAAAATAGATTACACCATGTCGTGGAGACAGTATTCCGTACGTACGCATGCGCAGTGATTTCGTTTTCCATAGGATGGACATAAGGTGAAATAGGGTTGGTTCATATTTATAATAACATATAAGTATATGAGTGATACTTATGTTATTAATTTATTATTAAACATCAAAATAAGAGTAAGTAGAAGAAGAAATGAATTTGAAAGAATCGGTAAAGGATATTACCACTTCTTCGATGCGCCTCTTCTAAACCACCTCTTAGGGCACTAAAGTTGGTATTTGAAGAAGACTAGAACCTCTAGTATATTTATAGGGAAGTGGAGAAGAGAAATGGGCAGGGGTTGGATGATATTGAAGGCACAAAATGGAGTGAGGAGGAGAGGGAGGAGGTTCCCTTTTATAAGAGAGGAGAGGGGTACTTTTAAAAACCTCTAAAATATTAATTTATAATAAACTCAAACCCCACTTAAAAACCTCCCAAATGACTCATATACTAAGATTATATGAGATAGGGTTTTAATATCATCATAAAATAATATTTAGACATGTTAGTAATTTATTTTAAACCTTATCAACTTGATTTATCCTTATTTAATCTATTTAATTTTATTTGTGGTAATAATATTATAAATTTTAAGTTGTTATAAATAATTACTTATGTGTTGTGAATTATCCATAATTGGATAATTTATAAAATTTTATACCATATAAATTTCAATTTATAATTTTTAAATATTTTTTTGATTTTTAAACAATTTTATAATATGTTATTTTTATAAAATAACAATAGTGTCAATTTTGACACTATTCATTTATTTGAATTTAAAAAAAATACAAAAAGAGGATATATTCAAAAAAAAATATTTAATAGACTCCTAACATGTAATATTAATCTATAAAACTTGTAGATAACATTAATTAGTTCATATAATATTTATTTTAATATTTTTAAAACCATTTATTTGATATTTCAATCAATAAAATAATTTCTACATCACTATTGTGTCATCATTAATGATAATTATTAAATACATAAAAATTATAAATAAATTCTCATGATGTAGATACTTTTATTATATTTCTGGATACTATTTAAATTCTAATTTTTATGAGTTTTATCACTAAATTAAAATTATTACACTTATAAGATATAAGAGAGTGACATGTTGTCACTTTATTTGGTTTTAATAATAATTATATCATTTTCATAGTCAAAAGTCCATGAAATAAATCTATTACGACCCTTATGTGATATGGGTCTACTTTTATTCATCCAATAGATTTTTTTCAGGTCTTAGGGTAATTTTATAATCTTATTTTTACCCTTAATTACCCGATTTACCTTTAATTGTAGTAAATAAAAATTACTGCAGTTATTATTCATAATATCAAAAAAATAAAAGTAACCTATTAACATAATTTGGAACCACTGAATCCAAATATGGAATCCAATTTTCAAAATTCAAAACACATAAGTTTCAGTAATTAATTTAAAATTAATCCCGTTGTTAAGAAAATGAGTTTTAAAAGTTAAAACATTGTCAAAGATTGAAATGTTTTTACATATTAATTCAATGTAAAATTAATGATAATGAAATACATTATATTAAATGGTAAAAATATATTATATTTATACTTTAAAACAATTTACTATTATAATATAACCATATAAATTATCTCGATGAAAAAATTTGTTTTTAAGTAAAATTTAGCATGTTTTTACTATTCATCAAAATATGAACGTTGTCAGAAAAATATCAAAAATTTATCCAATGTTAATTTTTATATCCCAATTCAAAAGAAGAAGTTTATTTTGTAAAATTTAACTTATAAAATGATCAAAAATTAGTTTTAAAATGGGTGCGCCATTAAAAGGCGGCAAAACTGCATTTTCTGAAAAATACATATTTTATCCAAAAATTAATTTTGTTCTCATACCTCATTCCATAAAATGTGTAAGATGAATTATAATGTTATAAAATTAAAATTTTAGTTAATACGATTCATAACGGCTAGTTCATAACAATATATCGTTGTTTAGTGAAACACAATATTGCGTACAACACAAACTATTGAGGAAGACTGCTTTTACGTGCAACACATGCCAAGAATAGTGTTTAAGTATACTACAAGCTAATACGGTGTTTAGTATAGTGCAATATAATCTTGGTGAAGTTTAAAACACAATATTTCAAAGAAATTAAAAAGAATATTTCTCATAAAATCTCGGGGTGTTACATTCTACCCCCCTTAAAATGAATTTCACCCTCAAAATTCGTTAGGGTTATAAATCGTTTACCACTTGAGAGTTTCTTTCATAGAAACCCACAGCGCAAAAAGGAATACTAAAACTTAATTTTAAAAAAGGAAAGTTAAAAACATCACGTTCACCCAAAGTAACACAACACTAGGTTTCCACATAGGATAATATAGGTGAAAATATGGATATGGAAGAGAAATCTAACCACCATGTTCTGATGAAGAGTGGTAGAGAACATGGATTTGAAAAATCCAACAATCATAAATCCATAAATTTGTGATGATCTAAGGTACCATCTAATTCATCGGATATGAGGGTAATAGGACAACATTTTTGGTTTTCAAGACCATTTCCCTAAAGTTGAAAATTTTGAATTAGAAGAAATACTTAACTTGAATTTGGTTCAATCACACCATTGGTCGTTCCTTGAACAATTTTCACTTCATATCTTAAATAAATGAAGTTGAATTTTTCATTTGTGAAGTGTTAATAGATCATGTGATAAAATGATGGGTCATTCTATCTATTTCAAACAAAATGTTAGCAAAAGTTATCAAATATACATAAGTC
The DNA here is from genome assembly GCA_963277665.1 of Viscum album. Taxonomy (NCBI): domain Eukaryota; kingdom Viridiplantae; phylum Streptophyta; class Magnoliopsida; order Santalales; family Viscaceae; genus Viscum; species Viscum album. The sequence goes on from OY728145.1 coordinate 1,492,562,761, forward strand.
TATCTATAGAAAGGTTAATCGTATGTGATTCAAAAAATGGACTTAGACTTAAACTATCATACCTATTAATAAAATAAAACTAATTTATACTGATCAGGGACTTCTTGTAGGCCAGTGGTAGGCAATAAAGGCTTGTTACACTTCGGTTGTGGGTTCGACTCCCGCAACCTTTTCCGACATGATGGGTTGTCACCCATCCTACGGGTTGTCCTTTTTCTAAAACTATACCATTATAACATTTCAGAAATAAAATCAAAAAGTTATAGCCTTAAGAAATACTATCTGATGTCTAAATTAATCCATTCCAACCTTTAGGATTATCCAAAATACTTCTGTCCAATCTCATAGTATAAAAAAATGATTTCTAGAATGTTCATATAACAAGCATGTTAATAACATAATTTATCCCCCATATATCATAAGATATATCGTGTTGGTCACATTCCAAACATGTGAATACCTTAATCATGTATTCTCTTGAAACATGAATTACCACATAATCTTTGTGAAAACATAAATACTTTCAAAAGTCAACTCTTTCCACATACCAAAATCCCAAATTTTCTATATACTCAAACCATGATATCAATTTGTCCTTATATGAGATAATTAATACTATCAAACATTTCATTATCTCATTATCCCTTTATTATGCAGATATCATCTTCTTTCCAAAAATATTTCAATCAATTTTCATGGTTACCGGTACAATACAATTATTGAAAACCAATATATAGATATTTCAAAATTCCACAATACTATAAATGAGATTCCAAGATACTATTTTTAAATCCCATTACATAAACAATTAATCATTCCACAACATAATTTTCATACTCAACATCAAAAATAGTGATCGCATGTGACTTCCCTTTGTCCTTTTCCTTAATAGGTTTCTCATGTTGATCATCATTAACCCTTGGATTAGGGCATTGATTAACATAATTCCCCATTTCCTTGCACTTGAAGCATTGAAGTGTTGGTGGAGAATTCTCTGTAGTCTTTTCTCTATTCACATCATTAGAAACCTTTTTCCCATTAATTCGGCACTCAGCTGCTTGATTACCTTATTTTCCACACTTGAAACATTTTCTAGTACCTTTTAGACAATCTCTACCATACTTCTTTCCACAGTTTGAGCATAAAGAAACATTCACCTTCTTTTCACCATTGTTATGAGATTTTTCCTTGAAATCCATCTTTCATTTTTTTAAAACCATGAGATGGATATGTAACACCAACTTTCAGTTCTACCTTGATAGCACAACGCACAATTTCTTCGTAGCTATTGAAGTCTCTTATAGCTAATTCCCTTCGAAGACTTGGTTTCAAGCCACTGAAGAATCGACCAAATTTACTTTCAAGTTGGATGATAAAGCCAGATGCATACCTTGAGAGACTTGTAAAATTCACCTCGTATATACCAATAGATTCATCATCCTTTTTCTTAAGCTCAAGGAACTACTTTTCCATATTTTTTCGAAGAATACGAGGGAAGTACTTGTTGAAAAATATGTTATTGAACTCATCCCATTCCATGGATTCAATTTCATATTGGGCCCTCAAATTCTTAATTAGAGTCCACCACTGGTCTGCTTTACCTTCTAAATAGTAAATAGCTAGAATGAATTTTTCATGTTCCGAACAAAGAATTATGGAAAATATATTTTCAATGGCACTGATCCATTGTTCAACAACAAGTGGATTAGAAGACCCACTGAAAGAAGGTGGACGTTGACTCATGAAGGACTCAATAGAATATTGTTCCCTTCTCTACTCATTTGGAAGTCCAGAATGATTCATAGCTTGTGTAAGTATATCAATAAGATTTTTCACTCCATCTCCCATAACATTGGTTTTTTCAGGAGGAAAATCATTGAATTTTCCATTACATTGATCAACACGGTTTCTTCGGGTACCATCCATTGTCTAAAAACCAAAAAGAATAGTGTAAGAGGAAAAAATCATGCTAGGAAAACAACATAATAAAGGGGGAGTACCTTTAATATATAACATCTTAGGTTTAATTATAATATCTTTACCATAATTCTAGGACTATAACCTATACTTATACTTAACCTTAGGGACATCCCTAGACATACATTAGAAAATCTCTAGGGATCTCACTAAAGTATTCACATTCTAGTTTCCAAAGGTTAACTAAAGCTTTCCTCAGATACCAACTGTAGATACCCAAGATTTATGTACATGGACATTACATTACTTTTTCGAAATACTTAATACATAACAAAAATTGACACCCAAGGATCGTAATAGTTTAGTGTCTTTGGAAACTCAGAACATAATCTTCTAATCAAGGTGAAAGATCTTTAACATCTCCCATAACGATATTCCCCTTTTGTTTTCTTACCTAAAACCTTTATTTATATCCTGGGGAAAGAAAAAATATAAATGGTGAGCTCAAATTTTCAGTAAGGGTAATCATGGAGAAAATAAAACAAACCATATAAATTTGAATTTAGAAAACATGAACATAATGTTTAAACATCAAAATCTTGAGCAATGGCATAAAACATGGCAGTACATAAGGAATAGATTATAATGGAACATCAATCATGATAAAATAACATGGTAATAAAACATGTAAATGTGGAAAACCATTAAGCACGTGATATAATTTCCATAGTATCCAAGGTATTTCTTCCAAGACCATCATAGTGGACAAAGTCCATTACTAAACCGGGTTTACTTGCTGTTCCAGCCCTGTATTACTGAACCAGATCCACATTCCCTTCCAGCCATGTCAATCTCATGAGATATAAATCTTTACCCAATTAATTTGAGGGAGATATAGGTCCCACCCATCTCATAATGAAATCATTCTTTCATGTTCCACAAAATAAACATAAATCATTCATCATAACCCAAAGAATAATATGGGTTTCATAAAAACCATCCCATCATAACATAATCCATATAAAATAAATGGATATCATTTAATCATAAGAAAAATGAAACCATGTAAATAATAGAGACATTATACTTGAAATACAAACATATTAAATAATGTCATCTTAGATGGAAAATGGTTTTGATAAAACACTTGAAATGAATTCTTGAGGAAAATATCCTTTCTTCTTCAAAATAATTTTATTTTCACAGAATGCCATGAAATTTTAAAATAAAAGGATTTTGTTGAAAATAATCATGAAATATTGTAGAGTAAGCTTATGAAACATTAAAAATACATTCATTCCATATAAGTTAAAAAAACATTCTCCTCGTACTTTTAACGGAAAAGTCAAAAAGTACCATGTATGGTAAACAAAAGAAAGATTCCTTCCATAACACAAAGTAAAAGTCAAAGAGGGGTAAAAATGACTTTAAAAATACATGGGAGAATATTTAACACTTTATAAAAAATATTTTTATGGACATGGATGAAAAATACAACCCCATTAAATACTTACGTATAAGAAATCTCAGATAAAAATGAGATTGAAAAATTATCCCTTACCTTATGTCCAATTTCTACTGTATGTGTCCGAGACTTCTGTATAGTGGGTTTAAAAATATTATTAACTTGTAACAGAACCATAATAATATTTATTTTATCATATATTATTCACCTATGACTTTATATTACCCATTCATTTTTCAATTCCATGTTAAAGTAGCGTTTTGGGTAAAATTATTTCATTTATCATCCTTGTTTTGACTTGTAATTATTCATATGATTACTTAGATCATGATTACATACTTTCAGAATGTAAAAAATTATTTATATATAATATATATTCAGAATATACATATATATAATATATCAATAAATAGAAATAAATGCACCGTTCATGGAGACAGTAGGTCGTACGTACGCATGAACGCTGTGTTCGTTTCCTTATTAAATTGAATAGCAGTAAGTAAATAAAATATTCATAAATCCAGTATCATTAATATGTCATATATTTCATTATTATTTATTATATATACTTTATAATCATTCTTTAATGGTTAACTTGGATAATGAATCTCATCGCGTTGTGGAGACGATAATCCGTACATACGCACGAGCGATGATATCATTCCCATAATTATTGAATGGAATTAGAGTGGATGATATAATATCTCTGAATTAGTATCATGTTATAATAACCATATATAGTTATTATTTAAACCATTATACCCATCCAAGTAAGGTGGTGGTGGAAAAACAGATTACACCACAGCGTGAAGATGGTATTCCGTATGTACGCACGCGCTGTGATTTCATTTTTCGTAGGATGGATAGAAGGTGAAATATTTTGGGTTAATATTTATAATAACATATCAGTATATGGCTGATACTGATGTTTTTACCTTATTATGAAACAACACAAGAAGAGGAAGTAGAAGAAGAAATGAATTTGAAATAATCGGTAAAGGATATTACCTCTTCTTCAACGCGCCTCTTCTAAACCACCTCTTAGGGCACTAAAGTTGGTATTTGAAAAATACTAGTACCTATAGTATGTTTCTAAGGAAGTGTAGAAGAGAAATGGGCAGGAGTTGGACGAGCTTGAATTCTAAAAATGGTGTGAGGAGGAGAGGGAGGAGGTGACCTTTTATAAGAGAGGAGAGAGGCACTTTTGGAAACCTCTAAAATATTAATTTATAATAAACTCAAACCCCACTTAAAAAACTACATAAATGACTAAAATCATAATATTATATTATATATGGTTGTAATATCATCAAACAATAATATTTATGCATGTTGGTAATTTATTTTGAACCTTATCAACTTGATTTATCGTTATTTAATCTATTTAATTTTATTTGTGGTAATAATATTCTAAATTTTAATTGTTATAAATAATTACTTATGTGTTTTTAAATATCCATAATTGGATAATTTTTGAAATTTTAGACCATATATATTTCAATTTATAATTTTTAAAATTTTTTGTGATTTTTAAACAATTTTATAATATGTTATTTTTATAAAATAATAATAGTGTAAATTTTAACACTACTCATTTATTTGAATTTAAATAAAATACAAAAAGAGGATATATTTGAACCAAAATATTTAATAGAATTCTAACATGTCATATTCATCTAGAAAATTTGTGGAGAACATTAATTAGTTCATATAATATTTATTTTAATATTTTTAAAACCATTTATTTGATATTTCAATCAATAAAATAATTTATAAATCACTATTGTGTCATCATTAATGATAATTATTTAATCCCTAAAAATTATAAATAAATTCTCATGATGTAGATAATTTTATTATATTTCTGGAGACTATTTACATTCTATGTTTTATGAGTTTTATCACTAAATTAAAATTATTACACATATAAGATATAAGAGAGTGACATGTTGTCACTTTCTTTGGTTTTAATAATAATTATATCATTTTCATGGTCAAAAGTCCATGAAATGAATCTATTATAACCCTTAAGTGATATGGGTTGACTTTTATTCATCCAATAAAATTTTTTCAGGACTTAGGGTAATTTTATAATCTTATTTTTACCCCTAATTACATGATTTACCTTTAATTGTAGTAAATAAAAATTACCGTAGTTACTATTCATAATATCAAAAAAATAAAAGTAACCTATTAACATAATTTAGACCCAGTTAATCCAAATATGGAATCCATTTTTCAAAATCCAAAACATAGAAGTTTCAGTAATTAATTAAAAATTAATCTCATTGTTAAGAAAACGAGTTTTAAAAGTTAAAACATTGTCAAAGATTCAAATGTTTTCACCTATGAATTAAATGTAAAATTAATGATAATGAAATAAATTATATTAAATGGTAAAAATATATTCTATTTATACTTTAACAAAATTTACTATTATAATTTAACCATATAAATTATATCGATGAAAAAAGTTGTTTTTAAGTAAAATTTAGCGTGTTTTTACTATTCAACAAAATTAGAACGTTGTCAGAAAAATATCAAAACTTTATCCAATGTAAATTTTTATATCCTGATTCAAATGAAGAAGTTTATTTTCTAAAATTGAACTTATAAACTTGTCAAAAATTATATTTAAAAGGGGTGCTCCATCAAAAGGCGACAAAACTGCATTTTTGGAAAAATACTTCTTTTATCAAAAAAATTGATTTTATTCTCATACCTCATTATAGAAAATGAGTAATATGAATTATAATGTTATAAAATTCAAAATTTAGTTAATTATATTCATAAAGGATAGTTCATAACAATATATCTTTGTTTAGTGAAACTCAGTATTGCGTACAACACAAGTTATTGAGGAAGGTTGCTCTTGTGTGCAACACAAGCCAAGAATAGTGCTTACGTATACTAAAATATAATACAGTGTTGTTTATAGCGCAAGATAATCTTGGTGAAGTGTAAAACACAAGATTTCAAAGAAATTAAAAAGAATATTTCTCATAAAATCTTGGGGTGTTACAACGTGGAACCTAATTGTTGAAGGAATGTCTATAAATGGGACCATAACCTCGAGGAGAAGAATATTTTACAAATTTATGATCTAAAGTTGTTGTTAATATTTTTCAATATATTTTTTTATCAATGTGACTTAATCTTAATCCTTATAGAATTTCCTTAAATTATCTTTTGTGAGGATTTTATTTTAAATTATTTTATTATTTTATATTTTAATAGTTGTTTGTATGATCTATTTGATCAAGGGATCTTTAGGATAAATATCTAGAAGGTTTTTTGTTCATGTGGTCGTGGGATCCTAGGTATAGGGAGACAATGTTTTTATGATATAGTGGATGAAGGATTCTAAGTCTTGGAAGATAGGCCTCATGACATGTTAAGTCATGGATACCTAAAGTTAGGTTTAGAGACTTATTTATCACCTAATGTTAAAGTGAATACATTTCATAGGAAATATTATTTATAATTTTTTTACATATTTTATAAAAGTGGGATTTACTTTTTTATTCATGTTCCTAAATGTTTCTTATTTCCACTACGCATTTTATTTAAAGTTCATAATTTTTAGTATTAATTTATTACTCTAGTTACAAAGTATATTGGTACAACCTTTAATTTAATATAATTTCTTAAAGTTTTTGGGAAAATTGTATGTTTAAATTTTTATAAACTATAATTCACCCCATCTTTTAGTACATTGAATTCTCTTAAGATCTCATAAACTCTAATATCAATATCATTAAAAGGCATAAATACACGTGTATACCTATTCCTTTATAATTCTCAAAGGATCAGATATCTCCATAACATATATAATAAGCCTAGATATAAGATTAAATAAATAAAGAAAACTTCTATATAAATAAAGGAGTGGGAGGAACCTATATCATATAATGAAACTAATATAGATGGTGAAATAAAAAATAATATACTTGACTATGGTAGTTAAAACTTAAAACATAGATGATGAAATATTTTCTATAAATAAATTCCTATAGTTAGGATGTATTTGATATCTCTCATTGAATAGATCATTATTATACATATGAATATTCCCATAATAAGTATCACTCATTTCTCTATATTCTTAATAATAAGGAAACACTACTTTATAAGCCAATTTATTTAACCAGAATCTATTTGAAATTTATAACTAGTACAATACTCAAATTGAGAATTTATCTTAAAAAATCTATAAATATTACCTATTAAACCACCTAAATGGAAAAAATGAGATCCAAATGGAAAATTTTTAGACTTCCTTGAATTTATATAAATGAAATATAATATGGGTATACTCACTATAGGAGCAGAGGAAGTAGTCTATGTTGGATTCATGGAACCCCCACTACTTCCCCATTTTACCTTATCTCATTTAAACCCTTTCCTAGAAAATAAACCTTCACTATATCCATGTGAAAAAAACTCCCCTTAATAGATAGTATTTTTTAGGTATCTCTACACCATAAAATACATATTCATCACATCTTTATAAGGAGATAAGAAGAAAAAATAACTTCAATTATTTGTTTGGGACAATAAACATTTCAAAATATTAATATTTTAAAGTTTCATTATTGATAATATTTGGAAGAAATTATATAAGATCAAAGAAGTGAGTCAAATATTTCAAAAACATCCTATTATCCCATATGAGATATAAATATTCCCTCTCGTTTAATAGATTAATAGTCTTAGGAAAAAACTATAGAGTAAACATGGTCTTGAAATCACTCTAAGATAAATAATCATGAAAAATTTCCTAAATGATAGATTACCAACACTTTTTTCGGAACCTTAAACATAAACATGGAAAATTTCACTTTTTATGCCTTGTGTGTTTTAAGGAAATTGAAGCCCCCCTTGATTTTATCCATTAATTATTTTACTTATTGAGGATCATTATCTCTTATAAAGTTAATAGGATAATATCTATTTAATTATTAATCCTAATATTTAGATTAATATGGTTAAAGATCAGTTACCCTTTCTCTATCTTAAATAGTTGAGACAACCGTCTCTACTATTTTATAATTAACATGCGAGTTTCCCTATGGAAAATTATTCCTCTCTCCCTCCTGAGGTTCGATGGCACTTTTCTTTCTGGAATTAATATATAAATTTCATAAAACATAAAACATAAAAAAATAAAATAAAATAAAATAAATCATACTATATAAAAAAAGCGAATCATACCGATGGAAATAATATTATCACATAATTTAAATCTCATCAAATTTTATCATATAATATATAGGTAACCCAAAAAATCATATAAAATCAAAGTAATAAAATTTAAATAAAAAAATATTTTTAAAAAATATATGGTTAGTAATTCATGATCCGTAGATCATATGTATGACCATGTAAAACATTCTAAAAATACTAAGAGTAACTTTCATATATCACATGCATTGTTTACAACTTATGCATCATGACCATTCATTATGTAATTGCATTATTTTTCTACTCTAAAGATCAACATTTTCCAAAATAAATGATGGAAATATAATATAAAAATCATTAAAATTGATTTTAATTAGATAATGGTGAAAACCAATGATAAAATAAATATGGAATCAAAATATATCTTCCCAACATTCCATGGAAAGTCCAGAATTGTTATGAAAATTATTGGGTAAACACTTCCTTACACAATACCACATTATTTTTGACAGTAAAATTTATTCTATACTTTATTTCATAGATAAGATATTTAAATTGAACATTTTAATAAAAGTTTATGATAAACCAACCAAGGTTATCCTACACTGATACACTATTAGACCCATCATAAGGCCTAATGTGTATTCTCAATCACCATTGACTAAATAAAATGTTCTAAGGGTATGAACCATACTCATGGGTAATTATTTATACTTATTTAATTTTTTTAAAAAATAATATATTTCTAATAATAGTCTAACATCACTATTACATACATTGGACTAATAATAGCTGTGAATCCAATAATTCTAAAATAAACCACATCCAAATAAATCATAACATTAAAATCAAATATAAAAGGAAAAGATATCAATATCCTTAAACAGAAGAAATGAAAACCATAAAAATAAATCATCATATATTAATCAAGTGTTAGTTATCCATATACAATAATCAGAACAAGTAAAATAGAGGAACAAAAAGAGATGGAAGGATATAAGAAAAAGTGCATAAGTCCCAAAAATGAATATCTATAAATAAAACCAAAAAGTTTTTTATATCCATATGAAATGTGAATTATCCTTTATATATCACTCCATCATAACCTAATAATCATAATTACCAGTCACCATATCATTATTTAGCTTTACATTTACTTATAACTTGTAAAACCAAGTTAAAATATACACTAAAGTGTGTATGTAGGGTGTGATCATAAATAACAATATGATACATCCAAGGATTCTATTCATCCCCACCCAAATACTGAAACCAGTTTCCTTATTTTTAATTGAGAGGAAATGAAACACATATTATCCATATTTTCAAAGTATTACAATTAAATAAAGAGTAACTTTGAAAACAATATTTAATCTTTTGAGTAAAAAATGTATTTTAAAAAAATTGATGAGAAATATAAGCATAAACCTAATTTTAGAATAAAACACTAGAAATCACTACCCTTGAAGCCATCATGGCTTACTAAGATATAGGGATAAAACTCATAAATCCCATAAATGGAATAACTCTTCTAGTAGCTATGTAGTCCCACCCACACCTTCAACTTACAAAATCTTGGAATGATTTGGGGAACCCAATTTTCATGTACAATATAAGACTAAATAGTGGAGCATTTACATCTAAGTTATCCTCTATCCCAACCTATCCATTAAGTTTCAAACTAGATAGAGGCTAAAAGACATTTAAATAAAAACACAAATATATAAATCCCAAACTTCATTAATATAAACAACCCATTTATCATAGATAATCCATCACTTAAAATAATAAATATTTAATAAAATCACATATATTTCAACATTATCAAAAAGGGAGTTCAATTATCTCAAATGCTAATGAAAAAAAAATTTATTACTAGAAACAAAAACATTAAAATAGATAAATGGCCTTAAATGTTTTTTAAAACCATATTAATATTATTTTAAAATCAATTAATGATTAATGATAACTAAAATAAGGTTTAAAACACTCCAAATTATTTAAATCCACCCATTTGGAATAAATTACTCATAATTATAGGATATTAACTTATGGTAAACATGAAATTGAAATAAAAAACATATGTTTAAAAAATAATTCACTATTTATTCAAAAAATAAGGTTATGCAACATCAATGATCCTAAAACATTTCCAATAAAGATTTAAAATAGATAATAAATAATTATTATAACATAAAGAGGAGAAGGAATATAAATAGTTACTAGAAATTCACTAAATCAATATTAATCCACCAAGAAGAGAAATATAAAGGGTTTAAAATAATTTTAGTATCCCTAAAATAGAAAACCCAAGAAATATTTGAACTCATGATGAAAACCTAGCCTTCCATGTCCATATTAGAGAATAAAAATGAAAAAATAGTAAGAATGATAAAGAAAGAAAATGATTTTAAGACCTTACCACAAGGAATAATAAAATATTGATAAAATATAACTATTAAAGAAAGGATAAAGAAGCATTTAGTGGTTGGATATTACCCTATAAGTCACTTGAGTTAAAATAAAATAAAATGAGGGAATATTATAGAAAATTGGATATAAATTGTGGAAAATGTCCACTTTTTATGAAAATACATGGCTTTATAACTTGGTCTCCAAGAACAAGTATGGGATAGCGAAAACCCTATTGTCCCAAAAATTTCACCATGCATGGTCCCCATGTATACTCCCTTAGGTCATGCATGTTAACCATGAAAACTACATCTCCACATGTTTCTACTAGAAACCTATCTCTACTATTGTGCCTTTCCATGAGGAACTTAAGGTATTGGTAGATTTTAGGGTTTTAAATGAAATAATAGGGAAAAAACTAGATAAATCACATCAATATATCATGATCATCATCACCTATTAGAGGAAAACATTAAAAAATTCTTCACATAAGGTTAATAGTATTTTTAACAAAATGTACCACTATTTTTATATTATCCATATATTACACATATTTTCACACCCACGGGGGGAAATTGAGATCCAATCCCTCCTAGATCATATTCATGCTTTTTAGAAAATACATAACTATAAAGGGAAACACATGAATAAAATCATAAGATAATATCATCATTAATATTTATTGATATTAAAGTATATATTTTATCTACCCATAACCCACATGAACTACATGAGTCTCCTTACTATCATATATCATTGAAATTTATGTCATTATCCAACCAATTATTTATTGTTATTATATAATCTTTTAATTGAGTAATTTTTTACATTTAGTTAATATAAATGTTTCATAAAAGGTCACAATTGAGTCTATGTCATCAAAATTTTAAAAAATAGATTTTGGGGGTCCAATTGGACCCATAATACATAAACACATGATAAACCCAAAATTTATAGAAGAATGAATTATGACTTAACCCCACTAATATTTGTATTCATCTAGTGATGATATAAAGATAGAACTATAACATTAAAAACTCTAACCCTAGTTTACCCACACACCCCATTTATTTTTTTATAGGTAGATATTTTTATTACCTTTATTAATTCCATATGGATAGAAATTTAATGAAATTATAGGTATAAATAATAGGTTTTCTTTTAATATTGGTTAAAAATATATCATATTTTTTACAGTAATGGAATTCATCCTAGAACCTTTATAGTAGCATCCACGTTACCTAGACAAGCACTACTGAGGATTATCGAAATGATTCCCCAAATGGTTTGGTTAAAGGTATAAACTGGATTGGTGTAGTATCTAATTCATCCAATGAATCTTTTATGATGTGAGTTGGAAATAGGATCAATATGATTTTATCTAATCCAAACTAGGATAAATATTTTAAGTTTTGAAAGGAACGAAAGAGTATAACTACTGTAGTGTAAACCTAGGAAAATTAATTGTGTCTTAGACTATCACACCTTATTCCCATGGTGAGTCCTAAGAAACTCTTATTTCAGGATACAAGAGGTTCATTAATTCAAGTTTCATTAGTATCTTACATTAGAGTGGTTATATATGGTTTATTCTGGCATTGGAATTTCGAATGAAAATATTCAATGCATTAATTGGAACCAACCTTCAGTTTGAAGAAATTGTTATAGGATTTGAGTGTAGAAGTTATGGTCTAAAACAAGTTTGATGTTCTTAGTAATATAGTCATGGGAAGTGTATAAAAAAAAGGCTGGGAAGCTCCAAAATTAATGTGGAAGAAGAAAAAAGGTATTTTTGAGGTCATACCAGACAGGTAAGAAGTGAAAGGTCCTTTTGAGGAATCTATGGATTTTGATGATGAGTTTAAAGGGTCATATAGAATTGATTTGGATAATTGAGAAACATATGGGTAGGCTGCATCATTATTTCACAGTGGTGTAAATAATTTTAAAAATGTGGTATTTTTCTAGGATGTTACTCAATTAATAAAGGTAATAAAACCATATATATGAAGGCCATTTGAATATACCCCGATTTATGGTTACCAGATCGAAGAAGAAAGATAACTTCTTAAATAAAAAGGGAAAACATATTAAATAAATATATCAAAGATACAAAACATGGGTCCATCAAGGACTAGCTTAATCTATAAGTTATAAGTGATCCATTAACCAATTTTTTTATGTTTATACACTCTCAAGGAGATATGGAAGATGATTCTTCTCCCATTAGGGCCTTAAAGGAATATGCTGAAAGAATGTATGAAAGGGATTTACAAGTATAAATGAATGAGGAAAAAAGGATTGGATCAAATTTTCAGATCACATTCTTAAACATAGTATTAATGATGGGAATATTAGTATGGAATAATTCACTAAAACTAGGTTAGAATGGCCCATTACTTTGAATCCCTCATAGAAGATGATCAATAAAGGTGTGAAATTTCATCTAAATAGATTTTACATAGGGTTAATGGATCTAATATTAATTTTTTTTCTAAATTGATCTTGTGATGTCTTATAATGGTGAATACTATTATTCCATTTATGTATTTTTTGAGGGCTCACATTTATCCTTTAAAAGTGTCAGTTTTGAAAATAAAAAATATTTAACTGGAAAGGGGTAAATGTCTGTGTCTATAACCAAGTGTTTATATAAATAATTTGGAGTGAATGAACCTTTAAATAAAACATGAAATCACTATAATGAATAAAAATAACATCAAAAACATGATCTAAAGTGGTATTCTAAAAAAACTATAATAAAAATGAATAAAAAAATGCATGAAATGATATTCAATATCATAGTAAGACCTGGAAAGAAAAGATTTATGACAAAAACATTCCAAAATCTCTAATATATCTCAAGCAATAATAATTTTTTGAGGACTTATATACCAAATAGATCTCTACATGATCAATATAATGTTTCCCCAGACCACCTCTATCCCAATATTTTAAATTTAAAAGAAACAATATATTATTCATGAATGAATATATAAATATATTTAGTAGGTTTCACTCATGAAACATAATTTCACAATGTGAGTAGAGTATACAATTATAAATGTTATAAATAAATTTAAATAGTAGACTTGATGAAGATCAAATCATCTATGACATAAATCACTTAAATTATATATTTAAATAAATTTCAAGATTATAATAATCGTAATCACACAATCCACATATGAAATATATTATCTCCCATATCTAATAAAACTTTATCGACCACGTGGAAAGAAAAAAAATTGTTAATCACTATCAAAAAAATTGCAACTACATTATCCATTTATTTCCATTATAATTTACTATATAGACAAAACCACAAAAACTATATATCTATATGGATACAATTTTAACTATCATCTATCATCACTATATAAATCTTACAATGTTTTTAATATAATGATATCAAAAAAGGTTTCTTTTTGAATGATATAATAATAAATCTGTCTTAATAATAATATAATATCCCAACATTGTACCATTTAATCAATATAAACAACCTATATAATACTCTATGGTAACACATTATATTATTTTTAATCTACCACTATAAGTTTTAAATGAACCAAATACCCTCCATACCTAGGAAATCACTTTCCTTAACCTTTTCTCAATATTTTTTCTATAATGAAAAGGAAACATCCTTGTATAAAATTATTACTTCATAGAATATTTATATAATTTTAACAACACTATCATTCTGATTACATCATATTAATGTGGTAATAAAATTATTTCAGTAGACATTCTATCAATAACCACCCATGAAAACCCATACTTATCCAATATATCTTATTTTTTGATAAATAAATTTCCTTAATATTATATTAAGTCATAAATTTATTTCTTAAGGTAAATATGAAATAAATAAATATATATACAAATAATACTAAAAATCCATATACAAATTCACAATAAATATTAATCCCATTTTCTAACACACATACACATGTAATCAACATTTTATATCTCTAACACCTTGTTCATAATTATAATTTAATAATTCTTTACTACCATATTAATAAACCTAATGTCCCTAACACCTCATGTTTTAAAATTTCATAATTTCTCTTGTATAGTTTAGTGTAAATCTGAAAACCATTATAGTAAAAACCCAAAACACATGAAAAAGGTCTAAGAAAACACAACAAACACCTAAAACCATAACTTTTAGGAACCAAACCAATTCAACCTATGATATCGCTTCAACTACCCCTTCACAAGGCTTGAATAACATTCCTAATAACCATGGGTTGGTGTCATGCACCAGGGAATCAAAATATAACTAATTAAGAATTATTTTTCAATTATATAATAATAAAAAAGTAGTATAATCCAACAAAGCATCCATAATTGTGTGTTCGTACATTGGAATTCCATGTATGTATATGAAAGAAACAATTATAAATAAATAATCAACCACAAGTGATATAAAAATATAAAAAACTCACTTTAATAATTTCACATCAAAAGAAAACATAATAAGGTATGGAATAAAAAAGAGACCCAAAATAAAAGAATGAACAAGTGAGTCAATATAAAATATCCTGAAAATATACCATAAGCCTAGATATTTTAAAAAACACCTATAAGTGACCTAAGGTAACCATAATATTCTATCACATCCATTAAAGGACAAACATGAACAACATCCAAAAAAACATCTTAACCTGGGAACCTATATGAAAAAATTAGAGTTATATACACAAGAGAGTGTGTATGTAGGGTGTGAGATAATTGTTCCATGTAATATTTCACTAAATATTTTAAAAAATTCCTTCCATAATATATTACATAAACTTTATTTTGAACCATATTTAGAAAAATTTTTTTAATATAAGAGAGTATAAAAAAAGAAACATTTATAACCCATGAAAATCCTTATTTTATAACATACTTTCACTTAAATCAAAATTAAAACCACCGCTATGAAAAATAAACTCTTTAAAACTTTGGAAATGTGAAATTCCAAGTTTATGAAAACAAAATAAATTATTTTATCTCTTCCAAAACCTTGTTTATCCCTCACTTTTAAAATTCTATTAGAAATGTAATCCAAACCATTAATAGATATGGTATAAAATCAAGATGGTACCATAATATTAGGAAATAGAATATAAATATATTCCATTAAAGTAAATGGTTCCACCAAACCATGATTATGGTAAGGGGAAATAAACAAATCATGTAGAAGAAATACCCAAGATAATATCATAAAAAATGAAATAAGCTTCATGGGAAAATCACTGGTTTCTAACATGAGATGATCATAGACATACTCACTTGGAACCAATTACTGAGCTATATTGCATTCTTAAATAAATAACCACTCAACTTACTGTCACTAGCCTCATTGAGGACACTCCCTTAGAAATGGATTGATCCCCATCTAGGAACAATAGCTTTTTTAGTAATCTGAGCTAGTGTAGCATAAATCTAGATCTCTCAAATAATTACCATAGGTTCCCATGATGTAAAAAAAGTATCAATGAGTATGGAAACAAGTAATATGATCATAACATATATCAATAATAAAATAAAATAAGTAATATCATCTCACATCTAACACCTTATAAAGAAAATCCCCTTTTCATAATTATAAAATGATCACATAAAAATCTAGTCATCCTATATTGGGAATTTTTTTTATAAAAAACGTAATACAAAGTGTCTTAACAAGGCTATTACAACCATTAAGAAAACCCTGTTTAATAAATTCCCAATCTAGCCTTTATATTAATCATGCTAAATTAAGTTATAAAACATCTTTTGAAAACAATATCAATGAAACATAGTTTGAAAGTTATTTAGAAACAAACTCTTCTCTTAAAACATAATAAAACATAACACACACATTTTAAATCCATAATTTCCTTCCTATAAAACCAATTTTAAAATAAAAACACCTCTTTAGTTGGAAATAACCCCTTTAAACCATGATTTATCTCTCTTGGAAATAAACAGATTGTCAAAACAGTTCTTTTATTTTAAATTTTATACGTAAATAAAATATAAGCAATTTATATAAACACTTATCATGATTAAACCAAAAAAAACAATGTGATGTTATTATTAAATCAATTTCATGTTTTATTAATGTTCATAATTAGATTTTATGGATTTATATTCAATATAATATTTTTATATAGCTATTTTTCATGAATTATATGGTTTTATTAAAAATTTGAAAATTTAAAATTTTTAATGTGAATTTGATAAAATGGACTTAATTTTTCTATGAAAACATATAAAATTAGCTTAAATTTAATTTTATAGTTTTATCAAGAGTCAATTTTTGGGTGAATATTGAAAAATAATGATTTTAAAAATATTGCCACTTTTATAAAATTATAAAGATATAAAATTAATTGAATTACTATATAATATATTTTATAGACTAAATATATATTGAGTTTAGAAACCTATATTCAACATTTTTATATCTAAGCAACATTTTATCTCTAATGAAAACTTTTTATTTTTATTTTATTTTAATTAAGTAATTACAAGGAAACATTAGGTTATGTTTTGGTTTCAAAGTCACACATCTCTCCTTTTTTATTAATAAACAAATAAATTTTATAAGGGTCAATTCTATACACGATTTTAGTGTAAATTCAATTTTTATTCTTAAAAAGATATTTTTATAAAAACTGTTTTTTCATCTCATTTTACGCATTTATATTAAAATTATTTTTTCTCACTTTAAAAAATTTAATCATTTAAAATTATTTTAGTATGTTTAATAAGAATTTTAAAATTTTTAATTGATATTAATTTCATTTTCTGGTAATGAAAATAAGTTTCCTTGGTAAACAGTTAGTTACCTTGGTAGAGGGTTAATTGAGGTAAAATGGATTAAAATTATGAGATAATGTCTCAAAATATTGTATATAATCTTATTAGATGACTGGATTTCGAAAAAACTTATTTAATACTATTAATTTTTCTATTTAGACATATTATATTTGAATATGACCATAATATTTTTTTAAAACATTGAATATTTACAAGAGTTCTACTCCCATAAATTATAAAAGGATCCCTTCTCACCTCATTTATAAAAAATTTTGAGCACCTTAGCTCAATGAAGAAAATAAAAAATCCCTACCCAACTCTCTTTTCCACATCCTAGAGTTTATTTTCCTCCTAATATACCTATCCGAGAAGGTTTAAGTAGAGATCCAATGGGGGATACCCAAGGAATATGTAACCAGGTAACCAAAATCTTTAAAGTTTATTTCATCACTAAACTTCCTTAAAATATATTCTAATAATTATAATATATTTTAATTAATGAAATCAGTATACTTAAATTTTACTTTAATGATGGAATAACCCTTTTATATCTCCTATTCGCCAAATGGAGAATGAAAACATCGCTCGTGTGTACATGAAAACTACCACCTCCATGAAGTGACATATTTCATTTTTTATCATTGCCTCACAATATTTGTTATAAGTATATATTTAATGAATATATATTATGTTTATTAAATAATAATTATTTTTGAAAGATAAACTATTGTCTACCTTCTTTCCTCCCATTCAATGGAAAATTGAAACATCATTCTTATGTATGTGCAGACTACCGCCTCCATGAAACGATGTATTTAATATTTCATGAACAAATTACATGGATGGTTATAAAATTATATTTGATATATAAACATTTTAATTTAGTCATAATTAATTTTTTTGAAATCATATAACTATGAACCCTTTGACCATGGCCAACCTTCCAAAGATGTTTTGATATTTTGAACTGAACAATCTAAAAACATATGAATCAAAATTAACCAATTTAATAACTAAATGAAACATAGTAATAAATGAAATAAAAGGAATAATAATAAATTAATAAACATGATAAAGGTATTCAAGTATGTAAAAAAATATAAAACTTTATTATTCAAGAAAGTAAAAGACATACGTGGTGAGTTGGGACTCAAGGAAATATATTTTTATTTTAAAACTTATTTTAAATATTTTACTTTTAAATATTTCTATTCCATAACTATATTCTTTATGCTGTTTCAGAAATATTTTAATACTGAGACCCTACTGTAGCATGCAAACATTATATCTTGAACTTTCATGTAATCCAAGATCTAAAGAGCCTTCATTCATAAGTATATTTAAAAGTTTAATTTATAAATTTTAGAATATACTTTTTTTTAAAAAAACTTATTTTTTGAATTAATCATAATGATATTATATTAAGATATTTTTTGTTGTTTTTCTAATTTTTACAAGTAAATAGTAAAATATAATGATTTTTCTAATACCATGACTTTTATGCCATTGTTATTTTATAAGAAATTTATTAAAACCTTTCTTTAAAATATATGTATTTTATTATTAAAAATATATATTTTAAAATATTAATTATAGTTTGAAAACGTATGCTTTTTATTTTGTAACTCATGTAATATTTTCTCTCAAAAATTGTTTAATATATTATATATTTGTCATATTAAAATTAATTTTTAACACTTATAGAAATTGAATCAGAAAAAATGGATTTCGAATTTATAGTAAATGGGTCTAAGTTATATACTAAGGATCAATTTATTTTTAGGTATACTGATTAAGTTATGTTAGGTAAAAACTAGTCACTGTGGTAAAATCTAAAATGGTAAAAGTAATAATTAAAGGGATAAAGTTCCTAAAAAAATATATAAAAATATCTATAATTGGATTAATGAGGTGTGTATCAGACTTATCTCTCCTGTGACCCATTATTTCATATTTTTTTATATGCACATGGTATGTTTAACATTTTCTCCCTTTATATTGATTTTAAATATTTACAAAAATTCCATTTTGATGACTTATAAAATGGGCCTCTCACCATCCCGTCAAGGAACTGTTAATTTTTTTGATTCATCCTAAAAAACTACCATTTTTTATTCTATTATAAAAAACATCCACTCTTATAATATTATTGTAACCATTATTTAGCATAATCACTTCATTTACAAGGATATTTACAAGGAAAATTTTTGTCCCTGACGTAAGTATTATTAACTAGTTAACATTTCCTCTTATTTATCTACAATAAAATTTATTCTAGAAACAATAATATAGTTATATTAGTATAATTTATATAATTTATTTTTACTATATTAATGGTATTATCATTTTTATTTATATACCCCATCCATTAAGAAAAACAAAACCATTGTCCGTCCATTGTGCGGACTACCGCCTCCATGATTTAACTTGTTTCATTTTACTTCACGTCCTTAAAATGATAGATATAAGGACGTTATTAAAGGAAAAAAATGATAAATATTATTTTACTAGGGTTATATTGTGATAAATTATAGAACTTATCAATGATATGATAAACAAACGATCATCGATAATTTAATAATTTAATATAAGTGTACTTTGAGGATATTATTTTATTCAAATTTTGTAATATTTCCATATACATTAATTATTCTTATAATTAATTAAAATTAAGACACATATCACTGATAAAAACTAAATATGATAATTTTTATTATGTTATAATGATATTAAAACAAAACCACCTTAGAATCATTTATTAAATCAAGGTATGATCTTCTTTGGGTCAGTTTAACCACCCACTTGAACAATACTTTGAATTTGTACCACAAATGACTATAGAAACATAATTAATGGTATAATATGATATGAATATGTAAATAATTTTTTTTCTTGGTCCAACGATATTATTTCAATATCTAATTTATCAATTAAGGAAACAACCTTTGTTCACAAAAAGATACTTATTATTGACTTCATCTTAAAGGTTATCGTCTAAAACACTTATGAGGGGAATTTAAAACATCATAAATTATTATAAATAATAAATAAAATAATAATTAATGACCTAATAATAATTAAAATTTTAATAATAATGAATAATAATACCCCTATTACGAAACTAATACAAATGATCAAAATTATAAATAGTGATGTGAAAAATCAGAAGAATTCATATAGAAAATTACTATTTAAGAAGATTATTGATGAAAATAGATACGATTGAGGTATTTATTCAAGTGATTAATATTAATATGTTTATTATTAAGGAGGTTAAAGTATTTTTGTGGATGTCAGGAACAGAGGTAAGGGTTTTCCATCTCAAATTCCTCTATTTAAGGAAAATTTTGCATTATGAACCTAATTTCATTTATATAGTGTATATAATACATAGTTTATATGTTATATCATGAAATTAATTTATTAATGTTATTTTAAAATAATATTTAATCCCACTATTTCCATAGGTTATTATTTAATTGTTACCCAATCCATTGGCGTTGTTTTTTCAATTGAATATTTATTCTTTGGGACTCATGTTATAATCATCACCTATATTATTTTCTGTGGTATATAAATTTCTATGGAATAATTTTATAAATATTACTAATAAAATTTAATGGATTTAAAGTCATATATTTTTATCCATATCTTATATTATTTTTGATTCAAGAGTTATGAAAACTTTTGAAAAAAATCAATCTTTTCCATGTTGGAAAAACCATCCTAAGTTTTAGTAAAGTAAAAGTGTGTGTGTAAATTCCTAGGAAATAAATCTATAAATAGATACTAAAAAAATATGTAACTATGGATCATATACACCTAGTGTAAATCACCCAATTATTTTTAGTTTATCATTATATCAATCATCACCTTGATTCACAACGAGTGGGCCCATAACCACACACTTAGAGAGAGAATTATGAGGGGAATGATTTTGAGTATTCACACTCTCTTAATAAACCATTATGAATGATTTTTACTAACATTTTATTAGTCTTGTATAAATAAAAAATATTTAACCTAAATAATATCTTCTATGTATAACAAAATACATTGATGTTACCCTTTTGGATATATTTCTTTGATATGGGTATTACCTAATACTTTTATGATACCCCATAACATACAAGTTGCTTAAGCTATGTTCTCATAGAAATCCACATTATTATATTGAATAGGGAAGTATTTGATTTTTATATTTCTCAATATATGGATATGAATGTTTTATTCACCAATAGGTTCTTTAGAGAATGATATGACAGATTTTAATGACTCATATGGTGAATAAATTAGAACTAATTAGGTGATAGGTGGGGCCTGAAATTATATAGAACCTAGATGCATCGATAGGTCTCATGAGTTAAAATATGTTGGGTTTTGGTATATACCTATCCCCATAAGAGGATAAGTGTCTTTCTACAAGGCCTTAATAGTAAGTTTTTATGTCTAAAATTATGAATTCCATCAACATGTGATCAAGTATTATTTTTATCCATGTTTTCATTTATTTTAAAGGATATAGTATGACCTCTGTTTCAGTTAACTATGGCTTCATGTCGTTTATTAACTATTTCCATATCACTTAGGACGTTTTTATGCTATCTAATATTCTACTATATCATACTTCTTAAAAAGAATTTGAGCTCATCATTATTTGTCTTTATTTCCCCAAGAAATCTCGAGGAGG
Organism: Viscum album; assembly: GCA_963277665.1. Taxonomy (NCBI): domain Eukaryota; kingdom Viridiplantae; phylum Streptophyta; class Magnoliopsida; order Santalales; family Viscaceae; genus Viscum; species Viscum album. Next base: position 1,492,585,233 of record OY728145.1, read on the forward strand.
ACTACGTGTAAATTTCAGTGATATAATGAAAGGACTAATAATGATCTCATAATTTTTTCATGTTGTAGGTTATGTTTTCAAGTGTAATATATGCATGAATCTAGTCTTACGAGACTACTAAGTTGTTCGATCATATGATAAATCTTGTATTCTATACCAATAATGTAATATAACTACCAGCTCTGAGTTTCTAGATATTGGGATGTTATAATGTTATTTAGTATAATATAATGATTATTTATGGTAATTTTAAACTATATTTTTTTTATTTAAAATTTTTTAAAAGGATTATTTTTAACATTTTCCATTACAGTAATTTTTGAATTTCATTTAAAGGCGTGAAAAGAATGTTTTTAATATTTATTGCATGAAATTATTTTCCCATTATCATGAGCATTCTTTATTATGAAGAATCATCTGCACATTTTCATAGATTATAAAGTAAATTTAATTCCCATTGTTTTGTTGATTTTTTTAAAGAGTTATCCAAATAAAAATATATTTCATTTTATTTTTATGTGTTTTTTGAAATGATTTTGATTATGGGTTCCAATGAGTGTTATGATGAATAGTGAAAGCTTATATATGTTTTTAATGGTCCTTTTACATTATATATAATGATTAATGAGATAAGTATATATCCCTATATTTCATTGGGTAATTATTTATTCTCTAGAGAAATGATGATTAGAATTAACTTAGAATAATTATTAAAATATCGGTGAAATACAAGTGAACATGGGTGATATATATGATTTCATACGACATCTTCATATTTTTCAGTAGTTTATATGTTTTTAAAGGGTTTTTGATCAAAGTATTATTTTATAAGTTATTATTTTTTATTATGATCTAAAGTTTAATTTATTAAGAAGAAAATATTACCTATGGGTTTTCATGGGATTCAAAGGATTAATAGGTTTACTTTATTTTTATATCCTTTATTGAGCATTGTGTTTCTCATCCCATGTGTTTAAATGTTTTTGAAAGGGATTAATTATTAGTAGGTACAATAATAATATTAAATTTCTAGTTATGGAAATTTGGATTGAACGAAGAAAAAAGTTTCTTGAATAAAATAAGAGTATAAAATTTTAAATTTATTTTTGTTGATAAAATGACCACTAAATGAAAATTTTCACTTTATTATGCAATGGTTTTCTAGTTCTATAAAAATATAAACCTAAAAGGTCATGGGAATATAAGAAGATTCAAAATTATTACTATTAAACTCATAATTATGGGCTGGTTATATACATATTATTATAGTTGATATCAAATCTATTGTGTAAAGAATATGATTCTAGCATCAAACCCAAGCATTCAATTTTGGGGAATTAAATTTGGTATATTAGTAGGGTTTAGATAAATTCAAAGGTTAAGGTAAATTTAATAAAAGACATATTAGGAATGTTAACTTCTGGAAATATTATCATGAGATAGTCTTGGAGGGTTTCTATGTTTCTTCATATAATGAATTTCCATTTTATAATGGTTTTATATAGAGGTAATAATGTGAAAAAAGTAGTAAGATAGTAATAGAAAAATACCATTATAAATCAGTGACCTAGAATGTTTGGAGTAAGAATAGAGTAGTTTGTGTCTTTTCTTACTCAATTAATATATTCTATAAATGGTGAAGCCCATGAAATAGAGCATCTCAATTATCTATAGGTGAACATGCCAATAATGAATCCTTTTATGAAACATAACCATCCAAAATTTGGTGAAACCTTATACCTAATGGTATAAAAATAATGTATAAATGCATTAAAGAATATATAATACATTTTGGCTGTTCATAGTTTCAAAAGTCAAAATCTTGTAGTTTATTATTTTGAGGGTGAAGTCGATCAATGGTGGTATTTAGTTAAAAATACCAAGGAGAAGAATTAAATTGATACCATAGAGTATAAAATATTTAAATAAAACTTTTTTGAAAGATATTTTTATAATTTTCATTGAATTAGAATGGAAAAAAAAATTGGAACTAAATCGAAGGGAAGAATAATTATTTGTCTCTTAAAAAGTAAATTTTACCAGATTTTCTAGCTATGAATCAAATTTTATTCAGGAATATGAGAGTAAGAGTTATTAGTTTTATATAGGATTAAAAACTTGTATATATAGGGAATTATCCTATCATATTTTTTAAAGTTACGAGGAAAAATTTCTATGTGATTATAAAGATGATATAGAGTTTGTTGACACTTATTTATCTCATGAAATCAAGAATAATAAGTGGTAAATGTGGAAATTAACAGAGAAATATTCAATAAGGAAACTAGGATATAATCCCCCCACATATCCTAAATGTGGTTTGAAAAATTTTAAGGAATTTTTAACAGGATCAGGAAAGGGTTACGAGGGTGATTAGTTTGGTCATTTGGCTGCAAGGAAAATAGTTATAATCATACCTTCAATGGGGAATGAGATGGTTAGTTGGAAGTGACATGTTATAATTGAAATGCTTTGGGTCATTATATGAACACAAGTTTGATGTTAGTTACTCGTGATGAGAATCATAAATATAGAAATCATAAAGGTGTGGAAAAGTAATTTACTATTACTATAATTGACGTAGGACTTTTAAATGTAGTGGTGATAGGTACATTACTTATTTACTTGATTTTTTCCTATTTCTTATTTGATCCAGGTGTTATAAATTCTTTTCTTTTGATGAAATTTATATGCAAAATGTAAATATTACTTCAATAAATAGAGACCAAAATATTTGTAAAAACTTCAACAATAAGTATTAAAGAAATATAGATTTATAAGAATCTTCCTATTATCATTAATAGAACTTATTTTATTATAAATCTTGTTTTATTTACAATATAGTGTTTGATGTTATTTTGGGTATGGATTATATTTTAATTTATTTTGTTAAGATATATTTAAAAGCTAAGTATTTTATATTTAATTTTACGATTAAATTTCAATTGATATATAATAATGATTTCATACTTGTGATAATATTTATTGATGTTGAGAAATTTATTGAATAGGGTGGTAAAAGTTATCTTGCTCTTGTCATTGAAAATAAGGTAATTGTTCATCCTAGTGATATTCCTCAGGTAAATGAATATTTCGTTGTTTTTCCAAATTATTTTATTGGTGTTATTCCCAATTGAGGGGTTTTATTTAATGTCAAATTAGTTCTAAAAGATAATCCAATTTATTATACCCTATATATAATGTATACAATAGAGCTATTAGAGTTTAAAATGTAGTTACAAGATTTAATTTATAAGGGTACCATTTTTTCAAGCACTTCACAATGGGTTGATCCTCTTTTTTTTAATAGAAAAAGGATTATTCTATGAGGATTTTTATTTATTATATATAATATTAGGGATTTTATTTGTTTTATTTTTAAATATTATCTGGATTATTTTATAGATATGGTTTTTAGACAGTGTGAGATTTTGAGACCCGATGTTCCAGGAATAAATGTTTGAAATATATTAAATATATTAAATAGAACATGAAAAATTTTACTCAAAAAGTGAAATAACATCTAAATGATTGCTCAGCTTAGAAATTTTAGGGCACCATTGAGTTTAGAATGTGAGGTTTACCCTAGGATAAACTTAACATTATTCATTGTGGGACATTTATAGAAAATACTTCATGAATATTGAAATGAATAAAATAATTTAATAAAAATATTTTATTTTATTTATGTTTATGCAGTGACTAAAAAGATTTAAATAGATTATTATGGAGAATTATCAAGGATAGATGCATAACCCTAGAGATGCCGGAGGACCATTGGAGAGAGTTTCAAGGGTTCTCTCTCAGACGAATGGTGACAGATCAGGGATCGGTGATTAATGCACCTCATATTTGATAGATGTTTTCAAAAATGATGAAGAAACATAGTTATTCATCAGAAATAGAACTAAATAGAGGTAGTGAAGGTGTTTTGATATATATATTACCCATTCTTTATTTCTACAATGAATGTGAACCAATCAACGAATGGATTGATTCACAGATCATGCGTATTAAGGTATAGGATTATATTTATAGGGTTTTTATGGGAGGATTTATTATCTTTGTGTATTCATTATTCGATTGTTGTTCTAATAGGAATGATCTGAGATCGACACAAACATCAATCAAGGTCCATTCCTCTCGTTTGATTCTATGTTTTTCTCCCTCGATTTCTCTGTTCATCATGGCATATTTCATTTGTTTGTGGTTTGATTTATTATCAAACGATCAATCATTACACACCAATTTCATGGTGAAATGATCCAATATCATAGATCTGGGATTGATACGGCATGATAGAGGTGTGTTGGTGGTTGTGGCAGTAGATCAAATGACAGTTGATGCCTGATTTTTCATTCTTCAACACATAATGAAGAACAGATACAATATCATTTTATGAGAGGATTGAAGTCTCTAATCTTGTTTATTTAGTGATGGAATTACTAGATGAGTCCATATAATGATTTTCATATCATGGTGGCTGATGGATTGGATGTTGGAGGATCAGAAGAGGTGTGCAGAGAAAGAAAAAGGGATTCTAGAAAATTCTACACCACACATTGTGTTATATAGTATTACATGGCATGTAGGACCTCCTCAGTGGAGGATAGGGTTTTGGAGGAAGTTAAATATAACATAGAATCTGACCCCTTCAACACGATGTGTGGTCCCTCCCCAAATTCTTGGCATGTACCTAAAAGGGTATAAAAACACGGGGTGGTGTACATGGGATGCCTGCACAGTGTGTACTCCCCCACATGGACATGGGTTGGACAAAGCACATGGTATAAGCCATGTATGGTTACACATACATGGGTACACGAGCTGAATCAATGTATTGGAACATGGGTAGAGTACACGGGGTGCCTACACAGTGTGTACTCTTCTTCTACATAGACACGGGTTTGATGACATGGGGTGTTTACATGGGAAGGACCTGGGGTCAAGGGTCATGCCATGTGACCCTTACTACACAAAGTGTACCCCTTTCTACATGTATTAGAGCCCCTTCCCTTAGTGAGTTGGACATTTTTTTGTTATGTTTCATTCCCCTTAACTTTTCCCTTAAGGTTGGTATAATATCATTTCCTACTCATAGGACAACTATCCCTTTAGTAGGAATTCTTGGTCATAGTCATTATAATCCCTCTAAGAGGACCAGAGTGAGATCCTCTATTCATATTCATTCTCTTGGTATATTTATTTTTATCAACATGACTAAAAATATGTGGGTTCCTATACTCTACTTAACAGGTTAATCTCGATTGAGTTTGTTGGTATCACCCCATAGCCTTGGCAGTGATCCTCTTCTGTGTATTGTATTCTCTTCAAACAATTAGTGTGTATCATTCTCATAATGAGACATGGTGAGTAATTTATATCATACAAACATCATCAGAGTTATCAGACTCTAAAATGCGTTATCTTGGAAAAGTTCTTCATGGATCCTTGGACCTGGAATCCTAGGGTTGGTATAACATGGTTGTGACTTACCTCTAGACAGTGTGTCTTTGATTGAGTATATCTGAGTATTCTTGTTATATGTGATGTAGAAATATACCTATGTAGAGTTGAATATATTTCCATTATCATATGCATTGTGGTTTTGGGGTGTCCTACTGAGTATTGTTAAAATCACCCCTACATGGATTTTCCCACATGTGTAATGTCTTGTGTAGATGATCAACCTTTTGACGGAGTCTTGGACAGACTCGGACCATAAGGTTCTTAGTGAGACCAAACAGAACAAGGTGTGTTATTATAACTTCAGATAGTAGTCCCTTTACTTTTAGGTTTAACTTGTGTTACATACTCTTTGTGATGGGCTAGTATTTGGCCCTGTTTACTTTATTCACTTCCTATCATACTATGTTTTCAAGATTTAGATGTATGCATGCATGGTTGTTCATTTGTTTTTACATTTAATCATTTTAGAGGCTTAGATATTTGTGCGTGTTCACAGGTACTTAGGATAAGGTGTCCCATGTTAATTATATGCCTTCTTGACACTAGTTTCCATCCCATGTCCTATTGGGGGTGGGCTTGGGGAGTTACGACATGGGCCCCACCGGGACGGGTCGTGATTGAGTGGTATCAGATGGGTTGCTTCTACATTAGGACTAAGAGTCCTTGATATTGTTTTGGGGGTAATAATGTTAAGTGTTTGGAGTTCTTCTTTCATATTAGCTACTCCAATGTTGGTGTAGGGGACGACGTATCCATACACCCAGACTCTGATAACCAGCTTTTTGACTTGGTACATGAGAAAACTAGTTGTAGGGAAAATAATGGTACATGCATCATATAGTAATGGGTTGTTGTTCCATGTCCTTCTTGATTTAGATCGCTATATATACTCATTGATATTGGTATGTCTTGTTTATTTTAGGATGCCTATGTGACACATGCCAACTAGGATTCAACATCTTGATCACTAGGATGATCCCCATTGTGAAAAGGCTTTGATACAAGGACCAATTACTGATATGTTACCTCTAGGCGGTGCACCAGCCATACCACCACCTTTAGAGCATCACATGGTACCCGAATTACCAGCAGATGAGGTGTGTAGTCTGAGCACGCTTCACGTGTTTTAGTGGTAGAGACCCCACTGGTTCTGAGGTGAGCCTAACCCACAAGCAGCTGAGGAATGGATTGAGGTGGTGACTTGGGTTTTCTATCTAGTCAGGACACCAACTATTCAAATGGTGATCCTGGTGGAAATAATTATTCATGGATCAGTATAGATATGGTGGGGTTTGGTTCCCCATAATTACCATGATGTGACTATTTCATGGAAAAAGTTTGAGTTCCTTTTTAGAGAGGAGTTTTCACTAGCTACACCGAGGTTTGTACGCATCCTGGAGCTTTTGCAGCTCCAGCAGGGCAACATGATTGTATTTGAGTATTCATCGAGGTTTACCAAACTCTACAGATACTCAGTGGACATGGTTCGATATAGTTTTTCTGGTATTAGAGCTTCAAGTGAGGTATGAATAGAAATCTGAACCAATGTTATCCATCTATGAATTTCTACCTATTCTAAGGTGCTAGAGTAAGATTTGGTGGTAGAAAGATTCTTGGGTTAGTAGATATAGCTGGTGGTTTTCAGCAGCGGGCGAGCAGGAGGAAAGACCTCAGTAGTAGAGAGCCAAATTTAGTCCCAAGGATCTATACATGTGAGACATTTTAGGAGGAGGTCCCAAGACAAAAGGATATATAGTTCAATGCTCAATGTGTGGGTCCACTTAGCCCAGAGAGAGATAGTGATACTTGGGGTATAGTAGGGAAAATCTCAAATAATATTTTATGACCCACTGAATAGCTGATAGAGTGACTATGGATGATCCACAGAGGTAGATACCTCAGAAGTAATAGGAAGGTCTGCATGGTGGTGTACACAGAAGAGGATATAGGAGAAGAGAATGAGGTGGCCAATGTTTTAACATGTTACCACCACCATCCCTAGGTAGTCCACACCAAGCTCTGGGAGCTAGAGGACAGGGGCAGGGAAAGATGTAGGTGGTCAAGTATTTTGACCTAGGGGCTCAAGGAATGATTCATGGTACGATCTGTGTCTTTCTTACTTTATCTAAAGTACTGATAGACACAATTTCTAGTTATTCCTTTCTGACCAAATACCTTGTACAATAATTAGAGATTCTGATTGAATCATTGACTCAACACTTATGCATGGATACTCCTACTAGATAAGACTGAGTGATCACACACTAGTGATGATAGTTTGCCTTGAATTTTGGAGGTGATATTTTCTATTAGGATCTCTTAGTTGTATCATCGAGGACTTATGACATCATTATTGGTATGGATTGGTTATCTACATTCCATTCCCATATTGACTGTTTTATGTGAAAGATGCATTGTTTTCGTAGTGACAGAACTAGGTTCTCCTTGGTCGGTGAAATAAAAACACATGCAGTGCATGATGGACTCTTGTATAGGAGGGTACTACTGATTACTCATTAGTTGGATAGCCTAACCCTTAGTTTAGTGGATGTTGTGAGTTTTCAGTTTCAAATAGTGGTGGAAGATTACAGGGACGTCCTCCCTAAGGATTTTCTAGGCTTACCTCCCCACCAAAAAATAGAATTCTCTATTGATTTACACCCCAGGATGGAACCAATATCTATGCAAACATATTAGATGGCTCTCACTGAGTTTCATGAGATGAGGGCACAATTGGAGGACTTTAAGAAGAAGTGATTTCTTCAAACCAATGTTTTACCCTAGGTAGCCCCAATGTTGTTTTCCAAGAAGGAAGATGAGAGTTTGATGTTGCATTTGGACTATCGATGATTGAACCAGGTGATCTTGAAGAACAATTATCCACTACTGAGGATATATTAACTCTTTTATCAATTGATAGGGGTGTGATGGTTCTCAAATTTTGACCTCAGGTTAGGCTATCACCAACTGTGAGTACGAGATGAGGATATACTAAAGATTACATTTAGATGTCACTATAGTCATTATGAGTAATTGGTGATTCCATTTGGCCTGATGAACGCCCCAACAGTGTTTATGGGAATCGAGAATCAAATATTCTATACTTTCTTATACTGGTTCATGGTTGTATTCATTGATGATATCCTTTATACTCAGCATTTAAGGAGGATCATGAGATACACTTAAGGATGGTTCTGGATATACTTTGAGATAACCCAATTTAAAAAATATATCAAAGTTCTAGTTCTTGATACTGATGGTACACTTTCTAGTATGTTTTATCTTAGAAGATGGAGCGGTAATTGACTCAGCCAAGGATGAAGGAGTATTAGCTTGGGAGCCACCTAAGCGCATGATCAAAGTGCGGAGCTTCCTTGGGTTAGAAGGCTATTTCCGAAGATTCATACCTGATTTATATAGGATATCAAAACCCATGAAAACTTTTACTTAAAATGGGATTCCTTTCATGTAGAAAAAGAAGTGCTTGTAGTATTTTCAGTAGTTGAGGTAGAGTTTAACAAGTTCTCCAATATTCAGATTTCCAGAGGTGGGTGTCGAGTATGTCGTGTTCTACAATGTATTAAGAACCAGTCTTTGTTGTGTTCTGATGTAGAGGCAAGAAATGATTTCCTATGTTTCATTCTAGTTGAGAACACATGAGAACAACTATGCGACCCACAATATTGAGTTAGTAGTGGTAGTCCTCAATTTGAAGATGTGTGGACACTACCTGATGGGTGAGTGAGTTATCATCTACTATGATAACAAAAGTATCAAGTATATATTCTCTCATAAGGATCTAATATTGAGACATGGGTGATGTATATAATTCCTCTAGGATTATGACTTCCAATTTTTCTATACTCCTATGAAGGGGAACTTGGTAGCAGATGATCTTAGCAAGAGATCTTGTTCACAGTTACTAAATGAGATGTTAGAGAAATTGGCTTCTTTGCAGTCATCCTTTTTGGATGGAGATGGACCAACTTAACTCTAGTCGATGGTTATCACCCCTCCACTCTTACAATGAGTCAAGGAGGAAAATCTTGGATATATCGACTATGAGACCCTACATTATCCTGATATATTTTCAAAAGGAGGGGAGAAATTTGTTCTTTTTATAGGGAACATGGTGGTATTAGTGATGTTGTGAGAGGAGGTTCAAAGAGTGTTTTATGAAACTATACAGGTGTTACATCTAGGTGTGGAAAATAATTACTAGGACCTCCGATGTCAGTTTGGTGGCCAGGGATAAAGAAGGGAGTTGTAGAGTTCGTCTATCGATGCCTCACTTTTTATCAAGTGAAGGCTGAGCACCAACTTCCAACAGGTTTGGCCCAACACCTTGAGGTGCCAGCATGAAAGTGGGATGGGATTTCAATGGACTTCATGACAGGCTTACCATGTTTGTCCAGGGGACAAGATTCCATCTGGATGATCGTAGACTTCCTCACCAAGTTAGACCACTTCATATCTATATGAGACCAGAGTTTAATAAAGAGCCTGGGATGCCTCTACGTTCATGATATAGTCTGACTCCATGGAGTTCCATAGACAATTATTTCTGATCATGATGATCTCTTTGCATCCCGGTTGTGGAAGGGGTTACAAGAGGTGTTTGGGACCTAGCTATGATTAAGCATAATGTTTCAACCAAAAACCGCCAACTAGACTGTTTAGGTTTTGTAGGACATGATGTGGGCTTGAATGTTAGACTTTGGCCATAATTGCGAGGACCACTTACCACTGGTGGAATTTGTGTAGAACAATAGCTACCATTCCACCATCAGTATTAATCCATTATAGGATTTTTATGGGTGGCCCTATAGGTTACAACCTATTGGACTAACCTAGAAGAGTCATCACTAGTGGTCTTGGAGTTGGTGTGAGCTACAACAGAGAATGTGAAGATCATGCAGGAGTAGATGAAGACTATACAAAGCCATCAGAAGTCATATGTTGGCTATAGATGGAGGCCTTTTTGAGTTCTTGGAAAGATACCATGTGTTGCTATGGGTTTCACCTCAATGTGGATTAGGGATATTTGTCCATGGGGCCAATCTATTTCTGAATTTTATTGGCCGTTTTCAGATACTGCGTAGAGTTGGTGAGGTGATGTACCACTTAGCTCTATTGCTATAGTTATGCTGGGTACATGACATCTTCCACATGTCACATCTAAGGAGGTACTTTCATAACCCATCACACATTATCAAATGGGGTGAGATAGACATCGAGGCTTGAGAGACCTTTGCTGAGTACCCAGTAGAGATCAAGGATTGATAAGAGGAGATCCTTCATGGATGATCGATTCCTTTAGTTCATGTCTGGTGGTAGCATAGGAATCTCCACAAGATCACTTGGGAGAAGGATGATTACATTCTTGCTCAGTACCCACATATTTTTGAGTGGCCCTTGTTTTGGATTTTTGGGGACGTAAAGTCCCAAAGTGGGGAGAATGTAATGTTTTGGATTTTATATTTATTTTTTTTAAATATTTTATTGATTATGTTTTATACCAAGATCTAAGATAACATGCGATCCCAAGTTTTGGAGTGATCAGAAAAATATTTTAAATATATTAAGTATATTAAATAGAATATGCAAATAGTTTTCCTATAAAATTGAAATAAATTCTAAACAAGTGCTCAAATTAGAAATCCAAGGAAACCGTTCACTTTAGAACATGAGGTTTACCCTAGGTGTGACTTAACATTAGTCGACATGGGTCTTTTGGGAAAAATTAATCACAAATGATGAAATAAAAAAATTATTTAATAAAATTATTTTATTTGGTTTTCATTTACATAGTGACTAAAAATCATTAAATAGATTTTTATAGAGAATATCTAGGGTTATCTACATAACCCTAGAGACTTCAGGGGACTATTAGAGAGAGATTTGAGGATTCTATCTTAGACGAACAATGACAGATCACAGATCAGTGATCAACCCACCTCAGATTTGAAAAATATTTCCAATGATGATGATGATGCATCATTCTTCATCAACAATCAAACCGAATCAAGGTTGGTCATTTGATTTGACTTTTTATTCCATGTTCTTTTTTTCTAAGATGAACATGAATTAATTGATGAACTTATTGATTCATAGACTGTGTATATGCTTAATGAAATTATATTTGGAGGTTTTTTATGAAAGAATTTATTATCTTTGTGGTTTGATTATACAATTTTTGTTCTGACAGAAATGAAATGAGATCGACATGAATATCGATCGTGGTTTGTTACTCTAATTTGATTCTGTGATTTTCTACCCTAAATTCTCTATTCATTGTGATGTTCATCGTTTGGCCATGGTTTGAAGTATTATCGAATGATCAATCATTTCACCCATATTTCTTGGCATAGAGATATCATATCACATATCTGGGATTGATGCAATGTGGCAGAGGTGCGAAAGTGGTTGTAACAACAGATTGAATGACGGTTGATGCCTGATTTTATGTTCTTTGGTGCATAATGAAGAATGGAGATGATCTTGTTTTTTGAGTGGATAGAAGGCCCGAATCTCATTGATTCGATGATGGATTGACTAGAACAAGCGAATATTCAGTTTCATGGAATGATGATCGACGGATTGGAGGCCAGAGGATTGGCCAAGGCGTGTGGAGGAAGAATTCGGAATTCAATAAAATCCCAATCCACACGACATGTAATTAGTGATTACATAGTGTGTGGAACCCCCTGACTAGTGGCTAGGGTTTTAGAAAAATTTATTTTTTACATGGCATGTGGTCCCTCCTTGAATTATTGTCATGTACCTAGAAGGGTACCCATACATAGGGTGGAGTATGTGGGATGCCTACATGACATGTACTCCCCCACATGAACACGAGTTGGACCAGTTACACAAGATAAATCCATGTACTGGAACACAAGTAGAGTACACGGGATGACTACATGGCGTGTAATCTTCATCTACAAAGACACAATTTCGATGACACGGGCCATTTACATGGGCATGTCCCAAGCTCATGGGATATGACATGTGAACCTTACTACACATCATATACTCTTTTCTACATGGCTTAGATACCTTTTCCTTAATGAATTGGAAATTTTTTGTTACGGTTCATTCCCCTTATATTTTCCCCAAAGGATGGTATAGTATCATTTCGTACTCTGAGGAAAATGATCCCTTTAGTAGTACTTATTGGATAGAGTTTTTAGAATCCCTCCAAGAGGCCTAGAGTGAGATCCTCTATACATCTTCATGACCTAAGTGGAGTTCTTGTTATTGATGTGACCAAAACTATGTGGGAAGTGATCATATACTTAGAAGGTTAATTAAGATTGAGTTTTTTGGTATCACTCCTTGGCCTTGGTAGGGATCATCTTCTATATATCATATTCTCTTCAGACTTCCATGGTGTATCTTTCTTATGACGAGACTCGACGAGAAGTAACTATAAAAAAGACTTCATAAGTGCTATCAAACTCAGGAGTGTGTTCTCCTGGATGAGTGCTTCATAGATCATTAGATCTATAATCCTAGGTCTGCTATACTATGGTTATGAATTACCTCCAGACTATGTGTCTTGGATTGATTATATCTGGATATTCTTGTTATATCTGTTGTAAACAGATACCTGTGTAGAGATGACTATATTTCCATTGTTTTATGGTCTTCAGTTTAGGGGTGTCATAATAAGTATTTTTATACTCACCCATACATGATATTTTCCCACATGTGTCATGTCTTTTGGAGATGGTCAACCTTTCGACGAAGTCCTAGATAGACTAGGACCAGATGATGCTTAGTGAGACCAGAAATACCGAGGGGTGTTTATATAGCTTCAGAAATTAGTCCCTTTACTTTTAGGTTGTACTTGTGTTATAGTATCTTTTTGGTGTTATTTCATTTGGCCCTGTTTACTTTCTTTACTTTCTATTGTAATCTGGTTTTAGATTTAGATGTATGCATGCATATCTATTTAGTTGTTTTTACATTTCATAATTTTAGAGGGTTAGAGATGTTTGTGTGTGTACAGGTACTTAGGATAAGGCCTCCAAGGTTAGTGATATGCCTTCTTAGAGCTTGTCTCTATCCCTTGGCCTATTGGAGGCAGTCTTTTGGAGTCACGACATGGGCCCAATTGAGATGCATTTTGACATTATAGTGCACTCAATAACATTAATTTTAAGAATGGGTATCCATTTCCTCATACTGATTGATTAATTGATTAGCTCTAGTGAGTGAAACATTATTCAAATTGATCTTAGGTGAAGATATTATCAACTAACAATAAAGGAAAAAAGAAATTCCATGGATGGTTTTTAAAACTAGGTATGGACATTATGATATTTCAGTTATTTCATTGGGGTTGAAAAGTGCACATGCTATATTTAAGAATATTATGAATAGACTTTTCCATGAGTATTTGGATAAATTTATAGTTTCATTTATTGATGATATTTTGATGCATTATAAATGTTATGAACATCATGAGAATATAATAAGGACTATTTTATAGACCCTAAAAGAAAATTTGTTTTATGGAACATTTATATATTTTGAATTTCGGTTTCAACATATTTTTTTTCCTTTGACAAGTTTTAACTAAATATAGAATAATAGTTGATCCTACTATGACTAAAGTGTTGTAATAATGGAAAATATCTACTAATTTAACTAAGATTATAAGTTTTCATGGACTAAAGGGTTATTACCGATTATTTATTGAAAACTTTTATTAGTTAGATAACCCACTAACCGAGTTAACATAAAATAGAGTTAAATTTATTTGGATAAAGGAGTGTAATAAATGTTTTCAAGGATTAAAAATAATATTTTTTTAATTCCCTATTATTAGCCCTACCATCAAGAAATAGTGACTTTATTATTTATAGGGATGCTTCTTTGAAGGTACCTGGTTATGTTTTGATGTAATATGATTGGGTAATTTTATATGCATTATGACAATTGAAACCCCATGAGAAGAATCATCTAACGCATGAAAATGATATTGCAGTTGTAGTTTTTTCTATAAAAATATAGAGACATCTTTAATATAAGAAAAATGTGATATATATATAGATATTAATAGATTGAAATACACATTAACTGAAAAATATTTTAACATGAGGCAAATAAGATGTTTAGAATTGATAAAAGATTATGATTATATGATTTACTATAATCTAGGTAATGTAAATAGGGAATACGACGATGGGTTTCATTAGAGCATCAAATGACCCTTGGTAGTGGAAGTGAACCCAAAACATAGAAATATATAACTCCAAGAATCAAAAACATAAGTGTATATAAAAAATAGATTATATAAAATGGAATACCCATAACACCCAAACATTAGAAGAATCTTTCTTCTTCTTTGATGAAGTTATCTAGATGGGGATAATAAGGAGTAGAAGACAAATTCCTTATGAATTTGAGGAGGTAATATCAACCAATAGATCTATAAATGCATAATGAGGAATCATAAATGACTAAAGGGTTTGTAGTTTCTTCGATGAGTGATGGATGAGTTTTGGGAATAGAAGAAAATTTTTGTTAGACCTGAAATCATCACAAGAAACACACAATTACACCAAACATGAGAGGATCACATACTCTTATAGGCATTTTTGACCCTTTTCATCAAATGAAGAGTGTCAAACATAATACAATGTCTTGAGTTCCATCTCATGGGACCCAATCTTTATAGTATACTAGTGTTTATTCATTTAAAACTTCAATGAATGTTCTATTCCATCTATAAGTAAAAAAAATCCATTGGTTCATAATAGGTTAAATAATATAGAAGAGATATGGAACTACACATGTATATAAAAACCAATCACGGTTATTGACCATGGTATCACACACACCACTAAGTAATAGTGGTGTATATTTTAGTTCACATACAATAATATCCCACTTGAATTAAAATACCATAAGGACTTTATGAAAAACTCTAAAACTCTTTTTGAATCTATCCAAACTCTTTTGGATACAGTTTCATAAATCTATATTCATTTTGTAATAAAAACATTTTCCAAAACTTAATTCTTATCAATAGGGCTAAACGTGTCACCTTGTTGGCCTTAGTATCATTAAAACAAATATAAAATCCCTATTTCATATTTTTAAGTAAAGAGAGACCTGTAAAAAACATTAGTGATACTCAAGCTACAAAGGGGTCTGGTGTGATTTATATCAAATATATTCATATCTATATAAAAAAAATATACACCACAATATGTACCACATAAATTGTTTTTACACCTATATAATCCTTTTATCCTCAACATCAAGTATCCACTATACATGGAACATGTGAATTCTATATAGAACAAATCACATTTTTTTATTCTCTAATAAAGACTGATTAAGTTGATGAATTCATCACATTTTATTCATTTATATGATTAGTACATCATATTTCACTCATAATTATAATTGAGCACATCATATGGTAATCAACTAATCATGGACATCTATTTACTCATTCAAATTAAATCAAGACACAGATGTATTTAAATTTTCATACAAGTATAAAATTACCTTCCTAGTTGCACTCAAACTATTGACAGTATCAGAAATAGATCTTTTACATTATCCTATGTATCCACTCAAATTATCCTTAAATATCCCCTATCAAAAATATAATATATTTGATGGTATTTATAAATTATGTGTTTGGTCCTTTGGTAAGAATTTGGTTCCTTAGCCAAAGAAATAACCCCATTTTTGTCATAATATAAAACAATTTCTCCCAAAATTCTATATACCACTTCATGTTTTTTAATGAAAATATTGTTTTAAATAGCTTCCTTCAAAAATTATAATGAAAAAAATGTAATCTATCTCTATTTTTTGGTTTTCCATAGTGCATTGTTTTTAAATTTTTCAAATAAAATCCCTACTATTTATGAAAAACATGAATCCATATTGAGATTTCATATCATCTTTGTCAGATTGGAAACAACATCTATGAAACTGTTTACATAGAGTTTATCCTTTCCTCTAAAGACAAATAATATAAACTTATTCTTTCTAAAGTAATTAATAAAATTATTAAAATAAATATAGAGACTCTCTGTAGGATTGTATTGGTATCTACTAGTTATTATGAAAACAGATGAGACATCATGTCAAGAACACACCATTTCATACATGATAGATCTTATGGTGGATACATAAAGAATTATATCTATCATTTCCAACTATTTAAAAGGATCTCAAATATTCCTAAAGTTTTCCATGAAACATTGGAAAATACCCCTTATTATAGTTATCCATTATAAATTTCGTTATCACTTTTCCAATATACATGTTTTTACTCTGTCCAAGAAACATATTAGATCAATATATATAGATATTCAGAGTAAGTATGTAGGTAGATTTACCTACGTATTTTATTAAGAAACATTTACCCAAATACATTTTCACAAAATAAGGTGTCTGGATATAATTTTTGATAACCAGTATTCTTTCTACAAACAATATAAGAAATACTATAACACTCCCACTAACCCACCTATATACACTAGAATCACCCACGTTTTTGATGAAATAAAACTCTTTGTTTTCATCATTAAACTTGATATTCCAACTTTGAGAATCTCATTTTAGTCTATAATTATACCATTGCAACTTGAAAGCTTTATTAGAATCATTTGGAACTTCAAAACCTTTGATAGAAACTATATACACATCCAAGACTAAATTAATTTTAATTAAACTGGTTTTTTAAATCCATATGATATATCTCATAATCATAATGATCTGATATGGCTAGAAAAATATATATATACTTTATGATCAATATAGATGAAAAGGTATACTCATACTCAATACCATGAATTTTTTATAACTTTTTCCACTATGTGTGCTTTATAGGTAAAAACATTACCATCCATATTAGTTTTTATATGGAAAACCCTCTTATACCTTATGGGTCTTACCCCTTTAGGACCATCCACCAAATTCTAAGATTGGTTAGTGTACTTAGAGTCTATTTTAGATTCAATTGATTTTAACCATATATAAGAATCACAAATCTCAATGGATTATTTGTAAGTGGTAGGATCATCACCTATCAATAGTACCAAATCATCCTTTTATATGTTAAATTCATATGTCACTAGCTCTTGATGAATTCTATAAAACAATTTAGCCTCTTTTGTAAATTTATTTTCTTCTTAACGAAACTCAATTAACATCCAGATCAATAACACTTCCTATTTGTTGGACATAAACTTCTCCAAGTATAACATTCCTCCCATGGAATTATAGATATATATATATTTTCTCATGAAATATAGTAAATCTATTCACAAACACTTTTTTTTCAATATGATTATATAAAAAGTATCCATTAGTTTACTTAGGATAACCAAAAAATAGAAAATTGTAAAATTTGGAGTCAAGCTTATCATAATCCAATCATCATATAAATTTATCACATCCCTAAATATTAATAAAAGGCATATTAGTATGTATTCTAGTCTATTTATAATATGGTTTAATTATATACAATTTATATGGAATGTTGTTTAGTCAGAATGAAGTAGTCTCAATAGCATAACCATAGAATTAAATAGGAAGGTAAAATAGAGTAATCATTGATCAAACCATATTTAAAAAGGTATGATTCCTCCTTTTAGATACACATCTACATTTTAGTTTTATTGGAGGGGCGAGTTGGGGAATAATTTGACAATCTCTTAGATGATCTATGAATTCTTTCCTTATATATTCTCTACCTTAATTAGATTAAATAATATTAATACTCTTTCCCATTTGATTATATAATTCATTCTAAAACTATTTGAAATTTTCAAAAGTTTTATACGTGTGATTCATCAAAAACACATATCCACACTGACTAAAAAAAATAGTAAAAACAACAAAGTACCTAAAATGAACATTTGATTGTATACTCATTGGTCCACATATATCACTATATAAGAGATCTAATAGTCCACTATCCATATTACCTTTTCTCTCAAAAGGTGTATTTTTTATTTTTTGCAATAAAAAATATTCAAATGTAACAAACCACCCATAATATAATTTTTTCCAACAATATATCTCTATAGAGTCTTTAAATATGTTTCTTGTTTATATATCTGAGTTGATAATACCAAAGGTAGGTGAGATTATAGTAAACCCTGACTATCTTATTATAAATGTTACAAATAATATTATCCATATTTAGAATATATAAACCATTCATAATATTCATGACACCATAAAATATATGATTTATATATATAGAACAACACTTTTCCTTAATAGAAAATAAAAATACCTTATTTTAAGAACAAGACACATAAATCAAAATACTATTTATAATAGGAACATAATAATTATCATATTCTAGGAATAATTCACTGAGTAGTCTTGGATCACAAGTGAAAACTTATAATGAAACAAAACTTTCTCCATTAATGAAATAATGATCTACTTCTCCCTTTACCAATTCCCTCTTATCCTCAATCCTGTATTTTTCAGCACAAATGTGTGATGCACACCCAATATCCAATACCCACAAGTTAGTGTTAGTAGAATTAATTTATATAAAATCCACATTCAATGGACCTAAATGTTTCTCTTTGAGAACAATTCTCAATCATAGATTTGAATATTCTATTATTTTATAGTCCATACATATTAATGATCTCAAAATAATTAATGTAAAGTAAGCTAAAATCTAAAATGAGGACATATCAATGAGTTATTATCATGTTTTATATATTTAATTAATGAATTTTAATGAAATATCTCTAATTAAAATTTTTGACCCCAAACATCATATCATCATAGTGATCCAATATCCACATTTCATTAAGCAATGAGTCTTCTTGGACATTCCTCTCACCACTTAATTATTTAGGTAAGGAAGCATCTCGTTCTTAACATTTACGATTCTTAGAAAGGTGAGCAGATAACCACTTATCAAAATACATCACATGGAATCACTAACTATATTCCTTTATTATCCTTCCCAAGTATGTCACAATTAACTGCTACCCAAATAAAACACCTAGAACAATCTAAAAAAAAGACAATCCATAGGAAACCTACATTGAAAAAATATACCCAATGATGATCTAATGTTACCTATTACTTTATATTCATACTCAAGAAAATATAGGGGCACTGTGTTTTTGCATACAATACCCATTTGAATGAACAAGGTCTTGAAAAGTTTTCCTTTGGAATGAATCTCATACTTAATATTTAAGGGTTTCTATTTTAAAGTATCACTAATTTATTATAATTCATATTCATATTACATTAATAAATATTAAAAAATATATAATATTTTTATTCTAATGTTTTATTCATTTTTTCTATGAATTACTATAACTATTTTTTCATAGAATACATATTCCAACTACCGAAATTAATTTGTTCTCACCTCATTAATGTGAAACTCATTAAAAATCAATAATATGTGTTACTCACCCAAAAATAAAACCTAAAACATATTCATATATATCCATATTCATAAAATGTATAAGGTACATTAAATTTTCATGTTAAGGTACTGAGTTATTTAAGAATGACAATATCAACATGATTAATCCTGGAGTGATATATAGCCAACCCCAAAAAAGTCATAAGAATTTAGGATGGTAGGGGGTTCAACCCCAAGTCCCTTTACATAGGGATACTTTAACTAATGGAGAATTCAATTCAAGATAAATATAACACATAATATAAAAAAACTACCAACAACAACTAAATTCAAACTAATAAATTTAATTACAAACTAAGGTCAAGGTAGATGAAAACTAAATTTTATAATTTCACACTTAGCATGAAATTCAAGTCTCTCTCCTAGAAGTAATTTATCATGTATATTTTTCATACACAATATTCACATTTCTTAAAAAAATTAATAAAATGTAATAAAAATTAATAATAAATAAATTAACAAATAAATAAAATTTTATTTATTTTCCAAATCATTACACATTTATTAACTATTCATAAAAATAAGTTAACTATAAACATTTTATAAATGACCTAAAAATGAATATAAATACTTTAAATTAAGAATCAATATGAAATATTTCATATTATATGGTATTTCAATTTATTATTTAAACCTTTTATCAAATAAATAATCAAAAAACTTTAGATGAGGTTTAAGTAATATCTTTAAATAACTTATTCTTTTCAATTTGAAATTTTTTAAATTAATTAATTATGAACAATTCATAATTATAGATATAAACACATTATAATTTTACCTTATAATTTATAATAATTTATAAATTATTTTTTAAAATTTTTAAATAAATATTTTATTTCTAGATAATAATATATTCCATATAATTTCTAAAAGGTATTATAAATATTATTATTTAATATTTATCAAAATTTTAAATTATTCAAAAAAATTAAATTTATTATTAGCAATTTATAATTAATTAATTTATGAGCCCTTTATAAATTAAAATATCCCAAAATACCTTTTATAATTACTTATAAAAACTTTATAAACAATTTAAATTATTAAAAGCTAAAAACACTTTTTATACATTTTTTAAAGGACATTGCGACTTTCTCTACACCATGGTGTTATGTCTTTTTCCATTTTGGATAGAAGCTCAATGAGGAGTAAAATTAGGTACACCATAGTGAAGCTAAGTTGTGGTTCCTAGAGAAATCATGTAAATAACCACCATAGCTAGTCCTTCTCCAGAAACCCCATCTTAACATACATTAACATTACATCACTTTTGCGGAATACATAAAACATTATACAAATAGACATCGAAAGACCATATTAGTCTAGTACCCTTGGAAATTAGTAAATGTGAACACTATTATATAAGTGAGCTATATTATCTCCCACTAGGTTCTTGTTAACTAGAACCCTTTTTAGACACATCATGATTAATACATATCTTCATAACCTTGGGAAGAAAACTTGAAAAGGGTTGATCTTAGATTCTAAATAAGGGTAAAAAAGGGATACATGTAAGCATAAACACGAGTATAAAAGTTTGATAACATGATAAAAACATTTAAATATCATACCTTGCATATCAAAGATCATAAACATGAATCATGGAATAAAGCTTGATGTTTTATAAGACATGATTCATAAGGAAATAAATAACATAAGCCATGTAATCATAACATAGGAATAAAACATGGAAATGTGGAAAACACATAAGTATAAACTATGATTTTTATATTAGTCAAGGAATCACTGGAAAGACCATATCAGTTGAAAAAGTTCTTTACTAAACCAGGTTGACACCCCCTTCCATCCATGCAATACTAAACTGAGTTAATTTCTTATTCTATAAATTTCTATCTCATGATATATAAATCTTTACCAAATTAATTAGAGGGATATATAGGTCCCTCCCATATTATAATGAAATCACACGTACATGTGACAAAAAATCATAAATAATCATATCTTAACACATGAAATGAAATAGGTTTCATAAATATGTAATCATATCTTGACCTGTGGAAAATAGATAGGTTTCTTAATAATTTCATCCAAAAAATAACCCCTAAAATAAGTTATTTTCATAGACATATAACCCGTGATAAGAATGGGGTTTCATAAATATCATGTCATCAATAAATAAAACAATTAGAGAAAGAATATGAATGAAACCTTTTAATAGTTTCCTATAAAGGAATAAGTAACACAAATGGGTGTTATATTAGATGGAAAATAATTTTGAAAGATCTTTTAAAAACAATTAATGAGGAAATTGTATTTTAGGATATAAAAAATTATTCTTAAAACATCAAACATTTTGAAAATAATTATCCTTGAAAAATAATTTGAAAACTTATAATGATATCTTGAGAATTATTTAAAAACCATTTCTTTGAAAATTTATTTTAAAAAATATTTCTTAAAAATTATCCTTTTAAACATGAAAAGGAAAATTTAATGAAATTATAGTGAGTAAATCCATGCATGTCGTACGAGGTAAACAAAACATTACATTTTCATGGTAAATGGTTCAAAAAATGCCTAGTTCAAAAATTGGAAGGAATATTACTTTTAAAATATTGGTAAAGATAAAAAGGGTGAAAATTTTCTTTAATGATTATAAGATATTAGTATAATATTCTTGGAATCCTTTTTTGTAAATCATGGTTTTCAAAGAACATATATTTCTTCCTGAATAGAGAGGTAAGGACATATTTTTATTAAAAATGTTTTCTTAATTATATTAAGTATAAAAAATGGAAAAAATGGTACTAATATATTAATACATAAATACTAACCATAGGATAAGAAATTTCATGAGTGTTCTTGAAATATGAATCATAATATTTCAATAATGAAAATGTGATCATTAATAATCTCGATAAATAGTGAGATGGCTTCAATAAACCCTTTCCACATAGTAACATTGAATCAAACTCCCCATGTAGGAAAATAAAATTACATAGTTCTTAAAATATCATGAAAATAAAAATATTAATGATATAACATTTCAAAAAAAGTTTATACACCTCATATAAAAATATAGGTGTATAAAATCACACATGTCTCAAAGAAGTCAAATTAAGAAAACAATATTTTACCGATTTGGTAACTTTTAAAACATAAACCCCATGATAAAAATATCATAAAATAGATATTTAATTAATAATAAATTTAATAATAAGAATCATATAATCCATTCATGGGTAGTATATATACCACATAAAAAGGAAAGAGTGGTGAACATGACATATATCTCATAGAAATAAAAAGTGAGATGAAATCCCCTTACCTTAAGTCCGAATTTTCTTGTGTGTCTTTATATTATGGAATAATAAACTTATATTAATTAATTATGTTATTTAGAACGTATTTAAATTTTATTATCACTTTTAATTCACTTATTAATATGTTTTATACAACTACACAAATAATTATGTTTAAGTCAAGTGTTTTGACCAAATCCGGTTCATGTGTTAAAAACAACATTGGTTGGTCAACTATGGTCCAAGGGGTCATTATATAATCATATATAGAATAATAATAATTATATAATTATCATATTTATACATTAATTATAATTTTAAACAAATCGTTAAATTTGGTTGTGAAAAATGAATCAATTTTTCAATCATGGAGATGTTAGGTCATACGTACGCATGAGTAACACTCCCATTTCTCAATGATCATTATGGAAAGAATTTAAGTAAAATTAAACTTTACATAATTATAATTATATCATAAATAAAATATTATCTAATCACATATAATTATATATAGAATTATTTTTATGTAAAAGGAATCATATTGTGTTGAGGAGGTGGTAGTCCACATATCCATGAATGACATTTTAACTTTTTATGTGTTTGAAAGGGTAATAAAGAAAATGATATATATTATATTTATAGAAAGGTAATTATGTAATTATTATAATATAGATATTTTTTATGTCACATATGTTTAATTAAAACCTTATTTTACACATTCCAGGCATCGTGTGAATGAGTCACATCACTTTGAGGGGGCGGTAGTCCACACTTTATCAAATGAAATTATCTTATTTACACCAAATGGAACATATAAAGATACATGTAATAAGATGATTAAATAATATTAAATATATAATAAATATCAGATATATTATATATAAATAGAGTTTCCATCATAATTCCCACCATGAGAGGCGGTAAGGGAAGAACGAACAATCTTCATTTTCTGAGTTGGTAGTTTATCATATACATAATCAGTATGTTCGTTACCCATTAGATGAAGGTTTATATAAGTGTAGGTTGAAACCTTTTCATAAAAAATATCATTATATTTAGGATGATTTTTTATTTTTATAGTAATTTAATAATATGAATTGAGGGATTGGAGAATGTAAATAAAGAAAAGAGTTTAAGGGAGGGTGTTACCTCTTAATCGGGTAACTCCATTTGGTTTTCACCAAAGGGATTCCTTGGAAGACATTATGCCCAAAGGGAGGATTCAAGGAGTAAGGGAGAATTTTTGTGAGGTTATTTGAGAAGATATTTTCTGAACCTAAGAGGCTTTATATGTGTAAATAAGTAGAGGATAGGAGGTCTTTTTATTGTGGGGGAGGAGTGACACTCTTTAAAATATTTGGAAAAGGAATTTCACCCATATTTTTTCCATGGGAACTAGACCCCATAATGGACCAAAGTCAGAAACGAGAGTATAGGGTCTAAATATTTCCATAAAATGGGTTTTATACATGTTTATAAGTCTTTTTGGGTCTTAAAATTAATTTTTAGTCCTTAGTTAAGTTTAATTTTACCCTAACCGATTTAATTAATTTTAATTACTTTCACTGTTATTTTTTGGTCAAAAAATAATTTGAACTTATTTAAATTATAAATTATTATGATTCAATATATGGAATAAAATTTTCTAAATTACACTCATATATTTGGTAGAAATTATTTTAAAACTAATCCTGCAGTCGGGTCGACAATACGGGGTTTTAAAGTAAAAATATTCAAAATTTTGCTAAATTTTTGTTCCCAATTTCAAAGTTAAATTGATCTAAATGACCTAAATTTTATTAATTGATAAAATTTTTATCTAATTAAAATTTTAAACCAATTTAAATTAAAATTTAACCAAGTAAAAAAATTATATGAAAAACAATTTTGGACAAAAAATCACAATTTTTATCTATTCATTAAAAAATTTAACTACACAAAAAAATGCCACAATTTTATCCTAAACTAATTATTATGTTAGTATTTTAAATATAAAGTTTATTTTGAAACATTAAATCTATAAAAGTTCCAAAAAAATTTATTTGAAATGGGTTCTCCAATAAAAGGTGGTAAAATGCCTTAATAAAAATATTAGTTTCAAAGAATAAAATTAGGTTTGTTATTATCTTATGTCTATCATATATATTGGATTAATATAAAAATTATTTTATGGAATATATAAAATATATATTACATTAATATAACTCAACAATTTTAATTAATTTAATTTATTTGGGTAAAACAACATTTTGACCATAAAAATAATAATGTTTTCCTTTATATTAAATCAATTTTCATATTCATTTATTTTGAATTGGTAACCTATGAATTAATATTATATTTGTGTAAACCATATATTTTCATATATTATTTAATGCTATTCATAACTACTAATTTAATAGTTAGGTTATATCTTATTATATTAAGTAATAACATTTTAATGATATACTATTGTTCGGTAAAACTCTGTCTTGCATGTTACACTAGCCATTAAAGAAAGTTATTTTTTCATGTAATAGAAGTTAACCTTGGTGTTCCATGTAGATAAATCTAAAGTTTATATTGTGTGTAGTGAATGATTAACTTGTTGTTGTTTATAATTCTATCCAAACATATTGATTTAATATAAAATAAAATATCTTTAGTGTTACATGAAATGAAAAATATCAAATAATTTAAATTAATTCAAAAAAAATCACAAAATTTCAAGGTGTTACATTGTACCCACCATAAAAATAATTTTTCCCTAAAAATTCATTTGGGTTATCAAAGGTTTAATAATTTAAAGTTTCATTCATAGAGACCCACATCATAAAAATGGATAGTAAAACTTCCCATAAAAGGGAAAGTTGGAACAATAATAGCTACCCAAAGTAACCTATAACTGGATTTAAACATAAGAGAACATAGGTTGGTAGTGAAGATTGGAAATAGAAGAAAAATGTAAATATTTATAGGGAGTGATTGAGATCATCAATAAAAAACAAGTGAATGATCAATGAAAATTTTAGGGCCACAATTTCATAAATCTATGATTATTTAAAAGGCCATTGGTTTAAAAAAATTAAGGTATTAGGACTACAAATTTTCTTTTGATCATTATCCTAACATTGAGTAATTATTTTATTGACCAAGAATATAAGGATATATAATTTATTTATTTATATAAAAAAAATTCATTCTTATGTTCTGATTTTATCTATTTTTAATTCATCCATTACTTCAAGAAATGAATGCCCAGAAATTAACTTTGATGCATAAAGTGTAGAAATAAACTTTTATAAGATCTTAAGGCCCATAAAAGGATGAAAATTATAACTACTTTTCTCTCACTATTATTGCACATCAATATGGTTAATACATTAATCTCAAAACATAAAAACCAACACTACTATTTCATCATAAATATTTATTCATAAAAAATAATGATACATTAATCAAGACATTTCATAGTCCAGTGGTAGACATGAAACCCTTATTTTCCTTTAGTCATGGGTTCAAGAACTACGACCTTGCTGGACTTGATTAGGTTTACCCTGACATACATGATGTCCTTTTCTAAAACCACTCTTATATAATTTATGAAATAAAAAATATGGACATCCTTGAAATAAATGTAATAACTAGATTGCCTTTAAACCTAGGTTCTCAATACAATCTTATTGTATAAATACTTCCACTGAACTTTAACTTTAAATTTTCCTGAATGGTTAACCTTATAACCCTCCTAAAATATGAAAATCCAAAACTTTATAAATAATGTCATGAAATCAGATTAACGTTGATCAACAATATATCACAAAGTACCACTTAGATGCCACATTCCGAAAATGTGAATACCTTCATAAAGTATTCCCTTGAAACATGGTAATAACCTAAATTATTATAAATACCTCTGGAGAATATGCATGCTTCCTTATTCCATATATTACTGGATATATTCCTAAAATCCAAGAAGTTGTAAATTTCATCCATGATAGCATAAAATTCTTGTCAAAAAGTCCTTAATTAGTTCCAAGTTAATTAGTACCATCTACTTTACTTATCTTGAACATATCTTTATCTAAAAAGAATTATCGTAACATAATTAACATATTAACAGTTATCTTTCCCTTAATCATGGGCTTTCCATGGACATCACTATTCCATTAAATCACTTTTATATTCCATCAGATCCATTCAATGTCTTCTTGTAAATCATTAGAGAAAAAACATAAACTTGACAATCCATATATATTTCACCTTTAATATACCATAATTATTGAATCTAAATAAAAAAAAGTTTATTATTACACTTCATCCTAATGATGCTAACAAGGATACCCTCTCTTATTACCCAACACCTATTTCCTTTCAAATTTCAACTATAGTCTCGTGATCATCTGCAATGTAACCATTACTCATAACACTTTGCTGATTATCTTCAGGGTATTTCATCTTGGGACATTTAGTTGCATAATGACCATTTATCACTTAAACTTTAATGAGGAATTATAGTGGATAATGTTACCATTCATTTCATTAAATGAACTCTTCTTTTTTCCATTATAGTCACCTACTTTGTGTCCTTTTTTTCCATAGTTAAAACATGTTCTTGCTCATCTAAGACATTCAAAAAGCTGATTCTTTCTATATTCTTGAAACAAAGGAAACCAAATACACTTTCCTCTATGGTCTCCATTACCTGAACTCTCAGTGAAATGATTATTTCCCTTACTTGGGGAGTCTGAGAGTTAGTTAAGCTATACATTTTTAATCATGTTCCTTAAAATATTATTAGGCGTGATCACAAAATTCTTCACTCTAGTGATCATCCCACTTGACTTCTCATTAGAAAATAATCCATCACATTCAATGTTAATATGGTTCCTTTCAGTTCCATCCATTGACTAAAACTAGAAGAATAGTATTAACATTACTTATCATATCATAAAACCACATGTTCATGAAAATAATTACTTATAAGATGTATAAATCAAGAAAAAAATCCTTAATCTATGACACCCTTTGTTTATCCTTGGTTATTCATAGCCAAATTATATTTAAATCGTTCATTATGGTTCAGGAAGAGTTTTTTGATTCCCAAAGAATATCCCTTGGGAGTGTCAAACTAGGTGTACAGCAAAGCATGTTTTCATGTACTAGATTACCCTGAGTCAGACCCAGAACCTCTTGTTAGAGTTGTTACCTCTAGGTATATTTTGGAAAAATCCACATGAACTTGTAGTATCCAGATAATAAAGTATTTATAGAAAACCACTCACTCTATCCTTTACCAAAATTCTAGGTCATTATACAAAATGTTAACTGATCCTTATACTTAACTAAGAGACATCCCTAGAAATATCCTTTGAAATATACCTAGGGACTTTAATAAAGTTTTCTCATCCTAGTTTCTAAAGGTTAACTAAACCTTTTCTCTGATACCAACTATAGCGACCTGATATTGAAATATATAAATATTATATCACTTTTACGGAATACTTATAACATTATAAAAATATATTCCCAAAGAATGTATTAGTATAGTGCCTTTGGAAATATAGAAACATGAACATTGGTAAATAAGTAAGATATATTATCTCCCACTAGGTTCTTCTTGATTAAAACCAATCTTAGAAACATCGTACTTAATACATATCTTCATAACCTAGGGAAGGAAACCTAAAAAGGGGTGAGCTTAAATGCTCAGTATAGCTAAACAAGGGAGACATGTAAGCATAAACATAATAATAGGAGTATGATAATGTGATAATAAAATTTTAATATCATACCCTATATATCAAAGATCAAAAACACAAATCATGGAATAAATATTGATAGTTCATGAGACATGAGTTATAAATAAATAAAAAACATAATCCATGAAAGAATAACATAGGAATAAAAAATGGAATTGTGGAAAACACATAGTCATATAATACGATTTCTATAGTAGTCAAGGAATATCTTACTAGGCAATCTTAGTGGACAAAGTCCTTTACTGAACTTGGTTTACACCCCATCCCAGCCCTGTATTACTGAACCTAATTCACACCCCATTCTATTCTTATATTACTGAACATAGTTCACTCCTTGTTCCATCCATGTAACACTGAACCGAGTTCATTTATCATACCATAAATCTCTATCTTATGAGATATAAATATTTACCCAATTCATTAGAGAGAGATATAGGTCCCACCCATCTCATAATTAAATCATACATACATGTGAAAAAAATCATAAATAATAATATATTAACCCATGAAATGAAATAGGTGTCATAAACAGGTACTCATATCATAACCTTAAAAAATAGATAGGTTTCATAATCACTTAAGAACCAAAATTTCCTATGAAATAAGCAAGTTTCATAGACATATAACCTATGAAAAGAAGAAAATTTCATAAACATCATGCTCTAAATACATAAAACAATCATAGAAATAATATGAATGAAACCTTTATATCATTTTCTGAAAAGGAATGAGAAACACCAATGAGTGTAATATTATATGTAAAATAATTTTTAAAGATATTTTAAAACCACATAATGAGGAAATTATCCTTTCTACTTTGAAAAATTCTTCTTAAAACGTTAAACCATTTGAAAATAATTTTCCTTGAAAAATAATTTGAAAACTCATAAAGACAGATTGAAAATGATTTGAAAACCATTTCTTTGAAAATCTATTTTAAAAATATTTTCTTAAAAATTGACCTTTCAAACATGAAAAGGAAAATTTAATGAAATAATAGAAGTTAAATCCGTACTTAATGTATGAGGTAAAAATAATATTACTTTTTCATGGTAAATCGTTAGAAAAATGGCTTATTTGGAAATAAATAAGAAGATTCCTTTGAAAACCTTGGTAATAAATAAAAGGGTAAAAATATACATTAAGGATAATAATAGATTAGTATAATATTCTTGGAATATCTTTTTTGAAATCATGGTGTTTAAAGAACACAAAGTTTTGACTAAAGAGAGATATAGTTTCATATTTTATTAATTTTTTTTATTAATAATATTAATTAAAAAATAGTAGAAAATGGTAATAATAAATGAATAAATAAAGAAAAACTAGAGGATAATAAAATTCATTAGATTTATTGAAATATGGATCATAATATTTCATTAATGAAAACATGATCATAAACAATCATGAAAAATGGTGAGACTGTTTTAATAAACTCTTGCCACATGGTAACATTAAATCATACACCCCATGTAGAAAAATAAAAAAAAATGGGGATTAAAATTTCATGAAAATAATAAGATTCATGATATAACATTTCAAAGGATGTTTATACACCTCATATAAAAATATAGGTTTATAACATGGCATCTGTCTCAATAAAAAAATTGAGACAAAATTAATTTACTCATTTGGTAACTTTTGAAACATAAAACCAATGATATAAAGATCATAAAATGTGTATGTAATTACACATACATTTAATAATAATAATCATATAATAAATTCATGGACAATATATACATCATGAAAAAACGAAATAGTGGTGAACATGTCATGTATCTCATGGAAATAAAAAGTGAGATGAAATACAATTACCTTGAGTCTGACTTATCTCGTGTGTCATTATATTCCTGAATAATAAAATTATTTTATTTAATTACTTTATTCATAACCTTTATCAGGTTTAATATTACTTTTACTTCACTTATTAACATTTTGTATACAACTACATAAAAATTTATGTTTAAGTCTGGTGTTTTGAATAAATATGATCCATGTGTTAAAAATGACTTTGGTTGGTCGACTATTGTCCAAGGAGTAATTATATTAAAATATAAAGAATAATAATCACAATATAATTATCATATTTATACATTAATTATAATTTCAAACCAATCATTAAATTGTTTTGTAAAAAATGAATCAACGTTACAATCATGGAGATGTTAGGCTGTACGTACGCATGAGTAACATTCCCATTTCTCAATGATCATTATGGAAAGAAGTTT
The DNA here is from genome assembly GCA_963277665.1 of Viscum album. Taxonomy (NCBI): domain Eukaryota; kingdom Viridiplantae; phylum Streptophyta; class Magnoliopsida; order Santalales; family Viscaceae; genus Viscum; species Viscum album. The sequence continues at coordinate 1,492,616,389 of OY728145.1, forward strand.
AGTGACATAAAAATTTACAGAATTAACATTTTATAGTAAATAAAATATTATTTAATCACATATAATTATATATATAATTCTTGGTATGTAAAAGGAATCACATCATGTCGAGGAGGTGGTGGTTCACATGTCCACGAAGAACGTTATCACTTTTTAAGTGTGTGAAAGGGTAATAAAGAAAATGGTATATATTATATTTATAGAAAGGTAATTATGTCATGAATATTATATAGATGTTTATTGTGTCACATATTTTCAATTAAAACCTTTCTTCATACAGTCCATATATCGTTTGAATGAATCACATCGCTTTGAGGGTGTTGTAATCCACACACCCTCAAACAAAATTATCATATTTACACCAAATGAAACATATAAAGATATATGTGGTAAAAGTATTACATAAACCAAAAAAATAATAAATATCATATATATTATATAAAAATAGATCATTTATCATAATTATCACTATGGGAGGCGGTAAAGGAATAACAAACAATCATCGTTTTGTTAGGCGATGTTCATTGTACACATAAACACTATGTTCATTACCCATTAGATGAAGGTGTGTGTAAGTGAAGGTCTAAAAATTATCATAAAAACATATAAGTTTATTTAATATATTTTTGTTTTTTATAATAATGGAATAATTTGAATTCATGTTGTGGATAAAGAAAATAAAAGAATGGAGCTTGAGGGGGGGGGGGGTGTAACATCTTAATCAGGTAAATCCTTTTGGTTTGCAACAAATAGATTATTTGGAAGACTTTATGCCCAAAAGGAGGATTAAATAAGGAAGAAAGGATTTTTTTTAGGATTTTTATTAGATATTTTCCTAACTTACATGGTTTGATATGTGTAATAAAGTGGAGGAGAGAATATATTTTTATAGTGGAGGAAGAGTGGCACTCTTGTAAATATTTGGAAAAGGAATTCCACCCATATTTTTACCATGAATCATGGATCCCATAATTGAAAAACGTTAATAAAATGGTGTATAGGGTCTAAATACTTCCATAAAGTGGGTTTTGTTCATGTTTCTAAGTCTTTTTGGGTCTTAAATTTAAGGTTTAGTCCTTATTTATGCTTTGTTTTACCTTAATCGATGAAATAATTTGAATTACTTTCACTAATATTTTTTGTTAAAAAATAAGTTGAACATATTATACATTATAAATTTTTATGATTATAAATATGGTATCTATTTTTTAAAATTACAATCATATAATTTTCATAAATTAATTTAAAATTAATCCCATAGTCGGGTCGAGAATGTTGGTTTTTAATGTAAAAACATTCATAAGTTTGCAAAGTTTTTATACCAAATTTAAAAGTTAAATTGATAAAAATGACATAATTATATTAACTAATAAAAATATAATATAATTAAACTTTACAACAAATTTAAAATACAATTTAATATTATAAATAAATTTTATGAAAAAGCAGTTTTGAACTAAAATTCATTATTTCCACTATTCATTAAAAAATTAAACTTCATAGAAAAATAAAAAAATTACCCTAACTGAATTATTATGTTCTTATTTAAAATTTAAAGTTTATTTTGACATATTAAATCTATAAAAGTTCCAAAAATTTGAATTAAAATGGGGTCTCCATTAAAAGGTAGTAAAAAATCCTTAATAAAAATATTGGTTTTTAAGCACAAAATTGGGTTTCTTCTTATCATATGTTTATAAAATCTATGAGATGAATATAAAAATTATTTTATTGAAAATATAACATATATATTACATTAATATCACTCACTAATTCTAGTTAATTTAATTTATTAAGGTAAAAAAGCTTTGTGACCATAAAAATTATAATATTTTTCTTTATATTCAATCAGTTTTCATATTCATTTCTAATTAATTAGTAACACATGAATTAATATTATATTTTTGTAAACTATATATTTTCATAAATCTTTTTATAATTTTCATAACTTATCCTTTAAAAGGTTGGTTTTATCTTATTATATTAAGTAATAACATTTTAATGTTATACTATTTTTCGGTAAAACTCAGTCTTGCATGTTATGCAAGACATTGTGTCATTATTTCATGTAATGAAAGATAACATCAGTGTTAAATTTATAGAAGGATACATTTTATGTTTCATGTAGTGAATTATTGACTTGGTGTTTCATATAATGCACTCCAAACATAGTTATTTAATATAAAATAACTTATCTTCAGTGTTGTGTGAAATGAAAAATATCAAAAAGGTTAGATTAATTCGAAAATTATAATTCAAAAACTATAGGGGTGATAAAAATTAATATTGGTGATGGAAATATGTTAATTTCTAAGTTTCTATGACTAAACCATTGGTAATAGCATGACATGGTGATGGTGATTTTTTATTTTTAAAATATGGATTAAACACATTTAATATTTAAAGAAACTCACTTTAATATCCCTGATGGGTTTTTTTGGATTATCATATGACTCTTGGTTCTAGAAGTAAACCTAAAAACACAATAATATATTTACAATAATCAAATGAATAAGAGTATCTGAAAAATATACCTATAAAATGGTGTGCTTGTAATGATAAAACGTCACAAGATTCCATATTATTCTTTGATGAAGTTTTCTTAACAAAAATCAGAGGGGGAAGTATATTAATACTCCCACATATAAGGGGGAACCCTAGATAATAGATCCATTAATGCTTCATGAGGACTATTTAGTGGAATAAGGGGTGATAATTCCTTCACTAATTGATGAACATGTTTTTGGAATGGAAGAGAGTTCTAGATAGCATGCAATTGTCATAGGAACCACACAATTACACCCAACATGAGAGTATCACATACTATTATAGGAAACCTCAACATTATTCATCAAATAAAGTGTTTTGACTATAATTTAATGTACCAAATGTTATCTCAGGTAACCTGAATACTATAATTTATTGGTGTTAAGTCATTGAACACTTAAATTAATGAGGTGTGTTATCCCTAATTGAACCAACTATTAGGATTATATCTAATTAAATCACATAGGAGGGGTGTATAACCACACATTTATCACATTCATGTCAAAATCAACTGTGTTTGTCAATCATAACATTACATTCACCAATATGACCTCTTAGAGGCCATTTTAGTACTATTTCAATAGTTGATATATTGAATCGAAAGGATAATAAACCATTAACCATGAAATATTTTGAACATGATCCTATAGATAATTATTTAATGAATATGGAATTAGAGGATGTGTATTTGAAAATATTTACTCTTTTTGATCAAGAAACAATATAATCATCATTTTTAGAAAGAATTAACTTTGCTCAAAAATATTACTGAAGTTTGTAAGAAATAATTAAACTTGTTAATGATGGAAAATTTCCTAAGTTTAAAATTGATAAAGAAGGTGATATAATTTATAGAAATTGGTTATGTTCAGGAAGTTTTTAGTTAAATAAATAATTATTTAGTGAGGCTCATATCTTTTTATTTTCTATTTATCCTAGCAATACTAAGATGAATAGATACCCTGGAAAATATTATTTGTGGGAAGAAATAAAATTTATATTGCTGATTTTACTTATAAATTTTTTAATTTACAAAAGTTTAAAGATGAATATAAAATATCTAAGGGAATAATTTATCTATTTCTAGTTTTTTAATGGAAATAAGAGAATATATCCATGGATTTCATGGTGGGATTAACAAAGATATATTGATGTAATAAATAAATTTGGGTAATTTTTGATCATTTGACTAAATATATGCATTTTATTATTATTCAAGATAATATGAATTTACATAATATTTAAAATAATTTATCTTAAAGTGATAGTCAGATGAAATGGACTCTGTATATTTATTTTAGCTAATCATGATCCCATATTTACATCTAATATTTGAAAATGATTTCAAAATTTTTTGCGTACTGAGTTAACTTTTAGTAAAAAAATATAAACTCAATTTGATGGATATTAAGAGTAGAAAATTTATACATTGAAGGATATGATATTGGATTTCTCGTTAAATTATCAGGGAATTTTGGATCAATATATCTCATTAGCATAATTTTATTATAATAACAATTTTCAATATAGTATATATGTTGAACTATTTGAGGAAATATATGGAAAGAAGTGTTAGACTCCAGCATGTTTGGATCTGAAATGGTAGATGATATGATTAAAAAAGAAAATTTTATTCAATATCACAAAATGGTTTCTTATTGTAGAAATGTTTTTATGTAGATAACCAGAGGAAAAATATTTCATTTGGTGTAGGAGACCATGTTTTTCTTAAAACGTCTCTTTGGAAAAGTGTGACGTATTTTAGTAAAAAGGGATAATTAAGTACATAGTTTATTTATAAATATAAAATTATTGATAAAGTTGGATCATTTTATTTCCTGGTATCTTTACCTATGAGTTTATCTCAGTTACATGATGTATTTCATGTTAATATGTTCCTAATTCATCTAATGTTTTGATCCCTTAGGTGGTACATTTAGAGGAGAATATTTATTGTGGGGATAATATAGTTCAGATTATTATTTCCAAAGAACTGGTATCACATAATAAGATAACCCACCCCATTAAAGATTTTTATAATAACTATATGTTTGTAGAAACAACATGGGAATTTAAAAAATCTACAAGGAAAAAATATACTCAAGTGTTTTTTATGAATAAAATTATAAGGATGCAATTTATTTAAGGGGATAATAATGTGAAAACTTATTTAATTTTAGTATTAAATAAATTTCATGTCTTATTAATATTCATAATTAGATTTTATAGATTCAAATTCAATATAATAAGTTTATATAATTTTTTAGCTGAAAATGAAATAGTTTTATTCTAATTAAATTGTTTTGCATGAATTATATGGTTTTATTTAAAAGTAAAATTTCAAAATTTTTTAAAGTTAATTTCATAAAATTGAATTAATTTTTGGATTCAAAATGTTAAAAATATATTTGGGTGAATTTATTAGATTTTTCAGAAAGAGTCATTTTTTGGATGAGTTGTGAAAATACCAATTTTACAAATACTATCACTTTTATGATAAGATCATGATATAATAATGAATTAAAATTATTTAAAACCTATTTTATAGGTTAAATAAATATTTAATAAGTGAAATAAATAATTTAAAAATAATATATTGAATTTAGAAACCTATGTTGGACATTTTGATATCAAAGTTATGTTTTATTTATGAAAAAACTATTTTTGATTCGTTTCTTTTAATTAAAAAATTTAAAGATTTCATTCAGTTATGGATTGGTTTAAAAGTCACATAACTATAATTTTTTTATCAGAAAACAAAAAAAATTCATGATAACCCTTTTTATACATGAGTTTTGTGTAATTAAATATTTATGCTTAAAATAGATTTTTTTTAAAAATGTTTTCTATTTTATGAATTTTTTTAAAATTATTTTTTATCACCTTTTGAAATTGAATCTTTTAAAATTATTTTCATATTTAGAATCCTAATTTTCAAATTTCATAATGAGTTCAATTTCATTTTTTTGATAAAAATAAGTTACCATGGTAAAAAGTTAGTCACCTCGGTAGAGGGTTAAATAAGGTAAAGGGGTTAAAACTGTGTGATAATATACCAAAATATTATCTATAATATTATTGGATGAATTTATTTAAACAAAATTGAACCAATCCTTGTGAATTTACCAATTTTACAAATTTTATTTTAATGATACCATAATATTATTTTAAGAATTTGAATATTTACAAGAGTGTCACTCCACTCACTTATTAACGGAGCCCTTCGCCCCTTACTTATCCATGCACATTGAAGGTAAACAATGATCTACCCAAATAACCCAATATTCTATTTCAAATTTCCTTAGGGTTCTGTCTTCCCACAATAGAAATCCAAGAAGGTTTAAGGAGATGTTGAAAGTAGGATACCCAAGGAAAAGCTAATCATTTAATCAAACACTTTCAAGTTTCTTTATTCATAAATATCTATTAAATATATTTTAACCATCATAATATAATGCAATAAATATCATTCATACATTAAAATTTTATTAAAATGACGGAATGGATATTTTATATCTCATTTCCATCCAATGTAAAATGAAAATATCACTAGTGTGCACATGTGGACTTCCACCTTCGTGATCTAACATATTTCATTTTTATTCACCACCTCACATAGATGGTAATAAAGATGGATTTAATGAATATATTTGATAATTATAAAATAATTATTATTCTATAAGGATAAACTATTATCCACCTTATTTCCTACCATCCATTGGGAAATGGAAACGTGGATCGGGTGTATGCGCAGATTACCACCTCTATGAAACGACACATTTCATTTTTCATGATCGCCATAATTAGATGGTTACAAAAGTTTATTCAATGTATAAAAATAATAATTGTGACATAATTATTATTATATAAATTATGTAACCACTACCCATTTTACACGGGTTAACCTACTGAAGTTGTTTTGGATATTATAAACTGAACAATCTCAAAACAATCGACATTAACTTAACTAATTTAGTTAATAAATAAAACATAGTAATAAATGTAATAAAAGGAACAATAATAACTGAATATACATGAAAAATGTTCTGAAGTAATTAAATAATTAATATATTATTATTATTATGTAAATTAAAAAATGCATGTGGAGAGTCGGGACCTGTGGTAAAAAATGTTTCATTAAAAACATGTTTTGATGTTTTTTCTTTAAAATTATTCTCTTACACATCCATATTTTTATATAGTTTCAAGATTTTTTTTATTTATACTTTAATTATTGTTTAAATTCATTTTGAAATATCTTTTAATTTATTTATAATGTTTTAAAAATGAATCTTTTTATTTTTTCCCATACAGGTCATTTTTGACTTTCTTATAAAGGTTTGAGGAGAATATTTTTTAAATATTTACTACATAACCTCAATTTATATTCATCAAGATTTTCCTTCATTATGAATTTTTATCTTCAAGTTTTCATGGTTTTTCAACTTAAATTAAATTTACATTTTTTTTATTTTTTTTATTTTTAAATAGTTATTAAAAGAAAAATATATTTCATCTTATTTTTTCAATATGTTTGAAAGTAATTTTCTTTATGGTTTCAATGGAGTATTATGATAAAAATTATAATAATATATATATTTTTCAATATTTAATAGTTCTTAGAAATTATAGATGATGATGAGTGGGCCTAGTATATATCCATTAAATGTATTGGGTAACAATATATTCACTAGAGAAACGATTATTGGAATTAACTAATTACAATTTTTCCATTACGAGTGAAATGTAAGTAAAAAAAAGTGTTGAGTATGATGTTTCAAGACACCTTCATGGTTTTTATATGACTATAATGATTTTTAATTATTTTCTAGATCAAAATATTATTTCACTTATGATTATGTTTTATTATGAGCTCAACATTTATTTTTTTGAAAAAAGGAAAAATTTCTTACGAGTTCTCATGGGTTTCAACGGACTATCAGATTTGATTTCTTTTATATCCCTTATATAGATTTTTGTTTCTCATCCCAACTTTTCAAATGTTTTCTATAAGGATTAATGAATATTAGTTACATTAACAATTTAAAAGTTCCAGTTATGTTGACTCATCTTGAATAAAACAAAAATTATCATTAATGAGAAATATAATTATACTTAAGAACTTATTTTTTATGGAAAAAATATACATTGAATAGAAGTTTCCACTTCTCTATGTAATTTTTTTATTAATTTTAAATAACTTTTATCCTAAAAGATCATGGAAATATAATAAGGTTCAAAATCATGTATTCTAAACATGTCGTTATGGTTTAGTTATGTATGAATTGTTATAGTTGGAATCAAATCCAATGTGTAAAGAATATGTTTTTAGTACTATAACTGGGTATTCAGGTATGAGGAATTACATAAAAATGGGTTTAGAAATAAATAACTATAAAACCATCGAAACCCATTTATTCTAAGTGTCTAAAATGATAGAAACATTTTAAACACCCATCAAGGATACCATATACATGTATAAATTGATAGGAAATGAATTTAGAAAACCCACGAATCGTATGATATGTAAAATAAATAGATTTTCACAAAATCAACAATTTTAATCACCAAAAATAAGTGAACTTAAATGAAATTATCTGATCCTAGGATAGAGATAAACTTTATATTTATTAAAAAATAAAATATCCAAGGCCAAAACATCTTAGTTCGACCACTATGTCCATTAGTATTCATGAGAGAATAAGTGACCAATATGAAATAGAAAAAAGAAGTATATAGATGGGGAAAAGAGGACCTTACCTCCCAAATACACTTGAAATTCATGATAAAATGTCTTGTAATTTTGGTATAAGTATAATAGAATCTCCCAAGAGTTTATTTTCAATTAGTCATGCAAATTGAGAGAGGTAACATGACATTTAAGTATAAATTCATGAAAGGGGTAAATGAATTTTTTTACAAAATTCCAATTTTGGGTAGCTTGAATGGTTTGGATGCATGGTTTACCAAATAATGAATCCTATAAGGAATAAAGTAAAAACCCATCACACATATATCCTATATGGTTCTCCAAACCTTTCAGATACCACTAAAGGAACTCACCCATACATAAGGATATCTTCATAGTTATTACAAAAACTTGGAAAACTTACATAAAAACATTCACCAAAATGAAAAATTATAAGTAAGATTCACCTGTATGTTTTCTATTATATGTAATTTTTATTTTCAAGAATACAACTTACATAAATGTTATCTACACGGTTACTACTAAAGTAGAACTTAGAATTATTTTTTCTGAAAGGTTTATTACAAACATTGTTCTAACTATGCATCACTCATTCAAAAAATTCATTACGTATGAATAATATTACGCATATACTATTTAACACGCATTAACCATGAAACATGGAAAATCATTAAAAAAATGTATCGTTCAAATTCAAAACTCCTGAAAATTCAAAATAATTCATAATAATTTAATATATTTCACAATAGTGACATGGGGGTGTCAAAATTATCCCTATATTTCCACTTTCTACCCACATACTGTTGTTGAAAAAAGTATAAGTCCACATGGATAAAAACAGTTCCCCTAATCATTAGTTCAATGGTACTCTAGAAAAACTAATAGAGTAAGTGGATGTAATGATATAACTCATGAATATTCTATCTGTTCAAGACTTACCAGTTTATATAAACATTAATCATATAAATCCACCCCTTTATCTGGATATGTGATGTGGAGGGATTATAAAAAACCTAAGAAGAACCAATTAAAAGGAGAGTCATTCCAACACATCAAAATTATCCATCCTGAATTCCCTAGATCAAAAGGATAAATCCTCAAAATCAACTAAACTAATCCTCATATATCATCAAAACAACCCTAATAATAACAATATATCAAAAAATATATACAAATTTCAAATAATAATGACACATACAATAGGTATTACCACTATTTAAAATTCTTAATAAATTGTGAGATATAATATAAACACTTATACGAGAGAATTATCCCCAATGGTAAACATATCTGAAAAAATACGAAAGGAAATAATAATTCTCCACCAACTATAAAAACCACTTAATAAACCATTTATTATTCTAAAAATAATAAGTTATATAATTAATAATGATTACCTAAAATATTATATGATATTGATAAACAATCCATAAATATCATATAAAATAGTAATGGGAGAGATACACCAACTATAAACTTTTCGTAACATTTAACTACAGGGATATAACCTCAGTTCATGAAGTTAAAAGGGAAGTCAACCTTGGACCTTACTCATGGGACACCGATCTATGGTTAATCTTATATAATCTAATCTATACACTAATCAGTTCAAACCTATGCTATTTTATAACTCATCCTAGTTACCTAAGCATGTACCAATGGATTACCATGTGTAAATCATATAAACACAAATATGATCACATAGAACATGGTGTAAATAAACCATAAAGAGATTTAAAAATCAATAGGTCATGTACATAAGAAATAATACCTAATATCTTATATGATCTTTAATAAAAGAGATACCTAAAGAATACACCAAGAATAAATTAACTCGAAAGATTAAATATGTTATAAACTCAATGATCTTTAATCTCAAGAAATATAATAACATAGATATGGGATGTGTTCAAGATTCACTCTTCCATTCATAATATAGCTTAATTTTTTGGAGGATGACCAACATAGACACATAAAAGATATGTATTCAGATATCTAAAGTATGATGGATTAAAGTGCCCGAGTGTCACACAATGAAAACACATGAGAGATATATTATTCTTAAAAGGAGAAGTAAAATGATGAGAAGAATGATCCTTATCAATATTCCTTTTCAAATTGATATTATCCTACCTTATATTTATATCCAATAGGATATCCTTACTCATACCGGATCAAATTGAGGAAACACCTATAATAAGTTTCCTTGTCTGATAACCTTTAATAGCTAATTCCCTATTGACTACTTATGAATTCAAAAAAGTATTCACTTACAACTGATTTAAGTTTCTAGTGAATACACATTCATAAAATTGATCCTTCAAAGAGTCATTGGAGACCGACTCTGTAACACCCTGAGTTTTTTAAATTATATATTCCATTAAGGCCTAATAAGTTCAACAAACTTCTCCACATGCATCACCAAACTAAAAAGATCTATGTCGTATTTATTATTAAGAAAAATTAATAATAATAAAACATCTAGTAAATAATTTTTTATCAATTATAAAATGATTACAAAATATGATTAAGAATACATAAACTTTTAAAAGGATATTTTTCAATAAAATTATTTTCCCTTTGTATAAATTGAATTTTCATTTAAAAGTTAGATTTATAAATTTCATAATTTTAATTATAAAAATTAAATTCATTTTTTAATTATACATATCATAGATAGTATAAGGTTAATTTTTTTATATTTTTCTAAATTAAATAGTTTTTAGGCGAATAGTAAAAAAGTAGCGATTTTTCCAATATCATCACTTTTATAAAAAATTAAAGAATTAATTTTTTTTGAAAGTATATTTATATTAAAAAAATATTTATAAATTAAAATAAATAAATTTAAAATACTATTTTAGATTTATAAAACCCATGTTTAATGTTTTCGAAACATAAGTAATATTTTACTCTAAAAAACTGTTTTTATTCGCTTATATTAAAAATTAGTTTTTATCACTTTTAAAAATTATATCCAATAAGATTGATTTCATATTTTAAATAAAAAATTTCAAATTATTTAATAATAAAAATTTTATTTTTATCATAAAATTATGAATAATATGATTAAATTTGATTACTATGATAATTGTAAAATTGTTATTTTTAAAGAATTGTTTTATTAACATTGTGTATTTTTTATTTGATTAAACAAATTGATCACTTTTAAAAAATTACTCTAATATTATCTTTAAACACATATATAATTATACTAACAAATATTTAATTGTTAATCAATTAAAAATAATATTAAGTACACATAATAGTTAAAACATCAATTTTCTACAAAACCCATTTTTTGATATATAAAATGTTTTAATTTAAAAGTAAATTTATATTCTTTAGAAATTGAATTATATTAATTGGATATTAAAATTATCTTTAGTACACCTAAATATTAGTAGATTTATTACCATATATTTTTAATATAATATAAATTACTTGGATGAAAACTAGTTACCAAGGTAATATTGAAAATTTTAGCATAAAAATCAAGTGGGAATAGGCTTGAAACATGTTTAAAACATGTTTTAAAATTAATGTTAGAGAAATTATTGAACTTTTACCACCACAAACTCCATTATTTCTCAATTTTGTATCCATTTAACCTTGAATACTAGAATTTTATTATTAAAAAAATGGGAGTTCACAGAAGTTACATTTTCTTCAATTAAAAAAGCAGAACACTTTCACCACTTCATGATACACCTATCCCTTAAAATGTAATCCTAAAACTATTCAATTTTTATTCTCATAGAAAAATTTATTAATATAATAATCCTTTGATCTCAATTAGCTGCCTTAGACCTTCATTTTAAAGGAGAATTTTAAGAGGATGTTAAAGGTCCCACCATGAGTGTTAATCTTTAACCTTTTATTCTTCATATTTATATTAAAAAACTATCATAACCATAGTAATATAATGAATGAAGTGTCATTATCGCACTCAAGTGTTATTATTTCAATTTTTCAACTTTTATTTATTCTTTCCTATCAACTTAAAAAAATGAAAGAACATAAATTATCCATTAATACAGAGTTATGCCTCCACGAAGTGACATATTCTATTTCTTAACCTCCTTAAAATTATATAAAAAAAATATCATTATACTTATTTAATTATGATATTATTCCATAAGAATACACTTTCATAAACTTACTCATCCATTAATTATTATATGTTTGTGTTTTGTTTTGGCTAACCACCAACTTGGAAAATGCTATAAAATAATATCATGGATGACCATGAGAATATAATTATTGATGATATATGGAATAAATAAGTAAATAATGAATTTTTTTTCTATAAGTGAAAAAATTAATATTAAATTCATTAATTAGGACACCAGCATTTATTTGTTAAAAATCATAAAATCATAGTTGTTGCAAATTTTATCTACAAGAACCATAACTAAAACTATAATATAATGAAATGATAACGTTATAAACTATCAAAAAACATCAATTATAGTATGTTTTATTAATTTTTAATGATTAAATTTAGGAGAATAATGATGAAGAATACTGTTATTATAAATCTAATTCAAAATGATCAAGATAACATACACCCTATATTGAAACTAAATAATAAAGAACAAATATATATATAGAGAATAACTATAAATAAGTTTATAAAAGTATATATATTATTAAAGTTATGAAATAGGAAATTAAGTTAGTTATTTTTTATATAGGATATTCCAGTGCTTTAGTGGAAGTCGGGAATTAATGTAAGGGGTTCTTTGTCTTAAATTTAATTTTTTGATAAATATTTAATAGTATGCACAATTATATATTTGAAATGGTGTGATTACTATGTAATGGATTAATTTTAACGTATTCATTTAATTAATGGGGTTTAAATATAAATATAACATCCTTTTATTAAACTACTTTTTATTTAAAGGATACAATGGTTGAAATGGTTTCTTATCTCAACTTTCATCCCTTGAGTCATATTTATTATTAAACACCATGTTTTATTTGTTATGGGGTATATACTACCCCCTTTAATATTTTTTATCATTATAATTATATTATTATTGGTATTTAATATTTAATTTGAAATTATATCCTTCAATGGGTTTTGACATGAAATCTTCCAATGTCGTAAGGGGTTCTTTATCTTAAATTTTATTTATTGAGACATATTTTATACTGTACACCTGGATATATCTAATAGGTTTTATTAATTTATAATGAATTTATTTTACCATATTCATGTAATTAATAGGGTTTTAAGTGTTCTATCATGTTATTTATTTAGATGTATTTTAATTCAAAGGATACCAAGATTCTAAGGGTTTCTTGACTCATATTTCACCCCTTGATACGTATTTCTTATTATACACCATGTTTTTTTTCATTGTGTATATGCTCCCCCCTATAATATGTTTTATAATTATCCACTCATTATTCATCCTAATAATTGTTTCATTTGAAATTATATCCTTAAAGGGGTTTTCATTTGAATACTTCTAATTTTGTAAGGGTTCTTTGTCTCAAATTTAAATTCCTCGAGACATGTTTATATTACAGAAAATGTATTCCAATTTGTGATGTAATAATTACCCCTTTTATATTTTATATCATGATTATATTATTATTCATGGTATTTAATGTTCCATCTGAAATTATTTTCTTCAAATGGATTTGATTCAAAAGTTTCTAAACTTATAATTGTTATTTGTATCTATTTTTAATTCCATAAGACATGTTTGATATTGAACACATTATTTTATTTTATATGGTGTATTCACCACCAATTTTAGTTCAAGTATAATGAAAATCATTCATTTAATTATATTTTAATTTCATGGTATCCAACACATGTTCTTCATATTCTAACATTACAATTGCCATAAGGGTGTTTGTATGTCAATTTTTCTTCATTGACATATGATTCAAATTCAGCACTTGCTTATTTTTTGTGATGTATATATTAGACATGGATTAATTTCTAAATAATCTTATTCTATTTTCATTTGGGGGATTAAACTAAAAAAAATACATCACTGCCTTTTTATTTCTAAATCATCCTCTATTATAGGCATGATTTTTTCTCTAATTCATTTTTTTGTGAATACCCTATTTTTCATTACATTTTTTAAATATAATTAGCCTATATATCTATAAATATTTTGATTGTGAAAACTATTTAATTAACCATATACCATTTATATATATAGTGTTAGTTTAAGGATTCTCACATAGAAAGCTATTACACTTATTTATTAGTGATATATTGATAATCGGTAAACTTGTTATTCCAATATAGATTTTTATTTACTACTTAGGTAAGTTGAGTATGTATTTTTTAACTATCCATCTTCTATTTTATAATGTATTATGTTAATTTATTAGTAGGAAATTTATTTACATTTCTTATGTTTTTTTATCAATATATATGTTTAAGGGTTACTACAGAAAGTAGATCATATATTGTATCAATTTTCATATCTTTTATCTATTGAATGCATTATAATTAAAAAAGTGATAGGTGGGGACAAATATTATATAGTCCCCTGATGCATCAGTTGGTTCCACTAGAAAAATGTTTTGCATATTTGGTTTTTTCTTACCCAATGTAAGAATGATGTCTTTACCACTACATTGATAACATGAATGATGTCCAGTTTGTGAGCATGAGAGAAATAATATTGTCTTGGTTATGATAATATAGATAAAGATATATGGAATTATGTATTCTATCATGATCAATTCAATTATTGTTTTCCATGTGATTATTTATATTTTCATCCATGTATTTGTTTCAAGAATATGTGATCAGTTATATAGAATTATTTGATTATCATTTATTTCCTACCATATTATAAATGCTAAGTTTATTCCTTGATATTTTTTAATATACATTTTCCCTTACTGAGTAGTTTATAGGACCCTTATTATGTTTCCTTTTACTCAGTTTAAGAATAAAATTATTACACATTATATTTTTAGAAGTGTTTCATGTGTATAGAATTTTATGGTAGATGTTGAAAACTTATTACAGATTAAGTACTTTCCTATATAGTGATAGAAACTTCCATTTTATTAAAAAGAAATAGGCTTTTTTAGTTATAATTTTTTATAACTATTATAAACTATAAACCTAAAAGGTCCTTTTAATACATGTGACTATGTATTTTTTATTGATATAGTAATTATTAACGGTTAAAATTGGGTTGCTTCAGTTCATTTCAAATCCATCATATAAATAGTGTGCTTATTCACACTATATTCTAAGAGAACAGGTCTAGGGCATCACAAGATTAGTATATACGAACACTAAGTCAGAGAAGAAATTAGCATATTCCTTCGCTATTCTATCACATTGATGAAGACTTATGAATTCAATGGATTTATCTACCTTCACATTATCAGTATAATTCAACTGAATGAACATGGTGCTGAAAAATATCCAAGAATTTTCATCATATAGCTAATATGGGATGATGATATCCCACCATACTCAACTCTATCCTTCAAAAAATCATATGAAAACATTAAACTTCAAGGCTTTACATGTTTACAATAAATTTAACATTCCTTTAATCTTCTATAACTATTACATCAACTCATTATAATCTTGACTATCATGAAATGCATGCTACATCAATCCAAAAAATACTTATATTTAGTCCAAGAGTAGGGAAGAACTTAAATCCAAAACTCGATTCTAAGTTGGGTTAGAACCAATAACCAGAAGGGTCACACCCAAATGATAATAGGAATCATACATAGAGATAGGATTTCTATATTTCATTGAGACCTTTATAGATGGAATACTGAAAATAAAACAAAACATAGCACAATCAAAACATAATCCTAAATTCAAAAAAAATCCCATTATAAACCTAGGAATAAAACCCAAATACACCAATATACCAAGAAATAAAATTTATAATACACTACTAAAATATCCCATATTATAAACCATAATAATTTGAAGAAGTGTATCAAAACCAATTTTCTAAAAATAAGTTTACTTCAAAAAAATTACACTTCATTTAGAAATATATAGAAAATAAATTGTAAGTCTTTACCACAAGTTGAAATTTTAAATATATTCCAACCATTCAATGTAAGAATAAAAAATATACATATATAATCTTATTTCATTTTAAAATACTTACTAAATTTCATTATGAGATCAAATACTTTTGAAAATAGTCCATAAAGATCAAGATCATTGTATAAATTAACTATAAAACCTATTTATAAACACAAATATCTTTATTAAATCCCCCAATTTCACATGAAACTAACATTTATAACACAAAACCAATTAACATGAGATGATATATCAATATAACATAGCCCAATAACATAAATACACAAAAAAAATCTTTATTTTCTCTCAAATTAGTAAGGAACTTCTTAGGTATAGTTTGTGAGAACAAAGGTTTCAAATAATAAAATTTATAGGGATTTATGTTTTTGTATGGTTTAGCTTCATGGTTTGTTAGATCATATTCCATCCATACCTCATCTTATTATAGGTGTCCAGATTCATCCACAAATGGGTTTTCAGATTGTACACCATCTGTGCACCTTTTTTCTTCTCTCTATTTCTATCCCTAAACCTAGTAAAACTACAAAAAACTCATAAAAATATAATTAAAATAAAAAATCATCATTATAGATCAAAATACATAACAAATAATCAAAAATTAATCTCAAATTCTAGACTCATATTCTAACTTCCCATGAAATGTAAAGACCCAGAAATTTTGAGGGAAATTTTTTCTAAATTTTCTTTGGAATTTTACAAGGGCACAGTTTCTGACGGCACCTGATTCCGAGGCCCGGTGTGCCCAGAATCATTTTCCGAAGTTTGGATCGGGTACGTTCAGTGAACGGATGAGCGAGTTTTTCTAACTTTTGAACAGGTGCCCGGAATAAAATTCTGAGGGCACCAATGGAATCATAGCACCGCTACTTGCTTAGAAACGCCTCTTCCGGAGTTGCGTTTGTAACGCCCAGACCCCAGCTACCCAGAGTCGGTGCATTACTTCGTAACTTTGGCATGATCACAAAAGATCAAGTCTCGAAAGACCGATTAGTTTAGTAGCCTTGGAAACACTAGATACATTCATAAACGTTACATTACAACATAAGGTGAAAAACTACAATAACAAAGTCTCCACAGTCCAAACTCATATCCTCTTCTGACTAACCCTGCAGGTCATTCATAAAATACTTCTTCACATCCTGGAAAATATTAAAACATTGAAAGGGGTGAGCTCAGATGCTCAGTAAGGATAAGAATATTACGGAAGCTTTCATAAATAAACATAAACATTTAAGGCAATGTGTAACTAAAACAAAAGCCTTATTGAACTTGAACTTCAGTATAATATGGAAAAAGTAAAATAAAATAATGTCATTACTTACTCAGATGGATATTCTACTAGACGAATAATCACATGAAATATCAATAATGACTTTCATAATGAGGGAATGTATAATGCCGGACATTCTGAAACATTTTGTCAAGGCCTCGACCAAGACGTCTAAAATGATTAAGGCCTCGGCAAAAACCATAAATCAAATTGGGAAAGGGCCTCGGCCAATTCCACGTCTAGTTGTCTCATGAGACCTACCGATTCATCAAGGAGCTATAGCGGGCTCCACCCGTCACTTATTAAGTCCAATACATTCCTCATATGAACAGGTTTAAACATCTCATAAACCATAACATAATCGTATCACATAAAGCATGCATAAAGGAAACATAACATTTCCACATTTCAATCACAAGATATCAATACAACACATTGATATAATAAAAACTCTTTCAAAACCATTTTCAATACCAAAATAAAAGAAAAGTATAACATGGTATTTATTTTTCATTAAAAAAGGGTATGGCTTGTAGAGGAAGCCGAAACTCAAATAGTGGTCACGGCGGCGGAAAAGTCGTTTTCGCCGCATACGTATGACAAAAACATTCCCTTTTGTCGTTTAGTAAACACTTCGTATAAAAAAGATTCCTTTTGAATAAACGTAAAAGTCAAAGTGGTTTATACACCGTATAAAAGAAATTTGTGTATAAAACCAAATATGCCTCAATGAAAGGAGATTGAGACGAAGTCCTTACAAAGATCATTTTTAAAATAAAATAGATATATTATGTGTATTCACTATAGGTACACATAAATAAAGTGAAAATACAAAATAAGACATAATAATATCATGACATAATTTGAAAGTAGGAGATTAACCCAAAGAATGGAAGTTGGGTTAAGAAGTTCTCTTACCTTGAGTCCTGTCCTGACTCGACCGTTATTTAACCTCCTGAATAATAAACTAGAGTTAATTTCTATTTACTTAAGAACCTTTTTCATGTTCATTATTCCTTTTATATCACTTATTACCATGTTATTAACATTATGTAATTATTTAAGTTAATAACAGTTGTTTTGTCGATCTTTGGTACTTGAGTCAAAAATAAACTTCTTATAATTACAAGTTTTTCATATGGTGAAATATCCATTATATCCAGAATTATATTAATGATTTAGATATCATATATATCATATATATATACAGTATATACATTCATTTATAATATTACGTAACATTTAGAGGTAAGAAATGGAATGCACCATTCATGGAGACGGTAAGCCGTACGTACGCATGAACGCTACTTTCATTTCTATTTCATATTTAATGGAATGAAATCATAATGATATAAATGTATAATATAATTCCAGTATAATATCATATATAATATCATTTACTCCATCCTTTATACATCCCACATGTGGCATTAACGATTCACATCACTTTGAGGGGGCGGTAGTCCGCACTTCCTAAAATGAAATTATTGCGTTTTATCCATAATGGAAATCATAAATTATGCCATAAATGAGAAATACAGAAGCATAAGTAAAACATAAAAATATTATGTATCATATATAAATATAGTGACATCTTAATTGCCACCTTTGAAGGTGTTATATGAGTGTTGAACAATCATCGTTTCGTGAGGCAGAAATTCGCCATCCACAGAAACAGTATGTTCTTTAACCATTAGAAGAAGGTGTGTGTAAGTGTAAACCAAATCCTTATCATAACAACATCCTAGTATATTTTAGATACTGGTGTTGTTACAAAATAAAGGAATGAAAAGAGTTTAAGGGGTTGGAGAAGCAAAATAAAACAAAACAACATTAGAGAAGACACTACCTTAAAAATCGGGTAACTCTTTTTGATTTGAGCCAAAGGCTTCCTTGGGAAGAATTATGCCCAAAGTGAGGCCTCTAGGAGTAAGGGAGGGATGTTGGGAGAGTATTTGGGCAGGGTTTGGCCGAGCCAAATGTCTTGAAGGTGTGAATAAGGTGGGAGTGGTGGGGGCCTTTTATAAGTGGAGAGGAGGGGCACTTTTGGAAAGTAATGAAATGTTATTCTATTATACAATGCTTTTCGGATTATAAAGGTCCCACACTTGTATAATTAGAGGATAAGGTGATAAGGGTTTGAAATCTCCTCATATAATAGGATTTGGACAAGTTTAAGCCTTGGATTTTACATTATCTTCTCATTTTATTTAAATCATTAAATAATGAGGTCATCGCTGCATCATCATGATGTCATAAATAATTTAATTTATTTAATGTCTAAAAATTATAAAAAAATACTATGATGTAGGAAATCTTTTTAGCTTTCCAATGACTATTTATAGTCAAACATATGACTTGTATAACCCCATGTAAAAATTGTTTTAGTAAAACATTTCATGTTTGTGTCATTTTTTTACTTTAACATTAAATAAAAGGAATTTATGTCATTTTCCAACTAAAGTGGCTCCATGGGGTCCCCAAGTTGACCCATGGATTGTCTTGGTCGGCAATGACTCATCCAATAGGAGTAGGATAAGTGTCAAGCCCATCTCATATTATTAAAACATTATTTTTACCTTAAACTACACTAATTACCTCTAATCGCGATTAAGAACTTAAAAGTTACTATTCACCAAAAAATTATTTTGATCTCATTGAACCAAATTTTACTTCTTAATGACAACCATGTATGTCGGATTTTTGAAAATCAAATCACAGAAGTGGTAATATTTCATTTAAATGAAAAATCAGTTATTTAACTACCACTTAGTGGTTTCACTATTCATAAAAAATTGAAGTTTTTCAGAACAATGCCAAAATTTCACCCTAAGATATAATTGATATTCCGAATTCAAAAATGATGTATATTTTACAAAATTCCAAACATATAAGTTTCATTAATTAATTTTATAATTAATTCCCACTGTCACAACAAATAGCGTGTTTTTAAGAAACAATTTATATCAAAAGATTGGCAATTGTTTATGTCCAATTTCAATGTTAAATTAATTCTAATGACCACCATTGGATAAAATAGTAAAAATATATTCTAATTATACTTTAAAACCACTAAATAGTATAATTTATCACTATAAATTATTTTGATTATAGAAGTTGTTTTTAAGTATTTTTCACTATTCATAAAAAATTAGAAGTTCTCAGAAAAATACCAAAAATTCAACATAGGCTAATTTCGATATTCCGAATCCAAAAATGAAGTCCATTTTGAAATATAAAATTTATATAATTTTAAAAAGTGGTTATTACTATTCATAACAGCTACTTTGATTAGTCGCGGTGTTTTAGAACTCGAAGTTGCATACAATGCAAGCTATTGCATTATTGAATGAGAAGCGTATCATGGAAGATCGGGGTGTTAAATTCTCCCCTCCTTCAATAAATTGCGTCCTCACAATTTGAAAATTTTCTTTGAAAACAAAAGGATGAAAATAGAAAATACCTTTGTGGAAAACCCACATCGAAAATAAGGTTAATAAATATATAACATTAAAAGAAAGCAAGATAAGTACAAAGGTCACCCGATATAGCCCATTCTAGGATTATATGAAAATATGGATATGGAGGAGAAACAAACCATCAAGGTCTGATGGAGAGTTATAGAAAACAGGATTAGGAGAAAGTTTAACTACAAGAAAATCACAAACTTGTGATTGGTTAAACGGTCATTGAATCCCCAGTTGGAAAAGTTAACCGACAACATTTTTGTTTTAAGTTACCTTTTATAATGTTAAGGAATTTATTTAGGAGATTTACTAAGAACGTAAGGGAATATACATACTTGTTATGTATACTTTCATTCGTTAATAAATTTTTACCACAAACCCATCTTTTACTCCAAATGGTAACGGAACTCAAAAATATTCTTTTTATCCTAATTGTATAAGGTTCCAAATATTAACACATACCATTTAGATTAGTAAAACTGTTTTGTAATAACCAGGGACTTCTTGTAGGCTAGTGGTAGGTAATAAAGGCCTGTCGCACTATGGTTGTGGGCTCGATTCCTGCAGCTTTGTCCGACGCGACGAGTTATGCCCCACCCTGTAGGTTGTCCTTTTCCTAAAACTATAGTATTATAATATTCCAAAAATAATCTTTAGAAATGCTTTAACCTTAAATAATACTATCCATGGTTCAACTTAATCTATTCCAACCTTAATAGTTATCCAAAATACCTCCGTCCAGACTTTCTCTAAAAGGTCTCTAAATTCCAAAATCAACTGTAACATCAGATTCCCCAAACAAAGAAAAGTTTCTCTTATTGTCACATACTAAAAATATGATTACCTTAATCATATTAAAACCTTACTGAAATCAAAAAGTACTGCAGTACAATCTCTATATATATCACATTATTCTTATAACCAGAATATAATCCTTGAGTCCAAAAGCACCAATACATTAATTATTCCGCTTCAACTGTAGTCACAACATAAGATTGGCCTTGATCCCTTGGCCTTTTCTGAGGTAAGTTTCCTTGACGCTTAGGACATTCATTTGCATAATTCCCCATTTCCCAACAATTGTAGCATTCAACATTGATAGCCTCTTTCTTTCCCTTGCAATCACGAGCCTGGTGACCCTTTTCTCCACATTTATAACAAACTCCCATTCCTTTTAGGCAAGTACTAGGGTGATTCTTCCCACAATTATCACATAATGGAAAATCCTTCTTTCCCTTTTTCCCTTTATCTGTCTCTTGTTCCACCGTTCTCTTCTTCTCTTGCTTTACTTTGTTGTCATAAGACTTAGAGAATTCCTTTTCTGTCTTGATAGCACACGAGACAATATCTTCGTATGATGAGAAGGATTGTGATACTAAAGCTCGACGGAGAAATGGTTTTAACCCATCAAAGAAACGATCAATCTTACTCCTTGGGTTACGTATATAATCGGCAGCATGCCTCGCTAACCTTGTAAAGTTAGCCTCATACTTTGCGACATTCTCATCCTCCTTCTGCCTCAGACTCAGAAATTGGCTTTCCATATCTGCTCGATGGTCATGAGGAAAGTATTTTTCTAAGAAAAGATCTTTGAACTCCCTTCATTCCATATTCGATACGTCATCATCTTCCTTTGTGTTTTGAATCAGCGACCACCACTGATCGACATCTCCAGTGAGGCGGTAAACTACCATGACAACCTTCTCCCTTTCACTACTCCCCAAGGCATGGAATATTTTCTCTAAGGAATTTATCCATTGCTCAGCTACTATAGGATTTGTACTCCCATTGATGGTTGGTGGTTGTTGCCTCATGAAACGGTCTAGCATTGATCCTCCACATTGTGGATTAGGGTGCTCCATACGAGTAATGTTATTATTCATAACCTGAGTGAGTTGTCCCAGTATGGTAATAAGTTGATCAGCACCAGTTGTATCTCCAGATCCACAATAATTATCTTGAGCAGGAGGGAAATCCCTACACGGAGTTCGTGCATTGATACAGTTTCCATTCCTTCCACTAGGCGCCATTTCTAAACAATGGCATAAACTAGATTAGTTTATGAATCAAAATACATAATTCCATACTTGTAAAACACTTTACATAAATTGAACTATTTATGGATATAATCAATAATCATAAAAAGAAATGTTTTCTTTGAGGAAGTATATACTCATAACCCTTCATAGTCGTTTGTAAATAAAATGAGAATTATCCTAAGCATATCCCTCGGGAGTGTTGTAACCAAGAGTGCAGCAAGGCCCGTTGTCGTGCACCAATTCCCGTTCGAGTCTAGCTCAAAGCGGTGTTTTCGGGTTTTACCCATAGGTACATCTGTGCCAGAGCCGCCTCAACCTGCTCGTATCCAGATAGGGATGTATTGTTTGGAAAACTCATAACATCTATATAATACCAAAATTCTAGGAAGTTCTTCTATACTAATCCTCAAAGTCTATCTTTGGGCTATGTGCTCTAATCAGAGTTTGTCTAAATCTAGCTTCCAAGGTTTGTACTAAACTTCCTCTGATACCAACTGTAACGCCCCAACCCCAGCTACCCAGAGCCGGTGCATTACTTCCTAACATTGGCATGATCACAAAAGATCAAGTCTCGAAAGACTGATTAGTTTAGTAGCCTTGGAAACACTAGATACATTCATAAACATTACATTACAACATAAGGTGAAAAACTACAATAACAAAGTCTCCATAGTCCACACTCATATCCTCTTCTGACAAACCCTGCAGGTCATTCATAAAATACTTCTTCACATCCTGGAAAATATTAAAACATTGAAAGGGGTGAGATCAGATGATCAGTAAGGATAACAATATTACGGAAGCTTTCATAAATAAGCATAAACATTTAAGGAAATGTGTAACTAAAACAAAAGCCTTATTGAACTTGAACTTCAGCATAATATGGAAAAATTAAAATAAAATAATGTCATTACTTACTCACATGGATATTCTACTAGATGAATAATCACATGAAATATCAATAACCACTTTCATAATGAGGGAATGTATAATGCTGGACATTCTGAAACATTTTGTCAAGGCCTCGGCCAAGACGTCTAAAATGATTAAGGCCTCGGCCAAAACCATAAATCAAATTGGGAAAGGGCCTCGGCCAATTCCACGTCTAGTTGTCTCATGAGACCTACCGATTCATCGAGGAGCTATAGCGGGCTCCACCCGTCACTTATTAAGTCCAATACATTCCTCATATGAACAGGTTTAAACATCTCATAAACCATAACATAATCGTATCACATAAAGCATGCATAAAGGAAACATAAAATTTCCACATTTCAATCACAAGATGTCAATACAACGCATTGATATAATAAAACGCTTTCAAAACCATTTTCAATACCAAAATAAAAGAAAAGTATAACATGGTATTTATTTTTCATTAAAAAAAGGGTATGGCTTGTAGAGGAAGCCGAAACTCAAATAATGGTCACAGCGGCGGAGAAGTCGTTGTCGCCGCATACGTACGACAAAAACATTCCCTTTTGTAATTTAGTAAATGCTTCGTATAAAAAAGATTCCTTTTGAATAAATGTAAAAGTCAAAGTGGTTTATACACCGTATAAAAGAAATTTGTGTATAAAACCAAATATGCCTCAATGAAAGGAGATTGAGACGAAGTCTTTACAAAGATCATTTTTAAAATAAAATAGATATATTATGTGTATTCACTATAGGTACACATAAAGAAAGTAAAAATACAAAATAATACATAATAATATCATGACATAATTTGAAAGTAGGAGATTAACCCAAAGAATGGAAGTTGGGTTAAGAAGTTCCCTTACCTTGCGTCCTGTCCTGACTCGACCATTATTTAACCTCCTGAATAATAAACTAGAGTTAATTTCTATTTACTTAAGAACATTTTTCATTTTAATTATTCCTTTTATATCACTTATTACCATTTTATTAACATTATGTAATTATTTAAGTTAATAACGGTTGTTTTGTCGATCTTTGGTACTTGAGTCAAAAATAAACTTCTTATAATTACAAGTTGTTCATGTGGTGAAATATCCATTATATCCAGAATTATATTAATGATGTAGATATCATATATATCATATATATACAGTATATACATTCATTTATAATATTACGTAACATTTAGAGGTAAGAAATGGAATGCACCGTTCATGGAGACGGTAAGCTGTACGTACGCATGAACGCTACTTTCATTTCTATTTCAAATTTAATGGAATGAAATCATAATGATATAATTGTATAATATAACTCCAGTATAATATCATATATAATATCATTTAATCCATCCTTTATACATCCCACATGTGGCATTAACGATTCACATCACTTTGAGGGGGCGGTAGTCCGCACTTCCTAAAATGAAATTATCGCGTTTTATCCATAATGGAAATAATAAAGTATACCATAAATGGGAAATACATAAGAATAAGTAAAATATAAACATATTATGTATCATATATAAATATAGTGACATCTTAATGGCCACCTTTGAAGGTGTTATATGAGTGTTGAACAATCATCGTTTCGTGAGGCAGAAATTCGCCATCCACAGAAACAGTATGTTCTTTAACCATTAGACGAATGTGTGTGTAAGTGTAAACCAAATACTTATCATAACAACATCCTAGTATACTGTAGATACTGGTGTTGTTACGAAATAAAGTAATGAAAAGAGTTTAATGGGTTGGAGAAGCAAAATAAAAGAAAACAACATTAGAGAAGACATTACCTTAAAAATCGGGTAACTCTTTTTGATTTGAGCCAAAGGCTTACTTGGGAAGAATTCTGCCCACAGTGAGGCTTCTAGGAGTAAGGGAGATGTTGGGAGAGTATTTGGGCATGGGTTGGCCGAGCCAAATGGCTTGAAGGTGTGAATAACGTGGGAGTGGTGGGGGCCTTTTATAAGTGGAGAGGAGGGGCACTTTTGGAAATTAATGAAATGTTATTCTATTATACAATGCTTTTCGGATTCTAAAGGTCCCAAACTTGTATAATTCGAGGCTAAGGTGATAAGGGTTCGAAATAGCCTCATACAATAGGCTTTGGACAAGTGTAAGCCTTGGATCTTTCATTATCTTCTTATTTTATTTAAATCGTTAAATAATGAGGTCATCGCTGCATCATCATGATGTCATAAATAATTTAATATATTTAATGTCTAAAAATTATAAAAAAATACTATGATGTAGGAAATCTTTTTATCTTTCCAATTAATATTTATAGTCAAAAATATGACTTGTATAACCCCATGTAAAAATTGTTTTAGTAAAACATTTCATGTTTGTGTCATTTTTTTACTTTAACATTAAATAAAAGGTATTTATGTCATTTTCCAACTAAAGTGGCTCCATGGGGTCCCCAAGTTGACCCATGGATTGTCTTGGTCGGCCATGACTCATCCAATAGGAGTAGGACAAGTGTCAAGCCCATCTCATATTATTAAAATATTATTTTTACCTTAAACTACACTAATTACCTCTAATCGCGATTAAGAACTTAAAAGTTACTATTCACCAAAAAATTATTTTGATCTCATTGAACCACATTTTAATTCTTAATGACAACCATGTATGTCGGATTTTTGAAAATCAAATCACAGAAGTGGTAATATTTCATTTAAACAAAAAATCAGTAATTTAACTACCACTTAGTGGTTTCACTATTCATCAAAAATTGAAGTTTTTCAGAACAATGCCAAAATTTCACCCTAAGCTATAATTGATATTCCGAATTCAAAAATGATGTCTATTTTAAAAAATTCCAAACATATAAGTTTCATTAATTAATTTTATAATTAATTCCCGCTATCACAAAAAATAGCATGTTTTTAAGAAACAATTTATATCAAAAGATTGGCAATTGTTTATGTCCAATTTCAATGTTAAATTAATTCTAATGACCACCATTGGATAAAATGGTAAAAATATATTCTAATTATACTTTAAAACCACTAAATATTATAATTTATCACTATAAATTATTTTGATTAAAGAAGTTGTTTTTAAGTATTTTTCACTATTCATAAAAAATTAGAAGTTCTTAGAAAAATACCAAAAATTCAACATAGGCTAATTTCGATATTTCAAATCCAAAAATGAAGTCCATTTTGAAATATAAAATTTCTATAATTTTAAAAAGTGGTTATTACTATTCATAACGGCTACTTTGATTAGTCGCGGTGTTTTAGAACTCGAAGTTGCGTACAATGCAAGCTATTGCATTATTGAATGAGAAGCGTATCATGGAAGCTCAGGGTGTTACAGCGTTTGCTCGGTTGTGGTTATTAATTTTTTTTGGGTTTTAAGTTAAGAAATAAAATAAAGTTGTGCGACAGTTTTATTTTTCTTTCACTTAAAGCCGCTTGAAGACCACTTTAAGCTGCTTAAGCTCAGTTGAAACGGATAGGGTGCAACCCAAAATATCTTATCCACTTGATAGGATATTTTTGGGGTGGGGCCCACATGAGCCCCACCATTTCTTTCCTCTATGTAACGCATCTGTGAAAACCCCTATTAAATAAAAGTCAACTGGGGCGTTTTCTTAAACAATTAAACACTCCGATTAAATGGGCGGTTTATTCGTTGAAATTATTTCTATGAATTAATTTCGTTCGTTTCTTAACACGTTTTCTTTTTGTTGGAATGATAATAAAATAAGGCCAACACACCATCCTTTTGAAAGGTTATGTTAAACCTTTGAAGAATCTCTAAGTATCTTCCTCCTTCTTCGCGAAGAACGCGAAGAACCCGAAGAACGCGAAGAACGTGAAGAACGCCGGCCTCCGACGAAGAACACCGAACCCGTGGAGATCAGCGACGCAACGCCGTGTACCGTGACGCCGATGATTCTCCCTCTGCGACACTTCTTCCACGACGATCCAACCCCGCGACAACCTTCGATCGACAACGACAAGATCGTCGACATGACGCCGTTCCGCGACGACGCGACACCCTTCCGCGACGCGACGCTCCACTTGTTCCGCGACGGTCAATTCCACGAAGAACGCACGTCCGAAGAGGTAGGGTTTTTAATTGAGAGTAATAATACCCTTTTTCCTCGAATGTTTCCTTTTGAAAATAAAGAACGCAGATCAACTCAATACTAAGTTGATCTGTGGGAAGTTTGGTTGTGGGATGAGTATTCTTGATTGCAGGTTGGGGAATTTTTGGTATGTTTCAATTTTTATTTGAGGAATCGTGGTATGGTTTGATTATTTTCTTCCGACTGTTATTATCTAACGCGGAGTGTGCGGGCCAAACAAACACGGCCCGACAACCCTCTGCCGTTCTTCGTTGTTGTGCGGATTTGACGGGCGACGACAAAACGTGCCGCAAAGGCAATTTAATGTTTCCGCAGGGAAGAACGGGTCCTGGGAGGAGCAGCGGCGCAGACGGGAACGAAATCGGATCACCAGAGCGACTCCGGTGGCCCGTAGAAGCCACAGGCGGCGCGCCGCCGGACCCGTGGCCGCGCGGTTCCGGCGCACACGGACGCGGCTTTGCCGTGTCCGTTGACCAAGGTGGCCCCCCGCGGGGGCCGCAGGGTTGTCACGCGGGGGCAGTGTACCCCCCGCGTTGCTCGGCCGCTCGGCCGGGCCGAGCCGGGCAGCGCCCTGGTCGGGCTGGACTGGGTCCATCCAGGCCGAACCGGGTCGGGTCGACCCGGTTCAGCGGACCCGGGGGGGGGGGGGGGGTGGTCGGGCCGGGCCCAGACCCCCCATCTTCGGACCGTCTTCGGTCTTTTGCCCGTAACTTGAGCTACGGGCCTCCGATCGACGCGCCGTAAGCGGAAACACGATCCTTGGATCGAGACGGTCATTTCAGTATATTGCACTCAAGGTTTCAGAATACTTTGGGTTCGGCCGGGTTGGTTCGTCCACGAAACCAACCGGGCCCTCGGAGCAGAAACGCTCATATCTTGAGCTCCGGACGTCCGATTGACGTGCTGTCGACTTTGATGGATTCCTATAAGGGAGACAGATCTTTTGGCTTACTCCGCTCGAGATTTGGACACAGTTGGAGTACAGTCGGGTTGGTTTTGATTTAAAAACCAACCGGGCTCCCGGGATGAAAAAGCCAATAACTTCCAGACCGGGCGTCCGATTGATGCGCTGTCTGTTGTGTTGCGTTCCTGTTGACGATACGGAACTTTTGGCATCCTCCGCCCGAGTTTTGGATGCAGTTGGGTTATAACCGGGTTGGATTGTACCCGAAATCCAACCGGGCCCCTGGAACGGGAAAAGATGATATCTTTCAGACCTGACTTCCGTTTGACGAACCGTCAGCGACGTTAGTGATCTCGTCGAGAAGCGATCCCTATGAGTATACCCTATGAGAGTTCGGGGTACAGTTGAGATACGGCCGGGTTGGTTCGCTCACGAAACCAACCGGGCCCCTGGGATGAAAAGACTAGTAACTCACAGACCGGGCGTCCGATTGGCGCGCCGTCTGTTGCGTTGAGACTCCTATGATGAGGCGGTCCTTTGAGATACTTCTTCGTGGGACTTTGTGATACTTGGAGTATCGACCTGTAGCTCGTGGAGCGGACCCTCCTGGAGACGAGCGTACGGAGTACGGAGTCTGTGTAGCCAGCTGAGACCTGACGACTGCTTGACCGACTTGACTTGGAGTGAGTCGACTAGCCCAGTGGACGAAGCGCCCAGTGGACGAAGCGCCCAGTATTTGGAGACAGACCCACGACGGACGGAGCGCCCGGTAGTTGGCTGCAGACCCGCGGTACTCGACAGGAGGAGTACCTCTGTAGGCTATTAGGGGGAGCACCCAGTATTTGGCGATAGACCCACAGTGGACGGAGCGCCCGGTAGTTGGCCGCAGACCCGCGATACTCGACAGGAGGAGTACCTCAGCAGTCTTAGGTTAGTGAGTAGTACCTCGGAGTCGTGATAGGTCCACTGTACACTCCAGAGACGGAGCTCTTCAGCAGTTACAGTTTCGATAATGAAAATCCTGGTTGATCTGTATCTTTTGACCTTTGTGTTTACCTCATGATTGAGATGGGTCACTTGCTAACTTAGGTATATGTATGGGCATATACCAGGGTAGTGGTTATCCGTTGATTTCACAATCCTTGTGTTTCCACATGATTGAGATGGGTTACTTGATAACTTAGGTATATGTATGGGCATATACCTATGTAGAGGTTATCTGTTGAGATCTTCTTGTGGTTATCCTTGTTGGTTTAGTGAGACCTTGAGGGTCTCAGGGTCCCTACTGAGTATCGTTATACTCACCCCTGCACGGGCTATTCCCGCACCTCGTTGTGTTGGTTGCAGACGACGGGTAGTGCGGACAGAGGCCGAGTGTTCGAAGACTGGACGATACCCATAGGTGGACTACATGACGAGTCAGTACCCAGAGGTGGACTACACGACGAGTCAGTACCCGGAGGTGGACTACACGACGAGACGACACACAGAGGAGGTTGACGGGAGAGAGCGCGGAGGAGGATATCTGTACCTACCCTTCAGGTAGGATCCGTGGTGGACGACCAGGAGCTGCGCCATCTGTACCTACCCTTTAGGTAGGATCTGAGGAGGACAACCCATGAGCCGCTTCCGTCCTTCCAGCTATTATCTTTTCTATTGTACTTGTTCAGTTGTAGTTGTACTTTCTTTTGGGTTTGTATTCTGGCCCATTTATTTTTCAGCACTTCTCTTGTACTTAGTGTTTACTTTTTCCGCTTTCTTACTCTATGGTGCTTGTTTTATTTTATAAAGGCAATGCCTTCCCAGTTATCGGGATTTACGCCTTTGGTGCTAGTCGCCAGCCCCGGGCCTATGGAAGGCGGGCTTGGGGTAGTCACGACACGGGCCCCGAGGACGGGTCGTGACAAATTGGTATCAGAGGAGTCAGTTCTACCGCAGAACTTATAACTATGATGTTTCTTTCTGTGAAGAAATAGTGTTAAGAGTACCGAGGGTGGTTTTCAGTTTAGGGAGTCCAGTGTTGGTGCGGGAGGCCGATGTATCCATACACCAGGACCCTGACAACTGATTTCCGACTTTGTGCACGAAAACACTGATTGCGTGTGTGTTTTCCAGAAGTTTTTTTTAAATGTCAGCTCAAACCAGGTCAGCTCACTAGGTTTAATCTTTTGACCGTGTCACGTTTTTTCTTTCAGGATTCCTCCCCGTGGACGACCATCTAGAGCCCCGAGAGTGGTACGTACTTATAGCCCGCTGAGCGACGAGGCCTCAGTACAGGGACCTATCCCAGTTGAGGCACCAGCGGTACTACTACCCATTGGGCCACCGATGCCACCAGCCCCAGCAGCAGAGGATGCACGTCTCTTGAGCGCACTACATGAGTTCCAGCGCTAGAGGACACCCAGGTTCTAAGGAGGGACGGACCCGCATGCGGTTGAGGATTGGATGGAGGCTGTGGTGAGAGTCTTCAGGCCAGTGGGGACGTCGGTAGATTTCATGGTGATTCTTGCTGCCATGCTTCTTCAGGCAGTAGCAGGCAGATGGTGGAGCCTGATGCTTCAGACGCATGACGAGGTGACACTTTTATAGGCAGACTTCGAGAGCCTGTTCCGGGCAGAGTTTGTACCAGCCACCCTTCGAGCGTTGTGTATACATGAGCTAATTCAGCTGCGGAAGGGCAGCATGTCAGTGGTGTAGTACTCAGCGAGATTCACATACCTCTCACACTACTCCACAGATATGGCATGGGACCCGTTCTTCAGGTCCCGAACCTTCGAGTAGGGGCTCGGGTGAGAGATTAGAGCTTCTGTTGTTTCTCATAGTATTCTGATGCAGACAGGGGTGTTGGAGAGATCCCTCTTAGTGGAGAGTTTCCTTGCTGAGCAGTCTCCAGCAGCAGGACCCACCACTAGCTGGCTTGCGGCAGAGTCTTCTGCAGCAGGTAGTAGACAGATGACGTAGAGGTCCAAGAGGACCAGACCTACCGGTGGCCGACTGCACGACTCAGGTTCAGTTGTGCGGGGAAACCAGGGTGGAGTTAGAGCCAGACGTGCCGAGAGTGGACAGTGTTACTCCTACGGCAGAATTGGTCACATGGCACGTGACTGTCTGACCCTCCATGCAGATGACCAGTAGTTAAATGAAGAACCTTCGAGGCAGAGGCAGAGGTTCGATCAGGGCAGACCGCAAGGAGTAGGCGGCCATGGGAGAGGAGCTGGCCGTGCAGCTGGAGGTGTACGACGCTTCGGGATGTTGCCACCACCACCACTAGGAGGCCCACCTCGATCGCAGGGGACAGAAGGACACGGGAGAGCTCAACTTCAGGCAGTTGAGGCCTATGGTCATGGAGCTCTGGAAGCAGATGGACAGGAGTAGGACTAGCTTCCGACCTGGAGGCTATTGATCCTGTTGCTTCTAGTTTTGTTGGTGTTTGTCTGTAGTTGCTTCGGGTCTTTGTACTATGAGCTGCAATAATAAAAAGACACTTATCTTTGTGATGTTTACTTTTATGTCCTTTTTTTTTGGTTGATACTGAGTGGTTCCGGTTAAAAATGTTGACTTGACCCTCACTTTCGAGATTTCTACTGGAGGAGACCTAGTGACCTCACACTGATGCTGACAATGTGACTCGACCCTTGGAGGCGAGAGTTACAGTTGGATCTATTGGTACTTACGTCGAGGCCTTACGACGTCATCCATGGTATGAATGCATCATTCACGTCAGGATTGACTGTATTAGGCAGTGAACGTGGTTCATCCAGGGGATGAGACCAGATTTCTCTTATCGGCAAAGAAGAAATCATAGCAGCTCTTGTGGGACCAGGAATGGTCCAGGCCACGACAGAGAAGGTCCAGGTCATCCAGGAGCGGATGAGGACAGCTCAGAGCCGGCAGAAGTCTTATGCTGACAGGAGGCAGAGGACACTAGAGTTCGAGGATGGCGGCCACGTCTTTTTACGGGTCTCACCTCGATGAGGTTTACGGAGATGTGGCTAGGGAGGCAAGTTATCTCCGAGGTTCAACGGACCTTTCTAGGTCCTCAGATGGGTAGGCGAGGTGGTTTACCGCTTGACCCATCCACCTCAGTTGCACCAGGTGCATGACAACTTCCACGTATCTCAACTGAAGAGATACATGCTCAACCCTTCGCATATCATCGACCATGAGGAGCTGGACGATGGTGATGTGGTGTCTTTCACGGAGGTTCCAGTGGGGATCGAGGATCGACAGGAGCGGATCCTACGAGGACTATCGATTCCTCGGGTGCACTTTCTTTGGCAGTGCGGGAACCTCCAAGTGATCACATGGGAGCGAAAGGCTCAGATGCGTGCTCTGTACCGCTTTTGTGACCCTAGTTTATGTTGAAGCTTTACGGGGACGTAAAGCCTTGTGGTGGGAGTAATGTAAAGACCCAGAAATTTCGAGAGATTTTTTTTCTAAATTTTCTTTGGAATTTTACAAGGGTGAAGTTTCTGACGACACCTGATTCCGAGGCCTGGTGTGCCCGGAA
The DNA here is from genome assembly GCA_963277665.1 of Viscum album. NCBI lineage: Eukaryota > Viridiplantae > Streptophyta > Magnoliopsida > Santalales > Viscaceae > Viscum > Viscum album. Next base: position 1,492,649,938 of record OY728145.1, read on the forward strand.
TAATTTTCTGAAGTTTGGATCGGGTACGTTCAGTGAACGGACGAGCGGGTTTTTCTAACTTTTGAACCGGTGTCCGGAATCGAATTATGAGGGCACCGATGGAATCGCAGCACCGCTACTTGCTTAGAAACACCTCTTTCGGAGTTGCGTTTGCTCGGTTGTGCTTTTTAATTTTTTTTTGGGTTTTAAGTTAAGAAATAAAATAAAGTTGTGTGACAATTTTATTTTTATTTCACTTAAAGCCGCTTGAAGACCACTGTAAGCTGCTTAAGCTCAGTTGAAACGGATAGGGTGCAACACAAAATATCCTATCCACATGATAGGATATTTTTGGGGTGGGTCCCACATGAGCCCCACCGTTTCTTTCCACTAAGTAACGCACCCGCGAAAACCCCTATTAAATAAAAGTCAACTGGGGAGTTTTCTTAAACAATTAAATGCTTCTATTAAATGGGCGGTTTATTCGTTGAAATTAATTCTATGAATTAATTTCGTTCGTTTCTTAACACGTTTTCGTTTTGTTGGCATGATAATAAAATAAGGCCAACATGCCTTCCTTTTGAAAGGTTATGTTAAACCTTTGAAGAATCTCTAAGTATCTTCCTCCTTCTTCGCGAAGAACGCGAAGAACCCGAAGAATGCGAAGAATGCCGACCTCCGACGAAGAACGCTGAACCCGTGGAGATCAGCGATGCGACGCCGTGTACCGCGACGCCGACGATTCTCCCTCTGCAACGCTTCTTCCGCGATGATCCAACCCCGCGACAACCTTCGATCGACAACGACAAGATTGTCGACGCGACGCCCTTCTGTGACGACGCGACGCCCTTTCGTGACACGACGCTCCACTTGTTCCACGACGGTCAATTCCGTGAAGAATGCACGTCTGATGAGGTAGGTTTTTTAATTGAGAGTAATAATACCCTTTTTCCTCGGATGTTTCCTTTTGAAAATAAAGAACGCGGATCAACTCAATACTAAGTTGATTCACGGGAAGCTTGGTTGTGGGATGAGTATTATTGATTGCGGGTAGGGGAATTTTTGGTATGTTTCAATTTTTATTTGAGGAATCGTGGTATGGTTTGATTATTTTCTTCCGACTGTTATTATCTAACGCGGAGGGTGCGGGCCAAATAAACACGTCCAGACAACCCTCCGCCATTCTTCGTTGTTGTGCGGATTTGACGGGCGATGACAAAACGTGCCGCAAAGGCAATTTGATGTTTCCGCAGTGAAGAAAGGGTCCCGAGAGGAGCAGCGGCGCAGACGGGAACAAAATCGGACCACCGGAGCGACTCTGGTGGCCCGCGGAAGCCACCGGCGGCGCAGGTCGCCTGCAACCGGAGGCGGCGGCGCCCCGGCACACCGCCGAACAAGGTCGCCGCGGCTGAAGTCGCGCGGGTCCGGCGCACACAGACGCGGCTTTGCCGCCTCCGTTGACCAAGGCGGCCCCCCGCGGGGGCCGCATGGTTGTCACGCGGGGGCAGTGTGCCCCCCGCGTTGCTCGGATGCTCGGTCGAGCCGAGCCGGGCCACTGGGCTGGACCATGTCGGGTCGACCCGGTTCGGCGGACCCGGGGGGAGGGGGGGGGGGGGGGGGGGGGGGGGGGTCGGGCCGGGTCGGCCCGGGCCCAGACCCCCCGTCTTCGGACCGTATTCGGTATTTTTCCGGTAACTTGAGATACAGGCCTCCGATCGACACGCCGTTAGTGGCAACACGATCCTTGGATCAAGGCGGTCGTTTCGGTATATCGCACCCAAGGTTTCGGAATACTTTGGGTTCGGCCGGGTTGGTTCGTCCACGGAACCAACCGGGCCTTCTGAGCGAAAACACTCATATCTTGATCTCCGGACGTCCGATTGGCATGCCTTCGACTTTGATAGATTCCTATAAGGGAGTCAGATCTTTTGGCTTACTCCGATCGAGGTTTGGACGCAGTTGGAGAACGGTCGGGTTGGTTTTGACTTAAAAACCAACTGGGCCCCCGGGACGAAAAAGCCAATAACTTCCAGACCGGGCGTCTGATTGACGCACCGTCTATTGCGTTGCGTTCCTGTTGACGATACAGAACTTTTGGCATCATCCGCCCGAGTCTTGGATGCAGTTGGGTTATAGACGGGTTGGATTGTACCCGAAATCCAACCGGGCCCCTGGAACGGAAAAAGATGATATCTTTCAGACCGGACGTCCGTTTGACGAACCGTCAGCGGCGTTGGTGATCTCGTCGAGAAGAGGTCCCTATGAGTAAACCCTATGAGAGTTCGGGGTGTAGTTGAGATACGGCCGGGTTGGTTCGCTCACAAAACCAACTGGGCCCCTGGGATGAAAAGGCTAGTAACTCACAGACCGAGCGTCCGATTGACGCGTCGTCTGTTGCATTGAGACCCCTATGAAGACGTGGTCCTTTGAGATACTTCTTCGTGGGATGTTGTGATACTTGGAGTATCGACCTGTAGCTCGTGGAGCAGACCCTCCCAGAGACGAGCGTACGGATTACAGAGACCGTGTAGCCAGCTGAGACCTGATGACTGCTTGACCGACTCGACTTGGAGTGAGTCGACTAACCCAGTGGATGGAGCGCCCAATATTTGGCGACAGACCCACGACAGACGGAGCGCCTGGTAGTTGGCCGCAGACCCGCGGTACTCGACAGGAGGAGTACCTTTGTAGGCTATTAGGGGGAGTGCCCGGTATTTGGCGACAGACCCACAGCGGACGGAGCGCTCGGTAGTTGGCCGCAGACCCACGGTACTCGACAGGAGGAGTACCTCAGCAGTCTTAGGTTAGTGAGCAGTACCTCGGAGTCGTGACAGGTCCACTGTACACTCCAGAGACGGAGCTCTTCAGCAGTTACGGTTTCGATAATGAAAATACTGGTTGAGCTGAATCTTTTGACCTTTGTGTTTACCTCATGATTGAGATGGGTCACTTGCTAACTTAGGTATATGTATGGGCATATACCTGGGTAGTGGTTATCCGTTGATTTCACAATCCTTGTGTTTCCTCATGATTAAGATGGGTTACTTGATAACTTAGGTATATGTATGGGAATATACCTAAGTAGAGGTTATCTGTTGAGATCTTCTTGTGGTTATCCTTGTTGGTTTAGTGAGACCTTGAGGGTCTCGGGGTCCCTACTGAGTATCGTTATACTCACCCCTGCACAGGCTATGCCCGCACCTCGTTGTGTTGGTTGTAGACGATGGGTAGTGCTGACGGAGGCCGAGTGTTCGAGGACTGGACGGTACCCGGAGGTGGATTACACGACGAGTCAGTACCCGGAGGTGTACTACACGATGAGTCAGTACCCGGAGGTGGACTGCACGATGATATGACACACAGAGGAGGTTGACGGGTGAGAGCATGGAGGAGGCTATCTGTACCTACCCTTCAGGTAGGATCCGTGGTAGACGACCAGGAGCTGTGCCATATGTACCTACCCTTCAGGTAGGATCCGAGGAGGACGACCTAGGAGCCGCTTCCATCCTTCCAGCTGTTATCTTTTCTATTGTACTTATTCAGTTGTAGTTGTACTTTCTTTTGGGTTTGTATTCTGGGCCATTTACTTTTCAGCACTTCTCTTGTACTTAGTGTTTACTTTTTCCGTTTGCTTACTCTATGGTGCTTGTTTTCTTTTATAAAGGCAATGCCTTCCCAGTTATCGGGATTTATGCCTTTGGTCCTAGTCGCCAGCCCCTGGCCTATGGAAGGCGGGCTTGGGGTAGTCACGGCACGGGCCCCGAGGATGGATCGTGACATGAAAACTCAAGAAGCACCACGAAAAGTGGTGACCATACAACAATTCTTAACCAACCTCTTGAGTCACGAAAATTCTATCTCTATCTATTGGACCCCCAAAATAACAAGAGGGGACTTTGATACCATTTTTTCATTAACCATTATAGGTAAAAATTCCATGTAACTCAAAATGGCCCAATATAAGGCCTAAATAACATTATCAATTTCCATGGACTACTGATAAGCATCAGGGAATCAAAATATAACCAGGCGGGAATTATTTCTCCCTAAAATAATAATAAATAAGTAGAAAAATAAAAATATGAATTAAAAAAGGTGTATCTATACATTGGATTTCCATTCATACGAAATAAATATTTAAACATTAATAATCAACTAAACATGGAATGAAAATATAAAAATCAACCTCACTTTAATAATCATGCATAAAAAGAATAAATAATAAGGATTGGAATAAGAGACAGACCCAAAATAAAATAAGTTACAAGTTATCTCATACAAAATATCCCAAAATGAACCATAGTCCTGAAAAAATACAAAAACACCTCCAAGTAACCCAAGCTCACCATCACATCCAAGCATATCTACCAACAATCCCACATGGACAATATCTAACAAAGGATATCAACCTATTCACATAAATAAAAACATAAGATCTATACATAAACAATATTTGGAATGTATGGTGTGAGATAAATGCATCTATAAATACATTAACAATGATTTTACGAAATTCCTTTTATATGGCATTTCAAGAACTCTAGGATTAACTATATTTGGAAAATATAATTTCATATAAGTGTGCACACTGAAAAAAATAACACTCCTTACACATGGAAATCCTTCTTTTAAAACCTATTTTAACTTAAATTAAAACTGAAACCACTACTTTGAAAAGGAAAATATTTAAAACCCCAGAAAGTTAAACTTATAAATTTATAAAAACAAAACAAATTCATTGATTTTTTCTAAAAAAGTCTCACCACCTTTTTTACAAGTTAATTAGAAATTTAAAACAAACCATAAAGTGATATTATTTGAAATCAACTGGCACTATAATGTTAGTAAATAGAATATATCTAAATAAAAATAAATAGAATGGTTCTAGAAAACCAATATTAGATCAAGGGAATGTTTATGGATCAAAATGTATATGTAGATGAGAAAATACAAGATGAGGGGGGGGGGGGAGGGTGAATTGTAATTTTAAAAACATTCATTTTTACACTTATAGGAAACTTAATTTTATAGAATTAAAATAATCGTATTCAAAAACCACTTTTCTATTCAAACAATAACTGGATAGGTCCCTGGTTCTGATGGAAAAATTATCATAATTAGTAGGTTACAATAAGTATTCTATAGGTCATAATTGAAATCAACAATATCCAAAAAAAGAAAACGATTTAATTAGAGTAAGCGTAATATGGATCATAATCACAATGGTTATGATAAATAGAGTAAAACAATTAATTATTCTATCATAAAGTGTATAAATTTGTATTGAGTAAATTAAGTGATTGTAATAAAAAAATCATTATTACAAAGATTGTAATCACAGAATAGAGAATAGAAAAATGAATATATATATAAATCAATTTCTATTACAATTTAGCAGAAAATTAAAAAAATGAAATGAATATAATTATTTTAACCTAAAAGTAAGGGTATTAAATAACCTTGGATAGAAGTCCATTGATTTATAATTTCCATAAAGTATGTCTTACCCGTACTTGGGTAAGCCCTCGATAGGATGATCAAACTGCATATTTATATCCCCGTAAGCCCTCAATCAAGAAGGTGATTGACACCTTTATCTTCCTAGCCTCAAAAGCCCTTGATCTAAAAAATATTGGCACTATTGTCATATTATTAATGGAAGTCATCAATCATAATAACAATGATCAGTATCAAACGAAAAAAAATTAAAACTCTTGAGAGTCACAAGAAAATGGAACAAATAGTTCACAACTTGTAAAATTGAAGGTTTTCACATGTAGTATAAATTTGATTGAGATCTCATAGAGTTTCAAAATTAAACAACCACTTCCATCAACTTGAGCTCGTACAAATGATATAGTATTTATAGGTGTCTGTCCCAATGATCATCTTATCCTCCAATGATCATATTTTCTAAGGAAATATCAGTGGGACTTAGACACTTGGAATTATAATGGTTATCTTATAACTGAATAAAAAAAATCATTTTAAATGCATATTGAAATAACATAAATGAAATTGTTTTGATTTAAATGTTTTCCTTTCATTAAGATATAATTTTCTGAATATGGAAAACTAAATGAAAAAGGGTATGAGGATTATTGTTACTAGAGTTAGTATGATTTTAATTATAATGAAAATTATTGTCTATACGAAACATTAGATAGTGTGTTTGATAAAAAACATATTTTGTGTGTACAATAGAAATCGTATCCAGGATCATTATGATAATCATGGAATGATTCATTTATTCAAAACTCTTTAGTATGATTATTATCATATGTATATGAAAAATATTATTGATAAAATATGAAATTATGGTAAAATGCTATATGATTCTATTCTTAAACTTCTTGAATATAAAAGAGTTAGTAATTAAGTATTCAAGAAAGAGTTTTTGATTTAAAAAAAAGTAATATAAAAGTAAAAAAATAATACTTTTGACTCAACAATATCTCTATTTTTGGTTTTTAAAACTATTCTAAATATGATGTTGAATACGACTAACTCCCCCTTAGGATAACAATCCCTAAAGATCATATTATCTTTTAAAAAAAATTACTCCCCTCTACTAAAGGAATTCTCTTCCTATTATTATTATTCTCCCATTATCCCCTATCAAATACATTATACCCCCTTATATATCATTCTCCCACTTTTGATTTACAAAAAAGGAATATGTAAAGTCTTTTAATTTCTGAAACAGGGTTAGAGAGGCAAAAAATACATGAAGTAATAAAGAATTTAATCACATATAATAAGTGAAATAATATTCATAAAAATGGAAAAATTTAATCAAAATGTTTATAGATGTAAAAGTCTTTTTATATAAAGTACAACTAGAGATTAAAAAAATTATTTCTTCTCCTTTTCCTTCTCCTTCTTTAATTGATCTAAGACACGTGTATTTATTTTCTTAAATTATTTCCTATCATCCACAATCTTATAAAGAGATTAATTTTGAAACTGAAAAAATTATTTATGTTCATCAAAAAAATATCCCTGGGATAGAATATTTTCCTCATAATATTGAAAATTTTCTTCCAGAGTATGAATATTGACTTCATGGGAATTAATTTTCTAATCCTACACTTCAATTCTATCAGTCAAAAATAAATTTTTGATTTTTCAAATTGATTATCTCATCTTTGTAGAATATCATCTTTGTAGAATATCATCATTGAGACTTATGATTGAATAACCTCCAACTTCTTTTCAAAATCTATAAATTATTCTTTTTGAGAATCATATGGGCTTCTAAAGTCTTTAATATTTTGATCTATATCACTAGAAATTTTTTTAAATATAAATGTAACTTCATTCACACACCTTATAATATCATCAATTGAGTCTTAATGATGTTTTATACTTGTATCATATTTATGTGACCACTTCCCCACTTTATTGAATGATTTTATATATTCCTTTTAACTTTATTCAAAAACATTGAAGTCATCCTCAAGCTTGAACAGTCTTTATCTTATAAGTTTAATTGAGTCTGATATTTTATTTTTGTTATCCATAACCAAATCAATTTTCCCTTAAATCCTTGGGAGATATGGAATTCTCCTTTCAATTATATTTAGTGTTGAACAAAGTACTGATATATTTTCAAATAAATTGTGTTTTCTGAATCACTATATTCCCCGCAATTAAGAAGTTCTCCCGAATGACTTCTTGCAGCATCATCGTGAAAATTATTATTCCAATATCCATTAAATCTATATTCTTCTTCTTTATCTGATATATGAATGACCTTTTTCGGTTTTAGTTCTTTGAGAATCTTTATTTGAAGGATATACTCCTGGAGATGATGATATGAAATAATTATCTTATGAAGATCTTACTGGTATTCTATCAGTTTAGTATTTTTCTTTCAGACCAACATCCTTATCATTTTTATCTTCCTCTTTCTCTTCTTCTAATTTTTCTTCTTTTTTATCCTCTTTATTTATTTCTTCCTATTTACCTAGATACTCATCTATCTCTCTCATTTTAAAATCTTCTTCATCTTCTAAGAATTATTTTTGAGTATTCATTGGTGGTGCCAATTCTTCACCAAGTTTTTGCTTCTTCTTTCCGTTTTCCTGGATAGATGGAGTGATTATTTCTTCTTGAATTGCTTCCTTAATAGAAATTGTAGCAATCAACTTCTCAAAAAATTTCAACAAATTTTCAATATAAAAAACATCAACCTTTCGCTTTTTTAACCTCGTTTTCTTCTCTTCTTATTTAATAATTTCTCAGGTATGAAATTTTTCAGCTAGGGATTCTACTGGATTAAAAAAAACTAAGGGTATCCTTATTTTATTTTTCTATAATGAGTAACAAATTCATTACTATAAATTTTTTTATTCTTTGGTTTTAAATCATATTCAGAATTATCTTTATTTTCCTTCTCAGAAACAATCTACACTGATTATTTTTGAATACCTTGACTTCCTCCAACTATTTCTTTTGGAATTTCATCTTTAGAATCTTTTACAGACTTCTTTTATTATGAATCATGATGAAATTTCAACCTATTTATCGTATCATCACTAATCCAAGGCACTTTTAAATTTCTCATCATAGACTTGAGTGGGAGATTATAAGATTTCAAACATTTATAAATCAACTTCCTCAAAATTGTTGGAAGCATAATCAGTTGAGACTTTATAAAACTAGATTTCAAATTTTTGATGGTTACAATAATGTAACCCATAAAATTTATCATTCTCATATTCACCAAATAATAAAAAATAAACACATTTGAAACCTTAATAGTTTCTCTATTATCTTTTCTAGGAATTATAAATCCTTATATCTACAGTGATGTAAGATGATTTTCTATTGAGATATGAGTAGTTTACCTTTTGGATTCATGAATTTCAAAAAGGGCTTTCTTATTTCTTTCCTTTTTGAAGGTTCTATTTACTTTTGGAAACTTGTGAGAAGGAAAAAATTAATCACTTTCTGATGATACAATAAAAAATCGAGCAACTTGATTTACTGATATACTAATTTCTCTATCATAGATGGAAAATGTTACTTTTAAATCATCATCATCCTTCACAGTAATATAAAGTTGTTTAACCTCATTAGGAAGAATAATATCTCGGTTGGTGTTGAGTTTTTTATACAAAGGAACTCCCATCCTTGGAATTGAATAATTCCTTTCAAGGGAGAATATTACTTATCATAGAAATCTTATTTTAATAACTTTTATCTGAAAAAATTTCTTACCTCATAAATCTTTTGGCAAAATTATTTTGGGGGACATAGCTGATGATTCTGACATGAGTACGATTAAATCTTCTGAGTAGTAAAAATTATCAGACTCAGTTACTTGAAGAGAGGAATAGTTTCGACATAAAGAAGAGACAACCAATGTGGGATATGGTAGGGGGTCCCATTATATAGGTAAAGAAATATGAAAGTTGAGATTTTATGGCAAATATTTGATCAAAAAAGATGAAACAGTTAAAAATATTTGAACTCTTGAGTTTTTTATTAAAAAAAAATTATTGTATTCTTTATGAATCCGATAAGTTTTTAAAATAATGTAAAAAAAATTAAATACCAATAATTATAATAGGAAAATAAAGTTCAAGGTAATAAATTGTACATTTCAAAGTCTTATTATAGATCTATTATTCTTATGAGTTTGAAAAAACATTTAATGATAAAATTTGCTGAGTACGAGAAGAAAGAATTTGAAAATGAAAAAGTTTTGAGTATGAAAAAAATAAGGGTATGAAAATAATATAATGTGTATGAAACTAATATAATGTGAACAATAAAAAATATGAGTATGAAAAAAAATTTATGAGTAAAAAAAGTTTATGAGTAAAAATTTCAAAGTACAAAAATTTCTAAGTATGAAAATATTTTAGTATGAAAATTTCTGAGTACAAAAATTTTTGAGTATGAAACTTTTTGAGTATGAAAATCTTTGAGTAGAAATTTTTTTGTGTATAAAAATTTTTGAGTACGAAGATTTATTTGTATGAAAAGTTATGAGTATGAAAAATTCTATGAAAATAAAAGAAGACAAATTTTAATTTTATGTACTCCCCCATTGAAAAGGAGTAACTTAATTTAAGGATATGATTTAAAAAAAATAAGTAGATATGAATTATTACTTCATAGTGATCATTCCTAGATTTTTTTTAATGTATTAAAATCTACCGGAAGGTAATGGTTTTGTAAAAAATATCTGTAAGTTGTTCTTGCATTCTAATGAATTGTAAAATGATATCTCTTTTAAGTGTGTGATCACTAAGAAAGTGATACCTAATATCTATTTTTTTCATGTGAATGATGTGAAGTGTTTTTACTTAAAGATATGGAACTGGTATAATCACATAGTATTTGAGTTTTAGAAAAACTCATTCCATAATCAGTGAGTGCGTGTTTAATCCACAACACTTGAGAAAAAAACATCCAACTGCTATATATTTAGCTTCAATAATAAGAAGTGATACTGAGTTTTATTTATTAAAAGACCAAGAAACTAATAAATATCCTAAGAAATGAAAAGTACAGAATGTACATTATCTATTCATTATACAACCACCAAATTCAGCATCTAATTTTTTTAAAACAAAAACATTTTCAGAAGAGTAGATTAATCCTAAATCCATGGTTCCCATTAAATAAAAAAAATATTTTTATAACATTTAAATGGGATTCCGTTTTCTTTTCATGATACCTTTTACATAATAATATTGAAAACATTAAGTCTGGATGACTAGATATAATTTATAGTAAACTATTTATCACTCCTCTAAAATTTGTTTGGTTTACTAGTTGTCTAGCTTCATTATGTTCTAGAGTATTTGAGGTACTTATTGGAGTACTAATACATTTATTATTTTTATATCCATACTTTTTCATAAGATCTTTAATATACATATGTTGGGATATATAAGTTCCTTTTTGTTTTTAATATATTTTAAAACCTAGAAATAATGTTAACTCCCCCATCATACACATTTCAAACATAAATTTCATATGTTTCCAAAAAGAAACTATTAAGGATTACTGAGTTTATCAGAATATAATTTCATCAACATAGATTTGAACAATCAAAACATTTTTGTTTTATATCTTTATAAAAGGGTTGGATCATCAGTTCCCTTACAAAAATTATTTTGTAACAAAAATCATCTTAATCTATAACAACATGATCTAGGGGATTCTTTAAGTCTATATAAATATTTTGTAAGTTTTAAAAAATATTCATGATTTTTTGAATCTTCAAAACTAGGAGCTTGTTCAACAAAAAATTTCTCTTAAACATATCCATTATGGAAATCACACTTTAAATCCATTTGGAAAAGTTTCAAATTAAAGAATGTTGAAAAGGCTAATAGGATTTGAATATATTCATGTATAGCTACCAGAGTATAGTTTTATTCATAATCTATTCTCTATTATTGATTATAAACTTTAGAAAATAGTATTTATTTATTTCTAAAAAGAATTCCATTTTCACAAAATTTGTTTTTAAAAACCCATTTTACTCTAATTAAATAGGTTTATTTAGGTCTTTCAAACAAGGTACAAAGTTTATTCCATTCAAATTAATTTATTCTATATTTAATTTATTTAATCCAATAATCATCACCTAAATCCTCATAAATACTTTTAGGTTTGAATTGAGAAAGAAATTATAGATGTTATACTTTATTTTTCAAAGAACTTCTAGTCCTGACAGGTTGATTTACATCACCAATGATACTATCACTAGGATGATTCTTAAGAAACTAATGACTTGGAATTTTTTATAAATATTCATCAAAATAGGATAGAAATTATTCTATTGTAAATAGTTTAGAAAAAATTTATTGAGTGTTCTCTTTATCAGAAAAGTCTTCTATTAGAGGTTGATAATCAGTTTTGGAAAATAAATCAGATGATATTAGTGGGGATTGTTTAAAAATAATGGGATCAGTTTCATTAAATTTTAAATGTATTGTTTCCTTAATTGTACAATAGTTTTTATTGAAAACTCTATTTTCATTATAAGTAGTGGAATAGCCTAAGAAAATACCTCCATGAGATTTGGGTGTGAAATGTAAATTATATTTTGTATTCAAAATGAATACTTTGCATCCAAATACTTTTAAGTATGAATTTTTTTCATCCTATCCATAAATCATAAGTTGTTTTATTATGAAATGATCTAATTAAAACTCAATTTATAGTATAGAAAGAAGTACCCACACCTTCTTCCCAAAAGTATTTACAAATTAATATTCACCCAATATGGTTCTGGTTATTTTCTAAAGAATTTGATTTCATCTTTCAACAAAACTATTTTTCTGTGGAGTTCTAGGAGCTAAAAAATTATGATTAATTACTTTCTTACTATAAAAAGTTTCAAAATATGAATTTACAAATTCTCCACCCTAATCACTATGAATTGTTACCAATGGAAGTTTTTTCCCATTTTTATCTCTAGCAACAAAATTTTTAATATAACAATAGGCTTCAGATTTCTTTTCTAGAAAATAGACCAATGTGTATCTTGTGTAATCATCAACTAAAAAAATAAATAATACTTGCCTCTAATACATCTAGTTTGTGTAGGACTAAATAAGTCCATGTGCACTAGATATAAAGCATTTTTAGTTGAGATTTTAGAAATCACTAATGAAAAAATTACATATACCAACTGTTTGGAACCTTTGGTATAGGTCCCCAAACTGTTGGTATATCATATACCAATGGTTTGGGAACCCGTTGGGTGATTTGGCATGGGGATAGACCAATCCCAACGGTATGGGGAAAACCATTGGGATAGGTCTATCCCCACGCAAAATCAGCCAACGGCTGCCCAAACCGTTAGTATAGGTAAATTAAAAAAGAGTTAGAGATGAGGTTTAAACCCACAACCTATGGGTTATATATCAAACACTTTACCGGTATCCTATAATTACCTTCGTGAATATATTTGGATATATATATATTTATATATTTATATGTCATTTATATATTGATTTATTTGACAATATTTTACAAAATAATTCATAAAAAATAATGTTACCTATCCCAACGGTTCTAAAATACATTGGGATTGGTACTGACCCTTTCCCAGCAGTTTTTCCAAACCATTGGGAAAAGTGGTATCAAAGTGGGCTTTTCCCAATAGTTTTGAAAAACCATTGGGAAATCCATACCCTTTCCTGATGGTTTTTCCAATCCATTGGTCTCAAATTATTCTCCCAACTGTTTAGAAAAACAATTGGAAAAGGTGGTCTCAAAGTGGGCTTTTCCCAATGGTTTTGAAAAAATGTTGGGAAAGGGTATGGATTTCCCAATAGTTTTTCCAAACCATTTTGAAAAGTGGAATCAAAGTGGGATTTTCCCAACAGTTTGGAAAAACTATTGGGAAATCCATACCCTTTCCCAATGTATTTTCCAAACCATTGGGAAATGTGGTATAAAAGTGGGTGTTTCAAAACAGTTTGGAAAACAAATTGGGAAAGCCATACCCTCCCCAACGGTTTTTCCATAATGTTGGGGAAAGTAGTCTCAATGTGGGATTTTCCAAATGGTTTAGCAAAACCGTTGTGAAAGGGGACCTATACCAACGATGTTTTCTAACTGTTGGTATATATACGTTTGTATAGGTATGATTTCTAGTATTGAATTGATATGATGCTTGACTTATGTTTCTTTCCATATTGGAAAGGGTCGTAGACTTTTGAAGAAACAAATATAAGTTTCTATAGATCCTTAACAAGTATTTTCTTAGATAATTTTCATAAGTTCCTATGGTTATAATATCATAACCTTCTATTCCATAACCAATATTGGTCTTCCATTGCACATTGTTCTTAAGACCTTTTACAGATAAAACATTTAAAATAAAATCTTTTTTTAGAATAACATTATTACCTATACTAACAATATTTCCATGAGCATTGTCTCTAAAGGTAAATATTCTACATTTCACTTCAATAATAATTTCAAAGAATTATATTTTACCAGTCATATACGGGAATATCCAAAATACATTTACCATATGTTTGTTTTGTTGGTAGTTCTTTCTCTTCCTAAAAACAAAACAATTATACTTTTTGAATCCAAACATTCTTGGATCTATAAATGTTAAAAAGTGAAATTTTAGGAATACACATTTGTTTTAAAAAATGGTATTTGTAGAACCCTAGAGATTGAATTTTATTTAAGGGATTTTTTATTCTAATGACCTCTACTTTTATAATTTGTGCAAAATAGGACATTTTTAGCAACAAAATAATTGTTACTAAAAATAGGTCATGAATGAGAAGAAAAAATTCCTAAACTTTTCCTAAGAGGAAGAATTTGTTTATACATCTTCTCAAAACCTTCGTTTCCAGAAATGAAATTTTATATGAGTTTCTCTAAATAAAAACAATAAAAATTTAGTTCTATGACTAACTTTTTATCCACATTAGTATTCGTTTCAGAAGTGAGTTTTGTCTCTAAAATTTTTTTCGCAAAAATTAATTTTACAAAATCCTTAGAAAGACTATCCTTCTCAGAATTAGATTCCTCAAGGTTTTTAGAAATGGAATCAGTTTTAAAAAAGTTCGTATTAAGATATTTTGAAAGATATGATACTTATTTTGTCAAAAAATTCATTCTAGATTTTTATTTTTCAAGTTTCTTACTGAATTTACAGTTTTCATTTTCAAGAAATTTTGAAAATATAGAAACTTCATCATATGAAGATAAAAGTATATTTATCACTGGCTGAAGAGGGTTCTTTATCCGAAGATATAGAATTCTTTTCATTAGGATAATTTTCATTTAAAGATATATTTTTTAAATAATCAGAAGTTTATACCTTCTCCACTGTACATTGAATTTCATAATGTATTGTAGTATAGAGATCAATATTCTTATGTCTAGAATTTTCATTATCTGAGGATTCATCAGAAGAATCTCCTCCACTAGAACTACATTATTCATTTTATTTCAAGACCTTCTTTATTTTTGGCTTGTAATATAATTTTTGATTTCTATCAGGATGCATTTCTTTTATGAATTTTATTTTGAGTTTTTGATAAGAAGGTCTTATATGTACATCTCTTTTAATTTTGTAACAGGTAACTTCAGAATCTTTCTTATCATCCCTTTCTTTGTTACTTTTCTTATATCGATACTAAAAATCCTTTTTAGAAGCAATGTTGTGCATTATTCGAGACAAATTGTCTAACTCATTCTCAAAATGTTCTATATCACTTGAGTATGATTGACCAATAACCTTCTTAGGCTTTCTTGATTTAACAACATTTTTAGAATTATGAGCTTTAATTTGATTTGAAGTAGAAGTAAAAGAAAGTCCCCCATTTCTCTTTTTATCTTTATTGGTATCTGTTTTCGTTATACCTTCATACTATAAGAGAGTTCCAAATAAATCATCATGTGTAAGATTTTTAATCTTCATGGATTCATCAATTATTTTTCTCTTTAATTCTCATTAATTTTCCATGATATCTATAATATTTTGATAATGATCTCAACATCTTATAATTTTTAACCCATAACTTTTAATCAATTAAAAATTTTCCCGAACCTTTTTTGTACCATAAAAATAGGTTCTCCATAAGGGAATTTAAAATATTGATAATATTCTCTTATCATGTCTCTTCTAGTTTCAACAAATTTAGATTTACCAAAATGAGTAATCTCTAGTTTTTTCCAGATACTATTAGTTGCTTCACAAGATGAAAACTATATATATATATATAGTCATAAAAAAGTAAAGTATTTTTTACATTATAATTCAATTGATATTCTAGATTATCTTTATTAATAAATATTTTAACTTCTTTGTCAGTATTTTTATAGTCACCAGTTAGCATAAAAAAGTTATTAACTCCTATTTTGATCACAAAAGTATTCATTATGTCTCTAAAATATTTATAATAGTTTCCATAAATTGTTTTTGGTCTTGTGGGATTTATATTGTCTATTGAACTGAAATTTAGTCCTTCCATATTTAAAACAACAAATTTTTTTTTTCCACAATACATTTTAGGCTACATATTTTTATAAACAAAAATTTTTTAACAAGAAATATAAATAACTTTCAAAAGATAATAAAATAATCATAAAAGTAAAAAATGTGGAATCCCCCTCTAATTATAAATGTGAGTATTAGCATTATAGAAACTTGTCTCTAATACCAATTGTTGGATCAAAATGTATATGTAGATGAAAAAATAAAAGGGGGGTGGTGAATTGTAAGTTATGAAACCATAATTTTTATAATTATAGGAAACTTATTTTAATATGATTAAACTAATCATATTAACAAACCTCTTATGTATTTAAACAATATTCATATAGGGACCTGGGTCAGATGGAAAAAGTATCGTAATTGGTCGGATATGATATGTATTCCATAGGTTGTAATTTAAATCATTTGTATTCATAATAAGATTTTTTTTAATCAGAATAATCATAATATGGATCGTAATCACAATGGTTATGATAAATAGAGTAAAATAATTAATGAATCTTTCATAAAGAGCATAGATTTATATTGAGTAAATTAAGTGATCTTAATCACAAAAATCATAATTATAAAGATCATAATCATAAAAGAGAGAATAGAAAAATGAATATATAAAATAATTCACTTTCTATGACAATGTAGTGGAAAAGTAAAACAAGTAAATGAATAAAATTATTTAACCCAAAGAGAAGGGTATCCAATAACTTTGGATATAGGTCCCTTGATTTATACTTTTAAGAAAGTCTATATTACTCACACTAGGGTAATCCCTCGATACAATGATCAGAAATTGTTTTTCCATCCCTATAAGACATCGATCAAGAAGGTGATCGAAACCTCTGTCTTCCTAGCCTTAGAAGCCCTCAATCCGTAAAAGATCAGCACAAATGTCTTCCAATCCATGGAATCACACAATTATAATCACAAAGATCAACATATCATAAATAAAAATTAAAATTATTGAGAGTCAAAAGTAAATGGAAAAATCAGTTCACAACTCATAAATTTCAAGGTTTTCACACATAATAGTAATTTGGAAGAGATCTCAAAGAGTGTCAAAATATAGTAGCAAGTTCCACCAACCTGACCTCATAAAAATGATCTGGTATTTATAGTCATTTGTCCCAATGATCATCTTTGCCTCCAAAAGTTATATTTTCTCCTGAAATCCCATAGGGTCTTGGATACATGGCACTCCAACAATTATCTTATAATCAAAACAAAAAAATTGTTTTAAATTCATATTGAAATAGAATAAATGACATTATTTTGATTTAAAGGTTCTTCTTTCATTATTATATACTTTTTTGGATACAAAAAACTAAATGAAAAAGGGTCTGATGATTATCATTACTAAAGTCAGTGTGATTTTTATTGTTATGGAAACTATTGTTTGTATGAAACACTAGATAGTGTGTTCGATAAAAATCATATATTTTTTGTATAATATAAATCATATCCAGGGTCATTATGATAAATATGTAATTAATAATTTCTGCAAAACTCTTTAGTATGATTATCATCATATTCATATGAAAAAAATTATATTGATAGAATGTGAAAGTATGGTAAAATGATTGTTGATTCTATTATTAAACTTATTGAATTTACTAATTAAGTATTTAAGAAAGAGTTTGTGATTTCCAAAACAAAAGGAATAGAGAAGTCAAAATAATACTTTTGACTCAACAAATACAAAAAAATAATGTAATAGAAACCCTTAAGATAATATAATTTACTAATGAACTAAGCTTCATTGGAAAATCCCTAGGTCATAGTTTTATATGATCCTAGATAAACTCCAATTGAAAAAACTATTGGCCTATATTGAATTCCTAAAAAAATAACCTCCCAATTTTCTATCACTATACTCATCAGGGCCACTCTCCTAGAAAAGGCATATTCTATACAAGGGGAAACTAGATAGTACAATAATATAATCTATTATGCTATGAATCTAGATCTATCACTTAGTTACCTAAGGCTCTCATGACTTAACTAAAGTAAATGTGAGAAAAAAATAATATGAGCATAAAATATATCAATAATAAAATGAAATAATTAATTTAATCTCACCTATAACTCCCTCCCAATAAATTACCCCTTTTCAAAATTACACAAACATGAAATAATAATCCAGTTATCCCATAGAAGGGTATGGTTTAACCCAAACATAACACAAAGGGGATCTAGAAGGATTTCATAATCATTAAGAAAAACTTTTTTCATAAAGTTCCAATTGGTCCTTTAAATTAATATTAGAAAACCAATTCAAAAAACAAAATTTTAAAACCAAATCAATAGAAAATAATTTTAAATACATTTAGAAAACAACTATTCTTTTAAAACATCATAAAACACGTCACAATAATTTGAAATAAAAAATTTCATCCTTGGAAACCAATTTGAAAATATAATCACCTATTTAGTAAAAAATAACCCTTAAAAACGTGTTTTTTATCTCTTTATAATCAATACATAACACATATTTTATCTTCCTGTTAATTTGAAAAGAGACTTTAAGGAATTTATACAAACACCTGGAGTGATTAAATGATTTTTTTAGAAATCAAGAAATATAAAACCATATAAATAAATTTATTACAAGTTTATAAATTTTTTGAAACCTTTTAAACACCCTTGAAGGAAACTATATATATATATATATCATGACAGGAAATGAATTTAGAAAACCCAAGCATCTAATTACATTCCAAATAAATATAATTTCATAAAAAAACAACCTCAATTACTGAAATAAGTTTCCTTCAATGCTGTAATCCAAACCATGTATTAATACCTCCTTTATAAAACTTAAAAAATCTTATACCTATGGTTAGACCAACTCAAATACTAGGTTCAAACACCATTTCAATTAGGGTTTATGAGAGAATAAGAGACTAAAATAAAATGGAAGAAGATGAAATATGAATAAAAGAATACCTTACCTTCTAAATCCACTTTAAATCCATATGAAATGGAATTTTAATCTATGAAGAAAAATAAAACAATATCCCTTGTTCTATCTCTTAGTAAAACATGAAAAATGAGAGCGTTATGATAGTAATTAGGTATAAATTTGAGCATTGGTAAATGGATAATTTCATAAAATTTCAGTTCTAGGAATCTTGTATGGGTTTTCTACATGGATTATCAAACTATGAACCAGACATGAATCCTTAAATATAAAAAATATAAAAACCCTTGTATAAATACCCCATACAATTTTCCAAACCATGTGTAAACAATTCACAATCCACTCAATAAAATTAACCATACCTAAGGATATTTGTATGGTTAATTGCAAAAATAACATGGTTTACTTAAAACCATTCACCATAATGAAAATCCCAAAGTAAGTGCCACCTACATGTTTTACCCCAATACATGAATATTATTCAGAAGATTAACCTTTCATAAATGCTATAAGTACACTTACGACTAAAATAAAACTTAACATATGTTTTTTGAACATTGTTTACTATAATCCACGTGCTTACCATCCATTTTTCACTAAAGAAAATACTTATGCATAAATAGTCTCAAATTGTTATTTCTAAGAATTTATTAACTATGAAATAACCTTGTAACATTGTAAATATTCAAATAAAATCCAAATAAAAAATTAAAGACCACCTAAAATTCAAAAGAACCCTTAATTACTTAATATTTTATAGAAAAGTAACATGGGGGTGTTTCAATAACAAAAAAAATTATAAAATAGTTTTAGATCCAAAACATTCATTGGATTGAAAATATAATGAAGGATTGAAACAAAATAGAAAACACCATCACCACAATTGGGTAAGGAGAATTTATATAATATAACAATACAAAAAAATCTTCTAGTTCCCATAATAAATATACTTTGAAATTATTATTAATTATTTACCCCAAAATATAATAAACCATTATAAAGAAAATAAAATTTATGTTGATAAAGTATTAGAGTAACCTAAATTAGTTTAAATCAGTGGGATTAAATAAATATAGACCCATATATCTCAATTTACACTTACAATCCACAAAAAACTAATAATATATTTATAATCAAATAAAATAATCCACATATCCCTTGATATTAATATTTATAATAAAATTTATAAGATATATATATCTATATATAATAATTATGGAAGTCAATATTATTACAATCACATTCATTTTTATCTATCCAATCTATAATAGGGGATTGTTAAACCATTATTAAGGGCACTCAAACCACCCCAAATATACCATAAGGGTTAACTAGTCAAATATAAGGATTTTAATGGGTGTATATAGAGTAGTGTAAATATTTAAAACAAAAAATTCATTAATATAATTTTTATATACAGTTATTTTACATGATTATTTATCCAATTATAATAACTGTACATGAACCCTATTAAAATTCAAAAGATGAATGGCTTACCTTATATTGTTATTTGACTAGGCGTTGAACTATGCATTCCTCAATGCATATTTTTTTTAAAATTCATGGAATGAAAGTTTAGTTATTTTATTGTGTAATAAAATTTTCATTATTCTCTACAATAATATTTCTAATATGCATAAATACTATGTACCTTTATTAAAATACACATCTAAACCATGTATTTTCAAAAAACCTCCATCAACTCTATTTACAACTTGGAAATAACCAAAACTAAAAAATATGTATTATATATGAGTTTGAAGAATTAAAATACATTAAAATCTAAATAAGTAAATACTAATTGTAATTTTAAAATTTCCAATCATAGGAATTTACATGTATTAATAATACATACCCTTTAAAAAAATTTCATCCTCTAAAAACATAATCTTTATCCACTAAGTAATTATCAAATAAAAATCAAATTAATTCTCATTACCCTATAATTCAAGTTTACAATAATAACCATTTTAATAAAATTGATCTAGAAAATTTTGGACAATAAACCTTCATTAATGATTCACACTCCCATTTAATCTTCTCTAAACCATGATATATCCATTAAAGTTACACAATGGCATGGATTTTCTAGGATAAAACATATCTTTAAGAGCTTAAATTTATGTTGGATTATTTATTAATTTTTTCGTTAAAAAAAATATTTATCCAATATACCATATTATATGGACCATTAATATAAATTTTAGGTTAATATGTGTAAAATTTGTAATGAACTCTATTAAAAAACGCTGGAAGTTCCGATTGATAATAAATTTCACTAGATTAACAACATATCTCAAAAGGTAAAATAAATTATACTGATAACTTACAACCCCATCCAAAATTTCATTAGCCTCACTTTATGAAAACTAATAGGAACACATGACCCTCCCCTTAAACTCCAAAGGTACGGTAGCAGCCCGGGTGCTGTAGCAGTACTATTCACCGAGGGGCTCTTTGAGCCAAAAAAATGGGCTTTCAAGCCTAGTATTTAGGCCACTTGGCCTTGGGCCTTCGGGCTGTGTAATGGGTCTCCCTCTACCTAGTCTAAAGAGGTCTTTTCTTTAAATAATAAATTGAGGATTCAGCCCCAACCTTTAAAAAAAATCTATGAAAATAATAGTTGACTTAAAAATATCATTATAATATGATGGTGTGAAAAAAGTTTAACCTTATAACTAATCATATAGTGATATATAAATAAGTTAATGGAATCTATTTATTCACACTATAACTCCCTTTAGAAATAGAGAAAATATTCCACTACCTCTCTAGGTGAAGAGTAAAAGTAAAAAAATACTCTTGAAATTAATCTAGTAACTATTTATACTTAATAATTGAAATATCATGATCTACCATGTATAATATTCACCATTGATGAGATAAACTATAAGGAAATATTTTCACTAGTAAAATTTAATGATCCACAACATCCAGAATAAAATTAAATGATATATTAACTTCCTCCATTCACTTATCTATTTACTTTTTAGAAATATGAAATTTATACTTTGGTTAGTTTTTTCACTGAAACTCCCATAATGTGACTCTCCATTATTTAACCATTTTAGAGTATACCCTATAATGAATAACCACTGGTTCCTCATACACCCTATCATCCTCTACCTAATGATTTATATACATAGGTGAAATAAAAAAATATATATTATCCCAAGTAAAATGATTATGTATTCAATTAAATACATTGATATCCATCACAAATAACAACTTAATGAAAAACACACATAATTATCAAGACTTATTACTATATGATACAAGAACCCCCATAAACATAACAACTATATTGAAAATACACCATCCCTTAATTAATGATTAATTCACAGTCAGAGTTTGTACTTAGAATCATTTTCAAAACATCCCATGTTTTTATGTTAAAAATAATTCCATAAAATGACATAGTCTTTAATTATTTTCTTAAAAAATTTGATTATAATATAAAAAAATAATATGAATTATGAAATGAATTAAGCATAATTTTATTCATGACATAAAATTATAAATAAAGGATGAATGTATTCCATAGTATAACTACAAGTTTAATTGTAAAATAAAAAGAAGTTAATAATACAACTAAAATTTATAAATAAAATGGTTTATAGTCTGATGGAAATACTATTACCATGGGAAATAATTCAAAAAAAATATAAATAATATAGTAATGTTGTAAATTAATTACAGATAACCTTGATAGAAAATTGAGTGAATGAAGAAAGATAGAAATTATCTTGTGTGGTATCAGAGACCCCTACTCTTAGATATGGTGCTATAAAATATACATTATGCATTAGATTCGATGCACATACTTAAATATAATATGGTTCAAAAATAATGAATCCTTTAAATTTTATGAACCTATTAAGGTTTATAATTTTTGAGAGTTATTACAAATTTTTAATTAATAGAATCCATGTTATTTATATCAAATGTAATTTTTTTCTCACTATATAAGAAACCACATAATACATAAAAATTAATAAACATATCTTATAAATACTTCACACATTATACTATTATAGACACATGTTACATATTAATTTTATTTATATCCTAAGGAAAAACAAAAATAGAAAAGGGGGGGAGCTTAGATTCTCAATAAGGGTAAAAATATGTGATAAACATAAATGATCATAAGAAACATAATATGAGAATATGGGTATTATAAAAATACATAATAAAATCATACCCAAAAATCATAAATAAAAAAACATGATTCGTGAAATATGACATGAAATAACATAAGGAATGAATCAAGAGAGTGTGAAAATACGAGTCAATAAACAGGATCCATGAGAGAATAAAAAATTCATAATAATAATTATAAAACTAGATAAAAACAAGGAAATATATCATAGCCTAAAATAAAAGCAATCATATAAATATGGAAAAAACATAAGAATAGATAAACATATCAGAGTAAAATAAGATTCAAAACATGATTCCCATAACACAGTGGAGTATCAATCACTACCTGATTTCCATAAAAGAGAATACATCATTACATTATTCCAATAGTGGAGCAAGAATTATGTACTCTATTACCATAATTATCTCATGGGATAAAAATCCATAACCAAATTAGAGGGCGATATAGGATCCCACCCATAATTATCAATAAATATGAGTTTCATTCGAAAACATTCATTCCTTATATCATAAAAACCTAGGGAAAGAAATCTATTTTCATTCAAAAAAACATAATGAACCCATAGAAATAAATTATGTTTCATATAATTTCTAAAAGGAATAACATAAGGAAAAAATTTACAATTCCATAACCATTATATGAAATACCCATGGAAAATAAATGAGTATCCAAGGATATTTAGTAAATTTCTATATTAATACCAATCAATCAAGGTAATAAATCATATGGTATTTATGTTGTATACATTAAGGGTATACTATTAAGTTAATAATTCTCCAATAAATCGATATTATGCTATCTAGGTGAACACCCTTCAATCAAAGGAATAAAAAAATGGTATTCATATAGTAATGTAATTCAATAAAAAATATGGTTATACACCAAAGATTATTAGACATGAAAAAGGTAGCAATGGATTATTTCTATAATATATATTTAACATTTCTCATTGGTAGATGAAGAGTAATATTTAAAATAATAGTATAATTTTACTTTGAAAAGAGTGATGAAGTGCCCCTTTTTTCATGAAAATAATTATAAATGAAACAAAAAATATAATTAAAAAAATAATTTACTTTATAAATCCATGAATCATGGGAAAGAATGTTTTAAATTATGGGAAGAATATTTTTTTAAAATGTTTTAAAAATAAGTTTCCTTTATTATTTTTATAAATAATGTTTAATAAAAAAATTCACCAGTTTCCTTTAAAAATTCATTTTCAAAAATTATTAAATAAAAAAAGTATATATATTTAAATACTAAATTTTAATAAATATCCACTTATGAAGTCTTTAAAAATACACAAAGTTTTCACATAGAATACATAGAGTGTAATAGGAAACATTTGATTTTGAATGAATGGAAAAACTTTTTAAATATTTTCAAATACCCTTGTTGAAAACCAAGATCATAAAAAGTGAATTAGATTTTTTCTAAAAGATTGAAAATATAATTATGAGGATTATATAAAATAATCCATATTATAGTTCCTAGAAAAGAGACTAAAACTTAACTGGGAAGAAAAATATGGGCATGGAGGAGAGGATCTATTAAAAAGAATGCGAGTTATTCTTTCTAATGTAAAATTATTATATGAAAATGTATTTAGTAAAGGAATATTATGAAAAGATAAAGTAGAACATGGAAAAGAATTATAAGTATAACATATTCTTATAATATCATAATAAATTAGGGAATTTACAACTCATGGAGAAATTATTTGATAAAAGTAATCTGTTATGGATCAAGAAACTTTTAAATTGAAACCCAGTTAAATGATATAGAGATTGAAATTGAACTTATAATACCATTAGGTATATAAATTTCATGGTTTAATGAAACAATAGGCTTCATATACACCATATAAATTAAATTAGGTATGTAATACAAACATGTCTCAAAGAAAAGAAATTATAGAAACAAACCCATACATTATTTTGAATATTTTGAGTCGAAACCTATAACGACCCATACTTTACATACATTGTTGATACTTCAAAATTGAAGCACACTTATTACAACATATGACAAAACCACAAAGTACCGTATAGGTATAGTGTCTTTGGAAACTCGGAATATAATCTTCTAATCGTGGTGAAAGATCTTCAAAATCTCCCATAAAGATCTTCCTCTTTTTTTACCTAAAACCTTTCTTTATATCCTGGTGAAAAGAAAACATAAAAGGGTGAGCTCAAATTCTCAGTAAGGGTAAACAAAAGAAATATCAATCACATCATATACATAAGCACATAACTTTTGGAAATCTTAACCTGCAAAAGAGATCATAATTTCATAACATGGGGTAAATCATGGCAGTGAAATGTAATCACAATAATCATAACTTAAAACATGAAACTTTGTGGCATTCACACATAATCATATAGAATCATTTCTTGTTAGTCAAGACTCATTGCCAAGACTATCTTAGTGGACAAAGTCCCTTTCTGAATCGAGTAACCCTCGTTTCAGTCCTGTTTCACTGAACCGGTATAACCTACCATTCCAGCCCTGTCTATCTCATGAGATATAAAATCTTTACCCAATTCATTGGAGGGAGATATAGGTCCCACCCATCTTATAATGAATCCTTTCTTATGTGTGCCACATAATCATAAATCATACATTATCGCATAACCCATGTAATAAAAATGGGATTCTTAAACAACATGACATCATAAAACAATTAATATAAGATAAAAGAATTCATAAAAATGTTTCCATCACAACATAATCAAATCCATGTAATAATAGGGATAAAAACAGAACTCTTTTATTATCTTAGATGGAAAATAATTTTGATAAAATACTTGAACTTCATTCTTGAGGAAAATATCCTTTCTACTTCAAAAACATTTTTCCTTTCATAACATGTCATACGACTTTAAAATAAAAGAAGTTGATTAAAAATAAACTTGAAAAATTGTAAAGGAAGTTTCTTGGAAATAATGTTTTAAAAATCCACTCATGCCGTATAAGTTAAAAAAAACATTCTTCGTACTTTTGTCGGAAAAGTCAAAAAGTACCTCGTACGAAAAACGACAAAAGATTCCTTTCATACATATTACTAAAAACTCACCGAAGGGTAAAAATGGATTTAAACAATTGTAGGTGGATGGAAATTACATTACATATTGATGAAACATGGATGTGGATGATAAAATACACCCTAGTAAATACTTACGAATAAACAATCTCGGATAAAAATGAGATTGTGATATTTCCCTTACCTTAGGTCCGACTTGCTTTGTAAGTGTCCGAACCTCATGTATAATGATTTAAATAGTGTTATTGACTTATTCCAGAATCATAAATATTGATATGATATCATATATGGTCATATTCTTAGCTTCTTGTTAGTAATATTTCATTGTTACTTGTTACTCGGGTCTTTATTGCCTTTTGTTCTTATGCGTGTTTTGCCGAATAAATTCTTATTCTTCTTTTAAGGTTATAGATACCTTATATCCAGAATTGTATTAGTGTAACATATATCATATTTATTCATTCAATTCATTTATATAATTACTATGTAATGATGATCATGTAGAACGAGTCGCATCACATCGTGGAGACGGTATTCCGTACGTACGCATGAGTGATGATATCGTTCCTATGATCGTGGAATTGTATTGGAGTACATATATATTATTTCAGTATCAATATTACTTTATAATAATCATAAATAGATACTCATTACACCATTATACCCATCCTTGTAAGGTGGTGGTGGAAAATAGATTACACCACGACGTGGAGACGGTATTCCGTACGTACGAACGCGCGGTGATTTCATTTTTCCGTAGGATGGATAGAAGGTGAATTAGGGTTTTTTCATATTTATAATAACATATGAGTATGTATTTAATACTGATGTTATTACTTTATCATGAAACAACTAAAGAAGAAGAAGTTGAAGAAGAAAGAAATTGAAAAGATCGGTAACAGATATTACCTCTTATTTGGAACGCCTCTTTGAATCCTCCACTTAGGGAACTAAGATTGGTCTTTGAAGAAGACCAGGACCTCTAGTATTATTCTAGGGAAGTGGAGAGGAGAAAATGGCAGGGGTTGGCCGATCTTGAGTGCTCAAATTTGTGTGAGGAGGAGGGGGAGGAGGTGTCCTTTTATAAGGGAGGAGAGGGGCACCTTAGGAATACCTCAAAATATTATTTTATATTAATGTCAAAATCGGTTTATAATGGTTCCAAAGGGTCTTATTTCGAAGCTAAAGTGGGGATGGGTCACAATCATATCAACCAATAGGATTTAGACAAGTTTAGGGTATTATTTTAACCCTATCAATTTGATTTAACTCTAAGTTAAATAATTTAACTTTTACCGTGTCTTTTTGTTTTCTTTCACTATATGGTTAATACACTTACTATAACATGCCAAACGAACCCCAAATTGTTTATTATTATTATATATATCCTTATCTAAGTCATTTGGCCGAACCTTAGATTTTGAAAAATAAAATAAAAATTAATAATATAATATTTGATTTAAAAACTATTTTGTGTCAATTCTGACACTATTTGATATATGATTTTTGTGAAAGTCATAACAGAATTATATGTTCGAACCAAGTTGATTAAATCAACACTAATATATCATAGTAACCTATAAAATTAGTGGAATTCATAAAAAGTCTCAAATTACATTCATTTGATCATTTATAACATCAATTATGTTAATATTTCCTTAAAAGGGTAATTACTGCATCATCGTTGTGTCATAAATAAATTAATTTATTTAAAGTCTAAAAATTATAAATAAAATATAATTATGTAGGAAATCTTTTTATATTTCTAATGAATATTTATAGTCGAATTTATCTTATTTATAACTCCATATTAAAAATGTTTTAGTTATTAAACTTTGATTTTAACTATTTTAACTATTCATTAAATAAAATAATATTAAATGTCATAATCTAATCCAAGTGGACCTAAATGGTCATATTATATTCATAAGGTTGTTTTCCGTATAATTACACTTATCCAATAGAATTAGGACATGTGTTAGGGTAATAGTAATATCATATTTACCCTTAGTTACCCTATTTACTATTAACCGTGGTAAAAAAAAGTAAAAAGTTACTATTCACCAAAAATTATTTTCATCTCATTGAACCACATTTTAGTCCTTGATATTAACTGTGTCTGTCGGATTTTCGAAATTTCATTCACAGAAGCGGTAAAATTAAGTTTTATGCAAAATTCAGTTTTTAACCTACCACTTAGTGGTTTCACTATTCATCAAAAATTGAAAGTTTTCAGAAAAGTACTAAAATTTCACCCTAGGATATAATTGATATTCCGAACTCAAAAATTATTTCTATTTTACAAAATTCCCAACATATAAGTTGCATTAATTAATTTTATAATTAATTTCCGCTGTCAAAACAAATAGCGTGTTTTTAAGAGATAATAACTATCAAAAGATTAACACTTGTTTATGTCTGGTGTAAATGTGAAATTACATACAATGACCAACATTGTATTGAATTGTAAAAATATATTATAAATATAATTTAAAACCACTCAAATTAATGATTTATCACTATTAATTATTTCGATTAAAAAAGTTGTTTTTAATTATAATTTAGTAATTTTCACTATTCATCAGAATATGAAAGTTATCCGAAAAGTACCAAAATTTCACCTTAGGCTAAATTCGATACTCCGAATCCAAAAATGAAGTCCATTTTGAGAGCTAAAATTTATAAAATTTAAAAATTGGTTATTACTATTCATAACGGCTAGTTTTAATAATATTTTAATAGCATATCGTTGTTTCGTGAAAATCAGTATTGCGTACTACACACGCCATCGAGGAAGGTTGCGATTGCGTGTAATGCAAGGCAAGTCAAGGATGCGTGTTGTGCAAGCTCCTTTTGGTGTAGCGTACAATACAAGACATTAGTGAAATAAAAAAGAATATTTTTCATAAAATCTCAGGCTATTACATTCTACCCCCCTTAAAATGAATTTCGCCCTCGAAATTCGTCGGGGTTATAAATGGTTTACTATTCGAAAGTTTCTTTAATAGAAACCCACATCGTAAAAAGGAATACCAAAACTTGGCTTTAAAAACTAAAGCATGAAATGTAACGATTAAATAAACTAATCAGTGGGTTTCCACATAGGTGAAAATATGGATATGGAAGAGAAATCTAACAATCATGTTCTGATGGAGAGTTGTAGAGAACATGGATATGGAAAATCCAGTAATCACAAATCCATAAATTTGTGACGATCTAAGGTACCATCTGATTCATCAGGTATAAGATCACTAGGACAACATTTTTGGTTTTCAAGATCATTTCCCTAAAGTTGAAAATTTGAATTAGAATAAATACTTTCTTTATTTTGGTACAATCTCACTGTTGTTCATGCCTTGAACAATTTCCACTTCATCTCTTAAATAAATGAAGTTGAATTTGTTATTCGTGAAGTGTTAGCAGATCATGTGATAGAATGACGGGTCATTCCATCTGTCTTAAACAAAAGGTTAGCAAAAATTATATACATAAGTCGATCTATAGTGAGATTAATCACATATAGTTCCTAAAATGGACTTATACTTCATATATCATACTGCTTAATATAATAAAACTAGTTTCTACTAAACAGGGACTTCCTGTAGGCCAGTGGTAGGCGATAAAGGCCAGTCGCACTTCAGTTGTGGGTTCGATTCCTACAGCCTTGTCCGACGCGATGGGCTGTCGCCCGTCCTGCAGGTTGTCCTTTTTCTAAAACTACATTACTATAACATCCCATCAATAATATCGAATAAAAAAAACTTCTATCCTTAAACAATACTCACTTATGTCCAACATAATCCATTTCAATCTTTAGGCTTATCCATAATACTGCAGTCCACTCTCATAACATAGTGAAAACGATTACCAGAGATTTAATACCATCGTTGATCCCCATATATCATAAGATATGTTTTGTTGGTCACATTCCAAACATTCAAAGTCCTTAATCATGTATTCTCTTGAATACCTTAGTGAAAACATGAATGCAGTTTAAAGTTAACACTTTCCACATACCAAAATCCTCAAAATTCTATATACTCAAACCATGATATCACTTAGTCCTTATATCAATCATGAGCTCATGAATACTATTAAACATTTCATTTTCTCGTTTTCCCTTCATTATGCGCATATCATCTTATTTCCAAAAAATATCTCAATCACTTTGAATACCACATCAATAAATATTGCAATACTCAATGATACAACATTATTTTGGAATCCCATTACATAAACACTTAATCATTCCACCACATCGTTGTCATATTCAACATTGCCAATAGTGATCGCATGTGACTTCCCTTTTTTCCTTTGCCTTCAGTGGTTGCTCATGTTGATCATCACTAACCCTTGGATTAGGGAATTTATTAGCATAATGCCCCATTTCCTTGCACTTGAAGCATTGAAGTGTTGGTGGTGCGTTCTCTGCAGTGTTTACTTTATTCACATCATTAGAAACCCTTTTTCCATTACTTCGACACTCAGCTGCTCGATGACCTTCTTTTCCACACTTAAAACATTTTCTAGTCCCTTTAAGACAATCTCCACCATGCTTATTTCCACACTTTGTGCATAAGGAAACATTCATCTTCTTTTCACCATTATTCTGAGATTTCTCCTTGAACTCCATCTTTCGTTTCTTGTCAAAACCATGAGATGGATATGTAACACCAACTTCCATTTATACCTTGATAGCACAACACACAATTTATTCATAGCTACTGAAGCCTCTTATAGCTAATGCCCTTCGAAGACTTGGTTTTAAGCCACTGAAAAATCGATCAACTTTACTTTCAGGTTCGATGATAATGCCAGATGCATACCTTGCAAGTCTTGTAAAATTCGCTTCGTATATACCAACAGATTCATCATCCTTTTGCTTTAGTTCAAGAAACTCCTTCTCCATCTTTGTTCGAAGAATACGGGGGAAGTACTTACTGAAAAATAAGTTCTTGAACTCGTCCCATTCCATGGACTCAATTTCATCCCTTTGCCTCGTATTCTTAATAAGATTCCACCATTGATCAGTATCACCTTCCAAACGATACACTGCTAAGACGACTTTATCATGTTCAAAACATTGAAGAACTGAAAATATCTTTTCAGTGGTACTGATCCATTGTTTAGCAACAAGTGGATCAGAAGACCCACTGAAAGAAGGTGGACGTTGCCTCATGAAGGACTCAATAGAATATTGTTCCCTTCTCTGCTCATTTGGAAGTCCAGAATGATTCATAGCTTGTGTAAGTATAACAATAAGATTTTTCACTCCATCTCCCATAACATTTGTTTGTTCAGGAGGACAATCATTGCATTGTCCATTGCATTGATCAACACGGTTCCTTCGGGTTCCAGCCATCGTCTAAAACCCAAAAAGAATAGTGTGAGAGGCAAAAATCATTCTAGGGAAAACAACATAATAAAGGGGGAGTACCTTCAATATCTAACATCTTAGGTTTAATTCTATGATCGTTAGCGTAATTCTAGTACTATAACCTATACATATACTTAACCTTAGGGACATCCCTAGACATACCTTAGAAATATCTCTAGGGATCTCACTAAAGTTCTCGCATCCTAGTTTCCAAAGGTTGACTAAACCTTTCCTCTGATACCAACTATAACGACCCATACTTTACATACATTGTTGATACTTCAAAATTGAAGCACACTTATTACAACATATGACAAAACCACAAAGGACCGTATAGGTATAGTGTCTTTGGAAAATCGGAATATAATCTTTTAATCGTGGTGAAAGATCTTTAAAATCTCCCATAAAGATCTTCCTCTTTTTTTACCTAAAACCTTTCTTTATATCCTGGGGAAAAGAAAACATAAAAGGGTGAGCTCAAATGCTCAGTAAGGGTAAACAAAAGAAATATCAATCACATCATATACATAAGAACATAACTTTTGGAAATCTTAACCTGCAAAAGAGATCATAATTTCATAACATGGGGTAAATCATGGCAGTGAAATGTAATCACAATAATCATAACTTAAAACATGAAACTTTGTGGCATTCACACATAATCATATAGAATCATTTCTTGTTAGTCAAGACTCATTGCCAAGACTATCTTAGTGGACATAGTCCCTTCCTGAATCGAGTAACCCTCGTTTCAGTCCTGTTTCACTGAACCGGTATAACCTGCCGTTCCAGCCCTGTCTATCTCATGAGATATAAAATCTTTACCCAATGCATTGGAGGGAGATATAGGTCCCACCCATCTTATAATGAATCCTTTCTTATGTGTGCCACATAATCATAAATCATACATTATCGCATAACCCCTGTAATAAAAATGGGATTCTTAAACAACATGACATCATAAAACAATTCATATAAGATAAAGGAATTCATAAAAATGTTTCTATCACAACATAATCAAATCCATGTAATAATAGGGATAAAAACAGAACTCTTTTATTATCTTAGATGGAAAATAATTTTGATAAAATACTTGAACTTCATTCTTGAGGAAAATATCCTTTCTACTTCAAAAACATTTTTCCTTTCATAACATGTCATACGACTTTAAAATAAAAGAAGTTGATTAAAAATAAACTTGAAAAATTGTAAAGGAAGTTTCTTGGAAATAATGTTTTAAAAATCCACTCATGCCGTATAAGTTAAAAAAAACATTCTTCGTACTTTTGTCAGAAAAGTCAAAAAGTACCTCGTACGAAAAACGACAAAAGATTCCTTTCATACATATTACTAAAAACTCACCGAAGGGTAAAAATGGATTTAAACAATTGTAGGTGGATGGAAATAACATTACATATTGATGAAACATGTATGTGGATGATAAAATACACCCCAGTAAATACTTACGAATAAACAATCTCGGATAAAAATGAGATTGTGATATTTCCCTTACCTTAGGTCCGACTTGCTTTTTAAGTGTCTGAACCTCCTGTATAATGATTTAAATAGTGTTATTGACTTATTCCAGAATCATAAATATTTATATGATATCATATATGGTCATATTCTTAGCTTCTTGTTAGTAATATTTCATTGTTACTTGTTACTCGGGTCTTTATTGCCTTTTGTTCTTATGCGTGTTTTGCCGAATAAATTCTTATTCTTCTTTTAAGGTTATAGATAAATTATATCCAGAATGGTATTAGTGTAACATATATCATATTTATTCATTAAATTCATTTATATAATTACTATGTAATGATGATCATGTAGAACGAGTCGCATCACATCGTGGAGACGGTATTCCGTACGTACGCACGAGTGATGATATCGTTCCTATGATCGTGGAATTGTATTGGAGTACATATATATTATTTCAGTATCAATATTAATTTATAATAATCATAAATAGCTACTCATTACACCATTATACCCATCCTTGTAAGGTGGTGGTGGAAAATAGATTACACCACGGCGTGGAGACGGTATTCCGTACGTACGCACGCGCGGTGATTTCATTTTTCCGTAGGATGGATAGAAGGTGAATTAGGGTTTTTTCATATTTATAATAACATATCAGTATGTATGTAATACTGATGTTATTACTTTATCATGAAACAACTAAAGAATAAGAAGTTGAAGAAGAAAGAAATTGAAAAGATCGGTAACGGATATTACCTCTTATTTGGAACACCTCTTTGAATCCTCCACTTAGGGAACTAAGATTGGTCTTTGAAGAAGACCAGGACCTCTAGTATTATTCTAGGGAAGTGGAGAGGAGAAAATGGCAGGGGTTGGCTGAGCTTGAGTGCTCAAATTTGTGTGAGGAGGAGGGGGAGGAGGTGTCCTTTTATAAGGGAGGAGAGGGGCACCTTAGGAATACCTCAAAATATTATTTTATATTAATGTCAAAATCGGTTTATAATGGTTCCAAAGGGTCTTATTTCGAAGCTAAAGTGGGGATGGGTCGAAATCCTATCAACCAATAGGATTTAGACAAGTTTAGGGTATTATTTTAACCCTATCAATTAGATTTAACTCTAAGTTAAATAATTTAACTTTTACCGTGTCTTTTTGTTTTCTTTCACTATATGG
This sequence comes from Viscum album, assembly GCA_963277665.1. NCBI lineage: Eukaryota > Viridiplantae > Streptophyta > Magnoliopsida > Santalales > Viscaceae > Viscum > Viscum album. The sequence continues at coordinate 1,492,684,074 of OY728145.1, forward strand.
TTAATACACTTTCTATAACATGCCAAACGAACCCCAAATTGTTTATTATTAATATATATATCCTTATCTAAGTCATTTGGCCGAACCTTAGATTTTTAGGAATAAAATAACAATTAATAATATAATATTTGATTTAAAAACTATTTTGTGTCAATTTTGACACTATTTGATATATGATTTTTGTGAAAGTCATAACAGAATTATATGTTCAAACCAAGTTGATTAAATCAACACTAATATATCATAGTAACCTAGAAAAGTAGTGTAATTCATAAAAAGTATCAAATTACATTCATTTGAGCATTTATAACATCAATTATGTTAATATTTCCTTAAAAGGGTAATTACTGCATCATCGTTGTGTCATAAATAAATTAATTTATTTAAAGTCTAAAAATTATAAATAAAATATCATTATGTAAGAAATCTTTTCAGATTTCTAATGAATATTTATAGTCGAATTTATCTTATTTATAACCCCATATTAAAAATGTTTTAGTTATTAAACTTTGATTTTAACTATTTTAACTATTCATTAAATAAAATAATATTAAATGTCATAATCTAATCCAAGTGGACCTAAATGGTCATATTATATTCATAAGGTTGTTTTCGGTCTAATTACACTTATCCAATAGAATTAGGACATGTGTTAGGGTAATAGTAATATCATATTTACCCTTAGTTACCCTATTTACTATTAACCGTGGTAAAAAAAAGTAAAAAGTTACTATTCACCAAAAATTATTTTCATCTCATTGAACCACATTTTAGTCCTTGATATTAACCGTGTCTGTCGGATTTTCGAAATTCCATTCACAGAAGCGGTAAAATTAAGTTTTATGCAAAATTCAGTTTTTAACCTACCACTTAGTGGTTTCACTATTCATCAAAAATTGAAAGTTTTCAGAAAAGTACTAAAATTTCACCCTAGGCTATAATTGATATTCCGAATTCAAAAATTATTTCTATTTTACAAAATTCCCAACATATAAGTTGCGTTAATTAATTTTATAATTAATTTCCGCTGTGACAACAAATAGCGTGTTTTTAAGAGATAATAACTATCAAAAGATTAACACTTGTTTATGTCTGGTGTAAATGTGAAATTACATACAATGACCAAAATTGTATTGAATTGTAAAAATATATTCTAAATATAATTTAAAACCACTCAAATTAATGATTTATCACTATTAATTATTTCGATTAAAAAAGTTGTTTTTAATTATAATTTAGTAATTTTCACTATTCATCAGAATATGAAAGTTATCCGAAAAGTACCAAAATTTCACCTTAGGCTAAATTCGATACTCCGAATCCAAAAATGAAGTCCATTTTGAGAGCTAAAATTTCTAAAATTTAAAAAGTGGTTATTACTATTCATAACAGCTAGTTTTAATAATATTTTAATAGCATATCGTTGTTTCGTGAAACTCAGTATTGCGTACTACCCACGCCATCGAGGAAGGTTGTGATTGCGTGTAATGCAAGGCAAGTCAAGGATGCGTGTTGTGCAAGCTCCTTTTGGTGTAGCGTACAACACAAGACATTAGTGAAATAAAAAAGAATATTTTTCATAAAATCTCGGGCTGTTACAAAACCCCATGAGATAAACAATATAGAATTGAACATTAAATATAATTAAAATATAATCATGATACAAAATATTAAATTTTAATTAGATATACCATTAAAAATAAAACATGGAGTATAATAATAAATATATCTTAATGGGTGAAAATTGAGATAAGAAACCCTCACCTAGTTATTGATTCATTCTGAACATGTAAATAATTTCTTAAATAATACAATTAAGTTTATTAGATACCTTATTAATAACATTATTATTATATATTAAATTTAACATAGGATATTTATTACTATATGATATTTATTTATTATATAGTTTTTGCTTATATTTGAGTAAAAATTGAATCGATGTTGGCTTATTTCAGTAATTTTAGTGATGAAAGAAGATATTTTAGTAATAAGTTAAATACTTATATAACAATTATATCAAAAACCAATAATAATTTTGTTATTAAATTATAATAAAATTAGTATTTAAAATCCCATAGTAATCCATGGAATATTTTTATATCATTGTTCATGTAGGTGGTTAAACCGACCCATATATGAACATACCATAATTAATGGATGAGTATGGTTATAAAAGTGGTTATTTTTAAATAATATAATTATTAAAAAAGAATAGTTACATTATTTATATGTTTTTAATGTGTTAAATCATTATTTAAAAGGTTTTTACAAATACTTAAAATCAATATGAAAAACAGAAAATGTTACTTCATAGAGGCTGTAGTCTACATGTACACATGACTAACGTTATCATTTTTCTATAAATAAGAGGGGATAAAGGTAGATAATAATTTTAATTTTAAGAATAATAATTAAATTATATAAATAATATCTTTTAACTATTCCCATCATTAAAACCATCTTTTATATATGGTGATTAAAAATAGAAGACGTCGATTTATGGAGGTGGTAGTCCACACATGCACACAATCAATGTTATTTTGTTTTTCTTAGTAGATTGAAATGAAAACAATATGGTAAATTTAATATAATAAAATATTGGTATATTAATTATAATAATTTAGTTATATTAAAGTGGTTATAAATGTTTATGAGGAGGAATATTGAGAAGAAATTATTAAGAAGAAGGTAATACTTATGTTGAGAGATTGATTTTTCTCTTTAAAATATCCTTAGAAATGGAGGCCTTAAACTAACTAATGGATACCCAAGGTTTAAGGATGTGGGATAGGGTTATAGTTGAAATAAAATATTATATTTTTGTTAATAATTTTGTTATATACCATTATTGTTTTAAAAATAAATCTATGTTTGATAGCATATTTGGCATGCAACACCAAGCCTAAATGAACCATTAAATATTATTATTTAAATATGACTATTATAACCTAGCCATTGAATTGGTTTTTATGAATTGGATAAAATAATTTATCATATATATATAATGTTATTACTCAATATAAATTTATTAACAAATTCTTAGTAAACAATAAATCAATTTTTTGTAAAGTCATTTTATTCTTTAAAAATATATTTTCTTTTGAAATTAATTTTATTGCTCTTCATGAGAAAATATTATAATTAATTTCTTGAACTTTTATATATTTTAACTAAAAAATAATATATAATTGTTTAATTCATAATATAAAATTTATGTTATGATAAAAGCTTGATATTTGTACGAAAAGTTTGATTTTTCAATGAATAGTGAAAAATATTGATTTTTATTGAAAAATTTATTTTATTTTCAAGTATTTAAAATGTAAAATTATATTTTGGATTATTTTTAAAATTAAATTATTCCATTATTATAAAATATAATCTAATTATGTTATTTAGAATATACTTTGATATAGTATAAAAACATTTTATACTTAAAAAGTCATTTTCCTAAAAAACTCTTTTTTATCGTGTCTCACAGGTCTAATTTAAATTAAATCATTCCTCTTATGTGAAATAAATATTTAATAATGGATCCAATATTTTTAATAATGATTTAAAAATTGGATAAATATGACCCTTTTATTTTTAATCAATGTGAATCGTAACTATAATAAGGTAAATCGGGTAATTAAGGTTAAAAATTATATGATAAGGCATAAAAAATGACCCTAGGACAGTACTTTATCCTATTTATTGTGTGGATTTCAACTAATTTTATAAAATTATTGAATATAGGGAAACTTTGTTCCATATTTCTTTGATTTTGACCTTTATAATATTTAAGTAAAAGATAAAAGAAAAAATGCCAGTTTTCAACTTTTAATATCTATAATAATTTTTATAGGGATAAAAAAATTATTTTGAGTTATAAATAATAATTTTAAATAAAAATGATTTTTATCATGTAAATTTATTTATAATTTTAATTAATAAAATAATTACCTTAAATTCAAATGCAATACTAACACATTATTTATTAAATTTATAGAAAAAAATAATTGATATTAAAAATATTAAAAGTAATATAAATTGAATGAATTATTTTGTTCCATGAATTTTTTAGTTAAATATATCATGTTAGTTATTTTTTAATTTATTATATTTTAATTTCATTTCCATTATGTTGTTTTCAAAGTCAAATTAAATGAATATTTCAAAAAATGACATTAATGATACTTTATAATAAATAATATTTAATTAAATGATTTAAAATTACAAAAAAAAACTATATTCCGAAACCATATTGGGATATGATTTAAAATATCAACTATGTTCCATTTATTTGAAAATATTCCTATTACAGTAACTATCTTAACCCCTAAAGAGAAAAAAATTTTGTTATCACGATAATTGCCAAAAGGGTTAATGTGGGTTAAAACAAAGAGTTAAAGGTAAAAAAACTAATATAAACTAGAAACAAATATTTGATGATATTATTTAAACCCATAATAATCTTATATTATGATTTTTTCAGTTTTTATTTTTTTTAAATGATAATAAATTTATATTAATTTAATATTTTATGAAAATCCAAAAGTACCCCTTCTTGCCATTATAAAATAGAACATCCCCTCTTATTTTTGTCACAATTAAAAAGCCTTTAGTTTCATCAAATACCTACCCAAATACTTTAATTAATTATATTAATACACCCTAGATGAATTGGTTTGATTATAAAAACCTCTCAATGTAGATTTCGGTGTAAACCTAAAGAGGCTGTCTAAAGAGGAGGTATCGTTCTTAACCAAGCATTTTTGTTTTATTTCTTCTTCTACCTCTTTAAAACCCTATTAAACCATACTAATTTAATAATATTTGTATATAACATATAATTAGATGTTAATATATTAATTTCACAACCTAAATCCATCTCCACTTCCATCAAATGTGAAAAAAACCATCATTCGGGTGAATGGTGGACTACCACCTTACGAACTGATGTAATTATTTTTTCCATGATTTCCTCTCAATACTATTTATTATGATGTATTTAATATATATATATATATAAATGTTATTAATGAAATATTTTTTATTATTTAAAAGTAATATATCATATATTTTATTACCTTAACTTTCATTGAGAGATGAAAACGTTGTTCGCGCATACGCGTGGATTACCACCTCCACAAATTGATGCAATTTGTTTTTCATTACCAAATTATAGGGTTTGTATATATAATTATATTAAAACACAAATTATGATATTTATTATATAATTATAATGATATAAATATAAAATAACACTTACCATATTTCTATCATGATCATTGAAAAATGGAAACGTTACTTATGCATATGTACGACCTACTATATCTATGATTGTAACATAATTCATTTTTCATAACCATATTTTAGGGTTGATATTAAAATTATAATTTATAAATAATATTTTTAAATATTTCATTATTATTAGTCATGAGATGATGAAATAATTACTTCACTGACCATATTCGACCTGCCAAAGTCATTTTGAACTTATGATTCAAATATCATTGAAACATCTGATGTGAAGTTAAATGATTAATTAATTGAATATAAAATGATAATAAATAAAATAAATGGGATAATAAAAATTAAAAATGTTCTTAAGAAATTAAATAATTTATTTACTTTTATTATTCCTTAAAATAAAGAATGTATGTGATGATTCAGACTAAAGGTAAGGGCCATTATTTCAATAAAACAATCATTTAAGTTTTCCTTCCAACACCTTTTCTTCCATGTCCATGTTATTATAAATGTTATAAGAAAAATTTTATTTATTATTTAATGTATTTTAAATTCCATTTTTTCATTTGTTACTTTATTTAAAATTATTTCCGAAATTAATCTTTTTATGGTTTTACATAAGGGACACTTTACTTTTTAAACCTCTTTTTAAGAGTTTTACTGATTTATTTTCTAATTACTTATCTTACATGTACATATTCTTAAAATTAATTTATTAATTTATTTATATGGATATAAATAAAATATAACGAATGTTTTATGTCTATTTTTTACTTTATTTAAATGGTTTTCAAAACTAATCTTTCTATATATTCTATACAGATCATTTTGAATTTATTTAAAAAAGACCAAAGGAATGTTTTGTTTTAGTGTATATAACATTAATTGATTTTCCCAACACTAATACCATTATTTTATATTTGAAATAGTTTATAATATCAATAATTCCCTAGCCTTAAACATTACATAATATTGAGTAATGTTAAGAATTTACATTGATGATCTTTTCAAGTTTAGAGTTTTAGAGAATTAGGCCATAACTATTACAATATATCTCAAAATTACAAAACAGACACTTCTACTCTTTCCAATTTTTTTTCACAATAATAAAACTCCTTAAGTAAAATAATAATTCTTTTAATGATATAAATATTCTTGAATTATTACTTTATCTTACCATTCCTTACACCCTATGTAAAACATTTCAAAAACTTGAGTTGAGCATAAAAAGCTCAGTAAGGGATATAAAATAAGGAAAGAAAATATTAGTTCATCAATACATAAAAATCTGTTAAATCATACTTTTCACTCATAAAACATAATCTATTTAAAATACCTCATTAAATCATAGAACATAGATATTATAAATCTTAAAGGTAACTTTTGTAATCCATAACATATCTACATTGTAGTTTTCACAGCTACATATGGTGTTATGTTTCGAATACCCTTCATAGTATATTCCCTAATTCTCTTAGGGGAAAAATTAATGTTTACCTCTGTTACATTACTCAATGTATTGAAGAGATATCATGGGATCACCCAACCTAGGTTTATCATGGAACCACCATTATTTTGTTTATCAAGTAACCACCTGTCAAATGTCCAAGTAAAATTACATAATCATAACACAAAAAATAAGCATAATAGAAAGATAAAATTTCCACATTCCAATAAAAATATTACATTTAATGATATTGACATAATAAATGATTTCTCAAAACAATTTTCAATACCAAAATACATGAAAAGTGTATATGGTATTTATTTTCCTTTTAAAACATTACAACATGTTAAGGAATATAAATATGAAATAATGCTCGTGGCAGCGGAAAGGTCATTGTCATTGCATAAGTTAAAAAGAAACATTATTTTTTTATTTAGTAAAATTATTCATAGAAAAAAGATTCCATTTCAATTAAATTAATAGTCAAAGGGGTTTTTACACCGTATAATATAAAGTCTTGTGTAAATAAAAATATGCCTAAATGGAAGGAGATTGAGATAAATTCCCTTACATTGAGTCCGACTTGTCTCGTTAAAACTTTATATTATTGAATAATAAAGTTTTGTTCATTTTTACTTGATTCAGAACCTTTTTCAAGTGTATTATTAATTTTATATTACATATAATCATGTTATAAAAATTACATAATTATTTAAGTTCATATCTATCATTTTGTCGATATGTGGTACTTGAGTCAAAAATGAACTTATTATAATTAAAAAATTTCTAAGTGGTCAAAATTATAGTATCTTTATAATTTTACTCATGATTTAAATATCATATATATCTAGTATATATGTATTTATAATATTCCATAACATTTGGAGATAAGAAATGAAATGCATCATTCCTTGATACGGTAAGTCATACGTACGTATGAATAATACTTTCATTTTTTTCATATTTAAAGGAATGAAAACTAAATGATACATAGGTATATTATAACTAAAATATAATGTCATATTTTATATACATTACATAAGTTAATTAATTCCATCCTTTATACGTTCCATGTATGGCATTAACGAGTCATATCACTTTGAGGGGGCGATAGTCTGCACTTCCTCAAATGAAATTATCGTATTTACACATTATGGAAAGAATAATGGTATGATTTAAATTAAAACAACCAAATCATATAGAAAATATAAATATAATATATGTTATATATAAATATATTTACACCATAATGGACACCATGAGATGTTCTAGTGGAAAATTGAACAATCATCGTTCTGTGAGGCTGTAGTTTGTCGTACACAGAAACAATATGTTCGTATCCATTAGATGGAGGTGTGTGTAAGTGTAGTTAGAATCATTATCATAAAAACATACTATTATATTGAGGATAATATTTCTATTATCTAATATAATAATAAGAATATAACAAGGAGTGAAGAAGTAAAATAATTGAAAGAAACTTTAGAGAAGACGCTACCTCTTAAAACATGTAACTCCCTTTAACTTAAGACAAAAGGATTTATTGAGTTACCTTATACCTAAATTAAGGATTCTAGGAGGAAAGGAGGGATATTTGGAACTTATATGAGTAGAGTTTTGATGATCCTATGAGATTTAGAGGAGTGAGTTATGTGTGTATAGGTGGTTACCTTTAATAAAATGGAAGAGGGGTACTTTAAGAAATTTTTGAAGTATTATTTTATTATAAATTTTTTTTTTTGTTTCAAATGGTCTCAATGTCATTTATTTAGAAGATAAGATTATTTTGGGTCGATAAAATCTAAAACAATAGGTTTTATATAATTCTTGGTCACAAATTTAACCTTATCTTTTAGCTTTAACCCTCAGTTAACTAATTTAACTCTAACCAGGTCTTCTTGTATATTCAAACAATATGGTTAATATAGTTACTATAAAATGACAATAAAGAGTAAAGTGGTTGAAAAATGAAATTTTCAAAACTATATATACCATTTTTCTGAATATTATATTTTTAGGACTATTATATCATTTAATAAAATAGTATTTGTTTTAAAAACTTATTTATGTCAATTTTTATACTATTCTTATCATGACTTTTTAAAAATCCATAACAACTTGATTATTTTGGGAAAACTCCACTAATTAAAATATAACAAGTAATAATTATCCACTAAATTCTTGGATAGCATAAAAAGATAAAAAATAATTTATTTAAATATTTATAACTTCATATATTTAAATCATTCATTAATAAGGTAATCACTACATCATCATTGTGTCATAAATATATTTATTTATTTGGTGCCTAAAAATTATAAATAAAATACCATGATGTAGAAATATTTTTATATTTATAATTACTATTTATAGTTGAATAGATCACTTATATAACCCCATATAAATTTTTTTTAGTAAAAAAGGCATGTTTATGTTATATTTTTCTTTACTTTAAATTAATTCTTCTAAAATATCATTTTCACATACAAGTGGATTCATGGGGTCCCAAAATCGACCTAAAGATGCCCATGGTTAGAAATATTTCATCCAATATGATTATAACACATTTTAGGGTAGTTTAATATTATTATAATATTATTTTTTACCTTTATTTACCAGATTTACCCTTTAACCATGGTAAATAAAATAATTACTGAAGTTATTATTCATAATGTCTAAAAATAAAAGGTTCCTATTTACAAATTTTGAACTCCTGATTCCAAATATAGAGACCATTTTTCCAAATTCAAGACACAAAATTTGTAGTAATTAATTTAAATTAATTCTCATTATCAAAACCAAAAAGCATGTTTTTTAAGAAGTAATAACAATCAAAAGTTTGACATGTGTTTATGTCCAATTTAAATGTAAAATTACTTCCAATGACCAAAATTAGATTAAATGATAAAAATATAATCCAATTAAACATTAAAACCAATTAAAAGTAAAATCTAGCTATATAAATAAATTTGATGAAAATGCATTTTTGACTTAAAATGCGATATTTCTCACTATTCATTAAAAAATGATCTTTATAAGAAAATTAACAAAAATTTAACCAAAGTAAATTTTAATGTCCTGATTTTATAGAATAAGTTTATTTTTTCAAATAGAACATATAAAAGTGAAAAACTATATTTAAAAAGGGTTTCCATCAAAAGGCGGTAAAAAGAATTTTTAAAAATATTAGAGTTTTCGATGCTTAAAATTAGATTAATTATTATTTTAAGCCTCTAAAATTAATCAGATAAATGTAAATATATTTAAAAAAAATTTATAATCATATCGTAGTTAGTTCTATCCATTCCCACCAATAAAATGGATAGGCGTTAACTACCATTTAAAATAATAATAATATTATATTATTTTTTCGTTTAACTGAAAGTTGTGTGCAACACAAGATTTCAAAGAAACCTGTTGGTGCATGTTGAGTATGCTATCAGAAAAAGTATCCCCTTTAATGTAAAAATAATATCTTATTCATAAATATTAATATAAATGAAAAATTATTATTCTATAAATAACTGGGTTGTTACATCCTTCCCCCGTTTGGGAATTACGTCCCCGAAATTCTATTCACTTATCAAATAAGTGGGGGTATTTATCCCTCATAGAATTTTCAGATTACCATGTTGCCTCTTAAACCATATGGTTTTTCTGAAAAACCTTTACCTGATTAATTACCTTATTCTACAATACTTTCTCTCTTTTATCAAAAATTTAGCCTGATTGTTCCTCATAAGAAAGATTCTCTTCTAACTAAACTACCTCTGGACTCAAAACATGAGATGGATCCGACATATAATTTCTCAACATTGAAAATTGAAAAACATTGTGTATCTGGGATAAAATTGGAGATAAATCCACTATATAGGCAACTAATCCAACTTTATCCAGGATTTCATAGGGTCCAATGAACCTCCAACTTAGTTTTCTCTTCTTACCAAAATGCTTCACAATTTCCTATGGAGAAACTTTGAGAAAGACATGATCACATACCTCAAAATAAAGATCCTTTTTCCAGTTATCTGCATAACTTTTCTACCTACTCTGAGATATTCCCATCTTCTTTTGAATCAACTAAACTTTTTCTGCCATCTCTTCTACCAATTCTGGTTCAATCAACTTCTTTTCACCTACTTCATCCCAAAAAGGTGGAGTTCAAAACTGCTTTCCATATAATTATTCAAATGGTTTCATCTATATATTGTAATGAAAACTATTATTATAAGAAAACTCAACCAAATAAATATATTGGTCCCAACTTCCTTGGTAATCCATTGAAAAAGAACACAACATATCTTCCAAGGTCTGAATTGTTCGTTCTGACTGCCAATATGATTACATATGAAAATATTTACTAAAATTTAATTTAGTACCCAATGAATTCTAAATGCCTTTCCAAAAGTTATAAGTGAACCTGGGATCACGATCAGATATAATGGAGAGGGGAAATCCATTTAATCTGACAATCTCTTTAATATACAATCAAGAATGTTTATCTAGATTAAGAGTATCTTAAAAAATGAGAAAATGAGAAAATTTGTTTAATCAATCTATAGTAACCCAGATTGCATTATTACCTCAAGAAGTATTTGGTAATCCCACTATAAAATCCATAGACCCATTTTCCCATTTCCAATAGCACTGGAAAAGGATGAATCATCCCTTTTGGTAATTTTCACTCATCCCTAACCTATTTAAAAATCAAACATCTCAAGGTAAATTAAGAAATATTTTTTTTATTCCATCCCACAAGTAATACTCCCGAAAATCTCTGTATATCTTCTTACTACTAGGATGATCTAAAAATAGAGAACTATAAGATTCACATAATAACTCTTTTTTTAATTATGAATCACAAGGCACACATAATCTCATTCCAAAACTCAAAACACAGTCTTTATAAATGTTAAATTCAGGTAACTTTCCCTTCTGAATCAATTCTACCTTTTTTTGCAACTCACTGTCTTCTTTCAGGGGTTGATTTATTCTATTTGATAGAGACGACTTCACTAACACCTGAAACAAAACATAATAATTCCCTACACCAACAACTTCCAATCCAAAATTCATCAAATCAAAAACCAAATGATCTCATTCCAAATGTAACATGGCTAATGTATAATTACTTTTCCGACTCAAAGCATCAACCACTTTATTTTATTTTCTTGGATGGCAATGAATCATGAAATCATAATCATTCATTAATTACAACTATCTCCTATATCTCCTGTTCAATTATTTTTTGAGTGAATATATACTTCAATATTTTGCGATTATTATATATTTCACACATTACACCATATAATTGATACCTCAAAATTTTTAAAGAAAAAACAATAGTAGCTAATTACAAATCATGTGTAGGGTAATTTAACTCATGATGTTTCAACCCACATGAAGCATAAGAAATTACCTAATCATTATATATAATTACACAACCAAGTTATTTCAATGAAGAATCACTATAGATAAAAAATTGACCATTTCTATAAAGAAGTACCAAAACTAGAGCATTCACTAATATTCTTTTCAATTCCTAAAAAAATCATCACATTCTTTTATTTAGATGAACTTATCACCTTTTTGAGTTAACTTAGTAAGTGGGTTTGATAACCATGATAAATTTTTAAAAAACCTCCTATAACAACTTTCTAAACCATGAAAAATATAAATCTCAGTTATATTTGTGGGTCTTGGACATTCTTTAATAACTTTTGTTTTAGTAGGATCAACTATTAGGCCATATTTAGAAACAATGTGACCATGACATGAAGTTTTTTTAACCAAAACTCACACATACTGAATTTCCCATAAAGTTTCTTTTCTTTTAAAGTTTGAAAGACAACTCTTAAATTAATTTCATGCTCTTATTTACTTTTAGAATAAACAAAAATATCATCAATAAACACAACCACAAACTTATCCAAGAACTCCAAGAAAATTCTATTCATAAGATCTATGAATACATCAGGTTCATGGTTAACCCAAAAGGCATAACTAATAAATCATAATGGTTATATCTAGTATGAAATGTGGTCTTCAGATTGTCTACTTACTTTACTTTCAACTGATGGTACCCTGTACTCAAGTTAATCTTCTAAAAATACTGAGCTCCCTAGACTTGATCAAAAAGTCATCAATATGAGTAAAATGATACTTTTTCTTAATAGTTATGTTATTAAAGGATCTATAATCAATGAAAAGTCTCATTTAAACACCTTTATTTTTAACCAAAAAGATAGGATACCCCCATGGTGATGTGATAGGTCGAATGCAACCATTATCTAATAACTCTTGCAATTACTTATTTAACTATAAAAGTTCAATTTGAGCCATTCGATAAGGGGTTTTTGAAATTGCATTAGCATTAGGAACTAAGTCAACTATAAATTCCACATCCAAATCAATTATTATGCCAGGAAAGTCATCAAAAAAACATCAAGATACTCATTTACCACTAGCACATCATTAATTTGAATAGTTCATTTTTTTAAAAAAATATGTGCAAGGTAACATTCATTTCCACATTTTACAAGTTTCTCAGCTTCCTAGTATGTTATCAAAAGTAAGGGTTCATTAATTTACAAAAACTAAAATTATTTCTGAAAAGAAACCTCTTTATCTCTTAATTCAATCTTAGCATCATAAATGGAAATCCAATCCATACCCAAAATAACATCAAAATCTTCTAGAGGAAAGACAATAAGGTTTTCAGGTAGATTCTTTCTGCACACAAATACAAGAAGGTTCTTATAATTTATTTTTGTCTCAAAATTTCCTCCAAGTGTTTTTACCCCAATATTAGGATTCATATCTTGAGATGGGATTCCCAATTTACTAGAAAAGTTCTCAGAAATGAAAGAATGTGTAGACCATGAATCAAACAACACATTAGCATAATATGAATAAACAAACAATATACCTGATACTACTTCATTTTATGGACCAACATCTGTTTATGTAGTTGAAAAGTATTTCACCACCCCGTTCTGCTTATAGTTCAACTTCTTTCCTTCATTTGAGTTCTTTTTCAGACACTCATTTGAATAATGACCCATTTCAATGCACTTAAAAAATTTTACTAACTGTAAATCAGATTTTGTCTTACCACTGTCCTGATATTGTTTAGTGAAATTATGAGCCTTATGTACCATTTTACCACATCATAAGCACTTACCAGAATTCAAAAGGCTTTCCCCAATGTACTTTTTACCACAATTTTCACAAACTCTAAACTTAAGTTTCTTACCATTATACTTTTTTAAAGAGTTCTTCCCTTTCATCTACGACCTCAACCTCTTATTTTGTTGTTTAAAAAAGAACACTTAATCAATGGAAAACTCAATTTCCACCTTCTCCGCACATCAAACAAATTTTTCATAACTTTTGAAATCAAGATAATCTAATACACTTAAATATTTTGGATTTAATTCTAAGTAAAAAATGATTGATTTTACTATCAATCTCCCGTATGAAATTTGGATCATACCTTGCTAGTAGAGTGATTTTTTCTTAACAAGCAGCAACTGAGTCATCCTCATTCCTCAATTCCGAGAACTGTTTTTACATCCTAAGTCGAAATTCCTTAGGAAAATATTTCACAAGAAAAATAAATTTGTATTCATCCCAATCAAGATCATCAATCTCCTCTATATCCCAGATATTCTTAACTATCGACCACTACTGACTGACTTAAACTTTAAAATGGTAAGAAACAAGACTAACCTTTTGATGTTCTGAACACCCCATGACATCAAAAATATTTTCTAGTGAATTAATCCACCCTTCAACTAGCACAGGGTCAGATAATGCTCTGAATGATGGGGGATGTTGCCTCCTGAAATGCCCCACTACTGAAATGTTCCTCAATGGTTGATCCATTTAATATTGTACATGGATACCACCACCATTTATAGCCTGATTCAACGGTTCCATCATTACAAAAAAACTATTCAATTCCAATTCCGACCATCTCAAGTTGTTGATTTGGAAGGTTGTTTTCCTCTTGAAGTTGTCCCATCATAACTACCCTATTTCTACTGTAGAA